>JAHLMG010000013.1:0-1214083 GCA_019914985.1 Auriscalpium microsporum | reverse complement strand
CCCCCACGCCACCACATCATCCACTCCCGCTCCCCGCACTCGCTCGTAACCCAGGTGCGTGCTGTCCTAGCCGCTTTGTTTTATATCACATGTCCATGTGCCCAGCAAGTGCATTCCCTTGCACGACGTCGAACCCGGTGGCTCCTGGGAATGCACCTGCTGGACAGATGGGTATGAGATAGTAGTAGATTATGTATGTATAAATGTAACTGTACATGTAAACAATAATATGAAAATGATTTTAGTCCTCCAATCTGGAATCTGGTGAGAGTCCCTAGACATAATAGATTATAGCTTGGTATATATTTCAGTGATACATTCATAGCTTTGATAGAAAGGTGCATGAGCTATCAAGTGCTATGGAGAGCCCAAGTGTGCTATGGCTGCTATAGGGGACTATACAGAACCTATACCTACCTATACTAGCTATGTAAGACTATAGATAAAGCCTTTCACCTATGCGGCCTACAGTGGCTATCAAGAGCTATACATGTGGCAGGACAGATATATATACTATATTCTATGGCTGGTTGCTATATAAAATTGAGATTTTTCAGATGGCCCGGCATCAACCTTCCAGAGGGCTGGGAGGCTACCCCATCCAATCGGTCGTACGTTCGTTTGTTTTTTGCGTGTGCTGTGGACAACGCTGACACCTGTGCAGGTGGCTTTATCAACCTATCGTCACTATGGACGCGAATTTCCGTATGAAAAATCGCCTGCGATCATCGAAGACTAAAGACCCAGGCCTGCATACTGGGAAGGCGTATTTTGTACCGGACGACGCCTACGACGAGTACGTGGCAGCGAATATTGATCAGGAGGAGGTAAGTTGTACACTACCTTCTTGACGTGTTACCCCCTGCTCACTTCGATTGTGCAGATGAGTGGGTGCTCACGATTCGCAGCCCTCACGGCGGCCAACCTGAAGAGCAACAAGGGCCTGAGGGTAACAGGCGTTGGCGCCATTTTCGACGCACGGCACGAATTCTGGCTGCCCAACGGCCTGGGCGACCTTCAGAAAGGAGAAAGGTGCGCATTGCCTTCTGCTGCGCGGTGGAAATGTTCCCTAACACCCCACAATTATATGTAGATATTGCAACATGGATTACATGTTTTTTAGCGCCATCAATCGCATCAACACGCCGTCGCTGCTCGTATCATACGACATCGCGTGCCAATGGCACAAGAACCTGTGCAAGCGGGCGGCGGCAAACCCTACGTGGCGCGTACCCGACATCATCGACTTCGTCGTTCCGAAGTTCCACTTGGCAGCGCATCCTGAGGAGTGCCAGGAGGAGTGGGATCTTGCAAAAAGTCGGGGGGCTGGGCAGACGGATGGTGAAGGGCCGGAGCGCGGGTGGTCGAACGTCAACGGGGCAGCTGCGAGCACGAAGGAAATGGGGCCGGGCGGTCGACATGATACGGTGGACGACCACTGTGGCCATGCAAACTGGAGGAAGATCGTAGGCCTAGGTGAGCTTCGATTGCATGCGAAGCCAAACATGAGCTGACAACTCCTCAGGTGCCTCTCTTTATCGTCGGTTGAAAGCCGCGCTTGCCCAGGCGGCCGACCAGGGCGACATCTATACGGAATTCACCAAGTCCTTGGAGCTCGACCATCCGGATAAGCTCGCGGAGTGGAGGGAGGAGATACATGAATGGGAAGCACACGGGCGAGGCCCCAATCTGTACAAAAAACCAGAGTCAGGTCAGTTGTTCTTACTCTATCGTCATCGCTACGTACTCAACAGGTTACACGCAGATATAATGATCGCTGAGGTTCGCTTAGAGCTGGCTGAATACGATCACGACGCCGTTCAGTCCTCAGATTCCCTGGCATCGTACCCTGCTGCGAGCGCCTTCATTTTGTCTGGGTTCCGCCTTGAGGTTATGCAGTGAGTACATTGGCTTCACTGGCGACCCTTTGCTTATCAGAGTGCATTATCAGGCTTCCGTTTCGAATGGACAAAACTGCCGATCGCGACGGTACGGCAAACCAGGCCGCCTGCCTGCAAGAGTCGCGAACCGCAATACTGCGGCTTCTGCGCCGCTTCTGCGCCGACCAAGACATCCATATGCCTGACGTTGCGGGCTTCATCAATGTGGACGAGTCAACACAATCCCACAACACAATACGCCCCGAACACATCAAACTTTATTTCCCCTCAGACCTCAGCCCCAGCGAACGCAGTACAGGGTGTGATCCTACGTTGGTCGACATGGAGGCAAAGCTGCGCTATGCAGGCGCATGTCAGGCGCTGGACGACGTACGCCATCAAACGCTTCAAGGTGAACAACGTTGTTGGACAGCGGAAGAACACCAGGGCTCGGACCTTCCAGTATCGCATCGACGACGCTGTGAAGCGTGCAGCGGCAACATATCGCCTGCACCGCGCGGCGTACCTGCGATTGGTTGGGCCTGGTGCCTGGGAGAGGCGGCTTCGAGAGCTCCTTGACGAGCATCTCGTGGGCCTGGGCGAGCGTTTGCTGGATCAGATAGACCTCGCCGACATCGAGCGAGTTAAAGAATATCTGCGCAGCCGGCGGGGCCCTTCGTCAACGGGAGAGAGCCGGTATACCCTCCCGTGGATTTGGTACACAGCAGGCAGTGGAGGAGAGGACGATGACGGCGAGATCGGCCACGGTAAGATAGCTTTTCTATCGTACATTTCGACAGCTGATGATTTCCGGAAGATCTGAAGCTCGAGTGGTTCAAGACGCGCGCCCGATCGACTCGGTGGATGGAGGAGATCCTCCATCTACGCGAGGAGATGAGACGCGTGCCCAAGACGTTCACGTACTGGGCACGCCAGTGGGGAGAGAGGTCGTCCGGACGCCCTGCCGCTCCTCCCGAATTAGCCGAAGGACTCATTGCATATGCAAGCAAGAGTGCCGCAATGTACGACAGCCTGCGGGAACGGTTTTCACACCAGTGGGAGGATGTTCAGGCAGCCGCGGCGGCATTCGTATCGCAGCGCGAGGACGACAGCATGGATTCGGGGCCTGGAACATACAAATCCATGGCTGTGGATTAGTTTTGTGTATGTTCACAGATCCTGATGTGTTCTTTACAGACCTAACATATTCTCTTTTGTATTGCAGGCCCTGCCCGATGTTTCTCCCCCCTGTATATCTATATATATGGAATTCAGGTCAAAAATGGTGCCTGGTGGTGCCACCCGTGGGGTGCATGAGAGCAGGATTCACTCAGCGGCATTGCTGCCGGCCACGACATGGGGTGGCAGCAGGTGCAGGACGTGTGGGGCAGTTGGTGACCGGGCATGGGGAGTTGTTAGGGTTTAGGGTTTCCATGCGGAGATGCTAAACCCTAAACCTATCGCACCTATTGGGCAGCTTTGGTGTGCTTCAACGGTGATAAAAAAATTGCAGCCGCTTCCGTGCTTTTTCATTGCTGCCCGACCTGCCTATCACCCTACAGAGATTGGCGCGCACAGAGGGATGCGGATGGCGGTGCAAAACGGTGCCTGGTGGTGCCGCTCGTGGGGTGCATGAGAGCAGGATTCACTCAGCGGCATTGCTGCCGGCCACGACATGGGGTGGCAGCAGGCGCAGGACGTGCGGGGCAGTAGGTGACCGGCACAGGGAGTTGTTAGGGTTTAGGGTTTCCATGCGGAGATGCTGTTGGAAATTCCCTGGTCCCAATTTGGTACAATCACCATTTGTTCACATTCATGGCAAAATCCTGGCCGCCAGGTTATCTTTGCTGCGCATCCCACCGTGCCCCTCTCCCTACAGAGATTGGCGCGCACAGAGGGACACGGATGGCGGTGCAAAATGGTGCCTGGTGGTGCCACCCGTGGGGTGCATGAGAGCAGGATTCACTCAGCGGCATTGCTGCCGGCCACGACATGGGGTGGCAGCAGGTGCAGGACGTGCGGGGCAGTTGGTGACCGGGCATGGGGAGTTGTTAGGGTTTAGGGTTTCCATGCGGAGATGCTAAACCCTAAACCTATCGCACCTATTGGGCAGCTTTTGTGTGCTTCAACGGTGATAAAAAAATTGCAGCCGCTTCCGTGCTTTTTCATTGCTGCCCGCCCTACCTATCACCCTACAGAGATTGGCGCGCACAGAGGGATGCGGATGGCGGTGCAAAACGGTGCCTGGTGGTGCCGCTCGTGGGGTGCATGAGAGCAGGATTCACTCAGCGGCATTGCTGCCGGCCACGACATGGGGTGGCAGCAGGTGCAGGACGTGCGGGGCAGTTGGTGACCGGGCATGGGGAGTTGTTAGGGTTTAGGGTTTCCATGCAGAGATGCTAAACCCTAAACCTATCGCACCTATTGGGCAGCTTTGGTGTGCTTCAACGGTGATAAAAAAATTGCAGCCGCTTCCGTGCTTTTTCATTGCTGCCCGCCCTGCCTATCACCCTACAGAGATTGGCGCGCACAGAGGGATGCGGATGGCGGTGCAAAACGGTGCCTGGTGGTGCCGCTCGTGGGGTGCATGAGAGCAGGATTCACTCAGCGGCATTGCTGCCGGCCACGACATGGGGTGGCAGCAGGTGCAGGACGTGCGGGGCAGTTGGTGACCGGGCATGGGGAGTTGTTAGGGTTTAGGGTTTCCATGCAGAGATGCTAAACCCTAAACCTATCGCACCTATTGGGCAGCTTTGGTGTGCTTCAACGGTGATAAAAAAATTGCAGCCGCTTCCGTGCTTTTTCATTGCTGCCCGCCCTGCCTATCACCCTACAGAGATTGGCGCGCACAGAGGGACACGGATGGCGGTGCAAAATGGTGCCTGGTGGTGCCACCCGTGGGGTGCATGAGCGCAGGATTCACCCAGTGGCATTGCTGCCAGGCATGTCATTGGGTGGCAACAGGCGCAGGACGTGCGGGGCAGTTGGTGACCGGGCACAGGGAGTCGTTCGGGCCGTAGCCATCCATGCGGTGATGCTGTTGGCAATCCTGTGGTCCCAATTTGGTACAATCACCATTCGTTCGCATTCATGGCAAAATCCTGGCCGCCGGGTTATCTTTGCTGCGCATCCCACCGTGCCCCTCTCCCTACAGAGATTGGCGCGCACAGAGGGACGCGGATGGCGGTGCAAAACGGTGCCTGGTGGTGCTACCTGTGGGGTGCATGAGCGCAGGATTCACCCAGTGGCATTGCTGCCAGGCATGTCATTGGGTGGCAACAGGCGCAGGACGTGCGGGGCAGTAGGTGACCGGCACAGGGAGTTGTTAGGGTTTAGGGTTTCCATGCGGAGATGCTGTTGGAAATTCCCTGGTCCCAATTTGGTACAATCACCATTTGTTCACATTCTCAAAATCCTGGCCGCCAGGTTATCTTTGCTGCACATCCCACCGTGCCCCTCTCCCTACAGAGATTGGCGCGCACAGAGGGACACGGATGGCAGTGCAAAATGGTGCCTGGTGGTGCCACCCGTGGGGTGCATGAGAGCAGGATTCACCCAGCGGCATTGCTGCCGGGCATGTCATTGGGTGGCAACAGGCGCAGGACGTGCGGGGCAGTTGGTGACCGGGCATGGGGAGTTGTTAGGGTTTAGGGTTTCCATGCAGAGATGCTAAACCCTAAACCTATCGCACCTATTGAGCAGCTTTTGTGTGCTTCAACGGTGATAAAAAAATTGCAGCCGCTTCCGTGCTTTTTCATTGCTGCCCGCCCTACCTATCACCCTACAGAGATTGGCGCGCACAGAGGGATGCGGATGGCGGTGCAAAACGGTGCCTGGTGGTGCCGCTCGTGGGGTGCATGAGAGCAGGATTCACTCAGCGGCATTGCTGCCGGCCACGACATGGGGTGGCAGCAGGTGCAGGACGTGCGGGGCAGTTGGTGACCGGGCATGGGGAGTTGTTAGGGTTTAGGGTTTCCATGCAGAGATGCTAAACCCTAAACCTATCGCACCTATTGGGCAGCTTTGGTGTGCTTCAACGGTGATAAAAAAATTGCAGCCGCTTCCGTGCTTTTTCATTGCTGCCCGCCCTGCCTATCACCCTACAGAGATTGGCGCGCACAGAGGGATGCGGATGGCGGTGCAAAACGGTGCCTGGTGGTGCCGCTCGTGGGGTGCATGAGAGCAGGATTCACTCAGCGGCATTGCTGCCGGCCACGACATGGGGTGGCAGCAGGTGCAGGACGTGCGGGGCAGTTGGTGACCGGGCATGGGGAGTTGTTAGGGTTTAGGGTTTCCATGCAGAGATGCTAAACCCTAAACCTATCGCACCTATTGGGCAGCTTTGGTGTGCTTCAACGGTGATAAAAAAATTGCAGCCGCTTCCGTGCTTTTTCATTGCTGCCCGCCCTGCCTATCACCCTACAGAGATTGGCGCGCACAGAGGGACACGGATGGCGGTGCAAAATGGTGCCTGGTGGTGCCACCCGTGGGGTGCATGAGCGCAGGATTCACCCAGTGGCATTGCTGCCAGGCATGTCATTGGGTGGCAACAGGCGCAGGACGTGCGGGGCAGTTGGTGACCGGGCACAGGGAGTCGTTCGGGCCGTAGCCATCCATGCGGTGATGCTGTTGGCAATCCTGTGGTCCCAATTTGGTACAATCACCATTTGTTCGCATTCATGGCAAAATCCTGGCCGCCAGGTTATCTTTGCTGCGCATCCCACCGTGCCCCTCTCCCTACAGAGATTGGCGCGCACAGAGGGACGCGGATGGCGGTGCAAAACGGTGCCTGGTGGTGCTACCTGTGGGGTGCATGAGCGCAGGATTCACCCAGTGGCATTGCTGCCAGGCATGTCATTGGGTGGCAACAGGCGCAGGACGTGCGGGGCAGTAGGTGACCGGCACAGGGAGTTGTTAGGGTTTAGGGTTTCCATGCGGAGATGCTGTTGGAAATTCCCTGGTCCCAATTTGGTACAATCACCATTTGTTCACATTCTCAAAATCCTGGCCGCCAGGTTATCTTTGCTGCGCATCCCACCGTGCCCCTCTCCCTACAGAGATTGGCGCGCACAGAGGGACACGGATGGCAGTGCAAAATGGTGCCTGGTGGTGCCACCCGTGGGGTGCATGAGAGCAGGATTCACCCAGCGGCATTGCTGCCGGGCATGTCATTGGGTGGCAACAGGCGCAGGACGTGCGGGGCAGTTGGTGACCGGGCATGGGGAGTTGTTAGGGTTTAGGGTTTCCATGCAGAGATGCTAAACCCTAAACCTATCGCACCTATTGGGCAGCTTTGGTGTGCTTCAACGGTGATAAAAAAATTGCAGCCGCTTCCGTGCTTTTTCATTGCTGCCCGCCCTGCCTATCACCCTACAGAGATTGGCGCGCACAGAGGGATGCGGATGGCGGTGCAAAACGGTGCCTGGTGGTGCCGCTCGTGGGGTGCATGAGAGCAGGATTCACTCAGCGGCATTGCTGCCGGCCACGACATGGGGTGGCAGCAGGTGCAGGACGTGCGGGGCAGTTGGTGACCGGGCATGGGGAGTTGTTAGGGTTTAGGGTTTCCATGCAGAGATGCTAAACCCTAAACCTATCGCACCTATTGGGCAGCTTTGGTGTGCTTCAACGGTGATAAAAAAATTGCAGCCGCTTCCGTGCTTTTTCATTGCTGCCCGCCCTGCCTATCACCCTACAGAGATTGGCGCGCACAGAGGGACACGGATGGCGGTGCAAAATGGTGCCTGGTGGTGCCACCCGTGGGGTGCATGAGCGCAGGATTCACCCAGTGGCATTGCTGCCAGGCATGTCATTGGGTGGCAACAGGCGCAGGACGTGCGGGGCAGTTGGTGACCGGGCACAGGGAGTCGTTCGGGCCGTAGCCATCCATGCGGTGATGCTGTTGGCAATCCTGTGGTCCCAATTTGGTACAATCACCATTTGTTCGCATTCATGGCAAAATCCTGGCCGCCAGGTTATCTTTGCTGCGCATCCCACCGTGCCCCTCTCCCTACAGAGATTGGCGCGCACAGAGGGACGCGGATGGCGGTGCAAAACGGTGCCTGGTGGTGCTACCTGTGGGGTGCATGAGCGCAGGATTCACCCAGTGGCATTGCTGCCAGGCATGTCATTGGGTGGCAACAGGCGCAGGACGTGCGGGGCAGTAGGTGACCGGCACAGGGAGTTGTTAGGGTTTAGGGTTTCCATGCGGAGATGCTGTTGGAAATTCCCTGGTCCCAATTTGGTACAATCACCATTTGTTCACATTCTCAAAATCCTGGCCGCCAGGTTATCTTTGCTGCGCATCCCACCGTGCCCCTCTCCCTACAGAGATTGGCGCGCACAGAGGGACACGGATGGCAGTGCAAAATGGTGCCTGGTGGTGCCACCCGTGGGGTGCATGAGAGCAGGATTCACCCAGCGGCATTGCTGCCGGCCACGACATGGGGTGGCAGCAGGTGCAGGACGTGTGGGGCAGTTGGTGACCGGGCATGGGGAGTTGTTAGGGTTTAGGGTTTCCATGCAGAGATGCTAAACCCTAAACCTATCGCACCTATTGGGCAGCTTTGGTGTGCTTCAACGGTGATAAAAAAATTGCAGCCGCTTCCGTGCTTTTTCATTGCTGCCCGCCCTGCCTATCACCCTACAGAGATTGGCGCGCACAGAGGGATGCGGATGGCGGTGCAAAACGGTGCCTGGTGGTGCCGCTCGTGGGGTGCATGAGAGCAGGATTCACTCAGCGGCATTGCTGCCGGCCACGACATGGGGTGGCAGCAGGTGCAGGACGTGCGGGGCAGTTGGTGACCGGGCATGGGGAGTTGTTAGGGTTTAGGGTTTCCATGCAGAGATGCTAAACCCTAAACCTATCGCACCTATTGGGCAGCTTTGGTGTGCTTCAACGGTGATAAAAAAATTGCAGCCGCTTCCGTGCTTTTTCATTGCTGCCCGCCCTGCCTATCACCCTACAGAGATTGGCGCGCACAGAGGGACACGGATGGCGGTGCAAAATGGTGCCTGGTGGTGCCACCCGTGGGGTGCATGAGCGCAGGATTCACCCAGTGGCATTGCTGCCAGGCATGTCATTGGGTGGCAACAGGCGCAGGACGTGCGGGGCAGTTGGTGACCGGGCACAGGGAGTCGTTCGGGCCGTAGCCATCCATGCGGTGATGCTGTTGGCAATCCTGTGGTCCCAATTTGGTACAATCACCATTCGTTCGCATTCATGGCAAAATCCTGGCCGCCGGGTTATCTTTGCTGCGCATCCCACCGTGCCCCTCTCCCTACAGAGATTGGCGCGCACAGAGGGACGCGGATGGCGGTGCAAAACGGTGCCTGGTGGTGCTACCTGTGGGGTGCATGAGCGCAGGATTCACCCAGTGGCATTGCTGCCAGGCATGTCATTGGGTGGCAACAGGCGCAGGACGTGCGGGGCAGTAGGTGACCGGCACAGGGAGTTGTTAGGGTTTAGGGTTTCCATGCGGAGATGCTGTTGGAAATTCCCTGGTCCCAATTTGGTACAATCACCATTTGTTCACATTCTCAAAATCCTGGCCGCCAGGTTATCTTTGCTGCGCATCCCACCGTGCCCCTCTCCCTACAGAGATTGGCGCGCACAGAGGGACGCGGATGGCGGTGCAAAACGGTGCCTGGTGGTGCTACCTGTGGGGTGCATGAGAGCAGGATTCACCCAGTGGCATTGCTGCCAGGCATGTCATTGGGTGGCAACAGGCGCAGGACGTGCGGGGCAGTTGGTGACCGGGCACAGGGAGTCGTTCGGGCCGTAGCCATCCATGCGGTGATGCTGTTGGCAATCCTGTGGTCCCAATTTGGTACAATCACCATTTGTTCGCATTCATGGCAAAATCTTGGCCGCCGGGTTATCTTTGCTGCACATCCCACCGTGCCCCTCTCCCTACAGAGATTGGCGCGCACAGAGGGACGCGGATGGCGGTGCAAAACGGTGCCTGGTGGTGCTACCTGTGGGGTGCATGAGAGCAGGATTCACCCAGTGGCATTGCTGCCAGGCATGTCATTGGGTGGCAACAGGCGCAGGACGTGCGGGGCAGTTGGTGACCGGCACAGGGAGTCGTTCGGGCCGTAGCCATCCATGCGGTGATGCTGTTGGCAATCCTGTGGTCCCAATTTGGTACAATCACCATTTGTTCGCATTCATGGCAAAATCCTGGCCGCCGGGTTATCTTTGCTGCACATCCCACCGTGCCCCTCTCCCTACAGAGATTGGCGCTCACAGAGGGACGCGGATGTCGGTGCAAAACGGTGCCTGGTGGTGCTACCTGTGGGGTGCATGAGCGCAGGATTCACCCAGTGGCATTGCTGCCAGGCATGTCATTGGGTGGCAACAGGCGCAGGACGTGCGGGGCAGTTGGTGACCGGGCATGGGGAGTTGTTAGGGTTTAGGGTTTCCATGCAGAGATGCTAAACCCTAAACCTATCGCACCTATTGGGCAGCTTTGGTGTGCTTCAACGGTGATAAAAAAATTGCAGCCGCTTCCGTGCTTTTTCATTGCTGCCCGCCCTGCCTATCACCCTACAGAGATTGGCGCGCACAGAGGGATGCGGATGGCGGTGCAAAACGGTGCCTGGTGGTGCCGCTCGTGGGGTGCATGAGAGCAGGATTCACTCAGCGGCATTGCTGCCGGCCACGACATGGGGTGGCAGCAGGTGCAGGACGTGCGGGGCAGTTGGTGACCGGGCATGGGGAGTTGTTAGGGTTTAGGGTTTCCATGCAGAGATGCTAAACCCTAAACCTATCGCACCTATTGGGCAGCTTTGGTGTGCTTCAACGGTGATAAAAAAATTGCAGCCGCTTCCGTGCTTTTTCATTGCTGCCCGCCCTGCCTATCACCCTACAGAGATTGGCGCGCACAGAGGGACACGGATGGCGGTGCAAAATGGTGCCTGGTGGTGCCACCCGTGGGGTGCATGAGCGCAGGATTCACCCAGTGGCATTGCTGCCAGGCATGTCATTGGGTGGCAACAGGCGCAGGACGTGCGGGGCAGTTGGTGACCGGGCACAGGGAGTCGTTCGGGCCGTAGCCATCCATGCGGTGATGCTGTTGGCAATCCTGTGGTCCCAATTTGGTACAATCACCATTTGTTCGCATTCATGGCAAAATCTTGGCCGCCGGGTTATCTTTGCTGCACATCCCACCGTGCCCCTCTCCCTACAGAGATTGGCGCGCACAGAGGGACGCGGATGGCGGTGCAAAACGGTGCCTGGTGGTGCTACCTGTGGGGTGCATGAGAGCAGGATTCACCCAGTGGCATTGCTGCCAGGCATGTCATTGGGTGGCAACAGGCGCAGGACGTGCGGGGCAGTTGGTGACCGGGCACAGGGAGTCGTTCGGGCCGTAGCCATCCATGCGGTGATGCTGTTGGCAATCCTGTGGTCCCAATTTGGTACAATCACCATTTGTTCGCATTCATGGCAAAATCCTGGCCGCCGGGTTATCTTTGCTGCACATCCCACCGTGCCCCTCTCCCTACAGAGATTGGCGCTCACAGAGGGACGCGGATGTCGGTGCAAAACGGTGCCTGGTGGTGCTACCTGTGGGGTGCATGAGCGCAGGATTCACCCAGTGGCATTGCTGCCAGGCATGTCATTGGGTGGCAACAGGCGCAGGACGTGCGGGGCAGTTGGTGACCGGGCACAGGGAGTCGTTCGGGCCGTAGCCATCCATGCGGTGATGCTGTTGGCATTCCTGTGGTCCCAATTTGGTACAATCACCATTTGTTCGCATTCATGGCAAAATCCTGGCCGCCGGGTTATCTTTGCTGCGCATCCCACCGTGCCCCTCTCCCTACAGAGATTGGCGCGCACAGAGGGACGCGGATGGCGGTGCAAAATGGTGCCTGGTGGTGCTACCTGTGGGGTGCATGAGCGCAGGATTCACCCAGTGGCATTGCTGCCAGGCATGTCATTGGGTGGCAACAGGTGCAGGACGTGCGGGGCAGTTGGTGACCGGGCATGGGAGCCGTTAGCATTTAGGGTTTCCATGCGGAGATGCTGAACCCTAAACCCATTGCACCTATTGGGCAGCTTTAGTGTGCCTCAATGGTGATCAAAAAATCGTAGCCGCTACTGTACTTTTTCATTGGTGCGCGCACTGCCCCTCCCCCTACAAAGATTGGCGCGCACAGAGGGACGCGGATGGCGGTGCAAAACGGTGCCTGGTGGTGCTACCTGTGGGGTGTATGAGAGCAGGATTCACCAAGCGGCATCACTGCCGGGCATGTCATTGGGTGGCAACAGGCGCAGGACGTGCGGGGCAGTTGGTGACCGGGCATGGGAGCCGTTAGCATTTAGGGTTTCCATGCGGAGATGCTGAACCCTAAACTCATTGCACCTATTGGGCAGCTTTAGTGTGCCTCAATGGTGATCAAAAAATCGTAGCCGCTACTGTACTTTTTCATTGGTGCGCGCACTGCCCCTCCCCCTACAAAGATTGGCGCGCACAGAGGGACGCGGATGGCGGTGCAAAACGGTGCCTGGTGGTGCTACCTGTGGGGTGTATGAGAGCAGGATTCACCAAGCGGCATCACTGCCGGGCATGTCATTGGGTGGCAACAGGCGCAGGACGTGCGGGGCAGTTGGTGACCGGGCATGGGAGCCGTTAGCATTTAGGGTTTCCATGCGGAGATGCTGAACCCTAAACTCATTGCACCTATTGGGCAGCTTTAGTGTGCCTCAATGGTGATCAAAAAATCGTAGCCGCTACTGTACTTTTTCATTGGTGCGCGCGCTGCCCCTCCCCCTACAAAGATTGGCGCGCACAGAGGGACGCGGATGGCGGTGCAAAACGGTGCCTGGTGGTGCTACCTGTGGGGTGTATGAGAGCAGGATTCACCAAGCGGCATCACTGCCGGGCATGTCATTGGGTGGCAACAGGCGCAGGACGTGCGGGGCAGTTGGTGACCGGGCATGGGAGCCGTTAGCATTTAGGGTTTCCATGCGGAGATGCTGAACCCTAAACTCATTGCACCTATTGGGCAGCTTTAGTGTGCCTCAATGGTGATCAAAAAATCGTAGCCGCTACTGTACTTTTTCATTGGTGCGCGCGCTGCCCCTCCCCCTACAAAGATTGGCGCGCACAGAGGGACGCGGATGGCGGTGCAAAACGGTGCCTGGTGGTGCTACCTGTGGGGTGTATGAGAGCAGGATTCACCAAGCGGCATCACTGCCGGGCATGTCATTGGGTGGCAACAGGCGCAGGACGTGCGGGGCAGTTGGTGACCGGGCATGGGAGCCGTTAGCATTTAGGGTTTCCATGCGGAGATGCTGAACCCTAAACTCATTGCACCTATTGGGCAGCTTTAGTGTGCCTCAATGGTGATCAAAAAATCGTAGCCGCTACTGTACTTTTTCATTGGTGCGCGCGCTGCCCCTCCCCCTACAAAGATTGGCGCGCACAGAGGGACGCGGATGGCGGTGCAAAACGGTGCCTGGTGGTGCTACCTGTGGGGTGTATGAGAGCAGGATTCACCAAGCGGCATCACTGCCGGGCATGTCATTGGGTGGCAACAGGCGCAGGACGTGCGGGGCAGTTGGTGACCGGGCATGGGAGCCGTTAGCATTTAGGGTTTCCATGCGGAGATGCTGAACCCTAAACTCATTGCACCTATTGGGCAGCTTTAGTGTGCCTCAATGGTGATCAAAAAATCGTAGCCGCTACTGTACTTTTTCATTGGTGCGCGCGCTGCCCCTCCCCCTACAAAGATTGGCGCGCACAGAGGGACGCGGATGGCGGTGCAAAACGGTGCCTGGTGGTGCTACCTGTGGGGTGTATGAGAGCAGGATTCACCAAGCGGCATCACTGCCGGGCATGTCATTGGGTGGCAACAGGCGCAGGACGTGCGGGGCAGTTGGTGACCGGGCATGGGAGCCGTTAGCATTTAGGGTTTCCATGCGGAGATGCTGAACCCTAAACTCATTGCACCTATTGGGCAGCTTTAGTGTGCCTCAATGGTGATCAAAAAATCGTAGCCGCTACTGTACTTTTTCATTGGTGCGCGCGCTGCCCCTCCCCCTACAAAGATTGGCGCGCACAGAGGGACGCGGATGGCGGTGCAAAACGGTGCCTGGTGGTGCTACCTGTGGGGTGTATGAGAGCAGGATTCACCAAGCGGCATCACTGCCGGGCATGTCATTGGGTGGCAACAGGCGCAGGACGTGCGGGGCAGTTGGTGACCGGGCATGGGAGCCGTTAGCATTTAGGGTTTCCATGCGGAGATGCTGAACCCTAAACTCATTGCACCTATTGGGCAGCTTTAGTGTGCCTCAATGGTGATCAAAAAATCGTAGCCGCTACTGTACTTTTTCATTGGTGCGCGCGCTGCCCCTCCCCCTACAAAGATTGGCGCGCACAGAGGGACGCGGATGGCGGTGCAAAACGGTGCCTGGTGGTGCTACCTGTGGGGTGTATGAGAGCAGGATTCACCAAGCGGCATCACTGCCGGGCATGTCATTGGGTGGCAACAGGCGCAGGACGTGCGGGGCAGTTGGTGACCGGGCATGGGAGCCGTTAGCATTTAGGGTTTCCATGCGGAGATGCTGAACCCTAAACTCATTGCACCTATTGGGCAGCTTTAGTGTGCCTCAATGGTGATCAAAAAATCGTAGCCGCTACTGTACTTTTTCATTGGTGCGCGCGCTGCCCCTCCCCCTACAAAGATTGGCGCGCACAGAGGGACGCGGATGGCGGTGCAAAACGGTGCCTGGTGGTGCTACCTGTGGGGTGTATGAGAGCAGGATTCACCAAGCGGCATCACTGCCGGGCATGTCATTGGGTGGCAACAGGCGCAGGACGTGCGGGGCAGTTGGTGACCGGGCATGGGAGCCGTTAGCATTTAGGGTTTCCATGCGGAGATGCTGAACCCTAAACTCATTGCACCTATTGGGCAGCTTTAGTGTGCCTCAATGGTGATCAAAAAATCGTAGCCGCTACTGTACTTTTTCATTGGTGCGCGCGCTGCCCCTCCCCCTACAAAGATTGGCGCGCACAGAGGGACGCGGATGGCGGTGCAAAACGGTGCCTGGTGGTGCTACCTGTGGGGTGTATGAGAGCAGGATTCACCAAGCGGCATCACTGCCGGGCATGTCATTGGGTGGCAACAGGCGCAGGACGTGCGGGGCAGTTGGTGACCGGGCATGGGAGCCGTTAGCATTTAGGGTTTCCATGCGGAGATGCTGAACCCTAAACTCATTGCACCTATTGGGCAGCTTTAGTGTGCCTCAATGGTGATCAAAAAATCGTAGCCGCTACTGTACTTTTTCATTGGTGCGCGCGCTGCCCCTCCCCCTACAAAGATTGGCGCGCACAGAGGGACGCGGATGGCGGTGCAAAACGGTGCCTGGTGGTGCTACCTGTGGGGTGTATGAGAGCAGGATTCACCAAGCGGCATCACTGCCGGGCATGTCATTGGGTGGCAACAGGCGCAGGACGTGCGGGGCAGTTGGTGACCGGGCATGGGAGCCGTTAGCATTTAGGGTTTCCATGCGGAGATGCTGAACCCTAAACTCATTGCACCTATTGGGCAGCTTTAGTGTGCCTCAATGGTGATCAAAAAATCGTAGCCGCTACTGTACTTTTTCATTGGTGCGCGCGCTGCCCCTCCCCCTACAAAGATTGGCGCGCACAGAGGGACGCGGATGGCGGTGCAAAACGGTGCCTGGTGGTGCTACCTGTGGGGTGTATGAGAGCAGGATTCACCAAGCGGCATCACTGCCGGGCATGTCATTGGGTGGCAACAGGCGCAGGACGTGCGGGGCAGTTGGTGACCGGGCATGGGAGCCGTTAGCATTTAGGGTTTCCATGCGGAGATGCTGAACCCTAAACTCATTGCACCTATTGGGCAGCTTTAGTGTGCCTCAATGGTGATCAAAAAATCGTAGCCGCTACTGTACTTTTTCATTGGTGCGCGCGCTGCCCCTCCCCCTACAAAGATTGGCGCGCACAGAGGGACGCGGATGGCGGTGCAAAACGGTGCCTGGTGGTGCTACCTGTGGGGTGTATGAGAGCAGGATTCACCAAGCGGCATCACTGCCGGGCATGTCATTGGGTGGCAACAGGCGCAGGACGTGCGGGGCAGTTGGTGACCGGGCATGGGAGCCGTTAGCATTTAGGGTTTCCATGCGGAGATGCTGAACCCTAAACTCATTGCACCTATTGGGCAGCTTTAGTGTGCCTCAATGGTGATCAAAAAATCGTAGCCACTACTGTACTTTTTCATTGGTGCGCGCGCTGCCCCTCCCCCTACAAAGATTGGCGCGCACAGAGGGACGCGGATGGCGGTGCAAAACGGTGCCTGGTGGTGCTACCTGTGGGGTGTATGAGAGCAGGATTCACCAAGCGGCATCACTGCCGGGCATGTCATTGGGTGGCAACAGGCGCAGGACGTGCGGGGCAGTTGGTGACCGGGCATGGGAGCCGTTAGCATTTAGGGTTTCCATGCGGAGATGCTGAACCCTAAGCCCATTGCACCTATTGGGCAGCTTTAGTGTGCCTCAATGGTGATCAAAAAATCGTAGCCGCTACTGTACTTTTTCATTGGTGCGCGCGCTGCCCCTCCCCCTACAAAGATTGGCGCGCACAGAGGGACGCGGATGGCGGTGCAAAACGGTGCCTGGTGGTGCTACCTGTGGGGTGTATGAGAGCAGGATTCACCAAGCGGCATCACTGCCGGGCATGTCATTGGGTGGCAACAGGCGCAGGACGTGCGGGGCAGTTGGTGACCGGGCATGGGAGCCGTTAGCATTTAGGGTTTCCATGCGGAGATGCTGAACCCTAAGCCCATTGCACCTATTGGGCAGCTTTAGTGTGCCTCAATGGTGATCAAAAAATCGTAGCCGCTACTGTACTTTTTCATTGGTGCGCGCGCTGCCCCTCCCCCTACAAAGATTGGCGCGCACAGAGGGACGCGGATGGCGGTGCAAAACGGTGCCTGGTGGTGCTACTTGTGGGGTGTATGAGAGCAGGATTCACCAAGCGGCATCACTGCCGGGCATGTCATTGGGTGGCAACAGGCGCAGGACGTGCGGGGCAGTTGGTGACCGGGCATGGGAGCCGTTAGCATTTAGGGTTTCCATGCGGAGATGCTGAACCCTAAGCCCATTGCACCTATTGGGCAGCTTTAGTGTGCCTCAATGGTGATCAAAAAATCGTAGCCGCTACTGTACTTTTTCATTGGTGCGCGCGCTGCCCCTCCCCCTACAAAGATTGGCGCGCACAGAGGGACGCGGATGGCGGTGCAAAACGGTGCCTGGTGGTGCTACTTGTGGGGTGTATGAGAGCAGGATTCACCAAGCGGCATCACTGCCGGGCATGTCATTGGGTGGCAACAGGCGCAGGACGTGCGGGGCAGTTGGTGACCGGGCATGGGAGCCGTTAGCATTTAGGGTTTCCATGCGGAGATGCTGAACCCTAAGCCCATTGCACCTATTGGGCAGCTTTAGTGTGCCTCAATGGTGATCAAAAAATCGTAGCCGCTACTGTACTTTTTCATTGGTGCGCGCGCTGCCCCTCCCCCTACAAAGATTGGCGCGCACAGAGGGACGCGGATGGCGGTGCAAAACGGTGCCTGGTGGTGCTACTTGTGGGGTGTATGAGAGCAGGATTCACCAAGCGGCATCACTGCCGGGCATGTCATTGGGTGGCAACAGGCGCAGGACGTGCGGGGCAGTTGGTGACCGGGCATGGGAGCCGTTAGCATTTAGGGTTTCCATGCGGAGATGCTGAACCCTAAGCCCATTGCACCTATTGGGCAGCTTTAGTGTGCCTCAATGGTGATCAAAAAATCGTAGCCGCTACTGTACTTTTTCATTGGTGCGCGCGCTGCCCCTCCCCCTACAAAGATTGGCGCGCACAGAGGGACGCGGATGGCGGTGCAAAACGGTGCCTGGTGGTGCTACTTGTGGGGTGTATGAGAGCAGGATTCACCAAGCGGCATCACTGCCGGGCATGTCATTGGGTGGCAACAGGCGCAGGACGTGCGGGGCAGTTGGTGACCGGGCATGGGAGCCGTTAGCATTTAGGGTTTCCATGCGGAGATGCTGAACCCTAAACCCATTGCACCTATTGGGCAGCTTTAGTGTGCCTCAATGGTGATCAAAAAATCGTAGCCGCTACTGTACTTTTTCATTGGTGCGCGCACTGCCCCTCCCCCTACAAAGATTGGCGCGCACAGAGGGACGCGGATGGCGGTGCAAAACGGTGCCTGGTGGTGCTACTTGTGGGGTGTATGAGAGTAGGTTTCACCAAGCGGCATCACTGCCGGGCATGTCATTGGGTGGCAACAAGCGCAGGCGCCACTGGGTGGGCGTGCCACGGTAATTGGGCAGCACTCGCTCCGGCGGACCCCCGATCGGCGATTTCTCGGCGGATATGAGGACGTGCGATTTTTCCGGTTCGAACGGTACCAGAATCTCGCCTGTCGGGTGTGATTCAAGTGTGCCCTCCCCGCAGGCCTGCGCTGCTGTCGCTGTTCGGCAGGTGTGCCGAGGGTTACGCGGGTGCGCTGCGGGTCTGAATTTCGGCGGTGCCCCCTTGGAGATCTGCACGAATGCGTGGAATTTTTTTTCATGCCTGCCAGGTGCGCGGTTGGACGGGAACGGGCAACCGGTCTAAGTTGAGGCTCAACTTAGACAAGCATATGGATAGGGTGTCCTCCTGAAGTTTCCGTGCGTCGGCGGCGTCTTTGCGTGCGATTGCGAGCAGGTTAGTGTTGCCGAAGTTCGGTCCTGAACTTTGGTTCGGACCTGAACCGGGTCCAGTTCGGGGCAAGTCCAGTTCAAAGTTCAGCGGAGAGGTGAACCTGAACTCTGGTTCTGTTCACGGTTCACAACGCTGTGAACTACGGTTCAGGTTCAGAACCGGGTTCGGACCGCTGAACCGTTGATACCAAATATAGGTTAAGCCTTCGGGAATTTCCGATAACTGTACAGCTGCTGCGAGTTGCAAGTTTTTTTTTTCCTGATTAGCCCAGCAAGATATTGACTCTCATCATGCCGCCTCCAAGTGACCAGTGTGCTGTTGGGCCCGATGGTAGGCTTCTCGAGGCCTCGGAGATCACGTTCTACAATGACCCCGATGACGAGAACCCTCTGCCGGCGTCAATCACTGGTGAGTGCTTCTATTCGCTTTCATTGACGCGCGTGGGCGACGCGCGTCGTCTTCGGCGCTTCTAACCTTGCACGACGTCTTCCAGCTTCATCCACAACACCCTCATCTGGACCCGCCGTCAACGCATTCGACATACTCACAGGGAAGACCGCAGCACAGCACCCTGCTGCTCCCAAGGTTGCAGGCGCACGACGCTCGGGACGTGTCTTGCGGCCGTCCGGTCGCGTTCGCGACCCTGACAACGCCGCATCAACATCGGTGCTGCAAAAGCGCCGCTCGCTCACTCGCTCGCCCAGCCCACCTCCGAAGCGGGGGCCTTCTACTCAAGGTAATTACTTAGTGTTCTGTTCATTTGTCTAGCTAAAACTTTTGCTACAGCGGCGCCGTCAGTCAGCGACATTGATGACATCAGCGTAGATGCCGCGGGCCCCGTAAGCGAGCACAACAACGAAGACACCGAGTACGACGACAATGAAGACACCGAGTACGATAACGACGACGATAACAAGGACGACGACGGAGATGCTGAAGAACAGCAAGAAGAGGGTACAGGAAGTGGAAACGAGGCAATTGATGCGCTGGCAGTTGGCCAAGCGGATCGTGAGGTACGTCATTCGGTCCTTTCCCCCACCCACATATCCTTTGCGTCCGTGCAGCACGCGCGCGTGCGTTGCGTCGCTGTGTGCGTACCCCTTGCCTACGACATGCCCATATGACGTCGCTGCGAGCTGCGGCACGCCCGCGCTCTGTCGCTGAGGCACGCCTGCGCTGCGTCGCGCACACGCCCTGCGTCGCTGCGGCACATGCCCGCTGCGTTGCTGCGGCACACGCCCGCGCTGCGTCACTGCGTCGCTGCGGCATGCCCTCGCTGCGTGGCGTCGCCGTGCATGCTCGCGTCGTTGCCGCGGCACGCTCGCGTCGTTGCCCGCGGTATGCTCGTGTTGCGTCGCTGCGCACATCATGCCCTGCTCGTGCTGCCCTCTCTGTCCCGCTATCTCTCATCATAGCACACATTTAGGAACATGCCCGCCAGAAGGCTTCGAAGACGGATCGCGCTGCAGACATCAAGACAATCTACAAGCTTGAGAAGCAAAGGCTGAACCCACACACGAAGAAGTACGAAGACGGGCATTGGTGCACCGTGTGCAAGTAAGTTGCTAATGTTGTTGCCTCGGATCTTCCTGACGGTCAAAAGGTCGCAGGGATACGAACTATCTAAATGCTTCCTTACTGGAAGCATTTCAACACTGCGTGCACACATCTCTCGGTACGTGTCTACCAAGTGTATCCACGCATGGTCTGAACATATCCGTAATCAGGAACCCGAAGACACACTTCCCTGTGTACAAGCGCCGCTGCGAGCGGCTCAATATCCCAATGCGCGAGCGCGCCATCCCGAAGGAAGAGAAGAGGTACGTTGTGCACACACGTGCAATGGTGATTACATGCGGCTGACACTTCTCGGCAGTGCGAATACTCAGACAACTCTCGACGGTTCCCTTGTTGCAATTTCGAAGCCCCCGCAGTTCTCTAGTGCGGGCCTACTTGACTACATGGTTGAGCTCGTTGTTTCAGAGGACAAGGTGCGTAACATTTCTCATCTCTTGGACTACTCTCAAGGACTCTCGTAGGCGTTCCGCTTGGTCGAGACTGGTCCCTTCCGACGCCTACTTATGTATACGAGGCCAACTCTGCGAGATGCCGATATACCTCATCGCACAACGCTTCGCGAGGCTATCATTAGCCGTGCGATGCTTGCTGTCAACGCTGTCAAGAAACATCTTAATGTATGTTGATCCTTGTATGTCTTGTAAGCTGCGCGATACTTACCAGTAGTAAGTCTGAGTCTGTTCCAGGATTGATCTCAAGCACCTTCGACTGCTGGACGTCCGACAATGGTAACCCTTACATTGCCATCACCGCACACTACATCTCGTCACCGCCGGACCGCCCGGATGAATGGAAACTTGAGTCGGACCTTCTGGCGTACTCGCTTCAAGAGGGCAGCCACAGCGGAAAGAATCTCGCTGCTGCGATGGTCCGGGTTGTTGACCGATATGGGATACGTCAAAAGGTGGGTCTGTCTTTGCAGTGACGGTAGTTTCTGTGCTAATAGTTGTAACAGCATGGGTGGTGGACCGGAGATGGCGCATCGAACAATGACACCGCTGTTGTATGCTATGCTGAGGCTGTTGATCCTGATGGCGAGTACTACAATCCGAAGCAGCATCGCATCAAGTGAGTAATGTATTTGCTCTCACTTGTTTTATGCATCGCTCACTGTTACTCCGTAGATGCATGGAGCATGCAGTTAATCTCTCGACAACGCACTTCATCGAGGGTGTTTCACCGACGCCACAGACCCGCCTTCTCGCACGTTGATAAGCCTGGTGCAGTGCTGGGAGGCGATTCTTCGCCAATTTTCGCACTTTCGACAAGTCGACAAGTACAGCGTACGAGCTCCGACCGCTTGATTAGTCTCTCCGACCAATCGCAAGACCAGAGCCATAGCTCCGATCGTTGGAGTCGCACAGCGCAATCGCGCGATCGCAACGATACCCTGGACACCACGCTCGGACCATCGACTCAGTCGCACGCCATCTACGCAGTCGTCCGACCACTCGCACACTGTTCCGACTGCGACCACGCGACTTCGAGCGCCACGTCTCCCACAGCTGTCGCAACTCAGCGGAATTCTGTCAGACGTTTCGATCAGCGAGATCATCGCTCGAACATGTACGCCACGCCGCTCCGACGACTCTGCGACCTCCGAGTACCTCCACAGTTGCGCGATTGTCCTCCGACCATTGTCCCGCTCAGGTCTCGAGCTTGCGCCGTATTTCTCCGATCCCGATTGTTCTATGGTCGCTTCAGCGCTCCGATTATCGCCCTATTGCTCCGATCATTGCGCGCACAATATCGCATTCGTCCGACCGTTCGAAGAGTCGCAACATCGCAACGCTCGCCCGCGACCCCCTCGCACATCGGAGCATATTCCCTCGCTCGCCACGTCGCCATTGTCCCCCTTTCTTGTCATATTGTCTTGTCCGACATTGTAGGACACCGCTCTCATACTTCTTGACAGCGCAGATCGTTTTCCATGTGCTTGCACTTCCCCCTTGACAGCGCTGATCACTTGCTCTACATTGTTCTCTACAGCCTCGCAGACCTTCAGATACGTTCGCATGACTCCCCTCTACTGTCCGAACCATGTGCGACTTGCGCACTATTGTTTGCTTTTGTTCCGATCGGTTTCCTTTGTTCCGACTGCATTTTCGATCGGACTCGTACTATAGCGATCGGAACGTATAAATAGCGGTCGGACACATGCTGCAATACAGATTCGGTTACCCCCTCGCGGTTCAGATCTCATTCGGAGCTCACACCTTCGTCTCTATCGTATAGTTAGCTCGAGGCTAGCTTCGTCGCCTTTGCCTTTGCC
This sequence comes from Auriscalpium microsporum, assembly GCA_019914985.1. NCBI lineage: Eukaryota > Fungi > Basidiomycota > Agaricomycetes > Russulales > Auriscalpiaceae > Auriscalpium > Auriscalpium microsporum. The sequence goes on along the minus strand of JAHLMG010000013.1, from coordinate 1,191,626 downwards.
TTTGCCTTTGTCGTCGTCTCTCGTACTCAGTTTATCGCTCTCCTCGCTCTCATCTTGTTCCATCGTCGTCCCATTAGCCGTCGTCCTCGCGCCTCACTGCTCCGACCATCTTGCGACCTCAGCGATCGCAGTCGCACTGCTCTCGTCCCGCAGCGGTCGCACCGTCGACCGAATCGCTCGCACGACTCGCCTCTGTCTTCCGACGGTTGCCCCAGCTCCTCCGACCGTTCACACGTTCAGAACGGTCCAGCATTGCTGCCTGCACGACTCGTCGTTGCTCCGACCATCTTGCGACGTCGGAGATCGCAGTGTCGCGTCTATCGTCTCGCAGCGGTCGCACCCTCAATCGGACCACTCGCGCCACTCGTTCTCACATTCCGACCATCGTTTCCACTCGTCCGAACGGTTCAGCGTCGTCGCCTGCCCGTCTCGTAGTTGCTCCGACCACCTCGCAACAACATCACACGTCGCCCATCGAGTCGCACGTCGCCCATCGAATCGCACGTCGCCTATCGGAGCCACCCTCCTCAGATCCTCTTCGACAATCGTACACTCAGCCCCCAGTCGTTCGCAGTCGTTTGCAGTCGTTTGCAGTCGTTCGCAGTCGTTCGCAGTCGTTCGCAGTCGTTCGCAGTCGTTCGCAGTTGTTCGCACAGTCGCTCGCAGTTACGTCTAGTCGCGCACAGTCGCTCGCACCATGCCCATCGAATCGCACGTCGCCCATCGGCGCCACCCTCCTCACATCCTCTTCGACGATCGTACACTCAGCATCCAGTCGCTTGCAGTCATTCGCAGTCGATCGCAGACGTTCGCAGACGTTCGCAGTCGCTCGCAGTCGTTCGCAGTCTCTCGCAGTTGTTCGCAGTCGCGCACAGTCGCTCGCACCACGCGACCCCATCTTCGGACCCTCACCGGCGACCCTCCGAGCATTTGCGCATTCCGACCAGGCCCACCGACCACACACCTTGTCGGAGACGCACCTCCGATCGTCTTCGGGACCCTGACACTCACTCGCACACATCAACGGTACCCTCTTCAGCGCTCTAGGGATCTGGTATCACACACATTACCGCCCTACTACCTGTGGGTGCCCATCAACGTATACGTGAAGCTTTCAACAACGCCGGTCAAGTTGGCGATGCGGAGCTCAACCAGCTTGACGCCGAGCTGGGTGCGTTGCAGATTGATGCCACTGGTGGCGAGCCAGGTGATGATGAAGATGATGTGGAATTTGAGCTGGCCGATACCCTTGGCAAGGCGCTTGCACTGGTGAAGCAGGTACGCATATGTCGCTGAGGGCATACCTGATCTAATTGCCTTACCTTTCACAGATCCGTGCGTCTCCACAGGCGCGTGCTTTCTTCCGAAAGGTCTGCGTCGAGGAGGGCCTTGAACCTCGTGAGCTTCTGCTATGGGTGCGAACACGTTGGGCATCGCTCTACAAGTTCACAGACCGCTTCTTGGATTATAAGAAGGTAACTCCACTTTCTTCATTTCTTCAATAAGTACTCACGTCTTTCTTAGGGTATCAACCGATTCACTCGTCTTGCCGATGATAGTGATGAAGTCCCATTGCTCAAGAAGAAGATGTACTATGACTACCGGCTCACCGCCAAGGACTGGGAGAAGCTGGAGCTTATGCGCAATGTTCTTCGAGTAAGTGCGCATATGTTCACCTCTGTATTTGATGGTTGCTGACATTACTGCAGGAACCTGCGAGTGCCACGCAGACCTTCTCATCGACAACAAACCCAACCCTTTGGCGTGCTATTCCCATCCTTGAATGCCTTCAGCAGGCATGGGAGTCGCTCTCTACTGATGTTAAGTATGCGGAGATGGCTCCACACATTGATGCTGGCTTGGCCAACCTCGTCAAGTGGTATCGCAGTACTGATGAGTCTGATGCATACTTCATTGCTCTTGGTGAGCTTCCTCTTTATTTTGTTGAGATATTTTGCTCTAACTGTAGATTCTTCTAGTGCTTGATCCCAATGTTAAGACTGCATATGCAGAGCTTCATTGGGATGAGGAATTCTATGAAATTGCTATGGATCAATTACGCATTGTGGTATGCCTTTTTTTGTTATAACTCAATGTGTTCTGATCCATCTCTAGTTTGACCGTTACAAGAAGACCACTCGAGCTCCGGTTTCAGTAGTACCTCCAGTGGCTATGCCGTCTACATGTATGTCTTTGTTTGTGATCATTTGGGAAACAGCATTAATCATTGTCTGTAGCGTCCGCCAGAGATACCCAGTATGGCGCTGGATGGATGCGTGAATCTATTCGTGCACGCAAGGCCGCTGATCTAGCCAGCGCGGACCCTCGAGAGGAACTGCGCTTGTACCTGAAGAGCCCGCTTGAGACCACGGACAATGTTGTTGCCTGGTGGGGTGTGAGTACACATTCTATAACTGATTGTACCTTTGCACTGACACACCTTTAGAAACACATGGTCCAGTATCCAACGCTGTCTCGTATGGCTAGAGACTATCTTGCCATTCAGGGGTCAGCTACTGCCTCTGAGCGTTGATGGGCACCCACAGGTAGTAGGGCGGTAATGTGTGGGATACCAGATCCCTAGAGCGCTGAAGAGGGTACCGTTGATGTGTGCGAGTGAGTGTCAGGGTCCCGAAGACGATCGGAGGTGCGTCTCCGACAAGGTGTGTGGTCGGTGGGCCTGGTCGGAATGCGCAAATGCTCGGCGGGTCCGAAGATGGGGTCGCGTGGTGCGAGTGACTGTGCGCGACTGCGAACAACTGCGAGCGACTGCGAACGACTGCGAACGACTGCGAACGTCTGCGAACGTCTGCGATCGACTGCGAATGACTGCAAGCGACTGGATGCTGAGTGTACGTTCGTCGAAGAGGATGTGAGGAGGGTGGTGCCGATGGGCGACGTGCGATTCGATGGGCGTGGTGCGCGCGACTGTGCGCGACTGGACGTAACTGCGAGCGACTGCAAACGACTGCGAACGACTGCGAACGACTGCGAACGACCGGGGGCTGAGTGTACGATCGTCGAAGAGGATGTGAGGAGGGTGGCGTCGATGGGCGACGTGCGATGCGATGGGCGATGTGTGATGTTGCTGTGAGGTGGTCGGAGCAACGACAAGTCGTGCAGGCAGCAATACTGGACCGTTCTGAACGTGTGAACGGTCGGAGGAGCTGGGGCGACGGTCGGAAGACGGAGGCGAGTCGTGCGAGCGATTCGGTCGACGGTGCGACCGCTGCGGGACGAGAGCAGTGCGACTGCGATCGCTGAGGTCGCAAGATGGTCGGAGCAGTGAGGCGCGAGGGCGACGGCTAATGGAACGACGATGGAACAAGATGAGAGCGAGGAGAGCGATAAACTGAGTACGAGAGACGACGACAAAGGCAAAGGCAAAGGCAAAGGCGACGAAGCTAGCCTCGAGCTAACTATACGATAGAGACGAAGGTGTGAGCTCCGAATGAGATCTGAACCGCGAGGGGGTAACCGAATCTGTATTGCAGCATGTGTCCGACCGCTATTTATACATTCCGATCACTATAGTACGAGTCCGATCGAAAATGCAGTCGGAACAAAGGAAACCGATCGGAACAAAAGCAAACAATAGTGCGCAAGTCGCACATAGTTCGGACAGTAGAGGGGAGTCATGCGAACGTATCTGAAGGTCTGCGAGGCTGTAGAGAACAATGTAGAGCAAGTGATCAGCGCTGTCAAGGGGGAAGCGCAAGCACATGGAAAACGATCTGCGCTGTCAAGAAGTATGAGAGCGGTGTCCTACAATGTCGGACAAGACAATATGACAAGAAAAGGGGACAATGGCGACGTGGCGAGCAAGGGAATATGCTCCGATGTGCGAGGGGGTTGCGGGCGAGCGTTGCGATGTTGCGACTCTTCGAACGGTCGGACGAATGCGATATTGTGCGCGCAATGATCGGAGCAATAGGGCGATAATCGGAGCGCTGAAGCGACCATAGAACAATCGGGATCGGAGAAATAGGGCGCAAGCTCGAGACCTGAGCGGGACAATGGTCGGAGGACAATCGCGCAACTGTGGAGGTACTCGGAGGTCGCAGAGTCGTCGGAGCGGCGTGGCGTACATGTTCGAGCGATGATCTCGCTGATCGAAACGTCTGACAGAATTCCGCTGAGTTGCGACAGCTGTGGGAGACGTGGCGCTTGAAGTCGCGTGGTCGCAATCGGAACAGTGTGCGAGTGGTCGGACGACTGCGTAGATGTCGTGCGACTGAGTCGATGGTCTGAGCGTGGTGTCCAGGGTATCGTTGCGATCGCGCGATTGCGCTGTGCGACTCCAACGATCGGAGCTATGGCTCTGGTCTTGCGATTGGTCGGAGAGACTAATCGGGCGGTCGGAGCTCGTACGCTGTGCTTGTCGACTTGTCGAAAGTGCGAAAATTGGCGAAGAATCGCCTCCCAGCACTGCACCAGGCTTATCACCTCCTCCATACTGAAATCCTGACCGTCCACGGTCAGTGCGACGATGCGTGCGTGCTGCGGGTGGCCAGTCGTTCGGAGAGTTTGTGCGACGTCGCAGATGGTCGCAACGAGCAGGAGCGATCGCGCTATGCAATGGGGTGGGTAGGCTGGATTTGAGCGGCGGGTCGCAGTGACGGGGGAGTATGCGGCATTTATTGCGACCTTGAACGGAGTCGAACCACGAGAAAATCCAGCCTCGAACTGCACAGCAAGCGTTCGAAGCGCTGGGTCGATAGTCGATGCATGTTTGGGCAGTGCGACTGCTCCGAACATGTAATCGGAAGGATGCACTGTGCGCGCGGAGCAGTTGGGGGGCTTGCGACTGCGAGCGAGCGGCTGGTCGATGCTGCGCAATGAAACGGGGGATGAAATCGCTGTGGTTTCGATTGCGGGCTCCTCCATACTGTGATTCAAGCGACCAGGCTCTGCGGTCGTCGCAAAGGGTGTGTCCGACGAAGTCGCGCTATGTGCCGATAAGTGCACGGAAAAGTCCAAAGTCTCCAACTTGAAGGTCGGCAGTGCATGGCGACGCACTCGATCGATGAGCAAGATGACCTAAAGCGATCGTGAATCCACGTCGTCGAAATCGCTAGAGTGTTCAAATCATCGGAAGCGGGTAGGAGGTCGTCATCGATGGTCGGAAGAGCTTCGAACAAGCTGCGAGTGTTCCGAAGGCTTTCGCAAACACTTGTGGTTCTGAATCGTACTCCGAAATCGTCGGGAGACTGTTGCGATCCGCGGTCGGAGGGCGAACACAATGAGGAGCTATGGTGTTGGGCAAAGCGAGGGCCAGAATGCCACCAGGGTCGCACACGTACTGCGGAAATTGGTTGTTGAAGAATCGGAGAGTGCTCCGACCAGCGTGGTCTTCACTGCGAACACGGTCGATTAATGTCGAGGGAATGAGCTGCGATTGTTCGAGAGATTTTTGACGGTTGGAAGAGCCATCGATGGCGCGAAGTGTAGGGGTGTCGCAGGACGCGGGTCGGAGCTCAAGATCGAGGCATGCACTGTGTCCGATGTTGACTAGAAGGTGTTCGATAGCGTTTGGAGCGGCTAGAACGACGTCTAGAGCGACGCTGAAACTGCCTTGCACATTGCTGGGATGGACGTGATCCTCCGATTTGGAAATCGGAGCATCTGGCGCAGTGGAGTCGTCGATAGGAAGTGGATCGATGGTGTCGCAATCGCGATCCTGGATGCGAACAGCTGATGCAAGCGAAATGTTTTCCGAAGCCATAGTCGTAAAGGAATGCTCGTCGAGGACTGGCTCCGACAATTGCGGACATGCGATCGGAGAGACAGCGCGATGGTCGGAAGTGCGTGTGCTACGCATGGGAGTGCTCGCAAGAGCAAACATCGCCATTGTGGGAGTGGTGGAGGCATAGACCGTGTTCCGATCGAGGTCCGAAGTCGTAGCGACCCGTGCGCTGGGCATAGCGACAGCGAGAGGCGGTGACACTTCGTCGGGGGTGCTGTCCGCGACTTCAGGCTGCTCGAGCATTGCTGCAAGGTCATCATACTCTCGCGCAAGGGCCTCCTGTTCGCGAAGAAACACGATCTCCGCTTCAATAGCCGCGATGCGATCGGAGGTCGGAACCAATGTCGGAAGTGCCGTTTCCAGAGCAACATCGACCATGAGCTGAGTCGCAAGTTGGCCATGAGTCGGGGCTGTAGCAGCGACGGCTGTGGAGTGAGGAGCGACTGCTGCGATTGTACTGCGACTTGTGCGGTGCCTCCTTGCGTAAATGTTCGGACGAGCGATGCGACTATGTCGTTGGTCGCGACAGCGAGAGACGGTGCTGGCGACGGCGGTATGAACGTCTGATCGGTCGGGACTACTGGGGCGATGCTCCGATCCATTGATCGGGGACTGGACTGGAGAACGAACTGAGCCGAGCTGTTGACGTCGGAAACTTCGTATGAGTCTCCTGGAAGGACGTCTGGCTTCGTGACCTGCAGGCGAACGCTGATGCGATCCCAGAGTGCGTTCGGAATTCCGCGAGGAAAGTCGCACTTCTGCTGGAGCTCCGAGTAACGGCTCTTCCTGATGAGGAAGCCCGAGATCGCAAGGAATTCGCGGTGGTACGCAGCGAACTCATCGAGCGTGATCGCAGATATTGTTCGAGTTGTGGCGATGAGCGTCTCGAGGTCGGAAGTGCCATATGTCCGGTCTTGATCAGCTCCGGGGTAGAGCGCCATGATAGCCTTCTTGAAATCGCTGAACGGGCTCGCATCGTTGAATTCGGGAATGCAGTCGCAGAGGTCGGCGACTTCGATCGGAACGTAGTACTGCGTCCAGTCCTTCTTCGCACGGTCGGAAGTGAGACCAGCGAGCGCAGCGACTGTCTCGAAATCGGAGAAGAACCTCCGAACAGTGCGAGGGTCGGAAGTGAAAATGGGTGCGGTCTTCGCTCCGCGAGGTGGCATGCGAGTCGCCATGGCTGTGCAATATGTTCGGCGAACGACTGCGGGATGTGGTGGTGCGATCCGATGAATGGGTGCGAGCTGCGACGATGGCTGCGGATACAAGCAAGTGTCTGCGATCGAAATCGGAGTATGATAGGTCGGAAGGCGGAGATGGTAGTCGGAACGTGGATGGCGGTAGCGCGGTGCTTGGACAGTCGTGTGGATTCGGCGACTCGGAGTTTGCAGTCGATGAGAGTGTTCCGACGTGCACTAGAGGGGTGGAAACGCTTCCGAAATCTTCGGAGAAAGCCTGACTGGTCCCTCGCGGTGGGCTCCAAAAGTGATGGGCACCCACAGGTAGTAGGGCGGTAATGTGTGGGATACCAGATCCCTAGAGCGCTGAAGAGGGTACCGTTGATGTGTGCGAGTGAGTGTCAGGGTCCCGAAGACGATCGGAGGTGCGTCTCCGACAAGGTGTGTGGTCGGTGGGCTGGTCGGAATGCGCAAATGCTCGGCGGGTCGCCAGTGAGGGTCCGAAGATGGGGTCGCGTGGTGCGAGTGACTGTGCGCGACTGCGAACAACTGCGAGCGACTGCGAACGACTGCGAACGACTGCGAACGTCTGCGAACGTCTGCGATCGACTGCGAATGACTGCAAGCGACTGGATGCTGAGTGTACGTTCGTCGAAGAGGATGTGAGGAGGGTGGTGCCGATGGGCGACGTGCGATTCGATGGGCGTGGTGCGCGCGACTGTGCGCGACTGGACGTAACTGCGAGCGACTGCAAACGACTGCGAACGACTGCGAACGACTGCGAACGACCGGGGGCTGAGTGTACGATCGTCGAAGAGGATGTGAGGAGGGTGGCGTCGATGGGCGACGTGCGATGCGATGGGCGATGTGTGATGTTGCTGTGAGGTGGTCGGAGCAACGACAAGTCGTGCAGGCAGCAATACTGGACCGTTCTGAACGTGTGAACGGTCGGAGGAGCTGGGGCGACGGTCGGAAGACGGAGGCGAGTCGTGCGAGCGATTCGGTCGACGGTGCGACCGCTGCAGGACGAGAGCAGTGCGACTGCGATCGCTGAGGTCGCAAGATGGTCGGAGCAGTGAGGCGCGAGGGCGACGGCTAATGGAACGACGATGGAACAAGATGAGAGCGAGGAGAGCGATAAACTGAGTACGAGAGACGACGACAAAGGCAAAGGCAAAGGCAAAGGCGACGAAGCTAGCCTCGAGCTAACTATACGATAGAGACGAAGGTGTGAGCTCCGAATGAGATCTGAACCGCGAGGGGGTAACCGAATCTGTATTGCAGCATGTGTCCGACCGCTATTTATACATTCCGATCGCTATAGTACGAGTCCGATCGAAAATGCAGTCGGAACAAAGGAAACCGATCGGAACAAAAGCAAACAATAGTGCGCAAGTCGCACATAGTTCGGACAGTAGAGGGGAGTCATGCGAACGTATCTGAAGGTCTGCGAGGCTGTAGAGAACAATGTAGAGCAAGTGATCAGCGCTGTCAAGGGGAAGCGCAAGCACATGGAAAACGATCTGCGCTGTCAAGAAGTATGAGAGCGGTGTCCTACAATGTCGGACAAGACAATATGACAAGAAAAGGGGGCAATGGCGACGTGGCGAGCAAGGGAATATGCTCCGATGTGCGAGGGGGTTGCGGGCGAGCGTTGCGATGTTGCGACTCTTCGAACGTCGGACGAATGCGATATTGTGCGCGCAATGATCGAGCAATAGGGCGATAATCGGAGCGCTGAAGCGACCATAGAACAATCGGGATCGGAGAAATAGGGGGCGCAAGCTCGAGACCTGAGCGGGACAATGGTCGGAGGACAATCGCGCAACTGTGGAGGTACTCGGAGGTCGCAGAGTCGTCGGAGCGGCGTGGCGTACATGTTCGAGCGATGATCTCGCTGATCGAAACGTCTGACAGAATTCCGCTGAGTTGCGACAGCTGTGGGAGACGTGGCGCTTGAAGTCGCGTGGTCGCAATCGGAACAGTGTGCGAGTGGTCGGACGACTGCGTAGATGTCGTGCGACTGAGTCGATGGTCTGAGCGTGGTGTCCAGGGTATCGTTGCGATCGCGCGATTGCGCTGTGCGACTCCAACGATCGGAGCTATGGCTCTGGTCTTGCGATTGGTCGGAGAGACTAATCGGGCGGTCGGAGCTCGTACGCTGTGCTTGTCGACTTGTCGAAAGTGCGAAAATTGGCGAAGAATCGCCTCCCAGCACTGCACCAGGCTTATCAGCGTGCGTTCTCATCTGGCGCTCTTGATGATACTAAACATCGCAACCGTTTGAATGCCGAGTCATTTGAAGCCTTGCAGCTTCTGAAGGCTGCGTATCGAGGCAGGCGCCTCTCGGCATCTACTGATGCCCTCAAGCATGTTATTTCTTCTCTGATGAGGAGGACTAGCTGTTTTATGCCTATAATGTTATAGACCAATGTATATAGCATATATATCATGAAGTGGCTATGTGTTTAAGTATGGGAAGATGATAGATACTGTATAGGCCTGATTTACAGACCTTGGAAAATGGTTCAAGGTTCACTGGGGGTCTGAACCTGAACCGAACCGGCTGAACCAGTTCAGTGTGGTTCAGTTCAAGGTTCAGAAATTTTGTGAACCGAACCAAAGGTCCAGTTCAGGGTTCGGAAAATTTGGCCTGAACCGAACCGAACTGAACTTTGGCAACACTAGAGCAGGTCCGAGGTGGATTTCAGAGCGGCAGTCAACACATGAACTTCCCGAGCACTTGCTGCGCCCGAGCGCGTGCCAGATTGCCGCCCCAGTAGGTTGGTATGGAGGTCCGGGGCCATGTTCTCCTTACGAGCAAAAGGGTCCGGCTGTTTGCCATGTCGTGCAGCGCGAGCACGGGCAAGGGTATCCTCTCGGGCAGTAGTTTGCTTGGATTTCACCTTCATTTTACCAGCTCTGATGCTCAACATATGAGTATACATGTAGCAGCACCATGATACAACACTCACAGTCCAATTGCCAACTGTTGTCGGCCTTTGCGAGGCTGTTCAACTGAGTCGGACGATGGCGTCGGAGCACCGTTGATCGCGGCGACAGCGGCACGTGATCGTGTGCGAGCCAATCAAGAGCCGTTACTCGTCCGCGCACTCGAAGGGTCAATAACATCAGCGCCACCTCAATTTTGTAAAGATCAACGCGCGGATGTGCTTTTAAATAGTTAATTCACATACAGGTCAGAGGAATAAGACAGCATCAAATTGGAAAGTCATTTATTGCGATTTGCAAAATGCATGAGACTCGCCGCAAAAACAAAACTTTGCGTCATGGATGAGGTCGTGAGAAATTGAGAGTCAGATAAGCGTCCGATGGCGCAGCCGCGCCGCGTCGCGTCGCATTGCTGCTGCTGGTCCCGACGTTAAACACCTTCTACCTCTCATAAATGGCTTCGCCTGAGCCTGCAGAAGAAGACCCTATCTTCGGAGAGGGAGACTGTATGTATCTCGATTTAGATCAGTATGGGCCTGCTAATTGAGTGATTTGTAGGGGGTCCGAGCCAGCATAACGACGGTCAAGGCATACGCCTTAAAATCACTTTCTATCCCTTCGACAAGGACAAGGCCACCCGAAGGAAGAATGCCAAAGCGATCTCTATGACGAAGATTGGCCAAGTCCATGAAGACTACGGATTTTCCGAGTTCCTTGTCTCCATTACCCAGGTTCTCAGCCGTCGCGACCTTCTTGACGACTCTGCCTTGTACAGTCTTGCTCAAGGCAACGGTGAATTCGACGAGGACTCCACTGCCGGGTTCTCCCTCACCTATTCGATTATCGGGACGGGCGAGAAAGACATCTCGATCACTTCCTGTGCCGACTACCGGTCGATGATCCAGGCTGTCGTCGTCCGCAAGTCACCACAGCTCGCACTCGTCATCTGGGAACCAGAGGTGAGTTTCAAGTACTTTACAGTTGTCTACAGTGCTTATATGCGTCGCATTTAGCCCGCACCTGATGACGAAGAAGTGGACGCAGTAGAGGTCGAGGCTGAGGCGGCTGAGGCAGAAGATGCGTGATCATTTGTTTCATGGCATACATGAGGCTTACTGCTCCCTAGCATGAGCCTTCGGATGAAGAGCTCGCAATGGACGACATCATCGAGCAGCTGCGCCAGCTGCACTGCTGCCACGATCAGCACTGCTCATCAACCCACTGCTTCCTATTTGGCCCGGAGGCTATTCACATCAAGCTTACCCCTCGTCACTTCGCACATGGGCCTCAGCAATTGCACGTCCTTTATTTCAAATCATCACTCTTTGCTAACGACATGTTGCTAGGAGTGTAAGAAGACTGGAGTCGACCTTCATTTCCCACCCAACGACACACTCTTCGAACCTCCGCAAGCAAACCGAGGCCAAGATACAACAGATATCCAGACTCTTGCAACTCGCTGCCTCCGTACAACCTCCGCTGCGATGCCGATGATGAGCTTTGATGGGCTCGCTGATCTGGTCGCTGTACTCAAGGCCCCGAACGAGGCTCCTCCGGCACGCACTGCCCTCGGTGCTATGCCCGCCAATGTCCCGGCGCCACCCCGAGTCCCGCCGCGCATGCCCTTGACGACGTTCTGTAACATCTACGAGATCTCTTACTCTGTACAGGTGAAGCTCGAGGCTATGGAGCTGGTAGGTCCTCATGTTCTTCGGAAGCTGAAGGATGAGGTGCTTGAAGTGGACGGGAAGCTGTCGAAGGCTCAGGTTGCAGAGGTACGCGATGCGGAAGAGCGGTGGATGATAGACATTGACAAATGAGATGAATTGCCTGTAACACCTACAAATAACCTGAATGCGCAAAGAATCCCCATGTCATCTCCGGTGTGATTACACTGCACACATGGTACATCTCGTAATAAAGCTGATCGGAAGGAAAGCTATACATGCCTCCGCGGCGCAAATGAGACTTGATGACTGAAAAGGACTGCTCGATAGGGTTGAAGTCCGGTGAGTAGGGTGGCAGATACTCAAGGCGACAGCCTGAGAGACGAATTAGATTGCTCCGAACATATAGATAACACATACCATATTCTTCAATCAACTCCCGTACCTCCGGCGAGTGGTGTATGCGGGCATTGTCGCATACAATGACGCTTCTGGGCCCTGGATATGGGGACGTGATCGGAAGCTATGCACAGCGTTGTGAATGTGCCGGAATGACGGCAGAGGTAATGGTCACTTACCACATCATTGCGTAGGTAATCAAGGAATAGATCTTTGGTGTACGAACCGTGGATCACTCGCGCTGCCGATATACCCTCATCGAGAACGAGTGCCGCAATCATGGAGAGACGGCGACCTCGGATGAATGGTGCCTGCAGCTCAACTCGGCTCCCCGCTCGTGCCCTACCCCAGAGCCTGGCATAGATTCTGTCGTCCTTCGAGACTTCGTCAATGAAGACAAGGCATGCAGGAGAGTATTCGCCGATGCGCCGGATGTAGTTGGCGCGTTTGATAGGTGATCTCTCTTTGGCAAGCTTCTGAACGCGCTTGACGCTGAGGCCAGCCCGAGCGAAGGTACGATGGATCGTAGCGAGGCTAACCAGGTGGTGACGGTAGTGCTGAAGGCGGTCACAGTACTCGTCGAGGAAGAGTGTGGGGTTTTCATGATATACGAGCTTCCGAGGGCGCCCCGGGGATAGAGGCTGAGCTTTGGCAACTGACCCGGTCAGACGATACTGTCGCCACGTCCGATAGAGACCAGTGCGAGATATCTGGGTAAGAGTGCTGATCTCCTTGACAGTGTCGAGGCCACGTTGACGTAGACGCACAGCAGTCATCTTCAAGTCGTCGGATATGTGTTTGTAGCCCATGACGAGAGACGTGAGGCGACGTCGACGCGGCGCGACGCGGCGACTCGGGGCGGCTGCGCTACCGGACTCTCAATTTCTCATGACCTCATCCATGACGCGAAGTTTTTTTTTTTTGCGAGTCTCATGCATTTTGCAAATCGCAATAATGAGTAGCTTTGAGGCATATCTCCTTAGTAACTCACCCTCAAACAGATTCCTCTGACCATAATTCCCTCACAATAATTCAATGATGGGCTACCTACTCCAATTTGTGTGTAGTAGACATATACGTCAGTGAGACACGACTCGCTCGAGCGTGCCATTTCTGCACGCTTGCCGCTCTGAATTCCTTCAGCCACAGGCCGTGAGAACAAATTTCACCGCAACCGAAATGCCCAAGCCCACATGTTGCCGCAGCGCACTTGTCGGCGTCGAGCGTACAGTGAGAGCAGGACGAAGAGAAATCTGGCCGGGTGGATCAGCGGGTAGACGGTTGGCGAGAAAGAGGAAATCAGTGGTCAAGGTGAACCGACAGCGACGTCGGCTTGATCGCTCGGTGCAGGAATGGCAGAACGAAATTGATGGGCAGGGGCATAGAAGGATGAAAATGGAGGTATTCTGAGGGGTGTACGTGCAGGACCGATGGTCAGCGATGTGAACGGGACGACGACGGTGGCCACGTACCGATGGAACCCTCTACTATGCGCGATATGAGCCCGCTGTCCTCTACAAACGTTTCCTGCAGCTGGCGGTACTTGACCGTAATCCACTGGTGTTCACGAGAGGATGAAGCGAGCGAGAAAAGTCGACGCTGGGGGAAACAAGACGACCGGAGACCGGGTGCGGAGAATAGCGTCAGCGACACGATATGCCCAACGCCCACTACCAACAGGACAGCTGAGCGACGACGCACTGGGAGCATGTGAAAAATCAGAAGCATCTAGTATATGCAGGTTTGGGGGCGGAGGGAGGGCAGTTGGATCGATTCGGGTCGATGGCGAGATGAGCTGGCGAGATTTGGCCGTATCTGAAAATGCTGCGAGAGAGAAGATAGATGGTCAGCAATGTGGACCAGGACGAGGACGCCGGCCACGCACCGAAACCCGGTCAAGTTGTATGCGCCATCCGGGCGATTCGATCCATCCTCCTGCTGCTGCGAGTGCTTCCTGCAGCTTGCCTTACTGGACCATAGCATGATTCTGCAGAGGGATTTGGAGAGGGAAGACAAAGGAAGAGCAGTCAGAGAGCGGTCGAGGAGAGCGGATGAAGAAGTAAGCCTGACGTAGTCTCCGTTGCCGACCTTGCGCGGAAGACGGTGCGCTCCCCCAACTAAGCCCGACGGGCGGTGGCCCGTGCAGCGAGACGAGCGCGCCGGCGGATGGCGACGCTGACGACGACACCACTTTCACCCTTTTACCACTGTCACGTCGTCGCCAATCGCACACTGAAGACCTCTCGCACAAGCCCCTCCCGCGATGCCAGCCCGCTAGCACACTAGGCTGTCATAAGGCGCAGAACTAAGATTCAGAAAAGAGATACTTAGCAGTGGCAGTGCCAGGAGGTGGCGAGCGGTGCGCGCCAGGTGAGCTCTGACTAGGACTCTTACTCCGAGTCAGCGCCAGCGGGGACACCGGTTTTCGGGGTCCGTCCTATGTACGCCTGCAGTGCAAGCCTCCGACGCACACCGTTTATCCCCACTCTTGCGGATATGTCCATCCATCGATTCAACGCCCGCACGAGCCGCAGCACGACGCTACAAGAGGGACATGGTACTGTATGTCTGGCACTGTGATACGGATGAGCTTGCTGCTGCTAGCAACCACGGGCATCCCATAGGCCGTTCATTCAATGCCGAGATTTCAAGATACAGTTGCACTGGGCCAGTGCAACTGTATCTTCCACTGGCAGTGCGTCTCCTTCTTCGTTCAATCGGCCTCGATTTTTCAATCCATCTTTGTACTTTGCACAAGTTTTCTCTCGACTCTCTTTCCCCCGCGCCCTCGCCATCGGCATCGCGCTCGTTCACGAGCAAGTACTGCCCCTCGTCCCCGCACTCTGGCCGTCATATCTGAGTCGGCCCAGCGACCGCGCGCCGTGTGTCACCGCACGCTGCTTTTCCGAGGACACGATATGCTCGCTAGGATCAGCCAGGGACCAGGGCTGCGAGAAAGTGCGAGGGCGGGCCGCCAGTACTGCAGAAGTCCTATTCCCTCGTTCCTTCCTCAATGGTCGAGCGCTTGCTCTCCTCGAGCAGCCATTCTGACATCCCATGGTCTTGCTGTGCATGTAATGTAACCGTTCCAACGCGTTCTGCACGATGCTATGCCGAGTCTCTGACATCGATTCATGTTGACCGTGATTTGGGCGACTAGAACACGGGCGAGTTCGCATCCTCGCCGGGAGTTGGTTCCACTGACTGTCTAGGTATTCGCTGTGATATTGTTTGCTGACCGCAGCCGTGTCGACTGCCTCGCAGAGGCGCGTTCAGATTCAGAATCTGCTTTACCGAGTCAAGGTGCGTCTGTACCACCCCTTCCGCTAACTAAACCATGATGTCATTGAGTCATCCGTGGAGGAATATGCATATGTCATGTCACGACTGTCAAGTAAGTATAAATCTACCGTACATCTCTGACAAGAATAACGTCGCTAGAAACCCGGGAGATGGCAGAGGACTGGCTAGACGACGTGGTCCGCCTCGAAACCAGCGGGGGCCATCGGGCGCTCGGAGTCTTTGGCGTGGGCGAAATGACGACGCGCCTCGGCGCTCCTGAAGCAAGACGAAAAGATCAGCAAGAGCCCTGAAGTCCGGTGAAGAATCTGCGTACGGGGTATTGATGAAGCTCTCGTCACCGATGAAGATGAAGATGTCGTAAACGAAGCACGCGGTGATGCCCCCGCAGAATGAACCGAGGATCGGTGTCCATATCCAGTACTGGTTACGGTAGTTAAAGACTGCAGAGGGCAAGTTGTAAGCACTCCGCGACTGAGTTCTGACCAGGGAGACTGACCTTCGCGACCATAACCGACCATGGCGGTCATGAGGCGTGGTCCGAGATCACGAGCAGGGTTGATCGCGTAGCCTATCAAGAAAAGCGGTCAGATAGGAGAGAAGACAGTGGTGATGAGGGCAGCTTACCGGTTTGGGAGCCAAACGCGGCACCGATACCGAGAATCACGATGAAGAGGACAAGCGGGACGAGGCCAGGTGGCGGAGGACCGTTCCGCTTGTCGGAGATCGCGAAGACGACGAGCAACAAGATAAAGGCACCGAGGAACTGAGGACATTACCGTCAGTTGGGACACACAGAAGGCGATGTAGAATACCGACCTCATCAAAGAAGGTATTGGCTGACGGCATGTATTTGGCCTGATGGATTTAAACTCGTGGTGAGTCGATGCGCAACAAAGAGAAGCGCAGACAACGTACAGCATAGGTGGCGAACAAACCCGCTGTGTCGAGGGTGCGGACACCTTTGCCACCCTCGAAAATATCGATCGCGTGGAAGTAGTTGGCGTAAACGAGCAGTGCGCCGAGCCACGCTCCAAAGAGCTGGCCGAGCCAGTAGATAGGGACTTTCTTCCACGAGAAACCTCGGAAGAGAGCCATGCAGAATGTCACCTGGAGGATGCACATTAGACGACGTCCAGACCATTGACACAGGAAGAGAGCGCGCGCACCACCGGATTAATGTGGCCGCCGGAAATTCCACCCGATACCCAGACACCGAGAGCGACACCTGTGAATATGCTGATGAACGACATGTTATCAGAAGACTGTGTATTCCAGCTACATACCGCATGCCCAGCCGATGTTGATCGAAAGGTAATCGCCCTTCGGCGAGGAGGCGACACCTTGTACCGAGCTGAGGACGACCTGGCAGTCGACACCCGTGCCGAAGAGGATGAGGATCATGGTACCGAGCACCTCGCCCATGGCCTCGCGCAGAGGTTCGCTGGATAACTGTCAGCACGGGCAGAGGCGAGCATCATCGGCCAGACGTACCGAATCCTAGCCCAGCGATTGGGATATTTCGTATAATATTCATGGCGGGATTGAAACACTTCGGGTGTCTCATGGAGCCCACCCATGTGCTTTTCTGCGGAGGAAGTGCTAGCTGTCATGGTGGGGTAATTTCGTGAGAGGAAGAGGGATGGGAGACCAAGAGGTGGGGAATGGCATTCGAGATGCGTGCAATTTATAGACAATTGTACATGTCTCTCTCCGAATCCACGCGGGGGTGGCGATACACACCTTGTACGGCTCCCGACCCGGTACCCCAGCAGTGACCGCAGGTCGAGCGTATCCGATTACCGCGCATATCTTCATATCCTGTACTTACTTCCAACCTCACGGACCAGATCGGCGCCGTGCGGGGTGGCTGGCTGACATTCGATGCGTCGCAGTCGAGGCCAGCGGTGGGCAACTGTCTCCGTGATTGACCTGTGTACAAGATGTTGTGAACATGTCAAGATATCGTGGGCCCTGCTTCGACTTCGACTTCCACGGATGGGAAGTGGATGGCTGGTTTGACTGGTTCACTGAAGGGGCCTCCGGCGTCCGCACATGTTCTGAGGTGCAATCAGCTGACGGAGCTCGCAGCACCGCAGCAAGACTCCGCGACGCGCGTATCAGGACGTAATGTTGAGAATCGTTGGCAAAATAGCAGCTTCGAGATGTGATGTCTGTTCAGGTGCATACTGTAGCGCAACGTAATGTTGAGAATCGTTGGCAAAATAGCAGCTTCGAGATGTGATGTCTTTTCAGGTGCATACTGTAGCGCAAGCAAATCTTTGAGAAAGGCACCGTGCGCGCGAGGCGGCTGGGCGAGAAAGCAGAGAGGAAAAGGAAGCTGCACTCACTCGGCCGTCACTACTGCAGTGAAGCTTGAAGTCCAGGATCCTCCGCATCAGCCACCCGCGGCCGCCACGATGCAGCACGACATCCTCCTCGGCGACGTCAGACTCACATACTTACACGCGAACGGTCCAAGCTGTGCGTTTCCCATCGCGCAGGCACGCATGTCTGTCTAATTTTAGTGCTTCGAATAAGTATACCATGCCGCCACTGATACGACTCGAACCCTGCCCACGTACGTACACAGTCAAGAATGCGCGTGTCCGCGTTTCTCGGATGGCGAAAGGGATGGCGGCGGCGCGTGTGGATTCGGGTGACGCGGGGACGGATGTGCGGTGGGTGCGCGTCTTTGCCGATTTACAGTCACGTGCCCTGGGTCGCGCCCGCAGTCAGTGGGTCGCGTTTGCGCTGACTGGACATCAGGTTGTATCGGCGTGTGCCCCCCCGCATCAACTGTGGATCTGTGCCTGTGCGCGCATCTCGTCTCACCTCTGCTGTACATCGTGAGGCTTCTTCAAGCTCGTCTTGTTGATCCTCCTGGCTTGTATGGCCTCATTTCATTGCCAAGTGACGACTTCTGGCTATCTGAAGACCCTGCATAGCGTATGTGCGTATCATCGCCTTCCGTCGCCACGCGAAATGGGTCTTGTTCGGTCCCACGTCTCGCGACGGAAGACATGCTGCGAGCCGACGAAGTTGGGTGGCCCTAGGATGCGTTCGTAGCCAGTGTCGCTGTTCGCTGTTCGGTGCCAAGGCTAATGTAAATCCTAAATAGCTTTCACGGACCGACTCAGCAGCCAACTGATTGTCGCGGTGAGCTCAGCACGGATCCCCTGGGGCCCGGCGGAATGCCCTCCGAGTCCCTAGCGCGCTGTGCTCCCTGTTTCCTTTGCAGAGCGGATCGCAGGAGCGTTGCCGTGGCTCCGATGGATTATGGTTGCGACCTGAATCGCCGTGCGCATTTCATGGCCCAGGCACGTAGTAAGTATACCCACTCTTTTGCCTCCGTCGATGTTGATGTTTCATTTCCGAGATGGAGGGACAAAAGACACAGAAAGGGAAGTCTGAGTGCGGCAATTTGTGAACAGTCAGACGGAAATGATGAACCTCCACCTTCTCGCCTTCCTCCAATGCGGTCCTGGCTGTCGCCACAGCGCCGGCGACGTTCAAGCGTACGTACGTGCCCCGCCGCTCCAATTCTAGTCTGTATATATGTCCTGGCTCATTCCGCCCACCCAACCAAATTCCAGCCATTCATGTTAAAGGACACACACAGGCTCTCTCCGCGTTTTCCTCCTCCCATCCCCTCCATCGCTGACGCTGCGACGGCACTTGACTCCACCAAGACACGGACGCTGCTGGCCTGGTCAGGCATCGTATCCAGCAACCCTGGCACCGTAGGGACGCGCTCGCAGGATGCTTTCCAATCGACATCGTATCCATGGGCCGAAGTAGACTCGAATTTTGTGAGCACGTCAGTGTCCCTGGCAACGCCGCCTTCCCCAGCATACTGCAGCATTCTCAACAACGGGCACTGCACCTTCCCCGCAGCACGACGTCGACGCTACCCTCCTCCTGCCAGCGCCCGCGCTCTCCCAGGGATCCACGGCGGCATCCGAGTCAGCGAAAGTCGGACTGTCAGGCACGGCACTGCAGTGTCCGTACTGCGACCACATGCAGAGGAACGGGCGCCCGCGGGACTTGGCGTCTCGTGTCTCTTCACGATCCGCACATCATCATCAGCCTCACACCCCAATCACGCACACGATAGCCTACCCACGCACACCGGAGGCTGCGCCCTCCGTGCCAGCCATTGAATGCCGCAATTCTCGGCCGACTACGCCTAGAGGCACTGAATACGGGCCGCAGTGCAGCCAACGGGCCTTGAGCAGGGCGGCGTACGTGTACTTGGCGAACACGGTAGGTCGTGCGTATGATTTACTCGATCATCAACCGCGGGCGTCGCGCGTCATGTCTTTCAGTTAGGAGACAGCAGTGCGAATGCTTTCATTTCTGAAATCTCAGCATACCCTACGCTCGATAATGAATGGAGATTGCTAGCTGTATGCACACTGCTGTCGTTGATTGTAGGATTGGCAGTCATATGCATGTACAGAAGGTTGACCAAGCTGTCAGGATGGCCAAAGCTGTCAGAATATACGTCCTCTAAGTACGCGGAAAGGCGACTGGTCAATACTGAGTGCGGGGCATTCTATGCCATGTCTTGTCCGTGCAAAGCATGTTGCGCTGACCAGAGGCGGCGGGCACCGGCGCGCACCACCATTCACGGCACGTGTCTCCTGATTCCCAGTCTGTCCGCGGCGTTATGTGCCTAGCAGCTCTCACCCTGCTCGGGGAGATTGCGCGCAGCAGAATCCGCCGCCAGGACAAGCACGGAGTTGCATGGTGTCAGAAGATTCTGGTTCGACGCGCTGACACGATTCCGGGCATGTTGATATATATAAAAAACGAACCGCACGGACACACCTCGCCTCCTGGCCAGAGCCCGCTGAGCAATGCATCGATGTGACCACATAGTGCGGATACGCAGAGATACTATACGCCCCAGCCAGCTTCGAAGCGTTAGATCATCGCGAGGCTCTTGGAACGACGAAGTCTGTGATGCATGTCGACTTGCCGCAGCGCAGAGCGACAATCATGATCCTGCGTGCACGGGCGTTTGGAGGGCGCGTGTGCCACACGGATCGACCGTGGAGCACTGTGCTACGCGCTCTTGTCTGCGCTGCGGCCTTCTGAGATCTGATGTGAGCATTCAGCACACATGCCGGGCGAACGAGGACTTCACACATTGACCCGCTTTCCCAGCTGCTCTGCACTCCTTGCGTTCTTCGCCGCCGTTCGGGCGAGCGGCTGGGCACATGGTCTGCTACCAGGACACCGTCAGAACGCATGGCAGAGACTGGTCAATTATGTCGTCTTACAACCTGCGACTTCTCGTCTACGTCATTCTCAGGGGGTCCGCAAGAGCCCGCATGTCCCGGTGATGGCTGCTGATGTAATGCGAATGCGTGATGACGCCGACGGGTCTTGGTAGTGTCTCGGTATACGCACGAAATCCTGGGTGCCCGCTTTGATGACATTGGCAAGGATACCGTGCTCGCAAGGGCAGCAAGAGCTGTGTGCGGTGTTGTTCTGGCCATCGGATGTTGGCTCGCAGCGGTGTGCGCATCCCACGCCGAGTGTAAATACAATATGCCTGCGCCAAGAATCAGCCTCCCAGTCAGCGCACATAAAATCACTCGCACGGCACGCACCGAGGAGTATGCTCACATCAAAGCAGCCTGGCCCTGGCTCCCCCAGTCCAGATCCATGCGTTTCGGGGAGACGATTCGGGCGAAATCGCGCTCACGATGTACACCAGCGGCTGTTTGGAGTAGCATCGGGGAGCTCCATCGGCCATACAGCTTGCGCCACACATGCGTGGCGTTGCTGCCAATTTGCGGTGGCGAAGAGATGGCGTTGCCAGGGTCTGTGCTCGTGCGACCCGAGCGTTGTTGGTCTGGCGGCCTTGAGCGGTGCCGATACATGTTGCCGCAGCGCACTTGTCGGGGTCGAGCGTACAGCGAGAGCGGAATGAGGGGAGATGGGGCGGGGTGAATCGGGCGGGTAGACGACTGGCGAGAAAGAGAAAATCAGCGGTGAACCGGCCGCGACTTCGGCTTGATCGCTCGGTGCAGGGGATGGCATTACAAAAATGATGGGCAGGGGCATAGAAGGATGACCACGGAGGTATCCTGAGGGTATATGTGCAGGACCGATGGTCAGCGATGTGAACGGGACGACGACGGTGGCCACGTACCGATGGCCCCCTCTTCTATGCACTCATCCGACGATATGAGCCCGCTGTCGTTTCCTGCAGCTGGCGGTGCTTGACCATGATCCACTGGTGCTCACGAGAGGATGAAACGAGCGAGAAAAGTCGACGCTGGGGGAAACAAGACGACCGGGCGACCCGGCGCGGAGAATAGCGTCAGCGACACGTTATGTCCAACGCCCACTAACAATAGGACAGCTGAGTGACGACGCACTGGAAGCATGTGAAAAATCAGAGGAAGCGCGCGGCGCGAGCAGTGTGCGGGTAGCACGATGTGAGCGATCGAGAGACGCGCGCATGTCCTGAGATAACAACGATGAGCACTGGAGCCAATCAAGTGAAAAGAACACGGACAGGTTTCTCAGTCGCATACACAGTGGGTCTTGCATCACTGGTACCATTGGCGAAGAACGGGGACGAGGTGGACTGGGGAACGTGGCGACATGTCGAGGGCGGAGGAGAGAAGCCTCGAGCGGGAGAACGGGCATCATCGCTCCTTCTGCGACGCTACATCGCCATCTTCCGCCTGGATTTGGCGAGAAGAGCGCGTGCGGGTGCTCGTTGTGCGGAACTTCAGCTCGCTCGAATCAACTGGACGGGTAGGCGAACGGGATGATTTCAAGTGGGCTGGGAATACACGTCAGAGACGGGGCGCATCGTGGAAGAGGCATATACACACGCGAGGGAAAGTTCTAGTATTTCGAGGTATATGCAGTTTGGAGGCGGAGCGAAGGGGGGCAGTTGGAAGGAGCAGGGCCGGCGACGCCGAGTTACACGATCGATGCGGTGAGCTTGCGGTCGTCGATGGCGAGATGAGCTGGCGAGGTTTGGCTGTATCTGAAAATGCTGCGAGAAAGAAGATCGATGGTCAGCGATGTGAACGAAGATGAGGACGCCGGCCACGTACCGAGACCGTTCAAGTTGTATGCGCCATCCGGGCGATTCGAACCCATCCTGCTGCTGGCTTGCGTGACTGAGCCATAGCGAGACTTTGCAGGGGGAAGACAAAGGAAAAGCAGTCAGAGAGGCGCGGTGTGAGCGGTGGGCGACGCAGACATCGGAGCGCACTGCAGCTGCTGGCCAGGGATTACACAACAGCGAGCACTGCCACAAGTTGTGGCGGGAATGCGGCCGCGCCCCGGGCCGCCCGTGCCGCGCGTTTGCTCCTGCAGCACCGTACCTCCATCCCCACGTCTCGATATTCCTCTCATCTATCACGTCCAACGCGTTTGCCTGTACCTGCACGACGTGTCGATCAGAGCCTTCAATCTGTTCTGCGGTGAAGAGGGCGGGCGTGTCCGTACACGCGATAGCCATTGTGCGAGACTCGTTCGTTTTTTTGTTTGTTTGAGGGAGCAGGGAGAGGTCAACTGCGGTCGTTTTTGTTGTTCTCGCTGCTTTCACCCGCTGCCTCGCTTCCACGCGCTTTCGAGCACCATACCTGCATCATGATTCAGTGATGTTGAGTTGCCCTGTCAACTGACGAGAAGTACGGCTGGGTTTATCGCGCGAATGGACTGTGGATGGCCGCGTGTCGCCTGGCTCATGTATCAATTCGACATCTGCCTGTGACAAGCTAATATTGCGGGACCCCGCTACTGACCGCCCAGTTTGATGTTTGTAGCCTGGAGACGATCCGAAGCACTTGTCGACTCAGAGGACCCTCCGAGTCCCGGTACTCGCATTGACGTCGGTCAGTCACCTATCCTGCTCCAGTCGACGGTGTCGCCAACACGGACGATCTGCGCCATGCGACATCTGCAGCCTGGCGACTGGACTTGCCGCCTCTCCGGCGGATACCGAGGCGCCCTTGCAATGTGAAAATCGGGCTCCTCTCTTCCTTGCGTCGCCTCTAAGCCGAGAGACTCGAAGACCTCGCACGTGTATGCCTTCTTTACGCGCACATGTCCTTTGGTTATGACACGCCCCCCAGCGCACCACATGCAAGGATCCCTCGATCCCTCGTGCCGAACTGGGTCGCCCTGATTCACCCTTCTCGCAGCGCGGAACAGCATAGCGCAAGCTTTTTTCTTCTTTTTTTTTTTGAGGCGAGCGGCGGAGAAGGGCGAATTCTCGCTGCGGAGGAATAGGTGCGCTCGGCCTGCTGCACTCTTGTTCGAGTTTCAAGTTAGCTCCAACCGCCTCTCCGCATGCCATTCCCGTCGCACGGCGCAGCATCCACAGCGAGTTTGCTCTCTGTGTACCGCACAATGCACTGGCTGGTAGGCTGTCGACCATTCTGTATTCGCTCGACTCTGACTTTTGGCGACAGGGCAACATACTCGCGCGGCTTTCTCGGCACGAGGAAGGAAAAACAGCGATACGCTGGACCGCAATTTCCCCATGAACAACACCGCCAGCGCTATAGGCCGTCTCCATCCTGATGAATAATTTCTGCTGACGGTCTCCGCGACTGCCTGCTTCTCCTCAAAGCGTTGTCCAGCGCGCGCTAGGCGAGTCCTCGGTCCGTCCCACCTCCCCCGACGACCACACGTTCGCACCACTGTATTATGCTGTATGGCTGACAGTGCGCTATTAATAGCACCAAAATTACTGCTCTTCTGTACGCTTATAATTACATTTGTCTTCCTCGCAACGTTCCTTGTCGCGCCTGACAGCATAACCGCGACCGCGACCGTCGCCGCCTAACAAAGGTCAAGCGACTCGGATGAAACAAGCCGGGCAAAGAGGGACAAAGCCATCCACTGGTCTCATGCTGTCATCGCCCTGACACCGTACACGGCATCATACAGGTTTTCTGCGTCTCTCTGCGGCGCGTGTCGCACTCCGATCATGGCGTGTGCTCTCCAGCGCATTGTGCAACATGTTCATCCGCCTGCCGGGTTGGTTTGACAACATTTTCCTCGAACGCGGATCAGAAACTGATGTGATAACAGAGACTCAGCGCGCATGCTGACGAAACCGAGGGATCCCGCCGAGTGCTGAATGCTTCGGATAAGCGGTCGCTATTGCATGACGTCCTCGCGAGGACGCCGTCTAGACGGCTCCCACGAACGCCTATGATCAGCATATCTCCGATGCAGTGCAACTCTCTGGTTCTCGATTCACGCAAGGAGATAACACAATGGGGAGGGCTAATTTGGTCTGGAACATCGCACTACCAAGCACGCATACATGTTTCATCAACACAGCTGTCTCCCGATACGAGAACTTTTCGTATTTGGGATGTTGTGTAGTGTGGATGTCGAGAAGGTCGGGCGAGCGAGATCCCGATTGATTGCTAACATCTCGGCATCGCTCTGTCTAGCCGCGAAATCGACTTCCGCCAGATTTGTGTGATGGCGAGGCTGGACGTGGCGTCCCCTGCGCTGCGCGCGGGCCCCCACCGCTCCAGCAATGGCTGGGAGCACCTGAGCACGCGGGGTGTGTGCGAGTCACCGCTGGTCCCTGTGGGTAACCAGGGAACCGAAGCAGTACCGTCGTGGTTGCTAATGACATGAAACAAATAAAATCCCCCCTTGCTCCGGCATGCCCACGTTGCGGCCAACCGCTAGTCTGGCGGCCAACCTACTTACGGTCAGTCTGGCCGCTCAGCTCCATGAGCATCGTTATGACAGTTGATCTGGCCAGGGTCGTTTTCCATGGTGTCAATAATCTTTGCATGTGGGCCTCGCTCTGCGGAGTTGATATCACTACTCCGGAGTTGTCAAGTCAGAAATACTATAAGTACGACGACGACCGCCTCCGATATGTCCAGAAACTTGTTTCCTTCACAGCTCTACTTCTCTCTACTTCTGTCCAAGCAATCATGCAATTCCTCGCCTTTGTCACCTTGGTCATTGCTGCGTTCGTTGCCCCGGTGTTTGCCACTCCGATGCCCGTCGCTGCCAACGTCGTCGGCCGCGAGGCCGGCGCCCCCAACCAGCCTTGGTGAGAAATAGCTGCTTCCGATTCGATTCAAGGCGGCAAGGCTGACTTGCGCTGCCTACAGGCGCCGCGAGCCCGAGGCCGGCGCTCCCAACCAGCCTTGGTGAGCAAATAGCTGCTTCCGATTCGATTCAAGGCGGCAAGGCTGACTTGCGCTGCCTACAGGCGCCGCGAGCCCGAGGCCGGCGCTCCCAACCAGCCTTGGTGAGCAAATAGCTGCTTCCGATTCGATTCAAGGCGACAAGGCTGACTTGCGCTGCCTACAGGCGCCGCGAGCCCGAGGCCGGCGCTCCCAACCAGCCTTGGTGAGCAAATAGTGCTTCCGATTCGATTCAAGGCGACAAGGCTGACTTGCGCTGCCTACAGGCGCCGCGAGCCCGAGGCCGGCGCTCCCAACCAGCCTTGGTGAGCAAATAGTGCTTCCGATTCGATTCAAGGCGACAAGGCTGACTTGCGCTGCCTACAGGCGCCGCGAGCCCGAGGCCGGCGCTCCCAACCAGCCTTGGTGAGCAAATAGCTGCTTCCGATTCGATTCAAGGCGACAAGGCTGACTTGCGCTGCCTACAGGCGCCGCGAGCCCGAGGCCGGCGCTCCCAACCAGCCTTGGTGAGCAAATAGCTGCTTCCGATTCGATTCAAGGCGACAAGGCTGACTTGCGCTGCCTACAGGCGCCGCGAGCCCGAGGCCGGCGCTCCCAACCAGCCTTGGTGAGCAAATAGCTGCTTCCGATTCGATTCAAGGCGACAAGGCTGACTTGCGCTGCCTACAGGCGCCGCGAGCCCGAGGCCGGCGCTCCCAACCAGCCTTGGTGAGCAAATAGCTGCTTCCGATTCGATTCAAGGCGGCAAGGCTGACTTGCGCTGCCTACAGGCGCCGCGAGCCCGAGGCCGGCGCTCCCAACCAGCCATGGTGAGCAGATAGCTGCTTCCGATTCGATTCAAGGCGGCAAGGCTGACTTGCGCTGCCTACAGGCGCCGCGAGCCCGAGGCCGGCGCTCCCAATCAGCCTTGGTGAATGCCCGTTGCTCGCTCCAAAGAGGTCCGTGCATTCATCTTCAGAAACTCACGCATTCCCACTAATCGACTGTAACATCATTTTTACAGCCGACTGAACGTAGTGGGATATGCGGTATTGTCGGTGGCGTCGATGTATAAGTAGTAGTTTGGTTCACAACGTGTCGATATGTACATTGTTCAATACATGCCGCCGCTTCTCCATTCTCTTTGTCCGAACTATCTATCTGGAGTCCAGAACGTCCTACCACGAGCACCATGCCTTCTCCTGAGCGTGGTCTGTCAAACTTGGTGCAAAGGGAACGGCCCGCAGAGACGCAACTGCATCTAATGTTGAAGCCGAAGGGACGCTGACCGGCGGCTGGACAAGCCTCGGCCCGCCATGTCTCCCGCACTGCTTGCTATGTTGCTATCATCTGCATAAACTCGGCGAAGAGCGCGCGCGCGTGCTCATTGTGCGGAGCTTCGGCCTGGTGGAACTAGTCCGCCAGGCATGCAGGCGTGACGGTTAGGCGAGCTGAGAAGACGCGTCAGAAGAGATGCAGTGCGCGGCGCAGAAAAATCATACGCACTTATACCCAGCAAAAAAAACCTGACCTGTAACTATTTCCTCGCGGTCGCCCATCCTCGGGCTCGCTGCCGGAATTTGCCCCACGCCCAGCATCATTCGGGCCGTTTGCTGCTATCTGCTACGCCTCTGGACAACAAATGGGCGGCATGGTCT
Source organism: Auriscalpium microsporum (assembly GCA_019914985.1). NCBI lineage: Eukaryota > Fungi > Basidiomycota > Agaricomycetes > Russulales > Auriscalpiaceae > Auriscalpium > Auriscalpium microsporum. The sequence continues at coordinate 1,164,575 of JAHLMG010000013.1, read as the reverse complement.
TCTCAAGGTCAGCATATACACGCTGAATAGCGCGAGCTGCGTCGGAGGCGGTCTTTGAGACTTTGAGGCCGTGATGCAATTGCGCTGCGGGCGAGGATGGCGTCATGAAGCCAATGGGAACAGCCGGGACCGTCGAAGCGACTTTATAGACAGTTAGCTAACAATTCCGTCCTACCTGGCGAGCTGTGAGCCTGCTATCGCAGCACTCTCATACCTAGCAAACGACCGCGAATTGAACACAAAGCGCTGCGCTGGACTTGCGGCATGATTCCGGAGTCGATGCAGAAAATCACTGGACACGTCTGCGAGCGCGCCATGAGCCCGGGCTCGGCAAGAAAATTGAACCGGGAAATGTGCCATTACTCTCGGCGCTGGGGCGACTACTTTCTCGGCGTTAGCGCGGGCGCGCGGGCGTGCTGGCGACGGAACGCTCTAGCATTCGCGATGTGGCGAAGAAGTCCTGATGCATGAACTGCCTGAGGAGAGACAGCGCGCAAAGACCGGCGTCGTTGAGTCCGATGGGCAGAAGGACGAGTAGTGGTCACTGGAGCGGGATGGGCGCCAGGGAGAACGTCGAGGATAACAGCCTCGCGCGTTTCTACGCAGAGGGCGGAATGCGCCGGTAGAAATGTCTCTGAACGGGTCAGTCATGTCGGAGGCAGAAAAACGTCGCACGGGCTCGAGATGTACGGACACGATGAGCTCCTACCGAATCTTCTGAAGAGTCACACAGCAGAGCGATCTGTGGAAAACCATGCACCATCCGCGCATTTCCTGCAGGTCGTATTCATGAACCCAGCCACGCACCAATTTCCGTGCGCGCAGTACGCAGCACACTGGGCTGTCATGAGGCGCAGAACTAAGAAAAGAAATACTTAGCAGTGGCAGTGACAGGAAGTGGTGAGCGGTGCGCGCGCGTCACGTCCACAACACACGCACTGGTAGGAACTCTCGAGTAGAAAGGAGCGCATGCGTCGGTGAGGTCTGACTCCGACTCCGGGGACTTGCCGGGGACACCGGTTTTCGGGGTCCGTTTTATCTAATCCCACGACGCGCCACACAATTTCTCGACAGTTGTCTCGTCTCTCTCGCACACCCTTACGGATCTGTCCATCCATCGATCCAACGCCCGCACGGGCCGCAGCACGACGCTACAAGAGGGACGTGGTACTGTCTGGCACTGTGATACGGGTGGATGACGTTGCTAGCTGCAAGCAGGTGGCTGAACCGGACCTGGTCTGTCGAACGCAGGCATCCCATAGGCCCTTCATTCAACGCCGAGATTCCAAGATACAGCTGCAGTGCGTCTCCTTCGCTCGATTGGCCTCGATCTTCATTTCATCTTTGTACCTTGCACAAGTTCTCTCTCGACTGGTCTGCGCCCTCGCCATTGCCATCGCGCCCGCTCCCGAGCAAGTAAGTACTGCCTCTCGTCCCCGCACTCTGGCCATCAGATCCGAGTCGGTCCAACGGTCGCGAGCCGTGTCGCCGCACGCTGCTTTCCCGAGGACACGATATTGTCGCTAGGATTGGCCGGATATCATGGCTGCGAGCAAGTGCGAGGGCGGGCCGCCAGTACTGCAGACGTACTATTCTCTCGAATCGTTCCTTCTTCAATGGTCGAGCGCTTGCTCCTTCTTGAGCGCCATTCTGACAATGACAATAACATCCCTTGGGCTTGCTGTGCATGCAATCGTTTCAACGCGTTCTGCGTGCGCCGCAGATGCTATGCCGAGTTCTGACATTGACATCAATGACCGTGATATGGGCTAATACGTAGTACACGAGCGAGTCTGCAGCCTCGCTGGGAGTTGGATCCACGGACTGTCTCGGTATCCTCTGCGATATTGTTTACTGGCCGCAGCCGTGTCGACTGCCTCATTCAGAATCCGCTTTACCGAGTCAAGTTGAAGGTGCGTCTGTACCACGAGCCCCTTCCGCTAACTAAACCATAACGTCATTCGCCACAGGTCTCGTCTCCCGCCCGACGCTACCGGGTCCTCACACGTCTGGCTGCCCGATCCGCACTGGTACTGGTGGCCACCCGCAACTGCTCGGCCGAACTAAGTGCCTACTCACCGAACGCGTGCTGCATGCAACGACTGCCTCCCTATTGTTTCAAGGAGTGGACCTGCCTGGCATGGGGCCCCGGCGACACGTACGTACGACCGATCAAGGATGGGAAGCCTTGCGGACGGAGGATACACGTCATTTGGGCTGCATAGCGTGCGGCATATGACATGGATATCTGACGCATACTTCCTTCCCCTACTCACCGTTTGATGCGCGCTGTTTCTGACCGCACGCTGGGCCGTCAACTCCGAGTCGCAGCGCACCAGGAAGCCAGGCTCACACGCGCTGGGTAGGTACGCACATAACGCCCCCGTCAATTATCTGTCAACTTAACCAAGGTAGGACGCATCAGCTTAGCTCCTCCTTGAGCTTCGTGTGCGCTACGTCGGCAGGGTGAGCTGCAGGACTCGTCATCAGGACACCGCCTTTTAGCGAGCAGAACTTGGCACCTCTCGGCAGCGTCTTCAACCTCGCACTTATTTCATCGAGGTCCACGTATCCTCAGCACCCACCCACATGAAGGCTGGAGACGCACACTGGCGGCTGAGCCCTCCGCGCTGGCCATTTCATACGTTGGCGATGTTTTTGGTCGAATAGATGACGGGCTCGGATGTCGGTCGACTCTGGGCCTTGAGCGGGACAGCTTACTCCGAGTCGGCGAACGCGGCACGTATGCTTTACCCCCTCCTCATTCACGGGCATCGCCACTCATCATGGCTTTCAATCAGGATTGGGAGACAGGCAGTTGTGTTCGCAAATTTGCGGGCTGCTACCCTAGCCTGCTGCCCGGGCCCGCGCATAGGTTCTGGCCGGACAAGCTGAAGCTGAAGGAAATGGCAAGGACCTTCGTTACTAATACCATCAGCTCGCATGCGGCATAGCTGGCTATCCTCAAGCTATCCTGGCGCACGGAGCGATTCGATACCGAGTCGCGTAGTGTGTGATGTGACGTGACGTGCTCTCTCTCGGAGTCGCATGGGCGCTGAGGCCTGAGGGCTCGCTCCTCATGTATGCACCAGCAAGGACTCGTGACTCGATGCGCACGCAAGTAGGCTGCGGATGGTACGTATGAAGATGCGGCGGTCGTGCAGCGTTAGTTCGAGGCGGGCTGGGGAGGGGAGAGACGCTCGATCGGGATGGGACTCAGCCGGGCATGCAGGAGGTATGAGCGTCGAGCGAGCCGGGCACGTTTATTGAGCAAAGCTGGAATACGTAGGACCCCGTGCAAGTGAACCCAACCGTGCCTCACCGCCACCGACGATACCACTAGTACTCCTTCGGTTGGAACAGAAGAAAGCACGTCACGGACAAGGAGCTGACCGCCGTGGTGCGCGCGAGCACGTTCACTACTTAGTAGGAGGAGTCCAGCGAGCCGTCGGTGCGCCTGCGGCAGTTTACTTCAGTGAGGCTCAAGGGCGGCGCAGCACGCTGTGACGGACTCACTTGAAGCATCCGCTACTATGCGCGTAGCAGCCGGAGCGCTCGGCGAGGGGGTCCGAGGCGCGGCGCCTGGGGCACGCAGCGCAAATCAGCCATGTCAACTTGCAGCGACCAACCATCGACTCACAATACGTCGTCACCGGCGCGGGGCGTGGGCATCGGAGCGGCGAGCACTGGGGCGGCGAATGCGCTGGCGAAAACGAGGGTGATGATAGAAAGAAAGTGCATGTTTGCGAGTGGGAGTTTTATAGAGGAAGATTCGGAACTGGAGGGAGTGGAATGTTCAAGTTGGCTGTTGGAGATTGAGGGGGAGGTAGCCGTACTTATAGGCTTTGCGGATGCCTGACGACAAGGCACCTCGCAGGCGAGCCTGAGGTGGCCCGTATGCGCTGAAACACGGCGAATTGCGAGACAGGTCCGATGGCTAAGATAGGATAGGCGAAAGAAGGGCCGCGCCGACAAGCCATACCTGCCGAGACTTCTGTATGTTCGTATCCCTCATAGCTTTGTGTCAGCTCTGCAGCAGGTCAGCTCTGCAGACAAGACTATGCAAGCACCTATGCAGACAGTTCCTTATGATAAGAGAACGGCCCCTTCCGCGAACGGAGAACCTGGACCTGGACGAAAGCGTTCGGACGTTGCCAGCCGGTCGGATATTAGGCGCTCATGCACCTCTTGACGGAGAACTATGAAAAGCAGAATGTTATAGGCCCGTGCGCGGCGGGTAGCCTCACTGCACTACTTCCGATCTCCGTTTCAGGCTTGCGCAACGTTTGCATGACAACTTTTGCGCAATTGGAGGTGAGATACTGAGAGATTAGCTATATATTTTGTGTTTTCCACCGGAACATGTCCCTGGGCCTGAGCTCTAAGCGAGCTAAGCGAATAAGATGCAATTCGACTATGAGACCGTTGTGAGCATATCGTTCTATGTACTTACTCACGCAGACCTGGCCTGTCGTCGTAGCTGCAAGACGTCTGTGTTGACTCGGACGCATCATGACGCCGAGATTGCTATAAATGCGAATCAACGAAGCTGATATGTGAGGTGTGCAACGAACAGAGAAGGACTGCTCGTGCCTATATTATGCGCGCATGCCGACGAAAACGATGGATCCGTACATTTATAGCACTGCAGATGTCCTGTTATGTTGCCCAGGTGATCGCAATACTCTGCGTTCGCGCCACGGCGGCGGCGAAGAGCGGCATCCGTGGTCGACAGAATGGCCATTTGATTGACGGACATGATCGGTAGAAGCCTAATTACCACATTACTGTGTGAAGCCAGCGATCCGCCATGCATACGCACTGTTGGTCTCATTGATAGAGGAATTGCGGACGGAGCTGGAGCCGTGGAAGCGAGGTCGTCACTGATGAATTCTGAGGCAAGGTAGTCCATGAAACAAACTGAAATATATCATTGGACAAAGTAGCCTACGAACAACATAGCGTGAGGAGGGCGACATGACTCTTACGTATGGTCAAGATCGACTCCGTGTCGGAACGCGATTGGCTTGGTGGATCTGGACGTAGACGTAGGCTCGCTCTTCGCAGTACGTACGCAGGCAAGGCACCCTGATCGCAAATCGACGGTCACGGTCTTGTCTGCTCGCCCAAGCGGCGTGGTCACAGCTCCGTCTCCGTCTCCGTCTCCGTCTTGGGATCTGCCGCTGTTAGAACGAGCGCAAATGTAAAAGGATGGAGTGACTGGGTATGCGCACTCGAAAGCGACGATACGAGAATCGAGCGAAGATGGGCGCACCGGTACCGTGCTTGCACCCAAGATGCTTGCTGCGCTGATACTGTACTGTGTTGGCTGAGCGGAGCAGCATTGCATTGTCGCAGCCGCAAACAAAACGAGAGTAGGGCGCGGGTGATCGATCGATCGACGAGTGCAGGTAGTAAGTACGATTGACGAACTTGGCCAGCTCCGAGTCCGAGTCGCCGCTGCCGCCACCCCGCCCGCATCCCGTTACAGCTAACATTCCCGATCGTGGCCTGCACGTAGCGTCGTGGGGTAAGCAGCACGCGCGGGAGTGAGACCGCTCGGGCAGGTGGTTCAGACGGGGATGACGCGACGGTGCTTGAGTTGAGCGAGCGGGTGGATGGGTGTGGGGTAAGCGTCGCGGCCGGGGGTGTCGAGGGTGGACGGAGGTGTGGACGGTGACCAGTGATTGAGTGCGGAGGTGCCGGTCGACAGCTGATCGGGATCGGGCCGATAGCGTCCTAATTTGGGACAAGGTCGGTCGACGCCGCCCCTCGTGCCCGTTCCGCTCCGTTCCGCCGTCCGTCCGCCCTAGTACTTACTGAACAGCGCCCTCCTCACCTGCACACGGCCCTCTTCATTGATTCCGGCCCGCTGATGTGTCGCAAGCCCGAGCTCGAGCCCGACGCGCCCCGCGCCGGGCACTGCAGCACGGACCCCGGCGACGGTGGACAGAGAAAGGGATCCGGACAGGGCCAGTAGCGTTTTCGAAAGACTCCGAGTCGGCGAGTCGCCGTATGCCGTGGCAGTGGACTCCGAGGGCGAAGGGCGACGTTGTTCGGTGCGATGGCGCGGACGTGGAAGTAGAAGTAGAAGTGTGCGGCGGGAATGTGCCTCCAAAAGTAAGGTTCGTCAGATAGCACTTATATAGCGATGGGTCTGCAGGCGAGAACCTTTGACAAACCAATAGAAATCGCCAACGGGCGACACCGTTCGACGGGCTGCAGTAAGTACCTCCATTGTGGGTGGTGATACTTACAACACAGCTCATCAACGAGCAGGCGTGCTACTACGTAGTCGCGCTCGCAAGAAACCTGGCTGGGGTCGGCAGCAAAAAGAATAATGGAAAAGTGTAGGCGAAGAGCTGGGACGTACCGCGAGCGGTCCTACATGCCCACGTTGCTCACGTTGCTCACGCCGGGTATTGGCACCACGCCGGCGTCTTGGAGAATGCTTGGATAGGGCTGTCGACTTTGTATGAACCTGCGAAGAGACCGCAGGGATCGCACGCACCGCATAGCCGGGCATGGTATTCAATTGTAATCGGAGCACATGCGCAGGTTATCAGGCGCAGACGCGCGCAGATACGCGGTGTAACGTGAGGAAGAGAGACCGGCGATGCGCATCCTATTACGCCTGTGAAAGTGAGTCCCATGAGACACGCATGTGTCTGCGGTCGATTTCATTCGTCGTCCCAAATTGAGGTTAATATCGAGGGCTTGAATTTGGCGTAGCTGAGATGCAAGACATGCATCGGAGGGGTGGATTCCCCATGTGAGGCGAGGCGTAACTTTCACTCGCGGTCGGCCCTCTCCTCTCCTCCTCCTCGCCCTCTTACACGCGTCCTTATCCCACGCCGGAGCAGCTGCTTCTCGCGCGCCCGACCCATCTCTCTTCCCCACTGCACTGCGTCCAGTCAAATCGAGGTCCTCCAGCGGACACCCCGCCTCTGCGCGCGCCGCCACGGTCCGCGGCAGCTTTCATATCACATGGCCCTGCGCGCGCCGCGCCTTCGCCGAGATGCACGCAGCCACGAAAACGAGGACCGCGAGCGCAGGCAGGACGCGGCGCAGGCTCGCACAGACGGACATCACCCGGGCCGGGCGCTTCACCACGAGCGGGCAGGTCCGGCCATGGGTGGGTTTGGAGCACATCACAGTCGTCGAGCGGAAACTCCCTCAAGTGCGCAGATGCCTGCCAGGGAATTCAGAGCGGGGCGCGCGGGCCAGATTTCTTCTTCGGGGAGGCGTCCGTACGGTCAGGGTGGGCTCGTGCGTATCCAGGTCCGTGCGCGCGGTGACGACGGCTCTGCCAGTGCGACCTAGGTCGGCGGTGCGGATGTGCAAGCTGGTGATGGTGTTGGAGCACTGCGCTGCGGAATCAGCGTGGCAGTGAGCGGACGCAGGGATGAGGGGATCTGGAATACGTGGTCCAGGACGTGGCCTGGAGAGCATCAGGTTGTAGCTAGCGGCGGCCAGCAGCGAGAGGTGCGAAAGGAGCATCGTGGCATCGGGCGGGGAAGCAGTGACTTCTAGACGCGCCAACTTTGCAAGGGCGACAAGGCCTGCCGGGGACATAGGCAGCTCTGTGCGCCAAGAGGATAACGGCGCCATGGTTTTGTGATTGACAGACGCGCGGCCTGGCCGGACGCACGGCAGCAGCTAACGATTCTATGTCATAACACTAGTGCCGAAACAAGCAAGCGATCAAAATTTGTGTTGCGTGGATGAAAGACGGCAAGAGAGTGCAGCGTCGACTCGGCCCTAGCAGCTTGCGCCACGTCAAATCCAGTCAATATCTTGAGGTTTCTGGGGGCCGCACATCAGCAGAAGCCCTCCATCAACCACGTACGCACCTTAAAGCACTCCAGCGAGTCATAAGTCGCAAACTCGACACCCATCTCGCGACACATGTCTTCCAACGCGGCCCGCACATGTGGCGCGACCCAGGGTGTCACAGTGACGCGCTGCAGCTCCGGCAGCTCGCGAAGCGCTACGACGGCATAGATCGCGTGCACGCGCGACCGCGCCGTGGTCCAGAGGTGGAAGCCGACGTGCCGCAACGACGGCGGCAGCGGGGCGTATTTCCCGGGGTGCTTGCCCACCACGAGGGTCTTGAGCTGGGTGAGCAGCGCCAGGATGCTCCGCGGCGGCATCTCGCCCATGATCGCCAGTGATTGGAGCTGCGGTAGGATGCCCGCAACGATGAACCGCTCGCACAGCGCCTGGTCTGACCACTGGGGGTGTACCAGATACAGATGGCGCAACGCGGGGAGAGGGTTCGATAGAAGCGCACTGGCAGTTCCGCTGTATGCGAATATGTTGAGAGCCTCGACTGTGGGGGGGAGCGGATACTCGTAATCTGCATTGAATTTGAGCACACGCGCGCCCGGGCACATGCTCAGGATGGTCCTGCCAACGGTGTTGTCCAGACCCCTCGATACTTCAAGGAACACGGGCCTCAGCTGAATGGCGTGCATCCGTGCATCTAATTCGGCGCTCAAGGCCTTGTTGTTATCCGTCCATCCCACAAATGATATGCCCTTGACGTGGCGGCAGAGTTCCAGCAGACGGACGCAGGCGACGGCATAGTCGGGGGGATGCGATGGCCATGCGACCTGAATGTACTGGACGTGCGCAGCGAGGTGCGGGCAGATGCTGAGGGTACTGCCGAGGAGTTGGATATTACCGCGGTGGTCCTTCAAGCTGGCGCAGTAGATGCGGCGGAAGAGGAGGCGCTGGGCGGTGGGAGTCCAAGCGCGGCAGACGAGCGCACATGCGCGAAGGGTGGTACAATCAATGAGCGCGTGTTGGGTCGACCGGAATACCCATTCAACGACGAGGATTTGAACATCCAGAGGGACTTCCATTGCACTCTTGATTTCAGACGAGCCTAGTGAGCCGACGGTAAGTATCAACAATCCAGGCGAATGCAACACTACGCACCAAGAGAGGCTTGAGATCCATCCTCCTCGTTGTTTCTGCGACTTGTCCGGCAACAGCAGACATTGACCGTGCCTGCAAGGCCGCGATAAAGGGTTCCGTAAGCTCGCCTGAGATAACTTGCCACAGATGACATTCTACGTAAGTTGAGTCGATCAGATAGTCATGCAGTTAAGATACTGAAAACTGACCGATGAGCGTGTTGCGGGAGGACGCGAGGATGTGGTGCGGCAGTGGAAAACACTAGGTGGCAGAGCTCCGAGTCGGACTCCCACGGTATCGGGTGGCATTTTTTCCTCCATCCAGCGCCTTCGTTGACACCCACAAGTCCGGACGCGCTCCTTTCTCGGGTTCGCGACGGTGCGCCGGCGGGGGCCGGGCGCGGTGTCAATGCCGCTGAGCTGGCGCGGCCGCGTGGAATCTGCAGAGTAGAGCGCTGAAGTCGTTCTCGAGCTCGGAAGCGCCGCATACACAGCGCGTTGCGAGGCGACGGAGGTGCTTCCATGAAAGCATGTCCGCATGGAACCTAGGGAGACCTTCATCTCAGCTCTGCGAGTCGGCAGTCACCATTGGCAGCGAGAATCTCACCGTGCGTGTGCAGCGCTAGCCTTGTCGGTTTAACGACAACCACGAGCTTCGCCATTCCGGGTGTCGTCTCGAGCGCGCATGAGGATGCCAACGATCAGGAGCGGCTCTTCGATTGGCCACCGAGTCAGCAGAGAGAATAGGAGAGCAAACCGGCGACGTGCCTTTCCATGAGCGACAAGACTGCGGTGTCAAGCACTGCGGTGTCAAGCGCCGGTCCCCTACGCAGGAAAAGCACACCCGGTAAGTGCGCAGACCCTCGCGGAGAAATCCTTCCATGTTCGCATCAAAGAGACAGTCAAGTAAGGGCGCGAGTCTCGGCAACAACTCAAACAGCGCGAAATTCTATCGTTCGATGATCTGAGGAGACGCACTTGTTTGCGTCGTCTCCCTCTAGCGTCTTGGCAATGCGCTCACATCGTCAGCACCCGGTTGCGCCAGATGCAGACCAGCGCGTCTAGACTGGCTTGTGCGCTGGTATTTTACTCGAGTGAACTCCGTCACTCCTCGGCCATATGGCGCGTTGCTGCATGGCACGGAGCTTGAGTATCGAGCGAACGCACGGCGAAATCTCTGCGGCCTAGAGGCTAGGAGGGATTCAGGACTCAGTACCGCGAGGAGCAACGGTGCTATCATACTCACGAGTCACCAGGCGCAGGCTAGAACGCCACCCTCTATAATCTGCGCAATTTGCCATCCCTTCGTAGGCTGGTGTGCCTGCACGGTAAGTAGACGCCGTTCGACACCAAGCGCCCAGTTCGTCTGTTCCCGCGTATATTAGTGCTAGGGAATATATCTTGATGAAGCGCGCAGCCTGCTGGCGCATAATCCTACGCCCAGGCGTCCGCGCAAGCGTCCAACGCCAGCAGAGAGCACTCCTCACGTCGAAAAAGTCTGAAACACACCAATGCACGTATATGCTTGCACAAAATCTTTATACGAAGATTTGTTTTTATTAAGGATTGTCTGACGGGCATCAATAGCTTCTGGGCCTCGTCTTCCAGCCCTCGATGATTCGGGAAAGCTGTCGAGAGAATATGAGCGGGACAGACGGTGTGGGAGCCCATTTGCTGCCAGATGTCGTAGTCGTCGTGTTCAGACCGACAAATTCCAGCCGAATGCAAGCCGCGTACCGTACCTTGTGGACGTGGACAAATATCTGATGCGAACGAATGCCATTGGCATCTGCTCGATCGATATATCAGCTTGCACAGCAATCGACGAGCAGCCCACGCACCTTGTCCTCGTCCATACGAAGCCACCGCGCCTGATTCACGCTTTCGCACGTCAACAGCCTGCGCGTCCGCTCGCAATCGCCGACCTCAGCATGCTCTGTGCTCGGATTGCGCATGTCTTGTGGCGGTCCATTTCGCACGGACGCACTCATGGGCTTCCGGTGAGTATGCGGCACTGAGGTGAGGAGTGGGGTACATACTTACACTTGGGAGCGGACTTACATGTGTCTCGAGTTGGCTACAAGCACCTAGTACTAGCTCGTAGCTCGGTCGTTTGCGGTACAAACACACTGCCAGAAGCCGTGCGTTTGGTGACTTGAAGCTCGACCAGCCATTTCGATTGGATGGTCAGTCCGAATACTTATGATTGGCCGGGGGATAGGAACGGGGGCCGATGGGCACGAGGAGGGAAGAAGAGCAGACCTAGTTTAGGGTTAGGTGCTGTGCGCACCTTGAGCGTGACTTGCTCTCGACTTGCCAACTCGACTCAGAATCTCTTGACGACCTCGCTTCCATGGCTCCAGCTCCGAACGTCTCGCGCGTCCGCAATTCTGATCCATTGAGACCAACTGCATGGCCGATCGCTGGCTTGCCGCTTCGCACAAATGATACGGTGGTTCTCTCGATCATACTATGCATGTCGATCAATGATAATTGATATTCCCGCAAACTCCGCCGGGTTTGCCGCTTAGTCGCTGCATACTAGCCATGAGGCTACCCTTCTCTGTTCGATGCACACCTCTATCGGCGCGAGAGCACGCGGAGCGTCGCGGCATCTGGCTGTCACATATACAGGCGTCCTCCCGCCTTCGAATGGACTATCTTTTGACCCCCGAGCAGTGCAGAGCCCGAGCCTGCGCCACATGCCCGATTGAACCCTCCGCTTCCGCCTCATTTACTACCTCATCCATGCATCCCAGCATCCCCGACTCGTGCGCCGCTCGTACGCATCGCAATCGCTCGGTTAAGCATCCTCAAAACCTCTGCTACTTCAAGAATTCATTGGATATCACCGGCGAACGGCTCCTAGGCATCCAGAAGTCCTATCTGCGTCGTCCTCTCGTGCCCCATTGTCGCTAATAGTTTCCTCTATTTTCTAGGCTATTGATACCGACGATCCCCCAGGCTCTCGACCCGTCGAAACAATTCGTGGCGGAGATCTAGTTTATCTTTGTATATACTGCGCCTTCTACGTAGCGGGCCCCCCGCTATGTTCCTCATTGGGACCCCTGCGGGTTTAATCCTATCCTATCCTATTCTACCCAGCCTGCACCCGCACGTTCCTTCCACAACGGTGAGCAGCATCGCGCAAAATCCGGTCTACCTCTCACCCAAGATGACGACCGGACCTCGCACATGCGGGCCGGCAACCGAGAATTGAACTTGGGCGTCGGATCGCGGCTTGTTCAATGGTGCGTGCAGGTTCTCTTTGTATGCTCCCTGTTCCCCCTAATTTCCTTTGCTTCTCGACAGCCGTCTACCCGCCCGAATCACACCGCCACTTCTCCCCATGCTGCTCTCGCTGTATGCTTCCCGCTGACAAGGGCTCTGCGGCATCTGTATCGGCACCGCCACCGTTCAAGGCCGATCAACGCTCGGGTCGCATACGAGCGCACCCCGGCAACGCCACGTCGACACCCTGTCATCTCTCCAACACCACAAATCCGCAGCACTGTCACGCATCTGGCTCTCATGACCCCAGCGCATTCCTCACTTTGAAGGAGCTCCCCGGTGATACGCCCTACCGGTGCAGGATGACTTGAGCGCGGTGGACGCAAGCAGCGCCAGGCAGCTGCTTTGATGCTCCTCGGTGCGAGATGCGCGTGTTCTGTGCGGCTGGAGGCTGATTCTGTTTTTTTAAGCGGGCATCAGTGTATTCACAGTGGACGCGGGATCCGCACGCTGCCGCGGGCCAACACCCGATGGCGGCGCCAGAACGACTCGGCGCACGGGTCATGCTTCTTCTAGCTTCTTGCGCGAGCAACGTCCCATTGCCGTCAAGGCGGTAGCAGCCAGACCTCGTGGAAACGTCGCACTCCGAAAACCATCGGCGTCACTAAGATTATGGGGATAGACGGATCGCTCGTGAATTAGCAGTGAGAGCATATATCTACCCTATCTTATGCTTGCGTTGAGAAGGACGACCGAACTACTTGATACCTCGCGCACGTCAGTATCTTTGGTCATGTAGAAAGTTGAGCGAGGCGGCCGCCTTTATTGAACACAGTTGCCAGTAGTGTATACACATGAACCCGTCGCGGTGAACCCGACCGTATCTCAACACCACGGACAATACCATCGCCTTCAACTCAAGCTCCTTCGGCTGGAAAACAAGAAAGCACATCACGGAGAATTAGCACCGGCAATACAAGAGTGGTAATGTAGAGCTAACCGCTGCGGCGCGCGCGAGCATGTTCAATCAGAGCCGACGATCCTGCAGCACAAATTGGTATTAATTGAGGCTCAAGGGCGACGCAGCACGCTGTGGCGGACTCACTTCCAGCATGCGCCATTGGTAGCGCAGCCGGAGCGCTTGGCGTCAAAGTCGCGGCGCCTGCAGGCGGCGCATATCAGCCGTGTCAACTTGAAGCGACCGGCCATCGACTCACGAGATGTCGTTACCGGCGCCGGGCGCGGGCGTCGGAGCGGCCAGCACTGGGGCGACAAATGCGCCGGCTAAAGCGACGGTGATGATAGATAAAAAGTGCATGTTTGGTTGCTTGGAGTTAAGAAGATTTGGGACTGGACGGAATGACTCGCCGTTGGGGAGGAGAGTCTGGAGAAGGAGAAGGAGGAGGTCGCCGTACTTATAAGCTTCGGGCTGCCCGACGACTCGGCATCTCGAAGTCGAAGTGAGATGCGAGATGGGTCCGAGCAGATGGCTAGGATAGGATAGGAAGATGAGCCGCACTTCGCAGTATCGCTCCATGTGCACGCTTTCGGGTCAGAATGATCATGGGACGAGTCATTGCACCCGCTTCTCCAGCGTGCACTAGTACTCCCATCAACCCTCAGCGACGGTGCAGCGGGCGCCCGCAGACAAGATAGTCTGCCAAGAAATAAGTAGCCAGTTGCGAATCGACTACGAGTAGGGGACCGTTGTGAACTGCGCATATCGTTATACGTACCTACTCACGCAGACCTGGCCTATACATGTCTTCGTAGCTGCAAGACGTACGTGTCGTCTCGCGTGGCGCCAAGACTTCTGCATAAAATATGATTCAAGAAGCCGGGCCATTGATACCGAGTGATGGACATTGGATAGGATAGGAGGCAACACATATTGAAACAACGGAAGCAAAGGCAAGTAGTAGCCATGCGATGCGCAGCAAAATCGGGCTCGAGGATAGGGAAAGAGATGACGAGGCTATCGTACAACCTCGACGAGCCCGCGCTCTTCGCGCGCGTTATCGGACTCTGTCCCCCATCAGGCTGCACAGGCCCGGCTTGTGCGATGCGGCTGCGTCGGGTCGGATCACGGTCTTGGCTCGGTGCATCGGCCAAAGGAGCACGCTGGAGGAGGGAATGTATTCGAAGGAAGTGTCGTATATGACGCAGCTCAGCTTGGGCTGGGCTGCAGCAGCGCGCGGTTCAAGGGTAAGCAACGCGCGAGATGTGGGGTATGGATGGTAGGCGGGGGCGTCGTGTCCAGCTGGAGGATAGCACAGTAAGTCATCAGAATGAGATGCAATATGCATGTGTACGTACTTCGAGATCCAGCAGAGTCAGCGCCTCCACCCACTTGATGCTGATCACCTCGCCCACCCGACTTCAAGCCATCGTCCCAACCCACATCTCATCCTCTCAAACCACCTTCCGCCGCAATCTCACCTGCATATCCGGCACCTCCTCACGCAAGGCCTGCAAGAGCGAATCGCCCACGTCACACTCCAACAGCTCAAGCTCCCTCAGCGGGCACCCGGCGCGCGCGCGCGTTGCGAGCCCTCGCAGAAGCACGGCCGCCACATGCCCGATTCCGTCGACCGGCCCCGCCTTGATGTCCACGCCCGAGATAACGAGCGCAGACAGCACGGGGAGAAAGCCCGCAGGGCCATCAAGTGCAGCGCAGAACGGCGCAGCCGCAACGCCAGCGACGGTGACGCTCCGTAGCTTGGGTGCGCCCCGCAGCACATCCAGCCACGCGGGGCTCCGCCCGTCGCACCCCACGGCCAGCTCCTCGAGGTGCTCAAGAGGGAGAGCCTTCAGCGCACACGAAACGACGTCCCACTCATCCTCGTCGTCCGTAACATGCCAGAACTCCACCGCCAGAGACCGTGCGTCTGCCGTGCCGCTACCACGCCGCGCGGTGACGACGACAGCGGGGCTTCCCAAGTCATCATGAGCTGGAAAGCACCGTAATGCGGGCGGACTGACCAAGCGCTACGTGCACGTGCTGGCGATCGGGCGGACGGCAGGAGCCTGAGCTGCAGCTGGTCGCTGAGCTCGTCGACGAGGGCCCCGGGCTGAGTCAAATGGATTCAAATTTCAGCTGCCATGTTGGTACGGGAGCAAATGCGCGTATGAAGATCGAGATGGAACGGCAGGGTGAAGGTGGAACGGCAGGGTGAAGGTGAAAGGAAAGGCGCAGTCGCCAGGGCTGCTGGACCCCGAAGACCGGTGTCTTGGGGCGCGACGGGCCGCATGTCGTCCCAAGTCCTTCATTCACCCCGCGTCGCCCTCTCTATTCCGAACTCTCTCTCTCGCGCTAAGCTTACTACTTCCAGTGTAGCAGCTCACCACGATCACGCACTCCGGATACTTAGCAGACGCATGCACTGGCAGCAGGACAGCAGGCTCACGGCACTCGACGGGCGCGCCGCTCGCTGCGAGCCTCGTCTTCGTGACTCGCTCACATCGCTGACCGGGACCATCCGCCAGCCTTCTTCACACCCGCCGAACCATCGATATCTATGCTCTCATGCACCCATCTCCTGTGATCTCGGCTGCAAACCGCGAACCCGCTCAATGCTACGTACAGTCTGTTTCGCGGATGAACTTCTGCACGCGTCGTCTGTCAAGCGCGGCATCACAGTATCCATGGTGCGGTTCGGCAGCTCCCGCACGGACGAGCGAGCGCCCAGGTGGTGAGCACGCCGAGGTGCAGCGACTGCGTCCAGCGTCTCTCCCGCGCGATAGTGCTATCTAAGCTCTCTGGGTTTTCTTCAAACACCGTCGTTGCCATGTGCGCCGTCGAGCTTAGCGGGACCAAACATTCCGGCGCGTTTTACTTTCTGACCCACTTTTGCTCTGTCTTATGCGATCAAACAGGCCGCTCATCCAGGCCAGCTGTATGCGCATTCGTATGTCCCCAAGACGCTTACTCTACCCATCAAACGGGTCCGCTCATTAGGATCGCCTCCTCGTCTTGCCTCGATGGCCACCTCAGAAATCAGCCTCTCTACGCAACCTCCAACGAGCGTACATTACTCACATCGTCGTCAGCACACGGCGTCGAACCGGCCAGCTAATCCTCGTGTGTGCATGGGCCACGCTTCAGCCAAGGACATTGCCGGACGTTCAACTCCTCTGGCGGCAATAGGTCAGTCTCATTCTCGGAAATCAAAGAGCAAGAAAATGGAAGACGAACCAATTGCACGCTCATCGACAGGCGCGGGGAGCGCCTGACCGAGAGACGCGAGGACGGCGAGGGTAGCAAGCGCGGTGAATGAGAGAAATTGCATGCTGGGTATGCCGGTGGGGCTGGATCATGTTGACGGTGAGCGCATCCTTTTATACTTGATTGGCCTCGGAACAACTTCTGATTGTTGCCCATGATAAGCATAGCCTTGAGCCTCCGGCACCGGCGTACGCAGCAAGACAGAGCCCACGCCCGTCAAGCTCGACCGCTCGGCCGCTGATTGGCAACGCCACGCACGTTGACCGGGCGGCACACTATTGATGGGCACAGAACCGTCTTTCGAGCCCAGAGCAAAGACCTGACGTGTCGGTCTTGCCCAGCTTGCTGAGCAGCCATCGGGACTATGCGGATAGTTCCTGGGTGCCGGCGTTCACAATCGTCGAGACCGTGGAGCGCTATTTCCTCCATCCATCATCATTTCTCACGAGGCAGCATTATACTTGCGTCCGCCAATTTGCTTTCCCTAGCTCTCTCGCGTCAGTTGAGTCAACCTTTCCGCACATTTATTCCGAGTCGGCGCGCCAACTGTGCCAGGAACGCGTGCGTACAGCCCTTCTAAGTACGCCTTCCATGCTGCTCTCTTACTCCACCACACGCCTGACATCCCGGCCGCCGACCCTCAAGCAGAAGCATATCTACTCATTGCATGGCGCGCGCTTCAGCCAAGGCGACGTGCACTGGCGGGCATCCAGTTCCTCTGTACAAGAGCCCTTCATCAGCGTCTGCACATTCGGCGAGTAGGCAATGGCACTGGCCACATACCGCCGGCGGGAGTGGGGAGCGCGTGCGCGCAAACAGCGAATGCCACGAGGAACGCGAAGATGCCCAAGGTTTGAAAACGCATCGCTGGATGATGATGGTCTGCGCGCTCTTGCTGCTTGTCGAGACTGGCGTCGAGTGTGCGTTTATATGTTCCCTTCGTGAGAGCGGCCACTGAGTGCACTCAGGCTGCGCATAGGACCTCTGGATCGCTGTCGGGTTTGGGCACGCCTGCTGGGTTCCACGGCTGTCAGGCGGGCGCGCGGATTGTGCGGCCGATAAGGGCGATTCGGTGACGAGTGCTGTCAGGCTCGTCGATCTGCGCCCATCGTCTGCCCGCAGCGGTCGTGCCGCGCTATCGTATTCCCTCCACCTTGTCTCTTCTCTCATGGTGTGGCGTCCGATCCGGCTTGTGGAGCTGTCGTCTGCCCTCTATTCTGCCATCCCAGTTGCTGTGTCTCGAGGATGTCCGGGGCGCGTTCAATCAGCTATCACGATGGCATCATCCGGCTGTCACTCACTCACGCTGCGCGTAGCCCACCCTACCGCCCTCATGTCATGGACAGAGTGCACGAGCGAGTATTTCACGTCCTTCTGGTTCTCAATCTCGCACCGCGGTGCATCATTTGATTGCCCTATCAAGACGCAGTCGGCGCTCGTGACTGGACGCTTATCTGCGATCAACATACCGTGTCAGCTGTGCCACCCGCAAACACCACGAAGGATCCGCCGTACGCGCCGTACCTCTCTGTTGATGGAGGACCTGCTTGTCGTCGGACCTAGGTAGTACATGGAATGCTCCTGATGGGTGGTAGTTGTGCGACTTCCAGCTGTATGTGTTCTCTTCTCTGCCACTGCCTTCCGCATGAACACTACTGATGGTCTATGCTACTTTAGAACACCACTGGGACGCGCGCTTGCGCGGCACTGCGGTACCTGGTGTCCTGGCGGGCATGTCGCATACAGCACGGCTTCCGCCTCTTAAATCCCCTAGCGGTCCTCCTGCTTTACACTTGCTATCTCCTGCGACACTCCGCGTATTGGACCCCGCGTGCTTCATCCATTGCTGCGATCAGACGTTCGCCGGGCAGTACAGTGACTCAACGGCCTGGTTCCGGCTCGCATGTTTGCTGCGGGCTCTCCACTCGTCAACAGTATCAGCCGGGAGACATCCAGGATGAAAATGAGAGAGCCTGTGCCGACTGACAGGGTAGGCTTCGCGCTGCGGCAGAATCGGGCGCGCACATCCTGTTGCTCGACCTCCTCCGCTCTCGATCGAAGTTGGAGACTGGATCTCTGCGCATGCCATTCCCGTCGCACGGCGCATCATCCGCGGGGAGATCGTAGCATGAGCAGTTGGTGTGCCGGGCATGTACGCTGCGAACCTCTGCTCATTCGCTTGCGCTGATTCTTGACGATAGTGCGCGGCCACTGTATGTATGCACTGTTACGGCATTCCCGAGCGTACAGCGGCAGCGAGCCGTCCGACCGCGGTGCCCTCGAAGAATCGTCCTCCAGCGCCGTCGGTTGGCTTTTTCCACAACCCGAACCGAGTCTGCGCACCGTACGCATATACGCTCTCCGCAACAGCCAACATCTCCTCAGACCGTTCCGTGCACTGGACATCGGCGTCGACGTCGGCGTCACCCCTCGACAACCCTCAGCCTCAGCTTCTGCATCCTTGCTCCAGCACCGAGCCTCGTCAGCCTCTGCTTTTCCGCCTCACACACTTGTTTACATGAGGGTACAAGAACCGACTCATGCGAGAGGGGGCCTATGCACATTATCGACCTCTGGTGAACTGTATCCTGGCACACGCGGAGAAACCTGTGCAGAGGGTCAGAAATTCCCTCGTCGAGTACGCCGAACGGGCGCCGATCGCGCCATATGGAGATGTCTTCGGCCTCGCTTGGGTATAATTCGTCAGGAAATATTGCACTGTGGCCACGAGACGTGCCGGGTAACGGCGTACATGCCCGTGAAGAGCCACATGAGAGCTTTGAGGTCGTGCTCAAGGATTGGTGGCGGTAGCGGCACATTACTGGAGCCCTGCACAAGTACAGCTGCAGGAGACGGTGAGAAATGCGCGAGTCATAAACAAAAGATCACTCACCGCCATACAACGCAACTGCCAGTGCTCCGACTGCGGCACTGGAGGGTCCACGTTGACATCCAAGCCGCCAATGCCGCCAACTCGTGGCCCACCGCCGACATCCACGTCGACGATGGAGCCCTTCATACATGGCCCAACAAGCAAGACACTGACCACCTCGCGCCGTGCACGAAGTGGGCATCCCGTATCGCAGGTAGTGTTGAAGGTCCTGTAGCACGACGGATACGACGGGCTGCGAGGAAGAGGAATATTTATACAAAATGAGACTGGTAGAATGCAGTGTAGAGCCTACGACGCGAAGTCCGTTTACCCGCCCTGATCTAAATGCAAGCGTTGACTTGGCACTCCTACTCCTCGGGGCACTCGACGTCGGTGTCGCTCTCCCGGGGAGTGAATACGGATGCTGCGACGACCAAAGTGTCGTCCGTATACTCTGAATACGGTCCATCGGCGTGCAAGCTTTGCACCGTCAACAGCGCGGACATGCACGGTCTGACGACGTGTATGCGCGTCCGCGTCTCCTGCTACGCCAGCTGCTCCAGTGGGACTTTGAGCGGGCGGCATGCCTGGGCTTGACTCATTGCTCCCAAGAGAGCTGCGTCGAGATAGGGAGCCCGCCTTCCCGCGCGTATATGTTCGGCACGGCAGCGACCGGAGGACGTTGTACGCATGTCCGTGGGCTTAATCCGAATCCGCAAGACCCAGGGCTATCTTGCCGTCCTCCACGTCGTCGAGGTTGAATGCGCCGTCACGTATCAACGTGAGGTATTCGACGATCCCGTTGGAGAAAACCTGGACCTCGCCATGCGCAAATATCGATCAAATACGAATCGAGCGCGATGCCCTCTTCGCTCATGCTACGGCTCGAGTGTGCGGTGCGTCGTGTCGAGCATCGCGTCATACAGCGTAAGTCCGGCCGGTGCCAGGCCAGATCTTTCTGTAAAGTTCGACCGCGTCAGCTATGCTACCGGTTCAGTGGGAGGGGGCGTACGGTGAGCGTGCTGGTACATGTTCGGCGGAAAGTGCGTCGGTAGGGAGGGCTCAGAGCGCTTGTCGGCCCGGCAGCCTGGCGTACAGAGTTACACACCGGCGATGTTCTGACATGTGATAGAACAGCTGTACGTGCGCGGCATAGGAGAGGCGGTTTCAGTGCCGTGTGAACTAGGGCGTCGACTGATTGGACGAAGAAAGTGCGAGACCGAATTATGGTTCGTCATTGTGCAGCTCGCGGTTCTTGTTTTATCTTGATGCGCCGAATAGACGACATACAGGCAGGAGGTTGGGAGACGCTGCCACGCTGGCGACAAAGCGTCAGAGACTGGGATGACATCCGAGTCCCGCGGCGACGTGGCGAAAGAGCGGGCCCTCTCGGATCACAAATCGTGTTGGGGTGAGCTTGCGGCGCTGAGAGACCACTAGAGACGCCGCACATTTGGATATGTACTTCACAAGCCCGCAGAAGGGCGACCTACCGATGAGAGCGAGTCGACGCAACGTACGTGCGAGAGTTTGAGCTTGCAGAGAGGCATTGGAGTGGATCGCGGGCTTCGGGATGATTCCATCGTGGGAGTGACCATGGACGGAGAGTAGATAGCAGACCACGTTCTTGATGTGCCCAGTTGAGCTTTGGCATTCGGGTATTTGTGTTGCGCTACGCAGCGCGGACGGCTACCAAGAGTCATATGGCTTGATAGGCGAGCAGAGGCGTCAGAGGCCGCGAGAGATGCAGACTAAGTATGTTCACCTAAGGGGCATCACCCGCAGGAGTTGTATCAGGTTAACGCTTGAGCGACTTGATGGGCGTGGGCAGGCGCGTTCGCACCGCGGAGGCAGATCGGTGTCCTCTGGGATGGAAGGTGCAGGGCTCTGTCAAGTGTGGGCGACCATAAGAGGCGAAGAACGACTGCACTGAGTATAAGAGGCATGCGTGCACATTCCTATTAGCCAGCATATACAGAATGAACTTCTTCTCCTTCACTGCGCTCGCTACCGTCGCTGTCCTCGTGGCATCTGTCCAGGCACTTTCTTTGCCCGTCAATGAGCGCCCGATCAGTTGGTCTTCGCAGTTTCTTCTACGAAGATAACGAGGCTGACTGGTGGACGGTACGCAGAGCTGAATATTCGCCAATGCGAATGGTTTAAGCGGGGGCCCTGCAGCCACGAGCAGAAATGATCTTCGCGCGCCGACGAGCCTCGAGGTGGGTCGCTGTTTGGAGATTGCATGGAGAAGCTCACGGCAAGCATGCAGCTGCGTGCGATGGAACACGGTTATTGCTTGGGTGCTGGAATAAGTCTTAAGGAGGACTTCATGTATGCGTTTCGAATGCCGGATTCGTCGACCAGACGTGACCAGAGCGAGCCGTCAGCGAGTCGACGCAACGCGAGCTATTTGAGCTTGCAGAGGAGGGTTAGAGTGGATTGCGGGCTTCGTAATGATCCCATCGTGGGAGGGATGATGGACGCAGTCGGTGACAGACCGCGGTTTTGATGTGCTCGGTCGAGCGGCGGCATCCTGGTATTCGTGTTGTGCATCGCACACCGGACGGCTACATCAAGATCCATATGGGCGTCAGAGCTTCACGATGGCCGGGAGGGATGCAGACTATGCTCACCGGGGCATTGTCCGCAGGAGTTGTAGCAGGATCAACGCTCGAATGACTTGACGGGCGTGGGCATGCGCGTTCACACCGTGGAGGCAGATCGGCGTTCTCTGGGATGGAAGGTGCAGGGCTCTGCTAAGCGTGGAGGTGAAGAATAACTGTACTGAGTATAAGAGGCATGCGCACCCATCCCTCTTAGCCAGCATATACAGAATGCATTTCCTCTCCTTCACCGTGCTCGCTACGCTCGCTGTCCTGGTGTCATTTGTTCGCAGCACTATTGATTGCATTTGCAGATGGATTGTACAGCAAGTAAGTTGAAGGACAGGAGCACGGTAGCGGGCCATGCCGCAAAGCGGCCCTACGCAATTATTTTATCGAGGAAATTGATAGAAGAGATTATTAATATTTAGTACACTGACAACCCAGATATCAATCAAATTTCCACAGAAGTATTATTCTATAAGCAAGGGATTTCGATCGGCGCAGCGGCAATGTACACGTCAACAGGCGTCAACAACGCGTCACGGGGACAGTCACCGTACGTACCGGTTTCTCCTTTGTGTGCCTACACTTGTCCCACCACCGTCCTGCAACCTATGCGCCCCGACTCTGTGATGGTCAAAGAGGTCGTAGAATCCGACAGCTCCAGTCAAAGATGCACAAGATTCAGTTCAGAGGCTAGCCGCGGTGCAGTCATGTGTGCGTTCGGGGCATTCTTTCTTCCTCCTCGCAGCTTGGCACCCTTGGAGCAACAACCCGCCTCGGGGCATTTGCTGTCTGTGATGAATTTTGGACCCTTGCCTTGGCTCGGTTCCTTGCAACGCTTCGTTCCACATTCACAGTGTTTGAGAGATTGAATGCACAGGTGTGGCGAGCCACAAGAGGATTCTGCGGCAGCTTCTATAGCGTGGCATAGGGCTGTTGGTTCTCTTTACAAGGTGTGCCCTTCAGCTATGCTTTCTCTTACAGTAAGTACCTCCCTTTCCGCTCGCTCGCCACACACCCGCTTATATGACTTTCTTCCCAGTGAACAAGCGACTCCAAGCGTATATGCGTCCCCTTTGATCTCGGTTGTCCTCCGCACCGCAGCTCCAATATGGTCTTGACCTGCACCCAATCTTTGTGCCCCGGCTCCATGGACTCCACTACGTCTCGAATTGAATTTCGATCTCGCTCTGCCAGGCCCAGTGCTCCTATGTTGGCCGGCCGGCCCGCTCGCTCACTGACCCGTCCTCCAGCTTCATCCGGTCTGTTCCAGTTCCAGTCAGGCTCGCAACGTACCTTTGTCTGATAGTGCGCCCAACCCTGCACCACGGCACACC
Organism: Auriscalpium microsporum; assembly: GCA_019914985.1. Lineage (NCBI taxonomy): Eukaryota > Fungi > Basidiomycota > Agaricomycetes > Russulales > Auriscalpiaceae > Auriscalpium > Auriscalpium microsporum. The sequence continues at coordinate 1,141,380 of JAHLMG010000013.1, read as the reverse complement.
CTAGCACGATCAGAATGTTCGAAGAGCACGGCAGCAGAAAGAAGAGCAGAAGCCGCCCGGGCCGCCCCAGGTACGCGAACTGCGCTTAATTGACGAACTACGTACCTCTGCGTACCCAGATCTGGCCCCGTGCTCAGCTCAATATGCTATCGTGTCGAGCAGTGCCGCCGGGGCGTGGCACTGGCAGACGACCTCAGCCGTCTCCCAAGCAACCTTCAAACCGTCTTTGTGAACCGAGGCAGCGGGTCTCGGGGCGGAAGATGCGGTGGCGCGTCACAAGCCGCGGCCGCGGGTACGTACTTACAATTGCTCGTACTTACTGAGCTTGGGACGCATACGCGTACTCTCGCCGACAAGACGCCCAGCGCCCTGTTCGGTGTCTTACGGCCATCCCCGTTCGCTACGTGGTACGCCTCCCTTTGGTATAAATGCGCTCATACTGACCCACGCGCTGATGGCGCATGATTTCCCGCGAGCGCCAGGCGCGCTGGGGCTGCAACACCCGTTGACGGATGCCCGACGCCACAATCGCTGCATACCACATTTAAGATCGTCGTTGAGCTCACCGTGCATACGGTTTCATTGGTTTGCCGCAGAGTGCTGGCCTTGCCCGCTGGGGCTGTGCCATGCGGGGCGTAACGGCATCCATGGATACCCCCCCGCGCGCGCGCGTGCGTCAATTGTGTAGGCTTCTCAGGGCTCGCCTCGGGTCCTACGGCTGACAATGTACCCACATACGCGGTATTGATATTCTGTTAGGAAATCTCTAAATCTGCGCTATCTGTAACTTCTCGGCGCGCGTGGGTGTGCGGGTATTAATAGGTATTAATGGCAATGGAAGTCGGTGTGCGGGATGTCGTCCTCCCGGGCCATCGCGTCGCCCGGGCCCCTCGAGGCAATACTGACGTTGGCAGGACCCTGCAGAGACCATCGCGGCATTAATGCATTGTTGATGCATGCGCCCTCTGCAGCCGCAGCGCTTGATCGTTGCGCACACCGCCACGGCCCGCCCCTCCCCGATCGAGCAGCGCACCGCCCTCCTCGACGCAGGGCTACCCGATCCTGATGCATCACCGCCGTGGGGGCCCCTCCGGTTGGCTCGTGTCTCCTTCGCGAAGACTTTGCCCATGGGCCCGCCCGCCGCGGCTAGCTCCGCCCCCAAGAGAGGTATTGCCTCAGCTTCGTTTTGATCGAGTAACATCTGGTTGCTCGGCATCTCCTGTCGCATATGCTCGTCGAGGGCGAGGGAAAGGCGTGCGGGGGTCAGCGGGAGCTGGCGAGGTATGGACGTTATCGCGCCCGGGCGGGTCACTGTGGATCTCTGTCCTGACGTCAAGCCGTTGTTGTGTTCTGCTGCTGACCTCTGCTGACCTGCGGATTGATTGACAGCTAGAACACCGCAGCCGACAGGGACTACTGATGGGCGTCGTCGACACACGGACACGGCCGAGCTGCGTCAATTGGTGGTGTGAAGATAGGAATAGGGGAAAGGCTTCGATGCGGGTCGTCCGATGTCTGACTCTTAGGAGGCTATCGTGGAAAGTAGAGGTCGATGCCCTCCTAGGTATTAGGAGTCGTCCGACGGTGTGCGGGTCGCAATCATACGCCTACGGCACGGGTCTTCCTTGCTTAGGCAGAGGAACTCAGGAAGGGCTCTTCGCCATCACCATCGCATCACGAAGTGAGCTTGATAAAACTCGCCGTGTACGCGGTAAGCTGACTCCGGGGCGCAGCTTTCTGTAGAAGTCTGTAGATCAGGCTTCGCCAAAAAGTACGCTGTAGGCGCGCGCGGGTCCTCGTAACTCAGACAAGTCTCGAGCTCGGCGTCCGGCGGGCGAGCGAGACACTGCCTCGGTACTTAGGGACGCAAGATTTCTGTTGGCTGCGATCGGAAACGGAGTGGCAACGGGGGCTAGATCTGGATAGATACAGGGCCACCGCCGTTGAGCGATTGGTGCAAAGACAGTGTGCCCAACGGGGCGAGCACTCATCGTTGCGAACGTCGAGAGGCTGCTGGGTGGATCCGCGATGTGGCAAAAGGAAACAAGGAAAAGAAAAAGAAAAGAAAAGAAAAGGGACGAAAATGGAAGGGCGTCTACGGGCCGATGCCGGCACGTGGTTTGCCGATGCTGACAAGTTGAAAGTCCGGCGATAATATATGAGTTGTGGACAAGCGATGGATTCGGCTTGGTTTCCCGCCGCGTTGTGCCCCCATCATCTTATGGTCCTCTAAGCAAGAGCGGTCCCGTCCCCCGTCTCTTTTCCTTTTCCTTCCCTCCGAACTTCCTCGCCGTAACAAGGACAACGCCTGGTGTGAGTCTCCGCCCTTTGCCTCGCTTTTTTGCGCTTTTTCTCAGCTTTTATACGCCCGTCAGATCCTCGCGACCCTTGCCGGTTTCTCTACCCCCGCACCTAAAGACGAACAGTTCGCTTGAGCCTCGCTCGCGACTGTAGACCACTTCCGCGCGACCCACTCACGCCGACCAGCACCCCCTCCTCCCACCTCCAAGTACGCTCTGAGCCCCGCTCGCGACTTGTCACCTCCCCCCCTCCATCCTCGCTCCCCGATACGCCCTACGACAGTCCCCGGATTCCGCTGAGCAATCGCGTACCCGGCCTGACCACCCTCCTCCACCGAAAACCCCTTCATTCAAACCACCCTTCGACGCCTTAATCGCTCTCCCCCACGCTATCGCTGCATCCCACATCCTCCCTGCACCTCCTTCACCGCATCTTTCCCCATCAATGGCTCTCACACTCCCCATTCCCTCGTCCCCGGGCAACTCCTCGTCCGCCGACAGCCCCAACGCTCCTCAGACCCCCGTATCCCCGACCAACCCCGTGCAGACGCTCGCACTGCCACCTTCCGACCAGGCCTCCGGTCCCGTTGGCAGCAACGCTGCAAATTCCCAGGCCAAGCGCAAGCCGTCGCGCCGTGCCAACACCGCTGAGAGGAGGGCGACCCATAACGCTGTCGAGCGCCAGAGGCGCGAGACACTCAACGGACGCTTTTTGGTGCGTGCCTCGTGTCTGGTGCCGACGAAAACTAACGCTGTGATCTCGCTGCGCAGGATCTCGCCGCCCTCCTCCCGAACCTCTCGCAGATCCGCCGCCCCTCCAAGTCTGCGATTGTCAACTCGTCCATCGCGCACATCCACTCATCCCGCCGCCACCGCGCCATGGCCTCCCGCGAGATGCGCCTGCTGAAGCTCGAGACTGACGCTCTCCGCCGCGAGCTCAACGAATGGCGCGACCGCGCCAACCTCCCCCGCGTGGAGGAGCCCGTCCGCAGCGAGGCGTTCAGCATGGTGCTGAACGGCGAGGTGGAGATTCTGACGGCCATTCCCGGCATGGAAGAGGAGGAGGACGGCGACGGGTACGGCGACAACGACGACGATTACCCCACGGGCCCGGCCGGCCCTGTCGGCGTGATCCCGGAAGAGCCTGAAGAGGTGACGCACCCGATGGCTGCGCCCTACGTCAAGAGCGCCTCCAACCCGTTCGCACACAACGCCCCCGGCACTGCTCAGCTCACGCATATTCTTCCCCGTCCCGCCGCGCACGGCCGCCCGGTCATCGCGCAGAACATGTCCTCGGTGTCGTTCGAGAACCCCGCGATGCCCTCGATGTACGACTCGCACCACATCCCCTCGCAGCAGTTCCAGCAGATGCAGTACGGCCACCCGATGTCGCACGAAAGCGAGAAGGCCGCATGGGGCAACCAGATCATGGCCGCCCAGCAGCAGATGCAGCAGCAGATGGCCGCCGGTCCCCACGGCCTATTTACGCCTCCCGGCACGTCGCACGGCCCCGTCTCGAACCAGGCCTTCGGCAACCCGGCGTACTTCGCTGCCATGCAGCGCTCGCAGGGCAACATGCACTACGGCAGCCCCATCGACAGCGAGGACGCGTCGTCGGTCAGCTCGTCGCTCGGCCGCGGCCGGAGCAGCAGCATGAACGGGAGCGGGTATGGGTCCCCGCCGCACGGCCGGCCAGGCTCCACCGGGAGCTATGAGATGCAGGGCGTCTTGGCTCCCGGCATGCCGATGGGTGGGTCCGCGCCCATCCCGATCGTCGGTGGCGGAGGCAACGCGAACGGCTTTGCTATGATGATGTGAGGCGGATATCCTCGCCTCGCTCGCTTCCCGTTCCCCCTGGTCCCATGCCCCCACATCACACTTTCTTCCCTGTATTGTGCCCCCTGTATTGTGCCTGCGGCACCACCGCCGCGCTTCTAGAGTCGTATGCTGCCTTTCAAGGCTGGCCGCGGCGCGCGATAGGTCTTATTTCTTCATTATGGTGTGCTCCGATATATACCACCTTCCCTGTCGTGCGCCTCCGGCCGCCGTCGCCGCCCTACTGTCTTTAACGCCGCGCTCCGCCGCGCTTTCTGTACCTGTACCTAACTACTTCTTTACCCCTCATTGTCGCTAACCTATAGCACGCGTCTGCTCGTTGGTCCGGTTCCGGTTGTTTTGCTCGGTGGCTCGCACGTCGGTGCCCCGCCCGTCCACGCTCCTTGGTTGTCTCGTACGTACGCATCGCATCGCATCGTCTCGTCGGTCGTGCCTCGTCTACATACAGATCTTGCTCTGTTGCGAACTCTGTTTGTAGGCCGTCCTCTCTACCCCGCTCGCCCTCCCCACCTTCCTACATACCGCGTTATCCCCTGTCTCTTGCTTAAAACTACCCAGTAATTGGATATCGGTCTCTCAGTCTCCTCCCGCAGTGTGCCGGTTTGGTGCCGAGAGGTTGCGGGGGCGTGCCTGCGCGTGAGTATCGGCGGTCTTCGACCATTGTGCTGTATGCGGATAGCATCTCGAAGATGTATAGGTGGGCGAAGCCCTAGGCGCATCCCCGTGGGTAAGTTCTGCAACGTTCGTTTGAGGGGTTTCATCTCTGACCGTCGGAGAAAACGTACATCTTGCGACGTATACAAATCGGCACCTGAAGCTGCATAGGAGCCTCCCAGCCTTGTCCGCGACGCCCGAACGACGCTCGGGTTTGTGCGCTCGACGTCTCTCTCGAGGATCGACGAGCCAGGCGAGGATATGTATGCATTTTGTGAGGCATTCCGTCGGTGAGGCACCCCAAGTACGCTGCTGATGAGCGGAACACGGCCGTAGGCACATCCTGCCGTCAAACGCCCGTCCGAGAACACCGCCATCAGTGACACGCTGCGTCGGACCCGCCAGCGCATCCACTGGAGACGCACGCACCTGCCGAGCGAGACGCCGTCGAAGGACGCCGCCACCAGCCTTCGATAAGCCCCACGGCACGCTGTGGCTCTCAGGCGCGGTGACGTCCAGGCCGACGTGCTCCCACGCGCGCACGCCAGTCCTCCTGCGCAGGGCTGTGCTCCCACGCAACACGTCACGCCAGCGGACACGCCCGCGGTTGCAGGGGCGATGGGCGGGGCAACAGCACACGCAAGTCGTCAACTATCACGCAGCGCGTGCGCGTCGCGCTCCCATCTGCTGGCTGTACGTGGGCTTTACTTTAAGAGGGGGGCAGGACAAGGACGAGGAGAGCAGCACCCACCCTTGCACATGCAGCCGTCGCGCTGCTAGACAGCGGCCTTTCCTGATCCCGTGTGCGAGTCGCTCTCTCGGCATGGACAATCATGCTTCGTTGACGCCGGGCGCTGGTCGCCCGCTGGCCTGCAAGAAGTGCAACACGTACATCACCTCGTCGACCAATATGGTGTCCAGCGTACGTGTTATATCCATCGCGCGCTGAGCCTGACGGTCCTATTCGCATCCTCTTCACAGGAATATTGGGGGTTCAACGGCAAAGCCGCCCTATACCGCAGCATGTAAGCCCGGCACCGCCCCGCAATAAGCCCGCACTCACCGCCCATCTCGCCGCAGCTCCCGCGCGACCACGACGCTCGCGCCGCCCACCACGCAGCTCATGGGCTCCGGCGCGTACAAAGTGCGCCTGATCTCGTGCCAGTCGTGCGGGATGTACCTCGGGTTCGAGTTCGCGCGCGCGTCGGAGCCGTCCGAGCGCTGGAAAGAAGGCCTCGCGCTGCTCGAGCTCGAGAGCATCGGCGACCAGGAGGCGCGCGACGCCGTCGAGGCGCAGCTGCGCCAGCTCGAGCTCGAGCTCGACGCGGCGGACGGCGGCGCGGAGGCGCGCCGCCGCGACGCCTTGCGCGCGCGCGTGCCCACGCCCGGGCCGGACGCCCGCCGCGCGACGACTATTGGGCAGGAGAGCGTGCGCGGGAAGGGGCTGGATGCGGCGCGTGGGGAGGAGGGGGAGGCGGGCGCGCGGAGAGGGATTCTGCGGAAGGCGAGCCAGGAGACGGTGGGATCGGACGGTGGGATGAAGCGCCGCGCGACGTGGCGGCGCACGCAGGCCTCGGTGGAGGATGGGCGGTGGAGGGTCGGGCATAAGCCGTCGCGGAGTGTGCTGGCAAAGATCGGGGAGCTGTTGTAAGAGGCAAAAAGAGGTGTTTCGTTGCCGATGTTGCGTGGAAGGTTCGCCAGAAAGAACCAGCACAATCTGCGCGGTCAAAATCTGGTGAGATCGCACATGGCGCGCGGTTAGTGCCAGGTATCCTAGTGATGGCCCGCTTTGGTCTTAAGGACTCCCGGTCGCTAACGTTGGTGGACATAACGAATTTTCAATTTCGCGATATCGTACAAAGGGCGCGGCTCTAGTAGTACAGCAAGAACTGAAGAAGCGGAGGTCAGAAGGCACTAGCATAATTGCGGCACCACGCACCAGGGTGAAGTATACATGCAGAACGAAATCTGGGTCCGATCGTAGTCGCGGGAGGATATATAAAAGCGAAATCAATTCGCCGGCCATGGTGTCGCGGGGACAAACGGCGCGATGACGATGCGCTTTGGATCCCACTGGATAGTTCCATGAGGATCAGCTCATCACAGCATAGCGAACGTTGAAGTGCTCACCACGCCGCTTGTGTAGTAGATGTCGCTCTCGACTATCTTCTGCACTTCCTCCAGACTCTCCGCCTCATAGACCAACACCGACCCGACCATCTCCTTTGGCTCATTATCCACGGACGCAGGAGTCAGCATTGCCCCACCAAAGACTGCGACACGACAACATTGTCAGCGTGGACATCGAGGGCATGGCCCGCGGCGGACACACGTAGGTGACCGGTACCCAACAACTTCTTGACGCCTTTCATGTGACGAGGACGAACGGAGAGCCGACGCTCGAAGGTCCCTTCCTCTGCTTTGTCAGGAGCGTATACGATGAATTTGTGCTTGGGTCGAGTTGGTGACTTGGGTCGTGCTGGTGACTTGGGTCGTGCTGGTGGCTTGGGTCGTGCTGGTGGCTTGGGCCGTGCTGGTGGCTTGGGCCGTGCTGGTGACTTGGGTCGTGCTGGGGTCGCGGTCGACATGTAAGCGAGGCTGAGACGTGGCCCAGCGACGAGCCCGCGACTGGTGACGACATGAAAGACTCGCGCAAGCATCATCGAATGTAGTGTATATGTTTGAAGCGAAGGTCTGGAGGTACGTCCGGAGCGTCGAGGACTAGGCGGGTTGACTGTTGAGAGCAAAGTCGCCCAGTAGACGCCCGGGCCGGAAGTTGCTGTTGTCGCCTCTGCCTCTCACCCTCCACCTTCTCCGCTTCCACTTCTACAACGTCCGCCCAATATTGGCCCATACAGTGATCTGCTATCCCATGCGCATGTGGGAGAACAGTCGACCGCGAGGGTGCCCGCCGTCTTGCGCGTGATCATCGACTGGGGTGCGTCGAAATAGCAGCGCCGGCGATGAAGACTTCCACGACACATCGCGGAAAGCAGTGCATTTGATGAAGCATAGGATCGATGCAACGGCGTGAAGGTGTGCGATATGCTTGATCGTAATGCGGGCGATTGTTGTACTAATGCGCCACCTGTATTACGACTATCACGTCCAGTTCAACGAGCCAGTAACAATTTCGGGTTCTTCATTGTATAAGCTCGCAATCTCCTTTGCATATCTCGGTCTTCCTTGGTCCCCAAGGCTCGCTATGATCTTAATAGCACGTCAATAAGCCTTTCTCTCCGACAATAGAAGGGCATCGCTTTTGCTCAGATCGCGTTCATCTGGGTAGCTCGCACCCTTTGTCTGCTCCCTTCCAGCGCCCCGCTGTTACCCACCGACTATTCTGGTCACCGGAGGTCTCTGTCACAGTCCCTGCATGTGAGGCATTTGATTTTTACATGCTACCGCCTTTATCGACGATTTTGACAGGGACGAGATGGCAACATCAATCAAATTGACCATACGAGGATCCTAGTGCATGTGCTGCGGATCGTTGGTAGGCAAAGGGTGGAATGCAGTCTAATGGTTATGCATTGTACGTCGCCTGTCAGATCTGCTTCGATGCTTCGAACAGTATAGAGTAGGTGCACAGCGCGACCAAGGACGTGTCAATAGACCGTCCACACCGAATTTATTTATTCCGGCGCGATCTATCTATCCCGGCACCCAACCGGCGCAGCGCTTGTCAATCTGGTTCCTGTTATACTGCAAGGCGTTGCATTGCAACCGAATGGGGCCTGAGGTGTCGCGCTGTGTCGCGTCAAGGTCTCAGGTGCCTCTGATCTGATGCGATGAGCAGGGGTGCAGCAGGCTAGTGCGGTGGCGCACACGAGGGGCCCAACTCAGAGGTATGATTCGCTCTGGTAAGTTTAAAGTTGCGGGGGTCCTTCAGGGTCCTTCACGCCCCAGTGCTTAACTGAGGTGACTGCGCCCCTCTGCCGATCGCCCCTCGGTCGTCCCTAGCCCGGCCAGGACCGGTTACATAAATTTCACTAGTACTGCGAGACATGGAGAGCGCTGGCGGAGTATACGCCCACCCGGGGGTGAAAAACGAGAGGGCCAAGGAGAGCCGTGTCCGGAGTTCGGGCGTCACGGTAGCGACCACACGTATTAAAGGCTCGGGACTCGTCGAAACGTCTCCATTCATCACCAGCTGTTCTTTTACAGTCCGTTCATCTCACAAGCACTCAACCTCGACACTTGCATAAAATGCGCTTCTTCGCTGTGATCATCCTCGTCGCCTCGGCCGCGTTCCCTGTCCTCGCGAGGTGCGTTCCCAGGCTATCCTCACCGTACGCAATTATTTAATCATCTACTCCTTTATATCTGCAGCACGGACCAGGGCGAGCTCCCCGCGTGAGTCCAACTCGCTTTTCTTCTGGTTCAATCGTACTGACGCATGTGAGCAGCAAGAGGTGGCCTGGCCATTCCAAGAAGACGTCAGTCCGACTCGCTTTTATTCTTGTTCAATCGCACTGACGTAGTGTTGCGGGGGATACCTAGGTTGATCAATGAATCAGCTTTTGCTGGGTAATATATCTGCATAATACCGGTACTTTATATCTCACGCCTCGTCTGCAGCGTCCCCGCCCCCGCTGCGTGAACGCGCATGCCACAGTTGTCAGCTCCATATTACCACTTCTCGTATTACCGCCACTAATTGAACGTGATGTATTTCTTGTTTTCCAGCCGAAAGAGTTTGAGTTGGAGGGGTGGTGGTATCATCGGTGGCGCTGAGATACTGTCGGCGGGTTTCCATGTATGCAACTTTGTTCGATAAACACCGCCTCGCTCAACTCTCTACTGGTACATATCTGAGCTGCTATTCTGCGCGAGTTATTAAGAAAGGGAATGTATACGCTCGAGCTATCCGTCTTGGTCTTACCCCCCGACGGGTTTCGGTGTGCGGCGTTTCCACGACGTCTGGCTGCTAGCGCCTTGGTGTAGATGGGACCTCCTTGCTCGCGCGAGAGTAGAAAGGCATGAGCTGCGTTCTGGCGCCGCCATCGGGTGCTGGTTCGCGACAGCGTGCGGATCCCGCGTCAAATGCGAATACATTTGTGATCCCTGCATAGAAGCATAGTCAGCCTTCATGATTTTCCGAACCTCAGCGTCATATTTGAATTAGTCCGTCTCTCACACGAGGCGCATATGCACGCACCGAGGGGCATCAAAGCAGCTGCGTGGCGCTGCTTTCGTCCACCGCGCTTATGTAAGTCATCCCCGGTGGACTGGTCACGCGCTTGGTAGATTGGCGCAGCCCTGCGTCGCCGCCACACCTGAGCCCATCCCGGGCGCTGGCGTGCCCGAAAAGTGACTGGGTGCAGAAGCACTCGTACGCACGGAGCGCCGCAGCTTGTTTGCGCGTGTGGATGCGGTAATAAATTCCGCCGCAACGACGGATCGAAGCACCATATTTATAAGTTAGCAGGAAGACGATGTGTGCGCGGAAGGTGGCTCTGGCGATAGAGGACCACTTGCGAGCTTCGATTGTCAATGCAGTCACCGATTTTTACTCAGTCACTGCCCCGTCACTGACTCTAGTAGCTAAAGGAATAAGACATAATGGGTTACATATCAATACGTGATATACTTAATTACGCGCCTGAACTGCAGCAAGCTAGGGTCTTCTACTCGCGGACAAAGCTGAAGCCAAGCTTCGACTCAAGATTATCCAGTATTCCGCAAGGCCGCTCTGGAAGATTTTCTCGGCTTGAGCACACAACATGAGACTAAAGGAGCACTCACAGGCTCATGTCGCGGTGACACTCCAGAGTCACCAAAGTGTCCTTTACTTGGTGCTTCTGCTTCCCACCGTGACCACGTATCCCGCCGCTGCTCGAGCGCGCCTCGGCCAACGTTCGCCGCTTTCGGACGGGTATGTTAGTGTCACCATGAGGGATTTCTCGTGGTCTTATGATGCCTTCTAAGCCTGCGCCCCACGGAAAAGCTTGCCTGGAACCATAGCAACACGCAGCGCCAGAGCAAAAAAAAAAAGGCAACTCAGTTCACATACTTGAGCACAACGACCGTTGCTCGTGTCAGAATATACGAAGGCCGGCAGTGAGATGTAGAGGGTGTCCAGTGGTCTGTAGGTCATCAGAAAATCCTACGCAAAAGGGGCTGGCAGAAAATCAGTAAATTGACCAATATGAGAAACGAACTCCTCGCACCATCGCTGTCATGCCTGCTAAACTGCTGGTGCACTAGATGAGGACGAGGATTAGAAACAAAGTGCGCAGCTTGTGCTGAAAGACGCATCGAGAACACGATCGACTCCCGAGCACGGACCTCATTCCTTCCCAGACCCCGTACACGACCACGTGCAATACACGGTATTCCAGTCGCGTTTGATGCAGTTCGCTGGCAAATACGTAGCCGAGTTGGGCAGCGAGTGGTGGGCAGGCGTGGCGATTGATTAGCGGCAGAAGGAGAGCAATCTGAAGCTTGCCGGAGATCTGTGGATGCCTAGAGGATAATAGTAAGATGATGATTACAGTATGGTAGTCTGGTCTGCAGCAGCAGCCAGTCACCCCGAATGGCCATGGCTCAAGTACTGCCAAAATTTGACACCCAATCTAGGGTTAGGTGCTGCGCCCCGCCTTCAGTTGGGCCTCAGGCGAGCGGCTTAGCACTTGCTCTCGACTAGGCCACGGTCACTCCGAGTCGGAGTCGACAAATTACATGGATCATCTCGACGACCACGGCGTTACAAATTGCGCACATACACACGCTGCTTGTGTGCAGCACAACGCTGAGCAATCCATCGCACGCATCCCACCCGAGACACTCGCCGACATCCTCTCCATCCTCTGTTCAATCGACCCACCCTCGTTTGAAATAAAACAAACATGGCCAGAGACAATCACAACCTACCGTGGATGGCTGTGTGCCACTCACGTTTGCCAGCGCTGGCACCACATTGCCCTTGACCACAGCGCCCTCTGGGCAAACATCACTCTTCCTCACCCATTCGGCAGGGACAGTGTCGACGCCTTTATATCCTGTGCTCAGGATGTTCCACTCGCACTTACCTATTCCCATATGTCAATGATACAGCCCGACTATTCCATGGCTTCGGATCGCTATCACAGCCGGTGGGATCTAATTGAAGAACACCTCACCCGCGTGCGCGTCCTGGAACTTCACCTGTACCACACCGACATCGTAATCCCCCGCCTCCATGGCCCCGCCCCACACCTCCATACCCTTACAGCGCTTGGAATATATCATGGCACTACGTAGTTTTTTCCGGGCCCAGCGCCCCAATGAGGCATTTCCTTTTCTGGTGCAACGAGAGACGCGCGGCGCGTCTCCGCTCTCTCCGCACTCACCTTGCTCCGAACCACGTCTTCTGCATCTGCATCTCCCTCACAACTAGTATGGCCGATATCGACGACGACTGCGACGAAGATGTTGATCTCTCGCAATCCTTTGACCAGGATATCCGTGAGAATGTAATACATCTGAAAAAATCCACCTTGGTATATAGGGGTATATAAGAAATATATTAACCATAGGGCCATAGCAAGGTCAATTTCAGTATAGCATATATAGTACCCCACCTTGCTACCATAGTGCTATATAGTAACCTACCTTGCTATCAAAGTGCTATATACAGCCTTACCCTTGCTATAGATACTATAGCTCTTACTGCTAGCTATATGCATTAATAAGAATATAAGCCTTATACAACCTATCCCCACTTCATGGTCTATATTGTCTCTGAACAAAGTATAGGCAGTAATATTTTGTTTAGCTTCAAAGATTTATTTGAACTTATTGTCACACTTGCAGCATTCACAAATCCAACACATGAAGAAGAGAGCCATCAAGGATATTTTCATGAGGTATATATAATCTTAATACAAGAAACATCACAACTAAAAAAAAGGACTACAAAATAGAGGACTACAAGATAAAGGACTATAAACCAAAGTAGAAGTTAGATATAGAATTGATATGCCAAAGCAATCTGGAAACTCACCCAGACCCACAAGAATTAACTTGACCTATAAACAATAAGGGATATTAGTACTAGTCAAAGTGTCAGGCTATGAAGACTTACAGGAATCAAGTCAAAGAGGGGAAAGAGACGTGCGAGAGAAGTCGCAGCAAGACACCTGCCTTTATAGGCCGCATGCGCGCACAGACCATGTGGGGTCACGTGGCGCGCATTTTTTTTGGGCGGCGGGTGGCACGAGTAACTCAGAATGCTACACAATGCACAACTGTCTTCTCCAATTATTACACAACTGCGCAGGGTAGTTTAGTTAGTACATATGATGCCTCTCGATTAATCTAGTATTAAATTGTAATTTATAAGAGCCAGATGTGAGAGATCTTCAATTTTGAGGGGCATTTGGCCCAGAGTCAATGGTATTTCATATATATACCTGGCGTCGTAGGCAAGACAAAATAAATTGGTGTGGTAGATGTGTGCAAATAAACTATGCACACCGGCATGAAAGCTATGGTAGGCTATATCATCCAGAGTAGAGCACGATTCATCTGATACATGCGCTCGGGCAGCTCGGGCGTGCGGTTCGGGCGACTTGACGACACGACGACGCGCAACTTTTCTTCTCACTACCACTACCACTACCACCACCTCCCAGCTTCCTCCTCGCGCACTCCTTGCGCGCTCCTCGCCCGCCGCCATCGCAGCCCGGCGCCTGCGCCCACTGCCCGCATCTGGACAACACGAGCGGCGTACAACGACGCGCCAACACGCAAACTCGTTGGCAACGCGCTGCGTACCGACGACGTGACACCACCTGCGCCACGCCACCACGCCCAGCCGTGCGTACTCGAGGAAGAGGGGATGTGAAGGAGAAGAGAGCGGAGCGAGGGAGAAGAGGGCCCAGGGGGCGATACCAGGTGCGCTGCCCGAGCTGCCACGTCACCCGCACCCCCGCTGCACTCCCATCTCGCACCCCCGCTGCACTCCCATCTCGCGCCCACGCGCACTCCTCGCGCTCCGCGTCCTGCGCTCCATCGCACGCCGCTCACTGCCCTCGCCGTTCCACCCGCGCGACGCCGCCTCGCATGCCATGTCGCCACCCGCGCCATTGTCGCGGCCTGTTGCCCGCACACCCAACTACATGCCACATCACGGCCCCCCACCTGCACCCATCACTTGTCATGCCGCGCAGTCATGCCTGCTGCATGCACTCGTGTTTGCACGTCGCGTGCCGCGTTATCCTGTGGTATGTACTTTGTAGAAAAAGTAAAATTATATTAAATTAATATTAAAATAGAAAATAATATTAAAATAGAAAATAATATTAAAATAGAAAAGAATATTAAAATAGAAAAGAATATTAAAATAGAAAAGAATATTAAAATAGAAAAGAATATTAAAATAGAAAAGAATATTAAAATAGAAAAGAATATTAAAATAGAAAAGAATATTAAAATGGAAACGAATATTAAAATGGAAAAGAATATTAAAATGGAAAAGAATATTAAAATGGAAACAATATATTGGTTTAATGATTATCAAATTGGATGACTCCATAAAAATAATAGCTTCTATACCAAGCCTAAAAGAAATATAGCTTCCATAGAGATACATAACTGTGCATGGCTGCTATATACTGTACACCCTGTACTATGGGCACTATGGACTGCTATGGAATGTTGGACTGAGACTATACACGCTATGGGCACTATAGAGTGCTATGTACCAAGTCAGGGACATTATATAGATTATATTATTGAGCTGGGCTCTATATAATTTTTAGTTTTTTCAGATGTACCAAACTTGTCAGCTTCAGGTGCGTGCCCAATGACTCCGTTGGTTCTGTCTCTCATCTGCCGCTACAGCCCTGAGATTCATCAACTCCGGTGTTCCAAAGAAGAAGAAGACAAAGAGGACCCAGTCTGCTTCGAAGAAGCAGAAAACTGTGAACGACTGGACAGCCTTGAAGGATGGCGACAAGGGCAGCACACGTAAGCGCGTTGCGGAGGATGAGACAGAGACGGATGCGGATGCAGACTCGGAGAAGGGCTCTGTTCTGGCAAAGAAGGTGAAGAAGTCTACTCCCGACAGTGCTGAGGAAGACTCGCTACAGGATGTCACCGCATACATCCACATCATCCTACCTCAGCAGCCCGCCGCCCCATCGCGCTCTCGCTCAAAGCCTAGCAAGGCCCCTGCGCAGGAAACTGTTCCCAAGGGACCTTTCTTCTTCAAGCCTGCCTCGACGTCATGGGATGCTTTCATCAATTTGTTGGCCAAAACCATCCCTTGTCGCCGCGAAAATCTCGACGTGTCGAAGCTGACTTGGGTCTTTGACAAGCCCAAGAACTCTACACCCAAGGCTGTCGCAGACCAGGCTGGCTTTCGAGCAATGATTATGGCCCTCAAGGAGCGCACGAAGGACCTTGTTATCAAGATCTCGTTGCCGTGTCCGAAAGCCCCCAAGGTACGTTGAGCCCTCACAGCTTAGCGGTCGCTTATCACCTTCTCAGCCATGGGATGATGATCTGGCTGGTGCAAAAATCGAGAAAGAGGTCGCCGAAGCTGCTGGGTTTACCGCTGGATCTATCCGGGATCAGATGGTGCGTACTGATCATACTGCGCGGCGCCCGAGTGACTATATGCGTTGCATTTCAGATGGGTCTAGACGAGGCAGCTGCCCCTGCCCTTGAGTCACTCATGTCCCGCTACCCCGTCGGCGCCAGTCCCCACTTTCCCAACAAGCGGGTCTACGAGAAGGACGGCAGGGTGTGGGAGCTTACCGATCTGAGGATGCGCGTATGGGCTGTGCATATAGTGAGTGACCGGACTTCATTCTTTTTCCTGATCATTCATTGAACGTCATGCAGGGTCAAGGAGACGCAACTCTTGACAGGCCTCCTGCGTCGACACATTTCGGGATCCAGCATACGATCAAGAAGCCCGCTCTAGTGCCGACATCTGCCGCCGTCGTCGGCCCGTCGAGCGCTCTTCAGCAGCAGGAAATGAACATCCCTTCGCCGGCAATGTCACTTCCAATGCACGCATTCAACCCCTACGCCTCCATGTTCTCCATGCCTTTCCTTCCCCCCATGATGAACCCAATGATGATGAACCCTATGATGATGCAGTATTTCATGCAGTCCCAGATGACACCCGCTTCTTCCAATTCCCTTTCCATTTATAATCAAATGCCCGGGCCATTCCCCTCAATGCCGCCCATGCCCCAGTTCACCGGTCCGATGGCCGGTTTCCCTTTCCCTCCGAGTCCTGCCGCTCCGAATATGCCTGCTCCAGCGCCCAATGCGCCCTTCCCTACCCATGACGCTCTCCCCGCTACACGCCCTGTGCATGCAGCCGCACCCGCTCTGCTTACTCCCGCAGCAGCGCCTGTCCCTGCCGCTTCCCTCGACGCACCCGCCGCTGCGTTCAACATGCCCGCCGCTCCGTTCAACACGCCCGCCGCTCCGTTCAACACGCCCGCCGCTCCGTTCAACATGCCCGCCGCTCCGTTCAACACGCCCGCCGCTCCGTTCAATCTCAACGCGCCCGTTGCTTCGTTCAATGTGCCCGTTGCTTCCCTCGATGTGCCCACTGCTCCGTTCAACATGCCTGCCGCTTCCTTCAACATTCCTGCCGCTCCGTTCAATGCCCCCGCCGCTTCCCTTGATGTGACCGCTGCTCCCCTCAATGTGCCTGCCACAGCTCTCCCTGTTGATGCCACTGCTACGCCCTCATCGGCTCCTCTGCTGCCCAACGAAGCCATTTCTGTTGCTCCCAATGCTTTGTAAAGTTCCTTGTGCTGCTGTTGTAATGTTACATTGCTGTCCTCGATTTGTAATCACTGCCTCTACCAAATGTAACCTGCGTGCTTGAACCACCCGTGTGCCATTTTCCCAGTAACAGTCCCGCATGCCTCTAGCAATGCGGCCTCTGCATCATCTGCCCGGTCAATCTCTAGGCCGTGGCGTCGTATATAGGCTTTCACTGCACCGGTATCAGACATTATCATTATCTGATACAAATAGTTGAAGCACTTACATGCACTGAAGCTTTCTTCGATAGGGTTCAGATCCGGCGAGTACGGGGGCAGGTAAAGGAGAATGCAGCCTAAATAAGTTGTCAGCGACCTCGCTGCAATCTATTGCATACAAAATTCCATACCTGCATCATGCAACAACCCCGCCAGAGCCTCAGCATGATGAATGGCACAATTGTCGACAATCAGGACGCTTTGCGAGTCAGGCCAGGGATTCATGCTCGGAAGCTGCAACAGAAATTCTGAGCACATACAAGTGAAATCACAATGGGAACGTACCACTTCCTCCGCAATGAAGTCAAAGAAATCGAAAGAGTCAACAGATCCTGGTAGCGCACGAGCAGCGATGTATCCGTCAAGCGAGATTGCCGCGACGAGCGAGTACCGCTGCCCTCGGCCAAAAGCTTGCTGCATCTCCGCCCGCTGTCCAATGGGTGCACGTCCGCGAGTCCGTCCGGTGGTGCGGTCATTCTTGCTTGCTTCATCAACAAAGACGAGTTGGCTGCCGTCGGAGAGGAACTCATTGCGCACCATCTCCCTCTATTCTGCACGCCTCTCCTCATCACGCTCCTTCGCGACCTTGTGAAGGAGTTTGAGGGTCAACCCAGCCTGTGCTAAGTTCTTCTGAATGCCGGAGAGTGAGATATTGATGTCGTGATGGATAGCTAGCCATAGCTGCATCTCATCGAGATATGTATCAGGATGGTCCTGATAGACTGCAGTCATGCCGTCAATGATGAATCGTGTGATAGTCCGGGCACGACCGCGGAGGGGAGATGGTGGTTGCTCGACGGTGCCGAGCTCCTCGAAGATGCTCCTCCAGCGATAGAGGCTGCGACGAGAGACACCAAGTGCAAATTTGATGTCATCTTCATCCCATCCAAGGTCCCAGAGATGCAGAGCACACTCTTTGAGGTCTGAGCTGATGCGGCGCCAAGGCATAGAAGAGAACAACGTGTGCGAGGAGGCAATAAATGGTGCGACGACAATGATTGTGCTCAACGCGTTGCAGTCGCGACTCGCGCGTCTCTTGTTGCACCAGAAAAGGAAATGCCTCATTGGGGCGCTGGGCCCGGAAAAAACTACGTAGTGCCATGATATATTCCAAGCGCTGTAATGTCTGCTTCAACACCCGGACATACGGGTGGCATATGCCGAGTGGGGCCATCCCTAAACTCCCAGACAGTCTGCTCGGCGGACCCGAAGGTGTGCCGGCACTGCAACACCTGCGCGTGTGCTCGGACAAGGCGGCGATGTGGTCGGCGCCGATGGGGCTGCTCACACGCCTCGTCTCGCTCGACCTCGCAATGCAGATCTTCGCGAACGCCGCGCTCACAGAGATGTTCGATACGCTGGGCAAGCTCAGCCAGCTGCAGTGCATCACGCTGCAGCTCAACATCAATCGTCATGTCAGGAGGAGGTCGTCGGGCGCGCCTGTCGCGCTTCCCGCGGTGCGCGATTTGCGCTTGCATGCGAAGGTCGCGGATGCACGCGTCGTTCTCGCCCGCCTGGCGTTCCCGGAGGACGTCCGCGTCTGCTGCGAGATGCCCTGCGGCGAGGACAATGCCGAGGCAGAGCAGCAGCTCCCAGAGGTCTTGCGCGCGCTTGCTGCATGCACCGGCGCCCGCTCTGCGGCCACCTTGCGCGTCAACTTCGCGCCCGCTCGGCCACTGGACGAGGCCGGGGTGGACCTCCTCGCGTGGCGCTCTGGGGACGCCCAAGGCCCGCCCGCGCTGACGCTCAGGCTCAATTGCGACGCAGCCTCCCCGCAGCGCGATGCCGCGATCGTGCTGCCTGCGTTCTGCTCGGACGCCCTCCAGGAGCTCGCTGCATCGGGCGATGTGCCTACCAACGCGTGGCTGGATGCGCTGTCTTCTGCGCGAGGGCTGCGCCGCGTCGTGTTGAAGAGTGCCGCGGTGCGCCCGTTCTGCGATGCCCTCTCGACGGTGTCCGACGACCACAAGAATCCATCTCCACCGTCTCCGCTGCATCTACTGCCTCTCGATACTATTGGCCCGCTGCGCGATGGAACTTGGAAGACATCGCGATTGACGCGGCGGCTTCCCATAATCAGCGCGCTCCGCCAGTGCCAGCGCACCAACGACTCGACCACGACCACGACCGCAACGCCCCACATCCCCTGCTCATGACCACTACGCTCCATGTGCAGCTGTCCATGCTGCGACCACCGATCCGGGCCTGGGTCTTGTTGATTCGTCGGTGCGTGCTACCTTGGTCGTTGATGCCTGTAGCTCACGATGCCGCCGTGCAGCACACTGGCAATATCCAGACTCCCATCGTCCACATCCCGCCCGAGATTCTCTTGCAAATATCCACCGTCCTCTCATTGATCCCACCTTATCCACAGGGGGTGGTGCGTCAGATCAAGACGAACTTCGTGCGAAGAGGCGGCAGCGACGCAGCAGGCGGCCGGGGCTGCCATGACATCGTCCCTTCCTCTCTCTCCCATTCTGCAGCCATTGACCACAACTTCGCATAGACTAACCCGCTGCGATGCGACGCCGACGCAACGGGCACCCCCACGTCGTTGCGCTCAAGAAAGACAAATTTCGCTCAAGAAGGAAAAGTCTGATGACAAGCAGAGGTTCGAGAGCCGACGGTTTGACAGTGGTTGAGCTGGCACAACCGCGGAGGTCCTATGTTTTTGCTCAAGCATACGATGACAGCCATCCCCAGCGTCCCACCTAGGCCTCGTCCGGATCCATCGATCTACGCTCCTACTACACCAGCTCGTCAACACGTCGGATCCACTCATAGGTCTTTCATCGGCCTCGGTATAAAGACCACGATCGAGGTCTTGCCCGCTACACTGCACGCGGCAGCTGAAATCTTCTTCACTGATTTGTCCCATGGACACCTGTACAACGTCTCCAGACGCGCGCAGGAACACGGGCTCCCTCTCCCGGCGCAAGTCGCTCCTGCCGCAACTTGCTTGGGAGCAAGAGGTCAAGCTCGGGGTGCATCTAGAGCTGCCTGCATCAGTACTTTCCTCGGAGCTCTGAGACGCTCTGACATCAGTGAGTCAGCGATGTCAGGGCACATCAGGGCTCTCCAATGTCAGAGGCCGGCTTCTGTCACACATGTCACAGTCTTTGATCTCGACATTCTCCGAGATCTTTCACTACGCACTCATACTTTCCTTCCCTCGACGCTGGCACCCTCACCACGTCTGCACATTCTATCGCCATGCCCAACGAGATCACCAGCGCGCCCGGACGACCGCCATGTCACGGCTCCCTGCTTCGAGCGTGCCAGCGCGTCGACACGTTCGACATGCACTGCAGCACTGCAGCACACCAGTCACCGCACCCAGCTGCGCGTGTTCGAGACGTAGATTGTATGGAGAACAGGGAAGAAGAAAACTGAGGAGTTGGACGATGAGATAGGGCCTCGAAGTCGGTGAGCAGGTGGCACGCACCCCACACTCCCGACACCTGTCGACCTCACCTCGCGCGCCCGCGCAATCACAGCAATCTACGCATGACCCCAAACATCATCTGACACGCCCACCCCGCGCCACGACTCAGAGACTGTGTCTGCCGTGCCGGACTCTGCGGTTGGACCCTGCGCGCATCCAGTCACTGCCGTCGCCGTAACATGCCCTTCCAGCTCGCACCCGTCGCCGAGCGCGCACCGGTGAGGGTAAGCCACTGTGTCATTCTCATATCGCTGCGCCTGCGGGCGCTGTCCAATTCGCGCACAAGCGCATCCTCCGTCTGACTGGCACTGACACAAGGCAGCGTGCCCGCGCATCCGCACCTCGGTGCCGCAGTGGCGCATAGAGCTTCGTCGCAGCGCCCACATCACCCTGCAGACACACCGTCAGCACGCACGTATGTGTATACTGTCTGCTACAAGAACCCTTGCCCAATGTCACTGGCTCGTACATCAGTGAGCACCATTGTGTCTTGCCGTGCACGGTCGGCCCCTGCTGGCGGCCCACCCGGTTGCAAGCGCACACACACTATCACAGTACACAATATATCTTTTAGTTGAAGTGGCCTGTAGACAGTACAAAATATAGAATACATTTGTAGCCGTTAGTAGTAGCAGATGTGCGACGCCAATCACGGTGCAGTGGCGAGCTGTAACGGTCTGTCACGCTTCAGTGTTCAGAGCTTTCCAGCAAGGTCAGAACAGGTCAGCGCATGTCAGCGAAATTGGAAAGTACTGATGTGCTCGAAGTTCTACTGGAGCATCAGGCCGACGCTCATCAGACCGTGTTGCTCGAACACGTCCGCATTGTCGAGAGCGCAAAGCTGGACAGTGTTTCGTGTCAAGGCTTTGGATCTGAATCAGTGCGGCTCAAACAAACATTGCGACAGAGCCTCTACCCTACTTTGTAGTTGTCGAATTTTGTAGAGTAGTGATGGCTTGCGGAAGGAGCGAGTAGTATGTAATGCCCCTCTTCCTCGCAGTAAAGATGTCTACATTTGAACAGGGTGAGCTTGAAAGTAAACATTGTCAGCGAGGCGACGGGCCTCTCAGGCCCAGCGACGAAAATGTACAAGCGCTAACTTCGCTGCCTCCTGTTTTGCTACGTTCAAGCTCTGACCCCACCCTCCACCTATCTCTTTACCGTCATCTGTCCCATTAAACGTGTCAGCGTCTAGATATTTGCCATCGAGCAAGAAAAAAATTAGAACTCACAGATAGCATTGGCCTGACCATCATGACAATCAGGCCATGCGTCCAAGATGTAAATAGCGCCAGTGAACTGAGCGATCACATCGGCCTGACCGCGCTGTAAATATTGAAGAACTAGGTTTGATACCCTCCGTTTCGTTATGACCACTCCCGGGCCGAACCCTCCGGCTATTGGGTTATCTTTATCTATCCCATTGAACACACGTCAGCGTCTAGAAATCTTTGAGCACAATATCACTAGAATGCACAGATAGCGATAACAATGTACTCCTGGTCGTGCTGAGGGTCCGTTGAGCTGATAACCCAATTGAAAAAGTCTTTCTGATGTTTTTGCTCTAGGTAGTTCTCGAGATCTTGTAAGCAGTCTGTTTTTGATCCGGAGAAAAATTAGAGCTCAGAACCTGTAGCGATAGAGACCCGTGAAGAAAGTGATACACACCGAACATCTCCTAAGACGCGCAGGATACGGTATGCGATTTGGTGGGCGGCTGAGAGAGCGGCCTTATATACACAGGTAGACAAGGGCCGCCAGGGAATGACGCGGCCGCAAGTGCCGCCGTACATTGGCACAATACAGATAACAAAGTTTGCTCCACGTAACTGGTGCCACATCCACGTTTGGGCAACGCCGATGCCGTGCGTGCGCGAACAACGTCGAAGGCCAACTGTACATGTTGTGCGCGTGTTCTGCCCAGCTGCGAACGCCGGCCGCGCAGCATCACAGCGCATCTGCCGTCGCGCCGAATCAGCATGCACGTAGACGTGGAACTGAGCAGCCATGCGACGCACCCTTGCTTACAGGGATACCACAGCAGGTCTCATCCCGCGCTCGCGGACCTCTCTTCCAGCCGCGATGCGATGGCCAATAGGCGCGACTCCCATCGGGATATCCCAGCCGGAAAGCCCGTGCGGGGTCTAGTGCCTTGTCAGTAACGGATGGATAGAAGGACCGCACAACGTACGCATTGGCAGATGCCGCGCGTCCACGGTTGTTACCACTCCGTCGCAATCAAGCTGGCTGTGGGTACAAATCCTTTCCTGGAGGTGGCGCACCCACATTAATCACTTGAATCCGTGCTGGACACGCTCTCTTCAATCCGCCTGCAAGTGACGAGGATGAGAATGAGGAGGCTGGTCATGGAAAGACATGCGCACCGCACACGCCCGCGCCGACGACCACCCACCGAATCAAATATGTCCAGTCCTAACTGATCATGCACGCAGTTGTGGGCGTTGAGACTAAGCAGGCTGAAAGCTGGGCCTGGCGGCGTATGTGGCAAGTCCATGTTGTTGAGAAGAGGGTACATGATTGGCAGGCGTCCTCAGACTACAAGGATCCAAAAAACTTGTACCATGTAAGGATCTACAAGAGACAGCGCTGATGAGATGAACCCAGGGGCAGGCCCCGAGAACGTCGATAGGAAAGGGAGGAGCGAGCAGCCAACCGCTGGCCCAAGAGATGGTGGGTCGGAGAAAGGAACCCACGGTCGGAACCGTGCCCCGAACACAACCACCCAGGCCCTACGGGACCTGGGCCATTCCTCTTCGCACCTGCCTTCCGACCGTCCGACCGTCGTGCGAGCTCCCTTCCGCTCGATACTTTCCCCGTTCCTGCCTCCCGTCGCTGCGAGACCGCCTTGGTCGCGATATCGTCCCGACCTTGCGCTTCGAGTCCCAGCGTCCATATCGTCCGTAGTAGATATCCTAGAATAAAACGTCAGTCGAGAAAACCCCTACCACACTGTATCATTCCAGTCTGCGGTTGAGGTTAGGCAGCGTGGCCCGTAACATCGCGGTAGCGGCGCGACCCTAAGGCCGATCCCGTTCTTAGGTCTAGGTCATTCGGTTGGCCTGGGCTGTCCGGTCGTGGCTAGTCGAGGTCGCTACCGCGGAGAGATGAAAGGTGTAGTCTCGGGTGTAGGTCCCCAAATCCAAAAGTGTTGTACAATAGGTCGAATCGCGTCTATATACCGCTGCTTTGTCAGCTCTCCCACGCCCTTGTGCGCCCGCTCCCCACTAAGTCCCGTCTGTCGGCTGCACACCTCCCTTGCGCGGTCCTCCTCTCGTAACTACCTCGCGTTGCCTCGGAGTTAGCACACGGTGGTCGGAAACATGCCTCGACGCCCTACGGGCGATCTCGGGGGGTGTGTGTTCGTCTGTAGTGGCGCGATCAGCCCTTGTCGGTGCCTGTAGCGCGGCGGGTCCCATCATCCTCCCCCCAACTGAGCTACCGACTGCCCTCAGTCGGCCCATCCCCGGAAGGGCTCGCCCGATAAAAGCTCTCTCGCATCACCACGCAGTACCGCCAGGTAGTGTCGCGCCTTCCTGCCTGCACCCACCCAACTTCCCCACGTCGCTACACCCCCGATGACTTGGTCTCCCCACACGTACCGTCGGGGTACTCTCCTGCTGTACCACCTGGGTAGAGCACCCAGTGCCGATTTCCCACTCGCCGTCGCCGCCGAAGCTATCGAGTCGCGCGAGCGTTGGGCGCAGGAGGTTTTAGCTATCATCGTACGTCCCCGTGCTCCCCCGCTCCGTTGTCGCGCTAAATATCCGCCACTACCTACCTTTTAGGCGTCCATCGTGGATTCCGATCCACGGCTGATCATTCCCCTCGCCGAGCGCGTTCTCATGCCGATCCTCGAGAACGCCATCGCCCTCGTGCCCGACGTCGAGGACCGCTTCCGATCCTGGGCGGGGCGCTTCATCCGTCCTGCTCCCTTGCCTACGGCCGAGCTGCATCCTTGGACCTCCGTCGTCGATCGGGGCGACCTGCTGGACGCGCCTAAAGTCCGGTTGACCGCGACGCTGGTGGAGGAGAACTTTTGGGTCGTGTTTCGCAAGCGCGGCTGCTCGGTTGCGTCGTACTTGCGCGAGCTTGCCGTTTTCCATACCGCCATCCAGGAGGATCGCCCCTTGGGCAATCAGACGTGGATCGCGTACGCTCTCCGAGAGGCCTTGGAGTGTGCCGCGCTCTCCATTCGTCACTCGCGTGGTGGGACCGCTTTCCTCGCTGACTACGTCGGTCGCGAGTCGACCGCTTGGCCCATTTCGCCCCCCACGCAGTACGGTCGCAACCTTAGCGGGCTAGGCGCGCGACTCTTGGCCCGTTTCGAGGCCGTTTACCGAGAGACCGTCGCGGAGCTAGCAGGCGCCATGGAGAATGTCGCCGATTTGCAGGCCCTTTGGACCGACGCCCCCTTCCTCCTAGCCATCGTCCACGACCCGTGCCGTTCCCTCGAGAACGCGACCCGACTGTTTCTGGAGTACGCAGAAACTGCAGCGCTCGTCCTGCGCCGTTTTCCTGTCGCCCCGACCGAGCCCGACCTTTACACCTCCAACCTCCTGGTGACTTTCGTTCGGCATCGCGTATTGTCGGAGCTTCCCCCCGGCCTGCGCGATGATGATGGCGTCAATTCCCTCGATGACGATGCTGGTGGTGTCGATTCCGACAATCCGATGGATGGCGATCCCGGGGACATCGGGGGCGTCGAAGTACACGGCGCCGTGATGGAGCATGTGGTGGTCGGTGATCCCGGGGCGATAGTGGATTACCGTAGCGATAGCGATAGTGACCTTGCGAGCTCCCGCGAGTAGCGTAGGCCTCTTGTACCGTGTTCGTTCTGTTGCCAAGATCTCGTGTGGGTCTGTGGCACCCCGGCTTGGCGGCCATGCTTGTCGCGCCCTGCCTGCGTCTGCGCTGAACGTCTCACGGTCTCCGCCTGCGTGGTACCCGTCGCGCGTGGTACCCGCCGCGCGTGGTACCCGTCGCGCGTGGTCGATCGGTGCTTTCTTCTCTCGATCCCCTCCTGTTCCTCTTGTTCCACGCGCGCGCAAGTCACCCGACGCCAAGACCGTCCTTATCGTCCTCCTTCTTCCTTGTGACCGTCCATCCTCCCCCCAACTGAAGTCTGTGCCTGTCCTCAGGCGCGTGGCCCCCGGCTACGGTGCGGGATATCGGGTCGCGTTAGGTTTCCGGCGACGTACAAAAAGCGGGCGGTTGGTGCCTGCGAACCATCCGCCATCATGTCGTCCCTCTTTACCCTCGAATCGCAGACTCTCGCCCTCCTCGGCCTGCTTCTTGCTCCTCCTGCGATCGACCCGGAGAACGAGCCCGTCGGAACGCTGATCACGACCCGTGAAGAATGGGGTCGCAAGGTTGCGACGCTCTACGTATGTCGTCGCGTTTTGCTTGCGATCCCTACTCATGTGTGTCGTGCCCTTCCAGAACGAAGTGTTCAACACAGCGAAGCCTTCTGTCCTCCGCCTTGTGCAGGCGGTTGTCGGCCCTATCTTCGAGACGGTGTTCGCCGCGTCCCCCGAGTCGCGTGCTGCTTTCGCCGAGTGGGGTGGCATTCTCGTCCAGGCGTCCCTGTAGCTTAATAGCTATACATACCGATGGTCGTCGGTCAATGCATTACAATGTATGACCGATAAGGTATATATTATAATGGGTACCTGACAAATGCCAAATATGTTTGATCATGTGACTAGGTCGGAAAAAGTCTGGAGAAATCGGAACAAATAGTGAAAATATTCTCCAGCGAAACATTCCCACGGGTTTGGCAAAAGAGTGGCATTCATTATATTGCATAAGAATAACATAATTGGCTGCCTGCAAGGCCTATAAAATCGCAGAAATAGCTAGAAATATGGAGAAATTATGATATATCTGGGGGCACCGGTTGCCAGTCTATATCTGTTCACACGCATCGAAATATTCCCACGGTCCCAAAAGATGTCATGTTTAATCATTTGCACTGATATATAATTCTTTCCGTAGGCCTTGATAAAATAGAAACAAATGAAGAACAATCGGACTATATATAGGGGCACTGTTTGCTAGCTGATATCTACTCCCACGCCTTGGAATATTCTCATGGTCCCAAACAATTTCATTTGTCAGCATTCATGCTGGTACATAATCCTTTCTGTAGGCCCTGGGAAAACCCATTGATAAAGATTCAGTAAATGCATTTATGATGTAAAGTTACATGTTCATCATATATAGAAAGATTTCTGAGCCCAGTCCATTAGACTGTGAGCTGGATGGAAGCACAAACCAAGAGAGTATCTACTAAGAAATATCCTGCAGGCATGATCTTCTTTACCTAAGCTACCAAAATTTGTACATGGATAGCTCTGGGTACTTGAAGAGTTATAGCATTTTTTTCATGACCTAAGTCCCCCCTCAAATCTTCTCAAACACAATGTTATTAGTATTGATGCTGTTGAAATAGTATTGATGCCCACATTTTGACCCCTTTTGTGTACATTGGGTATGGTCTGACTGCTGTGGATGCCCAGTTGGAGTGGACCTAGTATCTACCATTAATTCCTATATATACCATGTTATTCTTTGAAGCCATTGGTAGGCTGCACTCAACATATATATTCAATATTTATATGTTTTGGCCAAAAAGAATGGAGTGTGCTCAATAGCTCTTCAGGATGTCATCAATAGAATCCCCAGATATTTCAGAGGACTCATAGGCCATGCCCCACCAACCCCAGAAATTATCGAAATCCTGCAACAATGTGGTAGGTAATACTGTACTTTCACTCTGACATGCCCTCTAATATATAGAATGGTCCCAGGCTTGTACAAGTACACATGGATGGCCTTGTGATCAGTTAGCATAGGCTTATTCTCATCTAAACTTCTATCATATGTCATAGTTCAGTGGAAAAAGAAAGGACCATGTGCCATTGCACATGCACCCAGGACAAGGACAGTGGTAGAGGCGGTATCAGAGTGGAAGTACAGTACCATCTACCAAGTTTTTGTAGGATTTCAATACTTATACCAGTTGGTGGGGCATGGTCTGTAAGTACTCTGAAATATCTTGGGATTTTATTGACAACCTCTGGAAGAGCTATTCAGCATACTCCATTCTTTTGGGCTAAAAGATATAAATAATATATATATATGTGTTGAATGCAGCCTACCAATGGCTTCAAGGAATAACATGGTAAATATGAAACATATTGGTAGATACTAGGTCCACTCCAACTGGGCATCTACAGCAGTCAGACCATGCCAAATATATACAAAAGGGGTTAAAATATGGGTATCAATACTATTTCAACAGCATAAATACTAAATACATCGTGTTTGAGAAGAATTGAGGTGGGCTTATGTCATGGAGGAAATGCTATGACTCCTAAAGTACTCAGAGCTATCCATGTGCAAATTTTGGTAGCTTAGGTAAAGAAGATCATGCCTGCAGGATATTTCTTAGTAGATACTCTCTTGGTTTGTGCTTCCATCCAGCTCACAGTCTAATGGACTGGGCTCAGAAAACTTTCTATATATGATGAACATGTAACTTTACATCATAAATGCATTTACTGAATCTTTATCAATGGGTTTTCCCAGGGCCTACAGAAAGGATTATGTACCAGCATGAATGCTGACAAATGAAATTGTTTGGGACCATGAGAATATTCCAAGGCGTGGGAGTAGATATCAGCTAGCAAACAGTGCCCCTATATATAGTCCGATTTTTCTTCATTTGTTTCTATTTTACCTTGCCCTGGCAAGGTCTCTCACCCCCCGTAATGAGTCAGGCACATTTACAGGCACATTTACAACGGCTATGTTTGTATCTCGTCCCCACAAGAGTCCTAGTATCCTATCCTATCCTTGCGTTGCGACTGTATGTTTTGGCAACAAGAGCGGGCAAGGTAGCGGCCGCCCGCAGCGGCGCTTTTCGAGTTATCAAGGCCTACGGAAAGAATTATATATCAGTGCAAATGATTAAACATGACATCTTTTGGGACCGTGGGAATATTTCGATGCGTGTGAACAGATATAGACTGGCAACCGGTGCCCCCAGATATATCATAATTTCTCCATATTTCTAGCTATTTTTGCGATTTTATAGGCCTTGCAGGCAGCCAATTATGTTATTCTTATGCAATATAATGAATGCCACTCTTTTGCCAAACCCGTGGGAATGTTTCGCTGGAGAATATTTTCACTATTTGTTCCGATTTTTCCAGACTTTTTCCGACCTAGTCACATGATCAAACATATTTGGCATTTGTCAGGTACCCATTATAATATATACCTTATCGGTCATACATTGTAATGCATTGACCGACGACCATCGGTATGTATAGCTATTAAGCTACAGCGTCTGGTGTTCTCGTCAGCGACCTTGCTCCCCCGATATCCGCTCCCCTTGACCCGGCGTTCGCTGTTCGCCCCATCGCCGGTTTTACCTTTCCGAGCCATCGCGACCATTGTCGGCAGCTCGCCCGCCTTTCCGAGGGCGCGTTGTGGGCTGCGTTCGAGTCGGGGCGTACGTCCGTTCCCCAGTATCGCCGTAGCCTCGGGGAGCTCTGCCTTGCTGCGTACCCTACCGGGCGCGGCGCGGGGATAGACGCGACTATCCATGCGGAGTTCATCGCGGCGATGAATGCTTGTGCGTCAGCGCTCCAGCGCCTGAACGGTGGAGAAGAGGTTCTGTTGTCCGAGGTCCATCGCCTCTCGTATTCGACCACCGACACCTCTCTCCCCGACCTCCTCCGCACTCTCGCGCGACCTCTCTCCGACGTTCTCATTACCCACACCACGAACACCGTGGCTACCTTGACGTCGGTCTATGTTACCATCGCGGACGTTGCGCGACCTGACGATCGGCGCGCGCGTGGCCGCTGGGGTCCGTATTCCGATGCATTCGCGTCGGCCGATGGCTCGCTCGAGGCCGCTTCTGTTGCGTTTTTGCGCGACGCGTTGCAGTGGGCGGCTACTATCGACAGCCTACACGCTCGTACTGCGATCGAGAGCGCCATCCTCGCGTCGAACTTGCCTACCGAGTTGATGGCCGACATCCATAGCGACCCGACTATGTTCCTGGACGAGATAGTAACGTTCCGCGCAGTTCCCATGGGCTGGCAGAACGCGCAACGCGGTCGCCGGGGAGGTGGTGTGAATCGGGCCCGCGTTAATCAGCAGGGGCGCGCTCCTCGCGACGAGCCTGCCGGGCCGTAGCGTCTAGCGTCGTCGCGTTGTCGGATCGTCGAGAGGTGAAGGGAGAGAAAGCGCCCGCGTTGATGTAGTGTCTCGTGCCCGCATGTACGTCGCTGAACGCCTCCCAATTTGAGCACAGCACTCGCGACTCTTTGCCAGCCTGTGCGACGCCTGTGTACCACAGCCGCTCGTCGCGGAAGGGGCGGGCGCTAACGACTTGTCAGATTTTGCTCGCGCCCGGCGCACGTGCCCGCCACGCGGCGTCGGTGCCGCGCGCGTCGTCCCGCAGCGGTCCGGTGTGCTTCGCGGGATCAAATCAACGATCACTGATCAGATCGCGGATCGACCCGGTATCTTGGGCGCTCGGAGGCAAAACCCGCGCGCTGGCCGGGCCACGCGGCCGGTCGCTCCCACGCACGCGCCATTGTTCGT
The DNA here is from genome assembly GCA_019914985.1 of Auriscalpium microsporum. Classification (NCBI taxonomy): domain Eukaryota; kingdom Fungi; phylum Basidiomycota; class Agaricomycetes; order Russulales; family Auriscalpiaceae; genus Auriscalpium; species Auriscalpium microsporum. The sequence goes on along the minus strand of JAHLMG010000013.1, from coordinate 1,111,507 downwards.
GCGCCTATGGTGAAGTCGCCGTCGCCCTTCTTGTCCCTCCCTTCCACCTCTCTCGCCCCCCTTTTTGCCCACCCGCTTCTTCACACCATGGACGCCGCCTCTGCCGCCGACGCCGCTGCAACTCGTGCGATGCTGGAGCCCCAGCTGGCGATTCTTACCGCCATGGCTCTCAGCGCCACCGACGAGGGCCAGCGCTCCCTCTTGCGCCCTCAGGTGGCGCATCTCCTGGTGCGTCCGCTCCCTTCGTCGTCCTCTCCTGCTTAGCTGACCTCCACTCTGCGCCGCTAAATTTTCATAGCGTTCCTATTACGACGCTCGCACCCGTGGCGTCGTGTTCTCCGCTGCCGAGCGCGCACGATACGATGCGCTCGAAGACGCCGTGCGGCCGTCGACCTCCCCCCGCGATGACGAGGATGAAGACGAAGAGGGCGGAGAGGCCACCTCCGTGGCTGCTCCCTCTCTTCCCCCCGCTGTCGCCGCCCCACCACCGCCTGTCCTGCCCAGGGTTCGGGCGGAGAGTGTCGTCGAGGCGGCTCGTCCACCTCGAGCCGATCGCCCCAAGGTGCGCAGGCTGCGATCGGCCCTGCTACCGCCGCTAACACGCCCCTGTCCGTATTTGCAGGCTCGCCGTGTGCCCGCCCGTCGCCCGGTCGTGGTTCCGCCACCCTCGACGTCGATTCCCCCTCCTCCTTCCGCTCGCGAGGAGCGCCACGCCGCGCGCGTCGCCGCCACGTCGACTCCCCCGCCCCCTAAGTCCGCTGAGAAGCGCCGCGCCTCTCACTCCCCCACCCCCGTCTCGTCGCCTCGTGCCACCCCATCGCCTCCACCTCGACGCGGTCGCCCCGCAAAGAAAGGTCGGGCCGCTCCTCGCCTCCGTCGCAGCGCCTCGTCGTCGTCGCCCGGCAGCGGTCTCGACGACTCGCTGTCGGAGGCGGTGGACAGCGACGGCGACGCCCTCTTTCACAAGTCGGACCGCCGCCCGACCCACACCGAGCGGTACGCCGGAGAGCGTATCAAAGTACGTTGCATTCGCCCTCCGTCGTCCCACCGCTACTGACTGCCCATCGTCGCGCACAGACTGCGACCCGCTGTGGTCGCTGCCAGAACGCTTTCGTGCGCGGCCCCGTGCGGTGTGAGTTCAAGCCTCACCTCCCGACGAAGTGCATTCGGTGCCGCGCTCAGCGTAAGGGCTGCGGCGGTGCCGTGCTCGCGGACGGTACACGGCCCCGCACTCCGTCCCCTCGCCCTTCCCGCGGTAGGGCTGGCCGCTCCCGCGCGCCGTCTCGGGCTTCTCGACCGCGCTCCGCCTCCCGTCGCGGCGTAGCGGCGCCCGCCCCTGCGCCCTTTCTTTCTCAGTTCCTCACGGATCTGCTGGCGGCCGCCGATTCCGCAGGTACGCCGCTTCGCCTTCACGCCGCTGGTTCCCCGTCCTCATTCCCCTCCTCCAGACACTCCGCGTCGGGCCCGCGACCTCCTCGCCTCCGCCCTGACGTCTGTGGACGGGAATGCGCGCCGATTCGAGGAGCTCCCCCCCGCTGACAACTTCCCCGACCATTCCGACTCCATCGGCCTCGTCCGGGCAGAGCTGGCCGCGAGCGCGACGGTCCTTAGTCTGTGGCCATATCGCCACGACCGCCTCCTCTTGCGCCTCGCCCAACTCGAGCATCGGTTCGGAGCGCGCGCGTTTGCCGACGCCGCCGACCCAGATGCGCCCGACTCCCCTTCGGCTCACGGATCGCCTATTGCCGGATCCAGCGGCCACTACAACCCCGCCTCTCCCGCCACCGCCACCGTCCCACCTAGCTCCGTCGCCGCTTCCACGCCTGGCGACCCGGCGGTCGGCGACGAGGAGGAGGACGAGTTGGAGCCTACGCGCTCGCCCTCTGTCGCATCGCGCGACTCTCCTTCGCCTGCCCGGCCCGCGCCGCGTACGTACGGCCGCTCACGCGCTGCCCCCCCCGTGTCTGATGGCTCGGACCACTCCGCAGGTCTGCCTGCGACCGAGGACGACCGTCGCTTGGGGTCTGAGGAGCGATCGGGTAGCGGTGGCGACGTGGTGGACGGCGAAGACGGGAGTAGCGAGGGTGACGTCGAGGAGGGGGCGAGCTCGGAGGACGGTTCCGACGTCGGCGACGCCGTCGAGACCGTCTATATGGACGTCGCTGAGTAGGTCGGCCCCATTCTGGCTTTTTCTTGAGTTCTCCTAGTTTATCTTGTACAATACGTGCCCGGTGCATTCTTGTCAGTTTTGTAGTTTTTTGTTTACTCTCTGTGTCAATAAAATCAATGCTCCCTCATCGCAAAAGGAGAAGAAAATCAATAAACTCTGGTACACTCTTGGTATCCACAGTGTAATGTCCGCGATGTATCTCCTTGTCACAGTCTGTCAATTAGTCGTGTCTCGTGTCCTCCCCCCGACTGTAACTGCTGCCCCCAGCAGTCCTGTACGGCCCATCATGTGACGCTGCCGGCTTCAGCGGTGTCGCTCGCGGTGTCCGATGCGTCGCTGTCGGTGCTGCGTGATTCCTGTGATCTCGCTCCTGACTCTGGCAGGCCAAGGAGGTCGGACAGCCGTCGGGCGGGTATGTCGATGAACTCAGGTAACGGTGGTAGTGCTAGACGGGTCCGCGCGAAGTAGGGGATGATACGAAATTCCGCAGTCGGGCGGTCGAACACAGCGCCATGTAGGTCGCACAGAATGTACGGCCCACCCCGTCGCCGTCCGATGACGATGAAAGGTCCGTCGTAGCGGGGCAACATCTTGCGATCGAGCGATTTCTCGAATTGTGTGAACCGTACTAGTACGAGATCGCCGCGCTGGAACCCGTAATTCTTTATAGACGCTTCGTGTTCCCGCTCGAAGACCAGCGCGTCATGTCGCCGCTTTTCGAACACTTTCGAGTGAAGCGTGCGAAGCTGCCCTCGCCGTTTCTGCAGCGCTACGGCTCGTCGTGCGATTAAATCCGTGGTTGATAATATAGAGTCGGGCGGTGGCAGTAAGTAGGTCGCCTCTACGACATCGAGTGGCATCAATGCTTGCGTTCCTGTTGCCGCGAAGTAGGGAGAGCATCCCATCCGCCTGCGCGTCGTGATTCTGTCCGCCCAAAACACCGAGTGTGCGACTGCCGCCCATTTGCTCGCGTCGCCGTCGGCGGCCTTGTACAGGGCTTGTCGTACGTCGAAATGTGATCGCTCGACGATCCCGTTGGATCGCGAGTTATAACCTGAGATGCGAATGTGCTGAACTCCGTAGTCCTCCTGCAGGTGCTTCATCGCTGCCAGATACGGTGTCCCGTTGTCCGTTACTATCTCGCGGAGGGCTCCCCAGCGGCATAGGACGTCTTCAAATATCCATCGTGCGATCGACTTGGCGTTTTCCTGACGCAGCATACGCCATTCCGGGAAGTGCGACACCGAGCATCGCCCCTGTACGATGTATTTGAAGCCCCGCGACGCCGGCATGTGCATAGTGTCTGCGTACATTTTGGCGAACAGGGGCGCCGGCGTCGCGACCGTTGGGGGAATGAGTACGTGCTTGACCTGCCGCACCTGGCAGATATGGCAGGATCGAACGAACCACGCGACGTCGCGGTCCATGTACGGCCACCAGAAACGTTCCAGCAGCAGCCTTTTGGTCGGGTATGCGCCGCGATGGCCGACGTCGTCGTGGCACGCCTTTAAAGCCGCTACGCGACGCTCCGGGGGTAGGACGAGCTGGTGGCGCCCCTGCGATTCTTTGCGGAAGAGGCTCGTGCCATCCAGGAAGAACTCGGTGCAGTAGCGCAGAAACGTCGCATATTCCTGGTCGGCCATGCTGTCTGGCCGCTGGAGTGTGTTGTGCCATTCCTTCACCCGAACAATCCTGTCGTCGGCTTGCTCCGCCTTGATGTCGCGATCCACGACGTCGTACGACAGCTCCGCCGGTGTGGTCTGGGTCACGAACGTCGCGATTGCGGTCTGAGCTTGGTCGTGGGGATCGCCCGACCGCGGGCCTCTGCTTCCTGGGACGTAGGCGTTGACTAGGTGCACAAATCCGTACATCGCGTCGACCCAGTCCTCGAAGCCGTCGCGTTCGTTTTCTGCAACGTCGCCCGGTTGGCGCCGTCGGCGCGACATACCGTCAGGTCCGTGGAACAGTCCGGGCACATGCACTAGGATGAAATGGAACATTAGTATCGCGATAATCCACCGATTCATGCTGGCCGATGGTTCAATATCGGGGTTGTCGAGCATGCCCTTAATGTACCGCGCGTCGACTTCTACGACCATGTTTCGCACCCCGATGAGGTACATCTTGAGCGCCCGAAGCGCCCGAAACAGCCCGTACAGCTCCAGTTTCGGTTGCGAAAAGCGCGCTTCTCGGTCGTTCAACGCGATGGATCCGAACCGTGCGTACCGACGCTTTTTGCGACTCTTCGGATCGTCGGCGTCGGCTTGGCACAGCAGGAACCCGACTGCGATGGGTGACGTATCCACGGCGAGGATGACCGGCTCGCCCGATTGGTAATCGATCGGTTTTAGCGCTGGCGACTCCAAGAGTGCACTCTTGAGATCCTCCATGGCAGCCAATTGTTCCGCCCCAAACTCAAACGGCACGTCTTTCCTCGTGAGATGTGTGAGTGCGTGCGCGCGATGCGCAAAATGGTGGATGAAAATCCTCAGCACGCCAACCGTCCCGAGGAACGCCCGTACGTCCGATAAATCTTGGCATGGCCCCCAGTTGACAATCTTCGCGACCCGTTGCTCGTCGGGAATGCGACCGTCCCTCGTGCAGCGGTGCCCGACTACGACAATTTCTGGCGCGCATAGGATCGTTTTCCAGCCTGAAAACGTCCCTCCTGAGTACCCCATGCGCTGCACGACCCGATTAAGATTCTGGAAGTGTTCCCACACGAATCGGCGGATTCCCGCGTTGTCTGCGATTGTCTCGTAGCGCCCTTGGCTGTCCTTGTATTCACTCGCGGGACCTTTGACCGGTACGTCGTCGATGAACGGTATCGTGACGTGGGGAATTTCCGGCCTGAGGATGTGCGTGACGTCGTCATGGAATATCGGGACCGAATTTGTCCAGCCCATAGGCAGCGTCACTAGCCGCAGTGCCCCGTATGGAGTTTGGAACGTCGTGAGATCGCGCGACGCCGGATCCAACGCTCGCTCGTCGTACCCGACGTACAGGTCCAGCATCGCACCGCACGCCCGACCAGCAAACTGTTCGGCAAGTGTCACGAATCGCTCCATTTATTTCGACTCTCTTGACTGCTATTCGCACCCATCATCGATCACGGACCATGATCCAGACTTCTCCCTGATCCAGAGCTTTCCGGACCCTTCCATGATGTTCTATGGCGAGGCTGTGCGCACTATTGTTCACATTGTTCTCACTTCTGATTGTTCTCCATCGTCATGGTCCCTCCCTTATTGTTCCGCTTCCTATTGTCCTGCTGTTTATCCTTGTTTGGCCTCATCTAGTATATAAGGACTCGCGTTTCTCTCTTTATTCTTCAGACTGTTCACTTCGTCTACACCGTACGCAATCTATTGCCTGCGCTGTTGGTCACAGCACTCTCACTCATCTCGTCCCTCTGGTCCGGTCGGTGACTTGGGCGGCTCTTTGTGTGTTCCTTGACGCGAGTCTTGACACTTGAACAGTCTCTCCTACGCCCACCTCACCTCTTCATCTCTCTTATCACTCTCATCTCCGCCGTCCACGCGACGTAAAACTCCATCGACACCACGGCCTCCCACGCTTGCTGGCTGATATATCAGCAGAGGTATCTCAGCCCTTATCACCTTGATCACCAGCCACATCTCCCGCAACCAATTGATCTCGCCAACGCTTCAAACTACATCCTCAACGTCCGCGACCGTTGCGAACAGGACCTTTGGGCAATACACGGAAAGTGGGCTCTGATAGCAGAGTGGCATTGGAACCACAGTGCGGTCAGCGTTTTCCTATACGTCCGCATCAAGGTAGTCTTTGACGTTGATCTAAATCGGTACAACTTCGACACCACGGAGTACGCGTACCATCAACCATTTCAGCTATCCCCCATCGATCAGTACATTGATCCTCGCTCCAACCCGGTGCACTTTGTTGTTGGCGGACGACCCACACCCGCTCCAAGCCCTGAACCCACGATCTCCCTCGCTCAACGACTCCGTCGCCTCACACGCCCCGCCCCGCCCTCAACCCCTCAGCCACGTCCTCGTCGTCCCGTAGCAGCGGACTTCTTTTAGATCACCATTGATTCAAACCAGGTCCCACCCGGAGTTTATCTAGGAGAGGACGGCCAATTCCGTCTCTTCACCTCTGCAGGATTTCTCGGCGTCCGGCAATCTACGAACGGACAGTGGACCTCCCAACATACCAGCAACCCTGTCCCTGACGACCTACTCAGAAAAGCAGCAAACCATCACTTTGAATTACGCTCTGAGCGAGAACGTCGTCAAGACGCCCGTGATCATACACCATCACTCACACCGCTTCCATCACGCACTCCGAGCCCCGAATCCCCTGAACCCCCACCTGCTCCCCGCACCACACCCGCAGTTGTCCCGGAAGGCATCTACTTTGATCAACGCACCAACAGGTGGTACGCTTGGCTAAGCAACCAATCTCGTCGAGCAACATATTGGCAACCGCGAGTTGGTGATCCTACACAAGACTGGTGGTTCTGGGTGAGTAACGATCGCTTACTTTCAGTCCAAGAACTCGCCACCTGTGCCATAGTTTCCCGCGACATTACCGCTCAGCACGCCTTTCGCTCAAATACCCTCCGATCCGCTACCCAGACTCCTGTACCCACGCAACCACCGACTCGCGTCCCTACCCCCATCACTACTCCCATCCCACGTGCGTCCACCATCATGGCAGGCCCTCCTACTCCCCCTCCTGGTAACCAGACTACGACAACCTCGGCCCCTGCCAAAGGCGAGATCGGTGTTAAGCCGACGCCGTTCACTGGCGATCGTACCATGTCCAAGCACTTCAAAACGCGCATCCGCATGTTCTTGCGAGGCAATGCCGCCAAGTACGTGACGGATGATGACAAGATCACGTTGTTCCTCGATCTTTGCCAAGGAGACAATGCAGGCAAGTGGGCTGAGGCGCGCAGTAACGAGATCCTCGACGACGACGAGGAATATGCAAAGAACAGCAAGTACCAGCGTAATTACGACACATTCGCCAAACTCCTCGCTCGTTTCGACATTGACTTCGCACCTCTCGACGAGACGAACTCCGCCCGCGCCGAACTTGATCACCTCAGGATGAACACGCGAACTGTCACGGAGTACATCACGGACTTCGAAGCATTGGTCCCTAGGACCCAGTATACTGGGGAGTCCCTCGTTTACTTCTTCAAAAAAGGACTGAACTCAGGACTTCTTGACGACTGTCTTCGCGCAGACCCCGTCCCAGTGACATTGGAGCAGTGGAAGAAGAAGGCAATGGACAGGAACGCTGCTTACATCGAGCGCGTCCGCACGATGGCAGCCACCAAGCGCCCTGCCAGGACTTCATTTTCCCCGCCCACCACGCCAAAGACTCGCGCGCGTGTGGCCGCAGCTTCCACCTCCCCCCAGACTCTCACAAAGCTCTCGGATCAAGAGCGCGAGCAGTTGCGACTGAAAGGTGGTTGCTTCAGGTGCCGTCAGACTGGGCATATCGCGTTCAATTGCCCACTGAACCCGCGCAATGCTACCACGGTCCGAGCGATAGAAACCGGCCCAGCGCCGGGAGTAGCTCCTGCGACCGCTCAAGCAGAGATCCCACCGGTCACCCGTGCCATCTCGGACTTGACTGCGCAGATCAAGGGGCTCGAAGGAGACGAGGCAGAGGAAGCAAAGGCCTTCCTAAAGGACATGGTAGAGGGTTTTTGAAGCGCCCCCCGGTCGCGTCGTCCGCGGGTGGCTCAAGGTTTTCGTTAAGTTCATCGAATCGTTATGCTGTACTCTCTTCATCGGACATTTGTGAGCAATCGTACCCCTCTGCGATCTATATGTCCGCTGTCACACGCAACAGGCAATCACCCTCGATCGCCCTTCAAGTACAGCTGCGACTCACCGAACCACGAAAACTCATCGACGCCGATGCTCTGCTCGATAGCGGAGCAGAAGGAATCATCCTTCATCCCAAGTTTGCCACTGAACACAGACTTCCCTTGAAACCCTTACCCCGGCCATTCCCCGTTCGCAATGTCGATAACACTGAAAACATCATGGGCTGGGTACGCTACTCAACGACTCAGACAATTCGCATCTATGCCAAGGACTCAACATCCTATCATGAGGAAGAAGCTGAGTTTTTCCTCACCGACATCGGCGACTACGACATGATTCTTGGCACAGACTGGCTGGAATTTCACAATCCGGCAGTTGACTGGCGAAAAAAGCGCGTCGACATGACTCGTTGCCCACCATCCTGCAAGTTGCACGCACCACCGGTCAAGAATTTATCAACACGAACAGAACGACAGACTTCCAAACCGCTTGCAGCGCCACGGCCTACTACCAGGCCGCGCCATGAAGTTCCACCACCTCCACCAACAATGCCAAAGTACGTTGTTCCAGCTCGTCGTGTCCATGGAGTACGTCTTCGCACTACGCGATCCCCAACGCTCGGCGCCCTGTTCACGGAAGATGATGAAGAACGATTCACCATGGAACATGCGTGGATGATGCACGGATTGCAGCTCGCTGGTGTGTTACCCGCCTTCGATATTCCGTTCACTCCCCCGCCTGTCGAACCAGGACCGGTGCACGTACGAGCAGCTTTCACGAACGCACAGAAGCTCGCCGAAAAAGCTGCCGGACCTTCAGTGCAGAAAGAATTTGAGGAATTAGTTCCGCCCCCGTACCAAGACTTTCGCGATGTCTTTGACAAAACCTCTTCTGAACGTCTTCCGGAACGCCGTTCATGGGACCACGCCATTGACCTCAAGGACGGCTTTGAACCACGACCAAGTAAGGTTTACCCGTTGTCGCCAGCTGAGCAAGTGGAACTGGACACCTTCCTCAATGAACACCTGGAGAAGGGCTACATACGCCCATCCAAGTCTCCCATGGCGAGTCCATTCTTCTTTGTTAAGAAAAAGGATGGCAAGCTACGACCAGTTCAGGACTATCGCGCACTGAACAAGGGGACGGTCAAGAATGAATACCCGCTGCCGCTTATCTCTGAAATCGTCGACAAACTCAAGGGTGCCAAGGTCTTCACCAAGATGGACGTCCGCTGGGGTTACAACAACGTACGCATCAAGGAAGGCGACGAATGGAAAGCGGCGTTCAAAACTAACCGCGGACTCTTCGAACCATTGGTGATGTTCTTTGGCCTCATGAATTCACCCGCCACGTTCCAAGCAATGATGAATGAACTCTTTAAGGACCTCATCGACCTCGGCAAAGTCATCATCTACATGGACGACATTCTTATCTTCACCGACACCCTTGAAGAACATCGCCGCCTGGTACGACAAGTCTTGCAACGACTTCGCGAACACGACTTGTTCTTGAAACCCGAGAAATGCACCTTCGAACAATCCTCAGTCGAGTACCTGGGTCTGATCATTTCCCATGATCATTTAGCTATGGATCCAGTCAAGGTCGCTGGAATTGCAGACTGGCCAGCGCCACGAACGGTGAAAGACGTCCAATCCTTTTTAGGATTTGGGAATTTCTACCGGCGTTTCATCCGTGACTTCTCCAAGATTGCGCACCCACTGTTTGCCCTAACCAAGAAGGATTACGCCTGGAACTGGACAACCGAATGCCAAGAGGCCTTTGATAACCTCAAAGCTGCGTTCACCTCATCCCCCGTCCTTGTCATGCCTGACCCTACCAAACCATATTTGGTGGAAGTCGACGCCTCAGACTACGCAACAGGAGGCATACTCTCGCAGCGTGGTGACGACAACCTCTGGCATCCAGTCGCATATCTGTCCAAGTCGCTCTCCGACCCAGAACGCAACTACGACATTTATGACAAAGAACTCCTGGCCATCATTCGCGCCCTCGAAGCTTGGCGCCACTACCTCGAAGGCGCTCCAGATCGCATAGAAATCTGGACGGATCACAAGAATTTGGAATACTTTCGCTCCGCCCAGAAGCTGAGTCGTCGACAAGCTCGATGGGCGTTATTCCTTACACGTTTCGACTTCGAACTGATCCACAAACCAGGAATCTCTCAACGTGCTGATCCCATGTCGAGGCGACCTGACCATAGAGAGGGGGTGGAGGACGATAACGCGGAACGAGTACTACTGGACCCTCAATTTTTCCGCATCCGCGCTACTCGTCCTGGCGCTGTCACCTCCCTTGGCAATCACGACCTCCGACGTCGCATCCGAGAAGCAAAGACCAAGGACATAGAAGTTGTCAAGGCTCTCGACGTCATACTCGGCAATGGGCCTCGATCATTAACAAAGAACCTAGAAGAATGGAACACCGAGGATGGACTGGTCCTGTTTCGGGGAAAAGTCTACGTCCCTGCGGACGATCAACTGCGACGTGACATTGTTCGGATGCATCACGACAACCCTTCAGCAGGACACCCAGGACGCCACAAGACACATGAACTAGTTGGACGCGAATATTGGTGGCCCGGTATGTCAGTCTTCATACGTGACTACGTCGACGGTTGCGCTACTTGCCAAGCAACAAAGGTGCAGAATCATCGAACACATGTTGAGACCATCCCGAACGCCATCCCCAGTCGACCATTCCAAGTCATCACCTCGGACTTTGTAGTTGAACTCCCACCCTGCGACGGATTCGATTCAATCTGTGTCATAGTTGACAGGTTCACTAAACACGTCACGTTCACACCCTGCAACAAGACAATCACAAGCGATGGCACGGTGGACATTCTCATCGACAAAATCTACCGTCATTACGGCCTTTGGGATCGACTTATCTCCGACCGCGGACCTCAGTACGCAGGAAAAGTTATGCGCGGCGTACTCGACAAGTTAGGCATCAAGTCGGCCCTCAGTACAGCCTACCACCCGCAGACAGATGGCGAGTCCGAACGCGTCAACCAGGAGATGGAGCAGTTCCTACGAGTGTTCTGCAACTATCGACAGGATGATTGGGTGAAGTGGTTAACCTTCGCTGAATTCTCGCATAACCATCGGGTTCATAGCGCCACGAATCGGTCACCCTTCGAGATGCTCCTTGGATATACGCCTCATGCCATACCCCCCATTCACTCTACGTCGACCATTCCTACAGTAGAAGAACGCCTTCAACACATGGAGCAAGTACGTGCGGAGGTCGAAGCCAGTTTACGCTCTGCAGCGGAGGTTATGAAACGCAACAATGCCGACCATATCAAAGACAGTGTACGCTTCAAGGTGGGAGATCGGGTATGGTTAGATGGGAAACACATCAAAACGACACAACCAAAAGCTAAGCTGTCACCGCGACGTGTAGGACCTTTCGCAGTCACTGAAATCATCGGACCAGTGAACTATCGATTGAAGCTTCCCCCCACTTGGCGAATCCACCCTGTATTCCATGCATCCCTTTTGACTCCTTACGTCGAAACCTCGGCTCACGGACCCAACTTCCTTGCACCACCGCCCGAAATAGTCAATGCTGAAGAGGAGTACGAGGTGGAAGCGGTCCTAGACGCAAGACTCACACCCAACAAGCGTGGCATTCAATACCTTGTCAAGTGGGTTGGTTATCCCGACTCCGAGAATCAATGGCTCCCTCGGACAGCTATGACCAATGCCACCGGAGCAATAACCAAGTTCTACAAGGACCATCCGCGGGCTGTTCGCCCTCCTGCGCTACGTGGACTCATCTATTTTGATGCATTACAAGCTGATCATGCGCTCCAGGAGAAAGCGCGTCTTAGAGAGGGGGTGATGTCACGAATCGCTCCATTTATTTCGACTCTCTTGACTGCTATTCGCACCCATCATCGATCACGGACCATGATCCAGACTTCTCCCTGATCCAGAGCTTTCCGGACCCTTCCATGATGTTCTATGGCGAGGCTGTGCGCACTATTGTTCACATTGTTCTCACTTCTGATTGTTCTCCATCGTCATGGTCCCTCCCTTATTGTTCCGCTTCCTATTGTCCTGCTGTTTATCCTTGTTTGGCCTCATCTAGTATATAAGGACTCGCGTTTCTCTCTTTATTCTTCAGACTGTTCACTTCGTCTACACCGTACGCAATCTATTGCCTGCGCTGTTGGTCACAGCACTCTCACTCATCTCGTCCCTCTGGTCCGGTCGGTGACTTGGGCGGCTCTTTGTGTGTTCCTTGACGCGAGTCTTGACACTAATGTCAAGAACCCAGTCAGCAATGACCTAAGTCAAGAGCCTTCCAAGCCATAACACTTAGAGACGAAGCAGAGACATGATGCAAAGGGATACAATGACCAGGTAAGACTAGGAGAACAAGCTGGGGTGCTACTGAGATATCTGCTGAGTACTTATAGGCCAGAGCATAAAGGATGTACCAAAAGAGAACAAGGGATAGACCAAAGGAGAACAAGGGACATCCCCAAAGAGATACAAGGGATACCTAAATGAGAACAAGGGAGAACAAAGGATACCTTAGAAGGAAAGGACAAGGAATGTACCAAAGTAGAACAAGGGATCCAAAGATGAGGTAAGTCCTATGATGTCAGGAAGAAACAAGGAGATTCATGACAATACCCCCTCTTTAAGATTCAGTGCCCACACTGAACAAGGTAAAGTAAAGGTGATCAAAGGTAAAAGCCCATGTCAAGGCAAGAAGAAAGAAAAAAACAGACTGTGGATGAGCAGTTTAAAGACCTGCCAAGGTCTCACAACCAGATGTCCAGGGCCAATGTCCAACAGGGCAGTTTATCACCTCATGCAGGAGGTCCAAGGGTGTGTAGTTTTACCTCATACAGGAGGTCCAGGGTGTGCAGTTTATCACCTCATGCAGGAGGTCCAGGGAGGCTGGAGGGGACAGGGGTTCAAGGGGCAAGGGTTCAAGGGGGCAGGGGTTCAAGGGAGCAGAGGTTTCAAGGGAGGGGAAGCTATCTTTTATGTCCTGCAAAGGACAGTCAGGGAATGACAAGGAGGATGAACAGGGTGAGCAAGGTCAAAGGTCAAGGGTGTGAGGATAAGTCTCTAAGCATATGGGGTGGAAGTAAAAGAGCTTGTTCTAATGTCAAGAACCCAGTCAGCAATGACCTAAGTCAAGAGCCTTCCAAGCCATAACACTTAGAGACGAAGCAGAGACATGATGCAAAGGGATACAATGACCAGGTAAGACTAGGAGAACAAGCTGGGGTGCTACTGAGATATCTGCTGAGTACTTATAGGCCAGAGCATAAAGGATGTACCAAAAGAGAACAAGGGATAGACCAAAGGAGAACAAGGGACATCCCCAAAGAGATACAAGGGATACCTAAATGAGAACAAGGGAGAACAAAGGATACCTTAGAAGGAAAGGACAAGGAATGTACCAAAGTAGAACAAGGGATCCAAAGATGAGGTAAGTCCTATGATGTCAGGAAGAAACAAGGAGATTCATGACAGCAAGTTGGTCCGTGAACGGAGGTACGCCGGAATGCGCGATCGTGACGGCGTTTAACGGCTCGAGACTGTGAACTATGCGTAGGCTCGTGCCATCCTTCTTGACGACGCAGAACCACCGCGACCTGTACGATGAATTTGACGGTTCATAGACGTTCGCGGCCAGCTTCCGACTGATTTGCTCCATAACCTGGTCGTATATTCCTGGCGGAATTGGTATGTTGCGTTGGACCCATGGCGTGTGCGGCACGACGGGTATCGTGACCGGCGGGAAGAAATCCTCCCGGAAGTGACCACGCTCGCTATCGTCCCATGCGAACGCGCCGTTATGCTCGCACATGAAATGGTGCAATAGTTTCCGCTCCTCTTTCCACAAGAAGTCGCCCTCGTGCACTACGTCAAATTGGTCGCGACGCTCTTCTGTGTAACGACCAGTTGGCTGGAAATCGGGTGGCTGCGTTGGCAAGTCGGGTAGCGTCGCGAGCGGGTCGCCCTGTATGTCGCGTACTATCCTGAACTGTCCGGGCAGTTCGGCGAGCACTGGCTTAACTTTCAGGTGGGCAGGCTTGTACTTCTTCTTCGTCGCAGCGAAGACCGCGCACGCCCGTGCGCTGCTCTTTAGCGGCTTATAATCATGGAGTTCTTGTGTGCTTGCGAGCGATGGCAGCCCAGCTGGGGCTAGAAAGAAAACAGGCGCCGACGGAACCTCCAACGTCGCGTCCGTCGGCCGATTAAATACGTGAGGGGTAGATTCTGGAAGCTCGCAAAACGATAAATAAGTGGCTCGTAACTCGTCCGGGGAACTCGAGGGGTCGAAGGGGACCATGGCTTCTACGGAAATGGGGTCGGTGCTGTTGCCCGCGAACTCGAGCACCAGTGCGACTTCCGCCTGGTCCTCCAACGACGCCTCTAGAGCCGAAAATCCCTGCGCTCGTTGGCACTCTGCACGATGCGACGCGAGCCGCGCTCTACAGTCGGTACCGTCGCAGTCGCCTGGGTATTGGGATCGGTAATCGTGACGGTCTGCCGCTCGTCGACGAAATTGCGGACCACGCTCCCCGTGAGGACGTCGAATGGCCGCCCGAGCAATATATCGTATGCTGGGGACCGTATGACGTGTATCTGCACGTAGAGCGTTATGTCGCCCAGCTTCAGAGCGACGTTGCGTGCGAGGCCAAGCGACTTATCAATTGATCCATTAGCGGAGAGCATGTCCAGCGTGATTGCCGGGTCGTAGGCCAGCCCTAAAAAATGGCAGACGTCTTCGGACATGGAGATGACTTGGGAACCCGGGTCCAGGATCGCTTCGATGTGCGCTTGGTTGTCCACTAATGGCAGAACCGCCCGCAGCGCGGATGACTCCTTCGACACGACCAGCGGGGCGGGCTTTTCCACCGACGCGCTCATCAGCGTCAGCATCGGGTCGGACAGCACAAGCGATCCCAGGGGAGGCACGGCCGGCTGACTTTGTATCGCCTGTAAAAAGGACGCGGGCATATGCGAGGTGTACCCACGAACCCTATCCCTCTCTTGCTCGCGTTCGTCCTCGTACAGGTCGCCCGGTAGGTCCGACCATCCCCGCGAAGTTTCCGCGCTCTCCCCTACAACTGTGTGCAAGACTGCTACGGGAGCATCCCCTCCCGTCAATACCGGGGCCGCTATGCGACGAGGCGTAATTGCGTATCGAAGCTGCGAGCGTACTTCCGGTGCCAGTGACAGTAGCTCCCCCTGGGTAAGCGTGACCGAAGTCCCCATCGCGCGACCGTACACCTCCTTCGCCACTTCCTCCCTGTGGATTGGCGTGTCTTTTGTATAGGCGGCGACAGGTTTCTTCCCTTTGTCGAGTCGGGGCGGTTCGCCGACGGGTATATACGTTGCATCGGGGACGGAGGCGAAGGGGTGGATAGGCTCCGGTGCATCCACGATGTTCCCCTCCTCTAGGGGGGACTCTTCTTCGCTCTCCTCCTCCGCAGCTTCGGGGATCTCCTTCTCTTCGGGTACTGCGAACGATACCCTTGGTTTCCTCGTTGTGAATTTTGACGGCGGAATGACCACCTCAGGGATCATTCTTCTGGTCCGTACCCTCTCCCCTGGCAGGGGGCCGATCGGCGGGGGTAACTCGCCATTCCTGATTGCCGCCTCCCGTCGGACCCGATTTGCGTTCCGTTTCTCTTTCATGAGCGTCAAGACCGCTATCTCCTGGTGTAACTCCTCGAGTCGCTCGTCGTCCGTCAAGGGTGGGATTAACTGGATGAGCCCCGCGACCGGCTGGTCGCGCGCAGGGCGGAGCGGATAATCGGTGACCGCGATGGGTCCCGTGGATGCCAACATCATCGTCTCCGTCGCGTTGCCAGCGACTCTGGCAGCGACGTCGGCGCGTAGCCCCGACGGGTCCGTGCGGTAAAACTCGTCCACTCTTGCCTGTATCGGGCCCATTCCAAACGGTACGGGCCGGCCGCCCTTGAGCACTACCTGGTTCATCTCGTTGCGTGCCACCCGTCCCGTCGCTATGTAATCCTGCAGAACGAGACATTCGCGGATGAAGT
Organism: Auriscalpium microsporum; assembly: GCA_019914985.1. Lineage (NCBI taxonomy): Eukaryota > Fungi > Basidiomycota > Agaricomycetes > Russulales > Auriscalpiaceae > Auriscalpium > Auriscalpium microsporum. The sequence continues at coordinate 1,095,438 of JAHLMG010000013.1, read as the reverse complement.
GGTCGGGCCCATTACAAAACGAGCACCTGGCGCCATCTTGCCCTGGGGCTGGGCGGGGGCGGTCGAAACGTGTCGCCGATGCCATCATTGGGCCTGGGGGTCCGCGCGTAAACGCTGACGGCTGTTGGCCTCCGTTGTTCATCCCCATCGCGTCAGCTCGTCCCGCGCTATACGCCTTCGCGATCTGCTCTGCCGCTTTCTCCATTAGGGCCGTGAACTGCTCGACCTTGATCGCTGGCTCGTCCGCCTTCGTCGCGACGGGAGCCGACACATCGGCAAGACCGACGGGGACGCTGAGCCCAGCCGACCGTGGGGTGCTCGAGGTACCGTGCAGAACGTATCGAGCCGCCTCTACCACTTGGTCCATCGAGTACGGCCCATCGCGATCGTGGTCGGGATACTTCAACTGCAAGCGCTGCTCTATCCTATCCTGCAAGCCCTTTTGAAACCCGCGAAGGAACGTGTAGTCCTGGTCGCGCTCGGAGATCCGCTGACGACCTATGAGGAACTGGGAAATCGCGTAGAACCCGCGATAGTATTCCCCGACGTCGCCTATCGTCGTGACGCCACGTCGCGCCGTTTCCGCGACGAGCTGGTCAAGGTCGCCCATTGTGTACTTGCGCTCCTCGTCCGCGCCCGGGTATAACTCGATGATCGCTGTTACAAACTCCTCGAACGTCGCTTCTCCTGCATACTGGGGTCGGCTTTGCCACTGATCGGCGGTAAGGACGTCCAAGTAACGCGTCGCGTGTTCCTTCTTTTCTTGATCCTGACCGTCCTCAATACCCGCTCTGGTAAAAAGGTGTCGCAGCTCTGCGAAGTAGCGTTGCAGCTCGCGCGGTTTCAGGTTATCAAACTTGGGGGCCTGGCGATCACCACGGGTTGGCATCGGGGTGGTCATTGTCGCGCTACGGGGAGGACGAGATAACGGAGAACTGGATTGCGATGTGGGGAAAATAGGTCGAGAAACCTGCGCTGGCGCGCCAAGGCCGTCGCCTGATAAGCGTCCGTGGCCTCCGACGCTCCCGCTGCTGGGAACCAATCGGCGACCGTCGGGGAACGGCTGTACCTGGCCTCGATCCTCATCAATCAGCGCGGCCACCTCGGGCTCCGACTCCGACGGGGTAAGTTCCGGCGACGACCACCGCCGTGTCGCTCCGCCAGTCAGTAATTGGTTCGATGCCTCCCCGACGTCCAGGAGCTCCTGATGGAGTGATCGTTCCCCATCCCAACCATGATCCGACTCTTCCGATAGGTCGGGGTTTGCTTCCGCGTTTGGATCCCCGACCGCCTCGCTCCCGTCCGTTACGCCTTCCTCGGGTTCTGCGTCCGACCTATCCGATGTCCCTTCGGTGTCGTTTTCGTTGTCGCCCTCGCCGCCTCTGCTACTGGGTGTCGGGTCCTCTTTGTCCGACCCCTCTTCTCCCGACGACGTGAGGTGCCCTGGCATAGACTCCGCACGCTGACTGGTCGAGTACTCCGACCGAGCGGATCGGGGTGGTGCCCGTCGAGTGGGTTCCGCAGCGACCCTCGCCTTTGGTGCCATCGGGTTGCTCGAGCGGTTGACACTAGCCCCCTCGCGGTGGGCTCCACAAATGATGAGATGAACCCAGGGGCAGGCCCCGAGAACGTCGATAGGAAAGGGAGGAGCGAGCAGCCAACCGCTGGCCCAAGAGATGGTGGGTCGGAGAAAGGAACCCACGGTCGGAACCGTGCCCCGAACACAACCACCCAGGCCCTACGGGACCTGGGCCATTCCTCTTCGCACCTGCCTTCCGACCGTCCGACCGTCGTGCGAGCTCCCTTCCGCTCGATACTTTCCCCGTTCCTGCCTCCCGTCGCTGCGAGACCGCCTTGGTCGCGATATCGTCCCGACCTTGCGCTTCGAGTCCCAGCGTCCATATCGTCCGTAGTAGATATCCTAGAATAAAACGTCAGTCGAGAAAACCCCTACCACACTGTATCATTCCAGTCTGCGGTTGAGGTTAGGCAGCGTGGCCCGTAACATCGCGGTAGCGGCGCGACCCTAAGGCCGATCCCGTTCTTAGGTCTAGGTCATTCGGTTGGCCTGGGCTGTCCGGTCGTGGCTAGTCGAGGTCGCTACCGCGGAGAGATGAAAGGTGTAGTCTCGGGTGTAGGTCCCCAAATCCAAAAGTGTTGTACAATAGGTCGAATCGCGTCTATATACCGCTGCTTTGTCAGCTCTCCCACGCCCTTGTGCGCCCGCTCCCCACTAAGTCCCGTCTGTCGGCTGCACACCTCCCTTGCGCGGTCCTCCTCTCGTAACTACCTCGCGTTGCCTCGGAGTTAGCACACGGTGGTCGGAAACATGCCTCGACGCCCTACGGGCGATCTCGGGGGGTGTGTGTTCGTCTGTAGTGGCGCGATCAGCCCTTGTCGGTGCCTGTAGCGCGGCGGGTCCCATCAGCGCGATTGGCGCATATAATCAACCCATCATACGACAACAGAGTGCGATGACATGAGGCTCGTACAATCGTTCAGTGCGCATCCCTAACTGCGCCACTCTGCGGGTGGGAGCGCCGATGCCTGAGGTGTACAAGGCGGGGAAGACTGGACAAGGGTGATGTTGAGAACAAAGGGCGCCGGATGTGTTGCAAGGAACGCACCGTGTGTGCCTGCCAAGCCCAGTGCGTTTTCTATTCCCTCCGAGTCCGTCAAGAGAGGCATAATTTCGTACTGCCCGATGTTCACAGTCAGATTGACGAGTAGATAGTTTCATGGCAAAAAGAAACGCACGAACCACTCTCGGGCCGGAAACCCGATGCGCAGCGTATTCGTCCTAATCATGGCCCGGGGAAGCTAGTAGCCCACAGCCATGACACGCTCTCACAACGGAGAGAATTAAAACGTCAATACCAGAGCTCGTCGGGCATAGAACCCACGGCGAAGGTATGGCATATGTTCTAAGCAGGAGGGTGGCTGAGCGAGCAACGGTGTATGGCGCCGAACGTTAGAGAGCCCTTCTCATCCGGAGCAATACAAGGGGACAGAGCTACGCGTTCCAGCTGTGAATTCTTTGGTGACGGTTGTGGTGTTGGCGAGCCTAGCGGTCCAGCGAGAGGCGTTCAGTGCTCCTGTCGGCACCGGGCGGACTGCACCGGGCGGACTGCACTGGCGGCGGGCTGCCGGCGCGTGGCATTTTCCCCCAACGATGCGGCGTCCCACGTACGACGCAGACGGCCAGCGAGCGCATCGTGTGAACCCAGATTTCCGCGCGGTAGTCGACACATGTTTCTCGTGCAAGCTGTTAACCGAAAGGCGGGTACGGCAGGCCTGGCTGGCCTGGCTTGCCGCACGACAAGCACCCAGCGCAGTCTTCCCCACGAGAGGCCAGGCATGAGGATGCGTGAGGTGAGGATGTCGATGCTGAGCACAAAGCGTGCAGCGCAAGAAGCAGAGAGACTTCAGTTGGACTCTGACGAGTCGGTCCTGGTGTGCAGCAAGCCGGGATGCCGCGCTATATTTGGCTGTGCTTGGAAGCGTGCCGAATCGGGTGACGCGGCGTTGCAGTTTCTCTCCAGCCCAGGTATGGCTGGGACAGACCAGTATCCCCTCTCACACAGGCAACTTGCGCGCGACAGGGGAACTGCCATGGGCAACATCGGCCTCGGTCACTAGGTCACCGCAGATCACGCATGGCTATCCAGTGTCGTATTCAGTAGGCGTTCAGCCCAGCAATGACTCAGACTGAGACTCCTTGTACGGCTTTTGCTCATGTGATCCTCAGGTCTGCTGTATTGTGTTAATCCAAGTGTTACTAATGACCCGCGGATGGTTATCTGCACGAATGCTACTCGTTTTGTACGCTGCCTACCTCCCAGTTTTGAAGGACTGCTCGGTGGGTTAGCTAACTATAGAAATCTGCCCTTGTCAGCGCATCGCTATCCCCGAAATCGGTCAGCAGACCAACTCGGTCAGCAGACCCACTTCGCTCCGAACACCGACCGCGTCACCCACGGCCGTCGACCATCTCGACATCCCAACAGCCATGGATCACGTGCACTTCGAGGTATATAGTGGGTGTCCTGGAAGCGTTTGCCTATCCGACAGACCTCTCTTACCCGCCTTTGAAGCAACACAAACGCACAATGTCTGCACCGCTCAATGTCACCCGCCGTGTGCCATACGGTATGTCCCGCGCGGTTGATTCATATCGCTGCTGATAAGTGTTGGTCCGGTATAGTGCGCCTTGGCAGCTCAGGGCTTAAGGTCTCCCGCATCGTGCTGGGATGCATGTCCTATGGAACACCGGACTGGCAGTAGTGGGTGCTCAGCGAGGAAGAGGGCATCGCCCACATCAAGTTCGCGTAAGTCGCCAGCCGTCGTCCTTTGCTGCATAATTGACGCACGCAATGAAACTAGCTATGAGAATGGCATTCAGACGTTCGACACGGCGGACGTACGCTCTTCACGCAACCTGCCTTTGATTCTGATGAGGCTCAGTTCGCACGGTAGCTTTACTCGAATGGACTCTCCGAGGTTGTCCTTGGCAAGGCTATCAAGCAGCTCAACCTCCCGCGCGAAGAGATTGTGATCATGACCAAGGCACGTTCGCAGTTCTCTCCCTCGCTTCACCTCCGAGTCTACATTCATCATTTCACGGTCTCGCCTCATCGTCCCTCCTCTTTCCATAGGCACGAGCTAACCATTCTCTAGCTCTTCTGCGTCGTTGCCCGCACGCCCTCTGAGCTCTACTACCCACCGCCCGCCGGTGAAAAAGAAGGATACGTCAACCAGTTCGGGCTTTCGCGCAAGCACATCTTCGACGGCGTCAAGCACAGCCTGGAGCGGCTTGGTGTGGAATATATCGATGTGCTGCAATGTACGTGATTCGTCCCAATCATGAGCTCGATACCGACATAGTGTCTGCGAGCAGGCCATCGGTTCGACGAGGACACGCCGATTGCCGAGACGGTCAGCATACGCATGCCAATTTTGGGGGCTCGTGCTAATGGGAGGATAGATGCAAGCTTTGGACGACGTCGTCAAGGCCGGATATGTGCGCTACATCGGCATGAGCTCCTGCTGGGCTTGGCAGTGTGAGCATATATTCCACTTTACCATTCGGCGCGGCGCTGACTGCACCCCTGTTTAGTTCACGCGATGCAGAGTACGCATATGCCTAAAATCAACTTTCACCGCTAATTACGATATCTTTCGTTGGCAGACTACGCCATCACACACAACTTGACACCGTTCATATCTATGCAGAACCACTACAATCTGATCTACCGCGAGGAAGAGCGTGAGATGATGCCTACGCTCAAGGTGCGCTGCTTCACATTTACTGCCATCCCGCTCTCATGCTCATTCCTGGCTGCTGCGTTGCAGCACTTCGGCGTCGGCGCCCTGCCCTGGTCGCCTCTTGCACGCGGGGCACTTACTCGTCCGCTCAGCGGCGGCGACGATTCCGTGCGCGCTGGTAACGACATGTGCGTACTGCAGTCTCCATCCAATACCGTTTGATGATGACGCAGCTGACCGGTCGCAGCTGGGTCAATGACTACACGAAGGAGCCTGGCAATCAGGTCGTCGTTCAGCGGTGCGTATCTCGCAACGATTTGAGTGGCAGCATGCTGATTTGGATGGCCGTAACAGCGTCGAAGAGCTCGCAAAGAAGTACAATAAGAGCATGGCGCAGATCGCGCTGGCGTGGACGCTCGCTAAGGACGGTGCGTCTCGTTGCCCTCATCCATCCCACCTCAGTTGCCGATCAACGCTGTCAGTGGTGTCCGCGCCGGTCGTCGGCACGACGTCGCTCGAGAAGCTGGCGGATCTTATCGGTGCGTAGTTCTGCTGGTGCCATGCCAGTCAGAGGGCTGACTGGCTGCGTTTGCAGGGGCTGTGGACATTGAGCTGAGCAGCGACGAAGTGAAGTACCTGGAGGAGCCGTACAAGCCTATGAATATCATTGGGCACTAGCCTTCGAAAATCCTGTGCACAGATTGCGCCCGTGAAACGGGTTTTTGATTTACAGAATTGAACAATTGTTCGAGCGCAGACATGACCATCCCATGCCGCGAGCACGTACACACGTACGCCTCGGCCAGCAACACGCCCGCGTTGTCGAGGGTGCAAAGCTTGCCCGGTGGACATGGATTTGAATCAGGGCGGCTCCGAACATCGCGGCGGTGCCCTGAGTATGGCGAGTCTACGCTACAACTGTACTAGCAGTCGATTTTAATGTGTCGGGTAGTGATGCTTTGCGAATGGAAAGAATTGTACTGTTTGTCAGATGGTCACCAAGAAAAGTTACTGTCACTGTCCGTATGTACTGTATCCGTTGTGCTGTATCGATTTAGCTTCAACACTATCTCCGGTATGGGAGGCCCACTTCGTGCACGCTCTGCACACCAGTCTGAGAATGAATCCTCGACGTCATGGCTTCTGATGCATAACAGAACTAAGGAAGATAGGTCCGGCAGTACGTTGGCACGCGGTGCGTTACCTGCATATGCAGCCGTGGATAGGGCTTGATACGCGAGCATGTTCATGAGAGTGTGCCCTGCAGACCCCCACGCGCACACGCGCCGCAGCCGGGGGGATCGAGTGGCAAGCGAATGCCACCCTCCCAGATTAAGTGCCGCAGTCACAGCGACCTGGACGAGTGCCGTGCCCCGGAAGAGCTCGCACGCGGCCGCGGCGATGGTGGATTCAGCTTCAGCGCCCCCAAAACCACGCAGAGTCCACGTTATGTCGACAAGCACCTCGGGCTCCGGTTCTTCCGCGCGGCCCGTGCTGCGCCTGCAAATGTGGAGGTCGCCATGATATTCCGGCCACGCTTCCACGAGCACCCCGGACGGCTGACCTGGCGGGGACTGGATCCGCGCAGCGACGGGCTCAAAGAGATTTTCCCTTGACCCCTGCCGAGAGCCCATCCACTGCCTCAGCGACTCGAAAAACCCCTTGCAGTCTTCACCCGGCTCGTTGACACAGTTCGCATTCAGCCGGACAAGCGTGCGCGCTGGCACGGTGAAAGCTGCCAGTAGGTACGTACACTCCGAAGGCGAGCCCCGGAGAGTGAGTCAGGCGTCCCTGTAGGTCAATAAGTATTAGTACCGGTAATTACCGGTCCATGCATTTTATTACAGACCGGTAACAAATGGATTATGTAAGCGACATGTAAAATGAGTCGGGAGGTAAAAAATGTCGCGATGCTATTGGATACGGATAAATCGGCTAAAATCGGATAAAATAGCGAAAAAATTCAGTCTGCGTTGGTTCCCACGGGTACGGGACCGAAACGAATCATTTTAAATGCTTTCCAGCACTACGAATAGCTACCCGTAGGGCTTGAACAAATAGGGATAAATATGGAGAAATCGGAATATATTCGGGGGCACCGATTGCTGGCCGATATCCCTTCCCACGCATCGATATGATCCCACGGTCCCAACAAATGTCATTTTTGATCATTCGCGCTGGTATATAATCCTTCCCGTAGGGCTTAAATAAATAGGGTAAAATCGGAAGAGATTGGAATATACTCGGGGACATCCATTCCCAGCCACAATGTATGCCCACGCGTCGAAATACCCTCATCGTCCCAAGAAATGTCATTTTTAATCATTTGTGCTGGTATATAATCCTTTCCGTAGGCCCTGGGAAAACCCATTGATAACATTATAGTACATGTATGATGTAGACTTAGAGGTTGATAGTATATAGAGACTGTTCTAAGCTCAGTTCATCCAGCTGTGAGCTGGACGGAACCACAAACCGAGAGAGTATCTGATAAGGAATATCCTGCAGGCATGATCTTCTTTACCTAAGCTACCAGAATTTGTACATAGATAGCTCACAATACTTTAAGACTTATAGTATTTCTTTCATGACCCAAGCCCCCCTTCAATTCCTCTCAAACACAAATTCTTTAGTATTTATGCTGTTGAAGCAGTATATTTTGACTACTTTTGTATATATTTGGCATGGTCTGAGTGCTGTAGACACCCATTCAGAGTGCACCTAGTATCCAGCATTACTTTCTATATTTACCATGTTATTCCTTGAAGCCATTGGTAGGCTGCATTCAACAGATATATATTCATTATTTATATGTTTTAGCCCAAAAGAATGGAGTCTATGTACAAATTCTGATAGCTTAGGTAAAGAAGATCATGCCTGCAGGATATTCCTTATCAGATACTCTCTCGGTTTGTGGTTCCGTCCAGCTCACAGCTGGATGAACTGAGCTTAGAACAGTCTCTATATACTATCAACCTCTAAGTCTACATCATACATGTACTATAATGTTATCAATGGGTTTTCCCAGGGCCTACGGAAAGGATTATATACCAGCACAAATGATTAAAAATGACATTTCTTGGGACGATGAGAGTATTTCGACGCGTGGGCATACATTGTGGCTGGGAATGGATGTCCCCGAGTATATTCCGATCTCTTCCGATTTTACCCTATTTATTTAAGCCCTACGGGAAGGATTATATACCAGCGCGAATGATCAAAAATGACATTTGTTGGGACCGTGGGATCATATCGATGCGTGGGAAGGGATATCGGCCAGCAATCGGTGCCCCCGAATATATTCCGATTTCTCCATATTTATCCCTATTTGTTCAAGCCCTACGGGTAGCTATTCGTAGTGCTGGAAAGCATTTAAAATGATTCGTTTCGGTCCCGTACCCGTGGGAACCAACGCAGACTGAATTTTTTCGCTATTTTATCCGATTTTAGCCGATTTATCCGTATCCAATAGCATCGCGACATTTTTTACCTCCCGACTCATTTTATATGTCGCTTACATAATCCATTTGTTACCGGTCTGTAATAAAAATGCATGGACCGGTAATTACCGGTACTAATACTTATTAGACTACATGGACTGGTGAGTGAGTAGCATGAGGCGCCGGAAGACGACCCTACGGCTTCCCAGGCTTGAAGCTAACCACTCGGAATGCGCGAGATAGATTGCAATATATAGCCTTGCGAGATTTGGCAGGCCATCCAGCATGTCGAGAACGGTAGCGAGAGGCATAGCCATTCCATTCTCCAGCGCCACGTTGAGTGACTCGAGGCCATGCAGGGATGGACGAGCCCACTCCAGTGTCCTGTAGAATTCATGAGAGACGAGATGACGGAGGCGCGGAGCGTGGAGAGTAGAGGAGTTTCCAGACGGCACATCGGATTCTTCGTCGTATTCGGTGACGACTTCTTTGAGGCTCAGGCTCTCCAACAGCGGCATGTCCGACGGAAGGCCGTCGAGGAGAGCGTTGAGCGCCTCTTCGTGCCCATCCAGACGCAGTGCTCGCACACGTAGGCTGTTGTCGATAATGAGGCGCAGAGCACTTTTCTGCGGTATCATAAAGTTTGTTTCTTCGTCATCGTCCAAGACTCGGATAAAGGTGAGCGGTGCGTTCTGTGCTCGACGGACCATCTCGTGCGCGCCGTGTTCGCCGAAGGAGAGGTCAACGACAGCCCAGAGGAAGGCAGAGTTGAGGGCGAGCGTGCGCCAGGCCCGGCAAACGTGTGTCACCGCAATCAGCGGACGTACGAGATACTGTTCGCGAAGTTCGTCATCCACGTAGCGGCTCGCGTATTCGTCATTCAAGTCCAAGTCCTTGCCCGCTGTGAGGTTCCCTGCTCCATCATCTGCATGTCCTTTGTATAGATCATTTACGCACCATCAATTTTGCGTCGTATGTCCGGTGTCCAATCGTCACCCTCGTCCGGTGTGGAGTTTACTGCTTCGGCGCTGGTTTCGGCAGTGATTTCCTGTCCTTCGTAGTCCGTGGAATAATCATATCGCTCGTCTTCAACCTCGGGAGTGTCGGCAGGCGCACACAGCGCGAATATGCGGGTAAGGAGCTCAGGTGGAAGGCGAGAAATGGGTGCACGGGAGTTGCGGAGGGTGCGGAGCTGACGGACCACACGGAAGATCGCGCGCTCTTCCTCGTCGAATGTGCTTAGTGAAACTTCTGGGATGGAAAAGGGGATTACGGCTGGGACACGAGCAGAAAGGGCAGAGTCCCAGTAGGTCGTTGCTAGCCTGGTAGAGGTAGATTGGTTAATACATGCGATGTAACAGAGAGAATGCGACACACGTCGGATTGTTGAAAGTTCCAGTGGGATCGCCCTCAGGCTTGCGATCCGCACACAAAGACATGCCTTTCAGGGTGGTTAGAAACTAATAGCTGCTATTTAATTCAAGCATAGATGCACGGACTGAACTTTCAGCCAGAGGGGAAACAAGATCAGGCGCAGGCAGGAAGTTCTGCATCCATGAAGTTAAAACTCGAGTAGTCTCCTGGAAGCAGACTGAACGAGCGCGGCTGATGATACTTCGTCGCTGAAGAGATGAGGATATGAGTCACTCGGAGAGCTGCCCTAACCCCAAAACAAGTGCAAGCAGCGCCGCTGCGAGGTTGAAGTCGAACTACTTACTCTACTCTCTTGCAGACAACAGTCCACGTCCAGCTATCTCACAGTACTCTCCTATGTGTGACGCGGATCTCACCCACAGCATTGTAACTGCGACTTACGATGCTGCCGTGCAACACAATTTCCAAAACCCCATCGTCCACCTCCCGCCCGAAATACTCTCACACATCTTCACCATTCTCTCTTCTGTCGACCCACCTCATGAATATACTAGGGTTTTGCACAAGAGCAAGAGCAAGAGCAAGAGCAAGAGGAAACTCGGATGGGTGTGAATATCGCACACGTCTGCCAACGCTGGCGCCATGTCGCCATCCAAGACCGCATCCTCTGGGCTACCAACCTCACCATTCCATCACCCCTTGGCAACGGCTGGATTGCCGCCTTTCTCTCCCGCGCTGACGACGTGCCACTTATAATCTCAGAGTCTGAAAGTCTTCAATACACCGTCAGCAAAACTCAACTCGCGATTATTGCTACCAATCTCGCGCGCATGCGCGTCCTTCACCTTTGCGGCATGGTCGGCATGCTGTCAGAACTTAGTACCCCCGCACCACTTATGCACACCCTTTCCTTAAAATCCCTTACGACTACAAGACCACGTCTCCTGCCCAGGCTGCCCTCTGGACCGGCCTGCTTGGCGGCACCGGCACTCCGCCACCTGCGCATACGCACATCAGGCCCGGTGCCCTGGATGTCACCGGTTATCTCGTGACTTGTCTCACTACATATTGAAGATTGCATGCATAGATGCCCGCGCCGCCCCCCTCTCCCGCCTGCACATAATGCCAACAATCAACGACGAGGACGACATCAACGACGAGGACGACCTCGATGTTGTTGTGACTGCGTGGCGTACAAGAAGCGCACCCGTGCCGTTTTTGGCGGTGCAGTTTGCGCATAGAACGAATGACGAGTATTGGTGGGACGTTGTTCCATGTGCGCTGAAGTCCCTCCCTCTGGAGCGCCTCGAAGAGCTGGTCGTGGGGTGGGACGGGTGGGACTTTGCGTGGCCGGACGTTCTGCGGGGCGCGAGCGGGCAGGCGCTGCGGAGCGTCGCATTCTGCGCTGCACTCGATGGCCCCGCGGGCTTTCTCCCGGCGCTCTCTACGCTCGTTATCTCAGGCATGGACATCAAGGCGGGGCCGCCGGATGACGGTATAGTGCATGTGGTGGCCGTGCTGCTGCGCGATCTCGCAGAGCGGGCGCGCGCTGGATACCCGCTGAAGGAACTCGATCTATTGGAGTGCAACGTGGACGAGGCGTTCTTGCAGGCCCTGCGTGAGGAGGTGCCGGGTATGCTGGTGAGTGTGCGGTGGAAGGTGGATTAGCTGCACGTAGTCGACGTCGTGGGAAGCATGAACTTGTACCCTGCGGGCCCGGCGCCGCAGACGGACCAGTTGTATCGTATAGCAGTGACAGTGAGTATCCTCTTCGTAGCGTCTTGCTCCCGCCTCACCGGCTCCTTTTACTTGTCCAGGGGCACCTCTCGTTCTTGGCCACGGAATTCCACCGCGTGATTCGTCCATGCATACCCTTCTACCGCACTCCACCGATTCCACCACCATTCCTCGAACACGACCTCAAGGCTCTTATGTGGCTCTTAAATATGCACGTAGTCCGTTACCCGACAAGTCTTGTGGCCACCGTGCGACGCTTCCTTGGACGACGTCTTACCCTGCGAGAACAAAGACATCGACCAATGGCGCGATTAGGTCCCGTTTGGCGTGCTCGACGAGGATATTTTTTATCCTTTGCACAATTTTCTTCGACTGTGCCAGGATACAAGTTTGGATAAGGAGTACAACTCCCCTGTCACAAGAGTCGGTGAGGTTATCGGGAGTAAGTATGAGTAGATGCTGTTTGTTGCCCATCAGCACGCTTGATAGGTTTTAGGCTCTCATTTTCTCGTCATCGTATCTTTGAGTAGTACTTGATGTCCAGCCGGTCGGCCGTGTTCTTGTGCACTAGCAGACTTCAAATTGAACGACGTGGTAAACCCATACTCGCCATCATCCCGACTGTCGTAAGATTGAACTGCGAAATATTGACAATCATCCAGATGAGGGCTTTAAAGGGTTGGGCTTGTAACAATAGAACAGCAGCCGACAAGCATAGTTTACCTCGGCGCTCCCACAATCGCGCCTTTTTCCCGCCATTCATATCAACCTGTCTTCATCCCCATCTCCTTGCGCAGGGCTTCAAGCTTCAGTCCTCAGCCTCTCTCATATACAGTCGAAAACGTCTCGGTGTAGACCAGTTCAACGCTAGAATTGTACCAGTGGATTGTGTCGACGCCTTCTGGGCCAGTAACGCAGTGCGGATGGCGAGGAGGCCCTCGAGCACGAATGGACGAACGACGTGCTTAGTACGGAGGGGGAGCAGAGGCATCGCGATGTCCTTTGGTACACGGTGCGTGCTCCGCTCTATCCGCTTTCCTGCAGTGCAGTGACCTGCCCGCTGTACACAGCGGTGCTCCTCGATGCAACGTACACCGCCGCACCCGCCGCATCCACGTTGATCCCGCTGCTGACCATCGTGTCGGTGGCATTCATCGTCCAACAGTAATCTCCTCGGGTCGCAGCCATATCATTGACGCCCTCCTCCTCCCGCCGCGGCGCCGGCACATTCGTCTCGAGTAATTTGACCGGGTTATCACCTGCCTCCAACATCCGGAGAGACGTGTGCGCTTCGTATGAGGAATGGTAGTGCTGTAGTGGTACTGGCCGACAGGCCGACGTTTCTGTGGGTACGTGAGGCGGGCCATATTGGCGTTCGGTGACGGCAGTCCGCGGCGCAATGTGGATATGGCAGGTACTCTGCTCGGCAGGGATGCGGACTTCGGTGGGTGGACGCCGCATATTTGGGGCTGTGTACAGAAGGCTGAAAGAGTGCTAGCGTACGCCCCAGCCATCTCGAGCGAGTCCTCGGTGCAGTCTTCGCACAGTGCAACAGATGACTCCGCCCACGGTGACCCCCGGCCGCAAACAAACTCGAGTCCCCTCGCACATGCACTGGCCCGCCGCATCGATTGAGAAAGTTCAGGCTGTGCGCTATCTATGACCCCTCCGAGTCCTTCTCGCTTTGCCCCAGCGTCATTCGCGCAGGGTGGTATTGATAATCTGGAGGAGCGGCGCTAAATTGCATCGCTTGATCATTTGCGAGACGAATAAGACCCATGTAGCCCGATGCTGCCATTGACGAAAGTTCGTCAGCGCCTCCCGCGAGCGTAAGAGATCAGACAACGCACATCACCTGGTCTTGTCTACCCAGCACCTGCCCGGACGCTAGCTATACTGCATCCGATTCTTCACATCACCGGCAACTGGCCAGACAGGTCTGGCCCGTGGATACCACAGAAACAGATATGCGAGGGGCGTTGAGACACGAGCATTGCCGGGGCATTCACAAAGGCTAACAAGACACCAAGGCGTCGCTCAAGATGACGGGGAGCGGGGGCAAAAAGAGACCGTCATGATCTCCCCGGAGGCGTCTATATCCCCACCCGACGATGACGCAGCGACAGCATTTCAGGGCCAGGCGGACGCGAGCCCGTCAGGTGCTGTCGCATTGATGGGCGCCATTCAATCGCAGTGCCTGCCTCAATGACCGCACATGCAGGCTTGCAGCTAGAGAAGCAAATCAGCCCGCGTCATGAACCACCTGACCATATCGTCACACACCTAGACCACAAAGACCGGACGCGAAGTGACCTCAAAGGCATAGAATCCATACGCATTTTATGTCGTGAGGCGGTCGTGTGGTACAGTGATATAGTGTACACCACGATGGAACAGACGCGACGGAATGAAAAGACGGAATAACTTGAAGAAGTTTGCGAGGTGGTGAGAAGACGCGCGGGGCATGCAGTCGAGCGGTTTCAGGGTGCAAAAAAAGCCTTGACAGCAGGTCATGCTGGTCGCGCGGGCGGCCATTGGAGCCAGGACCGCCGGTGGGTGTGGATAGCTGCAGGTAGTTGGACGTACAGGAGCTTGGCGTCTGAGCATCTACTCGACCACGGTGGGATCTTCGCGTGTCTTGCAATGAATTGATGCGTGGATTCGCAGGCACGAAGCCTCACGAAGAATCAGTACGGCGCGAGCGAGAAATCGAGAACACAGCGCTAGAATGGATGGAAGGCGTATGCGACGAGGAGATCGTGGATCAGCAAGATAATCGTCCTCGCCTGCTCCGCCGGGTGGTCAGGTGGACGTTGCGGATGAGAAACGCCAGACGTAAATAACTTGGACTGTGTGGAGGATGCGAGACGAAGACAGGGACCGGGTCGTGTCAAAGTTCCAACAGAAAGAGCACGGGCGCGTTGCTGTCCCTACTGCGAACCGATCGGCTCTTAGGTTCAACTTGAGTGTCAGTTCCACGGGAGAGAGGCGCTCGTGAGCATTTCGGGGTAGTGATTGAGACGAGTACGCTGCCACACAGGGCGGCTCAGAGGCCTATGATAGCCTAGGGGATTACAATCGTGGGGTATCTTCGTCGACCTGGTTGCACAGCCTCACCAGTGTTAGCCCTGACACCTACAAAGAGGACGCGTGAGCTGCGAATCTCGATGGCCCAGCGGAGGAGCTCACCTCTGGCAGAATACCCGCCGCCGCTCAGGAGCCACGCCAAACCATACGAAGTCAAAGCAGTGCATAGCATCCTTACATTTGGGCAGGTGTAAGTACCCTATCGCAGATAAGCAGCTGATCGTTCAACAAACAGAAGTGCCGGAGGCTCACCTGTGGCAGAATGTGCGCGCCCGTATGTGCACCATCATGTGCGCACCAACCGAGACATATGTCTGCTACCCGAACCAACTCCTCGCAGCGAAAATAGCGCAGCACTGCGACGGGCAGCGCGTTTGCCCTCGCCACGCTGCAAAGATAGCCCCCGCGATGGAGAGGAAAGTCTCATGTCGTGTGCCGGCGGAACAGCGCATCAGAAGGATGCAGGCGAGCGCGAATGGCACGAGCATGCCCAGAAGTGTGGTGTCGCGCGACTATAGCGCAGTGCCTTCGCAACCTCGTGCTCGGACGATATACAGGAGCAGTGTTGCAACTCCTCGCGCGGCGGCATGCGAGCTGGCAGTGTGGAAGCGGGGTACGATGCAACGCGCATCACAACTGAGAGCACGCGTCCGCAGCTCGGGCCGCACTTGCTGTTCAGCAGGCGTGCTCACTGCCTTATACGCACATACGAGATCGGATTGAGTGCGAACCAGTTGATGGAGGTGCGGGGGCGGGTGGGCGATCCGGGCGTGGGGGCTGCAAGGCGGATAAGTCCTGATTACGCATGCGGCATGGGCAACGTCACGGCAGGCATATACGCCCTCGGCAGGAAGTGTACACCTGGACTTCGCGGAGTCATGTTGGGGCAGGCACATGGATTGTGCGGCGGGGTGGATGGACTGAGCGCGAGACAGCTTGGTATGTTTCGTGAGCGCGAGGATCGTCTGCTAGCGGCGCAGTGAATTTGATTTCCGTATCAAGGTCGTATGTCCATGTTTCAGAGAACAGGAGCAGTGAATGTGCGGGGCCACCTGATGGAACTACGACCGCGCTGCAGACCCAGCAGCCGGCGAGCGGTCTATCCACGGCAAAACACTAGGATCTCCATTGTCGTGCTGCACCGGCACCTCAACGTGGGCATGTCTCGGCACCAATATTCAGTGTGCGGCGCGATGTGAAGGTTGAAGGACCGGTGGGGAGCCGACGGCGCAAGTTCGACGCACATTTTGTACGTCCTTTGGTCAGACCCTGCAAAGGACAAAGGCTGAAAGGGCCAAGCGTGTCTCCACAACGCCTGCATGGCAGGACGCATGTAGTGAGATACGTCTTGATCCGTAAGGACAAGAAGATCGAGTGGCGCTCTTCCAGCACACCTCACAGGAGATGTTCGCTTGGTAGAAATGGAACGGCGCCGAGGGGTAAAGTTTGGAAGACAAAGGGGAGCCAACTCGTCTCCACGACATGAAGGCGGGGGCACAGCGCTTGGAGGGGCTTTCAATGTGTTCAGCGTGAAGGCGATAGCAAACAACAGGGCGGCCAACCGAAGAATTGTCAGGAATGAATGCTCGCTCGCCCGCTGTGCCGTACGTCGCTCCGCGCAAACTGTGCCTATGGCCACACCACTCATCGCGGACACGTATCAGCGCATGGTGCGCGAGATGAATCCGGAGAGCGCGGGGACCGAGGTTGCACAAAATGAGCGGCTTCGTGCTCCCTCAGGTGGTGGACAACGAATGCTGGGCATGGTGAATCCGAAACGCGAAAGCAGCACTTGAATATTGAAAGGCCACGAAGCGTGCAGGGCGAAAACCCCTGCGATCGAGGAGTCTTCCACCGCAACATCCAGCATTCGATCGGCGCCCATTTACTTGAGCGTCAAAGGCTATGCACCTGGCTCGAACGCGCACAAGGCGGCTATGATGCCAGGACCAAGCCCGTGTTGCGTGTGTGCTCGGCAATGTGCCAATGTGTTGCTTGATGACGTCCCGGCTGTGAGCAAGCGCATTTGAGATGTGGGATAGGGTGAGGCGCGGTGGTTTTGCCGAGTGGAGGGATCAACGAAAGTCCTTGCTTGTGGGCTGGCGGATAATTTCGAGCCGACTGTGCCTTTTTGAGTTGTGTGTAGATGGCAGGGCACCAAATCAACTCACCTTTCATCGGAAAAGCTGATATGGCGCAGATGCCGAGACATGCTCGTCGATCGGCACCGCCTACATGGGCCTCTCCTCCTGTGTTGAGCGTGCAAAAAAGCTAATTCTCTCCACTGGGGTAAATGCGGGGAGCAGAGCTTGAAGCCGCAGAAAAAGGTCACTTGATGACGTCATTCGTGAGAGCCAGCGCAGACAGAGACATATTGGATGTTGGATACAGTTGTAGCGTTCATACAGACGTATGGGGTATGTGGACATTGGAATGCATGCGCGTGAGCTGGAGCTGAACGCACGTTAGTTCGCCGTCCATCGCACAACAAACCAAGCAAGCTTACCTTACCTCAGGCTCTAGCATCGAACACTACTACCACTGCCAGCATGGGCACCTTACTTCGACAGAAAAGGCCGAAAACTGGGTTAATTGCTGTTTTATATATATTCAACATGTCTCTAACAGAAATAGGTTGAATAGTAAGTTGTTTGAAGTTAAAGTTTCCTGCCGCGGGGTGAATTACTGGTTGAAAACAGGCTTGATTGACGGAAAATTCTAACCTTAAACAACATATTTTCAACCTGTTTCGGGAAAACATATCTTGAATAATATTTTAAACAGCAATCAACCTAGTTTTCAACATTTTCCGCGCGAGAAAGTTGCCCATGCTGGCAGTGTACCAAGCCTGCCTGCCGACCGTGTCACCCAGAACGATCCGACTCTGCGCGACATGAATAGCCGGGCTGCGTGCTGTGGGACAGGAGCATCGGAATACTCGCTGTGCGGTCGCGTGGGTGCCTGCGGCGCGCGGCGGGGCGAGAGTCGTCCATAACGGGGGAGGATTTGAGAGGAAGGGTAAGGCCTGATAGCGCGGTTGCTGCTCGATGTACAGACCAGAATGGTCGCTGTGAAAAGTTTGTCTGCCTTGGGACGACGAGCGGAGAAGGTCGCTTCCTCCAGGACACAGTTCAACGTTCATCGACAGGTTGACTCTCTGCCACGTGGCATCCGTCCGTCGAGCCATTGGCACATTCTAGCTTGCGAGGTGGACAAGGCATATATGCCTGTTGGGCGAGGCGGCGAAGGATAAGGCGACCGACCACAGCAGATAGGCGGTGAACATCCTTGATATTTTCACGAGGGCTGGTCTCGCACTGAATATTGAATTTCCGTCAGTGAGTTGGCATGTAGAAATTGCGTGACAACGTACTTGGTCTTCCTTCACCTTCTTAGCTTCCTAGTTGTCTCTTGGCGGTATCCGCAGGTGGATTCATCTGGTTGTCGCGTTGCAGACGCTGTGGCCGCCACGCTCAGGTCGTCTTTCAAGATTGGCCCAGGAGGGGGCATAGAGTCTGGAAGCGGCGAGAGACTGTGGTCAACGAGCAACTGGCGCAAACCTTGCAATGGGGGGTATTCAGAGGAAGTAGTGGTGCCGTGTATGTGGAGATTGGCGGGAGTGGACTGTCGTACGTAGAGAATTGCGCGTCTATATATCGGCCGGTCTTGTTCAGACAACTTTGTTGCCAGCGACCACCGTGACCCAGCACACTAAATTCAACACTGACTGCGACTCCTCCCGTGGGTACTTCACCTGCTCATCATTGTCAACGAGCTCATCAAATCCATGCAGAAAATGTCCGACGCAAACTCTGTCGAGACCGTCGACATCCCAGCGCCCGTCTGCCCCCCGAGATCCTTGCCGCCATCTTCTCCATGCTTAGCCTATCCCCAATCTTACCTCCTCCGGGCTACAGGCTAGGCTTGAATGGCGCGTTATTGGCCAGGATTGGCTGGCTGAATGTCACTCACTTCTGCCGGCGCTGGCGGTACGTCGCCCTCCAACACCCGGCCCTCTGGGCCAACATCACTATCCCTCACCCGCTGGGCGACCACTGGGCCAACGCAATTTTCTCCCGCGCTCAAGACGCCCCTCTCACAATTCTGCAGCCCGATGACTCCGGCCCTGCGAGCATCCGACCACGCATTTATCCGCGCAAACATCGCGCGCACCCGTGTCCTGCGCCTCAAAAGCTGCACCGACCCCATAATCGACATCCTCTGCACCCCCGCCCCCGTCCTTCACACCCTTGACCTCACCTTTTCCAACGACCCCGAGCAGGCTCTCCCGGACAGCTTTCTCAACGGGCCGGCTGCCGGACATCTCCGCTGCTCTCGAACCTCGTATCGTTGGAGATGGAGACAAATATTACCGCCCACATGCAGCGAGCCGCGCTCGCAGACGTGCTCGGCGCGCTGAGAAGAATGCACACGCTCGAGCGGCGAGCGGTCGGCCTGGCGCTGGATGCGGCGGACGCGCACGCGGCGGGGGCGGTCGCGCTGCCGCAGCTGCGCCACCTCCACCTGCGCGCGGACATCGCGAGCGCGCACCGGCTCCTCGCGCACCTCGTCCTCCCTGCCAGCGCGAACATGCACTTCTCCGTGCGCTGCGAAGCCTCCGCGCACCCGGCAACTGACAACGCGGCCCTCTTCTCCGCCATGGCCGCGTCCTTCGACGGCCGCCCGCCCCCGCTCTCCCACATCCGCATCGTCCGCTCTGTGGCGACCGCCGGCGGGCACGTGGGCCGGTGGGGGGCGGGGAAGCACGGCGCGGGCCCGCGCTGGCCGTAGCGCTCTCAGACAGCGGGAGCGTCGCGTCGCCTGCGCTCGCCGCGCTCGCGTCGGAGCACCTCGAGGAGCTCGACGTGTACAGCGCCGACGCGGACGAGGCGTGGCTGACGGCGCTGCGAAATGCCCCGCGGCTGCGGCACGCATCGGTGGACGGCCCCGCGGTGCGCGCGTTCTGCGGCGCGCTCGAGCATGCGTCCTTCCTGCCCGCGCTCTCTGCCCTCGTTATAGCGGGCCCGAGCTCGGTCGTCGGCGCCGACGCGCTGGCGGACGTGCTGCCGATGAGTCTCGCACACCGCGCCCGCGCTGGGCATGCGCTCAAGGAGCTGGATGTGATGGCGTGTGGGGTGAATGAGGCATGCGCGCGCAGGCTGCAGGAGGCCGCGCCGGGGATGGACGTGAAGTGGCGTTGGACATGGCGGTGATGTTGTGTCGATGGTTTATCCGGGAGATTGTTAGCAGTTGTATATGCGCGTTAAGACTTCCATGTCCATGCTGTTATCATAATTCAATAATGCTCCGAGGTTACAGCATAAAGAAAGAGACTGGATGTCCACTTTGTCGTCGACCTCAAGATGCGCCAGCTGCAGTGTTCGGTTGAAGGAAACACCTAGCTAGCTCAGACATAGTCATGTTCGCCTCGCACTATCTGCCTGTTAACTTCCACTGGACATCCCAACAACGACTGATTCAAATTAGAACGGCCGGTATAAGCAGCTCGCAAGCACTGCTACAGCCTTCCAAAGGCAACACGGCCAAAAGATATTATGCGAGCAGCAAATCAGCACAGACCCAGCGTCGCTGCTAGGCCATTTTCAACACGGCCAGCTGCTAGCAGGCGTTGACACGCCGCGAATGGCCCTGCTCACCACGCCGAGAGCGCTGTTCAGGAAACGAGCGCGGCTCCCTGGGAGGCGAGCGTGCTCGCGCAAAGCGCACAACATGCGTGGATTGCTCTTGCGTCCGGAGCATCCACAGCCTTATACACTGTGCTTTTCAACCCCAGCGCCTCGAACCGATAAATGGTAGATTTCCTTCCGGTCGCCGGGCTTAACGCGATTCGTGGTGTGAGCGGTGGGGAGGGGAAAGGCTTAGTAAGCAAACCCGCCAATAATCCAATCAAACCCCTCTCAATACCATTGGACGAGATGTGGTGATGTTCTAGGCCCGCACCAGATGAATCGAGGGTTTATAGGGGTTTATAGGAGGATCTACGACAAATCTACGAGATCAGGACTGAAGAAGCATGACGAAATGGAAGAATCAAGCGCGAGGAAACGGCGTCCAGAACGCGTGGATCGCAGATGTTCGGGTCAGTAGCAAGGTGCGTATGACGTTCGGGGGGATAGCAGACGCGCGGGGTGAGAGCAAATTGTATTGTCCAGTCTTCGATCATTGCATGCCATCTGCGCGCGTCAGAGAGCGAAGGGAGGAGAAGCGTCCGACGGGAGACGGCCTGGACTCACATCGTGGGACCCGATGCTCTAGCCGTGCGTCTTCTGAAGGTCGTCGAGCGCAGAAGTTGTGCTGAGTCTGGATCGTGTGGATACTGCACTCCGGCTGTCGAGCACAGCAGAAGACGCGGAGCGAAGTCGAGGCCTAGCCCAGCGTCAGAATCTAGTCAGCAAACGATATGATAGGGGCCAACGCACATGCAGTCTCCACGCACCGTGGGTAGCGTCGACGGTCTCACAATACGCCTGGAACGCCTCAGATCTTGATCGACTAGTCGAAGCATAGCATGAAAGAAGCAAGAACGCTGCACGCCGAAGGCGAGCAGGAGAGGGGCATAACAGTGACGTCGTCATGCAAGGATGCTCGGACTGGGAGACGACCCATGACGTCTTGTAACGAGCACGTTCATCAGTGTCAGACTTGGATCGGTTCGCGGCCTTGACGAGCAAAGGACGTGCCTATAGGAACGAGACTCCTGGTCGACGAAGCGTCGAAGACAGCCCAACATGGCAACTGCTATCAGGAGGAGCTCGCGCTACAACCCACACACACTCCAGGCGAGATGCGTGTGGCAACCCAGGAAGCCCACCTTCATCTTCGAGATATGGACTTGACGGAGCTATAAATTGACTTCGCTACAAATAAGGTGAGCGATACACAATGACTCCAAGATACAGTCACCTCAAGACAAGAACACGCGTCTGGGTCGACGACGAACCCCAAGTTTGTAAGCACTATCTCTTAGTACCAGAAGAGCGGAAGATCGGCCGCTCGGAGCGCGCGGAATCACCAGCTTACTCCATTGTCTGTGGAAACGTATCCTCTCACCTTCCTACCCCATCACAAAGTGTACGTCTTCGGGAGTCGGCCGACAAAGAGATCGTAAGCAAGTATCAGTCACTCGCGGATGGCGCAGCCCATTACATACTCCCCTTACCTCTCCAACCGTCCCCGTTATTGCCATTCTGGCGTCGAAGCCAGTCCTGTTGACTAGTCAAGAGCCTTCCGCGGCGAAGAGTAAAAATAACTCACCCATACATCGCTAGGAAGGCACCAGGTCGGTGTGCCAGCGGGTCAGCGACGGATAGCAATTCGTAGAGGTCATCGTAGAGCCCTGTTTGCGAGCGTCTACATAGGGCCGTCGTGTGTGGATCCTGCGCAGACGGAGACGGACTATGACTATCCACGATCGGCACACCAGGGGCGCGTCGATGAACGGTCCGCCGTTAATCGCGCATGGTAGCCTCCAGTCGGCACAAAGCAGAGCAGAGCAAGATCCGTACGGGCCCCGCTGCCCGACCCGCATGGCCAAACATGGGATGTCCTCTGCATTGTTATGCGCAGTGATCAGACCGACTCAGGACAGCTGGGAAAACCGAACATACCCGGCTGGACCCCGGGCTGCGGTATCGATGCGGACGAAGACAGTGGTCGAGATGACGCACACTACGGCGGTGAAGGGTATCGAAGATAATTGTCGACGATTCTGAGATCCGCAGGGTCAGCTTAAGCTGGAGCACGCGTGTTGACGTCAGAGGGCTCGGTTGCTAGTGTTACTGTGAGGCGCGAGAGAACAGCAGCTTATGACTGCGACTGAGCACCTTGATGTTCCTCCGAACTTGCTCATCCTGGTAAAATTTGAACAAATGCACGAAAATGACTATCTCAGCATACCTCGAGCGAGACGTTGGCAGGCACAGACAGACATACGCGCGGAGATGCGTAGATGCATTCACGGCCACCGATCCACGAACGTCGTCAAATTCGCCAGGACATGTAGGATGTTGCCTCAATGTGGGTAAATGATCCCAGCGGGTGTTATCATCTACGACATCGCTTCTCAAGATCCAAGCTACGCCTGCATGCAAGCTATGACTGAAAGCATGAGCACGGGCCATCAGTCGAAAGTCAACCCCTCAATATGTACGCAGCATACCTTTCAGAATAGGACGTCCTAATTAAGCAGATCGTTGTCGCTCGGCGAGCTGGTTCATCTACAGCGCGCGTTTGGTGAGTACGCCATCATGGTAATCCACGAGACCGCCCCACAGACGTCCAAGAAGCTCACCTTCCGCTAGGAACAGCCACCGAAATGTTCCTGAGGCCGACAATGTGACGCATGTCTATTGGGTGCTGACTGGCGGCAGCGCTGTCGGATCTGTGACGGCGCTGGGCCGGTGGAGCAGAAGCTCGTGCAACCCTGCTCGGACTTGTAAATGGACGAGCAATTACATGCGAACAGCCGAATTCGGGGCGACGTACCTGCCTCATGTCCAGTAGTAGACAAGGGTTCTGCAGCCTCCGGGGAAATGACACGGTTGTGACGGTACTTAGGGTGGATTGCTGATGGGTTCGTCGACCGGATATTTCGACTGGCTCGCGCGATATCCACGGTGTCAGTGGAGCAACGCTGAGCTGGCGAGTCGGCAACCGGCTCGTAAACGCGAGTCACCGCGGTGTACTTCCTACTTCCTCCTCGCATCCTAGGAGATCCGTCGGACTGGGGTTCCTTCGTGGGCCGTTTCAAAGCATAGCGCACAAACCTGCTCGGTCTCCTGCCTGCTTCCAAGTTCCAGTCTCTTCGAATCCCTTCCAAGGCTGCGCTGGGAGTTTTGGCGGATGAGAATGGTGGCGGATTGACGACGTAGTGGTGATGTCATACGTCGTCATCTCTCCCTGCGCCACCAGCGACAATTTGACCAGCTCGAGAACCAGTTGCGACTCGAAGCGACATGTCCAACTTGCAATAATATCGATAGGTTTGATGCGTTATATTGGCAAATGTTCCGCCAATGGCCGACGGTACACGCCGCAAAGCCGTTGGCCTGAAAGCCGCCTGCGCTTTTCCGAGATCGAAAGGCATCCACGCGCAGGCTGGTCACAGCCCCGACGATAAACAACTGGCCCCGAGTGAAGTCAACTTGCCGTGCCATAGTCAAAAGACGAGGTATACAACACATACCAAGCGCTAGCGCCGCTGCCCGACGACCCGGACGAACCAATTGCGATTCCTCGGGCCTGAATCACGACCGCTGTGTTGATTGATTGTGAGACTGCCGTGAATATCCCAACATCAGATCGCGTGAAACAGGGTACTTACTTACGTACAATCCACATATACAAGTCGCCTGAAAATGGCGCGCCCGACTACAGCTGCCCAAAATAGAATACGCTATCGGCGAGGCCGGGCGAGCGTGCCGAGTCTGCAGAGGTTTGCAGCGCCTGTCCAGTGTCCGCCAGCGCACGGCCATCAGCGACTGTGGTCCAAGGGAAGGACCCACGTAAGTACATAGACTGCTTACGGCGTATGCTATCCGTTCCGCCGAGCGTGAGTCAGGGAAGAGGTTGGTGGGTTTCGCGTCAAGGCATCCCAAGGCCTGATATGCGGCGCGCTCGGGACAAGGCGCTGGCGCGTTCTGCGCGTGCGTCGATAAGCCAGTCGCATTTCAACAGCGGAAAGGGTGCGTGATTTTCGAGACCCGCGTCGCTACTAGTTAAGACGGCACGGGCAGGCAGCGACGGCTACCATACAATGGGCGATATCAGAAATGGGCGCGTGCGTCGAAGCAGGGCAGGAGACGCACAGCGGTGGCTGGTATCGTCCGGTCTTTGATAGCGAGCAAGTACGCTGCGGCAGATCCCGCCCTGCGACGGATCGACAAGGACATACACGTCTACCTGTCAATCGTTGTGAGACTTCAAACCGTTCGAAGGATGGGAGGAACGCGCCCGTTATCAGCCAGACGCCAGGCGCCTTGTAGTCGGGGAAGCATAGTCCGCGGTATGCGTATTGTACACCTTGGCCAGCGAGTGCGGCGCGCTTCGGCGTGTGGACGCGGAATGTGAGAAGCACCCGAGAAAAGGGCTGATAGCGAGCGAGGCGTCGGCAGGACGCGCGGTTCTTTCGTCCCGGTAGCACAGATGTTTCGAATGCGGCGTCGATTGGAATGTCCACATTGCCTTGCGCGCTCCCAGGCTGGTAAGGCTGGTAGTCGAAATTAGCCTCATGGAAAGGAAGAGCCGCGAAGCAACCCACTCGAGGCCGAGTACAACACTCGATAGCTGCCTTGCCGTAATAACAGCGATACTGCGGCCACGAAGCACGAGTCCAGGCAGAGGGCAGTGTGAACTGCGGACGCCGACAGCAGCGCACGGTCTTGACACGATCGCGGGCTGCACGTAACAGAGAGAAAGTTCATCCACAGCTCGCCCTTGGATTACCGGCTGCGCGTAAACACGAACGGCAACGGGGAGGCTCCACGGACGAGGATCGTCAAGGCGGCCCAGCAAAGTGGCCTGCGGGGTCGGCAAGCGAGCATGGAAGGGGGCGCAAAGACTGCGACTGCAAGTGACCGGCAGGCGTACCGGACGCTTCGCCGCCGGCGCCCAGGGTTCGCGCGGGAGATTGAGGGCGACAACCTTATTGCCTATCTGCGAGTGCAGCCTTGCAGAATCTGCTGCAGGCTAGAAGCGGGCAGGACAGGGCGGGGGGCGCGGTCCGCGTGGCTGATATGAAGGAACGCGGGGCCCTCGGGGTGCCTCGCTCGACGCTCGTATAACTCAAGCGATTCGGTTGATGGTCCGACGGCGCGCGGGAGAGCTTCGGGTGCCGGTTTCACATACGCTTCTCTCTCGCGCGCGGGGCGTCCTGTGCGAGGAAGCGGGCGCGCGAATGCGATCCGAGGAGAAAGGCGTCTGCGCGCCGGCGATTCCCCGGGGAGATAGATGGCAGACACGCAGGGGTGCAGTCCTTGGACGTGACCAGGACCTAGGGAAGTACAAGGGCCGGGTGAGAGGGCCGGTCGTCGATGTAAGTGGACATGTAGCGTCTGGCACGAGGAGTCGAAACGGGGGGCAGGATCAGTCGCCATCGCCAAAGTTGCGATACGAGCGACGCACCTTGCAAACTCAATGCCTTCTGTCGCACTGTATGCGACCATCCCTTGAGCCTGTGCTTTACTGTGCAAGACCAACAAGTGCGTGTGTGAGGCCGACCAGACCAGACGTCGGACGGGCACACGTTGAAGACATAGACACGTTGGTGAAATGCGCACGTTCAAGCTGATGGCGACAGGACGCGGTCAATTGCCACCGAGGACGCGTACTATAACGTTTTGACTTGAAGCTAATTGAAGGACCAAGACGGTCGTGAGTTGGTGAGTGCAGACTCGTTCGTACATGTACCGAGTAAAGCCGCAACGGCCGCCGGCGTTCGGCAGTCGAAAGCGCGCCGGAGTTACCGGGCACGACTCGTCACTGCCCTCGTCACTCTCCGCCCCCGCGCCTCTGCCCACCACCGCTACAATATTTGTCTATGCTCGACATCGCGCGGTATCCCGACAAGCGAGCAGCGAGCAGAGCAAGCTGATCAGCGCATTCCACGCAGGTACCGATCTCATGAACCCATCTTCAATTTTGCACATCTGAGCATATCCTCAGGAACCAGCTCGTCCACGAGACGCGCCTTTGTATGCCCAGATCACGGCCAGACTCACCAGGCATGCCTCGCCACCCCCACGTTGGCACGGCTCGACGTCTCCAGACGACTAGACGAGCTAGCTCCTCCCGGGCCTGCCCTTACGCCCAGCCACCCGGGTCGTCCCATTCGCTGGCAGGATGCGCGAAGGGATATCTGTGAGGCAGACGCGCTCGGACGCCGGATCAGGCCTTTTGTCCCGTGTGCATCGCGCGCAGGCAGGACGTGCGTGCGTCCGCATCGCTCCGGGGAAGGCAACAGGTGAGCGCCATGCGAACGCAGTCCGAGGCGGACCTGACTCAACGCCTCGGGGGCAGTACAGTACTCCAGGATCCTATGTGTGGATGCTGGGCCGCGCCGGCATGCAAGCTATGCCATCGGCGTTGCGGGGCGTCGCGACGCGCAAGCGTCGTTCGGCGCCCCACCGACTCTGAGGCTCAAGGTCTCGAGTTCATCGTTACCCGTCTCCGCAAAATCTACCTGTCCTCGTCCACCGCCACCCGAATCGGCTGCATCCCGTGTCCACCGCGCCGCATCCGTCGCCACATCCCCACTCTTCAAAACTCAGAACGCTTCGCACGGCAAACCATGCCCGCGCCTTCCACATCACACCCGCATCCGCGCTTCACATCCAGCGGACCGTTATAGAACAAGGTTCACTCTCACTGCCCGCTTCCACTTCAAGTCTTCATTGAACTCAGAACTCGCGAAGTGGCCCTCAGGGCCGGCTCGCGGGTGGCGGCGTCAGACACAATTACGGCGCGCGCGTTGGAGCAGCATTGAAGCAACGGGCCCGAAGCCATCGCTGTCGCCATCCTGTCCCACAGTCCACTAGCAATTGACCATAGGCCGTCCGTCCTCCGCATTCACGCCGAACTTGTCGAACGCCGGCGCCTGTGGATCCTCAGCAGCTGGAGCTTCTCTCTCGACATCGGGACACGTCTCACACGACCTGCGCAAATGAACGCGCTTGCCGCTTCGCCGCCGCAGGTTCCCATCGCCCGCGTGCTGTGCGGCTGCGCTGTCACCGGCGCGGACGCGCGCGCACGGACGCTGCGGCGGCACACCTGACTAGGCTGACAACCTGTGCCCATCCTAGTAGCCTCCGATATCTACCCCGGCGAACGCTCGGAGTACGCGCATTGCCCATCGCAGCGGCCAGGGCCCAGCAACCGCCAGCCTGACCACGCCCCATCCGCGCGGCGCCTCCCTTCCCTTCCCTTCCCTTCCCTTCCCTTCCCATCCCATCCCGTCCCAATCGCCCAGCCAATCTCTCACTATCACTGCCAGGTCAGTATCAAGTGGCCCGCGCCCTCCCAACCCTGACGCCGGCCATCTCACCCCCGCCAGAATCTCACCACCTGCGCGCCCGCCATCTCCGCGCGCCACCACACCAATCACCCTTCGGGCACTCAGCATGGATTGATGCGCGCAGATCTATCCGCTCTCGTCTGTGCGGTGTGCTCTGCGGATCGATGCATGTTCCTGGGGATTACAGATACAGCACGGGGTGGGTGCTGCGAGGTCCAGGTGCTGCAGGATCTGATAACCGGTCGCCCGCGGCCAGGGAGACGATGGGCGCAGCATCCTTGCTCTGCTCCCGCGTGCTTACTACCTCCTGCTCGCCGAGCTTCTTCGTCCAGAAACCGACTCGTACCTGTCAGATATCGAGATAGCAGCAGCAATTTATGCAATTGTCAGTTCATTATGCGCGCCCATTCCGTGGAACACCGGATGCGCTAACGCTTCGCATGCCAGAATTTAATCAGCGACGGCACGCCGACTGCGATCGATGCGATGTGATTCGCGAGCATCCACCCATGTACAAACACGAATTGAAATGCATCGGTGATTTGCCTCCGTTGCGCAGCACTAGCACTGGTGACTGCATGCTCAGCGCAGTCGAACACGAAAACAAAAATTTGGGGGTACAAGATGGTAAGGGCGCATCAGTAACGAGTGATGATGCATCGCAGGTGCGTGGGTGTATCCAGGGCTGCGGGGATACCCGCGCGCAGGGAGGCCGCGGGCGAAGACACAATACAGTATTCGCTGCTTCGCACAGAGTTCGAATTCGCACATCGACTTCAAGCAAAAGAGCTAGCCAATGCGCGCAATGTTATGACCAACGGAATGCATTCACCATTCTAATACTGATATCCTATCTAGCGTATATGTATAACCCCAATCATATCTCATACAACCAACCTTCCAATCCAGGTAGCGAAATAAAATGTAAGCGTA
Source organism: Auriscalpium microsporum (assembly GCA_019914985.1). Lineage (NCBI taxonomy): Eukaryota > Fungi > Basidiomycota > Agaricomycetes > Russulales > Auriscalpiaceae > Auriscalpium > Auriscalpium microsporum. Next base: position 1,066,572 of record JAHLMG010000013.1, on the reverse strand, counting down.
AGCGTAAGGGAGCATCCGTGACAGCGTGCGTTGCGGGGCGTGCGGGATATGTGTGACAAGAGGAACATGCAGGGGACATAAGCGTAATCGTAACACGGTATGGCAGGGGAGGAACAGAACACGACGGCGAGCAATGACATGACTCGATGCAGATGTATATGGAGGATGCGATGCAATGCAATGCGAAGTGCGACAGAAACGGGAGCAGGAGCGAGCGACAATGACATGAAGAACGGGCACCTATTGTGCCGCCCTCACAGGCCACCACCACCGCTTCTTCCCGCCTTCGCCCTCATCGCACTCCTGGTCCTCCATCCCGGGGGGCAGCCCGAGGCCCTCCACCGTGGCGAAGCTGACATATCCGTCCATCTGCCTGAGCTTCGCCGCGGCGCTCTGCGCATCGAACGTCGGCGGTGTCGGCGGCGGCGTCAGCAGCGTCGGCGAGCCGCTCTTCGACGTCCCCGAGCTCGCGGGGAGGGCTTTTGTCGACCCGTAGGGGCGCGGGGACGACGGGATGGACGAGGAGATGGACGGGCCCCGCGGGCGCCCGTTGATGGTGGGCAGCGACGGCACGGGCGGCGGGTGTTGCGACTGGTACTGGTACTGCAGCGCCTGCGCCTGCGTCTGCGGGTGTGTGTGGTTGCGCGAGCGGCCGCGGGAGCTCGGCGCGCGGGACAGCGCGGGGCTGGCCGACGACGACGCTGGGAGCACGGCGTACGACGGCGGGGACGGTGACGGCGTGAGGGGCTGGCGGTGCGAGGATGTGGGGGACGACATTGATGAAGACTAGGAGACAGGACAGGCGTTAGCTAGGTTCGATAGCATAGAAGGATGCAGGTATATATAAGGGAGCGGCGCCAACAAAGCGTTGACAAAATAGGCGAGAGAGAAAGTGGATGGTGTGGGGGCTGATAGCAGGGAGATAGAGAGGCGCCACCGCACATACATGGACCAGGCACCCAGCACGAAGGCGGGCATGCGCGGCATTCGCCACGGGTCCGCATACGTGCGAGGAAGACGAAGACGAAGTGCGAGAACCGCACCGACCCCCGCATTGTCAATGCGGTGCGGGACACGGATAACGGTGGATGCACCGGAATAGCAAGCGGGCAACGCCACCCCCGACGTGCAGCAAAGCCCACGGTGGCGCCACCGTCGACGTGAACGCCAAGAGAAAGGGAAAGCGGCTCACCTCCTGGGAGCTCCATGCCCACTCGCGCTCCTCGTTGGCACGCAGCACGTTCTCCAACTGATTCCGGAGACCCTGATGCTGCGTCTGCGGTGACGACTCCTTCTCCACCACTTCGCGCCGCGGCTCGCGGCCGCGCGCTGCGGGCACGTCCGCCATGCTTCTTGTGGCGCGGTGCAGGGGCGCGCGTTTTAGCGACGGCGGCTTCGGGGCGTCTTGTTGTTGGTGATGTTGCTGAGGGTAATGTTGATTTGCGGCTTGATGTTGAAACAGGAGCGACGGCTTAGGCGGAGCCTCTTCGTCGTCGTCGTCGTTGCAGCAGTCGAACAGCTCGCCAGCGTGCGACTCTGCGCGCTGCACGCGGGTGCGTGGCGAGAGCGACAGCGCGCGGTCGCGCCGCAACGTCTCGCGGAGGAGGCGCTCGGAGCGCGACGGTGGGCGGGCGAGGTCGTGGCCAAGTGTTGCTGTGGACGAAGATGAGGCCGCGGTGTGCGGGGCGGGGCGCGGGCGTGGAGGGACATGGCGAGTGTCGGGCGGGTGGGGGACAGCGGGGTCAGGAAGGTCGAAGGGAGCAGGCGGGGCTCGCGGCGCGGGGTCCCGGGCGTTGGGGTGCGTGGGGGAGCGAAAAACAGCGGGACTGGGCGAGGACGCGGGGACGGCAACGCAGAGGTGGATGGGGATGCGGACGAGGATGTGGGGGTAGACGAATCGCAGGACGGGGGGATATATACCCGCGCGGGGAGGCGCAGGGGGTCGGCAGGGCGTAATACGTGCTTAGGCAGAGCAAGGGCGCGGGGCAGGCGAGGCAGCGCCCTTTTGAAGGCCTGTGTGCGTGAGCGTGTCCGTCCCGTCTGCGCGTGCAGAATCGCCAAAGCACGGGCTGCGCGAACCGGAGCGCGAGGGCGAACCGGTACGTTGCATGTGAGCTGGACTGGACCGGGGAAACGTGGATCTGCTCGTGCGTGGGGGCAGGCGGGCACGAGGCAGGGGTTGCGAATGCGGGATGTGATGCGGCTTCTTTCGCGGGAAGGCAAGACTTGACGCCTTCGAGAACGGTGGGCGGACCGTGCGCAACGTCGACGGCGACGGCGACGACGACGGCGGAGACTTGCTGGCGGGCGGGCGACGGTGGGGTGGTTGCGGACAAGTCGCAGCAGCGTTGAAAGTGGGAAATAAAAATGGGATTTGCGGCGAGATGACACGGAGGTGAGTACCCCAGATCTGGTGCTCCGATCGCGGCCCAGACGGTTAGTCAGCGGACCCCCGTCCCACTGAGCACGCTCAACAAAGGCCCATTATAAAATTGATACCCTCGTTACTCAACCTGACCACACCTGTAGCAGGCAGAGATAACGCCCACTTAAGAAAGCACAAAGCCAGTGGCACAACCCCAGTTCTCGTATTGTACTCGCACCTAAGGTCGCGTGGCGCCATTTCGTTCGGGGTCTTACAGGGTCCTTGTTCTGGGTTCCTGGCACCGGGCACCCCGACCACCGTCAAATCACCCCAGCCACCGCACGGACCCTGACCACCGCCTGCCGTCCCTTTTTGCCACAGCCCGGTATCCTCGACAACGCACCCCCGTCGCCCGGTCGTTGCCCACGTCCTGCGCATGCAGATCCCCGCGCTCGCTGGCAACGCGCTCTTGTCAGACTTGTCTTCCTCGGCCGTTTCGGTTTACCCTGCACGGCCTGTGCACGCAACAGCCACGAGTCCGACCGACGTCGCCCGAGATTCGCCCCGCGGAGCATGGCCACACGGAACCGCGCTCTTTGGGCCGGGCCGCCCTCAAGAATATCCTCAGCATTTCCCCGCACCGGCTCAGGTCACCGGTCCAACGGGATATGTATCCAAGACGGACCCCAGCGGATTAATGCACGCGCCCCAAGCTCACTTAGCGTGTCCATCTCCTCGTACGTGCAATTATGATCCGGCGTGGAGGACGTCAATGCGCGCACGCATGGTCGGAGGCGGGAATCATGACGCAGCGCCCGCACGTTGTCGGTACGTCGCCTCCGCTCATTTTTTTACTCCATATGCAATAATTATTTACTGCCGAGCAGGTCGTGTGCGCATACATTTGCTCACGCGCGAGTATTCGCCACCTTTCTCCCGAATGTCCGACCCTTCCAGTTCCCGTACACTCGTACGTCGAGACCTCGCATTCACGCAGCTTGCCCGCTGCCCACTGCCCAAGTAAACCCCACGGATCTATATCGGCGCACGTATGGCAGCAAGAACCTGTGACATCACCGCATACACCTCGAGGTTCGAAATGTGGGGCAGAGCTGGCGCGTGGGCGTGCCAACGCGGAGCGTTGTCGACGGAATGACGCCAGGAGTCGGTCGTGCCGTGTGGCAAATTGACCAGGACGATGTGAGTGCCCACTCGATGCAGTCAGCAGGACACCGAGCTGACGGACTATTGAATTTGCAGTTCGAGCTGCTACCGAAGACGGCTCCTCGCTCTCGTACATCCGTCCCAAAATCTTTCCTCCTTCTCGACATTTCTCATACCTCGTCCTCGCGGTGCCGCACAACCTCAGCTCACGCGACCGGCCCAGCGTACATTCCGGAGCTTCTGCTCCACAGCGCGCAGCCCCGCTCACACAGTCCACCAACTAAGTCATGTGCGTCACGGTTGACGTATGGTCTCCGTCGCGGTCTCGTCGGCTGATGGACTTGGAGATTCGCGGAGCGAATTGGGAACCCTGGACGAAGTGAGTGTCAGAATTAATGTACACACCGCGACTTTGACAAGATGACTGAATTCAAGCTGACAGCTTGCTTGGAGGCCTGACATGAGGCTTGAGGCTAACGTATGGACGGCACACCGCGCATACACTTACCTCTACCCCCCGGACCAGACGCAGATATAAGACCAGCATATCCAGCTCTATCCTCGTACGCGCTGGTTCGACGACGTCATCATTCAATCGACCTTTGTCCTCGCGTCCCGCGTCCCGCGTCCCGCTGCAGATACTTCCTTCGCATTTGGTCGTACGCCGAGCTGCAGGACTCGCGACACACACATAGACATCATCTATAGACCACCTATCCACCTCTCCCTATCCACCCTCCATTAATCTCTCCTTCTCGGCGCCGGCGTTCCCACACCGGCGCGCTCACCGGTCACCTCAGCGCATATTCAATGCTTCTGCTCCACAGCCCGCAGCCCGGCTATATCTGTCGCTCAGAGTCAAACCGTTCTGCGGGTTTTGCGCCGGGGACGGCGCAGGCCTTAGTCCTAATGCGAGAGGTAAGCTTGCTTAGCATGTGTTGACGGCGCAAACTTACATAACTCATATCCAGCTCAGGCCCACGTCGCGTGCACTCGACTTTCCTTCTCCTTCGCATGGGCCCGTATATTTCAACGCTACGAACTTCCCTCCCATATGGCCGAGCCGGTGCATGACGTCATCAAACGACCTTTGTCTGCGCCTTTAATTCTCCGTCGCAGACCGCATACACCCACTGGCCCATCGTTGTCTGGATCTTCCACGCGTCCGGTATGACATTGCGGAGGCTATGTTAAATGGCCGGCGCGGGTGGATCGCGCGGGTCTCGGAATGCTGCCACTGCAGGGGCACGCTTTTGAAAGGTGGGTTGAACTGGTATACTTGCCAATGAAAATGACTTACCGGATCGAAAATATCAGCCAGCTCACTTCGAAGCTGATATATCCACTCGAAAGAACATCGCCTCGCCCATGTCACAGTCTCTACAACCATCCCACATCTCATATGAGCTTGCAGGGCAGATCTCGTCAATCACAGCCATTTCCAAGTGCCCACGCATACACCCCGAGCACGTTCCCCGGCAGTCTGGCCCGACGCCTTTGTGCGCGTTCGGCCTGTTCGACCCAGGCGCAATTAGCCTTTGAGGCTTAATTAATCGGCGCCGTCGATCGATCAAGCGGTTCTGTGAGATGCTGAATGCCGCTGCGGTGTCAATAACATACCACGAACGAGGGTCCGCACCACTCCTCGATCGCGGGGCACTTCACACCCCGTTCCTTTCAAGCCGTCAAGCGCTGCTTTCGCGTTTCGAAGACACGACGCAATGCCCAGGCCGCGCGAGACGGAGCGCGACACACGGAGCCGCACATTGCGTGCGATCTCGGTACGCTGCGCTTTTCCGAATTCGTCTCGCGACGTGCGCTGATGACTGCATAGACGTGTCCGCGACGTATGGCACGACCATGGTACAGTGCAGCGCGCTCTCTACTTCGCGGTTCACAGCAGCGCCACGTCCAGCGAGCAAGCATGCGGCTCAATGTTGTACATATGCTGCACGCCGGCCGCGCCACCTGTTCCTGCGATCGCCCTCGCGCTGCCCGCTTAACAGATCAAAGGGCACAAGCGCTGCGCTCGGTCTGCAGGCGTTGTGGAGCGCGCTTGATCCCTTTGTATTCAAACCCAGGCGGATATCTACCAGCGTTTTCTCTACACCACGCCTTGTTCGGCCCAGAGTGCCTTGCGAACTTCCGTGGTTCAACCGTTTCATGATGGCGCTGGGTGAGCCGCGCGTCCACCTACGCATTCGGTACGCCTGGCTATTATCCTTCGTTCCGCACCTTGCGCTGATCGGCGCTTCGACATACCTGAGTTGAAGGCCGGGGTACCGTGGCCATGGAGATACTGCTGCGCCGCGGGAGGCCGTGCTCGCCGTGCTCCGCGGTCGCAACTGCCGGAGGTGGCTCGCCGCGCGTTCGCGCTCATGCCTCCGAAACGTAGACGTAGGACCGTGATACGTAAATCCAATTCGTTCTTCACCCAGATTCAAGCGTAGACGAAGTCAAGATGACTGTCAAATACCTTCAAGCTGTCTCTCGCGCAGGCCATCCACCTCCGCCGACCCTCTCCCTCCTGCAGTCGACTTCCACTGCGAGACACACTCCGTGCGCGCGGCCCGGCCGGCCGCGCCGTGACGTCTTCCAAGCGTAATAAGTAGGCCGCCTCGCATCCCCACGTACAGTCCGCGGCGCGCATGCTCGGATCCCCTAGTTGATCATTTATTGGTATACCTCCATCAATCGGTTCGCGAGCAAGCCGATCACTTCGCGCGCATAAGGCAGCCAGCACGCCTGTCCAACGCTGGTCAACAGAAGGTGCGGCCCGAGCTGCGGACGCGTGCTCGCAGTCGTGCACTTCCATCTCAAAGTGCCCTGCGCGCGAGGAGTTGCAGCTCCCTGATCTGTGCGCATCCTTCGGCGGCGCCCGCGCCCGCATGGCATCCACCGCACGAGGTCGCGAAGGCGCTGCGCTATGATCGTGCGTCGCTGCGCTCCTGGGCATGTCCAAGCCATTTGCGCGCTGGTCCGCCAGCACACGACATGTGTACTTCCTCTCCATCACGCGGGCTATTTATGTCTCGCGGTGAGGGCAGGCGCGCTGCCCGACGCAGTGCTGCGCTATTTTCGCTGCGAGGAGTCGGTTCGGGTGGTAGACGTATGTCTCGTTGAGTAGTGCGCGTGCGAGCGCGCATTCTGCCACAGGTGAGCCGCTGGCGTAAATGGCTTTGAACGGATCTGCTTACTTGTCTGCGATAGGAACTGTACAGTCTGGCATGCTGTGTGCCGCTTCGACTTCGTCTGAGTGGCAGCGCGTATTCTGCCAGAGGTGAACTGTCCGCTGGGCCTGCGAGATCCGTCGCAGCTGACTCTGTCTCTTTGTGCGCTTCAAGCTGGCATGGCGCACGTTCGCGATGCTGTGCGAGCAGTCCAATGACCGATCGCGATCATCTCTGCGCCTCCCTGTGTGGCGGTGTTCTCGCCCGCGATGTCGCTCGAGGAGCGCCTCTTGCCCGTGGAATAGTTTCCCAAGTTCAAGCTGAGCGCCGATCGGTTCACACTTTGGCCCGCGCCGCCTCCGCGCCGTTTCTGTTGGAAGCTCGGTCCCTATTCTCTACCACAAGTTCTCCACGCCCTGGCGCGTTTTATTCGCAACGTCCTCCTGACCCACCGGCGGCGCAGGCATGGACGATTATCTTTCAAATCCACGATCTCCTCCTCGCATATACTTCCATCAGTTCTAGCGCCGCGTTCTCGATTATTTGCGCATGCGCGTAGGAATTCTTCGTGAAGGCGTTGTGTTCGGGTGCCAGCAGATCTCACGCCCGTCAATCCACTGCACAGATCAACCGCGTTCGAAGTGGACTACCAGAAGCCGCGCCGTTGTACGTCCGAGGACCTGTTGTCCCCCACGCCCACCGCCGTTCCTAGCTCTAATCACCGCCGCGCGACCAGCGCAACCTGATACCAAGTTGCTCGTTCAGCCCATTGTCGGTTCACCCCCTAGACGTCATACGCACCCAGAACCGGCTCGACGCCTGCGCTGCGAATTCTAGAATCCTCGTTGCGTCGTCTCACTGCCCAACTGCTTCTTTCATTTCGTCGCCCATCGCAGATGCTAGTTTACCCCGCACTTCCCCGGGCTGGGCCTCGCGACGGTGCCGCCCGGCATAAACATTGCGTCTGGATGCCTGCGAGTGCGTGCGTTCGCGTAGGCCCTTGTGGGACGCGCAGGGCGTTGGAGTCTCGGTGTGTGATGCCGCGTGTCAGGTGGTTTATGACGCAGGCTGATTCGCTTCTTAGGCAGGCGCTGTACATGTGCGGACGCGAGTGGGTGGCATGCACTGATGCAGCCGCTGCCCACACGAGGTGTGCCTGGGACCCGTCATGGGGGCATCTGACGGGCTCGCCGTGTCCACCTGGCCCTGAAACGCCTGCGTCATCGTCGGGACGGGGATATAGACGCCTCGCTGGTGATATGATGGCCTTTCTGCCCCGTCCTGCGTCCTGCGTCCCCATGAAAAGACCTCTGCTTGCGACTCATGGCGTCCCATTACTTGCCGCGGTTCACGCTCAACTTTGGTTGACACTCGTCCATTTCCACGCTTTGCTTATGTCTCAACTTGGTGGCACGTTTGCTTGTGTAACTTGGCGTCTGCGGGCGAGATGTGCGCATAGATGGGCCATAGAGACGGCGACCGGCGTGACGGGGAGTATCGGAGGTAGTATGGCTACAGCTGCTGCGCGGAGTGGGCCAGGTGATGTCCTTGTGATCTCCTACTCTCGCTGAGACGCTGACGGACTTCTCGTTGTTACAGCATCGTACGTTCGCGGAGAATTCGAACGCTGCGACAAATGTGTTACTGACTTCTGGTGGTTCGACTGGAAACAGGCGGCGGAACTGTTGCGTCTCCTGATCCTCCAGCGCAGCCGTCGGAGTGTCCATTGTAACGCTTCATGGACGTAGTACTTCCTACAGGACCGACAGCTCTCGGGTGTGCTTAGTCAAAATCTCATCATCGAATGGATGAACCTCCGTGTCAACACATGTCACAGTACACCGCGAGGCCAATACGACCTCCACGCCGTTCAACCAGACCTCCCAACCTCAGAGCAGCGATGAGCGAAGTTGCGTGCGACCTCTTCTGGGCCCACGCAGAGGTGCCTTGCCGCTGGATACCTAACGCAAATACCCTGAGCCATTGGGAAGAGTTCTCAATCCAGAGCAATGGATTGCCTGAGACCTAGCGTAGAGGCAGGAGACGGCAAACCTCTCGAACAAGAGACGACACTCGTCCGTCTCGAAAGATGTAGGGGCTGTGGAAGTAGTTCATCGCAGTGAGAGTCATGGAACTCAGCCCACGCTGGATGTACATGAGGTGCGCTCGCCAGGCATCTCAGTCTATCATGCATGTGAGCGCAGAACGATGAATCACTGAGGGACGTTTTTCAGAGAGAGAAACGTGTGACGTTTGCGACACCTCTATTAATCGAACGACCTCGTCCATCTCTTCAGGCTGCCAGAGCTCGAGGGGAGTTACAGATGCATCAAGAGGTGCCATCGACATGTGCCGGACAGTCGCCTGATGCAGTGAGAGGAGAGTAATGCGGCGTACACTCAATGATGACCGTGAACGCGTTGGCCTCCATGCGCGCGCGGGCTTGGCGGCATCTCGTTGGGATTCATATCACTCTCCAGGCGCATTATTGGGGACGCCGATGGGATTCCGAATATCGTGATCGCATCCGAAAAGTCGGAACACCCCGCAGCATCGGTGCATGGTCCGCGAACAGGGAAGTCAATGCCTGCGCAAGGAAAACTTGGAAATACTAAGTGCCGCAGGATGGACGAACTTGTCAACCGCGGAAACCTTGATGATCGTAATTATGCCCAAAGCCTGGCGATCGCGCTTGAGCGAAAGAGGAGCTCTCCCGGGCCCCAGGCAACATGCGGTGCTCAAGCCTCAGCTTCCGTAGAACTCGAGAGACATCGTGATGCGATGCAGAGATTCATTCGCCCAGGAACCATGCTTGAGAGTCGACGATACGCAGTGCCACCGTTAGGCAAGGCAACGTCTGGAATCGGCACAGATATTCTGCAGAACCTTCTTCATTATTGTAGGTTCGCATTGAGAAGACGAGTGCAAGCAGAAGACGGTCAATTGGGACAAGCTCGTTCAGTAGGGATATCAAGACGATACAACAAGGGTGAAGTCGTACTGAGTTGGGATCACCGTCGATTTCTGCTCTGACCTCCGCCACCCGCCGCAGCCGAGGCCGCTCCCCTCTTCATCTCCTCCTCGTCAAGGCCCGCTTCGGCTAAGATACGCTCGACTTCTTCAAGGAGAGGCTTGTAGGCACCTGGATCAACCCGCGTTAGTTGGAATGACGCCAGGCAGCATGCATGATCATGCCATACCATAGCGCTCCTCTGCGAGCGAGAACCCATCCCGACGGAGCGATTTTCCGCGGTTCTCGCTGCTTTCCCGCGCCTTCTGTGCCCAGTATTCGCCTGCGCGCCGAGTCAACGTCACTCAGGCAAAGGGAAGTTCGAATGCACGTACGAGAACGTGCGTAAAATACGGCGAGTGTTTCACCAGGCAGCGGCGTGCTCATCACGTCTTGTTCGCTTCGCGTAACATCTTTCGCCACGCCCATGAATGCCGTTGCCTGCTCTCTGAGGGAGTCCTTTCGCGCCCATCAGCAGGAGGTGATGTGCGTGGTGTGTAGGAACATACAACAACGACGAGTTCCTCCGGTGGCTCCTCCAATACCTCGTCCTCCAGCTTGTCACGCGCGAGCTTCTCGACGGAGTCAACAGCAGTCTCATCGTCGCTGTCTTCGTCGTCATCTTCTCCATCGTCCTCGTCTTCATCGTCTTCATCATCGCTGCTGCTCTCGTCGCCTTCGCCTGGCGCAGGCATGACGTCACTCGCCTTTAAGCAAACATACTTGTCCATCTTGTCTAGCTGCAGAGAGTAAAAATCATCGAGCGTGTACTCGCGTGAGCCGCGCTCAAAGATGCCGCCGTAGCTGTTGCCCCGCATGCGCATTAGAACGGGCCTGCCAGACAGACGGGAGAGAGATTCTGCAACGTACATGTAGAGGGTGTTGCGTAGGACGGCTAGCATAGCGTTGTAGCGAGGCATAGGTGTTGTCAAGAACGGATCATCGGGGTCGACGGTCTCGGGCTCTGGAATCGGGCTCTTATCCAGGGGTGAGACAGAGCAAGGACGGGCAGATAACGACACACTAACCGCAAGCGTGGGCATAACTTCTTCGTCATCTTCTGAGTTGTACTTCGCACTTTGCGCCGCCGGTTTTCTTTTCTTCGCCCCGCCTTTCTTCTTCGGCTGCTTGAGTACTAGGGACACCCACTTCCCGTCGCCCGTGAGCTGATAGCCGTTCCTACGCGACCAGGATATCAGAAACGTGCCAAAGCACGACAGAAAATATCTCACAAATCATTCCAGAACACGCTCTCCAGAGTCTCCTCGCCCGTGTCCTCATCCGTTACCCCACCAAACAGGACGCCCAGGTTCTTCGCAGGCCACAGAGTCATTGTGCAGCCCGATCGAAGGGACGGTGCATACGCAGTCGATTTCCGTTTGCGCCGCTCCCATTTTACGCTCAGCGGGTCGAACTTCTTCGAGCTAGCGCCCTCGTTTGACGTCAGAATCTCCATCCTGAGGATGAAACTGCGTTGAGCAGCATCTTGGGGACAATTGACAAAGCGCGGACGTACCGTAAGAACCAAGTGTCCTCGAGCATGACGCCGATCGGTCGCTTTCCCTTGACGTATTCTTTGCAGTACCCGCCTGTGATGCATAAGAATAGCATCTACTAAAAAAAACATGTCGCTCACCGTGGAGTAAGATGCCATCCGCTGTGGGGAGAAAGGAGAAGCCGCTGCGAGGGCTAGAGACATGGCAATAGGTCGACGGTGGCGACGGAAATGGCAAGGCACAAACTTACGAAGGCTTGCGGTCCACGTCTTTGACCTCCACTGTTTGCCACTTGTACTCCTGAGTGTCGAAAATCCACAGATCATTTAGGTATCGAGCTGTGTGAGAGATTATGTTTTATCAGGCATTGTGTGGCTGCAGGACGTACTGGTGATACCCGGATCGTAGAAGCCGCCGAAGAGCACGATGTAATGCTTCCAGACAGCCATCCTACAAAACATGTGTTACTAGACGATAGTGGTGGAGAATGCACAACGCACCGATGCCCCGAACGCGCAGTAGGGCGCACCTTCGTCTCGATACGATCCCATGAATGCGTGGTGATGTCGAAGCACCAGAAGTCGCGGTAGTGGTGGAAAGTGTTCTGGTACAGCGACGAGAACTCGCCGCCTGCAAGCAAGTACAATGGTTAGCCTACAAACTGCTACGAGGGCGATAGCTTCGCACCGAAGAGGAAAAGCTTTCCGCCTCCTGCGGGAGATGCGACGACGGCGTGTGCAGATCGCGGGCCAGGACATGTTGGGGATACGAATTTTCGCCATTCATCCTGAACCTGGAGTCAACGGAGCATGGTAAGTGTTAAAAACGGGACACTCGCCTTCTCTGGAGAGTACCTGAATACATCGCTATAGAAGTACTACATCGAGGCTTGTTAGAAGAATGATAAGGTCGAGGTTTGTATGACGCACCGCTTTGCCGTCTTCGCTGAAGAATTCTCCACCTATGCACCAAAGATGGTTCCCGTTCGGACAAGCAGTGAGGGTCGCGTTCGCTCGTCTGCTCGGTGGCCCCTCCACGAGCTCCTCGGTGACAGCATGTGCGGCTTCCCACTCTCGTTGAATCTACTAGATCATGCAGCCATTCAGTGACCAACGCAAGACTACGGGTACAGAGACACACATTTTCTAGGATCTGCTCGAGATTCTGATCGTCGTCTTCGAACTCGTCTTTCTTCGACTTGCCCGATTTCTTTTGCACCTTGCGCTCTGTCTTCTGCGCCAACTTAGTCTTCTTTGCTGCCTTGTTCGCGGCCTTTGATGTAGAGGTGGCTTTCTTTTTCGCCATTTATTATTAGTGGAAGTGGTCGAAGAGAAAGGGCCCTTCCCGGCAACTGCCGGACCAAGTTCCCTGCTTCAATATGGCTTCAATGTGAGTAACGGAAGTAATTCGAATATGGAATTGGGAATAGTAATGCATATTTCGATATGTACAATTGCAGGGTAGTAACTGGCATTCAAAGGCGATGGAGGGTCCAGACAGCATAGTCCTCGTTCTCAACCATTCGCGGCAGTTAGGTGATGAATGGCAGGCTAGACATTGATTCTCAAAACAATAACGAAAACAATGCATCATGTGTTATAGGACAAATAGATCGATGCATAGAACACCTCCGTCCGTCATAGATCATCAAATATATTACCTCCTTGTATAAGTCGCCCCAGGCGATCGCCGGTCGCGGTCGCGGTCATACCCGTAGTCTCTGTATCCCTCTCCAGGGCCGTCATACCGCCGCGCAGGCGGCGGCGGCGGCGGATATTCTCCCAGTGAAGGCGCTGCGGCAGCCGGCAGCGGCTCCTTCCCGAGCCCGAGCCCCGGCGGCGAGTAGTACTCTGCGCTTGCAGGCGCAGGATACGCGTCGTCGCGCGGGCGCTTGAGCGGCGGGCGCCCATCGTCGCGCGGAGGGCTCGGGCTGTGCGGGCGCACGCGCGATGCGGGCGCGGGGTACGAGTCTGCGCCCGGCGCACCAGTCCATGTGTCGTTGATGCGTGCACTCAGCGGGAGCGAAGTCGTCGACGGTGGCGGTGGCGGCGGCGGCTGGTAAGGCCGAGGGGCGTCGTATGAGTTGTACGACCAGTCGCGCTCGCGGTCGCGTTCACGGGGACGGTCGCGCTCGTCATACCTGCTGTAAGGCTGTGCATCACGATATGTGTCGCGGTCCCAGTTGCCGCCACCGCGTGTGGGCGGTGGCGGCCGGTCTTTACGGTCCCAGTACGAACGATCTTCGGTGTTGCGATTGTAGTAGCGGTTGTAGTCGTCAGGATCACGGCGTCGGTCGGCGTCGGCAATGTAAGGGGGTTCGCCACGAGGCGGGGACGGTGCTGCCCGTCGGTCTTCCGGACGTGGAGGATAGCGAGAATTGTACGAAGAGGACCATGAGTTGCCGTATCGGCCGGCGCCGTCCATGTGATCTGAAGACCGGTCGTCCTCCAATGGCCTGTCAAACTCAGATCGGTAATAGGGTCGGTACTCGGTATTGCGCTCGCGTGACGGTTCACGACGATAAGTATGATTTTCTGCGGGTGGTCGGGTCGTAGATGGAGCAGAAGGAGAAGGCAACCGAGGCGGGGGCGGAGCTCTTGTATCCTCACGCGAGACAGAAGGCGCACGATTGAAGGAAGCAGGACGGGCACGGTCTTCAACGGAGGGAGGGAAACGGTCCCGATCATTGGCCGTAGATGCTGGGAGACGAGTATCGCGATCATGTGGAACATTGGGTCGCGGAGGGTCAACAGGGCGAGGCCGACTGATCTCATCATTGGGTCGGACAGCATTGGTAGAAACAGCCGTAGACGGCGCACGATCCTCGGGAGCACGAGAGAGCCGCTCCTCTAAGCTAGGAACGGGACGAGCTGCAGGACGTGGCGGTTCGATGCGTACGGGAGCAACAGGAGGAACAGGCCCTGCGCTGATGCGCTCTTGCAGCGACGGCGCACGCTCACGACTGATACGTTCTTCGAGAGAGACACCAGATCGAGGTGGCGCCGGGGGTTCAGTAGCACTTGGGACAACAGGCCGAGCATTCTCTGGCAAAGTCGGTCCTCCGACGGGGCGAGCACGGTCTTCGTCTGAGGGCGGGGCTGGGCGTCTGTTGTCGACAGAAGGTCGGGGAGGGGGAACACGGTCATCAGATGGTGGGACAGGTCGCGCGGAGGCAGCGCCAGAAGGCGGTCGAGTACTCTTGTCATCCGCTGGTGGTTCTGGTCGATCGGGGCGGCGGTCGCTCGGCGGAGGGGGAGATGGTCGGGGTTCCCATTTACGGTCGTAGGGGCGAGCAGGTGGTTCGTAGTGTCTATCTTCTGGCGGCGGACGACGAGGCGGCTCCAGTGATCCTGGATAATCCCGGGGGCGCGAGTCGTTGTGGCGCCGGTCGCGTTCCCAGTCACGGTCTCTGTAGCGATCGCGATCGCGCTCACGGTCGTAATCACGATCCCGGTCATGGCTCCGCGGCGGGCCCGCCCTATCCCTGTCGTACGTAGCACGATACGGAGCGTAGGACGAGCGGTCAGAGTCAGAGCGTCGTCGACCGGGCGATGGCAGCCGGTCTCTTGTGGGCCACGTTGTGTCGACACGGCTGCGCAGGTCGTCTTTCCCGGTGTCTGACCGCCCGAGGTCTCTTGAAAGAGGGCCAGGTCCAACGGGACTCGTGGGCTCGATCTTCACTACAACCCCAGTGGCCGGACGCGAGCGCTGGATGTCTGGAGTTGCAGGCCGTGCGGTGGCGGGGCGAAGAGGCTCGTTAGCAGGCGCCCCCGTGTCACCGTTCGTTGTGGCGTCGAAGCGGGCACCCCCCGTGGTCTGAGAGAGAGGGTAAGTAAACGCAAACATGCTCGTGGGTAAATCGTGTGACAGCACATTTGGGGGGTTGGATGATGGTCCGCCTGAAGATGAGCCAGTTTTGCCGTTTACGCCTGGCGTATCCCAAGACAGAGCAGGAACTCGAGGCCCAAGACTGCCAGAAGACGCGGACGCGGACAAGCCAGGAGGGCCCTCGGGCGAGTTGGCGACAGTTGGCGGGACTTGCTCCGGGTGCGGGGGCACAGATGACGAGGGCGGTGGAGGCGGCTGAGGCGGGCCCTGGTATAGAGTCGCGAGAAAGCCAGGCTGTGGAAACGCACGGAAGACCTCATGCTGGTTGCTCTTGATTGTGTCCTTGAGGCGCTCGAGAGCTTCCAGGTCGCCCAAGCCAATCGGGAGAGCAGGGTTCGGGTAGAACTGGGGCTGTTGCGGATGCTGTGGCTGTGGCTGCGGCACGTACGAAGCGTAGGGGAACGTAGAGAAGGTTTGTGGCATCTGGAAGTTGTGGGGGATGGGCACGACGGTGTTGGTTGCGCCGGCAGCAGAGGATGCGACCGAGAACGGCGAGGACATGAGCGTCGACGTGGCGGCGGCGTCGTCTGGCGGTGTGGGCACGACAAAAGAGGACTGGGAGCGGTGAGGCTGCGGCGCGTCGTCGTTGCCGGTGAGGGTGGTGACGGTGCGCTCGCGGTTGGGTTTGGCTTTGCGCTTTTTGTTTTGCCTTGTCGACATCGAGCGACTTTGTGCGCAAATTCACAGCAAATTCAGATCAAATTCCTGGCACATTGCGAGGAAATAAAGGGCGCACCGTAAACCCTCCGATGGTTTTTGCCTCCGATCAAGAGGGAGGGCCGCAAGCGCGGATGGCAGGAAACAGGGATTGCGGAAACAAAATAAACTAGGAGATCAGTAGATTTTGCTCACGTAATCAACCCCTCCGCCTTTAACGAGTTGGCAGTAGGCCTCATCCAGGCCTTAGCATTTGGTGGACCATTGGAATACTCTGGGTCAACTACATGAACTGACGGCTTGCATTGGATGGACAATTGTCAGGTCGGATCTGTGAGCCAGGCGTCGAATTTCGTGGCAATCTTGCGTGGCTTTGCCTCCGTCCACAGCATATGAGAGACTCGGTTGCCGTTCACCACGATCATGCATTTTCCCTCCCTTGGTTTCAGACGGTGTCCAGATGGTTAGCCCCGTTACCACTGCGCCTCGATGGCCTGGAGATGTATGCAGAGCGTGGTGTCAGCGCGTGGACTCAGATGGCCAAATGGCGCACGGCCCCTTGGCAGCATAGTCTGTTCTTCCTGGCTTTTCTCTTTCATGGCTATTATCTGTGCTGTTCATAGGTATTTTCTCTAGACAGGTTTTCGGGCATTTACGAAGCAGTATCGAGGTTGTGTCATCCATGGCGTGCGAGATGCTCGCAACGTGAGCCATGCTTCTGGGATAAGTATATAGATTGTCTACCAACAGATCGTACAACGTGAGCGTGGCTCGGAGCAAAGCGTTCGATAGGTATGTAGTAGAACAACGGCATGTACTGGCAGACCTAGGGAAGGGAACACATCACTCCGTGCCGCGCAGAGAAGATAAGGAGGAAGAATACGAGTAGAGGAGACAACAAGCGGTGGGATAGGGTGAAAGATCAGGCGCGGTCGACGACGGCAGCCTCCTCAGCAGCGGCAACTTTCTCGTCGGTGTACTGGGGCGGGGGGACGACGATCTCTTCGGCGTCGATGAACAAGACGCCCTCGTACTCGACGTGGTCAAGGTCGTCCTCCTCGCCGCGGAGGTTGCGGCCGCGGACGGCGCGGACGAGGACGACGGCGAGCACGTAGAACATGCGCAGCAAGACACCGATACCGCAGCCTGATATTAATAATAGCGGGCGCGCGTCAGTCAGTCAAGCGCTGATGGGTGATGGACAGCCAACGCACCGAGGACAAAGGCGACGAGGCGGCCCTCCCAGGGTCCCAGGGACATGAGCGCACGGTGGACGCGGGTGAGGAAGGGCCCGTCCTCTGCATGTCCGTGCATGGGGCGGTGGTGGTGCACCATGACGCGGCCGGAGGTGACCATGGTCGGGACCATGACGGGGACGGGGACAGGGACGGGCTGGATGTGGTGCATGATGACGGTGGGGTGGTGCTCCTTGGCCTGACTGTTGGCGTCGCCAGTGAAGCCGACGGCGGCCATGATGCGCGAGACGCTGTCCTGGACGGACTTCTGCATGGCCTTGCACATGTGGCGCACGCGGGTGGGCTTCCCGCTAGCGTCGACGCTGGGGACGGCATTGGCGGCCGGGTGGCCGAGGCGGAAGGTGGAGACACCGCTCGTCGAGACCACGACGCTGAGAGGATTAGCCATGGCTGCGGCGGGATCAGTGGCGAATGATAGCAGCCCCAGATAGCGACGCACCGAGACCAGCGCCGGCAACAAGGAGCGGAAGGTAGAGCTTCATATTGGAGAGGTTCTGGGAATAACCCAGGAGGTACTTAGCGGCAAGAGAGGTGTACGAGTAGAGGAAGGTGGTGGTTGGGAGCAAGGTGTTCGGGTCGTGTTTTGATGCTTATCTATATTTGTACGCCTTCACCGCCTTGCGCGCGGCGCTACTCTACCACCGAGTCACTAGGCCTGTAGCCACTCTACCGCCATTCAAGCTGATACTGCACGATGTCAAGACATCTATAATTTTGGTCGCAAAGCCCACTACCATTGTTCCGGCAATCACTGGGGGGTCAAGGAGTCGTTGAGGAGTCGTACCACCTCGCAATCTCAAGCCGCTATTCTTCCACCCTCGATTCGTTGCCTGTCGTAATTTTCATCGCATCTTCTCAGTCTATGGGAGTCACAAAGGCATGTAGACTTCCCTTATTGTTCGCCGCAAAAGCGGCCCGACTGCAGGACAATTGTCTGACCAGCGCATGGACTCGGAAGTACGTCCCATGCATAAACATTCTGATTTGCTCGGTGGTCCCATCACAGAGGGCCAGTTTGCTCGCATATGGTTAATCCTGTCTCCAACGAGCAGCGTGTGTGTGGATATTATGATGTGCTCGCTTTCAGCGTCAAGTCCTCCGACCGATTCTTTAGCGCCACCACCAGAAGACGTCTATCATACATACAGCAGTAACGCTTCCCTGCGCAATCATTCCGAACACCGGTCAACATTATTCCGATTCCCACAACGAAGCGAAAAGGCAAGTCCAAATCTTAGACGGTCATGTGGCACCGGAGGAAACTGGAGGTCCGAACGAGCGAGGCGCCATTGCGAGACGCTGTCAAGGAGCACGAGCTGCGGGTGAGCACGGTGCCCACGAGAGAGGCGCAGTACTCTGCGACGTATCTGACCGTATTTTCCACAAAGCAGCTAACCCGTTGACTGACTCTACAAGGCTCAGTAGGTGCTCGCGGGTGGCCGCTTGTCCACCAGACATGGGAACGTCAGCGGTATGCCCATCGCGCTTGTTCAGTGGACGGCGTCCCGCGGGGCAAAGCAGGACAGATGAAACTCGCAGGACAGATGAAACTCGCAGGACAGATGAAACTCGCGCTGTGATGTCGCCATAACTGGGGATTGGACAACCGTAAGGGTATCCTCGCATAAACCCCTGTCACTGCTTATTCTGCGAACGGTGGCTTATTTCTGCGGCTTACATTCCCCCACACGCTCGGTATCCCCATCTATTCCAAATTCACGCCCTGGGCTGAGGCAGCGCCGGCTTCTTATCCAACGAAGGCGGCGACAGCGAGAGGCTTTTCCCAGTCACCACCAGCACCTCGCCTCTATCGCAACTCAGATAGACAATCTGGTTCCATACCTCGAATCCCAGCGGCGTTATCCAGAGGATGGAGGGCAGGGACGACGACGAGCCAGCTATAAAGGAGCGGAATAAAGCTACGGAACGCTGTGAGGAGACAGAGGAGACCAGACTGCTCTCGCTGCCTTGCAATGTGAGCTCGAGGCACACTGGTCTGCCGTACCTTGGGCCCTGTTTTCTTCTCTCCCTCCCTTGCTGTCGGTGCCGGTACCGAGATTTACACCCGAGACGTGGTCGTCATAGCCATCGTCGACGAGTCCAAGATCGATTCAAGCAGCTTCGCGGGTAAAGTCATTGACATCGGCACCAAGTTCGGTCAGGACAAGCTCACTTACATGATGCACCCAAACCCCAGGAACGCCCACGGCTTTGCATACCCGGGTAGCCGCCTCCTCAACCTCCGCGGTATCATCGACGACAAGGAGATGCGCATGCCGACTACGCACGTACGACCACGATAATGAACGCTGCCTCATGGTCCTCAAGCGAGGCAGGGCCGCCGAACTAACAGTTGGCAGCGCCAACAACATCATGTCCTACACTTCGGTTTCGGCCAGATTTCTAAGGAGTCCCGTTGAGGAACAGAGCGGGGGTCCATGCTACGTAGACGGCGCTGTATACACAAAGATATATCTACTTCGGGGACGAAGGTGTTCTTCGTCAGATGAGCACGCGGAAATGTCTCACACACCTCATTGAAAGGATAGGATCTCGCAGGGGTGGCTACCCTGCCCTTCAATACCGATTCCGGCCCAGAGGCACTCCGGCTTCGCCATCGTAGACGGCGCTGGACGCATCAGCGATATCCTCACCGGCGGACATTCGGTATACACTTCCAATGTGCGGCCTTTGATCCGAGAGGAACGAAAGTCATCCCTTGGAGGTTTGAACGTGGCGGCCGAGGACAATGATCGGCCATTAATGAAAATCAGGCAAGGCGATGGGTGGTGCATAAATGAATGTGAATTATGATGCTATGCGTACTCGGGAAACTGGAGATGCCGCAGTATCTTCTCAAGCAATATAGTCCGAGACTCGAAATGTTCATGTAGGTCGAAAACGAGTCACGCAGAGATAATGAGCCTCAGCGACGACGCAAGCGGGTGTTTGTGCAAGGTGGCTGCGCAGCACAACGTGAGTGTGCTGACTCGGAAGGCGTCAACAGAAATGGAACTCACCGACAACAGCCTCGTCCATCCCCCACACTAGGGCCTCGTATAGCATCGCGCAAACGATGATCTGAGCGAGGATGCTCCCGAAGAGGCAGAGTATCAGCTGCGGCTGGCCAAAGCTCGCAACTAAATTGTCAGTTAGCGACAGCCCCCGGTTGCATCGAATCTACGGACGACGTACACAACAGGGAGAAGGCTAACCACGTGCTCTCCCCGGACGCAAGGAAGCCTAGCCACACAAGCAGCTCGATGCTGACCAGCGGCCAAGAGGGTTGTATCGGCTGTCGCAACACACCACCGAGGTATCGTCCGACGCCGAAGAAGAGGGCAGTTGTGAGTAGTGGCGCCAAGATGAGAGAGGTGAACCCGTCCGCCGCCATAGTGCGTATAGAGTTGAAGCTTGCCAGTAAGATGATCAAGGAGAGTGCGAGTGATGTGAAGAATACGATGCTGCGCCATCGGAAGGAGTACAGACCCTCGGCGGGGGAGTGCGAGGAGGCGCTGAGGGCTTCGAGGTCAGGATCGACTAGTGTAGACATTGCGTGCGACGGTGGAGTTCAGGATGTGTGGGTGCATCGTGCCCGCGCGCGAGTGCACGATGTATGGTTGAGGAAAAGTCTAGTGGGCGAGACTGGCATGACGGACCGGATATGTTGAGGGGCTAGTTCGTGCGTGCGGGTTCATTGGAGAGATAAGTAGTGTGCTGTCCATTAGGAATGCTTTGGAATGCAAGGAGTTCGTGACGACTAGTAGGCTATCCAACCCGCCAGCTAATGCGCAGAAGCCATACTTATATGTATGTTTTCGCGAACTCACCTTGTCGGCACACAACCCAATTAAGTGTCCACTGATCCTCACGCGCTTCTGTACTGTATACCTTGTAGTAAGTTAGCGGCCTGCGCCCTTGGAACCCCCGGTGAGTAGTGACTTGAAGAACTCTTGAAGTTCAACTTGAAGATGAAGTCAGAACAACCGCGTGGGAATCAGACTCGCGTGGCAGTTACCCCGTGCGCCCATGGCAAACTTCACTGCTTGCTCTCAACTTGCTCTACCTTTGGATGCTCCTAGCTTGCCCGTTTATATTTCATCTAGACTGACAGCGCTTCCTGTGCGCCTCCAGGCTGTCATGCCTCGTCATTTGGACCGGCAGTCGTCACTCCGTCATCAGACCTGGCTACTGAAGCTCGCAAGCATTCGATGCGCTCCACGAGACTCTAGCGATCTGCACGCCTTCGTGGTCGGTACGCATTGAACATTTGAACATGTGAATACCGCCCGAGGATCGAAGGCGACCGCGCGCAGGTATAAATGCCGCTGTTGGTAGCCTCCTCCGTCATCACATCCAACTCCTTCATATATTGAATACGCACCAGTCAATACACCATGCTTGACACTACCAAGGAACCCAGGTGTGTGCCTAGCTCCTTCACCTGGTCTACCTAGTCTTCTAGCCGCTTACCTCGTCTGAGCAGCAAGACCACCGGTCAGCTGCACTCCACCAAGGGCACCGCGCTCGAGACCGCCGGCAACCTCACCGGCGCGCCCGCTTGGCAGCAAGCGGGTAAGGACGAGCACGCTGCCGGCGAGAACGAGTATAATGCCGCGCAGACCAAGGGCTACGTCGAAGGTACGGCGGACCGCCTTTCAGGTGCGAAGGATGCCATCGTCGGCGCGGTGTTGGACGATGAAGAGCAGCAGTCGGCCGGTACGTGCATTTCCCTTCTACTCCGTGCGGTGCTTGGATCCTGACATTGAACACGTCTAGGGAATGCGCGAAAGGAGGAGGGAGAAGCGAAGCAGAAGATCAATAGCTCGGCTTAACAAGCCAGGCAATACGGCCATCTATTGTGTTTACGCGGATGGCGTCTGGCGTGCTTGGTCCGTGCGACGCCGCCATGAAGAGAGTTCTGGAAGCTCTGGTTGAGGTGTCGTAGGGATTGAACGACCTGTTGTCTCGTCAAACGTCTTCGCCGCAGTGATAGCCACTGGTCGTGCAGTCCTTCTTCTCCCCTAGAAGCGAAACTTGGCTCGGTAGTGCTTTGAATCGTTCTTGTCCGCCACGTGCAGCTCCAAGGATCGTTATATTTGGGTATGTGTATTGTGCCACCGCACGGCAGCACATGTGGCGGCTCGCCTGTGTATAAAAGGCCGCGCCCTCACGCTCAAGCCTCAGCCATCCACCACACACTGTATCCTCCGTCCTGCATCGCTTAGAGAATGACAGGTGTGTGTCACTTTTGGTTGCAGGTGGTCTACAGGCTCACTTCTTTGCCAGATTTCATAGATTACATCCAAGATCTCAACAACTTCATACAGGGTTTACAAATGACCCAAGCGTTTAAATGGGAATTCCTCCAGGAGGGCCCCGTGCACGCGCAGACATTCACCGCCTGCGCTATATGTGAGTCTAGACCTAAACATCCCTGATTCTGGAGGCCGACGTGTTCACTGGGGCAGGGGAGAACGTCGAAGTAGCTCGCGGGCGAGGCGGCAGCAAGTCCGCGGCGAAAATGCAGGCGTCGAAGAGAGCGCTTGATTTCCTGCGCGCACGCTATGCACAATAGCTTGCGCTCGCAATCGCGCTCGCTGTTCAGTTTCGAGAAGGTTTGATTAGATGTAACTAGCATTGGATGTGTGGAATAAACACCGGTTACCCTGGCCTCTGCGAATGGCGCGGGGCTACATACTAGTACTTGAATAGAAGAAGGGAGGATGCGATCACGATGTGTTGCACGACGCGCTTGTTCGATGCAAATCCTGGGTCGCAGACAGCTATTGCAACGCGACCTAGGATAAAATGATAGCGAATGCGCCGAGTTGAGCCAGTGCTAGTAATCAGCCTCGCTACTGAGCGAGCTTTGACCGCGAAGAGCCTTAAACGCAGTAGTCGGGTCAAGGGCAAAAGCCTGCCCTGGAGGAAGATATCTGCACGGGACGCGGCCGACGTTCACGTACGGAGGGCTATATTTTGGTTCGTTGATGACCACGCGCGATTATGATCATGAGAAGTTGCGCACCTCGCATCGACGATATCGTACACGAAGCACAGACAAGGCGCTCCTCTTCGCCACACACGCGCACTGTCCTCCGGCCATCCGGATCCAACGGCCAGCAGAACGCACTCTACGCCTATGAAGGCGCTTGAGCACGATGGGAATGCCGAAGCGAAAGAAGAAGGTGTTCGGTTTTGCCTTGGCGTGGCGGAAAGGTGAACAAAGATATACAGTATATAGTCTGAGCTATGACACGCATTATCGTTGTAAATCGGCATCAAAGCGGTGTTGCATCTACCCGAGGTCCAGCCCCCATTCATTGCCGTACACGACGTGGTTGACAATGCCACTCCGGATCTCCACATGCAAAACTGTGTTTATTGACGGCTCGACTCCATTGCCTCCCAACGCTCTGTCTGAAAAAGATGTCCGTCAAGTTCAATGCTCTGGGTACGAGTACTCTAAGGTGGGCTGAGCCGCGCTACGGTTGCTCGAACGTGCTACGGTGTGGGTCATGCTGCGCTACGATGTGGCTGAGCTGCGCTAAGGTTGGTTGAGAATGTGCTACGGGCAGTCGAGATCACACCGCTACGGTGTGGCTGAGCGGCACTACGGTGTAGTCGAGGTGTGGCTACGGTGTGCTCCGGATCCCAAGGTAGCAGTGAACCTACCCTAGGAGCGGTGGCTGTGCGTAAGCGCTGGGGTCAATTCTTGTGATCTCGACAGTCGAGATCACAAGGATTGTACCCCAGCGCTTATGTGCGCATGTCGATCAGGGGCGTTTTTGACTCAACATCTGCTGCAGTTTCTGTACTCACCCTCTCATCGGTTAGCATCGGATACGGCTGGTCCATCTTGTCCGTTAATACCTCGTCCATGCTTCGAAGTGGCACCGGGCTCTCTACTTGGTCTCCCCACATTGTCTCAGTGCGTCCGGCCAGCTCAGCTCCTCGAGGTGCTCCAGAGCACACGGAACGATATAGCGCGGTGAACCTCGTACTCACGGAGACGGTGCACTATTAACTTCTGTTTTTGAGTGCTGCTAACTAGCATGATTGTTCTAGGCAATGCGCGGAAGGAGGAAGAAGCGCGGCAAAACTCCATCTTCCGCACCGGGTTTTTCATGGGCACTTCAGGCAGAACGCGTCTCCCCGCTTGGAATTGTGGCATTCTATCTCTGTCGTCTGCAGCGCTTTATGGAAGCCTAGCTCATGACGCATCGTGCGCCGATGGAGACTCTTTGACCGAAGCGGCACTGCGGAACCCTCCTCCACTTGATAACAGACTCGGCTTGATGACGATGCCTTTCCATGCTACATGCTTGAGCTGAGGAATATTGGAGACTCTCCATGCATTCCTACGTCAAAACTCTCCGCTTCACTATCTGGGACCTGTGACGAGTCCCCTTTGCGTCTCTTCGCGTATGCTACCAACGCCTTCGACCCGCCTGGCATGATCATGGGACAGTTTCTCGCTAGCTGACACCAACATTCAAGCGTGCTCCATATGTCGTCTGAGCCAGGGCGGGCACCTTAGCATCGAATGGTCAACGTACGGGGCACCACCTGTCCTAGTCAACTTCCATGTGATACCATTGCGGGCAGGATTGAGGGCGTCACGCGTCATCGGGGGAGACCACTTGCGCTTTCCGTGGCGAGTATATAAGACTTCGCTACCTCGTTTCCTAGTATCAACATCCGCTTCTAAACAACGCTCTGTAAACATCAATTCAGCTATGGCCGATCACACCACCGAACCCAGGCAGGCATCTTCGTCTCTCTTCGCTCCTCCGATCAAGCGCTGACATCGCCATGTATGCAGCAAGCGCCGCGGCGAGCTGCACATTGCCAAGGGCAGCGCGCTGGAGAACCTCGGAAGTATGGCGGGCGTCCTCACGTGGGTGGGCGCTGGAAGAGAAGAGCGCATTGCTGGCGAGCGAGAGCGCGATGCCGCGCTAGAAAGGGAAGCCAAGACGAATAACGGTGTAGTTGGCGGGCAGCCTGAGGGACAGGGACAGCAACAGGCGGGTATGTCCGATTCATCGATCGTTGACTTATCGCAGCTCTCACGTTTGAATTAGGTGATTCGCAGAAAGGTAGCTCTTGAGTTTAGCGGACTTGGAGTTCAATGAAGCTTCGAATGTCGCAAGGATAAGGACAGGAATTTAGTTGCTCGTGTGGTCGGAGAGGTTCTGACGGTCCTGGAACACGTGGACGATGCTGTCGAAGACACTTGACTCTTCTCAGACGTCCAAGGGTCTACGGCAATGTCACATATTGACACGCGGCGCGAACTCTTTCTACTTGAACCGAGGCTCGGCTTCAATCATGGACCACGGTGATGACTTCTATGCGGTCTGTCGACATCCTCTGCCCCTCTCTTTCGTCACGCCTATCTTATCGTGCCAACATCCTGCCATGCTGTCGCGTTGCCGCCCTCTGCCCAAGCAGCTTCGGCGCCCGGACGATGCGAATCGATCAGCATCTACCAACATTCATTCGTCATAGCTCTGGGTCTGCCTGGAGCAGTGGACACGTTTGCCATTGGATAGATTGCGCATGCTCTCCGCGTGTTGAGCACATACAAAACCTCCCGTCCTCGTCTCCCGCCAGTGACATCCGCATTACACATCCCAAGCGATACGCAGACTGTCACCGCTTCCGAAACTTCACCATGGCCGATGAACTCAGGTAGGTGTCTTCGCCGCTCGCTATACCTATGATCGAGCGCTTACCTCGTCACGTACGCAGTAAGCTACGCGGAAAGCTGCACATCGCGAAGGGCACCGCGATTGAGAACCTTGGGAGTATGACCGGCGTCCTCACATTGGTGGGCGTTGGACGGGTGGAGCGCCTCGCTGGCGAGAGAGAGCGCGACGCCGCGCTAGAGCGAGAGGCGAAGAGGAATAACGGCGCCGTTGATGGGGAGGAACACAAACAGGCAGGCAGCGGGTAGGTCTGATCCGTTCATCGCTGAGTTATGGTAGCAGCTAATGCTTGCATCATCAGCACCACGAAGTAGCTTTTGATCAGTACCTTCAACTGAATTCAAATAGACGGTTTGGAGACGGTACACCTTTTTTCGAAATTCATTCAGAGTCGAATACGACGATCTCTATGGCTTCCCTCTATCCGCTAAGCATATATATGGGCCATATACACAGTGTCTGCTTAGTGCTAGAAAGCAAGTTGAAACAAGGCTCAAAATCGCATCACGTGACTAGATAACTTCAAAGACTGAAGTCACTGTGTCCGCGCTACGTTCACTGTCAGATACCACCAGTCCGCTCTCTTCTCGCCTCTTATGGCACCCAGGAATCCGAGACGGCCTCGCCCAGACAACTCAGCTGCGATTGTAGGCAGATCGGAGTTGCCCGTGCATGGGCGCGGAAGTCGCCCGGGCACCAATTTCGAGCACATCGCTTCCATCAGCCGAAGCAGCGGGCTAGACAAGGACGGGGACACGTACGGTGCTCCTCTTTGGTGCTATTTTAGTGGCCCTGACGCAATACAGCTGTGCAGGTTGAAGGACTTTGCCGTACAGGATGAGTATCGGGCCTTCGTGCAGAACAAGGTAGCTATCCTGCGCTGTCGCGCAAACGGGTGACTCTGAACTGACGCAGGTTACTGAATATTGGCGACGTTATCGCCGGCCGGAGGGAATGAGTGAAGCGGAGGCGAAGCAGAGGCCTGAAGTTGAAGGCAATTTGCTCATACACCTCCGTGCGCAGCGTCTTGCATCCTGCCCGCCATCCTTATTGACCTTTGACGCAGGAAAGCTCAGAGAGGGGATCTCCTCTTCGAAGCGGTGTGACGGGTTTTCTCTGGAAGGTACGACCCGCCGCTGCTAAATTCCTTAAGCCCACCCTGACCGTGACTGCCTACAGTGTACGAAGTGTCCTTCCACCTATCGATCATATTCCGGTCACCGGTACAGACAACATCGATCATACCACCGCTCTTGACCCTCTACTCTGCGGCAGCCTCGGCTTCAGCACCCCTTCAATTGACATCTTCTCTCGCATCTACAACAATCCTCGCTCAGCTCCACCACCTCGTAGTTCACTTCCCCTCCCAGCGCACGCTCTTCGATCGCACCGCACCCCTCTTCTTTACCCTTGCGGATGACTCTCACCTGCATACATGGATACGCAGCGTCGCGCGCGCTCTGCGCCGCGCTGAGTATGCGCAGCTCGACACCCTCACGCGGCCGCCCGCCCTCGATTGCCTATTCGCTCCATCATCGGATACCCCCGACCTCCGCATGGAAGCGCTGCGAACGCTAGCTAAGAGCGTACGCACATGCGCACGGGCCTCGGCGTGGCGGGTACTCCGGAATGCGTATCGAGAGGTTGCATTGGCAGTGGGTGATACGCGGAGCTGGGCTGCGCGCGCGCTGCTCCTCGTGGATGCGGAGGAGAAGCAAGAGGACCATGGCGAACGGAATTGTAGTGAGAATGGAGGCGCTGTGGACGCTTGGTTCATGGAGAGGGACAAGCTCGGGGAGATCGTGCGGAAGGAAGGTGCCCAGGGGAGATGGGTGACGGTGAAGGTCAAGTCGTAGGTGCGTAGTCGACTGTCACCTTTTGCTCGAAGCTTATCAGTTAGCGTCGCAGGTTGATACAAACTGAAAGCACTGTGCATGATCTTCTACACGAACATGTCCTCGCACGAGAACTGTGAATTCCTTGGCTTACACACAGAGGATGCTTAGTCGTACCTAGATGTCGCCGGTACTGACTCGCAGTGCCTGACTCATGTCTCTTAGCAGACTCATTAGAACTTGAGCCTTGTAAGCCGCTGTGGAGGGGCATGTTCAAGTTCAAGTTGTTTTTTTATGAAGAAAGTGTGAGGCGCAAGCCGATCTTATCTTATCTTATGGCTAGTAGATCATGAAGCTTATTTAGATGATA
Source organism: Auriscalpium microsporum (assembly GCA_019914985.1). Taxonomy (NCBI): domain Eukaryota; kingdom Fungi; phylum Basidiomycota; class Agaricomycetes; order Russulales; family Auriscalpiaceae; genus Auriscalpium; species Auriscalpium microsporum. Next base: position 1,038,647 of record JAHLMG010000013.1, on the reverse strand, counting down.
CTGACGCAGGGTACTAGAGTACTCCTTCAGCTCCTGCCACCGTTACTTTGAACGCCCTCGCTACCGACTTGCTTGCAGTTTCGCGCTGGCATACATCTCTGGCGATGACCACGTTCGAGCAGATCGTCGGCACATCTACTCTTGACGTCGTCGTACCCAACACGTCGTTGGGCTTCCCCACTGCTGACGTCGACCAGCAGCAATGGCTGCGCCGTCTTTCCGCGGGAGACGTCGAGAGGAAGCTGGCCTTCTTCGGTGCGCTGCGCTATGATCATGATCTCTACGTATTAACCCAGCTTCCCTGCAGATGAGCATCTCGACTTTCTGCTCGTACTACGCCTGGCGGCACCAGAAACGACTCTTTCCGATCCCTCCATGGCTCCGCTATCACTTCTATCCTTTTTGGCGCACACTCAGATATCTTATGACGCGACCTACATCTCTCCCTTGCCGCTCTCCCCCGCCCCAACACCCCGCGTGGGTACGCCGCCGCGCACCGTCTCACTCAAGCCTCGCGGCCATGTTCCACCAAGCATCGTCCCACCCAGCACGCCGAACCCGATGCCCTCTGTCACCGAACAGGACAAGCGCTACGTGCGCGCTGAAGGCACGACGTTGGCCACCGGCGTCTGGGGAGAGGACAAGGCGGAGACGGGCGAGGGAAGAGACGCGTTTGCCTTGTTGTGGGATGCGGAAAAGAAGACGTGGGTGGCGGTGTTCAGGATGTGCGTCAGCGTGGGTGCGTGATCTACTCATGCTGAGCAGGGATGAGCTGACTGGGGTTTGTACAGCGTTCCTGCGACTGCATGTCCGCGACCCGCTCCTCTGCTTGACGGTATCTACCACGCTCCGAGAGAGGCCCGTCCCCGTCACCTCCGCTCGGGAGCCGCTCGTCAAGCTCATTGCTGCAGTTGGCGGCCTGCCAAAGTCTCCCGCCGACCCAACCGAACCATCCTCCTCCGACGATGACGAGGAAGATGACCGCTTCTACACCGGCCTTTCAGAAGTCAACCTCCTCGAAGGACTTACAGCAGGTGGGCATACCTTATTGCATGGTGTCTTCGTGCCCTGACGGCGTTCAGCCCCGTCTCTCTCAAACGCCGCCGCGTCGCTCTCGCTTCCCACGACGCGGCTTGGCCCCAAGACACGAAGACGTGAGTTCTCTTTGCGGCCGACAGCAGCGCGCCATGCAAGGCCACATCACGAAGCAGAAACACCGACAACCGCGAACATGTCGGGGGCCCGCAACACACTGCGCAAGTCGTTCCGCAAGACCCTGCAAACGGTTTCGGGCTTCCGTGTGCGCATGCGCACCGTGTTCGTGCCGTACGTGCTTCTGCCCCTGGCGGACCCGGACGCGCTCGACGCGCTCGAGGCTGGCCACACGGAGCGCACAGTGGTGCTGTGCATCGAACTTGAGAACGCGGGCGAGTCGGGTGGCGGGTTCGCAATCGAAGACATAGAAGTATCGGTCGGCGGTGACGGCGGCGCGCGCGTGCGGCTGATCCGCTGGGGCGACGAGGCTGCCACCAACGAGAAGGTGTTTCCCCTGCGCATCGCCGTGCTCGAGCAGTACAATCTGCTGTATGCGGTCGAGCTCCTCAACCTCCCGATGCAAAACAAGGACGACCTGCTCTTGGGTGCGGCGGATGCGTCCCTGCCAGAGTCAGAACTTCAGCGCACGGTGACGATCAACGTCCACGGGCGACCATTCGTGGTGCCCCCTACCGGCCGAAGCGGACTCATACACCACGAAGACGGGTTTACCGATGCGCGGGCAAAGGCTCGCGAGCAGGAGCAGGAGCGCGCCCTAGTGTTTCCAACGCCTACGTTCGTCTCGCGATGGAATTGCATCCTCGACTTGTCTCCGCAGCGCAATCGCGATTCACTCACTGTGCCCTTGCGAGTGGACAGTGCCCGTCACGGCCCTGAATCGGCGAACCTAGCGGCGCGCGGCGGCGTCTCGCAACCCAGCGAAGGCCTTGGCGAGCGCGAAGTCCTCCCCGAACCCGCCTCCCCATTCCCCACGGCGACGCCGCGCACAGCCGTCTCCTTCGCCGCGCAACAAAATCCAAAGACAGCTTCCACACAGATCAGCAACCAAGTTGCAGGCAGCAAGCGCTTCACCGCGCCTCCTGGTGCCGGCGTCCCGCTAAGTCCCAAATTTCTCAATACAAATTTCCGTGCTTCAACTTCCACCTCCCTCCTCAATCCCGCCAATATCCGCGAATCCTCGCCCAGTCTCGGCACCGGTGCCGGTGCGGGGCCATCACCGCTTTCAAAGTTAGCATACACTCCGCCATCGCTCGCTGCTCAGACGTACGCGCGCCCTCCGGGCACGCCGAAAACGACCTTTGCGCCCCCGCCGCCGCTTACGCCGCATGGCTTCGGCTTTGCTGCGATTGGCAACGGCATCCCGCCGCCCGCACCCATCAGTCCCATGCTCCCCACCGCTCCAGGGGACGAGCAGTTTGTCTCGGACGCACCGCCGATGACACCCGCGTACCCTGCGTACGCTAACTCGCCGGGCCCCCCGACCCCGCGCGGGCAAGCCCCGCTGGCCGGCTGGGGCGGGGCTGTGGGCCCTGCGGTGGAGCTACCGCGCTCGCGTGCGCCAGGAGTGCCCCTCACTAGCGTGGGGAGTGGCATGGGGAGTGGCGTGGGGAGTGGCATGCGCACTGCGTTTGGCTCGCCGAGCACCCCGACGCCGCATCTCGGCGCGGGGCGCGCAGAAGACGATGGTGACGCGGCGCAGCCGGACGCGCAGAAGATCGTTGTATCGGTGGGGCTGCTTCTGGGCGCGGACGCCGCAGTGGGGCAGCCGAAGATACACCCGCACGACCGGTTTACACTGGATATTTTCGTGTTCAATCAGAGCGCGTGGACGAGGAGACTGGAAGTCCGTTGTCGCGAGCGGAGGCGGAGGAGACATGGGTTGAAGGGGCCGGTAGGGCCAGGGGTTATCCCGCTGGAGAATCGGGTGCGGGTTGGGTGCGTCGTCAAGTTGTCCGATATTGCGGGCGGCCTCTAATGTTAACATACAGGCCGCTGAGACCTTCGACATGTCAGTCCGTGCGGATGGACTTCCTGGCGCTTGTCCCAGGTGTGCATGCGATTGATACCCTGACTCTTACCGACGTGGAAACAGGTTACTCCATGAATTTACGGTGAGAAAGTTTTCCATGTCGCGCTATCTGCTGCGCTCATGTCTCTGCTGTTTTCTAGGTCTGTGATGGACGTGGTTGTGCATGAAGTTGTGCAAGCTGCTTGAGCATGTAACGCGTTACTTATCATTTTGTATGACGGTGTATTGAAACCCTCGCCGCCAGTTCTTTGTGCGAGCTCGTCCAGCCAACGCTTGATACCATGGTTTTTTTTGTACTGTCGATCAAATATTTGGCTGTGAGCCCACGCCAATGGCCACATCGGGCGCGCTGTGGCGAGAGGCATCGAGAGACGCGGCTCATCACCGCAGCGTACGATGATGGGCGCGGCGTCAACAAATGCCCGACAAAGCAGCATGGCAACCCACCGCCCTCCTTTTCCTGCGCAGTGTGCGTCCAAAGCGGCGTTGGCCTCTTGTTTTGTCCCAAGACGCTAGACGCTGGCCCCCCGACCTTTGTGCATGTTGAGAGTCGTTTCGCTGACCCGCACTTTGTTCCGCAGGCTCTACGGACGGCTCGTGAGCGACCTCGTGGTATTACGCGATGGTCTGCACGGTTTCCGCACGGGCGTAGCGTTGATTAGGTGACGATCGGTCGTTCGAGCAGAGGGGTCGGTGAGTTCAGGCTCTTCGCACTCTTCGAGAATCCTCCTGCTGACATTGGACGTTGGCCTGCAGCTCCCCTATTCTGCAAAGCATTCCTCGACATCCTTTTCTCATTCCCGCCTCCTTGATGGCTCTTCCATGCGCTACCTCGCACACCATCCCTATCACCAACAACTTCGTGCTGGAACTTCGATCGCGGACGAAAGTCGCCTCAAAAACTCCCCGAGAACATGAGCGCTCCAAAGAGGAGATCTAGCGCCGCGGCAAAGTATTGGGGGTGGGGGATAAAGAGGCGGAGAGGACGGAAGAACGACGGCATTGCGAGGTACGCGCTTGCATTCCCCCCGTTAGCTTTCTCGTCGAGATGTCTCACACTGTGCGCATGTCCACAGGCGCGCGTTATTACACTTGAGGCCGGATCACAACCATCCTCGACAGGATTGGAACCACGCTTGGAGAGCACCCGTCCACACGGCAGACTATCGCGAACGATCAGCAAGGACAGCGCGCAAGCGGTGCATCTGATTTACGCACCTTTCCAACCCCCATGTGCTCTCTTTGCCCATACGTCTTTACGGGTCTTCGTATGAGACGAGCCCATACATTCCCCAGCTTGGGACACGTACAACGCCGCGCGCTCAAGAGCCGAGATCGATTAGGCTGGGTCGGTCTACTTACTTATTGCGCCACATCAGCTCGTCAGGCCGTGGAGGCGGGCAGTCCCGGTGTCGACACTGCCAGGGCCCGGGCGACTAGCGCGGTGTTCGACCGTCTAACCCGACGACTGCAAAGGTGCCTGCCTGCCTGCTATGTAGGGTCTTACCTCCGCGACCGGCGGTGTAGACCAGGCGACCCGGGGCAACCGACAATTCAGCCAGAATTCAAAAGCCGCGAGTCTCGCTTGCGAACGCTGCTCGGGGGCCATGTTCAGCTACCTTAGCACCGAGAATACGATCACATCAATGGAAAGGCTGGTGCAAACGCTAGTATGATCACGGCGTGCTTTGCAGCCGATGCGGTGGGAAGATCACTCCGTCATTGTCGTGGGGCTCAGGACTAGGCGATGTCACCAGAAGTCGTTACGTGCCCCAACACATCGCATCACAGTAGTGTGCAACCAAACATTGCGCTCTTCGTTGATCTCCCAAGCCTTTTCTTTTCTTTTTGATCACCGTGGCAGTCTTCTGTCGGTGATGGCGGCTTCAAAAGTCCATCTTCAGCACAACCTAAGTTGTCAAGCCGATACTAGACATAGGCTAAGTGAAACAACGCGAGACCAACAATGGATGTTAAGTTACAAAGATGCACGAGGAAGACAAGTATGATACCGGGGAAAAGATCAGACACGAAGACTGCAAGGTACACAATACAGGGCGCATCCGATCGTTCACGTCCGCAGTAAAGCCTTCCTCCCCTCTTCACCAGCCCTACGCGTCGACCCAGACCGCGCTCCCGCACTGGAGGCCCCAGCGCTCTTCGTGACCCCCGCCGGAGGCCGCGCAGCGCTGTTCGCGGCAGCGACCGCACGCAGCAGGTTGCCGCCGCTCGGCCGCTTCACGCGCGTTGCGCTAGCCGGCGCCGGCTGGCTCGCTGCTGGCGCGCCCATGCGTTCGCGATCGACCCTCTTCAGGAACGGGCTCGGCAGGTTTTCCTCGTCTGCGAGGTCGTAGACGGGCGGTGCGGGGGTAGACGCAGACCGGGTCGTCTGGGGCCGCCCGCTCGTCGTCGGCTCCCCGCCGCCAGCAGTGCTCGCGGCGGTCGTCGACGATGATGACGAGGGGGTAGAGTTTTGGCCCGGCGCGTCATCGGTCGACTGCGTCGGGCGCTTGCCCGATGGCCGAAGCGAAGGGCGGCGCAAGCGCGTCGCGGGCACCGGCTTCTCCACCGGCTTTGATGAGCCGGAGAGGGCGGGCGCAGACGCGGTGCTCGTCAAGCCCCGACGTTTCGACGGTGAGCGCGCAACCGGCACCCTGTTCTCGCTCTCGCTCTCATCCGCGCTGTCATCGTCCTTGTCGAAGTCAAAGATCTGTGCAAACCCCAGCCCGCTCTTCGGGGATGGCACAAAGAAATGCGCTAGCTCGGCGGGGGAGGGCGTTGCGAGAGGCTGGCCTGTCGCGGTCAAGATGACGCCCTTCATCGCGGACGCGGGCGGGAAGTGGAACTGCGGTTCGGGGCGGTTGGCGGGGGTCTCGAATGAGCCAAAGGGGCGGCGCGTTGGGGTGCTATGATGAGGGTGCACGTCCTTGGTTAATTGAGCGAGCGGCGCGAGGATGTTTTTGACTTCCTCCAATGGTGTCTTCTCTTTGTTACCACCTTTAATTTAGTGTGAGTGGCGCCAGGGCCAGTCAGGAAATGCGTACCTTTCTTCGGAGTCTCCTCGAGCATTTGAACCTGCTCCTCAATGTCCCTCCGCATGCTCTCCAGCCTGTCCCACTCCTCCCGCCACCGCTCCTCTGCCTCGCGTGCGCACTCATCTCGTACTTCCTGCTCACGTCTTCGCCATGCCTCCTCGATGTCTGCCTCACGCCGCTTGACGGCCTCCATGATTTCCTCCTCTCGCCGCTGCATGGCATCCGCAACTTCCTCTTCCCTGCGGAGAACGGCAGCGCGTAGCTCTATCTCCCTCTTCCCGATAGCCTGTTGGATCTGGGGACCAACGGACGCAGATATGTCCGCCAGCTGACTCTGGAGGTTCGCTATGTCGAGCTCCTTCTGTGCGAGCAGAGAGTTTTGACTGGACTCGCGGGAAACAAGGGCCGCCTCCCGTGCGTGCATTTCGCGCTCCTTCTCGTGTAATTCTGCCTTGAGACCTTTGACGTGCTCGAACCTGATGAGGATGGTGAGTGCGACGCCTGGATAAGAGGCGACTAGTACTAACATCTTTCGTGTCTCGAAGACGTGATAGGCATGTTCAAGTTTCTCGTGCTGCATGAGCTGCACAGCAGACGGACGCATGGCGGGCTGTAGCCAGTCAGGAGCTGATCTAGGGCGCTTCGCGATGCAGACTTACATTCAGGTTGAGCATGGCCTTAATGACGCTCCACAGAGCCTGGCTGTAGCCCCGTGGAAGGGGAGGAATACGACCATTTCTGCATTACACATGTGTAAGCCACCTGTATCGCCGCGAGCTAGCATGTTCCAAGAGGGGGCGATGCACACCTTATATGCAAGCTCAGCTCATTATGCGTCCTCGCCTCATGGAAAGGCGGGCGCAGAGCGCACAGCTCGTAGATCAGGCATCCGAGGGACCAGATATCGGACTTCGAGTCATATGCTTTCTCTTGCGTGACCTCCGGAGACATATAATATGGCGTCTGTGTCCGCATGTTAGCCGACTGGGGCGCAGTGAACACGACATGCCGCACCCCAACGTATGTATTCGCCAGACTCGCTTGGGTGAGGGCTTTGGAAAGGCCGAAATCCCCAAGCTTCACGTCGCCATGCTCGTCTAGGAAGACTGTATGCGGGCGGTCAGCCTCTTCGACGACGTGCCACCCTGAGAATGACGCACCATTGTCGGGCTTCAGGTCCCGATGCAAAATCTGCGGCCGTCGTTCACGGCCGTCGCCCGCGTCGGAGCCGCTACTCCCTGACCGCCCGTGGCCGTTCGGGTGGTGGCAGTACTGGAGCGCAAGCAGTATCTGCATAAAGTAGTTCCACACCATGTCCTCTGAGATGGGGCGATTGTGCTTTTGCGCTAGGTTGATGACGGCAGAGAGGTCACCGCCACCGCAGTATTCCATGACGATATAGAGCATGCCGGCGTCGCGGTCAACGTGTCGGTCGTGGTAGCGGACAATGTGCGCATGGTCGAGGTCCTTCAGGATGTTCCTAGAAAGATATGTCAGCCGCAGGCGCTGATGAAGAGGAAACAGAGACGCACACTTCTGCCACAATTTGCTTCCGATCTCGTTCATTCATTCGCTCGAAATTGAGGTCCTTGCGTGCAAGGATCTGCCAGGTGAGTCGTCAGCCACTGGTAGTTCGAGAAGGTATGGCAGTACGCACTACGCCGTCCGACTTTCGTCTCACTTTTCGTATAATTCCAAAGCAGCCATTACCTATCACGTCAAGGGGTTCGTAGAGATCGAGGAAAGACGCCATGAGAAGCAGTTGACCCGGGTATTACAGCGTCGACGAGTAGGCCAATGGAGGCTCTCTCGGGGGTATAAGTGCAGAGAAGGTCGCCCGGGATGCAGCGAGAGGGTGTGAGTTCGTGAAGTCGTGAGCAGAGGACGGTCCAAGTTGAAGTGGCAGCCGCCCGTGTTCGAGGCAGCACGTGACCGCATCCCCTCAGACTTAGTAAGCGACCTCATTGTCTCCTCAGTAAGACACACTTCGTCCAGATACACCTTCTGCTTCATTCGTCGCGTGCATCGTTTCGCGCATGATTACGAGCCTCGCTCACTCAGAGAATCTCTTCTGTGGACGTGTTGCTTTCACTCCGAGAACCGGTTTCCACGTGCACGTCCCGGGGTCGTCTGTCTTCAGGCTCCGAGAATCGCGAGCCTGACATTTGGTAGTCGCGGTTCTTCGATTATCCGGGCCAAAGACCTGCAGAATAGTCAATGACCATCTTAGAGCCCCGTGGGGGTGTTATATTCTGGCGATTCTCTCCCACGGCCCGCGATCAGCGCTAGCCTTCCGTCGGAGCCCTTCCTGGGAGTTGGCTACACGTTTCAGTGCGTTGAGTGGTCTTTCCTTTACTGATCTGCACTGTATCCATCTGACCTTCCTCTCGCAGATGCACCACTCAACTCGTCGCTGGTTCCTCATGTCCGACAAGTCTTTGATCTGCAACAGTGGGACAGGAAACACGCGATCTTGCAATTTCTGCTGGTACAGCAGGAAGCCGGCCGGACTTTCGGTCATCACAGCGTCTGTCGTTCCACCAACATGATCAACTGCTGCCCAGATTGTCTCCCACGCATACGGGCGGAGCGGCGAGATCGACATATGCGGGAACCAGATAGGCCTTCCAGGCACGGCACTGTCTCCGGGCAACACCGCCTTGCGAGCCGGACGCCCTTTCCACGCCCGTTGTCTGTTCTCTGGAAAAGAAGTGACAGGATGAAACTCACGGCCCAGGCTACCACTAAAGTATGGTAGTCTTGCTCACTCTCAGCTCCCAAACCTCGGTAGGAAGTCGAATTGGGAAGCCGCTGCCCCAACGACGCTGACTACGGTTGGTACCGCGGACTCTCGAGCGTTTGGTAGTGCGATGTAAGTATAGAGCCATGACCAGAGATGATTAATCGTCAGTGCCCATAGCGTAAGCTTTATGTTTGTCTGCGCCCAGGTGGGAACACGAAGATGCTGGTGACTGTTGTCCTAGCCTTTGAGTAAATCCCAGAACACTGCTCAATTCCCCGTCGTACTGGAGGACAACGTAACGGTGTTTGCTTCGCTGCAGAGGCGTCGTGCCTCGGAGGAGCGGAACGGAAGGCAGCTTCTAAATAGAACACAGCCACTGATTGACAGTTTCTGTCATGACGCGCTTCCGAGCGCCGTTGTCTCCGCGAGCTGTGCATCAACAGGAACGGACACAACAGATTAGCACTCGTTATATTCATTGCAGACTCTGCGTGGATATCCTAGCACCTAATCATCCTGCGCTCTTCTCATCGCCATACACGACGATGGTGCTAGATAACCTCCTGCGGCCTCAGTTACGGCTCATCGCTTGACCGCCGGGGCCTGACCAGATTGCGCGTCGATCCAGGCGGAGGGAAGTTGTCGACTTGTCTATTTGCGTCGTCGCTAAAGCACCTCCCAGCCGTGTGTCCCTCCGCGGAAAAGCCGGCGCGTGCTGCGTGGTGAATCCTGACGAACTTGACAGAGTACGTCGTGCTGAATTCCGGCGCACGCCCGTCTTTGGATCCGGCCGATATCATTCTTGTGTTGCAACCCGAGGTCGCCGTTTCAACGAAAAGGGGCTGATAAATACATGTCGTTGTCGTATGCCCACTCACACGCTCGTCTACCGTAAGGATCCTGCATCACGATGACCCTTCATCCACCGCTCCCTAAGGCTGTTCTGAATATAAATGCCTCGCGCGCATGCCCCCTGGTGCGACTGAGTCAATGATTGACATATCCTGCCAAACGAAACTAGCATCCACCTCATCAAATAGCTTGTCGAAGATCGTGTGGGCCTCTATGCATGATTGATACGGTGCGTGGGTGTATACTATAATCCTGCGATCAAGGCGGACGCCATCCCTACAAACTTCTGCGCGGACTTCGGACCGATTGGTACGCGTACAGACCATCACATGCTATTTGGCGCCGTGGCTTCATACATTCGTTGCATACGACGCGAGACTTACAGGGGCGGGTCAAACCGCTTGAGAGGAATGTATCCTGCTCCAGACGACGTGCAACACCGATATTGGCCGTCAGACTCAATGGAGTCGCCACAGCGACTTCTCCGCCCACGATCCTGCAGAACAGAAGACGTACAAAAGAGGACTGGCGGGGTCTTTGCCCCTCGCCGTCCATCCCCGTTGCCCAATACATACTTGCCGAGTTGCTGCCGAGCGCTGTCAAGCTCTAGTCCAGCCTTTCTGGTGCCGACGACGGGGCTCCACGGCGTTCAACGTTCAGGGGTAAAACGCATGAAATATCATGCAAAGACGACGAGGACGGACGATCTGCCAAAGGGAATCTTTCTGCAGCTTCGCGCACGATCCAGGGAAGATATAGATTTTGAGCAGACCGAAAACGGCCAAGTAGAAAATCAGAAGGTGCTAAGTGATACATTTGGGCGGGTGATCAACAATGGGTATATTCTATAGACGTATGTACGGTATAGTCCCGGCACACGAAGAAGTCGTCGAACGGTGGGGCGATGACGGGGAAGTACAGGCACTTGATATCATATACAAGGGCGGCTGGCCGCCTGATGGGCTTCTGTATGCTACACTGTATTGAATAAACGAGGAAGAATGGAGACGTGCAAATGCGCCGATCGCGGGCACTGACTCGAGTGGCAACGCAACGGCCCTGTCTGGGTATCCTGTCGACGCGGTTCGGCGAGGCGCGGTACATTGCATCAAATGCCTCTGCTTTCCTGCTGCACCTGCCCCAAATGATAGTCTAGCCGCGGGGTTGCCGATCAGCGACCTGGCACTTTGGACTGAAGCACGAGCGAAATACGTACTAATCAGGGCATATGTAGGCGCAAAGACCGCCATGGTAGCTTGGAGCTGAACGAGAGCGGCGCGCAGCTCCGTGTCACGGTGCGCAGGAACATGTGCCGGCTCCCCCTGTAAGGAGCGCACAAGCTCATTGATTAGGACGCGGCCGACCGCTGCCCATATTGTCTGGGGGAGTTAGGGATTAGCGCCGTTGGGGACAACGGGCATGCACGGCGAGAAGCACGCACTCCCAGGACAGAACTGATGTCGGTAAACTCGTGCACGCGAACGGCCACGTTCGCTCGTAGAATTGCCGTGCCGGCGGCAAGGCACTTGGCGCGCGATGCGGCATTCTGCTGGGCGAAGGCTGAATGGAGCTGCATGGTAGCTGCGTGCGACAGACAGTGAGTCATGTGCGCGAGCTGCAACGCTTCGCCGGTGAGGTGGTCGACATTGTCGAGGGGGAAGAGCTGCGTCTTGAACTCCTCGATGCGCGTGTCTACGGACACGAAGTCTGCGTAGAAAATGTTCATGTTCGGTAACTCTGTATCACGCATGAAGCGAAATACGTTACAAGATATCACTGTGGGATTTGGCGCACCAGGTCTCCAAGATGAAGCGAGGCGTGTCGCCCGCTCGAACAAAGCGGACGCCTTGCTCATCTGTGTCAATGCACCGTGGTTCTCCCATGGCCAGCCTGCGTTGATGCCACTGAGGAAGTTCCGGACCGTGCCACTTGTCCGCAGATTGGGATAGATGTGCCCCTAGATACCAGTGCCGTAAAACGTTAAGTTTTGAGGTAAACCGCTAGAGAATGTGACACACCCTCTCATATGTTTCCATCTCCAGCGGCCAAGGCGTGTCAATCTGCATACCGTATGCCTCGATGTCGGAAATCACGGCAGGCGTGCCGAATGCAACCGCCCAGCAGCGGTCCATACAAAACGTGGCCCAGAATCCATTGATGCGTTCGCCTTCTTCGGTCTGATCGCGAGGTTCCGGAAGGCTCAGCTCGACGGGATCGATGAACCGCGAAAAGGCCGGGACGGTTTGGGCCGTGCGTATCTTGTGGAGGCCGCATGACACCGCCAGGGCGGCGGCTGAGTCGGCTTGATGACGTCCCTCAAAGAAGCGACCGTTGCGGATGAGATAGTTGGCCAGCAAGATCTTCGCTTGAATCGTTTGGAGTATTTGATGTGTCGGGGTGGAGGAGACTGCGGTGCCTAACAGCGACAGCGTGCGCGTCAGAATCGCAGGTTCAATGGCGGACAGATCGTCGTTGTGCGAGAAGATGATGCCCCACAGGAAGACGGCGTTGAGAAGCGCGGGTAGAGGGCGGCTGGCGTTCCCATTAGGGAGTAAGGCGGTGTGTCGGAAGCGTACTTCGTGGAGAAACCAGGTGCAACGCGACGCGTTCTGGAAGAAGACGTCCAGGCTAAAGGAAAGCGCGTGTTAGCTTGTGCCCGCATGTGAGGTGAGCTAGATGATGCTCACAGCTCCTGGACGAGCTGGGCTGGCGGATCGTCGGTCTCCCACCATGTCTTGGGGCTCGAAGTAGACGAATGAAGGGAAGGACAACCCGAGCCTGCGAGCGGGGCTTCGTTTGTCCGTTGCGACGCGACCTCGAAGGGATTGAGATATGCAAACTTACCGACGACGGGACTAGACGTGCCAGACGAACGCGAGCCTCTGGACTGGGTTGCGGTGCTGGTGCTGGGGAAGAGGGATGGCTCGTGAAGTGATATACCCGACGACGGCGAGCCATGCTGTGACTGGTAGTACGAGGAGTGCGGGTCGTGAAGGGTGATCGATGCAGAGGCGCTGTCGGGATTCTCGAGTTCGTGGATGCGGGCTTCAAGTTGCGCGATGTTCTCCTCGAGGATCTGGGTGCGTGTGCGGCCCTGGCCGTCCGTGTACTCGCAGTCGTCGGACCTATTCGAGCGGCCACAGGGGCCGCAGACAGGACGGACGCCATCGCATTTCTGCAGAGGAAACTATGAGGGACAGGAGAAGGGGACGGGAGAAGGGATGACAAACCATTTTGCGTCGCCTGCATGTCAATGTCATAGCCGTCAGCGGTGGGCATGAACGGGCAGTAGCCGGAAAACGCACCTGCAGTTGAGGCATGCCTTGCCTCTTTGGAGGGTGCCAGAGGTACTGGAGCGCGGGGATGTCGAGGCCATGGGGGCGTACGGCGGGGTAGGTGGGACAGATACCAAGGATGCGTCGATGACAGGATCCGGCGGCGAGGGGAACAGCGGCGAGTATGATATTTATATATTCTTGGGCATGTAAAAAGCTTAAGAGCCCCCGCCCGCGCTAAGGAGGCACGCGTAAGGAACGGAGGACTGGTGCGACCGAATGCGGGGAGGTGGGTCGGTACATGCGAGGCATTGGACCGGTTGACTAGACGAGGGGCAAACATGAAAGTCATCATCGGGAGCAACACGCATCGGAGGCCCAACATTCATTCAGATCTCGGGGACGGAGCTGACAAAGCACGTCTCCGGTGCGCCATTTCCTAGGGCCGAGCACTGCACCGTCTTCCCCCGGGCCTATCCACCCTCGAAAACACAAGCACCACGCTTTGTCGCGAGTGTATCACCTTCCCCCACTCGTCGCCACGCCTGGCGGTGTCCAGGGGGCCTGCCCAGTATCGCTCTCAGCCTCGCCGTGGGTCTCCGGTCCTCTGTAGCCTCATGTCGGATATTTGCGCATCAACAAAACATCGATAACTAGTAAACAAAAAATACATTTAGCATCCCCTTCGCCGCGCAGTCCTCGGCCGCCGCACTGCCCAGACATTGCCTTTGATTACCATATATGGCCTCGCGCCCGCCCGTGACACTGCTTACTCGGCTTACGTTCGCCGCGCCGTGACGACCGTCTCGAAGTACTGTCCGATCGCCGCGTACAGAGCGTGCAACAGGCTCAGCTGCATTTGACAGGGGTGCTACTGCTACTGTATACGGGGGGGAAAGTAGACATCATTAGTGAAGGGGAATATTGATAATCACCGCTCTGTCGCACGGCGGGGTAGCACTTTCCCGTGCTTCAGCGACGTACCGACCCAGACGCCGACATTACAGGCATCGTCAACGCGGACGTTGCGCAACGCTCACCTCGTCAGTGGGAAAGTCCGGCGATGGACCGGCTATTGCGTGCCGATGAGCCAGGCCCCCGCCGACTCCTCTCCGCTTGACGGTCATCCCGGCCGTCCCAGCATTTCAAGCCATCCATCATGGCCAGTAAACTGTGCGAATCCTCCTGAGATTTAATATTGACTTGTGCTCGGTCGGCCAGTACTTGTCTGAAAAAAGAGCTGTCGTTGGTGGAGAGACAGCTGGGCACAGCCACCACGCCTATCACGATCGAATCTCCCGATCCGGAATTGGCAGGCACGTTCTGCTACTTATCCTCGGACTTCCGACTTGCCCATCCTTGATCATGAAGAAAGATCAGAGCTGTGCAAGCTGAGTCCATCACGCACACGAACTATTCCCCGAGCGCATTGTCGCTCGGAGGAGGCATGCGCTCCCGACCATCCGCGCGGGATGAGCCTGCCCACGCCACAAGTATAAGTTCTCGCATACGACTGCTTCCAATTCAAAGGGCACACCTGCACATTCGACATGCATCCCGCAGTTAACGCCAAGCGACGCCCTCTCCACGAATAGCCAAGCCGAGGGAGAGGAGTCTCCTACACGTTTCAGTCGTCGCACCTGTGACACCCGCCGATCGCCCAAACGCCTCGGGGCAGGACCAACCCGCGAGCGGCCCACGTCCAAGGCGGCCGCGGCCATACGCGTCGACGCCCGTGCCGCGATCAGAGTGAGCTGAGCCGCTTCCCGACGCAACCCGCGCCTTCGCAAGGCTGTACCGGGACGAAGGTGGACATGCTCATGCGCACCTCCGTAGCCTATATTCGCCCGTAGACATTAGCGCCACCGCCATACAGGGAGGGGCAGAAAACTGCTGGGGCCGAAGGGAACCGCGCAGGAGATTTGCTCCGCGTCGCGCTGGACGGCTGTTAATACTTTCGCCGCGGAATGAACCATCTGAGGGTGCAGGGGTCAAAATGAGATGCACGCAGGAAAAATGGCCCATACTTACACGGGGTGGCCTTATACTCATGCGCCGCATGGCCCGCCAATGTTCTTCCTGGTGAAAGAACGCCTACACCCACGGCACGACGATGCCGCAGGCAGTGAATATGCCGGTCTGTGTCGATGAGGGACAGCCATCATGGTAAAAGCAGAGGA
The DNA here is from genome assembly GCA_019914985.1 of Auriscalpium microsporum. Lineage (NCBI taxonomy): Eukaryota > Fungi > Basidiomycota > Agaricomycetes > Russulales > Auriscalpiaceae > Auriscalpium > Auriscalpium microsporum. The sequence continues at coordinate 1,023,477 of JAHLMG010000013.1, read as the reverse complement.
GAGGGAGAAAGCAAAACTCGGCAACGCAGCACAATCGCCTGGCATCTGTCAAATAACCCGGCACTTGCCCGCATGCGCCGGAAGCGCCATTATTTCTGCCCTCGCGTACGGGAATGGGGGGGGGGGGGGGGGGGGGGGAAACGGACATAAATTAGGCACCGGAACATCTTCCATGACACGAAGACAATCCTATCCGGCCGACCGTGACCCCCTGCCACCGTGAATATCTGCCCTCCTGCAAGGCAGACTCCCTGCGCACGCACCGACATCGCCGAAAACGCATTACGCGTGATCGGCGAGTCCCGGCGTTGCTGGCGGGAAGTATGTCTGTGCAACGCACCATCGACTTGATCCCGCTGTCATCGCAAATTGGGACTTTAGCGGGAGTCGAGCCGACAAGTGAGGAAAGGGGACGGCGCGTTCGAAGGCGTGGACGGTGTTTCCGGGGAGTCGAGTCGGAGGCCGGGGGATCGAGTCGGAGGCCGGGGGATGCGAAGCGGTTGGCTGCTAGGCAGCCAGTTCTGTCAAAGCACACTAGTGCAGGGCCAGCGACTTATAACAAATTACACACGGAGATCAGCATTCTATGTCTGCATACGGAACCATCACCGGCGGTTCGTCCCCCACGGTCGTGGGGCCCATCCGCTTAAGAGAGTGGGTCTTGAATCGCTTCGGAGAGTGGGTCTTGTGTACCAGATGGGCCTATTGTAGCCCGCGGCCGCGGTATGCTGCACGAAGCACCTGCCAACCACGCAGAACCCCTGTCACATATCGCAGAGCGCGAACATAGAGCGGAAGTAGTGCCGAGAATTGTCAGGATGGGGCCCAGGCGTTAGAGCGTCAGGATTGTGTTTCCGGGAGATTGGAGCCCGCGGGATGCGGAGCGGTTGCCCGCAGGTTTAGACAGATTACAGACAACGATCAGCACTCTTCATCTGCATTATAGTCGATGATTCTCACCACACGTTCATGACGGCTATGGCGAGCGTTCCTGCCACTCCAATGAGCCGGTCTTGTACACCAGATGGGCCTACTGGCGTGCGCCAACCTGAAGAATCAATGAAGAGACTGCCTGCCAGCTGCCGGCATTGCGTGCGTTTCCTCATCTTAACACTGTGTCAGCCACGACATATAAGAACACATGGAGGGTACGTTCCGTTCATTTGTCATTCTGTCCTATTGGCACCGTGTCCGCTCGTCGGATCGCCACCAGGGTGATGGCTTGCGTGCGGCGCGCTGGTGCGACGGCCGGCGTGCCGCGCGCGCCTTCGTACTGTATTTGTTCAGCTGCAAGTGCTTGTCCGACGCATGCATCTTTAGGGAAAAAAGGTTTCCTTCTGGTCTCCTTTCTCCTTGTGCAAGCAGCGCTGGACAATGAGTGAATAGTAGGCCGCACGGAAGAGCTAACATCATGTGATACAATTCCTGCAATACAATCTATGAACGCGACAAACAAATCAGAAACCATAGCAAGCGAAAAAAGGGCATTGTACATAATATACATCACTTCAAACGCTCATCTTCATCGCGATGCTCGGGTGTGGGTCGTACCCGTCCACGACGAAATCGTCGTACACAAAGTCGTCAATCCATACAAAACGTGGCCCAGAATCCATTGATGCGTTCGCCTTCTTCGGTCTGATCGCGAGGTTCCGGAAGGCTCAGCTCGACGGGATCGATGAACCGCGAAAAGGCCGGGACGGTTTGGGCCGTGCGTATCTTGTGGAGGCCGCATGACACCGCCAGGGCGGCGGCTGAGTCGGCTTGATGACGTCCCTCAAAGAAGCGACCGTTGCGGATGAGATAGTTGGCCAGCAAGATCTTCGCTTGAATCGTTTGGAGTATTTGATGTGTCGGGGTGGAGGAGACTGCGGTGCCTAACAGCGACAGCGTGCGCGTCAGAATCGCAGGTTCAATGGCGGACAGATCGTCGTTGTGCGAGAAGATGATGCCCCACAGGAAGACGGCGTTGAGAAGCGCGGGTAGAGGGCGGCTGGCGTTCCCATTAGGGAGTAAGGCGGTGTGTCGGAAGCGTACTTCGTGGAGAAACCAGGTGCAACGCGACGCGTTCTGGAAGAAGACGTCCAGGCTAAAGGAAAGCGCGTGTTAGCTTGTGCCCGCATGTGAGGTGAGCTAGATGATGCTCACAGCTCCTGGACGAGCTGGGCTGGCGGATCGTCGGTCTCCCACCATGTCTTGGGGCTCGAAGTAGACGAATGAAGGGAAGGACAACCCGAGCCTGCGAGCGGGGCTTCGTTTGTCCGTTGCGACGCGACCTCGAAGGGATTGAGATATGCAAACTTACCGACGACGGGACTAGACGTGCCAGACGAACGCGAGCCTCTGGACTGGGTTGCGGTGCTGGTGCTGGGGAAGAGGGATGGCTCGTGAAGTGATATACCCGACGACGGCGAGCCATGCTGTGACTGGTAGTACGAGGAGTGTGGTCGTGAAGGGTGATCGATGCAGAGGCGCTGTCGGGATTCTCGAGTTCGTGGATGCGGGCTTCAAGTTGCGCGATGTTCTCCTCGAGGATCTGGGTGCGTGTGCGGCCCTGGCCGTCCGTGTACTCGCAGTCGTCGGACCTATTCGAGCGGCCACAGGGGCCGCAGACAGGACGGACGCCATCGCATTTCTGCAGAGGAAACTATGAGGGACAGGAGAAGGGGACGGGAGAAGGGATGACAAACCATTTTGCGTCGCCTGCATGTCAATGTCATAGCCGTCAGCGGTGGGCATGAACGGGCAGTAGCCGGAAAACGCACCTGCAGTTGAGGCATGCCTTGCCTCTTTGGAGGGTGCCAGAGGTACTGGAGCGCGGGGATGTCGAGGCCATGGGGGCGTACGGCGGGGTAGGTGGGACAGATACCAAGGATGCGTCGATGACAGGATCCGGCGGCGAGGGGAACAGCGGCGAGTATGATATTTATATATTCTTGGGCATGTAAAAAGCTTAAGAGCCCCCGCCCGCGCTAAGGAGGCACGCGTAAGGAACGGAGGACTGGTGCGACCGAATGCGGGGAGGTGGGTCGGTACATGCGAGGCATTGGACCGGTTGACTAGACGAGGGGCAAACATGAAAGTCATCATCGGGAGCAACACGCATCGGAGGCCCAACATTCATTCAGATCTCGGGGACGGAGCTGACAAAGCACGTCTCCGGTGCGCCATTTCCTAGGGCCGAGCACTGCACCGTCTTCCCCCGGGCCTATCCACCCTCGAAAACACAAGCACCACGCTTTGTCGCGAGTGTATCACCTTCCCCCACTCGTCGCCACGCCTGGCGGTGTCCAGGGGGCCTGCCCAGTATCGCTCTCAGCCTCGCCGTGGGTCTCCGGTCCTCTGTAGCCTCATGTCGGATATTTGCGCATCAACAAAACATCGATAACTAGTAAACAAAAAATACATTGAGCATCCCCTTCGCCGCGCAGTCCTCGGCCGCCGCACTGCCCAGACATTGCCTTTGATTACCATATATGGCCTCGCGCCCGCCCGTGACACTGCTTACTCGGCTTACGTTCGCCGCGCCGTGACGACCGTCTCGAAGTACTGTCCGATCGCCGCGTACAGAGCGTGCAACAGGCTCAGCTGCATTTGACAGGGGTGCTACTGCTACTGTATACGGGGGGGAAAGTAGACATCATTAGTGAAGGGGAATATTGATAATCACCGCTCTGTCGCACGGCGGGGTAGCACTTTCCCGTGCTTCAGCGACGTACCGACCCAGACGCCGACATTACAGGCATCGTCAACGCGGACGTTGCGCAACGCTCACCTCGTCAGTGGGAAAGTCCGGCGATGGACCGGCTATTGCGTGCCGATGAGCCAGGCCCCCGCCGACTCCTCTCCGCTTGACGGTCATCCCGGCCGTCCCAGCATTTCAAGCCATCCATCATGGCCAGTAAACTGTGCGAATCCTCCTGAGATTTATTGATCGGTCGGCCAGTGTCTGAAAAAAAGAGCTGTCGTTGGTGGAGAGACAGCTGGGCACAGCCACCACGCCTATCACGATCGAATCTCCCGATCCGGAATTGGCAGGCACGTTCTGCTACTTATCCTCGGACTTCCGACTTGCCCATCCTTGATCATGAAGAAAGATCAGAGCTGTGCAAGCTGAGTCCATCACGCACACGAACTATTCCCCGAGCGCATTGTCGCTCGGAGGAGGCATGCGCTCCCGACCATCCGCGCGGGATGAGCCTGCCCACGCCACAAGTATAAGTTCTCGCATACGACTGCTTCCAATTCAAAGGGCACACCTGCACATTCGACATGCATCCCGCAGTTAACGCCAAGCGACGCCCTCTCCACGAATAGCCAAGCCGAGGGAGAGGAGTCTCCTACACGTTTCAGTCGTCGCACCTGTGACACCCGCCGATCGCCCAAACGCCTCGGGGCAGGACCAACCCGCGAGCGGCCCACGTCCAAGGCGGCCGCGGCCATACGCGTCGACGCCCGTGCCGCGATCAGAGTGAGCTGAGCCGCTTCCCGACGCAACCCGCGCCTTCGCAAGGCTGTACCGGGACGAAGGTGGACATGCTCATGCGCACCTCCGTAGCCTATATTCGCCCGTAGACATTAGCGCCACCGCCATACAGGGAGGGGCAGAAAACTGCTGGGGCCGAAGGGAACCGCGCAGGAGATTTGCTCCGCGTCGCGCTGGACGGCTGTTAAAATGTCGCCGCGGAATGAACCATCTGAGGGTGCAGGGGTCAAAATGAGATGCACGCAGGAAAAATGGCCCATACTTACACGGGGTGGCCTTATACTCATGCGCCGCATGGCCCGCCAATGTTCTTCCTGGTGAAAGAACGCCTACACCCACGGCACGACGATGCCGCAGGCAGTGAATATGCCGGTCTGTGTCGATGAGGGACAGCCATCATGGTAAAAGCAGAGGAGAGGGAGAAAGCAAAACTCGGCAACGCAGCACAATCGCCTGGCATCTGTCAAATAACCCGGCACTTGCCCGCATGCGCCGGAAGCGCCATTATTTCTGCCCTCGCGTACGGGAATGGGGGGGGGGGGGGGGGGGGAAACGGACATAAATTAGGCACCGGAACATCTTCCATGACACGAAGACAATCCTATCCGGCCGACCGTGACCCCCTGCCACCGTGAATATCTGCCCTCCTGCAAGGCAGACTCCCTGCGCACGCACCGACATCGCCGAAAACGCATTACGCGTGATCGGCGAGTCCCGGCGTTGCTGGCGGGAAGTATGTCTGTGCAACGCACCATCGACTTGATCCCGCTGTCATCGCAAATTGGGACTTTAGCGGGAGTCGAGCCGACAAGTGAGGAAAGGGGACGGCGCGTTCGAAGGCGTGGACGGTGTTTCCGGGGAGTCGAGTCGGAGGCCGGGGGATCGAGTCGGAGGCCGGGGGATGCGAAGCGGTTGGCTGCTAGGCAGCCAGTTCTGTCAAAGCACACTAGTGCAGGGCCAGCGACTTATAACAAATTACACACGGAGATCAGCATTCTATGTCTGCATACGGAACCATCACCGGCGGTTCGTCCCCCACGGTCGTGGGGCCCATCCGCTTAAGAGAGTGGGTCTTGAATCGCTTCGGAGAGTGGGTCTTGTGTACCAGATGGGCCTATTGTAGCCCGCGGCCGCGGTATGCTGCACGAAGCACCTGCCAACCACGCAGAACCCCTGTCACATATCGCAGAGCGCGAACATAGAGCGGAAGTAGTGCCGAGAATTGTCAGGATGGGGCCCAGGCGTTAGAGCGTCAGGATTGTGTTTCCGGGAGATTGGAGCCCGCGGGATGCGGAGCGGTTGCCCGCAGGTGCGTTTAGACAGATTACAGACAACGATCAGCACTCTTCATCTGCATTATAGTCGATGATTCTCACCACACGTTCATGACGGCTATGGCGAGCGTTCCTGCCACTCCAATGAGCCGGTCTTGTACACCAGATGGGCCTACTGGCGTGCGCCAACCTGAAGAATCAATGAAGAGACTGCCTGCCAGCTGCCGGCATTGCGTGCGTTTCCTCATCTTAACACTGTGTCAGCCACGACATATAAGAACACATGGAGGGTACGTTCCGTTCATTTGTCATTCTGTCCTATTGGCACCGTGTCCGCTCGTCGGATCGCCACCAGGGTGATGGCTTGCGTGCGGCGCGCTGGTGCGACGGCCGGCGTGCCGCGCGCGCCTTGGTATTTGTTCAGCTGCAAGTGCTTGTCCGACGCATGCATCTTTAGAAAAAAAAGGTTTCCTTCTGGTCTCCTTTCTCCTTGTGCAAGCAGCGCTGGACAATGAGTGAATAGTAGGCCGCACGGAAGAGCTAACATCATGTGATACAATTCCTGCAATACAATCTATGAACGCGACAAACAAATCAGAAACCATAGCAAGCGAAAAAAGGGCATTGTACATAATATACATCACTTCAAACGCTCATCTTCATCGCGATGCTCGGGTGTGGGTCGTACCCGTCCACGACGAAATCGTCGTACACAAAGTCGTCAATGTCCTGCACGTCCCTCCTCCAGCGCAGCTTCGGGAATGCGCGCGGCGCACGCTGCAGTTGCACCTCCAGCGCGGCGACGTGGTCGCGGTACACGTGCGCGTCGCCGAGCTGGATGACGAGCTCGTGCGCGTCGGTGCGCGTGACTTGCGCAATCATGTGCGTGAGCAGCGCGTACGACGCGATGTTGAACGGGATGCCGAGTCCCAGGTCCGCGGAGCGCTGATACATAAGGCATGAGAGGCGCGGGCGCGCGGTGGGGGCGTCGGGCGGGGGCAGATGCACGTAGAACTGGCACATCATGTGGCAGGGCGGGAGCGCCATCTGCGGGATGTCTGTCGACGCGAAATTAAGAGGCGTGCTGCGATAGAATAAGGCAGCAGAGCAGACGCACCGGCGGGGTTCCACGCGCTGAGGATAATGCGCCGGTCGGTAGGGTCCTCCTTGATCTTGCGGATGACCTCGCGGAGTTGGTCGACGCCCTCGCCTGCATAGTCCTTGTCCGCGTCCACGTACTGCGCGCCAAAGTGGCGCCACTGGAAGCCGTACACGGGCCCCAGGTCGCCCTCGCGGCGGTGCCCCAGCCCGCGCTTCTCCAGGAACTCCTTCGACCCGTTCCCATCCCAGATCTTCACGCCCCGCTTGGAGAGCTCCGTCGAGTCCGTCGCACCCTTGACGAACCATAGCAGCTCCTCGACGATGCCACGAAGGAAGGTTCGTTTGGTCGTCAGGAGCGGGAGCGTCGCGTCGGCGAGGGAGAAGCGCAGGTTCGGGGGCGCGAAGAGCGAGATGGTGCCCGTCCCAGTGCGATCTGGACGCGTCTCGCCGGTGTCGAGGACCGTGCGGATGAGCTTGAGATACTGCAGCTCATCGTGAGACGTGGAGGGCACGTTTGCGTTGGTCATCGTGGTTGGAAACAAAGGGATATCATATTCGACTCGACCGTGACGCGACTCGGACTTGCGTTATGTAAACCGCGTATGTTATGTAATAAACGCGGTGATCTCGTTCGACAATATTTCTGCGGCTCTCATCAAACACACACGGCCATGGCGCCATCCCAAACATCCCGGACGAAGTCGGTGGGTGTCAATTTACTCTGCTGTGACTCCTCTGACCTTGTGGTCCGTCAGATTTCAGCCTGTACGGTGGCGCTGAATCTCTGGTGGAGGGCAGGAAGCCTGGCAACGGCGGTCGACCACGACGGACGCACATCGTGAATCCTACCCATGCCGCGGGCGTGTATGACAAGCCGCCTCAGGACCCGTCCGACTTCCTGTGGCTCATGACGGAGGAGCCGCATCGTTCGCGGAGGAAGGTTATTATGAAGGCACATCCTGAGGTGCGTGCATGTCACTTCGAAACAATTGTGAAGCGGGGGGTCTGCACAGTGTTTTTTTGTGCTCCACAGAAGCGTTTCCGCGGGTTTCAGCAAACGCTTTGCGCGGCGGATAATTTTCTCTCCATGTCTGCAGCGTCCTCTGCGAGTACACAATCACTGACCCTCAATCCAATCAGGTAACAAAACTCATGGGCCATGAACCACTGACAAAATACGTCGTGGTCTCCGTCGTTCTTCTGCAGTTGACGACCGGGTATCTGCTGCGTCATACGTACCCATTATCTTGGAAGTTCCTCTTGGCGGCCTACGTGATTGGTGGCACTGCAAATCATAACCTCTTCCTCGCCATTCACGAGATCACCCACAATCTCGCCTTCAAGGGCGTCAAGGCGAACAAAGCGCTCGCGATTGTGGCCAATCTGCCCATCGGCGTTCCGTATGCAGTGACGTTCAAGGTGAGAGCTATGCCCTGAGTAGATTCGGAATGTCCTGATGACCTGCGCTTACTAGGGATATCATATGGAACATCATAAATACCTGGGGGAGGATGGTGTGGATACAGATCTCCCGACGCGGTTTGAGCTTCTGTGCCTCAACAATGTCCTTGGGAAGGTGTTCTTTTGGTGCGCCTCCCGACATACCCCCGCTTCTCGATAACCATCTGACATTACCTGTAGCACGTTCCAAATTCTCTTCTACGCCCTCCGCCCAGGCTTTGTGCGCGCCCAGAAGCAGTCGTACTGGCATTTCGTCAGCATAGCCGTTCAGCTGTGCTTCGATTTCATCCTTTTAGCATACATCCCGGGCGGCAAGCGCATGTTCATATACCTCATCATGTCGAGCTTCTGGGCCGGCAGCTTGCACCCGCTGGCCGGGCATTTCATCGCCGAACACTACCTGTGGGACGGGCTGGATCAAGAGACGTACTCGTACTACGGCTGGCTGAATATCTTCGCCTACAATGTGCGTACTCTCTGTTTGCCTCGTGCCATCGCTCATGTCGGTTGCCACAGGTCGGATATCACAACGAGCACCACGACTTCCCCTCGGTGCCTTGGACGCGATTGCCTGCTCTGAGGGCTTTGGCGCCTGAGGTCTATGACACGATCCCCTCGCACCCATCATGGCCGATGATCACGATCAACTTCATCCGGGACAGTGAGGTTGGGATCTTCGCACGCGTGAAGCGTCTGTCGCGGGAGGCGCGGGCAGCGCTACCCAAGATTGAGCTGGATGGTGGGGCAGCAGACGAGGATGCGCGAACGAGTGGTAGTGAGGCTGAAATGAAGGAGGACGCGGCGAGGCGACGAAAGTAGACCTGTAGGAAACAATTAAATAACTGCATTATTTATCGACATTACTTACTTTTTGTTGGGCTGAGTCCGTTGTGGCTCTTTCCCGTCCTTATTAACAGTAAGCTAGTGCGCAATTTGTCTTCTGTGGGTAAGGTCAACCACGAAGATGTGCTATAATTTTTGCGACCTGCTCGCGCTTCTTATCTGCCATCTGGCCAGCGACTCAATCCTACGGAGATGCCTCGGCTCACCGGACGTGCAACGTGCTCACGCTGGTTAGGAAGATTCCAACCAATGGTGCCAGGGGCGCATGTAGACACGATCTAGCTGAGTTGGTTTGTACATGATCATGGTTCCTATATTTTTAGAATTTTGTCTCGACTCACTGCAATTGCCTGATGCGGCGATGCCTCGGCTTGCGTCACGTGATGGAGACGGCCATGACACTCAGTAAAAATAGAAAGTCACCTCCCAGTCCGATTCTGTGTGACATGACCTGATTGGCGTGATTTGAGACTATGATATGACTGGAATACGACTATAATGCGACCCCAGATGACCGGAAAGCATTTTCAATACTTAATTTCCGGTTTCCAAGTCAGAATTCTGTATCTACATGACTTTTCCCGCGTGTCTAGGGACTTGCCAGGACTGCAGCGCGACTTCCGTTTTTACTGAGCATGACATGACTGGCAGATCGTAGCCCTCCGCCTCATGTTGCACTTTCCCTCCACCATGCCCTATCCCACCGCACGGCCAGTTCCAAAGAGAACCGACAGCGTCAACGCCGTAAAAAATGCTCAGTTCTTCACCAGTATCGATGAAGAGCTCCGCGACGCCAAGCGCGTACAGCGCCAGGGCCAGGAGGAGGATCTGCGTGAAGCCCTTAGTCGCATCATGGCTCGCCTCGAGGAAGTGGTGAGCAGCTCTATCGTCTCTGCAACGTCTAGGATCCCCTAACGCCCTCCCCTAACGCCCTCCCACAGTGCTCTATGCTCAAAGCATCGTACCAATCCAATGCCGATCTCGAGACGTCGCATACGCTCGCGCAGTCCAATCTGAAGCTCGCGCTCGCGAACAATGAGATGCTAGAGGACGCGCTCAAGCATAACTCGACAGCGAAGGACGTTGGCTGGCGGCGATCCTCGCGCGACAATGGTCCGATGATGGCCCCGCCCACGGGCACCCCTCGGGAGAGTCTCGATGGGGCGGATGCTCGCCCGCGCAGCAGTTCCGACGTGCACGTACATACGAGCGCGTACCCACACTCTCCAGACCTCGATAGCGCGCCATCAAGCAGCGTCGGGTCGCCTGTTGCGCAACAGAGCGAGTCACGCTTCTTCCGCTTTGGCTTCTCGAGCGGGCGCTCCACCCCGCAACCGCACACCGGTGTGCAGAAGACCACATTGAACGGTGTACGCGCATCTTTGCCTTCGGGCGCGACGGGTCCCCTGACGAGCGCGTCCTTGCCTTCGCTCGTGCCGACGTCTGCGGAGCAAGTGCGCGAGCTCGAGGAGCTGCGCGCGAGTCTGGATGCGGAGAAGCGCAAGCGGGAGAAGCTAGCCGGAGAGAAACAGTCGTTGGAGGGCGAGCTTGAGAGCCTCAGTCAGGCGCTTTTCGAGGAGGTGCGCAGAGTGCGGCCTAGATGCTCACGTCACTGAGACTGTGGTCATGTACAGGCGAACAAGATGGTTGCACAGGAGCGTATGAAGCGCGCAGAAGCGGAAGAGGAGCTCCGCGAGGCGCGTATGGAGAAGGAAGCGTTACGATCCGCTCTTCGTCTCATCGAAGGCGAGCGCATGCGCGCCGTCGAGAGCCACACACAAGACATCGCGCGCTTTACAGAGAAACAGGCCACGCACTCGCGATCGTCCTCACGCACTGCTCTCAAATCACCGCCCATGTCGCCTCCGCCGTCCGCATCCTCGTCTTCCTCACTCCCCTCCGAAGCCACACCCACAGTGTCATTGTCAAGGTTGGCCAACGGCGACGGCGACACCTCCCCCGCTCCCGCCTCGCCGGCCCCACTGTATGTACCGCCGCCGCCTCTCGACGACCCAACACCGCGCAACAGATCCCCACAGCCCCTCCCGCATCCACATCGGCCAACACCACTGCGCCCGACCAAGCCCCCAGCCCCGCCGCCACCGTCCGCCGCTGATGGCTACGCCGACTCGCCCTGGGGCCGCCGCCCCTCCGACGAGGAAGTAGCGCCGTCAGCATCCTCGATGCTTCGGCCGACGGTGTTTACACCGCCGCCGGAAGACGACATGATGATCTCTCCTTGGAGTTGAAGGCTCAACGCCGGTCGACGGCCCTGGTTTCGATGTATAACTCGTGGCGAAGCCGACGCAGTGCAGCTATCTTGTCATGACATCACTACTAACTGCTATTACACATGTTCCTGCTGTCTTTTTTCAAACTTTGCGTGTGCTCTGTAGCGAACAGGTCATTTGAGGGATTATCCGCGTTCCCAGAGGCGCGTGCTTGCGGTCTCCGTGGGCTGAGGCAGCCCAAGCTGTGCCAATCGATCACCGGATGTCCTTCAAGCCTCACGGACGGCGGCAACGGTGTGATTTAATGTGAACAGAAAACTAAACGACTCTACCGGCGAGGCGGCCCGAGGTCGCGCACAGCCACTGGCATGCGTGGCCAGCGCGTGTCGGCGCTTGGGCTTCCTGCCTCCTACCACGATCATGCCCAGAACGACTCGCAGAAAAACAAAGGGTGCGTCACAGTCAGGCCACCAAGCGGTGGTGAATAATACATCACGCGATGTCAGTGAGTACTGCGAGTCTGTGCGAGAAGATTCGCCCTCACAGTACTTGCTTGAGAAGGTTTATCAACCGCGAAATCAAAGCAATACATGGACAGTCGTCCGGGCAAGCGGTCAAATAAGATCAAGCCTTCGGCCGCTGCATCGTCTCGTCGCCAGAAGGGCCGATTAAGTGTACTTCCTTCCATGCCTCTTGACATACTATACGAGGTATTCGTCAGTAGACCACCTCGGCAGTCGTGAATACTTATCGCTCTTGATCAGATCTTCGGGTACCTCCCACCTTCTGACTTGATTCGGCTCTCGCGCGTCACCCGAGGGTTTCGGAAGGTCCTGTTGTCGCGGCAGTCTGTGACGCTATGGAGAGCTTCGTACCGACTAGTAGTCGACACGCCACCTCCGCCGTGCCCAGAAGATGTTTCAGAGCCAGCCTGGGCGCACCTCCTCTTTGGCGGCCCTTACTGTCACGTGGGTCTATGCTCAGCTCCCGTGTACGCGAAACTCAGATGACTCTCTTCAGTCGTGTGGCACGAAACCAGTGAATAAGATCCTGTTTATCTACCGTCGTCGGGCCTGCCAGTCCTGCATGGAGCAACAGTGAGTTGCAGACTAGCCATATTGCTCCAATCTGGGAAGAGCACGATGTCATTCAGTTTGGTTGCCGCTCATAATCTCCGCTCGCGCTTTCGAGGCATACGTCTAGCGGACATCGATATGATACCGTATTGGCAAGGTAGGACTAGATGCCAACCCGCTGCTTCCTAGCTGATTTTTCTTTGTAGATAAGACCGCAAAGCAATATAGCTATCTACCTTTCCGGTGGGATGACGACGTATTGGCACTTCGCCGTGACCTCGAAGCCCTTCTGGAAAAGCATGGCGGCGAGGAATCGGCGGCGTACTTGGAAGAACTAGAAAAAATGCGAAGCGAAAGGGAAGCAATTGCGGAGCGCAAAATGCAGGTGAGTCTCGCCACCCCTCGCGTGTTGGACCCATTCAAAACTTCCACCACAGCATAGTCAGGAATGTCAGAAATGGGAGGATAATAGAGTGCAGGAACGCGCTCGCGCACTTGCTCAAATAAAGATGAAGCGGATGGAAGGGTACACGATACATCCAACTCTGTCAGCTCTGTCACAGCTTAACTGTTTACTCAGGATAAAATCTCGCTTTATGGCCCTTGGCTATCCCGGAATTGACGTTGAATCAATTCGTCCACACCCTGAAGTAAATATTTCGAAATTGTTGACGGACAGAGGTAAGCAGTGATCTATCTTATGGCGCATAATTCCCACCATAGCTCGATATACAGTATGGAAGCGCATACTCCCTATCCTGCGAGTCGAAGTTGAGAAGGCGCAGGCTGAGCGACTTGATAGAGAGCGCGCGGCACGGCGGTCCCAGAGGGAAAGGCACATGGAACGTGCTTGGATCGACCACTTGCGCGGGCGACCTCCTCGCTTCGCTGCCCTTGCCCCTCCTCACTTTGATTCCATCTCTTGGCCGACACTCTGCGAGCTCATCGAACACGATGAGTCAGTCACTCCAGACTTCGAAAACCGAGTCAATACTGCCTTGCAAGAACTTGGACCCGCACTTCAGGAAATCGTGAGGAAGAAGGCTGAACACCTCGTTTCCCTCCGTCCTCAAGATAGTGACTCCCCGGATACCTTCATGTCTCAAGTTTTAACGCTCGAGGAGCTGCAGAGCCCCGACTTCTTCTCCAAAGCGTCGTCAGGGCTCGCCTTAGCCTCCTCGTACTTTGCGTGCGGCTCGCATCCAGACAATGCTCTGAACAAATTCCACGGGTTTGGCATGCTCGCACACTACTGTGGCGCATACGAGCCACGCTTTTGTAAGACTAAGCGAAATGTTGTCCTTCAACTCCTGGATTCGTTGCGACTGGAGCAGGCGAGCACGACCGCACTTGACTTGGACCGTGTGGACGCACGGTTCGTCTGCATGACATGCGACGCTCAGGACTACTGGGTAGACGGCGGGATGATCACAGCCAGGCAGTCGTTGGTATGGCGCGCTTGTGTAAGTCCGTTTTGCAATTGCCATTGAAACGAATACTGCGCTTACGATCTGTATCGTCTCAGGTTTTACATGACAATGAAGCGCATCAAGGCCATGCCCGCTTCCAACTACTCGACACGACTCAAAAGGCGTTGGTCAAGACGCGCGAGTACTACGTATCGCCTATCTGGGGCTGTGGACACTGTAATGTGCGCCAGGAGCCGAGCGCGTTTACATGGCCCGTGCTATGGTACAACGGAGCCAATATGAACGAACATCTCTTGGCAGAGTACGTGTGGATCCCGTACTTGGACTTGCTGCTGTCGTTGACAAAGTATCACAGGCACGGAATTTCAGAAGCAATACAGGGAACTGACTTCTTCGCCAACCCACGCGCATCCTCAGACTCTGGGGGCGGCTACATAATAACAGATCCCCCCGAGGCTGGATTTTCAAGCGCGACCTACTAGAGTCATCGCACGGACGCTCACAATTTATTCAATCTCCGAGCATATCGAGCGTTCTCATTGATTCAACAAACTGCTTATGATGACGTATTGTATGTACAGATAGTGTACATACCATTGTTCAAATGATACCGTTATCCAAACGAGTCAGATAACCTCCCTCGTCGTCGACGCCAGTGAGCGGATTTTGAACGTAGTCCACCCCAAGGATAGGTTCCTTTATCGCGTGGCTGATAAGGGATGAGCATTTCGGACAACATAAGATAAACCGAAAGAGGGAACTCACTGTGTCTCGACGTGTATCAGCACATCCGCTTTAAAGCACCAGGGAAAGGGACCAATGTGGTAATTACAGTGGCCACAACCCCATCCGCGGTCACTTCCCGTTGGCACATAGTTCTGCCGTGCACGCCTCGCCTCGTTGTCATTGAGCAGTCTCCACTGGTTAGCATGGAGCTGGCCTCCGTGCCGATAGGTGTAATGAGTGACCTATTCAGAATACGAAGCTCAGTTTCTCTCACTCGCAAGATGCATAATGGACTCACACAGGAGCGCCAATTCATCGACTTCCGGCCAACGGGTTCAAAGTACCCTATTCCTGGCGGGCAATCCATACAAATAATCTGCGCCTCAGCACGGTCCAGCTCCGATGCTGTCGTGCTGTCTGGATCCATCTGAAGCAGCGCAAGTAAATGTGACACGACGGTTCGCCTCGCCTCAGAGAACTGCGGGCGCGGGCAGAAGTGTGCGAGCATCTCGATACCCGTGGACCCACCGGGCTGATACAGACATTCATTGCCGCACCTAAATTGTGATGTAGCGAGACAGAGCCCACCAGCTTTCCCTCTGAAGAAGCCGTCGCTGAGTATAGCCTCCGTCGAGAGAGAGGGCGCCGGACCCCTGCGTGGAAGGAGCGCGAGGAGGCCTTCCGCGGCCACGCGAATAAACTCGATGGCCTGTGGAGTGGCTGCCACGCACGCGGCATTCATACGAGCAGTGAGCTCGACGCTCATCGGCTCATCGGCTTCAATTACTGCAGCGAGTATGGAGAGGGAGAGCGGCTTGATCCCGAGCGCAATGGGAGCAATGTGGACGGGAAGCGTCGATACATGGGCTTTCCAAGTCTCGCTTAAGGATGCTGCTCTGTCGGCTCGGCGCTTGAGCCGTCCGGACTGCAGACGTTCTTCCTTTTTCCGCGCGAGCTCAACCTGGAGGATGGGGTAGACACGCGCCCATACTGTAAACCGCTGATAAATTGGTTCAAGCGCAGGGTCGAAGCGATCCACTCACCGCGGTCGGTCATGGGCTTGGCTACGGATGTTTCCCGGTGGCCCCAGATTGCTTCTATGTCTTCATTCTCATAATTGAGGGCAAGCAAACGTGTCTTGATGCTGAAGGCCCAGTCAGGTTTGGATGCGGGGCGACTGAGCGTTCTTACTTCATGAAGCGTTTGGCCTTTTCTTTGGCTAAGTGATCGCTGCGGTTCTGAGCTTCTCTGTCTTCCCACTCCTTGCACAAATCGCTATGCTGCCCGCGGCGTCAGACAAGATTTGCTTCTGCAGCAGTGGATAAGACTCACCTTCAGCTTCAAGGCCATCGCCGCTTTCTTCGCAGCACGAAATTCGCTCAAGTGCATACTGAAAGCCTCCGATAGTACACTCTCGTGCTGCGCCCGTAGGGAATCAAGCTCCTTTGCAAGGCGCGCTACGTCTTCATCCCACCAGCGGGGCTCAGCACGCCTACCTACTGCGTCTGGTGTACTTCCAAATCAGTAACGTAGACTTCAAGTGAATTCTAGACGCACGGTATACACTGGGCAAACCCTGAAGGTCAATTATTGCCACGCCAAAACGTGCCGATGCTTCGGCGTCACTCAGCAAACTGTACGACAAGCGTCAATATTCGACCTTGCGACAGGCTGCTCCCCACATACTGCTGAGACACACACGACTTGCATGCGCGTCTTCGGAGAATGAACAGGGCCTTTGCAGCAGATTTGGCTCCACATGTCTATGAATGGAATGGATAAGTAAACATATTAATGCATGAAGGCAGGTCTCACGAAGCAAGAGGTGCCGCCAAAAAGCAGATTTGCCCATGCAGGGGTTGACATATCATCCGGGCGGGGCGGAGCATCTGGGACGCGACTGAATGAACACTTCCACAGAAAAAGAGACCGCCGCGACAGCAGCATTCGACGGAATGCTTTCGTCGTGCGTGCGAGCTGGAGGAGACTTCCTGGAGGCAGATTCCCGAAAATCTGTGGCCATGTTACACAGAGCTAGTACAATCAGGGAACTATGCGTACCTCATATAAGATGTCGAGGGGCAAGGAGGGCAGGGCGCTAAGCCGGCCCCGCTTTCCCCGAGTTGTTCCCTTCGCCGGCTGCTCGTACTTCACAGGTGCAGTCTGCGCCCGCCTGAGTGGCCTGGGAGTCGCGGCAGCAGGCGAAAGCGACAGGGCGAGTGCAGGCGCTATCGTACCGAAAACAGTTAGAGCATTGGTCGTGGTGTGGCAGATTGGAAGAAGATGGCCAGAACGATGGGGCGACGCTAAGCATATGAGACATACTTTCGTGATCGTTCGCTTGCTGTGCGCTGAGGTTTGATGCCATTGCACGCCGTGTCCGGGGATGATGGTTGCCTAACAGCGGGCGAGGGTTGAGAGGAGATCGAGGTGTTCATGAATTGGACGGCGCATTATATCTTGGTGGGATGACCTTCCCACGCAGCTGCACAATGGTAAGCGATTGTTCGAAAGGTAAACAAGTATCAAAGTGATCACACTTACTGTGCATTGGTTCTATGCATTCCACGCCCACAATTAAGCCTTTGTTCGGATTTACGGGCCGGCGAGACCCGCCCCGTTGTTTGAAATTGCCACCTCCTGCTGCGGTTAAAATGGAAACAAAAATACGGTGGCTCGATGATAACAAGCCGAACGTCGTCCAGATGATTCAACATTCGAGGTGCTGGTTGCGACCACGCTCGATCACTACTAGCCACCCAATAAGAGCGTACTGGGTTGGAGAGATCCTACCGGGACGAAAAATCAGTGCTAGAGCCAAATACATTAGACAAGGTGTGAACACACTGACGATTTCCTTGCGAATTCGCCTCCAGCTTGAACTTGAACTTGGTCCCCGTCCACTTGGCGCTGGATGGGATGCTCGATTGCATCGTTTAGCCAAGGCCTATGCCTCACAGTATACTAGTGAAGGATTTCGCACCGTTCTAGGAGCACTACCTCTGCGCGAGTGTGATTCAATTGCGCGTTCCTTGTTCAGCCGTCAGCGTCACTCGATATTCCACGCCGTCGACATGGCCGCAGAGCTGCCTAGAGCTTGATGCATGCGTCGCCACTGCTACTGTTGAAAGCTTGAGGATAGGGACAGGCCCTGCAATGTCGAAGACGAGATGCTCTGCAGTGGGATCCGCCTCCGGACAGGCCGGGTTGCATGGTGAGAGTTGGCGTCCTCCTGAGGCACCAGCTGCCTCTAGAGTCGCGCGTACGCGAACAGGGGACATCCAATATGTCCGCACGCCTTGTCGATATCGACGAGCGGGCGTCGAATGCGAAGCTTGGGAAGCTTGAAGTTCAACTCGAGTGTTTCAGCCTGAGCCAGGTCGGCAGTTGCGGCAGCCGTGGCAATGATGTGGTCATAGTGCTTTGAAAATTGTTACAGAGTCAGCCTTTACCTGGTCAGACCCGTCCGACGTGCTTTCTCGTCTCTCCAGTCTTGAACACCTGAAAGCCGTAAATCCCTGCAAAACAATGTGAAGTCAAAGAGCGATGACATGGCAAGCAAACGTTTTGTTGCAGGAGCTGAGAACGCGGCGAACGCACACAGTGTCACGCTTCAGTAAGTCGCGCGATGCGCTTGATCACCGGACATTTATCACATAAAAATAATTGCAAACGATGCATTCGGATGAGAGCAGGCCTATAGGTCACTCTGGCCAGCGTGGGACTGGATTAGGATTTTGAACGAGCTTGATCAGTGATGCGGTCATTTCTGCACCCCGGGTAGGGTTGGGGTTTTTACGCTCAAGCAGTTCCCCGTCTCGACTACCACCTCTCATTCGCTAAGTTTCCACCGTCAATGTCATCACACATCTGCGACCTTGCGCGAGGCGGTGCGACTCATGTGCATGAGGAGTGAATGCGAGAGCTCATGGTGCAGCCTCGCGTTGATCTCCGCGAAACGCGTGACTATGCCCGCCCGTCGTGAAGACCCTGCAGGCTCACACAACCCGACCCGACTATTTAAAACCAACCGCGGCTCCCGATTGGGCCCTGACTCTCCCGCCAGCAGCGTTGACCATTACCATCACCATGTCGAGCAACTCAGGTGAGATTTTGCACAATTGTTTTGGCGTGGAATGCTCACATGCGCCATTTTTATATTCAACAGAACTCAGCATTCCAAACCTGTTCAATGTCAAGGGCAAGATTGGTGCGTGCATGAAGTTGGGCTTCAATAGCATCGAGTTGCTGAACGAGTTTCGCAGCCGTGGTCACCGGTGGAGGGTCTGGAATTGGCACCATGATCGCGTCCGCGTACGTGCACAACGGCGCCAAGGTGTACATCGCGTCTCGAAAGGAGAAGCAGCTCAAGGAGGTGAGCCGTGCGGACTGTTCCGCTTGCTTCTTCGCCAACTCGAACCGCCGTTGACTGTCTATGTCTCTAGGTTGCGGCCCGTTTGAACAGCGAAGGCCCTGGCAGCGTCGAGTATATTGTCGCCGACATCGGAGTGGGTACCTGATGGTCGTGTTCCCGCCGAAGCTCACCGAGGAATGTGTTGGCAGTCGAAGGACGGCTGCGACAAGCTCGTGGAGGCTATCAAGCAGAAGGAGAGCAAGATCCACATACTTGTTAATAACTCCGGCATGGCGTGGGGTGGCCCGTACAACAAGTGCGTGTTTCTACCAGTTTTTGCGCGACATGCTCATGTGTCGTCGACGTCAGCTTCCCTGAAAAGGAGGGCTGGGACCGTTTGCTTGCCCTCAATGTGAAGAGCATCTTTTATGGTGCGCATGTCCGTTCTCAAGCTGTCGCTGTGCTAACCTTTGACAATTGCGCAGTCACCGCCGGGTAAATGCATCCAAGTGGCAAACGATCGACCTATCTCACATACCAGCATTTCAGCCTCACAGAGTTGCTCGCTAAGGATTCTACCAATCGTGAACCCGGCCACGTCATCAACATATCGTCAATCTCAGGCTTCTCCCCGAACGCAGAGGGCAAAGTCGCAAGCGCTGGGACCGGTCTATGGAGCTGTAAGTGGGCTTTTCTTTCTGTTGTGCTGTCTTCTCATAACACCGACATGTGTTGCATGAGCTAGATAACACGAGCAAAGCAGCCGGTGCGAGTTTCGCCATTGCGCGCACTGCCCATGGTGCTGACTGTGCCACTAGTGAACCATCTGACTTCCCAACTTGCTGTTACGCTCGGCCCAAGATTCATCACGTACGTGCGGATATATCGACTTCCTGTTGCACATTACTCACCGTGCCACAGCGTTAATGCGATTTGTCCGGGGTACGTCTCACCGTGCGCACACGCGCCGTTATTCATGACCCGCACAGTGTGTTCCGGTCCAAGATGACGGCTCTTGCATTCAAGCAGGCCGGCAGTGCCGACAAGCTTGCCGAAGGCCATCCGTGGCGTGCGTTTGCTTCCCGCCATACCGCTGATTTGAGGCAATGGACTCACACACATTACAGGCCGCGTCGGAGATTCCACCGACATAGCCGGTGTCGGTGCGTTGCATCTCATGTGTCCGCCTAGTTGTTGCCAACTGACTGCGTCTGCAGCGTTGTTCCTCGCGAGCCCCGCTGCCGCATACGTGACAGGCGCGCACCTGGTCCTCGATGGCGGAGGATTAATTTTCGGAGTAGCATCTGCCCGCCTGTAGGCCTGCGGGTATGCTATGGGCGCAGGAGCTGCACAATAAAACATGCACATGCATTTAGCGCCTGCGGGCTCGCTTCCAGTAGATGGATTAGGCAGGTCTGCGTATGCCTGAGGTCATTGCAAGACCGCCACGAGGTTCCACTGAGCGTTCTTCAGAAGCCCGCGTCGTTCCTCTGCCCTATGCCTTTCCCAAGCACAACCGGGGGACCGGTGTAAGACGCGTGGAGGTGGCGAGTGGCGAGTGGCGATGAGAACGGTCAGGTCTGTACGGTGTTCACGTTGCGGCTATGGAATTGTCCACCAGCAGCGCATATGCTCCGGTACTGTCTGTGATGTGCATTAAATATGGGCTGTGGACGTCTAGCGGCGATCGCGGACAGGAAAAGGCTCAGACCGGTCGTGAATATTTAGCGAAAACGCGCAAGTATTACCGCATCCTTCCCAAGTACTAACCCCTGACTGGCCCTAGTGATAATGACATTCGACGCCTGCTCGTCGACACTCAATATCAACACGGCGCGCAGAAAACATACTGGAACGCAACGTCACGTGCAGGCGTCGGGAAAGTCGGAGGCGGACCCGGCGGCCAGAGCATCTCGTCTTCGACATCGCATCTCTATGACCGTGACAGTCGCAGTGGCAGCGCATGGAAGAACGGCACCCTTGAGGCAGTTCCGCGGCCACGTCGACGCCCATGGGGCCTAAACACATAGGCTTGGACCTGTGGGTGATGCTTGCGGCTAAACAAGGAACGCTCACACTCGCGCAGTGTGCTCCAAGCATGCAGTGAGGCATAGGCCTTGGCCAAAGGATGCAATTGAGCATCGCACGTATAGGGACAAGGTGTTCAATCACCCCGTGCCATCGGGCCATCGGCAACTATACACAGCACATCGGCCCCAAATGTCCGGCGGCGGGTAGATCAGGGAATTGGGAAGGCCCTGGTCTGTCCGGAGCTGGCGGTGAGATCCCGACGTGTGCGGAGCTGGGCAGCTGGGCCCTTTGTTTGGTGTCTGACACATAGCCAAACAACGCGCGACGCGTCCCCAAGTCGTGATCCCGCCTACTCCGCCGTCACCCCAAGCGTTGCCTTCCCGACCCCGTGCGAAAGCTGGGGATGGGGGTGCATATATAACGTCGTGCGTCGCCCATTCAGCTCGTTCGCTCCTTTCCCCGCTTCCCCCATCTCCCCCGCGACCACTCAGCCCGAGTCCCCCTCGCGTTGCCCTCGCGCGCTATACATTCAAAGTGAGTGGTTCACTCGTATCAGCTAGCAGGAGCTTCATGTTGGACACTTCGTCTCAGCGAGAACGCGCAACCGATCATCTGCCTCGGACTGCGAGACTCGAGAGGTACGTGCTGTGTTGAGTAATGTTGTCTCCGAACGCCGCTAACTCCTGCTTGCTCCAGTGTATGTGCACCCGCGTGCGACATCCAAGGTGAGTAACAGTGGCTCGTAGACTGCGCGAACTCACTTTCTCCTTCGTAGTCCACCAAAGTCCGCTTGCGCACGAGCCGCTGGTAAGCACTCACTCTGTCCTTTGCTCGTGCATCACTTAAACTGTCGGTCAACAAGCTGGGCACTCGCAATGCTGTATAGAGGGCCCGGTGCATCGTGTATATAAAGTGTCTGTTGTAGCCCTGTAATATGTAGCTAGAATAAATTGAGAATATATGCGCTATTTAAATAAACTTCATGAGCATAATTCGAGCGAAAATGACCAAAATATTGGGAACAGCGAGCAAAGCCCTGACCAGATCCTGACCTGCGCCCCGTTGACCAGCTCCGGACATCCTCTGGACACGCGGAAAGCCCTGAGGATGCCCAGAGGATGCCCGGACCTGGACAGGTACGGGCAAACTCAGGACATATGGAATGCCCCGAGGATATCCGGCGTCGGACATTGGACCCGAGGTCCTGTGATACCACCCGGGCCGGTGCTTCATACATATAGTTTGAAATTCAATAAGTCTGTGGCCCACTGTAGCACTAACTCTCCCCGCGACCACCATGTCGAGCAACTCAGGTGACATCCTGCGTAACTTGTCTCGCTTGCAATGCTAACATGCGCCACTGCATCCAACAGAATTCAGCATACCAAACCTGTTCAACGTTAAGGGCAAGATTGGTGCGTGCACGAAGTTGGGCTTCAATAGCATCGAGTTGCTGAACGAGTTTCGCAGCCGTGGTCACCGGTGGAGGGTCGGGAATTGGCACCATGATCGCGTCTGCGTACGTGCACAACGGCGCCAAGGTGTACATCGCGTCTCGAAAGGAGAAGCAGCTCAAGGAGGTGAGCCGTGCGGACTGTTCCGCTTGCTTCTTCGCCAACTCGAACCGCCGTTGACTGTCTATGTCTCTAGGTTGCGGCCCGTTTGAACAGCGAAGGCCCTGGCAGCGTCGAGTATATTGTCGCCGACATCGGAGTGGGTACCTGATGGTCGTGTTCCCGCCGAAGCTCACCGAGGAATGTGTCGGCAGTCGAAGGACGGCTGCGACAAGCTCGTGGAAGCTATCAAGCAGAAGGAGAGCAAGATTCACATACTTGTTAATAATTCCGGCATGTCGTGGGGTGCCCCGTACAACAAGTGCGTGTTTCACCAGTTTCTGCGCGAGATGCGTTCATGTGTCCGTCGACGTCAGCTTCCCTGAAAAGGAGGGCTGGGACCGTTTGCTTGCCCTCAATGTGAAGAGCATCTTTTACGGTGCGCGTATCCGTGTTCAAGCCGTCGCTGTGCTTACCTTTGGCACGCTATCATTGCCCAGTCACCGCCGGGTAAATGCATCCAAGTGGCAAACGATCAACTTAGTGGTCTCACATACCAGCATTTCAGCCTCACAGAGTTGCTCGCTAAGGATTCTACCAATCGTGAACCCGGCCACGTCATCAACATATCGTCAATCGCAGGCTTCTCCCCCAACGCAGAGGCCAAAAAAGTCGCAAGCGCTGGGACCGGTCTATGGAGCTGTAAGTGGGCTTTTCTTTCCGTTGTGTTGTCTTCTCATAACACTGACATGTGTTGCATGAGCTAGATAATACGAGTAAAGCAGCCGGTGCGAGTTTAGCCATTGCGCGCACTGCTCGTGGTGCTGACTGTGCCACTAGTGAACCATCTGACTTCCCAACTTGCCGTTACGCTCGGCCCAAGATTCATCACGTACGTACGGATCTATATCGACTTCCTGTTGCGCGTTACTCACCGTGCCACAGCGTTAATGCGATTTGTCCGGGGTACGTCTCACCGTGCGCACACGCGCTGTTATTAATGACCCGCACAGTGTGTTTCCGTCCAAGATGACGGCTTTTGGATTTAAGCAGGCCGGTAGTGCCGACAAAATGGCCGAGGGCCACCCGTGGGGTGCGTTTTCTACCCACCATCCCGCGAATTGAGGCAATGGACTCACACACATTACAGGCCGCGTCGGGGATTCCACCGACATAGCTGGTGTCGGTGCGTTGCTACTCATGTGTCCGCCTAACTCCTGCCAACTGACTGCGTCTGCAGCGTTGTTCCTTGCGAGCCCCGCCGCTGCATACGTGACAGGCGCGCACCTAATCCTCGATGGTGGAGGATTTATTTCCGGAATACCAGCTGCGCGCCTGTAGGAGTTGGCTTCTGGTGATAGATGGATCACGCAGGGTCCCTACGCCAGAGGGCGGCTTATGCCTGAGGTCGTTGCAAAAACCGCCACCGTCAGTTGAAGCCTGCGTCGCCCCCTGTCCTCTGCCTTTCCCAAGCAAATGTCTTCCTCCCTACCAGCACACATGATCGCCTGTACAACATGTAGTATCACAGACATGGACCCGGCGGTGCGTACGACGCACGCGCTGAGCGAGTTCCGGGAGACTCATGCGGGAAGTTCCGGCGACATCTCTTGAATCAGAAGGTGCTGATGGCCTCGCCGGTGCCGGGGTGGCTCGAAAGTTGTTCACAAGGAGTGGGATGAGCGTCGTCGCAGCGTCGACGGTGTGCAATGGCGTGAAGAGCGAGCGCCCGTCCTGTGCGGTCCGGACGAGTCTCGCCGGCGTAAAAACTCACTGTTCGGAGATCCTGCAGCTCAGGGTGAGATATGGTGGGCACGTTTGCGTTGGTCATCGTGGTCGGACAATATTATTGGATCGACGCGTCGACTGCGAAACGCGTATATTATGTAATAAACGCGATGGACTCGTGTAGGCCACGAGCACCGTGCTTTCTCTCTATCGATCTTCCTCTGGTACAAATATGCGACCCGCTCAGAAATGTGTCTACGCTATCGCACCGCATCTCTTGCCCTACGCCCCTGCACGTCCAAAACAACACCGCTCTCCCCGTCGCCGCGCCCACGCGCGCAACACACTTGTCCCCTCCCCTCTCGCTGCACAAATGCCCTACTCGACAGACGAAGACATCGACGGCCCTTCTGTGCCTTTCGCCACAGAAACGTCCAACTCCTCACAAGACGACAGCTTCAACACGAACACCACCGGCGGCTCTGAAAGGACTCTCGCCGTCAGGTCGGCACCTGACGACAGCTACGCCGGCACGGACAGCTCTCCTCACCAGGACCCTGACAGCGTCTTCAGCAGGGCCGACATATCTCTTCGACCCAATGATGACCTCATGATCAACCAACCGGTACTGCCCAGCCGCGAGGGAGGGTCCCGACCGCAAAACATCATGTCCCTGGTCTCATCTCCACCGCCATCACTCTCTACGGACATGGGCCTTCCCTCCGCCTCCAATGCCACGCACTCCCTCTCCCATGGCAGTGTGGACATGGACCTCACCTCCGCCTCCAATACCCCGTTTTCCCTCTCCCAGCGCAGTGAGGACATGGACATCACCTCCGCCTCTAACGCCCCGCTCTCCATCTCCCAGGACAGCGCGGACATGTACCTCACCTCCACCTCCGCTGCCGCACCTTCACCCTCCCGTGCCCGCTCTCGCCGCAGCTCGCGCGCGGATGTCTTCTCCACTGCCGAGGTCCCAGCTTCTCCCACCCGTACCCAGTCCGACACGTCCTCCCAAGACGCGTCCGTCCCATCCTTCACTGGTGCTGTGTTCAGCACTCCGCTTGGAATGCAGCATGTGTTCGATGCGGGCAAGAACAAGCCCTCGGTCCCCGCCCGGTCGAACTCTCCCGCAGCTAGGGTGCCCAGGTCGCCGTCGTCCAAAGCTCGGGGCTTGGCAGCTGGAGACTTGGAGGCACGGGTACGGCTCGAGGAGCAGCTCAACGCAGCACAGCAGCTCAAGGAGGAGCGTGATAAAGCAGACAAGGAGCGAAAGGAGGAGCGAAGGATAGCAGCGGAGGAGCGGCACCGGGCAGAGGAGAAGATGCAGAGGGAGGTGGATCAGCTGAAGGAAGAGCTGAAGGAAGAGCGCCAACGGACGGATCGGGAGCGGCAGCGGGCTGATCAGGAGCGGCAGCGCGCAGCAGATGAGTTGAAAGAGGAGCGACAGCGGGCAGAGGAGAAGGGGCAGCGAGCAGCAGAGGAGATGAAGCAGGAGCTGAACCAACGCATCGCATCGGCGAACGTGCATTTGGAGAAGCAAATTGAGGACTTGCAGAAGCACAACGCTGAGCTGAGGGACGACTTGAAGGAGGCGATGAAAAACTTATTGGCATTCGCCAAGGCCAAATAGCTACGTTGTAAAATCTTATGTTAGATAAGTAATTTGGTGTAGCTAGTCGCATATGTCTTTGCCTAGGATCAGCATCATCTGATGTAAGGATAGGATTGTATACTAACACCTCGCAGGGGTCCCCTCGAGGAACAGACTCAACGGGTGTCTAGATGCCCAGACAACACCGATCTTCTGCGCTGCCGGAGGCCCTGTAGGCTGCTGTGAACAAAATATCGGATGATACCGTAAAAAGTATGGATGTACGGCTGAGGCTGTTGCTCGACCAGACAGCCGACTTCCCGCGCGAGCCGTGCCTCGTTGTCATTGAGCAGCCTCCACTGCCCGGTGTGGAGTTCTCCACTGTGCATCGTAGCAGAATGCGTGACCTGCCGTCAGAGTTTAGTAACTATGCAACATCCAAGATATAGACATGGACTCACACAGGCTCGCCAATACATGACATTTCTACCGATGACAGACTTTTTGCCTCTCCGTATCTTAGCAATCGAGCACTTCATGCAGACGAATTGCGCCTCGGTGCAATCCAGGTCATGTGCAGTGGTTGTTTTGGAACCATATGCAGCGCTTCTAGGAGACGTAGCATCACATCACGCCGTGCCTCGGAGAACCGCGGCTGCTCGCAGAAATGGGCGAGCATCTCCATGCCGGTAGAGCCACTGAGTCGAGGGAAGCAGTGATCGTCACACGAAAAGTGCGACGTCGCGAGGGCGAGCCCGCCCATCGTCCCCGTGAGGAATTCATTGCTGAGTGCGGTCTCCATGGACAGAGACGGAGCGGGACTCGGCAGCAGAAGGAGGGCAAAGAGGCGCTCAGCAGAGCTGCGGATACGCTCCATGACCTCCGGATGAGCGGCGAGGATCGCGGCCTTGATATGCATGTCGAGGGCAGGGCTCCGGGCCTCGTCCGGCTCGATTGCCGCGGCAATGGAAGGGATTGAGTGCGGGTAAGGAAGCCCGACTACGATGGAAGCAACATGCGCAGGGAGTGTGCGTGCATAGGCTGTCCTTGCCTCCGCGAGGGCCATGTGTCGTATGATCTCGCGAATGTGACGGTCAAGTTGCACCTCTTGTTCCCGTCTCCGCAGAAGCTCGTCGACCAGGGCCTGGTTGATACGCGCCCACACTGCATACCGCGAATGAGTTGGCTGAGGCCGAGAATTGCACATGTGCACTGACGGTCATCGGCTTGGGTACAAGCACTTCGCGATGGTCGCGGATGTCGTCGATCTCATCAGCGGTGTAATTGAGGGCCAGGAGACGTGTCTTGATACTGGACAAGGATCAGGCATGGTATCGAGGCCAGGGTGTATGTGCTTACTCTCCGAAGCGCTTCTCCTTGATGTCGGTGAGGTGCTGAGTGCATTTCCTGGCTCGCTCGTCTTCCCATATCTGACAGACGTCGTGATGCTGCCCACATGGTCAGTCAACAATTGATACAAGAGCAACTACAGACACTCACGTCCAGCTTGACGTCGGTGACTGCTTTCTTTGCAGCTCTGACTTCGTCCAGATGTGATTTATAGGCCGCTGACTTCTTCCCCCGATGGCGAGCCAAGAGGTCGTCGAGTTCCTACCGGAGGACGTCCATGCCTTCATCCCACCAGTAGCATGAGCTGGAGTTATCTATCATATCACTGGATCAGTGATCCTGTGTCTGCGCGGCATGCTGAGCTTACAACAAATATGAGGCACTCCCTTGAGATCTGCCAACGTCACGCCAAACAGCTCGGAGGCATCAGCGGCATTCAGTAAACTGAATCCCGTCAGCAATGCGCAACTCGCGAATTGCCGGGGCTTATTGTTTCTTTGCGCAGGAGTTGCAGGCACGGCGACGGAGGACGAACAATATCGTACTCACGTTCTTCGTGCCGCACGTCTGGGAGCGAATGGACGGAGGTGCAAAACACTGTCATTGCGGTACTCACGTAGCAATAGGCGCCGCCGAAGAGTAGATGGGCCCATGCGCGCACAGACATGTCATCGGGACACGGAGGGGCATCCGGAAGAAGACTGTAAGAGTCCCTCCACAGGAAAAGCGACTGTCGTGACAGCAGAAATTGGCGGAAAGCTTTCGATGTGCGCGTAAGCTTTATAAGGGCGTCCGGCAGCAGATGTCCGAATATCTGCGGGAGTTCATGTACAGGCTGAAAGAACACAGGCATATGAGCCTGCGTATCGCGTTCGGTCGACCGGACGCGCTGCGGGTTGCTCTGCAAGACGGAAGGCACATTAGACGCGGCCAAGAAAGCGTGACATGCGGTGCATGCGCGACGAGGCCTGAAGCTCAAGCTTTGAGCTGAGTCGTCTCCCTCGGCATCAGATTCAGCGCGGTCTGCACTGGACCCGGACGCCATTTCTTCTGCCTTGGCGACCGGAGTTATGTAGTAATGTACTGTGTAGCCTCGACTCGCCGTTGGCACTGGGCAGGCGAAGCGTATTTACACTTGTTGTGCGATGGTCCCGCCGGCCGGCCCGCCACAGCCTCCGAGGAAATTGGTTTTTTTACGAGTGATCTTGTGCTGGGCCCGGAATCCATTTCTTAGGCTGTGGTCAAGCCACACCGACGCCGAAGGCAATTTAACTCGAAGCTCGAAGCCTCGTAGCCCCAGTACGTCTCGTGACCAGGCTACTAACTTAGACAGCGTCTACTAAACGGGCCGCAGAACAGACTGCCGGCATCGAAGCGCGGCCAGTCAAGCGGGCGCGTAACACGAAGAGCTCTGAGCAGAAGGCCAACTTGAAAGGGCCGCCTCGGGTCAAAGATGGACGCACCAGCATTTTGTCTACCTTGCCGCTTGAAATCTTTCACAAGGTGCGCGACAACTCATACGTCTGTACTGCCTGTGCAGGAGCTTTTGCAGATATCTGGACTTCTGCCGCCGGAAGATCTTATCCAGCTCTCGCGTACATCAAAAGCTTTTCGCAAATTCCTGCTGTCGCCCCAATCGCTTTTCTTGTGGAAGGACTCCTACGATCTTCTTCCGGATGCTCCCCCGTGCCCTGACGACATATCGGTGCGCGCTTGGGCTCATCTACTCTTCGGCGGCGCATATTGCTCCGTGCGTTTCGCAATCCCAACTTGTTGTCACATTTCCATTGAAGTAAAATCGCCCAGACGTGTGGCACCAGACCTGTGAATTCGGTTTTGTTCATCCTCCGTCGGCGTGCCTGCAAATCCTGCACGAAGAAACAGTAAGCATGCCTTGCCACTTCGTGATTAATTGTGTGATGCTGACGGTCATGCAGTCTTCTGGGGCCCGTTGATGCAATCAAGCGTTTTGGCGTAGACTTAACTGAGGTTCTCATGGAATTGCCTCGCCCCAGCGGTAAGTTCGGCAGTTGCTGGGCAGACAGAAGAGCGGCTGATTTGGCGATGCTTTAGCCGCCCCCAAATGGTGGGATGAAGATGTAGCTGCCCTTCGACGGGAACTCGATGATCTCTTGGCCCAACATCAGGGCATTAAATCCGTGGCCTATAAGACACAATTGGCAGAAATCCGAGCTGCGAAGAAAGCGGCCACCGAGTTGAAGATGAAGGTACTTGTCTGCTACCGTTCTTATGCCTCCGTGACTAACCATGTGATTAGCACGCAGCCATATGTTTATATTGGGAGGAGTCCCGAGCCCAAAATCGCACTCTTCACCTCGCCGAAATCAAGGCGAAGCGCTTCGAGGAGTAAGCGTACACACGCATTGCGGGGATACCCAGTTCTGACCGTCCTGCAGTATCAAACGGCGTCTTCTGGCCCTCAATTACGAATCTGTAGACATCGATGCAATTCGTGACCTTCCCGAGGTACTCGTCGCCAAGCCAATGTCGGACCGAGGTTAGTGCACGCCTCCTACACTTTACGCCGGCGAAATCA
This sequence comes from Auriscalpium microsporum, assembly GCA_019914985.1. Taxonomy (NCBI): domain Eukaryota; kingdom Fungi; phylum Basidiomycota; class Agaricomycetes; order Russulales; family Auriscalpiaceae; genus Auriscalpium; species Auriscalpium microsporum. The sequence goes on along the minus strand of JAHLMG010000013.1, from coordinate 993,682 downwards.
TCTTCTCTGCACAGCATGGGCCCGCGCCAGTCAGGCCATCATCCTTGAGGTTCAGGTAAGCCGGGAGCGCCGGCTGAGGGGCGCACCAGTCGGTCCTTGACAAGGCGTGGATGATCATCTCAGTGCGTTGGAAACCCACACGCGCGCAAAAACATTCAATACTAATAGTAGCCCGCAGGCACGCTAGGCCCACACCCATGCCCACGTACACGCGGATGTCACCTACTGCCTGCCATTTCCCATGATCCCTGATGGAAAATCACCCCTTCGCTGTCGCTGTCACTCATCGATACCTTTCTTGCAAGGTGTTCCCGTTACCTAACATGTAAAGTGCCGCTAGGCTGAACACTGCGCAGCTCGCGCAAACAAGCCCGATCCATATCAGCGTCCAGAGAATACAGGGACACATCGCAGGTATCCACAATGCACGAGGCTAACGCAAATATAAATTGAGTACTATTAGTGATGCATGTCACATCCTCGCAGATCCCTTCTCATGCACCGTCCCCCTTCTCTTCCTCCATGGGAGCACATCCCCTTCAAATGTATTCTGCATATCACCCATCGGCGTGCGCGGGGTGCGGGGTGTGGGCGGCAGTGACGACCACTCATCTCTCTTCTGACCCAGCAGCTCGAGCTTCTGAATCGTCAGCTTCGACACCTGCTCCTGCAGAACCTGAATTGACTTGTTGAGCTCCTCGGGCGTGGCGGAGTTGCGCCGGCGCCACGGGATGCGCTGGACGCCCTCGACCGGCGTACGTGCATCCTCCTCGCGCTCCGTCACGATGCGGTCGAGGTCGACAAGCGCGCGCTGGAAGCCATCCAGAAGAGGACCCAAAACCGCGTCTCGATAGACTTGCTGCTCCGCGGCGCCAGCGGGAGGGGGCCCGCCGCTGCCGTCCGTCGTCCACGCACCCTCGAGCTCGAGCCACACGAGCGCGTCGATGCGCGCCACAAACTCGTCGAGCGCGCGTGCGCGCTCGGGGAGTAGCACGCCACACACCGTTTCGATGCGCGCCGCATCGCGCGCATCGGCGTCAGCGAGCTCCGCGGCGGTGTACGCAGCCCGGCGGGCCTCGCGGCGGGCGTCGCGTCGCGCTTCGACAAAGGCGATGTCGATGCCCTGCAGTGCGCGATGTGTAGCACTGGCAAGGTGCGCGCGGTGCGCGGCGAGGGTGGCGCGCGTTGGCGGTACGGGGGCGGGCGGGGTGAGGCCGGCGCAGTGCGTGAGGTAGTGCTGCACGGTGCTGGGGAGAGCAAGGAGCGAGTGGCCGGTGAAGGCGTAGGGTGTGGGGATGTAGGTTGGGAGGATCAATTCGCTGGACATGGTGGAAGTGGGCGCTGATGTGCAATGGCGCGAGGTGGAGAGAAGACGATGAGGCAGCGAGCGAACGGTGCATGACCTGGAGATGAAAGGCCCGTTAAATACCCGCTAGCACAAAGAGATGGCGACCCATCATTGCAGGTCGTGACCCCGTCGCTATTGTACGTGTCTTGTGTGGTGGGCCAAGCGGTGCGGCGGGAACACAAGCATAGGGAGACGAAAGGTCGCTTTGGGAACGACGGCGACAAGGAGGAGAACAAAGGTTGCATGAAAAATCCGCAGAGCGAGTGAATATTCGAGAATTGCCAGACTCGCTGGACAATATCGACACTACTATGGTAGCCTCGTCAAATACTGGCAAGCTGAGTGTGACGTCGATGCAGAGGCATCCGTGCTCGAGCTCGGTCGCGAGAATGGAGGATGTCATTGTCAAGGTGAGAGAATAAAAGCACGGGCAAGACTCCACGGCGATTGCCGCGATGGAGCTCTCTCTCGACTTGGTCGTCTACGCCCTCATCCTTCTCCTCCCCATCTCCTTCTTCGCCCAGAACTACCTCTTCCCCGCAGACGCACCTTCCCCGCCGCCCGCACCGGCACCCTCAGAAAACAAGGAGAAAAAGCCCATGATGCAGGCCCCGCGCGACGACCTAGCGCCTCCAAAGGAGGATCCGTTCACACAGGAGCAGCTCAAGCAGTATGACGGCTCGGACCCTTCCAAGCCCATCTACGTTGCCATCAAAGGTGCGCCACTTTTCTTTTATGGCACGTCTACGCTTCTGACGCGTGTGTGTGGGCGCGTAGGCACCGTGTTCGACGTCTCGCACAAGCGCGACTCGTACGGGCCTGGCAAGTCGTACAACATCTTCGCGGGGAAGGACGGCTCGCGCGGGCTCGGAAAGTCGAGTCTGAAGGAGGAGGACGCAGTGCCGGATTATACCGTGCTGCAGGAGACCGAGATGAAGGTGCTGAACGACTGGTATGCGTTCTTCAGGTGCGTGCGCGTCATCGTCAATCACCGTCCGGAACGAAGCTGAATGGCGATCCGCACAATAGCAAGCGGTACAGCGTCGTTGGGAAGGTTGTCGACCTGCCCGCGGCAGTGGCGAATCTGTAGTGTCACATCGCAGTGAAGAGTTTTGTATGCGGCTGTGCGTGATTTTGACCTGAATTCGCTGTTTGTAATTATACCTTCGATTTTCTTACGAGTTGACCGATATCGAGGTCCTCCTCCGAGTCCATGAGGGTACCCAATTTCCCAGGTTTTAATGCGTGCAGTCGCACACGGCACCGCGCCCGCAGCTACGTGGTCCTCTTGGCTTCATGCTCTGAACCGAATCCTGCTCCGGCGCGTTCGGCCCAATCACAGGCGCCGTGTTGGTGTTTGGGTACGCGCTACACACGCTCGGCGCAGGGTATTGCTTATGTTTGATCGTACCCGCACTAGGATTCTTTCAGGTGGATGCACAGCGTGATAAGTCCGCCAAAATCACCTGCCGCAGTGCTGAGCATGCGCCACCGAGACCCACTTGGACCTTCGTTCCCATGTGCCAATGCGACTCTCGTGAGTGGCGTGCAGCCTATGATGAATCCTCAAGCTGCCTTGTGCTGCGCTGCGTTGGTGGCTTCCATCGGCGCCGCACCAGCAACCTCTGGACCGGCTATTTTTTTGCGCCTGCCGTTCCTTTCCCCTGGTCTCTCATTGAGGACATGGACTGCACGTCATCCTACCCACTTACCACAATCGTCTGCTATTAGAGTTCTTAAAATTTATTCTTTACCCGTTAATATACAGTCAAGTTCTGACACGAGCAGCAAACATTTTCGACAGGGACTGCGCCGGCTGTTACGGGCCCCGTCATTAGCATGTCAGTGTTTGCCACCGGCGCTCATGTGGAGCGAGGTGTGAAGTATAGTGCCGGCGCCGGGCATGCTGTGCTTTGACGCTTGCGCCAGGAAATGCCCGAATTTATAATTCGTCGATTAGCGGTGTCCGGACTCGATCTGATGGCATCTATGAATGTCACATTGGTTGGAAAAGACTTGTACGCACGCAAGGCGTCTGCTGCGGGATCAAAATGTTGGGGACCTGACTGAGCGAGCTTGACAAACAATTGCCTCTTTTTCTACGTGCAGAAAACAGCACAGACAGCAGGGCGAGCCAAGGTAATAGCGCTGGTATATTGCATGACGCAAACGGATTGTAGAAGTGTGTGGTGATCAAGCTGTAAGATTAGCTGACGCAGGACATCCGGACTCGGAGTAATCATCATGCCAGATATGATGGCGCAGAAGGATCAGATGCGCCGTCCCCTCTTCTGACGAAACGTGCAACGCAATTTTACAAACACGGCGCACGATAGAGCGGCATCTGTGCGCAGATATAGCGGCTGATGTTTGGACGAGAAAAAACACATGGCCGTCCAGTTGTCAGAAGTCCGAGCTGAACGCATTCTTCAAAGAACATAGTCGGCCAGAAGAAATCAAGGCGTGGGCAGCAGAAGCTTTTTGGCAGTCCAATTCAAGACAGAAGAGACCCAAGGAGGACCTAGAGCTAAAGTAAGAAGCATCAATTGCAACTGCGAGCGGTGTGGAAAACTCAAGTTGACAGAGCGCGTTGCTTGGGGCGCGACGCCGTTGATCTGTCGCTGAGAACGGGGAAAAGCAGTGCATCTTGAGACGTAGCAGCTCGATAGCCAGCAACTGTTAATGGCTGATATGTTGGAACAATATTGAAGCTGAGAGCGCAAAAGAAGGAAAGAAGGACGGAGCGGCGGCCGGCGCCGGGCCGGCGACTCGGCGTTGTGGCTTGTGTATGGCATTATTTGCACGGGCGCCATCAAAGGAGAAATGCGGGGCTCGTTTCGCAACGTCCACCACCCCGCGTCGTCGTCGCGACCAGCGCCCTCTTTCTTCTCTTCTTCTTCCACCAGCAAACGCTCTCCTTTACTTGCTTTTATTTCCTAGGCTTTTCTGCAAATGGGTTGCGTACAGTCTTCAGGCGTCGACGAGGAGGCAAAAGCCCGTAAGCATCCGCCCATGCCACCTCTTTCTGCGTTGACCCCTCTTTCCAGGCAATGACGAGATTGAGAGTCAGCTCAAGCGGGACAGGGTGATGGCGAAGAACGAGATCAAGATGCTGCTGCTCGGCGCTGGCGAGTCTGGCAAGGTCAGTTTGCATGTCGCCATCGTAGGGTCTCAGCTGATAAAGACGGCGTGCCACCTACAGTCGACCGTGCTCAAGCAGATGAAGCTCATTCATCACGGCGGCTACAACGAGACAGAGCGCGATTCCTACAAGGAAATCATCTTCTCCAACACCATCCAGTCGATGCGCGCCATCCTCGAGGCGATGCCGCAGCTCGACATTTCCCTCTCGCCACAGAACGATGCCCGCCGCGCGGTCATCCTTTCCCTGCCCCCACAGATCGAGGCCGACGTTTTGCCCAGCGACGTGTCCGACGCTATCAAGGGGCTTTGGCGCGACAACGGCGTTCGCGAGGCGGTCAGCCGGTCGCGCGAATTCCAACTCAACGACTCGGCGGTGTACTACTTCAACGCCATCGACCGCATGTCGTCGCCCGGATACATGCCCACTGACCAGGACATCCTCCGCAGTCGTGTCAAGACGACAGGCATCACCGAGACGACATTCAAGATCGGCGAGCTCACGTACAAGCTCTTCGACGTCGGTGGACAGCGCTCCGAGCGCAAAAAGTGGATCCACTGCTTCGAGAACGTCACCGCCCTCGTCTTCCTCGTCAGCTTGAGCGAGTACGACCAGATGCTCTACGAGGACGAGAGCGTCAACCGCATGCAGGAGGCCCTCACCCTGTTTGACTCGATATGCAACTCGCGGTGGTTCGTGAAGACTTCTATCGTGCGTGGCAATTTCCTTCGCGCCTTCGCGACTACGCGGCCCTTCGGCTGACACACACCGACCCTGCGTTCTAGATCCTGTTCCTGAACAAGATCGATTTGTTCGCCGAGAAGCTTCCACGGTCACCTCTTGGCGACTACTTCCCCGACTACAACGGCGGCGACGACTACGACGCGGCGTGCGGCTACCTCCTCCAGCGTTTCGTGAGCCTCAATCAGAGCGCAGCGACGAAGCAGATCTACGCACACTACACCTGCGCAACGGACACAAATCAGATCAAGTGTAAGCAATTCGTCCCTTCATCCGCCCTCTCTCGCACTGACCCTTTCCTCGGATACAGTCGTCCTCAGCGCCATCCAGGACATTCTCCTGCAGATCCACTTGCGGGAATGCGGTCTCCTGTAACCTCGCCGCGTGCATTGCTCCCTCACGATCGCCTCCACATCTGTATACACGCGGGCCCCCCATCGCATTTTCCTTTTTTTATCATTCATGTATGCACTATCTACTCGCACTTTCCGCGCTCCTCCCCCGCCATGTCCCGCCCGCCACATGCGCCCCCTTGATCTGGATCTGGATTCGGCACGCCCCATATACCTTCTTTCCTAGTCATCCATCGCGCGCTCCCTCCGACTCGCCCTCTGCCATGCCACGGATTTTTGACTGCGGGTGTGTCGTCTTGTTGTTTAGCTATCAGTTTCTCACTTGGCTGCCTTACTCTTTTCACGTTTCTGTTCGCTTTGTTCTACTTATTGCTTGGCACATATAAGCTTAGGATACCTGGCTGCGCGCGCATGTCTATGTACGTGCGCCCGTTCATAATCCATGTTTGAGACTCTCGGCGCTGCGACAGAGGGACTTTGCTCCTCGAGGTGACGTTGAGCGGCGAAACGTTGACGGACCGTGGCGGCGCCACCGAGCGCGGGGCCCGATCTACCGTTAAACTGTCTAAATGGTTATAGCCATCACGACGTCTGTTGCCGCACATACAATGCGAAGTACGGTCGCACCTCCTGCTTGGCATGTTTCAATGTTCCGCGAAACGACATGAAACGACGTGGTGGGCATCGATATCACATCAAACTCCAGGACTAGCACGAGCAGAGTCCTCATTGTATGACACTTTACATGCTAGGTTACGGGGACACCTTGCAAGAAAAGGCGGTGGATATCGATAAGTGACAGTGACAGCGAAGGGGTGACTCTCCATCAGGGATCATGGGGAATGGCAGGCAGTGGCGCTGACATCCGCGTGTACGGGCTTCTCGTGGGCATGGTGCGGGCCTTTGGTGGGGCTCAAAGTGATTCGCAGACCGTTCCGCCTTGGCAATACTATGCGTGCCCGCATCACAAAATGCCGTGTGCGGTGTATGAATGAAATCCACTCCAAGTACCGAAGGGCGTCGACATGGCGTGCCGCGTGCCTGCGGGCTACTGTGAGTACTGATTTTGCGCGCGTGTGAGTTTCCAACGCACTGAGATGATCATCCACGCCTTGTCAAGGATCGACTGGTGCGCCCCTCAGCCGGCGCTCCCGGCTTACCTGAACCTCGAGGATGATGGACTGACTGGCGCGGGCCCATGCTGTGCAGAGAAGATGATTTCGCCGGCGTAAAGTGTAGGAGGCGTGCACTAACCTCGGTCCGACATTGGCTTGGCGACGAGTACCTCGGGAAGGTCACGAATTGCATCGATGTCTACAGATTCGTAATTGAGGGCCAGAAGACGCCGTTTGATACTGTAGGACGGTCAGAACTGGGTATCCCCGCCAATGCGTGTGTACGCTTACTCCTCGAAGCGCTTCGCCTTGATTTCGGCGAGGTGAAGAGTGCGATTTTGGGCTCGGGACTCCTCCCAATATAAACATATGGCTGCGTGCTAATCACATGGTTAGTCACGGAGGCATAAGAACGGTAGCAGACAAGTACCTTCATCTTCAACTCGGTGGCCGCTTTCTTCGCAGCTCGGATTTCTGCCAATTGTGTCTTATAGGCCACGGATTTAATGCCCTGATGTTGGGCCAAGAGATCATCGAGTTCCCGTCGAAGGGCAGCTACATCTTCATCCCACCATTTGGGGGCGGCTAAAGCATCGCCAAATCAGCCGCTCTTCTGTCTGCCCAGCAACTGCCGAACTTACCGCTGGGGCGAGGCAATTCCATGAGAACCTCAGTTAAGTCTACGCCAAAACGCTTGATTGCATCAACGGGCCCCAGAAGACTGCATGACCGTCAGCATCACACAATTAATCACGAAGTGGCAAGGCATGCTTACTGTTTCTTCGTGCAGGATTTGCAGGCACGCCGACGGAGGATGAACAAAACCGAATTCACAGGTCTGGTGCCACACGTCTGGGCGATTTTACTTCAATGGAAATGTGACAACAAGTTGGGATTGCGAAACGCACGGAGCAATATGCGCCGCCGAAGAGTAGATGAGCCCAAGCGCGCACCGATATGTCGTCAGGGCACGGGGGAGCATCCGGAAGAAGATCGTAGGAGTCCTTCCACAAGAAAAGCGATTGGGGCGACAGCAGGAATTTGCGAAAAGCTTTTGATGTACGCGAGAGCTGGATAAGATCTTCCGGCGGCAGAAGTCCAGATATCTGCAAAAGCTCCTGCACAGGCAGTACAGACGTATGAGTTGTCGCGCACCTTGTGAAAGATTTCAAGCGGCAAGGTAGACAAAATGCTGGTGCGTCCATCTTTGACCCGAGGCGGCCCTTTCAAGTTGGCCTTCTGGTCAGAGTCTTCGTGTTACGCGCCCGCTTGACTCCTGGCCGCGCTTCGATGCCGGCAGTCTGTTCTGCGGCCCGTTTAGTAGACGCTGTCTAAGTTAGTAGCCTGGTCACGAAACGCACTGGGGCTACGAGGCTTCGAGCTTCGAGCTAAATTGCCTTCGGCGTCGGTGTGGCTTGTGCTGGGCCCGGAATCCATTTCTTAGGCTGTGGTCAAGATCACTCGTAAAAAAACCAATTTCCTCGGAGGCTGTAGGCGGGCCGGCCCGGGACCGTCGCACAACAAGTGTAAATACGCTTCGCCTGCCCCAGTGCCAACGGCGAGTCGAGGCTACACAGTACATAACTCCGGTCGCCAAGGCAGAAGAAATGGCGTCCGGGTTCAATGCAGACCGCGCTGAATCTGATGCCGAGGGAGACGACTCAGCTCAAAGCTTGAGCTTGAGGCCTCGTCGCGCATGCACCACGTCACGCTTTCTTGGCCGCGTCTAATGCCATGCCTTCCGTCTCGCAGAGCAACCCGCAGCGCGTCCGGTCTACCGAACGCAATACGCAGGCCTCAAGAGAGAACAGAAAGCCAAACGGCCGCCTCGGGTTAAGCGTGGACGCGTCAGCGTGCTGCCCACCTTGCCGCTCGAAATCTTGCACGAGGTTCGTAATTCATATGCCTGTGTTCTTTCAGCCTGTACATGAACTCTCGCAGATATTCGGACATCTGCCGGACGCCCTTATAAGGCTTACGCGCACATCGAAAGCTTTCCGCCAATTTCTGCTGTCACGACAGTCGCTTTTCCTGTGGAGGGACTCTTACTGTCTTGTTCCGGATGCCCCTCCGTGTCCCAATGGCATGTCTGTGCGCGCATGGGCCCATCTACTCTTCGGCGGCGCCTATTGCTACGTGAGTACCGCAATGACAGTGTTTTGCACCTCCGTCCATTCGCTCCCAGACGTGCGGCACGAAGAACGTGAGTACGATATTGTTCGTCCCCCGTCGCCGTGCCTGCAACTCCTGCGCAAAGAAACACGAGCTGCCATTCTACGTGACTTGTAAGTGCTATTCATTCCATGGCGCCAGTCGTGCTCACTCTTCCAGGCTGGTGACCTGCATGTTAACCGAATGGGCATCGCCGGTCGGCTGTATGGCCGTACCTCCATAATTTTCGCGGTATCATCCATTCTGTTCACAGCAGCCTTCAGAGCCTATGGCAAACATTGCCCAGAAGATTGACTTCGTCTGGGTGTCTTCGAGGCGGGTTGGTCAGGGTCATGCATATGGGGTGAATACGGGTCCCCGTTGAGTCTGTTCTTCAATGGGGCCCCTGCGAGGTGTTATCTACTTAATTCTATACTATGATATCCTTACATACTTCCTTGTGGCCCTGCGATGTCGGTCGGACGGCAGATGATGCTGATCTTAGGCAATGACATATACCAGTGTGCACTGTGGCTTCGCCAAAATTACTTATCTAACAACGACGTAGCTACCTGGCCTTGGCCAATGCCAATAACTCTTTGATGGCCTCACGCTCGCTCACCTTCAATTGCTTCAACTCATCCCTCAGCTCAGCATTGCTCTTCTGCAACTCCTGAATTTGCTTCTCCAGATGCGCGTTCGCCCATGCGATGCGTTGGTTCATCTCCTCCTTCATCTCCTCTGCCGCTCTCTGCCCCTTCTCCTCTGCACGCTGCTGCTCCTCCTTCATCTCCTCTGCCGCTCTCTGCCCCTTCTCCTCTGCACGCTGCTGCTCCTGCTTCATCTCCTCTGCTGCTCGCTGCCACTTCTCCTCTGCCCGCTGTCGCTCCTCTTTCAACTCATCTGCTGCGCGCTGCCGCTCCTGATCCGCCCGCTGCCGCTCCTGGTCCACCCGCTGCCGCTCCTCCTTGAGCTGTGCCTTCAACTCCTCCACCTCCCGCTGCATTTTCTCCTCTGCCCGGTGCCGCTCCTCCGCTGCTATCCTTCGCTCCTCCTTTCGCTCCTTGTCTGCTTTATCACGCTCCTCCTTGAGCTGCTGTGCTGCGTTGAGCTGCTCCTCGAGCCGTACCCGTGCCTCCAAGTCTCCAGCTGCCAAGCCCCGAGCTTTGGACGACGGCGACCTGGGCACCCTAGCCGCGGGAGAGTTCGACCGCGCGGGGACTGAGGGCTTGTTCTTGCCCGCATCGAACGCATGCTGCATTCCAAGCGGAGTGCTGAAAACAGCACCAGTGAAGGATGGGACGGACGCGTCTTGGGAGGACGTGTCGGACTGGGTACGGGTGGGAGAAGCTGGGACCTCGGCAGTGGAGAAGACATCCGCGCGCGAGCTGCGGCGAGAGCGGGCACGGGAGGGGGAAGGTGCGGCAGCGGAGGTGGAGGTGAGGTACATGTCCGCGCTGTCCTGGGAGATGGAGAGCGGGGCGTTGGAGGCGGAGGTGATGTCCATGTCCTCACTGCGCTGGGAGAGTTGGAGGCGGAGGTGAGGTCCATGTTCGCGCTGTCCCGAGAGAGGGAGAGCGGGGCATTGGAGGCGGAGGTGATGTCCATGTCCTCACTGCGCTGGGAGAGGGAAAACGGGGTATTGGAGGCGGAGGTGAGGTCCATGTCCACACTGCCATGGGAGAGGGAGTGCGTGGCATTGGAGGCGGAGGGAAGGCCCATGTCCGTACTACCTTGGGAGAGTGATGGCGGTGGAGATGAGACCAGGGACATGATGTTTTGCGGTCGGGACCCTCCCTCGCGGCTGGGCAGTACCGGTTGGTTGATCATGAGGTCATCATTGGGTCGAAGAGATATGTCGGCCCTGCTGAAGACGCTGTCAGGGTCCTGGTGAGGAGAGCTGTCCGTGCCGGCGTAGCTGTCGTCAGGTGCCGACCTGACGGCGAGAGTCCTTTCAGAGCCGCCGGTGGTGTTCGTGTTGAAGCTGTCGTCTTGTGAGGAGTTGGACGTTTCTGTGGCGAAAGGCACAGAAGGGCCGTCGATGTCTTCGTCTGTCGAGTAGGGCATTTGTGCAGCGAGAGGGGAGGGGACAAGTGTGTTGCGCGCGTGGGCGCGGCGACGGGGAGAGCGGTGTTGTTTTGGACGTGCAGGGGCGTAGGGCAAGAGATGCGGTGCGATAGCGTAGACACATTTCTGAGCGGGTCGCATATTTGTACCAGAGGAAGATCGATAGAGAGAAAGCACGGTGCTCGTGGCCTACACGAGTCCATCGCGTTTATTACATAATATACGCGGTTTCGCAATACTAGTGAGCAGTTCGAGCGATACATACATCACGCTGGCGCAGGGGATCATGTTGCACGATAAACGTATATCTGAAACCACCGCACCATGCTATACGTCGTGGTCCCAGCTCGTGGGCGGCGTGGAAGTCACCGCCGCCCCCAGCGCGCCGTCCCAGGCTGCTCGCGCCGAGCATTGTCCTCCCACCGCCGCCTGTCCCGCTCGCGCTCGCGCTCCCGCGCACCATCATCGTACGCTAAATTCCTATCCCGCCGGCGGTGATGCTCTGAAGGCGGAGATGCGCTGTCGTAGCGGCGCGACCGCAGCGGCGGCGGCGGCGGCGACGGAGACGCAGTGCGACGCCCTCGCGGCGAGTCGTGGCGCTCCTTATGCCGTGCTGGACGCCTGGGGGAGGCAGAGCGCGCCCTGTCCCTGTCTCTGGAGCGCGACCGGTGCCGATGCCGCTCGCCACGCTCCGCGCGACGCTGCTCCCTGCGCTCCCTGCGCTCCGCCTTGCGCAGCCGCTTCTCCTCCTTCTCCGCCGCGCGCTTCGCCTCCTTATCCGCGTCAGCGTCGGGGTCCGGCTTGATCGCTGGTGTAGGGCCTGGGATGGCATTGGCGCCTGTTGTGGGTGCGCCGCCAGGGGCGGGGGCTGCGGTCTTGGTGGACGGGCCGAAGCCACTAGTGACGGAGAAAGGGTCTAGACTTCAGTCAGGGTAGCGATGAGCACAGAGGGACACGCACAGCGCGACAGAGAGTGCCTCCGCCTCCGCTTCCTTGATTTTGCGAATCTCCTCCGCGCGCTCGGCGGCGTCCTGCTCGGTCTGGTCACGGTTATACCAGTGGATGTCCTTGTTCTTCTGCCAGCGGCCCGTGGGCGCGTTGATGCTATGTCCAAGATAGTTCTATGAGGGAAGTGGAGGTCTGTAAGGATCAGCATATTTTGAATGACGGGGATGCGCACCTCGCGATCCTTGTCGGCAGAGACGTCAGACCATTTGAACTCGGCTTGGCCGCCGCGTGTTCCTCCTCGCACGGGCTCGAACATCGCGAAGAAAAAGGAGGTGCGCGAGAGAGGTGAAGCTACAAGTTGTGGTCAATGGTGTTGGCTGAGAGTGAACAACGATGGCCGGATCCCGGTCGCGCTGACGCGGCAACTTTGACTTGATTCAATTCTTGCCGCACACAACCTTCCATCGACCATCTGTCCTATCAATCTTCAAGCCCTCTCTGGTGCATATCGACGCTATAGTATCAGAACAAAGGTGTCTCGTAGCATCGCAGCCAGCCCGTTCAGAGCGAAAGCCGTAAGTACTTCGGAAGACTGAACATGGGCGTGATCATTTCTCGGTCCCTCTGCACATTCTATGGACCTGCATTTTTACCATCTGGGGCCTAGATTCGACAGAGGTCAGCAGTGTCAATGCAAAGGGAGAATATCCTATTGTCCCGCCCTGTTGCCCACTCCGTCAAACCGCACAACGGCAGCCGTGCCTCTGGAAATTCAAGTCATCGTCATGGACTGCGTTTTTCGGTCCTCACAACACGCAATCCATCGACCCTCACCGCGCCGAAGCGCGTGGACGCCCAACTCCGCGTCGTCCCTCAGACGGTTTCCCTCGACGCCTTATCCGCACCCTCTGTGCCCGCCCGGACCTGGCTGAGCATCCCCGGTTCATTGAGGTGAGTTGGTGGTTGTGCATACCCAACTTCCCCGGATCCTTGACTTACTGTCGGCCTTACATCAAAGGCAGTTTCAGCAACAATGAGGGGTTATGCTGAGCTAGAGACGCCCCTGCGCGCCATCCATTTGCTCCCCATCGTCCTTGAAATGCAACACGCGGAGGTTAGCCGCTTCGTGCAGGTGTGGCCCAGCGAGTAAGACCGCTTACTCACTTTCAGGATCAACCCACCATTCCGCTGCCCGACACTCCGTGGACAACCTGCTCTTGTCTCTCGGTTTGGGAGCCCCTCCACGCCCTTCTCGATCTCGGTTTCATATTCCCATCTGGTCGGATGCAGCTTGGTGCCAGCACCTCCTCTCTATCATCTCGCTATACGAGCGCTGTGTACCAAGGCGAGCTTCCGCCGCAAGGCATCGGGAACAGCTCGTCAGCTTGAGCCTCGCCCAAGCCGTCGCGGCGGAGTCGCCCTCGGAACACGTTGTGCTCCACTTGGGGTGTACAGGTGAGCTCGTGGTCGGTCCGCTTCGCGCTGCGACCTGCGGCTCCTCACTTGCCGTGCCACGTCGAGCCGGAGGTGTGCGCGTCGCTGGAAGAGACGTGCCGGGACACGGTTGCTGAATTCGCGATGCACAATGATTCCGGGGTAAGTCCAATGCGGTCCTAATGCACTCCGCAGCAAACCTCAAAATTCAACATTTACCACGGGCCTCAACTTTGGGCCATCTTCTTCGCAAGCGATGGTAAGCTATCTTTCATATCTCATGTGCCGTACCGCGGAGACTGCAATGCGCTGGTGTATTTCGAGAGCAGCGGGGATGAAGGTCACGTACAGAGTCACCACCTGTATTTTGGACCGCGTTCACCTCGTATGTCTCGGAATCCCTGCATGATGACTTTAATACTTACGCTGAAGTCATTCAAACCACATCGATGCTACCCTCGCCGACCAATATTGCGGTCGTCTGTCTTCTCACGCCACGGTGACGGACTTGTCCTGCACGTTTAGCGGCCAACGCTCTGGTTTTGGGACGGTAGTGGAGAAAGGCATTTCAAGTAAGGCTGCAGGTGTGCGAGGAAGCGGTGAAAACATATCGACGATGAGTCTGTCCTTACCTGGTAGCAACTAGTAGTATCAAATAAGTAGTGCGGCCCAAGAGGCACGAGCAAAGGCGACAATCCTCATCCTGGACCTCGTCCCTGGTCGCTTCGCGGAGGCGAGTGTGGCACGTGCAGCCTTCCGACTTGCGCGGTCGCCGGTCAACTCGCGGTCACCGGTCACAAGTTCAACCAAAGTTCAACTGTGTTCAAACTCAACGTTCACCGTTCCCCTCATAACAGAACGACCTTCTGTGCCAAGGTCAAAGCCACGGAGACTACGTTCTGCCCACGGACTCAGACGTGAGACTCGTGCCGCTCGCACTTGAGCAGCTCAAACAGATCCACACAACTGGCGTCTCTACGAGCTCTGCCCAGCGGCCGCGATGGCTGCCCCAAAAGGGCATGTCGCCAAAAGGCAAGTATCACCACTTCTCGCTCCCATACACAGCATTGCTCACCGTGCCGACATAGCTCGCACTATACGAAAGGCGCTGAGCTCTGGTCAGAAACCTTGCGCTCTGTGATCACTCAACTCGTCGAATTACCCCCCTTCCCCCCCGACTCCGTCTACACGACTCCGGATGGCCTGGCAATCGCAGAACGCGCGTTGCACGACGCAAGGGAGGCTCTCCATGCTCAAGTCCAAGTCCAAGAGACGGCCATCGCTCTTGCGCTGCAGGACCTCTTCCACGCATCTGCCAAACGCGACGCGGCCATAGGTGCCAGGCTGCTCACCATTCGCCACCAGCATAACAGCCGCCTCCCCGCCATCCGCCTTCCCCCCGAAGTCCTCACCATCATCTTCACATATCTCCCCAATGCCTTCGAAGCAAGTCGTCACGTATGGGAGGATGATGCCTCTCCAGTGGACTTACGGTGGCTGGCAATCACGCACGTCTGCCGACGTTGGCGCCAGATAGCCCTGGAATACCCCTTACTCTGGACCTATATTGACTTTTCCTACGGACGTGAATGTACGGAAGTCTTTCTCTCCCGTGCACAGAGAGCGCCACTATCCATCGCATCAAACAAACCTCTTACTGCCTACGAACGACGATTCATTGCCCAGAACATCGGACACACACGTGCCCTGACCGTGAAGAGCAGCTCAGACGTCTTCACTGCACTCAATGAACCCGCGACACTTCTCGAGGAGTTCGAGCTGATGTTTGTCAGCTCTGCAGCCCAGCTTCCAGATGATCTGTTCGGCAGATCCGCACCTGCGCTACGGCATTTGCAGCTAGTCACACCCTGCCTCCTTCCCTGGAAGTCGTCGCTCCTGACTGGACTCACCAGTCTCAGCCTGCGTAGAGACGATAACGAAGTTTTTGGGTTTACGCCACTCCACGAGGTGCTCAACGCGCTGGGCAGGATGCATGCCCTCGAGAAGCTAGACCTGGACCTGGAAATGGCGCCAGAAGATCCCTTGCGACATGAGGCATCGGACTCCCGTCGCGTTGTCTCACTTTCAAACTTGCGCCGTCTCGACCTTCTTACCGACCTTTCCGTCGCACGGATATTCTATGCCCACATCGCCCTCCCGTCGCAAGTCGTCGTTCGCTGCAAGCTGAATCCCTGCGATGGACCGGTGGAGGACATTCCCGCTGTCTTCTCGAACCTCCTCGCATCCATAGGACCTGACGCCCACTCATCATCAAAGGAACCTGTCAGGATCGTCAAACTCGGTATTCAGGAAAATGAAGACCCGGCAACGCATAATGGATGGGCTATCGAGGTGACAGCGTGGCGCGATGAGGACAAGGATGACGAGCCTGCTATCCACATCTGTCTCGGCGATGAGATAGGTCCAGACCGCGCAGCCGTGGTGTCTACACTGAAAGCATTATCGTACGGGGACTTGGAGATGCTTTTCATCGCAAGTGCAGCTGGCGACGTTGCGTGGATGGAAGTTGTAGGCAATGCGCCCAAGCTGTGGTATGTGTCAGCGGAAGGCAAAATCGCATTGGCCCTCTGCGACGCACTGCGCCCTTCAAATACCAATGAGGCCGAGACGCCCGTTGACGAGTCACCAAGAGTCTTCTTACCCGCGCTGTCCTCCCTGCAACTGTCTGATCTTTTCTTGACTGGAGCGGACGTGTCATTGGTTGAGACACTGCCGATGTACCTCGCTGAGCGCGCGCGGTTGGGTTACATGGTCAAGGAGCTGGACATTCAGTGGTGTGAAGAAGACGAGGCGTGTGTCGGAAGGATCAGGGATGCCTTGCCCGGTGGGGTGGTAGTGACGTGGGATGAAGGCAGAAACGCAGATGAGTTGCTGGAGAGAAACAACGGGCAGTGGCCCGGCGGAATTGTGAGCTTATATATGTGTACTTACTGTACTCAATAGTTCCATTACATCGCACGAGACGATCATGCACTCGTTTTCTGTTATCACCGGGTGCCAGCCTCCCGTCCTTGTCGTTGACCAGGGCCATCCTAAACGCGATATTTCAGCTCAAACGTTCAACATGGGCATCCATAGAGTTCAATTTCATCCTAGGCCTCATTCGCTCAGGATCGAGGCAGGCGATTCAATTGATCTATACTCTTGCATCGCGTAACCGCGGTCGTGCAGTGCGATCTCTCACACAAGACGAGCGATACATTCCGATATATGTCTTTCGTATATAAGGCAACGACGTCAGCCTCAGAGTAGTCGTCCCATATCACCGTGCTGGTGTCGGAGACCGTTCTTGTATCTGTAGCGACGAAAAATGTATTATTGACGGAAGTGGTCGATCGTGCACGGACCCGCTGACGGTGGGAATTTCGGCTAGGCGCGCGCTGAGCGGCAAGGTCAACTCTTCCTCCGACCACAACCTCCTCTGCCTCGGCGCGCTTTCCCTGCCTCGCCCTCCCCATCGAACGCGTTTATCTGCAATGGCCAAGGGCTCGAAGGCCGCAGCGAACACCACGTATGAGTTACGCGACATTGTACTTGGCAAAATACGCGGCTACCCGCCATGGCCAGGCATGGTGGGTCCCCCGTTTGCAGCGCCCGCGACCCCTCACCGTCTTTGCACATAGGTCGTAGACCCCACAAATGTCAGCAAGACGGTTCTGAAAGAGCAGCCCCGCGGTAAAAAGTCTGCTTGGTATTGCGTGCGGTTCTTCCCTAAGGGCGACTAGTACGTCCGACACGCGCTACTGCTTCACCATTGTTGCTCATCACATTGTTTTCTCACCAGCGCTTGGCTGGTGCCCAAGGACATGTCTAGGCTGCAGACCCATGAGATCGAGGCGTATATCAACGAGCCGTTCAAGCGTTCTGGCGAGTTGCTGAACAGCTATCGCGTTGCCCTCGATCCTGCGAAGTGGGAGGAGCAGATCGAGAGCAGCCGTGTCGCTGCCGCGGAGGAAGAGGCACTTGCAGAGGTCGACCAGCTCGAGACAGAGACGGACCCGGACCGTGAGGCGGACGCCGACGGCGATGCGGACGAAGACGACAAGCCCGCAAAGCCGCGCAAACGCAAACGCGACTCCGATGCCGCCGGCGCGGGCAAGGGGAAGCCGAAGTCGGCCAAGGCGAAGAAAGAGTCCGCAGAGCCCGCCACGAAGAAGAAGGCGGGCGGCGCCAAGGGGAAGAGGAACGGCGCAAAGAGCAAGGCCGTCGTCGAGTCCGAGGACGATGGCGAGCGCGCGGAGGCGGAGGGCGAGGCGGACGCTGAGGAGGACGAGGACGCAGGCCCTAGCAAGCACACGTCGCCGCCGCCAGCGAAGAAGCGGAAAGAGGACGATCGTGCGTGTGCTGCCGCTTTTTTCACTCTTCCTAGTTGCTGATACGCGTTGTGTTAGCTATCGCCGCCGATCCTGAAGCTATCAAGGTTAGAGAATGGCGACACAAACTCCAGAAGACGTTTTTGAACGAAACGAAGGGGCCGAAGGCAGATGTGCGCCCCCCTAGTGCCTCCGGTCGACTGATGTATTGACACCTGTTTCCACAGGACATGCCCGCATGTGACGAACTGTTCACCATGATAGAGCAGTACGACCAGATGAACATCCAGTACCTGTCGGTGCGTCCTGTCGTCTTTTCTGCCGCGCCCCGCGCCGTCACACATCCCTGGCCATTCCTGCGCCATACTGATCCACTTCCCAGTTCTCCAAAATCGGCAAAGTGATGCGCCACATCCACATGCAGCCCCTCGAGAAGGTGCCCTGCGACGAAACGTACAACTTCCGCCAGCGCGCCAAGGTGCTCGTCGATAAATGGCACGTCGTCCTCAACGCGACGAAGGAGGGTGGCGGGGACAGCAAGGACAGGGCCAAGGCGAACGGTGTCGCGAAGGAGCTCGGAGCACCCACGCCTGCAGCCGAGGAGGGCAAGGGAGGCAAGGCAGAGGAGAAAATGGACGTGGACCCCGCGCCTGCTGCAGGGGAGCCTACCGCAGAGGTCAATGGCAACGGTGTCGAGCCCGCAGCTGCGGACGTCACGATGGCCGACGCGTGACCCGTTCCATTCGTTGAAATTTCCTCAAGCCAAGACGCCTCGAAGCTATCTTGGAGGACTACTTATTACTCGCTGTGGCGCGCCGACGGACGGGAGGCCTCCCAGCGCCGGCCGCGGATGTATGTTTACTCTGTTTCTCATGGGTGTTCTAAAATATCGCTTGCCAGCTCTTCCGAAACTCTTTCACGCTTGCTAGTTAGTTTGTGCCTTCTTTTAGCTGTTGTGCCGTGCTTTTTAGTATGTTCTTTTCTTGTTCATAGCTGACTGACCGTCAACACCGTATGCTTACTCCATCAAATGCTTTATGTTGCTTTGCTTCCAAGCGATCGAGACGGACAAGTCACGATCGACTGCAGATTACTCATGGCTATATTGCAGATTAGAAAACGATGATACAAAGACAAATGACAGCGACAGCAGTGAACAGGAATAAAATACACAGCGGGCAGGACGAAACGGAAGGCTACATATACACCCCATAATACAACCAGAATCATTGCGCTTGCGCTTCCTGGAATCAGGTTCTGTAAGCATTCGCCTGCAGGCGCCATCCTCAGACAAGCACGCACCTGATCCACGAACTCCATAGCCTCCTCTCGCTTGATGCTTCGGATCGAGCTAATCTTCTGGTTGTTGAACAGGACACCGTAGAACTTGTCCGCGGTGACGAGCATTTCGGGACGGAATGTTGTCGTGATGAACTGCGCGGTGGACGACAGGGATTTTATCATCGCTTGCAACGTGGGTGACGACATGAGCGGATGGTAGATAAGACAGGAGGAGTGGCTCACAGGCGACGGCGGTGCGGTACTGCGCGTCCAAATTCGCGTCGATCTGGAAAGGACGGTAAGTGAACAGTGAAACCTATGAAGTAAAGGACACTCACTTCATCAAATAGGTAGAAAGGCGCAGGATCACACTTCTGGATCGCGAACACTACACAGACACCCACCGATTAGCAATTACGTTTCACGCGGCCAGGAAGTGGGCAACTTACCTAGCGCGAGCGCGACGAGCGACTTTTGGCCGCCAGACAGCTGCTGTATCCGCAGGCCTTCGTCGACTTTTGAGTTAAATGACACCTAGAAGAGCATCAGCGGACGTTCAACATAAGAGGCGCGCGCGGCGGACCTTGATGGCAACACCGGTATAGTTGTCTATCGTACTCTGCTGTGTGTCCTCCGCATCGTCTGCATCGTCTTCATCCTAGAGTAGAATCAAAATTAGTACGGGCGCCCTCAATTGTACCCGGATAACGACACGTACCTGATCAACTCGGCGCTGAATGATCAGCCGGCCCTTCCCCGCCGGCACGAGCTGCTCGAACACTTCCTCGAAGTTGCTCGCGACCTGCTTGAACGTGCGCTCGATCGCCTCGTCCTTCCGCTGGTCGAGCACCTCGACAAGCTCCTGTATTGACTCGCCCGACGTGTCGAGGTCGTCGCGCCGCTTTAGCAGCTGGTCGCGCTGTTTTGTGAAATTGCTGTACTGCTCGAAGGCCTTCTTGTTGACGTGCGCAAACTTCTTGAGGCCTTCGTTGACAGTGTGGAGTTTCTTGACGAGCTAACAAGGAGGAGACGTGAGCGTGACTTTGGAAAGCAGAGTATCTGATGAACGCACGCGATCTAATTTCTCGTTCGTGTACTTCTCGAAAGCCTCTTCGGGAAGGACGCCGAGGTCCCTGATATTGCGATTGCACTCGTCTTTGCGGTTCAGGAGCAAACTCCGCTTGGCGAGATAGCGCTCCGTTCCCTTCTGCTGTTTGGCCATGCTGCGGCTGTCCTCCGCCTGTTGGTTTTGCACTTTCTCCAGAGTGTTGCGTGACTCCAGGAGATGTGAGGATAGCCGCTCATGCTCCTTTTCCAGATCTGCCGGACTATATGAGTTTCTAACAAACCGCATCAAAAGCCTGCGTACCATGGTATTTCTTGGACAGTACCTCGATGGATGTGTTCAGGGCCCTCAGCTCGCGCGCGCGCACCTCCAGGTCATCCGCAGCGTTCTCGTCGCCCGCCTCCGGTCGCCCCAAAGCCTCGATCTTCGCTCTGAGCTCCTCGCGACGGCGCTTGAGATTGTCATCGAGTTCGATCTGGAGCATGTTCTTCTTTCGACTCAACTGTAGCAGGCCTCGTCAGTGAATTGCACCCAAGTCGATCTTGATACGAGAACTCACGTCGTTCTTGGTGTTACCCATATCCACTAATTGTTTTTGTCTCACTTCGACGTCCTTGCTCAGCTGCTCGATGTCCCCCCGCTCCTCATCTGTTAAGCCTCTTTGCAGCGGACTCGTCAACTCCGAGCGGTAGTCCTCCACGCGCACCGTCAGCCTGCTCAGTTCGCTCTCCAACTCGATGACATCCTCCTCGAGCTTCCCAATGCGCAGCTCCAGCCTCTCCTTCTCGCGCAAGAGCGTCGCGCTCTCCGTTGCCACGCCGTCACGCGTGTCGCGTGCTTGCGATTGCTGGTTCGTGAGTACCTGCATGCGGCCCGTGAGGCGCGTGATTTCCTGATCAGCCTTGATCATGGCCGTCTTGACCTCTTTCGAGCGCGCCTCTTCGGCCTCGAACTTGGTCCGCCATGTCGTCACGCTCTTGATCGCCTCGAGCCGCGAGCGCCGCACGTCGTGGTATCCACCGGTCAGGGCACCCTTGCGGTCGACCTTATCGCCGTCGAGTGTGATGGTGTTGATCCCGTGACTCTTGACGTACGCGGCGGCGACAGTCAGATCGCGGCACACGCAGGTCTTGCCAAAGACCTGCTGGAAGGCCTTCTCGTAGGTTGCGTCGAAGCGGAGCTTCTCCAGGAGCGGGATGGCGTCCTGGGCATTAGGAGTAGGAGGGTTCTTCGGGTGCATTCGATTCAAGGGCATGAATGTGATACGGCCCGTGCGTTCCCGGATCATGACTTCGACGAGCTTGGACGCGGTGTTCTCGTTGTCGACTACGACATGAAACAAGCTAGAAGGACGGTGTGAGAGTAGAGCTACACGATAACAGACGCGCGACCGACCTGTTGCCGGCAGTCAATTCCACGGCCGTGTTGAATTTGGCATCAGTGACCTCGAACAAACGATATAGGGGACCGTAAACTCCGTCCAAACCCAAACGCTCAGCAATGGAGTCAACAGCGCGTAGGCCCATCCCAGTATCCTGTAAATCGCATGTTGAACATCACGACATATACGTTGCAAGGCATGCCATATACCTTGTCCATCATGCCCGCCAATTGTCTCTCTGCCGAACGAAGCTCGTCCCTTGCATGGCTCCGCGTCGAATCCAGCTTCGCGTCCTCTCTCCAGAGATCCTTCCTGCGTTCGATGAGCTGTGCCTTCTCGTCCGCGAGCTTCGCGTGCTCGTCGCCAAGCTCCTTGACACGCGTGCGCCCATCTTCTGCGCGGTCTTGCAGCGCCTTCAGTTGACCGTCCACCTCCCCCAACATGCCACGCGCGGCCACCAGCTCCCCGCGTGTAGTCTCCAGCGCAGCGGTTTGTGCATGACCGTGCGCCTCGATCGACGAAATCTCTTGCTTGAGATAGGCGTCGCGCTCCGCGAGCGTGCGGAACCGCTTCACGCGGCCGCGCTTTGCGTACAGGGCGTCCAATTTGCCCCTCGACTCGTCGAGCGCCCGGCGTTGATCCGTCTCCTGGGCACGATGCGCCTCCCACTCCGGAAGCAGCTCTGCGAGCTCAAGCTCCTTCCTGTCGATCTCCTCACTCACCGCGGAGACCTCGTCCTCGAGCTCGGCACGCAAGCCGCCGGCGCGGGCGTCGGCGGTGCGCAGGTCCTCGACACGCAGCTCGATTTCCTTCTGCGAGCGGGTGAGGTCGCTCAGCTCGGCCTGGACGCCTTGGCGAGTAAGAGAAGTCGTGGTCAACTCGTGCTTTGTGGTCTTGATTTCCTTCTCCAGGGTCTGCGACGCGTGTCAGTGCCCATGTGAGAAGGTGTGCGCGACGCCCGCCGACCTGAATCTGCTGCTCGCGGTCGCTGAACTGCTCGCGGCGCATGTTGGCACCGTGGACCTCGCTCTTCCGCTCGTCTTCTATCTCCTCGAGGGTGGCCGTAACCTCCTCCAGTTCCCTGGAGTGCAGCGCGTACTCGAGACACCGCTTGTCTTTGTCCTTTTCCTGAAACTCCTTGAGCTCCTCCTTCTCCTCCTCGAGTTCGTTCAGGCGCGTGAGTATGAATTCCAAGAGTTCGACAATCTTCTCGCGCTTCGCGTCCGTCTCGGACATTATGCGCAGCGACTCTGTGCGGCGCTGTTCGTAGACCTTCGTGCCTGCAACTTCCTTCAGAAGCGTGAGGCGCTCGTGGTCCTTGGCGTTGGTCAATGCAGTAATCTGAGGCGGCACATCAGCGCGGTTCAACAGCCAGCGCGAAAGCCACGCACGCGACCCTGGGGTACAATGTAGTACGGGTTGGATTTGCTGAATCCCGCGCTTTCGAGGAGGTTCATCACGTCCGCTTTGCTGGCGCTCTTCTTGTCGAGACTGTATTCGTCCTTCTTCAGACCGATGGTGCGCCGCAACACGACTTCTTCGCGGCCGGTGGGGAAACGATTGTCCGTGTTGTCGAAGACGATCTCAACTACGCGCTTTTAGGGTGCACGCGACGCGAATGAAGTCGAACACACCGTATGCAGACAAAGTCGTCGTCGTGGACACGCCCTCGTGGAGGAGGGCCTGACGCTCCTCTCTCGACATGGAGGTGTACGCGTCGGACAACACGAATCGAATCGCTGTGGAGAGATCAGGGTTCCGCTCCGTGTAGACAAGCCATTGTGACGCACCAGCGAAGAAATTACTCTTTCCAGACCCGTTTCGTCCGACCACGACATTGTGCCGGGGTGAAAAGGGTTCAATCTGGGTCTGGTCGCGGTCTGAAGGGGTCGTCAATGAGGGGTGAGTCGCCGGTGACGGCACCTGAGCTTACAGGACTTGAAGCCTTGAATCGTAAGGGTCTTGATGTACATGATGGGCAGCCCGCCTTGAACGACTGGCGCACGACGCGCAAGGTCGTCAACGGAGGGAGGAAGAGGCGCGAACTGAGTAGTACAAGTCCGAGTCCTGGCGCGACGCGTTTGCTGCGGTTTGTTTGTGTAATTTGTGGCACTGGCCGCAGCTTACAGAGTATCGGTACACCTTTGCTTCTCGCCGACGGCCTTTTCAGCTTCAAAATCGACCTCGGATCTGTTGAAGGAGCTTCGAGCTCGGTCGGACAGTGAACGCTGTCGAGATTTGTGCGTATGACGGGCTCTCGCCATGGGCTTCAGCCTCATAAACTCCCGCTGCCCACCCGAAACCTCGGGGCCCCCGATGCTCAAGTTCTTATAGCATATTGCTTCACCATTTGGCTTCAATACCATGTCGATTTGTCAAGACAGTCAAGACTGCATCGCCGGAGAGAAGAATCGATATCGATGCGAGTGATTTTGTCAACCTAAATTGATACCACCTGTTTGTGCACCCAACGCTGAGTACTGAATCCCGACTAGCACCAGCGGACCCTCGACACCCATGGGTGGAGATTCCATACTGTCGCAATCCTAGGCTATCTCACCCGCACAATTTTGCTCGTGCGCTACGGCTTCCGGAGTGCTGCAGTAAGTTCCTTGTATGCTTGCCCGCCATCGCTATTTCCCTACTCCCTTTTGACACGCCCTCTCGGTCAGACAGTCCGTCTTCGGAGTCACTCATTCTTCTCCCTTTGGGCAGCTCCTACTGCTTGGTTACACGCACGCAGCCATGTTCTCTCGGGATAATTGGCCGCGACTGCATGATCGACCGGATTTATCGATCTTGTATCTGATGCGCGTTATCCCGATCCCGCGATGCCACCCTACAAGTTGCAGCTATCTTCACAATGTTATCTCCCGCCGAAGTCATGCAGCTCAGTTGCCCGCATCAACACTTCACAGGCACGCGCAAGCTCAGCCTTCGTGGCACTTGAATTCGGGGCCATTCCGCGGCATTCGTCTCGAGATTGTCTTCTCATCTTGAGCACTTGATCAGGTGGGCAACATTATCTTTCTACGTTACCCCTTGACAAATTGGAAACACGCTATATGATCTTTTCAAGCGATCTGTTACGTCCGCCGAGGCGGCGCCTCCTTGCCCTCTTTGCCGATGGCTTGTCGATGGCTTGTCGATGTCACCGACATTTCGGGAGGTCAACCCGTCTGTCTTCGACTGTCTTAGCACGGACTCGCACCGGTTGACCGACGGTTTTCCCGATTCCATCGATGCCCTGCATCGCCGTGCGTTCCACTCGCAACGACATGAGTACGCGTCTTGTTACTCATGACATACAGTTGCAATGCCATTCACTATCCTCTCAGGCAGGGCAGGCTCATTTTCGGAATGTCCCGTTATGTGACCTTGTCCTCGGCGGCACTGTTGCCGTACCGTCGCTAAATGCTCAAATGCATGCTTTGCATTCGCTTGGCAGACTTTGGAACTCGGCCCCGGCGCTATCTCGGGCACAATGAGTGACCACGCTCGTTCCACGCTATCCTCGAGCAGGTTTTTTCATTTCTTCGCGCGACAACACTACTTTGACAGGACGCATGTTATGCGAGCGGCCATCCCGGAACTGGTTTTGGCATCATTTGTGCAACGTGTTGCCTCCACGCAAGACCCCTGATGACATTGAGCATTCCTTTTGACTTCCTGCAGCGCCACGCCTGCGAGTATCAGATGTAAGTAATACGTATACCAGCGTTTACCGCCTTTGTGATTCGTCGTGTCCAGCATAGCTTGCCTTCGGGTCTTTCATCTGGCGTTGTACTTCATCTGCACGAAGCTGCATAGGGCTATGCCGTTGCCGTACATTCATGACTTCTTTCTTTGGGTCGCCGAGTCCGAAATCACCACGCTTTGCGATAGGTCCCCCCTGATCTTTTAGATTTCCCAACGTTCACGTCTGCCGCATGTGCACAGCAAGTACCGGAGCTGCTCCACAACACGCCTGATATCAAAACACCTGACGGTGACGTACCCGTCTCTCCCGAGGACCGAGGTACGTTGCAATATATTTCCTAAGTACAGGCCGCTGATCTTTCCTTTCTTTGTGTAGTCGTCCGTACCTAGATCCATGATTGATCGGTTCATGAGAAAGGAGCCCGTTTTGAGCATCGGAGAATATAACGTCGCCCGCGGCAGCGCGCGGCGGGCCATCGTATATCGAACGCTGATCTTGCAGGACAATCATGAATGCCTCCAGCGTGCGTGCGGCCGGTTTCTGCTTCTGCCGCACGATTGCTGATCCGCGCTGGCTCGACTCCAAATGATATTATCGTGGTCTCAATCGGATACCTGTGCGATTTCTCAGTCTGTACATAACTGGGATGACTTTTGGTATGATGTTTACTGCCTCTGCGTGCTACTCCCCGCTTCTCTACTGCTGCATCGTATCGAAATCATGCCGACCCTGGGCATCCCATACTTCCTCGAGGACAAAACCGGTCTACTCACTGGCTCTGACTTTCTCGACATCCACGACCGCATGCGGCTCAGTGTGCGCTGTACGATGAAGGACGCCACGCGTACTGCATACATGGTGTACGACTTGATGGCTCCGAAAACCCGCAATTTCTTGCAACCGGCTGCCACTCTGGACTACGGGCGGAACGACACGCTTGGCACGGTGTACATCGGAGTGGGCGGCAGCGGGAAACCCATGTGCCAGTACCTCGTGAGGGTCTCGCCGTCTGGCAGGTGCGCCCCTTCCTTCTGTGGTTCGAATCATTCCCTGATACACGATGCGGCGCTTCCAGCTCGAGATGTCGGAAGTTCGTCGCCTCTGATGGCCACGAGTATTGTTGGAGCTGGCGGTCCCGGGATGACTTCGAGTGGACCGTACGTTGCACGGACTTGCATATATTGCCGATTTACTTATCCCAGCGGAGCAGTGCATCAATTCGAATGGATATCTCGTCGCACATTATAATCTCAAGATCCCAGAGGAGCATTACGTCGGCTCGTCGGGGTGCATGCTCACTGTGGACGAGTCCTACCCACATCTTGCAGTTGGTACGTCAAACTTCTTGCGCTGAGCTTGACTAAATTCATTGTGTCGACAGAGCTGCTCACAACCCTCCTCATCATGCGACACATTGCCGATCATAACCTATAGGCTTCCTCCTCGAGGTCTTCTTGCACTTTATCCCTTCCTTTTCCCGTCTTCTTGTCCGAGCCGATTTTCAGCCCATCAGTATACCTTGTCGCACATCCGACTGGCTTGCGGCGCACGATAGTCTTTGAGCGCTCTGTACTTACAAGTTCTCTGCCTTCCTTGTAATTGTGATTGTAATCGAATTCTCTCTTCTAAATCCTCAACTGGCCCCTTTTTAAACCTATGCATCAACATGCTGTTATTTCTTTGGACAAGTGCCGCGTCTCAATGGCATTCTCAGCCCAACTCGCTTGACCCGAATCCGAGTCGTGGCCTCCCCACGACTAAGCGCTGGTAACACAGAATCTCGGTTATCCATTCCGCTGGGCTGGATCTGTCTCGCAGCGACTTGGATCTTCTAAAGGACCGGCTTCCACAGCACAGGACGGCATAGGCACATCCTTGCAAAAGCGGCCGTGGAGGCGTAGAGCCGCCCGAAATGAATCTCATTGAACAGGGGCCGCTGGGCGACGGCCGCAGATGCTTAAGGAGGCTTCCAGAGGGAAAGGCCGGTAGACACGTTGACGATCTTTCCTACAATTAAACGACTGCAAGAGGAGCTAAAGTAGGCTAGATCAATGAGTAAATGAGCGCTGCGAAGACTCGGACATCGTTATACTAAGCGTAACGACCGTGGGTGTGACATTTCAAGCTCGTCTGTGTACCTAGAAATATCAGAGGAAGAAGCAGGCGGAATACCGAGTAAAAGTACATCTACAGTACAATGGTATATAGGTCGTGTCATGCCAAAGAGAGTCCAAAATTAAATGGCAGAAGAGCAGAAAATTTCGTCGGGGTGGCAGTACACAAATAAGCTACAGATCAGTGAACGCGAGGTAACCGGATATAATATCAGAGCGAGAATGGACACAGAAAAACAGCGCGATTACACACGGAACAAGGAGGGTGGGGTCGGGTTTGCTAAGATCGCATGGGACAGGGGTGCGCGACCGGCGCGAGCATTGGCATCTTGTAACTGCTCTCTCAATGCGGCACCCTGTCTGTGGTACGCTGACATGACCTAAGCTTTGAGTTACAGGCAAGATACATGTAAGACTTACCAGGGCACGGCCATAGAGAATTCAGGACATCGAGCGACGCCATGAAGTTCTCCGCCAGATCCAGCGCGTCAACGAGGCCGTTATCGTCCCTGTAGATTCTGAGGCAGCTGGAGATGAAGCACGCACATATGAACAGAGTCCTCGTCAGGAGGTAGACACAATGTTCTTACATGGAGACCTGACTCGCAAACCAGCCAATCTGGAATGGGCGTCTGAGGAACAGATGACCAGGTTGTCCTGTGAGATGATGAGTAACGCGTTTGGCGGCAACCCTTTGATAGTCCACTATACGCCGAATAATCAGTGCGCGAAGCATCGCCTATATCAGCACGGTACGTACGCCATTTCTCAGCGAGCGCACGATCCCACAGTGGCTCTTCATCGGCTTCGCCGGACAAAAGGAAGATGCTACAAAGTACGACCGGTCAGCTCATGATCAAGGTTCAGCTATACGTGTATGACCGAATCTCACCGTCTCGTAAGGTACGTAACCGCCAGTCGCGTGCTGGTCGATGAGAAGACGGAATCAATACACGACGGAGTATGGAAGTACCCTGGAGGCTACGCACTTCGATATGAATTCCCTGCACATGTATATGAGCGCGGTATCAATGTTGCAGATATGCGTGTCTAGAAGTCTCTCTACCGTGCCGATCTCGACAAAGGTCTGGATGGCAAGCTGAACTTTCCTGTCCATAGGGGTACTTTCGTCTTGAAACCTGACGCAGACGTTCCACAGCAACAGACTTCTGCAGAACAAAGCCCACACCGTGTCCTTGCCGGAAAACGGGGCGGCAGTCATGGAACGTTGGTAGTACTCCCCTGGAAACAGTAACTGGTACTGCACCGCCGATCACTTGTTACTTAGACGAATCAAGGCCGTGATGAAGGGACTCACGTTCGAAGAGTCGATCAGATAAAGGTTCAGAGGCTTCTTCGCCGTCGCTGCGCATGTGACAGTGTGCGTCGCCACAAGCAAGAGTGCGCCCCAGCACAAGCGACGCGTCTCTTCATTCTGTACTTCTTTAGACGACCAATCATTGTGCCATGCCGGAGTAAAGGAGAACGATCCTTCGCGGTGTGCACCATCTGGGGGTGTATTGATGCATTGACACTCTTTGAACGGGGCATATGACACGTGGTGAACGACTGTTGGAACGCCGGATTGATGGTCAAATGTCTCGGGGTCAGCTGCGTCTATGGACGTGAGGTGCAGATCAGAGATGATCTTGTCCATGAGTAGAAGAGCGGAGTCCGCTCGAGCAGGGCTGTACTGTGGGTGCGCAGATGTTTCGAATAGAGCAAGAATCTGAATGCGGCGCACTGGTTAGACCGATCCGAGATACAAAGCATGCATACAAATTTACCGTCGCGGCCTTCGCCAGATTCAGATCAGCCCAGCCAGAGTGCATATATGCCTCAAGAGCAGCCTGTGCTTCATCTCGCAATCGAAGAGCGCGGTCGCGTCCAGTTTTGCCAAGCCCCCTCTCGCTCGATTTCATCAACGTTGCCAAGGCCAGCGCCGCGAGAATGACGGGTTGCATGCGCGAACGGGCTTTATCGACACGGAGTTGCAGTAAAAGAGTCTCCATATGGAAGAAGGTGAGCCAATAGTTGCTCGTACTAAATCTGTCAAACGGAGATCAATGATGGGAACGGTCAAGGTGAGCCGGGTACATGGCCGCGAGGAACTAGGGCTTACAGGCTTGCCAAGTCGGTTGCAATATCCTTCTCACTGCGGGAGTAGTAGATGTAGAGTTCCGTCATCGAAGGATGGAAGGCAAAGGACGTACGCTTGACCACGTGTTGCAGCATAGGTATCCAAAAGATTATCCCACCACGCATGCTGACCGCTGTAGTCGATGGATGGGACTGAGGAGAGTATAGGGGGTGATATGGGGTTGCTGTAAGACTCGGAAGACCGCAGACTAAGGTCGAAACGACCGCCGGTATCCTTCTCGGTCGAGCTCATTGTGAGCGGCGCCATGTGTCGGGGGAACGTCGGGGAGAGACGCCTCTTCGAAGAAAGGGACAGTCAAACGAATTGTAGGGTGGACGACAGCCACAGACGAACTCACCTGTCGAATGAAATCGTGGTCTAAGACACGATACCCAGAGGTGACTTCGGCGATCGCAGACGAGGATTGCGGCAGTGCTTGCAGGGCCGACAGGTCCGGATCGGCTTTCACTTGCAAAGGTGCGTGCAGTGAGACCGAAGGTAACGAAGAGCCGTCGTCTTTAAAAGTCGCCAATGAAGCTCCTTCCTCGTCAGCGGGTTCTGTCTTTCGCCTTTTCCTCGGTTGGGGATCAGAGTCGTCTGTGGGGCGCTTCTTGCAGGATCGCTGGCGCGTCCCAGGCCGCTTATCTGGGCCCCTGCGCTTGGGCACCAGGTCATATACACATTGGTTGTGTCTCCGGAGGCAGTTGTTACACTCTGGCCGTGTTGAATCGCATCGAATTTTGCGAGCCCGACTGTGTTGTATAAAGACCCCGAGTCAGGGCATGTGCATAGCCGGTGTACGTGATGGAAAATCAGATGGAACAGTGGGAAGACGCACCATAGACGGCACGCTATTACTTGGCTGGAGGAATTGCTGCGTGTACTGCGACCGGCCCTCGAGGGACCAGTCGACGTGGAAGGGCGGCCAGCCGAGGAAGCGGACGGAAGCGCCGGATCGCCTGTGGACGATGGGGAATAGGACCGGTCATGCTGCGGCATCGGCGCCATCTGGGGAAGGGAGACCGACTGGTCAGGAACCATCGCGTCGAGTGGCCGCTCGAACGACCCATCCGTGAGTGACGGGAAGCCGTGTGTCGTAGCCATTGGGTATGTGGGATTGGCAAAGGAGTGTGAATTCGATGTGGAGTAATGTAGGCTTGAGGCGATGGATGGAAGTTCGCGAGAAATTGAAGCTTGAGGGTCGTAAGTCTGGTGTCCTGATGTATACGCCCGAGATGCAGGGGATGAGGCGATAAGGCCAGTATGCGGCAAGGCATCGGACGTTATAGTGTGATATCGGGCTTTATTGTCAAAATGTCAGCGATATGAGGTCCAATGAATAGGCGCAATCGGGCGGGAGTAGTGCCCGGGACGTACACTCTGGCGTGAGGTGGGGGAAGGGCTGCTCGAACACAGGCGAGTGCAGATCCGAACCTTCCTCGCTGGACTGCACGCCCTCTTCCAGAGCAATGCCCCTCGAAAACGGTGTGTACAGCTCATTGTCGGCGCTGGTGACCATTGGCGGCGCGGAGAGACAGGCGCAGGGAGCAAAGACTGGGAGGGGGGAAAGAGGGTGAGCACGAGCAAGCGCGGAGGCGGATTGCAGGATCTAAAGCTGGAAAAGCCACGCGTCGGCGGGGCTAGGGTCAATTCTCTCATCCCCACGCTCTCGTCGTCATCGTCACAATGCGCCGAGAGTGTGCTACGATATATATCCCTCATCGCTCCGCCTAACGACTCTGCATTTTCCGGAACGACTTTAGGCAGAAAAACCCACTGAAACGGTGCTTCCAATCCAGGTGTATGGGCCGAATCAGCAGGGTATGGACCGCAGCGAGCCTTGCAGACAGCAGTGAAGAATGGAGAATGCGGCGACCACTTGATAAACCCCCCGGGTCCCGTTTGTACGCCTGTGCGCGTAACCCATCCACACGTGACCGAAGTAATCCCGCTAGAGTCCCAGGCACCCCGTAAATCTGGCGATGCATCTGGTAAGCGGGGGTGGATGCCACTGGCAATTGCGCTTTGCCACCGTCTACCCAATCAACGGCCGCGAACGCGAGCAGAATTACGTCGCAGATGTCAATATTGCGGACAGGCAAGTACAACGGGGGAAAGATATTGACACGCGGAGAAACTGAGGAGCGCGTGGGCACAGCAGCAAAGCGCGGAAACACTCGTCGGCGTCTGGCGAAGAGAAGGAAGTCCTCGCGATGTCCAATGTCAACGTGTCGGTGGTTTTCGAAGCATGAGACCTTGATGGTGGCGCGTCTATTCCCCGCAGCAGTTTATTCATCTACGCCTGCCCGCACAGAGGCCACTGTTAATCTCATTAGCCGGAACGCCCGCCACCTTATATGACAGAGTGTGAAACCCAGCTTGCTCGCGTTCTAGCACGCCTGCCGGTTTAGAATGCGAACGTCGGATCCGAGAGGGCCTACGCCACAGCTGCCATTGAACATACCCTCCGAGTCCAGTTGGCAGTGAGAGCATGGTGCGCAAAGCGCGGCGTCCGGGATGGGATTGACTAGTGCCATATGACTCAGCGCTGCGCGGTGAAGGCGTGTCTTGGAAGGCGGTTTGAATGAAACGTAAAACTGGCTGTGTGAGCGCGCAAGGTGATCTGTCGGATGTCACGATGGAGACGTTATTGTGATGGTGATCAGCGCTCACACAAGCGGGCTCGCCAGAACCAACTCATCCCCTAGGCGTCATGGCACTCACGAAGAGTAACGTGAGAGGTGATGCAGTGGACTGGCCGTGCATAATAGCAGGCCTGTCTTCCGCGCGTCGGCAACGAGAAGTGCATAAGGCCAGGTCCACCTGTACTCGGGTTTCATGGCGATGCGGTAGAGCTGACCCGCCTCGGCGAACGTCCTGCATTTTGAGCACTTATATTATGAAGGTATCGATGATGTAGAATGAAGGTATGCGCGGCATTTTTCAGACTCACCAAAGTCTTTATGATCCGGACTTGCCTAAAGTCCTCTTGATAACTAAAGGGGCGTATCGGTGCCTCTGAGCGGGGATTGTAGATAAGGCACCGAAAAGTGACTCCTCAGCTTCAAACCAATCAGCGGCGGGTTCAAGAGGGTAGAGAAGCGGTTAGAAAGTCCGCTGGCGACCAGTGAAGGTAAATTTACGTCATAAATTTGACGTTGCTGCGCACTCCTCTTCGTCGCTACTTACTAGTACCGAGCAACGACACGCCTGCACCCACGATACGGCCGCTGAAAAATCACCATGCCCCACCCACGACATGAGTGCATGAACCCAATGCGGTAAGCGCAGTCATATGGATCGCACGAAAATGTTCGTCCCTATGGTCTGGAGTTCTGGCGTCGACCGGACAACTAGCACCTTCGCATGAGAGTGCTTTGTTCCAAGCAAAGTCTCCGGACTGACACGACATTGAGGAGTGGAACGGCGGTTCGGAAAGGCATGCACATCACCGGCGACAGCGAACGTCCGAGTGGTGAATGCTGGCTGTCGCTAGCTCGGGTCTCGCAGCTTGCTCGCAGCAAACCCGTGAGCACGGAGCCGGGATTACAGGCAAGCCTTGTTTAATGGAGTTAGCTGAACAGAACTGAGCGTAGGAGAGTCCGATTGGAATTGGACGGACCTGCGAGCTCATCGCATTTGGGTTTTGGGTAAACACACGTACTAAATTGAGAAGCTAAGAGATTATCGAGTGTATTCGTGGCGCCAGACAGCCTACGTAGCTGAGCTTTGGGCAAGACTGCTGATACAGACACAGAAGACGGACTTTGCAAAACCTCATAACATCTACATGAAAATTGCAGAGTTGCGCGCTCGAGATCTTTCATCGTATGTGGAGGAGACACATTAGGTTGGGCATGGCGTCGTAATGAAGCGGCAAGCCAATGGTCTGCCGTACTAGTATATGTAGCCGGCGATCAGAGCATGAGCATGCAAAAGGAGAGTGGATGCGACGCACCTGAGTCGACTCAGTCGACTCGTCCGTAGATCAGGGATAGAAGTCGCGTCATCCAGCGCCCGCGCTGGACATTAAATAACTTCTTGCGCCAAGTCTCACTGAGTTACGCGCCGACGTATGCAGAGGAGTGTGGTAGAAGACGATCGCCACTGTAATCGTTACTCGCCCCACCGACGTCCTCTTGGACGCATTGGGTGAAACCCAACTGTGGGGTTGAAAAGTAAGTAGGACGCGTCCGGACGAGGAGAGCGTGCAGTCCTCTGGGACGATCGATCGCGACCCGCCGCGACCGCCGCCGCATTTGGAAGGCACGCCCCCTCGAGGGTTCGACTCCCGCGCAAGCCACTATGTCTTTGTAAAGTCTTCTGCCCTCGGTCATGAATACCTCACCATGATGTAGCATGTCAAGGGAAGAAAATAGCCACCACATATAATCAATGTTCTGAATGCGACGCAAAACACCTGGAGGGTCAGCAACAGAAAATACTGACCTCTCCCTGTGGTTGCTTGGCAAGCACTTTCTCACGGTCCCCCTCCCGCCGGTTTGAACCTTGACCAACGATTCGCAGCTCGTGGTCCATACATACATTTTGAGATAATGTATCAAACCTGTGATATGTTTGTTCTATATACTCTAAGAGGACCCCGCCACGGGGCAGCAATGCACAACGAGATGAGGGTGCCGTAGCCCTATGCTAGGGCTCCCGGCGCGGGTGCCGCCGGTCGCGGGTCGCGGTCGATCGCCCCAGAGGACTGCACGTTCTGCGGACGAGAGGACGGCACGTTCTGGCCCCACCGGCATTTGCCGATGGGACTGTGTCCATCGACCACCTGCCACCAAAATTGTCTCCCCATGCTTGCTGGCGGATGACTGCCTTCCGGGTAAAGTCTGAAACGGAGACTATGCCCTTTGGCCTGCCATTAACGCTAATACTCGTCACAAGAATTTCCTGCATGCCGAGTTTAAGTTGGCGCCCCGAGACTGTCCCAATGCCTGCCGAGCGGACTGCACTCACTGGACCCATTCCTCAAGACCCACCCTAAGCTGTCCCGTGGCGTAACAGCTATCACTCTCATCGCATCTCGATGGCTTCCCTCCGCGTTCGAGGTGATGGTGCATCAGGTGCGTCCACTGCATGCGCACACTCTGGGAGCGGATTGTTTAGTGATTTGCGGACGTTTTAGAATCCACAGGCTACTGTCAAAAGCCCGAGTTGTCGATTCATATGCGGAAGGCTGGGGAATTCACCTTGCCTTGCACATGGCTTCCCGCTCAAGTGCGCCCCCAACGCATAGTGACAAGCTGGCACAGGCCACATGCGAAGTGGGTTTCTGCACCATAAATCTACGGGCCTCCCTCACAGATCGGCTGCAAAATTCGCCGTTCGCGCTGTTGCCAATCTACTCATCGCCTCGTATCGCAACAACCTCACGGGTTCACCCCGGCAACAGTCCACAGTGTTCGAGATAAGTTGGCAGCGCTGTCTTCCTCATCAGGGTGCTGGCTTACCGTCCCCGCGTCGGGCCGATTGCTTGTGAACTGCGCCGACTATTAAGCGTTGTAGGATCCACGGGCTTAAGCACAACTGGCCTTCTCGGGCTCAGACGGGATCTCAAAAACGCAGTCCGCAGCTGATCAACTGCCTTCCTGCCTCTTCCTGCTCGCATCACGTCTACGTCGCTCTCGACTATCCCAGAAAAGCCGAGCAGCTCGAGGAAGGCTTGAGGAAGGCAGGCGGGGTTGGTAAGGTTGGCTTCTTGATCTTTGCGGAATTTTTAGTGATTCTCAGCTGGCACTATCTTGGCACTGCGGATGAACCTCTGCTCTACGTCGCAGTCCAATTGCGCCAAACAATGCCAATAAGTTTCTGTGCATGCTTATGTTTAGCCTCCGGCTGACCATCCGAGGTTCTAGCTGTCATGAGAGTCGTTGCGGGGGAATGAGATGTCGACATCGGCGTCAGTACAGGATCTTCAGCAGATAGGGATAGGCCTATATTTTACCGTGCCGACAGACTGGTAGGTAAGACAATGGCGCTTTATGAGTTGGGCGGAAGTCCTGGCAACGTGTGTACTATTTTGCAGTCCGAGGCCCAATCAAATATAATTTGATGCAACCTATCGTATGAGCTCGCAGGGCTTGTGAGCAGGTGGAGATGGAGTGTTGGAAACTATGACGGGGTATTCGATGGTGGCAACCCTGGCATACAGGGCAGACTACACAAAGCAATACTTGCGACCATATGGCTTTCCTGGGCGCACGGGTGCCGAAAACAACGTTGCCATTCGCAAGCGGGTGCACTGTCAAGACGAAACCTACTAGCACTTATCGACCATCTACTGCGATTTTTTGATCCACTGCAATTTTGTGACGAAGAACAGTATCAAGCGCGACGCTCACTTTCTGCCTCCGCGCGAGGCATTTATCGCCTTCTTTTCCTTCTTCGGGATGATTACGAGGGCGTACGACAGATAAACGCTATCCTCCGAGTACGCCCTTGCTTCGTTGCCCCTGTAGTCCGTGTCGTCCCCCGTCTTGTGACTCCACTCCACCGCTGACCCATGGAAATCCATCGCCAGGAACTGCACCGTCTTCTTCACGCCAGGCAGCCAGGGCATAGTCGACTTAGCCGGGTCTGTCTCCCTGGTTCCACCGAGGTAGTCAATGTGCTCGGCGGTGAACGGGTACACGAGCGCGCCGAAACTACGGCTGACTGGGGCGAACTCCTCATTCAGGTCGACCGACGCGGAGAAGCTGATGACGATGGGAAGAAGGTGCACGTCAACGTCCGTGCGGCGCATGAGCGCGGTGTAGAGCAGCGCGTCAAACCCGCTCAGTCGGTGCGTCTCGAGGCAGTATTTGCGCCTGAGGATCAGACCAACCGGCGCCTCCAACGCGTCCGTGATATACCTGATGCCCGCGATCGTTGCTGTTTCAGCCTCCGTCTCGGCTTGGTCGGGCCCGTCGGTTTGGAAGATCTTGAACGCGACGACGGCGCGGTAGCCACTCTTGACTGCGGTGACCCGGTGCGGCACGTCAGGATAGAAGGCGATCCAGTGCCCGGATTTGGCGGAGAACGTGTGGCGTGCATCATCCTCTCCCCTGGAGGACCTGGCCGCCTTTTGCATCGTGCCCGTATCACCGCCACCACCCTGGCTCTCCGCGTCCTCCATTACCTCCTGGCTCTCCGCGCCCTGCTCCATCACCTCGTTCTCCTCGTCGGAGTCCCACAGCGGGGTATGCGGGCTGTACTCGCGCTGCAGGCTGAGCTCCAAGT
This sequence comes from Auriscalpium microsporum, assembly GCA_019914985.1. NCBI lineage: Eukaryota > Fungi > Basidiomycota > Agaricomycetes > Russulales > Auriscalpiaceae > Auriscalpium > Auriscalpium microsporum. The sequence goes on along the minus strand of JAHLMG010000013.1, from coordinate 957,131 downwards.
TCTCTTCACCGGTCGAGTCGCCCACACCGAGGAGGAACGTCCCCACGAGGCCGCGCTCCGGCGTGTCTAGGTGCGTGTCGAAATGCCCTCCCTCGGCGTACAGATGGATCTTGTACGCCTCCGCGCGGACGTTGTGCGGGCCGAGACTGCCTGCCCACAGGACACGTACACGCTCAAGCAGCGCGGGCTCGACGGTGAACTCGCTCGCGCCGATCTCGCGGGCCTGGCGCACGGCGTTGTCCACCTTCGTCTCGTGCGTGCGCATGTCGCCGTATCCCGCCACCGCCGCGTTGGCGAACAACCGCGCGAGTTGCTGCGCCTCCGCGCTCTGTGGCGCACTGTAGTTGGACGTGGGCTCGATTGCGCCGATGAGCGCGCACTCGGGCCGAGAGACTTCCAGCGTGAAGGGCGTGTCGAGCGTACCACTGGCGTGGACGGGCATCTGAGCGGCGAGGAGGGCGAGCCGCTCGACTAGGACCTGCGGCCGGAAATCAGTCAACATACCAAAGAGGATTCACCTGCAACGTTACCTCGTTTCTCGTGAGTGGTTCCTTGTCCGCCTCATTCTTGAGCACCTCTTCTTCCTCACGGTAGTAGTCGTTCTTCCCGCTGACATATGTGCGGCCATCCACACGGAAAGCCGAGCCCTCCACATACTTCTCGTCAGGTTCCTCGTCACAGTTGAAGTAGTGCTGGTTCGCAGCCCGGCTGAGGCGTATCTTCGTCGAGCAGTGCCCGATCGCTTGAAAGCCTTGATCTTCAATGTCTGCAAACGAGAGGAACGAACGATTCCTGTTATAAGAGGCTCGCTCGACGGCCTTCTGGACCATCATCGCCGTGCGCGTGGCTGCGATGAACGAGCCGTCCGACTCGGGCTAGAGTTGGGAAAGACGTTTTAGCAGATTGCCTCCCCACGAGTTAGGAAACTTCACGCACATGCATGCTTGCTGTAAATTATCTGGCCGCGTCGAGGGGAGGTGGCTGGATACCGCGCAGTGACTCTCGTCTGAGGCCTGGGGAAGGACGGGTGGTCGCCGAGGCTTTATACCCTGTCTGTGGCACGAGCACCGCCTCCCGTCGCGGGTCGGCGCAGTTCGCTCTCGTTCCGCAGATGACTCGCATGAGAGGTCGGTCCGAGAACGGGTGTGCGATGGCCACTTGCGTCGATGGCAAGGCGATGGGAGAAGATCGACGTCGGGAAGAGCAGTCGCGCCTCCTATTAAAAGTGCAGTGAGCACGCGAGTCATCGATCCGTGGGATATTACTGGAGAGACCATGGAATCCGCCTTGCATCGTGGCGGGTGGGACGTAACAGATGAGGTCACCCTAGGGCCGCCTAGCGATGACGGCCGCATCAGAGGCGCAGGAGGTTATCGAAGGCGCAGGAGATTTTCTGGCCCCGTGGAACCAAGCCCACCAAAGCTGAACGTCGTGCTCGGAAAATAAAGTGAGAGCGTACCCTCGTGATACTCGACATATATCAGCCCCGAGCACCTCGGGGTTGCTCGACATTTCCGTGCGGTGGGTACTCACGCTACTTGCTCCCGCGGTGAACCCCAGTAGATCGGTGATTAAGTAGCTCGATGAGGTGGTAATTCCTGAGATACTGTAGTTTGAACTTGCCCGGTTCCCTCATCGATGCCGACTCGGCATGGCAATAATTCACGCTCCGCACGGGCGCGCCTCAATCGCGTCTCCGCCTCTTCCCGCTCATCCACACCTCTTCAAGCTTCCACGTCCTTGACGCGCTCTTAACACACGAAATGTCGACCGACGCGACTACTCCCACCTCTGCTGCTGCTGCTGCCGCCGCCCCCACCAACGCGTAAGTCCCCGCACCGCCCCTGGGCACACGCACGCATCTGACGCGTCCAGCAGCGCGTCGCCGGCGAAGGACAAGGGCAAGGGCAAGTCCGCCGCGGCCGCCGAGGCCATTGATGACGAGGAGGACGATGACGACGAAGAGGACGATGACGACGAGATGGAGGAGGACGACGACGAAGACGAAGTTGAAGAAGAGGTCCGTTTGTTTTCCATTTTTGTGTGCTATGTGACGCTGACGCTGGGGGCCTAGGAGGTCGACCCGACGCTGATCCTCGCGGGGCGCCGTCGCCGCACCGCGCCGGTGGACTACACGTCGCAGGAGGCACTGCAAAAGGCGGGCCTCAAGCCGGAGGACCTGCATGATGACGAAGAGGACGCGGATGCGAGCATGCGCGACGACTGAGCGCGCTCAGCGCCGACATGCGCACGCGCGCGTGTGGTGGCCGATACTCATAGTGGCAGGGGTTTCATTGGGCAGCTTGGGGTTGTCGTGTTGTTGCATGGCCGGTGTGCATGCTCTTCGTAGTGGCACTTTCTCAATAAAAACTTGACCTGTCAACGTGTTTACTCGAGTGCGCGCGCTCACAAACCGGGAGTTCCACGTCTCCCACTTCCGTTCTCGTCTCAATATCTTCCCGAATTCAAGCGCTTACACGAACTTGCCACGACACATCTTCCACGCCAACCGCCCAATAAAACCGTCAACCAACTCTTTCATTCTGGACCACCCCCACCACCCTACCAACTCACCCCGCAACCTACAACTACAACACAAACACACACCCCAACCCCCACGGACGCAAAGCACCCACCACGAGCACAACGCAACAGCAATTTCAATCCGCGCTCACCGGCCGCGACGGCGCGCATTTCGTCAACCCCGAAGGGGAGAAACGCGGCCGCACAGGCGGGAGCAGCGGGTTGTCGCTCGCTGGTGCGGGCGCGGGCGGACGGGCACTTCACGTGGGTAAAGGAGGGGGAGGTAAGTACGGTATGAAGAAACGGAGGTAAGTAGTAAAGTGAATGAGGGCGGGGAAACGGAGGAGGAAGGAATGACGGTATGAGAGAGATGCGGGAACCGGAGAGGAATAAATAGGTACAGCGAGACGAAAGGAACCAAGACGAGGAATATGACCAGCAGAAAACTGAGATGAAATAACGATTAGGCGAGTGGGCGTCTGACATCCAGAACCAAAACAGAAAATACCAAGACATTGCTGCGGTCAAAAGACCGACGCGGACGCGCGCTCCCAATCTGCGGCGTCCTCAAACCGCATCTCAAACTCGAGTGCCGACGGCAGCACATCCTCCTCGCTGCCGCCCATGAGCATCTCGAGCCCGAGCCCCGCACCCTCCGCGGGGAGCGCGTCCAGCAACCTCTGCATCTCCCGCTCTACCTCCGCGTCGTCCAGCGTCCACACAGCCGCGTCGCCCCCCACGCGCTCCTGCTCCTCGCCCTGCTGCGCCGCGCCGTGCCCGTGCTCCTCCAGGCGGCTCACGGGCGGCGCGTCCGAGGATGGGAGCGGCGCGGCGGCCGGCCCGGGTGAGGCCGCGAGAATCTCGCGGAGGAGGTCGTCCATGAGCTGCTCGTCGATATCCCCTTCCCCTTCGCCGAGCGGCGCAGGAGGAGGCGCGCCCATGTGTTGAGCGTCAAGCGCGTGTGCGCCTGCGCCCAAGTCGAAGAAGCCCGCCATGCTATCGCCGAAGCCGAGGTCGAGTGCGGCGAGTCCACCCGCTGCTGGGGCGCCGCGGCCGCGAGGGCCGCGACGGACGCCACCCGTGCTAGGTGGCGAGTGGACTCGTGTTGCTCTGGCTCGTGCATATCGGCGAGGCTGATGGTGGGGCTGGGGGTCGACTGGGAGTAGGTGAACGATGGGGCTGGCGAGAGGGGGAAGACGGGCGGCGGCGGCGGGACGAGGACAGGGAACGCGGTGGGTGGGCGAGCAGAGATCACGTCCGTGGGTGATGAGGGTGAGAGTGTGGGTGTAGGAGCGGTGGCGGGGGCGGGCACAATCGAGCTGTCACCGGTGGATGCCTGCGGGGGTGCCTGCGGGAGTGAGGGGATGCCCGCGGGTAACCCCTGCACCTGAAGCGCTTTGATAATTGCATCCCATCCCGCCTCCAGCGTGCGCACGCGCTCGCGAAGCTCCCTGTTCTCTCGCTCGCGTGCGTCCTCTGCCGCGCGCTGCTCGGCGCTCTCCCGGATCGCAGCGAACCCCATGCCGTCGCGCAGTGTGCGGTTCTCTGCGGTGAGCTCTGCGATGCGTGCCTCGAGCGCGGAAAACTGCGCCTTGCGCTTGTCGCGGGAGTTCTGCGCGGCAATCCGGTTACGGTGTGCGCGGGCTTCTTTGCGCTCTTCGGGTGTGATCTCTGCGCGGGAACGCTTGCGTGGGGGAGCGCTTGCGTCGGGGGAGGCGGCGCGCTTGGAGGAGGAGGCGGAGGAGGCGGAGGAGAAGGCGGTGTGGGCGATCATTGGGGGGAGAGATGATGATGATGCTGCTGGTGATGGCGAGGCGGAGGGGGAAGGGAGGGCGACGGTGTCGACGAAGGAATGGGTGCGTGCCATGATGTTTCTTGTGGGCGACGTTGATGGCGAAGGGAAGTAAAGGAGGGCGGGGACTTGTAGGAGGGGGAAAGGACTGCGCAGGCAGGACGTACGTGGTCGTAGGTGAAGAAAAGGACTTCCACGTCGACCGCCACGTATCATTCTCCCGCGACAAATACGCACAAACTCGACGTGGCATCCGAGGCCGGCCCGCCGCTCTCCCGGCGCTCGCCCGCAGTTCTTTCTTCGCATTTTCCGACGCAATCGCGAGGGCTGCATTGGCTGGCGATGCTCTGCTCACATGGCACTGTCACGAGTGTGCGCTGCAGGAATATATGGCTCAAATTGGGCCATTTCCGCCTGCAAATTCACGTTGACTTGCGTTCTTAATCTCTCCCCCAAGGCATCCAGGATGTATAGGCTTGGTATAGGGCAGAGAGTGCTGGGGCCACATGGTGCGGTCAAGCGTGGACGCTCTGGGAACATCTGGCTATTTGCTCAGAGTCCCCAAGATGTCCCCCCCGTCATCAAATTATTCATCTACTGCGCAACTACTGCGCACCGGAGGTGCGCAGCAATCCCATCGTATGATTTCCTCACACGTCTTTGCCAGGCCTCCGCACCATGCGGTCCGAAACGTCCTTCAGTATGCTTAACGCATGCTGCCGCACAAGAGCAATTTGTTCTTATTCATACTCCAGGTTCTGAGCTCGTTCAGCTAACTTCTCCTTTCAGGGCGCTCAGGATCGCCTCCCCGACAGCCTTGGCAGACGCAGGGTTCTGCCCGGTGATCAGCGTACCGGAGGTCACCACCTTGACCTGCAAGATGCATGTCAAACGAGCCCACATATCTCAAAGGCGAAACACTCACGCCCCACTGCTCCGGCGCCTTCACAAATGTCGCCCCGAGCTCGTTCAGACGGTCCTCTACCAGGAACGGTATGTCCTACAGAGACAAATCACACTCAGCAATCACCCCAGTTCAATAGGTACAGCAACTCATTACCTTTACCGTCTGGATGCTGACTTCCTCATCGTTGGTGAAGCACGTCGCTGTTTTTCCATCGAAAATCGACTTGCCATCCGCGCCCGTGACGCCGACAATCGCACTGCGGCACGACTGAGCCCCTTGTAAGTTCCAAACGTCGGATGACAAGCTTACGCAGGGCCGTGGCACACCGCCGCCACAATCTTCCCCGCGCGATAAAACTGCTCGCCGACGTCAGGAACGCCCCGCGCAGCAGCATCTGCTCCCGCCCACGCACCTCGTTGGCCACCGCGGTGTTCCCCTCATGCGACGCGAGGTCGATGACCGGCCCGTGGCCCCCGACATAGAAGATCGCGGCATACTCGCCCACGTCGATCGTCTGCGGACCGATAACTTTAGCCGCAGCGAGGCGCGCCTTCACAGCGTCGTCCTGCAGGAAAGCGACGCTCTCGTCGTCGTCTTTGAAGTTCTGCGGCCCGTCAGCGGCAGCGGGATACACAACCTGCACGCAGGCGCACCTCGACGCTGCGTGGGTCGACGGGCGGGTTCGGGCCGGCGGGCGCGGCAAAGTCGATGTCGAAGTGCGGGGCGAGGACATAGTACGGGTGCGCCGCCTCCGGGAGGTACCAGCCCTGCCGCTTCTCAGTTAGCACCTACGCACGATAACAAGATAGATGGCACACCGTAGGTCTGTCCAAGAGTGTCTTCGATACGGACGTGAAGACGAACAAAATGCGAGTCATGGTGTGGATGGGGGTATGAAGGGAACCGGGGGATCGATCTGCCAGTCAGACCATCTGCTTTATATGTGCTCGGCAGCTCGCACGCTCATGACGCAAACCTGAGCGCCCCTAAGGTATTGGATACGATGTCACCCTGCCTCGTCACTGGCTCAGTAAAAGCTTGGTCACCAGTCTAATGTCACCCGCCCTCAGGAATTCTCAGCCTCTTGTGAGGGTTATTATCGATGACGTCGTTCCGGTGATAGGCAGCTCGAAAGTCGACGTTGATTCTCTCCCCGAGTGACGATAAGATAAACAGACTTACATAATCGACAATCGTTATTACCGTTGGACTTCTTTTGAACTAAGAACTTCACCAACATCGGTCACTCTCTCTTGTATGATGCCCTCTCCCCAAGGACTCTCGAAATTTACGATGGCTCTGACATTGTCTCTACCTTTTTGCGACGCGTCGCGAGGAGCTCCGAGTCGTGCTGAACTCAGCCACCGGCGCCGCTGTGTTGGCAAGGTGCGTTCTTGCGTACGAACACAACAGCTGCTAACACCTATTTACCAGATTACGAACTCTCACGCTTCATTTCCACCTCGCCACCGTGTCTCCGGCATACTCACCGCACATCTCGAATCTTCGCCCGCCTGACACCGCCATTACTAAAAACTGCCTCGACTCGAGCGGTGCGGCCGTGCCGGTGAGGGTTGTGGGAAGGGCGACTAAGTAATGCGGGTCCCAATGTCGACTACGCAAGCCACCGGGAGTGAGTTTGCGGCTGAATGACTCGCGTGTCACTAGTTGGTCGCCAGTGCTACTAAAAGGGACGCGCACCTGCTCCTCTACCTCATCCATTGCCATACCCCGACACAAATGGCCACCAGACAACCGTTCTCAGAGCAACATCTCTCATGCGAGTCATCGGCGCAGCGAAATCGGCCAGCACTTCTCCGTAATGGGATGGGATGTGATGGGGGTAGCGGGTTCTGCCGTTAGGGGGAATATAAAGACCTGGCGATCGCCCCTCCTCAAGACCCCAGGACAGCTACAGTGCGCATCTCGATGTCGCAGTCTCCTCCCCCATCAGACCCGTACCCAGAGGTGGCGGACGATACGCAGGTGCGTAGTATATTGACTCACGGCGCCTGCGTGATTTCTGACCTGTCCTCTCCAGCCTGACCCGGACGGGACGTTCGTCTCAGTCACGCGCACCGCGCTCATGGTACAGACGGCCATCGAGCGTGCCTCTTGTGGTAGCCTCAAAGCAATCGGGCATTGCTCGACGAAGATTCGCCTCAGCCGGGCTGAAAACCGTCATTATTTCAATTACGAAGAAGCGTCCGACGAGAACTACACAAAGGGCTCGGCATTTCGTGCGGATGGCAGCAGCTATCATGTGGATTACAACAGAAGCTATCACCCGAGGAACACCGAGGTGCTGAAGAACGACGCAGATAAGGAGCCGCTCACGAGGAATGAGGTACTTTTCCGTTTGTTCTCTTTGTCATAACGCTTTGGCTCACCGTAGTGTGCGGTCACAGGTCTTGGTCGAGCGGCTTGGCCGCCTCGCCGGGCAAATGCCGGTACACGCCGCCGGCACGCTCGACACACCCTTCACATCGGAGATCTCGCGTCCCGGGTGCGCGCTCGACGGCACTGTCCAGCCCACTAACCACTACTGCACACCGAAGAGTGCGGAGGCGCGGCAGCTCGCGCGGCTGTTCTCGAGCGCGGCGGTGTCTGGCTACGGAGACATGCGCACACACGAGACGAAAGTGGATAGCACCGTGCGCCACGCGCGCGAGATCACTTCCGCCGAATTCACCGTCCAGCCCGCGCTGCTCGAGCATCTGAGTGAGTTGTGGGCCAACAACCTTAGCCCCCACAGGGTGCGCGTGGCGCCGTACAAGGTCCATCTGTATGGGAAAGGAGGCCATTTCGAGATGCACCTGGACACGCCAGAGCGCGGCCTTGTCGGAACCTTCCTTCTCGGCATGGGCGACTCGACGGGGACGGAAAATCTGGAGATCATCCCCAAAAGCAGCTATGGGACTCGGATGAAGAGCGCCAGGTGATGGATGAAGATACAGCTAGGCAGCGTAGCGATGACACTGGCTTGGAGCAGACTAAGGAATCGGCCCCTTTCCTCACGTTCTCTGCCAAACCCGGGCAGTGGGTCGCATTCTATCCCGATGTGCCGCACCGCGTTACCACCATCAAGAGCGGCTACCGCGCCGTCGTGGCGTTCAAGATTTTCCAGGTCGATGGCCCGGACGAAGGCGATTCTGACACCGAGGCACCGACGATCGCGCGCATCAAGGAGATCACGGACGCGCCGGACGGGCCCGTTGGCCTCGTCCTCAAGCGCAGATACTGTCTCGAGACACGTCGGCTAAGCGGATTCGATGCACTTGTCTATTCTGCGCTGGCGCGCCGCACGGAGGTCACCATACAGCTCCTCCCCGTCGTCATCAGCTACTCTGCGTCCGTCGAGCTTGACGAAGAGGAGTACCTACCCCAGTCCCGCCGGTTCGCCGCGCTTGTGTACCCAGTCTCCGCCGCGCACATTGACTTCTTGGCTGGGACAGCCTCGGCAAGTAAGGACCCGGCGAAGCCAAGCATGCGCTGGCTGGGAGGCACGGACAAGAAAGTGCAGTTCCTGGCGATGGACTTCCAGGGGTCGACGGTGCAGTGGAGCCACAATAAAGCAGACGACACGGAATTTCGGGGCAACGAGGCGCAGGCGTACTCGGAGGACAGCGTCTACCTGTCGTACGCACTCGTCGTAATCCCGAAGCAGGCCACGCGCCGAGGCGCGAAATGAGAGGTGCTTGACATATTTGTGAACCGTCCGCGTAACATTTGCTCTGCTTTTATGAAATACATTTGTTCGTGTCCCTGCCAATTGACTGAACTGAACTCGGACTTCGTCGATCTACGTGGAGGATAGTTGCCATCGCGCGATCGCCCCTACAAGGATAACGGCAGCTATCCCAACATCCCCAACTTCTCCAGCCCCTCCGTTAACTCGTGTACCGCCGGTAAAGAGGCCCTCTGAGAGGTGGAGTTTGATTTCTGAATATCAGCCGCGGTCGAATTATCATCAGTGTCCTTCTGCCGCGGCACTGGCACATGCCACTGTAGCAACTCATTCCTCAGCTGAGTCCTCCCCTAGTGTCTTCAATAAGTCCTCCCTAACCGTGTTGAACTTTGCTTCAAGAGCGGCGGCATGCCGTGTGGCGAGGCGGCGCAGGATAACGCAAAAGTGGTAGACTTCAAGAGGGTTGTCGAGACTGAATTGCATAGAGTACCGATCCATGATGAGTGCGCACTGGATTGATCAATCGGTAATTTAGCGACAGCAACACAGCGCGACAACATACCTCATTCTGTGGTGGGGGACCATCGACTGTTAAGTACATAGCACTGAACAAGAAGCCTCTGTGACCCTCCGCTGCAAGTCCAAACACCGGAAAATCAGTGATTCCGAGGGCTTTGAGGAAGTATACCGACGCGATGAGGTATAGTCTAGTCTGCTCATACCCGGCGATTGAGAATCCAGCATCAGCGTTCGCTTTGTCCTCCATCACGAAGATCGGTAAGAGAAGAGGAACATAATTTGGGGATGCCTGCTCCTGCCGTGGTGGGGGCGAGTGAAACGGTGCAGCCCGTTGCACGGGAAATCGAATATCGCGACTGTCGGATGAAGAGTTTGCCGTGTAGGGTTGTGGGGGTTTCAGGTAGGCTTGTTTTGCGTCTTCAGATATGTGGACAAGAGAGAGGCGCTGTATTATTTTCGGGTCGATACCGTTCAGGTGTACGGAGAGGGCGCCAAGGGCGTCGACCTTGCCTTGACATGACTCTCTGGCGAGGCGATAGCGGATGGCTGCCATGGAAGTGGAAGGGCGCTCTGCAGCAAGCGAAGTACGAGCGGTGGTCTGCTGGTAGAGTTTGTCGAGTGCCTCCTTCTCTTTGTCTGACAGGCTCGGCTTCTCAGACTCCGAGAAAATTGTGTCGCTCCACCATTTTGCAATCTTCCGCCTTTGCGCGAAGAGCTTAGAGCCTTCACCTTGATCCCACTGCGCGCTGTCGGGCTGTCGGTGGAGTGCAGTCAACAGTCAGTTCACAATACGCCAGACAATCTAACCTGCCACGCACCGATTCGGAGTCAGATGTTGCCGAGGAAGGCACGAGCTTCTTCAAAGGATTCTCTGAAAATGCTATCGTCCGTTCGAGGCTATAAATTGCAGAATGATTGTGAGAAGTAAACAAGAGCATGTATACTATACTCACTATGGCGCAACCTTTACCTCGTAGTTCTTTGCCCCTCTAAAGAAGACGAAGATCAGGCGGTCCCAAACCATACGAGTCTCAGCCTCGTAGTTATGCCCTGGGCGACTAACCAATGCCGCCGCATCAGCAGCCGTGTGGAGGATCATGATCATCTCACTGTTGACAAAGTCGTAGATGGCCCCTTCCTCTTCGTCCCTCGACGCTTCCACAGCCGCACCAACGCCTTCGAACAGCTCAAGCGACGTCTTGAACAGGTCCAATTGGGGCCTTAAGTTTGTACGAATGGTGTGAGGCCGGAGGGTGGATGGAAGATCCTCGACATAGCACAGCTGGCTGAGGGATAGGTTGTCAATCGTCGTGGCCATGACATCACACTGTCCAAGGAAACCGACTTAGATGGTGTTCGCAACATGACCGGATATCCGTACCTGCTCCGCTCTGCATGCCAGTCGAGGGAGCGCGGCGATACGCTCGTAGTCACGGAACATCTTCTTCGCAAAGCACGTCGACGTGTACGCGACATGCAACGTGTATCGATCGAACGCAAATTCCTCTGCGCCTCGACCTTCGCCCTTCCGTGTCTTCTCTGAAGCACAAAATCTGTGAACGTTGAGAACACGATACTGGTTTTGCAGAAGCAATATCGACATACTTGGAACATGAATCCCGTTTGGTAGGTGCATTCGACACGTCTTGCGAAGACTCTGATCGTGTTCCTACGCTTTCAAGAGAAGGCACTTGAAGACTGTTGCTTGACTGTGCAGATTGTCTGAATTGACGTGAGCTCGAAATCTATCGCCAGCGTGGTCAACACCTACTGGGAGCCGGAAGAAGTGAGCTCTCTACCCCGGTTGCCCTTTGGTCGAGAAACATAGGCCCGAGTGCCATCCGGAGTATTGACAATTGGGAGTGTGGATTGACTGCCATGATTGAGCCACTACTTTGACATGAAGTTGCATGGCCACACGCACCTGGAATGAGCACGACTGCTCTCCCTGAACTGTTCGGCTGCTAACACATTCAACGCTCTCGATTTGTCCGACACCCTGCATTGGGAAGATCTGTTCAACAACGGAACCTCAAGGGATAAAGTACACACTGACCTCGAACGAGTGAGCCGTCCTCCTGACATCGAGTAACTGCCACGACGTCAGAGTCCAATGATCAGGTAGCAAGGTGATGATGCGTACTGTGTAGAGGGTGGAGAAAGTGAAAGGGAATCGGTGGGCGGGCGAGAAAAACCTGGACAGCCGCTGCATATAGCTCTCCTCATCAGACAGAATCCAGCAGAGCTACGCGAAAGCTTACCTCGCGGAAGCCTCGTTCCACCAGGCATCAAATCGATCCCGATATGAGCTGTGTTCGTCTCCTGTCCTCCATAGGGCGATTTTTCCTGCAGACGCCTGGGACCTGACACGCGGCATATTGTCCGCGGCAATTTCTCCGCAACGATGCAGTTGATCGCAAGATAGGCGGAGAAGGAATCGGAAAAGGCGAAGGGTATCTGCGGGGTCATCCAGATGGAATATTCTTCCTGAGGCAAAGTTCACAGCGCCCTGGTAATTCCCGAAGTATCAGCAAAACGAAGGATGAGTCGAGTGAGAAATTGCTAGCTCACCGTGGGATCATCTCCTGGCCAAGCAACGATGACCTGGCCCGCGAGGCTGACCGGTTCGACCAGCAGACCAACGAGGGGGTCTTCAATTCCCCAGACACACCGCTGATGCACCATGCTTTCCATTGCCGAGAGAATTTCCGATGCAGGCGCGAGACAGAACAGCGCCAGAGCGGTATCAGTGTCGCGCGTCGTATCCGAGACGAAATGGACATTTCGTTCGTCAGGAGACAGAGACGATTCTGTGTGAGCCATCTCGACATTCGTGTTGGAGAGCTTGCCGTCCCATTCGTAACCAACCTCCTCGGCCCAGTCGACGCCATGGAGACGCACCCACTCACGGCGACCGCGCCTGTCTTCTGCAGAGAGAGAAGTCTCAGGTGGCGGATCAAGAGAGTTGTCCTCGGATCGGTCATTTGTGAGGACTGCGAGAGCGACGCTCGTCGCCACACCATACGACGTGCCCTTCCGCGGGTCTGCGCACCACGATCGAGACGGCGCGTAGCGTACGTTACGACTGTGTTGTGATTCAGTAATACATCACAACAGAATGCAGAAATATCTCTTACCGTAAGGTGCATCCAAACGCGGTACTGAGCAGTGTCGCCCAGAACGATGTTTTCGGCATTGCATCCAGCGACGTCCGATCGTATTCCAGTGAGAGCCGGGCTGCGTAGGTGTTGTACAGGGCAGGTATAGCGTTCCTGACAAAGATACCGTCCAGATCGCTGTCAACGTCGGCCTCGCAGAGAGGAATGGCAAGCAGCTCAGAGAAGAGCGACTGCACAACGGATGATGTTGTTGCGTCAACTACCACCTGAAACAGTCATAGTGAAAATTGACACAGAGCGCAAAAGCAGCAGTATATACCTTCATATCCAACAGCGTTTTAGGAAGAACATGAGAAGTCTGAAGCATCGCGTACATGTGCTGGACGGCCGCAGGGAGGTCAGGGCCTGCTAGTTCTTTGACTGTCCGTGTGGTCCCCAAGCACGAGGCCGGTAAGCCACGGAAAAGGGACACGTTCATGTCCGGTGTGCATGGGTGTTCATCTGATCGACATCGCAGTGCGAACCGCATCGAACGAGGATAGAGAAACGCGTTTGGCCCGGCCCGCCGCCGCAACTTCAGCTACGGTCACGTGCATCGAAACGGCCCTCTCACTGAGTCTCAGGCTTCTCAGCTGGTCGACTCTGAGTCCTAGTCACCTCCCTCGGCAAGCTCAGACACAAAGCATGCAACTTGGTAGAGCCGGTGTATTTCCGGACCACTTTTCCTCTCTCCTGTGTGAGAGGCTGCGCATTGGTTGCAGGCGGCCCATGAACAACAATAATGGTCGGATGGCTCTGGCGCAGTCTCTGCCAATCGCACCCAGTCCTTCGCGTGGGCAGCATCATCTTTTTGACTTTCCACCATGGACGGCTATGAAAGCAAGCTATCCGAACACCTTGCGCCGAGCTATGGAGACGCGCAGCCTCCCGAAGAGGAGCTCAAGCTGGACGCGGGCAGCGGCCGCGCCTGGGTTGTCAAGGTGTGTAGTAGTACACTTTTTGCTGCGTGCCTCACCAGCTCACGCCATATCTGCGCACCCCAGATTCCGAATTACCTCGCCACACGCTGGCACGCCGTGACCACCGAAGACGTGTACCTCGCCACCCTCCTCGTCTACCCCACACCCATGGGCACGCACACGCCACCGCGCATCTTTGTGCGCGTCCCACCGGACCTAGCGTGTCCTGACGATGGCCCGGAGCTGTTCGAGCTTGCGCTGACGGACCGGGAAGTCGCGAACGAGCTTGTTGTCGCGGAGCGTGCGCGGGAGGTGGTCCTAGCGGGCACGGTGAAGCATGAGGGGCAGCTCGTGCGGCGCGGCGGGCCCAGCGCGGGGTTGATCCGGCGGATGCGCGAGCGCAGGGAGCAAGCGGAGCGCCCGCGGGCGCAGGTGCGCATGCTTGGCGGGCCTGCAGGCGCAATGAACCGTCTGAGCAGCGGGCTCGCGCAGCCGCAGGGCTTCGGGGACCTCACGGTGCGAGAGCTTGTTACGTGCTTCCTGGAGTATGTCGCTGACGACCCTGTGCGCAGACGCACGGCCAGAAGGGCACGCGTGAGCACTACACGCGCATCCCCCGCAACCAGCTGCTCGATATGCTGTTCGAGCTCTTCCGGGAGCGCGCGCATTGGCCGGTTAAGCTGCTCCGCGAGCAGACGCGCCAACCCGAGGCGTACTTGAGGGAGATACTCGCTGAGATTGCGGTGTTACACCGTAGCGGAGAGTTTGTTGGGAGCTGGGAGCTCAAAGCGATGTTCACAGGAAACTGTGCGCAGGTGAGCGCAGTATTCGGGTGCAGTGTGGGACGCCTGAGCTGATTACTATCCGAGGGCGCATCTCATGAATCAGTGGAGGGATGCGAAAAGACCAGGACGGAAGTTGTGGATCCGGAGGAGAGCTTTGATGGTGAATCCGAGGACGACGAAGACATTGAGGACGATGATCTCGAGGAAGTATTCTGATCGCGCATCGCGTCCTTGCTCCTCTATGACTGTCAATCTTCGTATCTATCACTTGGCGCTCGATATTTTATGAATGCTAATGCTCATTTATTCCCTATGCTAATGCTTATTTATTCCCTCTCTGATCCTGCGCATCCCTTGGTCGCACTCGAAAAGCTCCAATGCTGTCTGACAAAGACTGATGACTGAGAAAGGTGAGTCGCCATTACGGACCTAACTATGTCAACGTCTCGCATTATAGTGGGTGCGGCCTTTGTTCGTACTATACCAGACATACCGTCAGCTGCAGCACACACTGCATAAACTGTTAGCCAAGCCACACTCCTAGAAAGGGATCAACAGGCACGATGCGACATAAAGCCCATAACACATAACACATGATACTGGCTACACGGAATCATCGTCAGACTGCAGAACTATGAGCCATGCGACAAGTCTGGAGATAGAGCAGAACTCACAATCTCAAAAAGCTCGGCAAGAGATTCCCACAAATTTTGCCTGACATGCATGAGCTGACGATGAAGGTGGGCTTTTCGTCCGTAACAAACATCTATTGGAGATAGAGGGGCATCTTCTAGGTCCTTGAAGACCTCGAAGTAGTCAGGGCCCTTTGGTTTGACCGCCTTTTTCCACCACGTCCTGGCGGCTTCGAGGCACTGCGACTGGCGACACGGTTCTCTACAGGTTGCGCCCTTGCCGTCGCACCGTCTTGTAGCATGCTCTACAAACTCTCGCAGGGCAACCTTCCCGACAATCAAGCGCCGCAGCTCATTGGGAGTGAGCAGCTCAAGGTCCGCCATGTACAGTTCGCGCATCTCTTCATCCAGGTCGGACAACGGGGCCTCAGTTGCGCGCGCGAGCTCGTAAAATATGGCAGGGAGAATGCTGGGGATGTCGTTTTCCATTGCGAACCGGATGTATTTCCCTGATGAGTAGATATGATGAAGACAGGGAGTAAGCTTGGGTATATGCGCGTAAAAAGCGCAGAGCTTTGTATGCACTTACCAGGCTCCCGACATCCGGGCCGGCCATAGTCCGAGAAGATTTTCTCGACCGCAAGCCAGTCATCCAAACGCGCAGGCCACATCTTCGTCAACGCAGTGACGACTTGCTCGAGCATGTCCTGCGCATCATACTTTGTCGCGAGGCGGAGGATGCCGCAGTAGGAATCAGGAAACACGGGCGGGGGCGTGCTGTAAAGGTCGTCGCAGTCCAGTTCCGGCTGGTGCTCACGGAGTCGCCTGCGTCGGATGACGCGGTCAAGAGAAGCGCGGAAGCTAAGATGAAGCATGGGCGTACTTGGGGTGATACATCGCATCCAGGAAGTCCTCCATGTCCTCCGTCGCATCTGGCATCTCCATCACCGGCACGTCTTCATAGCGCTCGGACGCGACCTCGAACGCAGCTTGGTCTCCCTCAAACAGTGACTTGAAGACAGCGCAGTGCAGCGCGAGGATGATCTTGTGCACGCGGTAGAGCGTGTGCGTCTCGTCCACCACGGTCCGGAGGACGATGTCGCCATCGGGCATCCATACCCTCTCGCTCCTGGTGGTTCGGACTTCGGTGGGCTCGGTCCTCTGTCGCTTCACAGCACGCTCGTCCGATTCGTCAGGCAGAGATTCAGTCGCAGACGTCGAAGCCATAACTTGGCCTTATAATAAAGAGAGTGAAGGACGAGTTTGGGGTAAGAAGGGGGCGACGAGTAAGGAAGTGAGATAAGATAAGATCTAGACGGCCCGCCGCTGGCACGGTCATCACGTCTCGCTTTCTCGGATCCTCTACGTACATCTTCATTGCAACCTCAGCTCAGTCAAGCAAGTTGGATCCTTTACATCCTCCTCATCGCAACCTCAGTCAAGACCTCAACGTTTGACCGTAATGGATTCAATGCTTGCTGTGGATGACCGTCCTCACGACGATCGCCCCCGAAGCGACAGCGGACGGATGAAGACGCGCCTGGCGCCGAGCCCCCCGAAATACGTATAACCAAGAGGGACGTTGTATGGACGCCCGACGGCGACCTCATTATTTGTACCGTGGAGCAGGACGTGGACGAGCCCCTCGTGACGCACACGCTGTACAGGGTGCACAAGCAGCGACAAGCTCATCCTCGCGTTCCACTGCGCCGTATTCGCGTCCATGTTCGAGGGTGACCAGGCTGCGTTCGAGGTTGGATTGGAGCACATTGAAGGGTTGCCGGTGATGGAGCTTCCCGACGCGGCAGAGGATGTCCAGAACTTCCTGGACGTGATGTACCACCCTAAGTGCGCCTTTGCTGACCACGCCAGCCGCTCTGTGTACCATTCCCAGACAACTTCGTGCCCACCTGCCTGCGCTGGACCTAGTGGTCCGCTTCTTCGGACGACGTGGCCCGAGTTTACAGATTCCTACTGAGGCGTCCTCCGCCTCGCTACCGGAAGTACGCCGCGCAGGACATGCGCGAGCAGGTCGTCATTGCGCTGACGATGATATGTCCCAAACGTCTTGGTTTGAGTTGGAATCGCTGTCGATGGTTTTCGGGCCGGACTATCGGGAGTCTGGTAAGTGCACGTAGACTTGCGCTATACCCATGGCCAATCCCATCCCTCGTCTCATGGAATTTGCTTGACAGGGAAATACATGCGTCTTTCCAAGGCACACGATCTTCGCAAAGTTCTCCCAGCCATGTTCTACGAGCTCGCGCGCGCAACCGAAGCACTGTCCTTGCTCGACGACCGGGAGACGCGCCAATTGTACGAGGAGGACCTCGCGCTGCTCACGCCCTGTGAGCTGCGCAGTTTGATCATCGGAAAGGTTGCCTTGCGCGGGTTTGTGGAACAACGTGCATTCTCTTACGACAGCAAGAACACAGCCTGCAAAGGGAGGTGCGACCTGTCGACCAGCTGCCCCGACGCCGCCAGCGCGTGCTGGGACAACGCGTTCAAATTCGACCACCCCAATTATCTCCTGATTTTTAAGCGCTTGGAAGAATCTGTCCAGCATCTTGAGAAGAAACGTGTTTGCACTCAGCGGAAATACCATCTCCGTCGACAGCTGAAACAATCGGGCAAGATATCTGGAAAGCTTTGCCCGGGTTTTTTAAGATAGTGAGTTCTTCTCTTAAGTATTCAATTGTTCAGGGTGCAACTAACAGATGGATAGTCCGACAATGTCTGATGTGTGGAGGCGTCGAGAACATCGTGCATTCAGTTGTAGGTGGGATTGAGGTGGGATATACTTAGGTTTCCCATGGGAGTCATTTCGTCCTCCTATCTTTTTGCGTTAATCGTCGATGGCAAGGTGCTGCTTCATGGTGCATTCTCCTGACGGATACATGAAACGGAGGGAGGGGGTTGGATCTATGCGCGTATGAAGCATGCATTGATATGTACGGAATTCGGTAAAGCCTATCGCTGGATCTCGCACCCTACGACAACCCCGCGTACGTCCTGCACCCCAGAAAAAAAGTATCAAATAGCGCACGAGACATAGCCTCTACGGGAAGCAGAGGTATAGAGAGATGGGCACAGACACACATATCAGGGCATAAGCACTGTAGTCTCCACTCGAAATCGTGGTCTTGTGCGAGTCGCAGATGCGATAGTCTATGCAAACTGGTTCATGTCACTACTACGAACACAAGGTCAACGCCGGTCATATAGTCATACACCTCCCTGACAACCGATGGGTGCGCGGCGACCACATGCTCTGTCCCCATGGCGCTAAAGCAGGTGTCATATTCACCAGACGACAACGCTATGGTGTATGGACCATGCTTGAGGTGGCAGCCTACGCAGAACTGTCGTCAGACTATTGACTCGTTAGCGTGGCTACTGAACTTGTAATGTCGTTATGACGTACAATTCTAAATATCTGTGGGAGAGCAGTCCATGTTGCTTCCCTGATCGACCCGATTTGACGTTGAACATCCAATTTACGACTGGTACAGATGGACTTTCTGCCGAAGATGTCAGCCAGCTCCTTCTCAAATTTCAGGGTCTTGAGGCAGTCAGCAGGGGCACAGGGAGTAACATTCTTCTTCCACCACGAGCTTGCGGTTTCGAGACACTCCGGTGATCGCTTACAGGCCCCTCGACAGGCGGAACTCTCGCCCTTGTAGCATTTTGTAAGGCCCTTCACAAACACCCGTAGGGAAGCTTTCCCAAAGATCAGGCGCCGAAGCTCGCTCGGTGTGAGCAAGTCGAGGTCCGCTTTGTACTGCTCCTGGTCCTCGAGCTCCATTTCCAACAAGGAATTGTCCGTAGCACGGGCGAGGTCGTAGAACATGGCAGGGAGAACCTCGGGGATATCATTTGCGGTCGCCAGCCTGATGTACTTCCCTGGGACATGGAAGAGATGGGACTCGAATTGTACGTGCATGTATGACGGACACTTACCAGGCTCTCGATAGTCCGGTCCGCAGTCCGACGCCAACTCTTCTACGGCATCCCAGTCATCGAGATCGTAGGGCCACAGCTGCGCAAGCGCAGTGCTGACTTGTTGGCGCATGTCCTGCGCGTCGTACTTCGTCACGAGGCGGAGGACACCGCAGTAAGATTCAGGAAACTCAGGCCAATGGTCCTCATACAGGGATACCTGCCCGAATTCCGGCTGATGCTTGCGTAGTCGCCTACAGAATGTCGCACAGCCCAATCAGCGCTTAGAAGATTTGAAGATCATGATGCAGGTGCGTACTTCGGGTGGTACATCGCGTGAAAGAAAAGTTTTACGTCCTCTGCTGCGTCCGGAAGCTCCATCACTGGCACACCTTCGTAGCGCTCGGACGCGACCTCGAACACGGCCTGTTCGCCCTGGAACATCGCCGCGAAGGCGCCACAGTAAAGCGCGAGGACGGCCTTGTGAACACGGTAAAGTGTGTGCACCACGAAGCGCTCCTCTGGATCCTTTTCCACAGTGCGGATAACTAAGTCTCCATCGGGCACCCAGACGATGTCGCTCTTGGTGATGTGGACTGCGGGAATCTGGGACTTCGAGGCACCCGGCGCGTCTTGATCCGTCCTCAGGCGCTTTGAGGGGCGGTCGTTGCTATTATTAGCATCCGATGCAAGACTCGACGCCATTCGTGGCAAAGAGATATGAAGTGGATGAGGTTTGGATGAGGTGGAAGAAAAGTCGTGCCAGTGTTGGCGTTGTGTTGGTAAAGATCTTATCTTATCGTGATTCATTTCAGATCAAAGATCACATACAGTGCGGTCGTCTTCTACGTTCAACAGCAAGCTCAGTATCAAGATTAAGTGCAAATCGAAGCATACGTCTTGGTGTGGCGTCGTTGAGAAAAAAATGACGCCACGCTAAGACAAATTGCACAGAAGAAGATCAACGAGAAGGGCCCGGAGACACTGTCAAACGCGAGCGCTCTAGGAGTCCCAACACCACTGAACTGCCTCCAACACCTACACTGCGGCAGAAGAGGCAGGATCCTTGTCATCCTGTTGACCTGTTAGTGTTTGCAACCGAACTTGCAATGAATGCACAACGCACGAGTCCAAGGAGAGCTTTCCATATTGCTTTCCTGATCAACGACCATAGCTGAGCATGATCTACACAACCTTCACATACGGAATGTCCCCCGGAGCTTGGAGTTGAGTTTTTGAGATGATAAAGTGAGTCAAGACAGTCAGGGCGTTCGCAAGTAACAGTCTTTTTCCACCACTTCTCCGCGGAGCGGGCGCATCCGCCGAGCGATAGAATACAGACGCAACTTCATAGCAATCTGTTTGGCTCGTCACGAACGCCTTCAACGAGGATTTTCCTATGATTAGCTGATGAAGCTCGCCTGGCGTGAGCAGTGCCAGGTCCGCTTCATACTGCTCCCACACCACGGGGTCCATGTCGCTTATGAGGGTCTCGCTCGTGACGACGACCTCATAGAACATGGCCGGGAGGACATCGAGAATGGCATGTTCCTTTGCGAGCCGGATGTATTTACCTGACAAGACGAGGATGAGACTTAAATATGGTATGTGCATACGAAGCATATACTCACCCGGATACCAGTAGACAACTCTGTTCACCTCCGCCCATGATTCTACAACATCCCAGTCCTCAAGTTCGCGGGGCCACAACATCTCCAAGGCGGCGGCGACCTGCTCGCGCATGTCCTGTGCATCATACTTCGTCGCAAGGCGGAGGATACCAGAGTAGGAGGCAGGGAACTCGGGCCGGCGAGCGCCATAGACAAGTCCCTTCCCGCGATCTGGGAGGTGCCTGCGGATCTGTCTGCGCAACGCAGCAGAGCACGATGAGCGCAGCCACGAGATCCAAGGGAAACACCAGGTACGTACTTGGGGTGATACATCGCATCCAGGAAGTGTTTGACATCCATCGCGGCGCCAGGCAGCTCCATCACAGGAATTCCTTCGAAGCGCTCCGATGCAACCTCAAACACAGGCTGATCGCCGTCGAACATCGCCGCGAAGATGCCACAATGAAGCGCGAGGACGGATTTATGCACGCGATAGAGCGTGTGTAATATGGTTGGACTATCCTGTGGCACCCCGACGGCGCGGACGATCAGGTTGCCGTCGGACATCCATACGACATTGCTCTTTGTAATGGTGGGCTGCGCGCTGGAGGCGTCTTGGTCCGTCCTCTGTCATTTCTTGGGGCGACTCCGTTGGCGATCGGTGAAGCCATTGTCTCGACCCCAAGGAAAAGCGAAGGTTAGAGGGTATGGGACGGTGGGGGATGCAGCCGAATGATTGAGAGAGTCATCGCGGTCGAAGCCAGACTGCGCCAGCATGAAGCCCGCGCCCAAGCTTCGACCGTCATATTATCTCATCGCACCCTTACCCACCCGAAAAGAAATCCACAAACGAAGAAATCGATAACTAGCAGATTTGGATGTAGTGCCAGCATCGCAGCGCGCATCTAACTGAATGGGGAGTAGGTAAGGCAAAGAAATGGAAAGACGGTGGGCGAGCATGCACATACCGCGCGTCGCGCTTGCAGCTTGCACCGTGGCGGCGTCCGCGCCCGTCCATTTGCTCTTAAAGCTCATATGTATGGACCTTCCACGCCCGCGAGCGCGCGAAGTGGACGATGGAAAGCCGACCGGCGTGGTGACGAGCCAGAGCGATGGACCAGGCGCGAGCCACGGTTGTTGCACCTGTGAAGCCCGGCTATTATTACTAATTAGAAGTGGTAGCCCATCGAGCTACCGCTTCTAGCTAGAGGGCTTTGCGGGCCCAGCAAGCTTCACGCAATAGCGTCCCCTAGCCCAAGGGGACTTTACGATACCTTCAACTATCGGATACCGGGATATCGTCGGCGCCGTCGGCACGCCATCAACCGCTCCCACGCCGTGCCCCGCGTCGCGCGTCGTCCGCCCATTTAGGCAATTCCGCCCTGCCGCCGGGCCCCGTCGCTGTGGCGGGCGCGCGCTCGCTGCCCCGACGACGAGCTCGCCTCCCGCCACCACCACGCAACCCACGGCCTTGAAATTTGGCACGTAGCATCATATTCAATGCCTATGGTAGGTGATGGGTGCGCTTCTCGCGCGCCGCTTCCCGTACCTCTCCCCCAGATGCCGCATATGGCGACAATGGTGAGCTCCATCCCGCCTTCTGTATGTCCAGCATGACCCTCATATTCCGTGCACAGGAGCTTATGTGCGATATATAACGAGATGTGTGAGCGCCTTGCGCGCGCCGCCCTCGTAGCCAACCCGCCGACCCCGCCGACCCCGACCCCGACGAGCCCGCCCAACGTCCACCAGTCACCCCACGTCCTCCAGAATTTGCGCAAAATATGGGACTGGTACAATCTATAAGCCAGTGGTCATGTTTTGTCGGCGACATTCCCGTCTTTTACGCACTGATGTTGCCGACATCCCCAACAACGTCCCTGTCTACTGGCACGAGTTCGGCGTGTCTACCTACAATACCTCACAGACATGTAACTGCTTGAGGTATCGTTAAAATTGCATGAGCGCCTTTGCTGTTTCTTCTCGCGATCTCCCGCATCGTCTCCCGCACCGACGCCGCCGACGACGCCGACTAGCTCGATCCCGCCCTCAGTTCTCCTCGGATCTGTCTGAATCCTTCGTTAACTAGTTGTATATAATGTGCTCTATCATGCTGTAAAGTTTTAACGGAGGGGTGGGCATATTGCGACGTTGACAACAATGATGGCACGAAGGCCTTCAGAGTAAGACACATACTTAGTAGTAGTGATATACCTCACCTTTGTTTTCTCAAGTATCTCAGAACTTACTGATAAATATTGAATGACTAGAAGACAGCCCTTAGTCGAGCTTGCAAGTGGAATCCTCGAGTTTCAAGTAGATTCGAAGACAGAACGGAGCTCGCCGGCTGTGTCGGCCACGACGGCGGGGCGTCGGCGAGCTCGATCGTGTCCGGATATGCATAATGTAAACCATTGACTAATATTCTCTATATAACAAGAGCCTGATTGCAACGTATGGTGCTGTAATGTAGAGAAATGAACTCAGTGTGCGAGCTCACTGTTGACCGCATTGGGAACGTCGCCGAGTGAGATTGAGGAAGGGCGGTCCTGAAGCGCGAATGTCAACCGCCATGAGAACTGCATATAATGCTTCAAGGAAATTCTGGAGGTGGTGGGATGAGTGATGGACGTTGGGCGGGCTCGTCGGGGTCGGGATCGGCGGGGTCGGCGGGTTGGCTACGTGGGTGGCGCTCTCAAGGCGCGCACACTGCCTGTTATATATCATACATAAGCTCCTGTGTGTAGAATATGAGGGGCGTGCGGGGCATACAGAAGGCGGGATGGAGCTCACCATTGTCGCCATATGCGGCATCTGGGGGAGAGGTACGGGAAGCGGCGCGCGAGAAGCGCACCCATCACCTACCATAGGCATTGAATATGATGCTACGTGCCAAATTTCAAGGCCGTGGGTTGCGTGGTGGTGGCGGGAGGCGAGCTCGTCGTCGGGGCAGCGAGCGCGCGCCCGCCACAGCGACGGGGCCCGGCGGCAGGGCGGAATTGCCTAAATGGGCGGACGACGCGCGACGCGGGGCACGGCGTGGGAGCGGTTGATGGCGTGCCGACGGCGCCGACGATATCCCGGTATCCGATAGTTGAAGGTATCGTAAAGTCCCCTTGGGCTAGGGGACGCTATTGCGTGAAGCTTGCTGGGCCCGCAAAGCCCTCTAGCTAGAAGCGGTAGCTCGATGGGCTACCACTTCTAATTAGTAATAATAGCCGGGCTTCACAGGTGGGTTGTTGCCTCTGGCTCACAGGAGTGTGCCATACGAGTGAGACGCGCACCCTATGTAAGATCGACAATCATCTGTCATTGGGTCAGCTACGGAGGCTAGCGCACCCCGAGGTTTATGTTGACGGCAGAATCGCAAATTTGTTCAACCCGAGCGCTGGGACGATGGGCGCGCAGGTCCGGCATTCGTAAACGAGACATAAGTGAATTGCAAGGGCCTCGTTGCCAAGGTACGGCGTCCACACTAGCTTGAGAAGAGAAGGTAATATGGCGGGGTCGTCTGGCGGCAGCACCAAGCACCAGGAAACAAGGCGATCTGCGCACCATGCAATGTGACAAACCGGAGATAATTCTTATACGTACTTGCAAGGCGTATGTCCCGTCAGCCGCACGCAGTCCAGTCGACACTTTGGACAGCGTACAGTAGCTCTCAGCCCTCGGAAAGTGGTGTGAGCGCGCGGGGCGCTCTCGGAGAACATGTCACTCTCGCGGGAACTTGACGATGCGGAGGGCCGACGTGCAAGAGGCGTCAGTAACGTTGAGTAGTCTGTATGAAATAGGCTTTGTCTGATGTAGAAACGAAAGTAGGGGATGAACGGGCGCATGCTTACCAGTAGACAGAGGCAGAGTCGCTCGAGCTGCGGGCAGCAGCGACCGCAACCCGCCCATAGGCTCGGACACAGCCGGTAATTCGAACTCCGCAGGCTCCGTTCGTGTACAAGTGACGCGGCTTGCCTCGGCTTGCCCGGCTCTAACGAACTCCGACGAAAAGAGCCGGGCTTGCCGCTGAGTCAACTTGTACACTCGCCCTGGTTATCACGAGGCTACCTTCGTCGTACTGGACAGGGCGCGCGGCGGCTGTACAACGCCGCCGGACATAGATCCGCGTATTGTGCTGGAGTCCCAGTGGGGCCGACGCGTGTGTCAGTCGGCGACGACGGACATGCGGAGCGGGCCAGGCCCAGGAGCCGCGAGTGCCGCGCCGGACTCCGAGACACCTAAGTATGTAGTGGTGTGCGCAATTCTGAGTTGTCGTCGTGAGCTTCAGCAGGCTTGAGCGGTTGACCAATGATAGTCACGATATGCTCTCCGCGAGCCGAGGTGACAACGTTAGAAGTAAACATGCGGGCCGGGTCGACATATAATGAGCGTACTGTACATTGACTGTACATGTAAGTAATCAATATTGCCCTCCCAACGGGACCTGAGATTGTGTGTGTGGCCGAGACCATCGGCGAAGCGGCGATGGCGAATACGTACCGTCGAAATAGATCATTGGCGACGTCGCGTCCCGTCCCGAATACAAACGGTTGAGGATTGCAACTACAAGTCGTAGGGGTTCCAGTCCACGTTTGGCGGGGTCTTGGCCCGGAGGTCACTGACCTTGCATATTCGCAGGGGCCATGGGTGCCGCTCAAGGACGGTGAAAGCACCGGTACTGTATGTATGTGTGGCGCAGGAGTCAGGATCAATCCTTTTATTATGCAATGGGCTGGATATGCGAGGTCGCCGCGAGCAATCGCAGACACGCGTGGTCAACGCGTGGTCCTGCATGAGAATGTTAATATATGACCACGCCGGCACGTCACTCTGTAGGCGCGTCTGGGTCCGGCTGAGGTTGTCACGGGTAGTTTCCCTGGCGACGGCCGCGGCATTGGGCATTGATACGCAACGAGCGGATGGGAACATGACAGAGGAGTCGGACGAGGACGGGCGGCATCGCACGAGGACGATTGGTCCTGGGTCAGTCGGTCGACACGGGCGGCGTTCGAGCGCGGCGGGATGTTGAGGCGTCGAACACAGCATTGCTGTACTGTGGGACGGGGCATGCGTAATACTTACTGTAGGGTGGATGATTAAAGGTGGTGGTCGGAGCCAAGTCGGAGCGTTGAGAGGCCTTCGTGCGAACGACGACCCTTGATTCTGGCTGTGACATGAGCGGCGGACTCGGAAGGATTTCGAGCGGCCGGCGCGCCGGGGAACAGCAGGGGCCGACCGCGCGCTCGCACAAAACATGCACGTCTCATATATGTTTCTGACTGCTCTTCTACCTGCTCATCGTTGCCTCTGCGCACCACGTCACGGCAGCACCGAGCCCATCGACACGGTCTCACTGTCAGCGCGGCCATGCTAGGATCCGACTCCCACGGTCCCCAGGGTCGCGTCCCAGATCGCTTCGCGCACCTCGCCCGCCTAGCATCGTTAACGAAACGCCCCGCCACCGCCGCCCATGTCCAGGCTGGCAGCCCTTGGGACAAGAGGAAGGTTACACAGGCAGGAATGTCCTTCACGCCCTCCTTCGATGGCCGCCCAAAGACGCCCGGCTCGTCCTTCCCTTCATTACGTCGATTTACCTCAGAACCATCCGCGCCAACACTCCCCCCGCTCCTTTCTCTCAAACTTTCGTCCCCGTCCTTCTTAGAGACAGTCGTGCACGACGGCACATCCAAGAACCCGCTCTATGTCATCGACACTGACGACAACATCACGAAAATACACCGCTCCGACGCCAGAGGCTTCGTGAACGTTGCCCGCGTGCAATGGCGTCGCGATGGCGCCTCTTCGCCGAAGGACCTCGACGGCGTGCAGCTTGCGTTTGGTACCAAGGGCTCGTTGCGGCCGGCCCACGAGTTTCTTTCGTACTCAAACGGGACCATCTCTAGGTGCGCGCGTGCGCTGGCGTCCTCCACCTTCTGATCCTGAATCAGTGGATGCCCCGCAGGTATCACAAGTTTTACTTGCCGCATCACGCCCACAGCCTGCGCTGGAAACGCACGGGTTCATCATATTACGTGCGTGCCACTTAGACTTCTCGCGCTACCCGGGCTCTTGCTGACATTCGTGCAGTGCTCAACAGAGAACGTCAAGGGCCCCGTCGCCGTGCTCGAGCCCCCCACCCTCACTACGACGGCGCATCTGCACATCTACGACCCGCTCTTCCGGCAGGGCCAGTCGAAGCCGCAGCGCTTGCACGCGAACCTCCCGCTCAGCCTGCTCGACTTCCTTCTCGTCACCGCGTTGCTCATCCTCACTCCAGGGGATGACTGGACGAACATCACGCGCACAGCGCGCATCAAGCCCTTCCCCTCCCTCCGCTCCCTCAACGCGGACGCGGACTCGATCGAGGCATCATCATCAGTCCTCCCACCCTCACCGAAGCACCGCGCGTCAGCGCGCTCTCGCCGCTCCTCAGCGTCCGACGAGCCCGAGCCCTCCTCTGCGCAGGCAGCGGCCCCGCCCACCGAGCGCTGGCGCGTCGGCGCCACCCCGAGCCGCGCACCATCGAGTGGCTCGGGCGACACGTCCATCTCAGCCTCGCCAAGCACGCCGAACTACGCCGGCTCCCTACACTCGGCGCCGCGCCGCACGCTCTTCTCTATGCGCAACGCGTCGACGCCGGCCCTCTCCTCGCACTACGCCAGCCGCGAGCTCCCCCTCCCGCCGCTCCCCGTCCCGCAGAGCGCGCCCCCGCGCACGTCCAAGCGACCCGCGCCGCTCCTCCCTTCTTCGTCCGCGGGCGGCGCGCACGCGCAGTACGGGACACCCCCGACTCCGCCGCCACATCGCTCGCTGCCCCGCCCGCCGACACCCGGAGGACACTCCCCGCTCTCGAAGCCGCCGCCGCCGCATCACCCACCCCGGTCAACGCCCTCACGACACCTCCCCTTCCCGACGCCCACACCCGGCGAGAAGCCCCCGTCTTCGCAGCCCTCGCATCCGGCGCACACGCCCCCGCAGCCCCGCGAGCCCGCGCAGACGCCGCACCGGCGCTCGCACTCGCACGCGCACGCAGACGGGACCCAGCACGCGCCCGCGCCGCCGCCGCCACTGCCCAAATTGCCTGGTGGCGACGATGCCGGTGTGCATGCTACACCGGAGAAGTTTCCGCAGGAGTACGTCATGCACCGACCGGCGCTCGGTATACGCAACGCGCTCGACGGGGCGGAGGTCGCGGCCGCTGCGTCCGTCGTCGCGGAGGTGGGCCCACGTGCGTCGGTGTATGATTTGCCGCCGCCGGCGTACAGCGCGGTGGACGTGCAGCGCTCGCGCACGGTCGGCGCGCGGACCCGCACGCCGGCGCAGGGATAGTGCGCGCGGGTGGCACTGTTGCTTTTGCTTTGTCTATAGTACTGTCATTGACTACCGCATATGTCGCGCATTGCTATCTTGTACTATACTTACTTTCATTGGATGACTTGGATCTGGATCCTCTCAATTGAACTGTACTACAGTATCCGTTTCCTGGATTTCTCTTCGGGTATTGGTCTGCAGTGGAAGCGGTGGCGAACCTTGGGCCCGAACATCGGGAGCCCGGTAAGTATCCCCCCTACCCCACGGTAGTTTCTCATCTCCTCCTTAGGGAAGTAATCCGGCTCGCAAAGGCATATGATATCCCCGACATTCTCCCGGCCTTATTCTATGGCCTCGCTCGCGCTACTGAGGAGCCCTTGGCCGGTATGAACCAAGAGCTCCGTGGGCTGTACATGGCCGACCTCGCACTCCTCACGCCTGGCGAGATGCGCTGCCTGGTCGTTGGAAAGGCTTCATTATTGCGAAACTTGGCGGAGGACTTTACTGCGTGCTATGTGGGCCACCGCCGCACCACCTGTACTTGCGACCTGTCGACCGGGTGCTTCGGCGCCGCCACCACATGGTGGGACACAAACATCGTTATTAACAAATTTTCTTACCTTCTAAAATTGTCATATCTGGAGAAAACACTTGAACAGTGCAAGGTGAAAAACGTCTGTCGCGTTCGCCAGCACCATATGCAGGGCGAAATTGGGAAGATAAGGCTGTACTTGTGGAAGACGCTCCCCGAACTGTTTGAAACTGTACGTTCGCCAATTCAACGTTATTATATAGCGCCGCTGACAGACTGGGAAGGAGGACGAAGGTGCACGTGCTACATTGACAATCTCGGTGTAGGAAGACATGGACCACGCCTTGTTTTTGGGTTTCCATTTACCGCCGCTTATGGCTGTTTGGACAGGGACGAGTATCACCTGTATTGGTCGCTGGTTCTCTCAGTGTCAAGGCAGACCTATACCCAAGTCACTGACCATTGACACTCGTCGTTCATGCTGGGCTGAGACTCGAAGAGCTTGTGTAAGTCTCAAATGTGCCAAGCAGATAGCCTCGCGTATTAGATATGGATTTTTGTGATACACAAGTCACACTCACACACAATAGGCTCGCACCCGGTCCTCGCGCCTTCGACTGTGAGTTGCATCTACCACAGCCGATTGTCCGATGGATAGATACTAGGAGCAACGCTTGTACTCTGAGTCCGA
Organism: Auriscalpium microsporum; assembly: GCA_019914985.1. NCBI lineage: Eukaryota > Fungi > Basidiomycota > Agaricomycetes > Russulales > Auriscalpiaceae > Auriscalpium > Auriscalpium microsporum. The sequence continues at coordinate 928,133 of JAHLMG010000013.1, read as the reverse complement.
TCTGATGCTCGGACTTCGAGGATTTGCCTCACCCTCCGAAGGCTTTCCAATAGCCTGCGTAAGTGCAATGACGCATCGGTGCGGGGTACAGTCTGTGCCTCGAGACATGGAGTCGACACCACTGACGCTGCTGCACGGTGACGTCATCCTGCCGCCCACTCTATAAGACCTACCCATCTGAACTCCTTCCAACCAACTTCACGCATATCTTTCATACCAATACCCATTCACTGTCATGTCGCCCGTACAATCCGAGCACCAGCCGCGCCAAGACCGCGATGCCGCCGACGCGCGCAGCCCATCATCGACCGCTGCGACCACCGGCTCCGGCAGCACCTCTCCCGCGTCAAATGTCGAGGGCATCAACTGGGATGACTACCCGCCGCAGCTACACTCCGGCGCAGTCGGCTACGGGCCCGAGTATGGACGTGGCGCCGTGCGTCCCCACTTCCGACCCTGCCCGCACATCATTAGTTGACCACAGTGAAATATCTTCCAGGGTCTGGACGAGAAGATGACCGGAGTCAAGGAGGAGTTGAAAGGGCGCGTACTGCGCAAGCCAGATCTCGTCGAGAAGGGGCGCGAGCGACGCACAGGCGAGCTGAAGCGCAAGCAACAGGAGGAAGCTGTATGTATTTCTTTGTTTCTTCCCCGTCACCTCAAGCTCATTGGGGTTCTACAGGACGGGAGCGCGTTCCAAGATCCGGTCGAGGAGAAGAGCGCAAAGCAGGATCAGGAGCAACAACCGCCGTCGTATAGAGATCATCCAGAGGGTCAACGTGCGGCCAACGTGAACCCGAGCGAGCAGCGCGGGGAGCCGAATGCGCGCATGGTAGATGCGCGCGAGTAGATGCTTAAAATCATGTTGTTACGGGTTGTTACCAGTTGTCTGTATTTTTGATGTAATGTGTATTATAGCATGAACATTATTGATTGTCCGCATCTGAATTCGTTTTTATGCTTACCCAGATTTCCGGCGGCTCAAGATACTGCTGATAAGTTAGCAATCACGCAAAATGTCAGTACTACTTATGTGAACGCACGATACTTGTTCGGCCGATATCACGCGAGAAGGGCTTCTTGGGCCAGCGACCAGATCGCCGGGCTTGGAGTTGCGCGCTCTGGGCAGTACGGGGCACTAAGCACCGAGTGATCTGAAAAAAGCCCTGGTCATGAAATATTATGCGAAAACTGGGTGCACGGACAAACATACCGCGCCCGTCGTCGGGGACGTGCTCGTTCCAAAGAATGCCAAAAAGCAGGACAGAAACAATGGCCATCAGGATCGTCCCGAAGGCGACGCTGGGAGGGTTCGCGCTGGCAGTAGAGAGCACTATGTGCGACCAGCCGACCATACTTCCGACGCCCGTCATCATGAGCCACGCAAGCAGCGCATATGAAATCGCGCAATGTCCACCATGCAGGTTGTGCGTATGTTCACAGACGGTCACGAATAGAGCGACGGAGAGCCAAGCGGTGGCCAGGAGGAACAGGGGCTCGAGGGGTCGCCACGCGAGGGCCCACCCAGGAATGGGGATGACGAAAACCATAGCGAGGTAGGAGCTGAATACGAGCCACTTGTCTAAGGTGCGTGGTGCCGAGTTGTTCGTCGAAGGATTGGTGTGGACCGGGATGGTGAGCGTTGACATCTGAGGGAATCAATCAGCAACCCAAATCTTATGAGTCCGCGAAAGAGACGGTGTGACTGAGTGAAACATGACGGCGTGAGCGTCATCCGGTCTAGGAGGATATCAAAACATCATCCAAGTCATATAAGTTTGCGAAAGAGACAGTGAGTGAAACTTCACGGCCGAAGAGATGACTCCCTGGCTCTCCGCCTTCAGCCACTCATGGAGCCAAGTCGGTCAGTACTATGACTTGCAAGTTGATGGAAAATGGCGATTTAACACGAGAAATACGAAGAGGACAAAATTAGGTGAACTGCAGCCGAATTGAGAGGGCATAACAAGATAGGATGGCAATGTGCGAGACGAAAGACTAGCGAGCAGACGGGGTGGTAGGTGGCCACTGACCTGAAGATAGGGGTGGCTGACCCGATGGAGCGGAGCCGGACGACCCCGTCGCTGCGCGGCTGTGAGACTCTGAGCAGTCCTAGGCATCAGAAGCTGTCGTGAGGCCACTGAAGCAAGAGACCAACTGACCATTCATCACCCGGAGCATAAAGCAGTTAATTCAGCAGAAGCATGAGGCTAGGAGGATACCCGAGCAGCCCGATTTCAAGGGTCCGGCTTTGCGGTCGGTCAGAAAAGTTGACTATACGAATTCTAGCAGCTAGTCCGAGGGCGATGCTCACTCCCGCAGCCAGTGAAAGCAGCGCCAGACTCGCCACTGCGTCTGCTGTACACGAGCGGATGGATTGCACTGTAGCGTCGAGACTGGACAGGGCGCTCCCCAGGGCGACAAAAAGGACGAGATTGACTGCGCCTGCCTGGCGCTGGTGTCAATGCCTAAGATTATCAGGAAGACCAATCCCGCGTCAGGAGCAAGGGCTATCATCATGTTCCGGCCATTGGAAAACAGTCTGTCCACGTCTGCCGATGGGAGGGAACGCCGGGTAGTCGACATCTTAGGAGGTGCCCGGTGAGACATCTACTATATATTATGAGACAACCTCCTATATCGATAAAATAAGATTGAGTGCAGCTCACCTGCACTCCTTCTCCCCAAACATGCCCATGGACACCCATCGACCGCAACCAGACAGCGAACTTCCGACCATCCTCGAAAAGCGATCTGACTTATGGCTGAGCGACGGAAATATCGTCATCATCGCTGTGTCAGTGTCGGATCCCGAGACCGTCGACCAAGACAAAGAGTCCTGTGCGCACGAGGGCAAGGCGACGATTGTGCATACGTTATATCGAGTGCACAAGTCTGTGCTCGCACTGCACTGCCGCACGTTTGCGAGCCTCTTTGACGGCGTGCAGACCGCGTTTGACGTCGGGTCCGAGCAGTATGAGGGCATGCCTGTCATGGAGTTGTCCGACGCCGCAGAGGACATTGACAACTTCCTGAAGTCGCTCTACTGTTTCGACGGTCCTGCGTACGTCATCCTTCTACCTGTTCCGCACGCGCCTTGAGGGTCGATGGTTTTCGAGCAGCAGGGACAGCGATCTAGAGGACGAACATGATCCAGATGCGCTTCCGACCTTCCCAGAGGCATGGGCCGGAATTCTGCGCCTTGCGAGCAAGTACGATGCGCCAAGCCTGCGCGCGTTTTCGGTGCGCGCCTTGCGGATGGCGTGGCCGAAATCGCTGGGCGCCTGGGACTGCCTGCAGACGCTGCGCAAGGCGCGCCCGCGCGCTGCCTGTTGCGAGCCCGGTGCGTCCGTCCATATGCCCCTCCAAGCGATGCTGACAGGGCTTCGTGCAGCGAAGCTCATCCTCCTCGCACAGGAGTATGGTGTGCCCACGGCGCTGCCCGCGCTGTACTACGAGCTCCTCCTTTCCATCGAGTTCGCCGTGCCTGCTACCGACCCGCGCCGCGCGGACATCGCGCAGCTCGGGCCCACGCAGCTCTGCGCGCTCGTGTTCGCGCGCGGCGCCGTTCTGTCGTTCGTGCTCGAGCGCATTAAGGAGCGCCCATGGCACGACGCGATAGCCGCCCTGTGTATGCGCCCGGGCGAGGGGACGTATTCTCCGTGCAATATCGCGCTTGAGGTGTGGTGGGGGGAGAACATGCGCGTGGCACTGGAGGGCGACCGCCCAGCGGACGGGAATTACTTCGCGTGGTTGAACGGGAAGGTGGAGTCGTGGGATGCGATGGACGAGGGGGAGGTGTGTGTGGGGTGCCATGCCTGGCTGCGCGACTGGCTGGTCGGGACAAGGGAAAGCTTGTGGAGAGCGCTGCCGGAGCTGTTTGGTTTGGTGAGTTGTCGGCTTGTGTAGGTGGCTCGGTGCTTGGGACTGACCTTTGATCTCCAGCAACATATCCTGCCTAAAGGGTGGGATGGTTCGGTCCAGGCGTCAGCGGAGCCTGCTATTGACATCGATGGCGTGGATTGAAACATGTGATGGAGGCATTATGGGGTGTTCGTGCAGCGATGTCTTGTTCTTTCTTGAAGTACATCCCGTAGTAATTCATTCTCGTCATCGTCCGCTCGCCAGGTGGCGAGTAAGTGTGAGGTTGGATGAGTGCTCCCAGAATGATGTTGCAGACGTCGACCAGAGGCTGATTGCACCTCTGCCGACCGCAAAAACGCTAAAACTCAGCCAGAAGAATGAGACGTTGAGACATACACTGACAACATGAGAATTCGAACATAACTTACAGGTGTCCGGAGCCGAGAGCTTCAAACGCCCAACGCTGGTTATCCGAGCCAAACGCGCGGGGACAAGTGTATGCCAGTGTGTTCCCGCATCCTGGATGTATGGCGAATACAGTGCGGTATGCTCACCGTGACAAAGTGCCAGTAGTGAGGAGGTAGTGATTGGTGGTCTATCCACGATATAGACCGTGTGATTAGAGCGCTGAGGCCTCAGGCCTGAGGTTGAAAGCGGTGGGAGCCATTGTGCGCTGGTGCCATGCGCAGTTGTCGACGTACTACGGTAGTAACTACGGGAAGCGAAAGAGATAGCCGACCTTGCGCCTGGTATGGATCATCCGATGATTATCCGAGGCTACAGTTTCCCTTCTCAACGCCGATGGACTCGACTTCATGCGGGCCCGTGACTTGCTTCCCGCTAGCATCTGTAGTGCCCACTGCCGTCAAAAACACTGCCTGGCTCAAAGGGCATCAAGGTCGTCATCATCATCCCTCATGCGCACAAACTCAATGGACATGGACAACAGAGACCAGTGATAGGAGAGGCGGATGAAGACTGTATCGCGTTAAGTACTTCCCTCTTGAATACGCCGCTATGTGCCCTTTTTGCTCATCTGCGAGTGAGGTCACCCCAAGTCAGAGCCAACACAGAATCGCCCTCGAGCAAACCTCAAAGCCATACCAGCGACGCTAATCGTACGTCAAGGTGCATACATTTTCAAATTGCTAGTCTCAAAACGCAATCATTTTGTGCCCAGGATGCCGATGTCGCAACAATTGTCATTGCAAAGCCATAGAACGATTTTACAAAATGCGAAAGACCCCCTTGAAGTACCCAATCCTCCCGAGCGTCATGTATCACCCTAGCGGCGCAACTTGAAAAGACGATCCGGCAGTCTCGCACTGTTCAGAAGCGAGCGACTCGTCAGAGCACGCAAAAGGAGACAGTGACGGTCCCGCAATAGGAGAATGGATAGGGCTGGCATTGGATAGACGGGACCTCTTGTTCTCTCGTAGGTTCGCCTGAGCTGACGATCCCGCCGCCTCATCCCGAGAACGCTTTCTTGCGCGCCTAGATCCTGTCACAGACTCGGTCTGTCTGGAACTGGAAGACGATGTATTGACAGGATCTTTGGCCTTGGACTTCCTGGACCGTGACGACGGCTTTGACAACGGCTTCTTTGACCTTTTGGGCGAGGGGCGCGGTGTCGGTCGTGCTTCTTATCGCTAGTCAGCTGTGCACTACGATAGACTGAGACCACGTACTCGTATCTGACGGTGGCCCTAAGGCCAAGTCCCGGTCAAGCTGTAGCATCTCCAAGTTATCTTGATTTCTGGCGCGATATTGACTGCGACGCGCTATCGACTTTGTTACGATCCTAGACCTCTTTCAGACTAGTCGACAGGATTGATACATGGGTAACTGACCTTTGAATGGCTTTGATCTCAGCGACCATCAGCTCTCCGTCGTGGAGCTCACGTGTGGGAGGATCTGTCCAATTGGTGGAATACCGCGCGATCGGCACCAATTCATCCCTCGAGCCCTCCAAGTCTTGGCCCATTAGGTTTCTGCCGATCTGTAGCAGCACATTGGGGAGGTCTAGCTCCGTGCCTTTATTGTGGGCTCTGGCGAGGATATCTTTGTTTACCGTGACAGAGCCAGGGCTCATCGGTGACGTAGGTCCTTCTTCCACTTCCGAAAAACTTGCGTGGTTGGAATCGGCGGTTGGGGGCGGCGAGAATGGCTCCGTAGTGGCTGTCAACGTCGGTGGCGGATGTGCAGCTTCATATTTGCGTCGAAGCTCCACGCTTCGGTAGTGGTCGTCGTCCAGTGCAACGAGCGCATCAACGACATCGTCCAGTGATATGCTGGGGCACGTGCTGAAGTCGTATCCTCCTTGGTCGAGGCGAACTTCGATGCTGCCCGCTGCATGGTGGTAGAGGTCGTCCCATGGGAACGGTGGTTTGGGCGCGGCGATCTCCACCCGCCCCGTGGGGTGCGCAGACGGTTGTATAGCAACGCACATAGCCTCGTCGAGACCTTGCTCTGGCTTCGCGACAGGTAGCCCTCGACTGAGAAGGAAAATCCCACACTTGTGGTACCGGCGATCCGGTATCGGTAAATCAATAATCTACCTTCAGCGGTGAGTAAAGAACGCCGACTCCACGAGTGTATCACTCACGTTGCAGACAGTACCAACATAAGTCCTGGTGGGTAGCTCTCGTGCTTCCTCTGTCGCCACCGGGTCATGCAATGCCTCTACGGATGCCTCTGGATCTAATGTGAGGAAGACGTATGTCCCAAGGTGAGGAACTACCGGATGCGCTGTTGGCACGGAGGTGAAGATGTCTAGCATTGGCATGTTGTCCTAGTGATGAAGGTAAGCTGCTTGTGTGGGCTTCCCGCACTCAATGGGCGACTTACATATGCTACCAGAGCGGAGTCTGAAAGAGGAACAATACTTAACGTGCGCGGTGCCACTGGCCGTGGCCGCTCTTCACAGAACGTGCCAGCCGAGTGCGTCTGTTCAGCGCCTTGTTCTTGTGATCACCTTCGTGAATTACAAAGCCTTCGTGCGTGATCCAGCGTCAAGCTCTCATGGCAACAATTGTTCTCTGCGCCTTCCGTGCACTGGTTTCAGGTTTGCGCATCGTCCTTGTTTTCCGCCAGAGCCTCATCAATTCAGCGCGTAGTTGATCGGAAGGACAACATGCTTTGATGCACCGCCCAGTGTATCCTTTGGACACCTTGTTTATTGCAAAATACAATTCCGCTAAGGTGAGAGCTCTCTACCACCTGCATCACATCTCATGCACGGGACTCTTACATAGGAAAGTCGCCATGGCGAATGCGCGCGCTAGATGAATTCTCTAGGCGTATAAAGCATTTTCCTGTTCATACTACTAGAGTAAATTCGAATCTCACAGCCGGCACTCAACCAGCCCTCGTCGCTGGCAACTATCATTTCTATCTTCTCCACCGCGTACTCGCAGGGATCTCTGGCATCGTCCTTTAGCCATGGCCTTGGTCAACAACCCAGCGTACACTCCGTCTGTTGGCGAGAAACTCCCTGGAAATATCTTCACGGGTCAGCAATCCGTACATGTGCCGGCTCGTCTTACTCTCGGGCTCGACACTTCATCTGTACGGGGGTCCAAGTGGCGCCCACAACTCATCGTTCCTACGAGTTGGTCTAGTGGTGATAATAATCCTGTCACTGTTTGCACCATGGCGACATTTGGGGGCAGGGAACCGTCGGTATTGGCCAAGGTTTTCCAGCACTTCATTCTCCCTGTCTATCCCAACCGATTTACTGTTGGCCGAGATCACGTCGTGCGAGCAACCGTCAACTGGGACAACAAGACACAGTGGGTTGTTGCGTTTCCGTTGCAAACGCAGGAACACCTACTCGCTCGTCAATGGATACAACATAGCACATACACCCCAATGCAGGTGAGCAGGATGGAGCTATTGGCTTTTACGCGCCAATGCGCAATCAAGATGGCCGTCTGGAATCAGCACATCCGGGATCCCGTAGTGCTTTCTGCTCTGAGAGAAGACTACTTGGTGAGTTTGTCCGTTATGCGCTGCGGTTCGGGCTACTAGTAATCCTATATTAATCGCCGTTAGGCAGGGGCTTTCTCGGAATACCAGTACCTCCCGCGCTCGACCACCCTGCATCATGATGTACGTCATTCGGGACTTCAACCAGTGTCAACATTCAAATGACGCCGCCTTGGAATAGGGATTCAGTTCGTCCTGGCAAGCCGCTCAGAATTACAATGTACCTGGACCGTCAGTTCCACCTGTAGTATGCTGTTATCATTTCCCCGATGACCTTATACTTATTGTATACTGCGACAAAGGCGTCGCAGGCTGCTAGAAGGGATCTTGCCGGCGCGTCAAGTTCGACGTCGATATTGTCACATCTATACTCATCTGCCATCGTTGTGAGTAGACTTCAGAGAAAATACGCCAGTGGCAATAGCTCATTGATATCTCTATAGGGCTCTTCGAAAGATTTTGTGACTAGCCCCTTGTCCCAAGAGCAGATTTTGGAACCAGGTACGTATGCTTGTCCCTCCGTCCTTGCATCCGCTAAAACCACCACTCTAGACAACTCGTTCTTTGGCGGGTCAAACACGACAACCGGCGAACCTGCTGAGGGTCGCCCAAAGTTCGCATCCATTCCCAGGAAGAGGAAAGCCTCTGGTCCCCAGGATGACGAGGAACGGCCGAAACGGAAGAGATCGAAATCTAAGAGCGCGCACATGGATTAAATACCTCGATGACGAAGCCTGACAGATATGTATTACATTTGGACTTGAATATTGCTACACGGATGATATATATAAACTTCTACGATGCTGTTGGGGAGAGGTCAAAAACAACAAATGGCGTGAAGAACAAATAATGTTTTGCAAGGAACTATGTAGATGAGTTCAAAAAGAGGAATCAATGCTAATCATCATATGCAAACAAGTCCAGTAAATCGTCTGATGGAGCACTCATACCGGAGGATCTGCGTCTCTTGACAGACTTCCCTTTCATAGACGCCTCGTCACCTTCGCTTCGAAGTCTCTCTCGGCCGGCACTTTGTGCGGATGCCCTGCGCTCGCTCCGCAAGTCCATGCGGCGTGACTGCGAGTCCGCCAGCAAGGACCGGAATTCTGGCCGGCGGCGCACGGCGGTCCTGTTTTTCGCACCAGTCGCTTTCGGTGTCCAAGCCGGGTGTACCGCCTGGGAACTCCGCTCAGCGCGCAGATCCGTGCGGGTGGACAGGGAATCAGCGAGGAGAGACCTCAAGCTTGAGATGCGGTGCAAGCGCCTGCTCGGAGGCTGCAGTGGAGGGTCCACGTCTTCTCTGTCACATGGGACGTCGGTCGGCGGCGACTCGGATCGGGAGCGGTTGGTTGACGGCGAGAACATGGTGATACTCGAGGTAGGACGCGATGCCGACGATGACGAGGAGACAGCAGGGCTTGGGCGCCTCGAATGTGCCGCCGATGCGTATCCCATTCGAGGCAGCCGCCTCGAGGGGCTCTCCGCCTCGATGCGGCGCTTCTTGGGCCGCGACGGCGAGCGGCGCACCCAGCACCCGACCATGTCCTCCCAGTCCCACCGGTCGTCATCGTCGGCCTCGGCCGGCACGGTCGCGACCAGGCGGCACTCCGCCTGCGTCACGGCGTCCATCAGCGTGCGCCGCAGCTGGGTGGCCCCGGCGCGCGCAGCGGCCGTCATGGGGAGCTCCATGCGCTCAAAGTTGCGGAGCGCGCCGGTCCAGAGCGCGGCCTCAAGGGGCCACACGAGGTGCCGCCGCAGAGCGGAAGCATATGCTTCGAGGTTGCGCAGGATGGTATCGGGGCACGGCGGGGGCTGGCTGTCAACGCGTAAGGGGGACAATTGGGGCAGGAACATAGGGTTGACGATGTCGTCAAACGTTGATGTGCGGGGCTCGAAGCCGCAGAGAATTTGGAGTAGACCTGCTGTGTGATTTGCACCGCCTGATGAAAGGAGTGGAGAGGCGAGGCACTGGGTCGCCAGACAGACTAAGATGCCTTGCAGTGCCACCGCTGACGAGTCCCATTCTGCGTCCACAGGGCACGTATGAAGTCCAAGAGACCGTGCAAGCTCCAAAGATTCCAGGAGGGCGAAGAATTCTTCGCGCGTGCCGCGGTCTTGAGCGGAGGTGAAGGGGAAGTCTGCAGATACGGGGCGCAGCCACTTTGCAAGCCGTTCGAGCTGGACGTCATTACCGCAGGCCACCTTCGCCAACCCATCCACGATCAATAGGTAGCCACCAAAGTCCCGTTTCCGCAGGGGCCATGCCAGCCGGCGTGCGGCCTTGCAGGACCATGCATCGGCGCCACCGTGTTCCACAAGAACTTCCACGACGAGGGCTACAAATGAGCGCTCAGAGAATGCGGGAACACCTTGGTCGTCGGCCGCGGAAGTCCACTGGTCATTGAGCGACGTGAGGAACGAAGCGTGCGCAACGTGGGAGATGGGCGAGATGTCATGGGCCTTGGAAGGGGTGACAGCGAACACGAGTAGGGCGCGGAAAATCGTTGCAGACTCTGACAGAAGGCGGTACGAGAGTGTCGTTTCCAAAAGTCGTGTGAGGAGTGTTGGGTCAGGCGGGCACATGTCCAAGACCACCGAGACGGCATGGGAAACAAGGGTCCATCTGAGCAGGAAGTCAGCGCTTATACAGAAAGGCGCATAACATGATATGTACTACCTTCGAAAACGCGTCGGCACTGCTTCGTATAGTTCGTCGATAATGGCCATCTCGACATCCTCGCTTTCGTCCTGATCTTCGTCGGATATTGTGTTTCGAACGACCTCTTCTCGAATCGTCCTTCCAACCACCGCGGCACAAATCTCCGTCAAGTCCATCATCTTCATATTTGATTTACAGCCGCCTGCAGAAAACGCCGCCTGCAGGATGTTGGTGAACGCGCTGACGACAGCGTAGATTTTGATGGACAGCGGGAGGTTGGCTCTGCTGTGCCGGTCGAGAAGCGCACGCGATTGAAGTCGTGTTGGATCCTGGAGAGGGTTCAAGGGAGCGGTTTGGTCGGAATCCCATAGGGCTGGGCGAGAGCCGTAGTTGACTCTGTTCACGGTGGCCTTGGGGAGTTGGGAGGAAGAGGCCGTGCATGACGCGAGCGCAGCGCACTTGTTGCGAAGTGGGCGGAGGAGACGGACAATACGCGTGACTGTGAGTTGAGCTTCAGATTCAACCTCTCGTTGCCCCATGCCAAAAGGTAAGAGCGAGCTCACAGAGTTTTTGAGACACCGCGACCTGAACCGCGACCGTGACTGGGTCACGGTCATGTGGCCGCTCTGTCACGGCCATGCCATGCAGTGGACCATGATGATGGTACGAGTCCTTTTGCCCCTTCCGACCGTCGCCTCGAGAGTCTTGAACTCAAACTATCGTCTGTGTTTATATGTCACATCGATGCTGCAAGATTCAGACCGATTCCTCTGGGCGTCAGCGTATATACTTGTCAAATGCCTCCGTCGCATAGCGGCCGCCACGGTGAGTAAGTTTAGCCTTTCGGCTCCCCGCGTTCCATTGATGTTGAATATGTGATAGAGTGCGTGTACAACAAAGTCGCTCTAGTGTTCTCGTCTCACAGGAGTCTGAATGTGTTCGGTGACCGGGAACCTACCCTGCCGCGATCCACTCATACAATCTCTCACTGCCAATTTCAAGCCAATTCTACACGCCTTGTGGCCCGGTGGTTTTTGTATTTTGCTCTTCTGCCTTGCCTCCACACCTGCGTGTCATGGGTTCGTGTCTTGGTTGTCGGGGACCATTTCCTGCTCTCCGCCTCACACGCGACAGTTCCTCTTCCCGCCCCATCACCTTCGTTTCACAAATGCTAGCGAGCTATGTTGAGGTTAAAATGGAGGGCCGTCGACACAGACTCACTGTCGAACCATCGTCAGCAATGCTCCACCTCCTCGTCGCCTCGGCAGCAGTGTTCGCCGGTTTTACAGCCGTCGAAGTATCCGCACAGCTGCATTCGGTCGCAAAGTCGGCGGGAAAGCTTTACTTTGGCACCGCGACGGACAACCCGGAGCTAACAGACACAGCTTATACTGCGATTCTGCATAATGCAAGCGAGTTTGGGCAGATCACAGCCGCAAACAGCATGAAATGGGTATGCGCTATAAACCTCCTTACTTTTCTCATGGTTCTCAATGGCTCACCTTTTATCTACAGGATGCCACGGAGCCTTCTCGGGGTGACTTTACATTCCAGAACGCTGACGTGATCGCTCAGCTCGCGAAGACGGATGGACAGTTATTGCGCGGTACGTCCCATCTGTGATCTCTGTTCTACCTATTTATTCATGCAGAGATGCGCATTGTAGGGCACAATTGTGTATGGCACGAACAGCTGCCGAGCTGGGTTTCATCCGGGAACTTCAATGCGGCGACATTGTCGAGTATCCTCACGATTCATTGCAGTACCCTAGTGGGTCGCTACAAAGGACAAACGTGCTTTGTTTGAGACATTCGCGCGAGGAAGCTCATGACATTATATTTTCTTGCTTAGATGTGCGTCACCCATGATGTCTCTCTTTCCTACAAGTACCAACCTTACTCGACCTCTGCTGTTCAGACTCTTGGGACGTTGTGAATGGTGAGCTGCCGGTACATTTCGATGCTGCGCCTGCTCATGTATAGCGGATGTAGAGCCGTTCAACGATGATGGCTCTTTTGGCACAGATGTGTTCCTCACTACACTAAACACAAGCTACATTCCGACCGCCCTGAATGCAGCGAGCTCTGCTGATCCCAATGCGAAACTCTACATCAACGATTTCAATATCGAGTCCGCTGGTAAACATATGCGCCCTCTTCCGGTCCTTTCCAAGCACTGAGCCAATATTTAGGCGTGAAGTCAACGGCCATGCAAAACCTGATCAAATCACTCAAAGCTTCCAAGACCCCGATCCATGGTGTCGGCCTCCAGTTTCACATGATTGTCGGCGAGGTGCCCACGCAGTCCGCGCTCGTCCAGAACCTCCAGGCCTTCACTGCGCTCGGCATCGAGGTCGCAATTACCGAGCTCGACGTGCGGATGACGCTGCCGGCGACGTCCGCACTGCTCGCACAGCAGCAGAAGGACTACACCACGATCGTGGGCGCGTGTGCCGCAGTCTCGGGATGCGTGGGCATCACGGTCTGGGACTTCACGGACAAGTTCTCGTGGGTGCCCGGCGCTTTTGTGGGACAAGGCGCGGCGTGTCCGTGGGATGCGGTGCGTCTGAACCTTTGCTTTTTCCTCACAGCGAAGTGCTCACAGGCGCGAACAGAATTTAGTCAAGAAACCAGCGTATCAGGGCATCATCGCGGGGTTCAAGGGGTGAAGATGCGGTCGCGATCTTGATTTGTACTGGACAAATGATCTATTCACTGTGGACATTTCAGTGGCTCCCTTTGGAGGGCAATGCAACCAGAGCATAAGACAAGTAAGTACTGTCCTCGAAGTAATGGCGCGCTTCCTTTCCTCTGTATTCGTTGTCATCGTCCTCATGGTGACCACACATTACCGTTGCATCACTGAAGTCCAGCGTCATGAATTGTGCATCCCGGTCCAGACGTTCCAACCATGCAAGCTCTCCCGGAAGCTCAGGAGTCTCGTAATCGCGGCATTCCTTGTCGAAGCCAGTTCGGAAGCCATCCGCTCGGAGGGCCCGCACATGCACCTCTGTGAAAGGATACACCGGCGCCTCGAACCGGCGCCACACGGGCTCCATCCCGCTGTCCAACTGTAGCCTTGACCTTTGCTTGACGATCACGGGCAGGATGTGGGTGGAGACACCGGCGCGCCGGGCGAGCGCCTCATGTACGACGGCGTCGAACCCGCTCAGGTCCTTCCTGCCGAGGGAGTGCTTCCATCCCAAGAGCAAGCCAGATAGCGGTTGCAGCTTCTCGGTGATGGTCGTGACGCGCTCCACCAGTGCCGGGTCTATGCATAGCAGGTTGTTGTTGATTTGGTGGCTGTCGGGATCGTGAAAAATCTTGAATGCGATGACGGCGCAGTAGCCCCCTACGACCTTATCAGCGCGATGGGGAAGGTCATGATAGAACGCGACCCAATCGCCGGGAGATGCGCCGAATAAATTGGACTGCTTTATATCGTAGGAATTCGTCATGTCCGCACGATTGCCCTCATCCTCTGCCTCAGCTGTTTGCTCTTGATCGGGGTCCCACAGCTCGGCAGACTGCCGCTCCGTGGACACCGCGAGGCGGAGGGCACTTTCCCAAGTCGTATCCCCGATGCCGAGCAGTAACGTACCCACGAGCCCTTTCTCTGGAGAGTCAGGACGGCTGTTCAAGTGCCCGCCCGGTCTGTGCATGTGGATCTTGTGCGGCACGACGCGTACCGCACGCGGGTAAATGCGCGCCGCCCACAGCTGGCGGACCTCGGCTAGAAGCGCCGGCGGGACGCTGAACTCGGTCGCGGGGATCTCACGCGCGTTCTGGACGGCGGCATCGATGACTGTCTCCTGGGTGCGCATGTCGGCGAGGCCGGACACGGTCGCCATGTCGTAGAGGCTGCGAAGCCACTCTGTGCAGTCTTCGTCAAATGTATATCGTTTCGCAGGCTGTATGATTTTGGTCTGCCCGTTGCCGCGGTAGATTGTCAAGGGGAATGCGTGCTCGATGCGACCGCTGTCAAACACAGGCGCTTGGTGATACAGTCGAGCCAGCCGCTGGACGTATATCTGGGACCGCAAGCAGTTGATCGTATGAGCAGAGCAATTATAGGCAATTGCTTACCTCGTTTGCAGTGACTCGGAGTTCATCGTCTCGATCCAGGAGTACCTTCTCCTCCTCTTTCCCATCTTTGTACTCTTGTTCTTTCTCTGCTTCGACCTCGGCCTCCTTGGAATTCTCAACATCGTCCCGCTGTACCGCCTCGCGTGGTCGCATCTCGTCAGGTTGTTGGCCTTGATGGGATCTCTTTCTCCGATGAAAAAAGCGGGCATGATCTTCTTGTCTGCGGGTGAGCCGAATCTTCGTCGGGCAGTAACCGATCTCATTTAAGAGGTTGGTGTTGTCGACGGCAGCCTTGATCTCGAGCACATCGAGTGCGGAGGACATCAACGTGCTATGCTGGACAACACCTTGTAAGGGACATGACGAATGGAGACAAATAATTCACATACCTGTGAGTCCACAAGAGGTGCGCTGGCCGGCTCAAGCGTATAGCAGCGAAGCTGTGAAGAGTGGGGCAATGGGCGTGCAGAAAGATAGCCCGCTGGACGCCTCGTGCCGATATTCAGCGCAGAGCGTGTTCGACGGAACATATCTATGAGATTGCACACAGACCGAGGTAGAAGAGAGGATATGCGACAGGGGAAGGCACTTACTCCTATGGAGACTATCGACGGCTCGTACCATCACGTCACCGCCGTCTGTGTGCTCGAGCGAGACATACATGTTCAGTCCGTCCGGGCCAGTCCTGGATTCAATAGGTAGAGTGTAGTAGAATGTCCTGTGATAAGTGTATGTCCAAGCTAGTCTTGAGTTTCACTAGTGAGAAGGAAGGACGGTGTCCTGTGTAACAGTCGTAATACTAAGAGAGTGGTACAAGTGCGTCTGTCACGTGTGAGATTCAATAACACGTATGCGTTGCGAGGGAAGCACACTTACTGTGCATCAAAAAACCTGACCAACGGAAGTCCAGAATGTGAACCACAATCGCAGCCGACTGGCAGCCATACTCAATCATATCGACTGAGAAAGGATTTCCCCACAACGTATACACCGAACCTTCTTGTCGTGAATGCACAGAAAGATTCCCACTGGAAAGAGTAGGACCGCCATCGCGATGCCTACATGCGAGCATATCGTCAGTGTGAGGGGGCTACAATTGCAGAACACACGCACCAGCAATGCCATATCGACTCTCCTCGACATGACGACCCTGCTGTAGGCAGATGCTGTGTGGGTGGTCTGGCGGGAGAAGCGACGCGTATGGAATGCCCGTCACTGGATCTCGATAATAGTACACCTGCGGCGCATCGGAACCTGGCTCGCTGACGATTGCGCGGGTCGGGATTGCGGCAGCGCGGAGAGGACGGGGCCTTTCCTTTGTCGTGACAGGTCTTGGCCGGGGGGGAGGCAGCGCTGGTGAGACGGCGCGGTGAGGTGTGGTGATGTTGGGCGCATATGCCGGAGGGCTTGCTGGGTTGAACGGATCGTCCTGAACATTGTCGGCTGTCTACAGGTCCATTTTGTTGGCATTGGCGCGTGGGTGTCTGCGAGGGCCTGAGGATGGCGCACCTTGGTATCTACATCTGCGTCCAAAATCATGTCTGCACCTGTCTGTACTTGCGAGTCTCGACGCTAACGGAGAGGAGAAAAGTGTGACGAAACAAAGGAGAGAGCGTTGAACTGTCAATTGAAGGGAAATCGGGATGACTGCGAGGCGGTGTATCGGCCGCCGGCGGAAAGGCGCCGTCGGGGTGTCTCCATCTGCGTCTCTACAAATACTGAACTATACCTCTGTCTTGATGATGATAGGCTCGATAGACTACGTTGCCTACGAGGTTCGGTACTTACAGTACTTCATTATGTCAATTCATAGAGGGAAGGCGACAGCCGTGAGTAGGACCTCGGACAGTCCGATTTTTTCACCCAAAGGAAATTTCTCGACACCGGGGGCCACCTCCATCTCGTTTTCGAGTTTTTCTCCTGCGCACCGTTACCGCGCGTTCCACTCTTTCATATCGTCTTTCGCCTGCTGTCAGAATGGCAGATCCATCCTCCTCCGTAAAGCATGAGAGCATGACCTCCAAGGACTAGTGCGCTGTTTTCCATCCGCTGATGTGCCCAACTGACTGTCTGTATAGCTATGCCGACTCGTACGCGCATTTCGGTGAGTACAATGCATAATAACTTTCCATGGACAGTAGCGTGATGACATCTCGGCAGGTATCCATGAGGAGATGCTGAAGGACAGCGTGCGCACGGGCTCCTACCGCGCTGCGATCATCAACAACCCACACCTCTTCGAGGGCAAAACTGTCCTCGACGTCGGCTGTGGCACAGGCATTCTCAGCATGTTCGCTGCAAAGGCAGGCGCCGCCCATGTTGTCGGGGTGCGTCTTACGGTGCTATGCAAAGAGTCTTGCACTGACCCTCAGCAGATCGACATGTCGAACATCATTGACCAGGCCGTCAAGATCGTGCAGGCGAACGGCTTCGCGGACAGTGAGCCGTCCCCCGTTCTTCCCAGGCGCCCAGATCTGTAATCCACCTCTACCCTGCCGTCCGTGCGTGTAGAGATCACGCTTGTCAAGGGCAAGCTCGAGGAGACCGAGCTCCCGATCCAGCAGTTTGACATCATCATCTCCGAGTGGATGGGCTACTTCCTGCTCTACGAGTCCATGCTGGACACCGTCCTCGACGCCCGCGACCGGTACCTCAAACCCGGCGGCCTTATCTTCCCCGACCACGCGACGCTCTTCCTCGCGGCGATCGAAGATCAGGACTACAAGGAGGAGAAAATCAATTGTGAGTGCCATTTTTCGCGGTGCGTCCAAGCTGACCGCCTGGTCACAGTCTGGGACAACGTGTATGGGTTTGACTACTCGTGTATCAAGGACATCGCGCTGCGGGAACCACTCGTGGACACTGTCGATCTTAAGGCCGTGGTCACCGATCCTTGGATCATCAAAGTGCGTCACATCCGACTCGATCCTCGTCGCTATCCCGCTAATATCGTCTCAGAAAATCGACTTGACCACCGCGAAAAAGGAGGATCTGACCTTCACGTCCACCTTTAAACTCAAGGCGACGAGGAACGATTGTTCGTACCCATGCCATTCCTTGCATGACATATTTTGATTGCCGCCTTGCAGATGTGCACGCCTTCCTCGCTTGGTTCGATGTCTCCTTCGAATGCACGCACAAAAATGTCTCCTTTTCCACCGGTCCTCACGCGAAGTATACCCATTGGAAGTGCGTCACAACCCTCTATCCTTCCCGGAGCGCAAGCTGATCGCTCTCCAGGCAAACTGTCTTCTACACGCCCTCGACGATCACGATATCCGATGGCCAGGCCATCACAGGCGAGCTCGCTTGCTCGCCCAACGCACGCAACAACCGCGACCTCGACATCAAAATCTCATATCAATCGGCCGACGGGCCGGCGACGACTGTAGACTATAAAATGTGCGTTGCCTCCTTCCACCGTTCCCTCTGCAATTTTGCTCTATCCGTAAACAACTGCTGATCGGTTGCAGGTCGTGATTAATTGTACCCACCATATAATCTCCGGCACTCGTAACCCCTCTTAATCTTGCCGATTGCCGCTCGCAGGTACTGACCAGTGTGCTTCTCACTCACGATTTTGACGATTTGATTGTACGCTTCTGTATCTGTGTGCTGTGAGCATTGAATAGAGGCACGGCAAATTGAAACCGCTGGTGTGAGCTCGAACGCCGACGTGTCAGATCAACACGATTTGTTTGAACGTCACTTTATTCGTCACTTTATTTGTTTGAACGTCACTTTATTCCTGGGCTTCACTGCAAGTTGGCGCCGAGAAGGAGCGGCCCGGGATCAAGCGCTCCGGATCAGCCGCTTTCCTCTGCTCCGCATCTACCTCCGCAACCACCAACATCAGAGCCTCCCATGCAAGGTGTCCCGGATGACATTCTCCTCGAGATAGCCAGCTACCTCGAAGCTCCCCACCAAGTGCTGCCTCTGAGTCTCACGGCAAGCACATTCATCTCAGTCCGAGAGCCGCCATCTTGACGCCCGGCGTCTCCAGTCCAGATGCACGTTTCGGGCCCTCGTCCCCGCCCTCTATGCCCACCTCACCCTAGACGGCGCCGCACAATGTATTCGTACTCTCGACATGCTTTACCACCACCCCAGTCGGGCGCGGCACGTCCGCTCGCTGTGTGTGCGGGCGGATTCCCATGAAAGAGTCCCGATGCGCTCGCCTTGGATCCGCCGGGCGCCGCACGACGGGTACGGCGTATCGGCTGCGGTGAGGAGGACAGCAACATACCTCGAGATTCTGCAAAGATTTAGTTGGGAGGGAGAAGAGCTACCGCCGTATGACGACATGTGGTTCGCTCTGCGGGTATTGTGAGTCCTCCGCCATCTATCCATTATTGTACTGTTCTCTACAACGTTTCCGTAGTTGCCCGAGCCTCAAGTACATCGGAGCATGTTTAGGGTCAATGTTGCCCTCTCCGAACAGTCATGTACGCTTCACCTTGAGTCCCACGCGTGCTCATCGCTGATAGCGCCCGTCCAGCTGTTCGACTTCGCCGATCTTCACGGCTTCTCGCTGTGCTTCAAGAGCGGCTTCTACTGGCAGTACGAAGGCGTTACCAGAGGTCAGTATCCTCACGACGCTCCCCTATTGCCCTGCCCACTCATGCAGTCGCAGACGAGGCCATCCCAGGCTACCACCGCCTGTGGGACATGCTCATCAAGCGCTGCCCCAACCTGCAGGAGCTCAGTCTCGATGGTTTCGCCCCGCATGACCCCGTCGACGCGCACCGCCTTACGCGCGGCCGCTGGCCGGCCCTACGCATGCTCACGCTCGGTGACGTCGTCGTCGACTGGCACACGCACGTCAACGCGAGCGCACGACGCCCGTTCCTCGCGTTCCTCGAAGGGCACCGCGCGCTCGCAGCGCTGCGCCTGCTTGGGCATGAGCAGAGCGTTTCCGCGCCCACGCTACTCGCGGATGTGCACGAGGACGCGCTCGCGCGCGTGGAGCACTTTGCCGGCGCGCTCGAACAGCTCGCTGGCTTCCAGCACAAAGCGCGGCTTCGCGCGCTCACTGTGCCCGACGCGATTATCCTGCGCGAGGTCACGCCGCTCACAGTAAGCGGGGCGCTCGGCGCGCTGCACAACCTCGCGTCCCTCACCATCGTGTTCCGTGTCGAGCATTTGTACGACAACGGCGGCATCTTGCGCGCGATTGTCGCGGCTTGCCCGCAGCTCGAGCAGCTCGACTTTACCTGCGCCTGCAAGCCCTCCGTTACCCTCGTGAGCGAGCACTACCTCACTTTCATCCATGATCTCATGACTCCTCCGCCAGGACACGTTCTCCAAGACGATCCGCGGCCTCAGCAAGCTTCGCACGCTCGCGCTCCGCATCGTCAAGTCCCCCGCAGAAGACACGCTCCCAGAATGCGGCGCACGCATTGCGCGCAGCAACCCGCGCCTGCGCACATTCATTCTCGAGTTCCTCGCGCGCAGCGTCGAGCCGCCCACGCGAGCCGCGCCCGCGCGCGTCGTTGCGCGCGCGACGTTCGAGCTCACTGCGGACCATCACGGGCTGCCTGTCGCGCTGCGCGTGGCGGAGCGCAGGCGGCGGGCGCTATGGCGCGCGGGTACGGTTGTGCAGCATTCGGTGGTGGAGATGCGACCGGCGGGCTACCCTGGGACGCGTAGGGCCGGCTTGGGGCTGCTGCTTGTGGAGCGCTCGCCTGCGGGAGAGGAGGCGAGGTTGCTGTGCTTCTGTGGGATGCTGCTGGTGGCGGCGCTGTGGGGCTGTTTGGCATTCTAGGGCATTTCTAGGATATTCATTAGAAATCATATGAACAGCTCAGCACCTCGCTCAAAGACCTGTAACAAAACCGGCATATTGGGTAACAGAAGCTATCGTGTTAGTCATTCCACTACGCCCTACGAGTGCCTCGAACTTCGGCAGGAGACACCAGGCTAGCCTTGCCTTGCTTATCCCGGTAAAACAATATATCGCCTGATAGAGATAAGTACGTCAATGAGCGCCCCATACACATGGCGCGCATAACGCACCTTCGTCCTCAACAAACATGCAGTCATTGAACGTACGCCAAAGCGCGCTGAAAACTGGCTCTTCGGAGTACATATAATGTCTTCCCAACACGACTTTCAAATATTGGGTGGCCTCTTCGGCATTGTCTACAAGGCCTTATGTTAGTTCCATCGAATGAAAGACATCAGGCGTCGGGACGAACACCATGGGATCCTCGGGAAGAAATGGTGGATTACATGGTAGTGGGAGACTGGGTGAAAACTTATAAGACCGCAGGACGAATCGGATAACATCATAAACCCGTACCATCGTGCAGGAAAAATCGCCCTTGCCATCCAAGAAAGTTCCTATCCACAGTTGCTGTGGCTCCACGCTGAAAGCTCCACTGTCCCTCGCGATAATGTGGTACTTCGGGGCTAGTGTGATGAAGCTCGCGCCCATATTAGCCACAAATGACTGAAAGGGTTCAGTAAAGGCGAGCCTGAGGATGCTCACATAAGTGATTGCGACGAGCCAGTGGTTTACTGCGAGCCAGGGAATGCCATAGTACTTAATGACATTCGCCACACCGAACGTGGAGACTGCCTTTGCGGTGAGACAGGCCATCAAGAAGATGCCGATATCAGACGCAATCACAGCGAGACGTTGAGCAGAATTGAAGTAGACACAATTCGCTAGGAGCCCGATGTCATTTACAGGTGGACTGAGATGTGGCACCGAAAAGACGTACGATCGAAGTGATTCGTCCTTTGTCACCGCGACTCGGACTCAGTAGCTATAGCGTATCAGAAGAGACTGGGTATTGACGTACCCTTTCGGGTGACTTTTCTGCCCAGACACGTTCGTGATGAGGTATGCAGGGTACCCTGCGAGTTGCTGACGAAGAAGCATGACGAGTGTCCAAAGCGGTGTATCGCCGAAGTAGTCTTCGTAGTCGATGCCCCCTTTTACTTGAAGGGGATCTGGCAGGCCGAAATCTGAGCGGGTCTTCGGCATATAACTAGATCGACGAAGAGAAAGATCAGTGTCATGATACAACAGGGAGCTGCCCGCCTTACAGTACGTCCCTTTCCATTGAGCCGTGGCCGGCGTGATGGCGTCGGTGTACAAAAGTCCAGCTGAAGTAGGGCGTCCAGAGGCACGTGTGCAGGATGAAGCCGACAGCATGGCTGATCCGTGACGAAGACGAGAAGGCAAGGTGACCGCACTGATGGATCCTTAGTGACTAGTGGCGAGAGACTGCCAGCATCATCGAAGTACCTCATGACTGAGGACCCAAAGACCGGTCATTGCTAGTCCCTGCATGTACGTAGTAAGTACACCAGTTGCAAACACCGACCGAAAGACTGACCTGAAACCACCAGCTGCACCGCGACTCGGTTGAGGATCTGAAAGAAGAAGAAAGAACAACTGTGCTCACTATGCTATCCAACACAAACAGACGATCATGTCATCTAAAATGCGAAAGCCCGTTTTAAGCGGCAACTGGTCGATCCGACTGGCGGCAGTGAAGAACACTGCAACGAGGGACAAGTCGCGTGCAAGATAGAGCAAAGACCGGCCAGTGCTCGAAATGAAGAAGCGATCCGGGATTGCTTCCCTAATTTCTGACATAGATTTAGTGAGTGGATGGAATTCGCGGGGAAGGGATGCCATGTCAGCGAGGATGGGTGTTGTCCAATGTGCGTTGAGATGAGTGTGCCGACTTCCCACTGTTATTGCGTGGAAGAAGGACTGTAGCTGAGTATCGACCGTCCCTTATAAAGGTCAAAACCCGTGGTGTCTGTATTAGTAGGAATATCAGCCCTCTGTCGCAAGACGTCAGTACAGGATTGTCATTGTCGGACAGTGAATTCCTAGCGAGCCGAAGCAGGACTTACTCACCATACGTGTGCAAGCCTCATGCACGGAACACTCAGATTCTAGCGAGACTTCACACACGAATACTGCTGCGACGAATGTCCAGCGCTGCCGGTGCTGACCGTGACGTCAGGCCGCATGGCGTCCGCGTATCCCTATGCGCCCGGGGCTCGCGGTGAGAGAGAGAAAATGTCAGTACTTACAGACGGATGGTAAATGGTAATTCGGAGATCGACTGGGGGGCTCGCATCAGTACTTCTAGTTTACCCTGAATGGGGTTGCGGACTCGAAACGCGCCCCAGTAACCTTGCTCGGAGGAAGAGCTTACCATGCCTCACAGCACTGAGGCTGTGCGGGGAGAACAAACATGTACAGATATGCATATGTGCCTGACTCAATTTCGGGCGGGAGAGGCCTTGGCGAGCAAGGTAAAAATACTTAGGTTTTCTACCGATGAGGTTTTTTGCACGTAAATAAGTTACACGTTACAAGGGTATTTTACCCCAGCACACGTGATCACATGGTTACCTGCGGTGCCCTCTGCCAGTGCGACCTCTTCCCCGGCTTCGTGCTCGCGCCCTAACTTATGAGAGCACATGGTACGCGCCCACTGCCACTGGTTGACGACTATGCTGACCGCGGGCGCATGATCCCCTGACTTGCAGCACCGCGCATCCATGCGGGCGCAACTGTCGAGTGATCCGTAGCTCGAGAGTCGAGACGAGCGAGGGTGCGCATGCTGGGTGCATGCATCGCTGACTGACGTGCTGTGCGACATGATGCCTACGTGTGTGCTGCCAGCAGGGATGGGACACATCCAACATGTGTCGCGGTTAGTTAAATTTCGTGCGGTGAACCCCGTGCGCCCACGGTGAGCCAAAGATGCTGTGGGAGGTGCTCAGAGTACGCTTTCTTTTTAATCCATGCCCCTTCGGTTTTTTACCGTAACTTACCCCCCCTTCCCTGGTACCTCGAACTTCGAAGGTGACTATCAGTGACATACAGTAGTCACTCGATCCATGTCATTGTTCAAAGTCGTCTCTCCGCCTTCTTTTCCGACTCCGATGCGGCTCTCCCTTGCCCTCGAGCCCCCAAGCCGATCTCCGAATTACCATGATCCGTCTGTAAGTACTGACATTTTCTCTCTCTCACCGCGAGCCCCGGGCGCATGTGGATACGCGGACGCCATGCGGCCTGAGGTCACGGTCAGCACCGGCAGCGCTGGACATTCGTCGCAGCAGTATTCGTGTGTGAAGTCTCGCTAGAATCTGAGTGTTCCGTGCATGAGGCTTGCACACGTATGGTGAGTAAGTCCTGCTTCGGCTCGCTAGGACTTCACTGTCCGACAATGACATTCCTGTACTGATGTCTTGCGACAGAGGGCTGATATTCCTACTAATACAGACACCACGGGTTTTGACCTTTATAAGGGACGGTCGATACTCAGCTTGATACAGTCCTTCTTCCACGCTTAACAGTGGGAAGTCGGCACACTCTCATCTCAACGCACATTGGACAACACCCATCCTCACTGACATGGCATCCCTTCCCCGCGACTTCCATCCGCTCACTAAATCTATGTCAGAAATTAGGGCAGCAATCCCTGCCCGCTTTTTCGTTCGTAGCACCGGCCGATCCTTGTTTTATCTCGCACGCGACTTGTCGCTTGCTGCGATGGTCTTCACTGCGGCCACTTGGATCCACGCGTTGCCGCTCAAAACGGAGTCCCAAATTCTGGACGTCACGCTCGTCTGCTTGTGTTGGATAGCATAGTAAGCACAGGTTTCCTCTCTCATCTCAGATCCTCAACCGATTGACGGTGCAGCTGGTGGTTTCAGGTCAGTCTATCGGTCGTTGCTTACTTCTAGGTGCCTAACGCATCCACAGGGGCTGATATTCACCGGCTTATGGGTCATCGGTCATGAGGTACTTCGCCGTCAGCAATAATATGTCTCTCGTTCGTCACTCATCCATCCAGTGTGGTCATGGCGCTTTTTCGTCTTCGTCTTGGATCTGCCACGCTATCGGCTTCATCCTGCACACGTGTCTCTGGACACCGTACTTCAGCTGGAGCTTTGTACATCACCGCCATCACGCCAACCACGGATCTATGGAAAGGGACGAAGTGTAAGCGGACAGCTCTCCGTTGCAACATGACTCTGACTTGTGTGTATCTAGCTATGTGCCGAAGACTCGCTCAGACATTAGCATGCCAGCTCCTGATAAAGAGAGCATCGACTACGAAGACTACTTCGGTGACACACCGCTCTGGACACTTGCCATGCTTATCCGACAGCAAGTTATTGCGTTCCCCGCGTACCTCATCTGGAACGTGTCCGGACAGAAGAGTTACCCGAAAGGGTACGTCGGTCCCCAGTGTCTTCCAATACGCTACTGAGTCCTTGGCGCGACAAAGCACGAATCATTTCGATCGTATGTCTTTCCTTGCCACATCCGTCCACCTGAAAATGACATCGATCTCCTAGCGAACTCTGTGTTCTTCAATTCTGCGCAACGTCGCGCCGTGATTGCATCTGATATCGGCATGCTCTTGATGATTTATCTCACCGCAAAAGCGGCCTCCACGTTCGGGGTTGCAAATGTCATCAAATATTATGGCATTCCCTGGCTCGCAGTGTCCCACTGGTTCGTCATGATCACTTACGTGAGCGTTTTCGCTTCTCCTTCAAGTCACCTGTGAATGAGATGGGGGACAGCTTCACCATACTAGCCCCGAAGTACCACATTATCGCGAGCCGCAGTGGAGTTTTCAGCGCGGAGCTGCGGCAACTGTTGACCGGAACTTTCTCGGATGGCAAGGGCGATTTTTCCTGCACGATGGTACGTGTTTATGATGTTATCCGATTCGCCCTGGGGTCTTATAAGTTTTCACCCAGTCGCCCACTACCATGTAATCCACCATTTCTTCCCGAAGATCCCATGGTGTTAGTCCCGACGCCTGATGTCTCTGACTCTACGGAGCTGACTTCAGGCGCAGACAATGGCGAAAAGGCTACCCAATATTTGAAGGAAGCACTGGGAAACCACTACATGTACTCCGAAGAGCCGGTTTTCACGGCGCTTTGGCGATCATACAACGACTGCCAGTTCGTTGAGGATGAAGGTGCGCATTGCGCGCTGATGTGTGAGGGGCGCTCATTTATTTCGTTCAGGTGAAATTTTATTCTACCGTGATAAACAAGGCAAGGCAAAGCGGGCATCTCCTGCTGAAGCTCAAGGTAATCGCATCGCCGAGTAGGATTGGTTCTTTTGTGCTAGTTGGGAGCCGCAACACAATGACTTAGCTCAATGTTGCAGACGCAATGTGCCAATTTAGAGCGGCGGGTTGCTGTTATTTCCAATTCAGTCATTTTACGGGGCCGTCTTGTCGTCATTCTCAGCCTTGGTTTTCTTTGCGGGGCAGTTTCGCGGGACGAATTCGAGTGTCGCTTTCTCAGCGAGCGCAGAGGTGCTAGCTGATTAGAGCGTGGCTTATCTTGGGTCTAATATCCGTGATGTCTCTGCCGTCTCGTGAGTTTCGTTGAACTTCGTGATCTGAGCGCCGTAATTCTTGACACTAAGGCTATTCGATACCAGTGCACGACCAGGCCACGCTGTTGTGTAACAGTTCCGAGTACTCGCTGGACACCCGCCGTAAGCCCTGAGCAGGCCTGAGCACCCTGAGGAACCGGAGACAAGGGCTCAGGGCCTCACCTTGTTCCATGCTCAGCATCTCGTAGTTACAGACAGGAGTGTGTATACTATTTCATTCACCCTCGAACGTCCTCACAATATATATGCTAAGTGCCTCGCGCAACATCTGTACGGTACGTCCGCTCATCCACAGAGCTCACCGCTACCACCAAGGCCAGCGTGAATGGGAGCTGATTAAGTATCAGTAGCGAAGTGTGCATAGGGGGCACGCGAATCCACGCGGCACAGCTCATGCATGTCACCGCGGAAGGAAACACGGAGGGCGGCGTCGCGTGGGGCCTGGTGCCGGCGTCACGCGTGCCGTTGTTCTTGCGCTGGAGTGTGTGTCGCGGAGGATGGCGCGGGTGTCAGTGCATCGCATCAAGTTGCGGGAGACACGGGCACGTGTGCGTCACGGCTGCGCGGTCGGTGTTCGAGAGGTGTAAGATGTTACGTGCCACTCCTCTACGTCCTTCTCTGTATGCCCCCAAAGGCTCTTGAGCCGCGTGTCCGTCGAGATTCGCGGCTTTTCCACAGCGGAGGGCACAGCCAACGTCGGCCAGCGAAGAATGGGGCGCTCAACGCGGGAGCAGGGGGGAAAGAGGTTGAACGGAGTCTGGGTGACTATCTCAGTAGGGGTGCAGAATGCGGCTGAAAACGAATACAGGTTGGCACGCTAGTCTCCCTGAGGCAGAGTAGCTAGATTCAACCCTTCGCAGGCTCAGGGATGATGGATCATCTATCTGACTGGCACGCCTCACTTGAGTTGCAGTGCTGGCAGACACACTCCCGCGGTCCCGTGACGCGTGTTGGACTTTTGGGCGCCCGGCGAACTCCGACTCGAAGTTCAGACGCGCTTGTTCGCTCTGCTCTCCACCTTTGCAATACTGGTACTGAATACCAGTCACCCTACCTGGCCCTGGCTTTCATGTGCTGCTGCTGTGTCTCTCTCGCAATTCAGCAATCTTTTGAGTCCGGACAAGGCTGTCCCAGGGCGCCACGTCAGCACCGGCTCTCCGAGTGTGATTTTGGTACGTCCTCTGACTTGCTACAACTTGTGCATGAACTCACCAAGATCTTCGCCGCTCACACCGCCGCCGCCGCTCCTCGGGGCGGAGGAGGCGTAGCTTCCTCCTTCAACGCTAACTACTAGAGCGGCGTCATGATGCCCGCGCCGCATCAAGGTCGCACTGTGCCCCGCGCCCGCTACATCAACAGCGCACGATCCGCGCACCAAGCCACCCCAGCAGCTTACAGAGGTGAGAGGCCTCCGCCCGCCCACCTCCCCCGCCGCCCGCACTCCCCGAGCCACGTCCCGCCCCCTGCTGACCGCCCCGCCCCCTGCTGACCATGCCGCTCCAGACGTCGACGTGTCCCCCGGCGCTGCGCACGCCCCGCGCATCTACTCGCCCCTGCCGACCGGTCACGAGCTCATAAAGTCTAAGCTCTTCCCGCCCGACCACTTCTCCGGCCCCCGGGGCCAAGCCCGGCCCCACAAGCGTCTTCTTCCATTGTTGGGAACGCCAACTCTTCGCGCAGGCGGGCAAGGAGCTCATCCGCGTGCGCGTCGAGGCGGACTTCCCTTGAGCTTTCCCTTATCGGTGCGTTCTGCTGACGGCATCGGCCAGATTGTCCTTTCTGAACAATGACTGAGGTCTCCACTCGCGCGATATACTTACTCGACGCTCGGCGACGTGACCGACACGCCGACGAAATCCGCGGCGCAGCGAACACAGTGGGGGGGCTTGCCGCACCCGCACAGCGCGCCCGCAAGCATGCGCTGCTCAAAAAGAGAGCGGAGGGGTAGCTGCTCGTGCCGCCGTCAAGGAACCGAGATCAAGCTGGCGCAGCGCGTCGACGCGCTGCCCTCTGAGCCGGTATGGGAGTGACGCGAGCGTGGAGAGTGCGGCGTAGAGCATCGACGGTGCGCTGGGCGAGTTGGGACATTGTCTCATTGCTCCTCCCTACCCACCTTTCACCTACCCCATTATATGTACTCTGCATACATAAACATACTACGAGCTCCTTCTGGAGCTGAAGACATAACACCGACGGGCAGTCCTGACAACGCAATGACGTTGTCTGATGCATCCTGAACTCTGGCCACAAGAGATCCTCAGGACTCGTCAGGGTGCTCAGGACCGCTCAGGGCTGGACCACTCAGGGTCCGAGGCAAAGTGCTGATGATGGGCGACGTTACATAAGTCTTTCGTGACGAAGAAATGATAGCAGGGACGACCTCGAGGTCTTTTGAGATATATAGAAGCAGGGCGGCACTGCCCCACCGTGACTACGAGCGATTGAGCAACGAAGATGGACGACCGCAGTAGGGTATGTACCACTGACCGGAACAATCTTCTGTCCGAATGTTCAAAAAGTTGTGAGCAGATGTAAGACGACGAGCTGGAGGAAGAAGGAACATTATATATACTGTGGTCGCGAGTTCCGTAGTTGGAGAGAGCGAACCGCGATCAGCGTTGCCGGCAAAAACCAAATTAAAGTATTTGGGGGCCAGAGCCAGAGTCGGCAATCTCCGGCCGCTTGAATAGATGAACGATGGCTGCGGGCCTGCGGCAGAGGCACTGCAGGGCACTGCTTGCTGCGCACCACAAGTCTCTTCAGCTCCTCCTTGCGCCGTCTGCACAGGCCCCGGATCTAACTTTCATCCCAGCAGCTTATATATTCCTCCCAAATGATCGCGGACCCTCCGGAAAACATCGACCCAAACATCATGCCAGTGCGTGTGCTACTAAGTAGTCTAGCCTTCGTCTTTGTCGCTGACCTGTTCGTCTGAAGAACGATTCAACGCCCAGAGACTCGGCGATGGAGAGCCCGCCCACGTACGAATACGCCACGTCAGGTCCATGTGCGTCCCGAGCGCAGCGCAGCCCCTCTTGTCGCCCACTGACATAGGCCCCACAGCGTCCCCTCCGCCGTCCCCTCCACCCCTCAGCCCGCGTCCCCGCGACGCCAAAGTAAACCCCGCTCCACCCGCTCTGCCTGTGCTGGCGCAGTCGTACAGCGTGCAGCCTGTCCCGACATACGGTGCGACCGCGTCTCCCGGGGCGCACGTATACCACTATCAGCACCCAATTACGGGCGAGATTGCCGTCTCGTTCCTGCCCCCGGACCATCCTCAGATGGTGTGTCTCCAGGAGGGCAGGCACCTCGCAGAGTCGCGCTTTGGCATCCTTGGTGCGTGTGTCTTTGTCTCTATCGTCGCATGTTTGCTGACACCGGCGTTTGGTGCGTAGGTGTGCTTGCGGCGATTGTGTGGTTCCCGCTGGGCATTGGTCTCTGTTTACTTGATAGGAAGGTACGGTGCAGGCGATGCGGGGAGATACTGGACGAGGGGTTGTGTGGTTGAATGCGTTGGGTGCGCGTGTGCTTTTCTGATGGGTTTGCAGTGGGCTTGTATTCATGTCGATTACCAAACACGGTTTTGTGTATCTCCTCTTGTATATCAATGTCATGACAACTTAAGCGTAAGAGCGTTAGGATTTCATCGTACGTGCGGACGACCAGCTTGTTAAAATGCTCGCCATCTGGTCTGAGGCTATGCCAGCCAGTGCCATCTGACCTTCAGGATCGAGATTCACAAATGGCTCTCTTGGTGAAATGGATCAGGAAGATTATCGGCCGTCGCCTTACTTGAGGAGGCATTGGATGTGCTGTTCCTGCTGCATGCACGAGCTGAACGCCTCCGCGAGGAAAACAGGTAGCTCGCTGTAGCGGGTCCTTATTCTGTGATTGCATAAGTGTCTCTGAGATACCTGCCATCGTTCACATGCCTGCAGCGCTCGATGTGCGTCACTTTAGTAAGCGGCGCATACATCGCCTCCGGATGTTGTTCTGAGTGTGCCCTACGTAAACTACCTATGTGGCAACGAGCTCGCACGGCGAAGAGGGGGCCGTTCCCTCGACCCACTCGCCGTCACCACAGTATTTGGACACTTCCCAGCTACGTCGAAGGTGATGAGAAGCTTCCGTTGTAAAAGCCGCAAAAGCAAGCTGCGAGCAAGGTTGCTGCCCCACAATGCATCCTGTACTGTAATCCTGTTTTTTATCGCAACGTACATCTGGGCCTTGGAAAGGACGTCGATTCCAAATGGGTCTTCATATACTGAGCCTTCGTAACCATCCTGAACGCAAGGACGACACTTGTAGGGAGCGCTTGAAGGCAGTACGTACTGGTGCCACGAGATATGTGTGCCTTTCGTCATGCGAGGACGCGTGCGGACCCGAAAGCAAGGCGCTGCCAGCCCCTGTACGGACACGTGGCATGCAGGGCCGGCCTCGAGGCTCGAGAAGCAGACGTGCGGCACGAGCATGCTTGTGATGCCGCGGCGGAAACGCGAAACGTGTGAATTATACCAACTAGGCTCCATAAGCGCGCAGGCCCAGAGTTCTCGTGGTCGTGTGCAGCCTGCGCGAGATATCAGAATGAGGAAAAGTAAGTAACTTGGCCCTGCGGGGTGACAGAAAGTGTCAGGACGAAACCAATGATGAGCAGATCGGCGAGGGCGAGGCCGTTCTCGGCTGGCGGGATGCCACGCGTCGCGCACGCGGTTGGGAAGATCCAAAACGTGGTGATGGAGATGCGGGCTCTCTGAGTGCTCTCTGGCGCGTAGGGGCGCGTGGACGCCATGTGGCCAACAACTGCTGCCGAGGCGCTGATCGAGGGCGAAAGGATCCTTCAAACAGACTCGCCGACCTCACTGACCATAAGTGCCGAGGCCCTTCTCGAGTTGTTTCGGCCCGGAAGTTGAGCTCGAATCGACGGGTCAGCGCCTTTTTATTAGCAGCCGCGGGCCCAGACAACATACAGTACCCGAGTGACAACAAGAAATGGCCGGGCTCGACAGACAGCGGGCCTATCGACCTGGTGACCTGCAGGTATACGTACGGGTGGCAAAGGTGCGATCTTCGAAGCGGGAGATTGGCATTGGACGATGTGACAGCTGGCCACGTGTGAGCTCGGCGTGGGTGTACGGCACGAGAGCGAGGACGTGCGCGTGAGGAATGCCGCGCAGCGATGAGCAGCGATGTCGGGGAAGGAGGACAAGGTCTGCTCTCAGGCGATACTTACGGGTCACCAAGGGCTTCCGGATCGGGAACAAGAAGCCACGTGTCTGTATGTGACAAGCGTGACAATCATTGTGGAGCGGAGCAGCAGCCTTTGCCCGAGCAGCCTTTGCCGTCCTCCGCAGCCCTCGTCCGTCCAAAGCTCTCGCCGGTCTGCCTCTGCCCAGCTAATGACAACCAGAAAGCGCTCCAGTCGCTCCTTTCTTGATATCTTCCAACAAACCTCTGCTAGAAAGCAACAGACCACCGCCTCCGCCGCCCCGCATACACTCGACTCGTCTCCAGACGCTCCCCTCCTGCCACGCCGTGCCCCCCTCGCCCCGCTCGACCAGCAGGCCTTTTCAGCGCCCCAGGACCACATGTCCCCGATCACCGCTTCCCCGTCACTCGCCAGCTTCCACCAGGATGCAGCTCCGCAGCCCTCTCGGTACGTCGGCAAGCCGATCATGGCAAGACGCGCGTCCTACGCCAGTGAGGAGGCCCTCCAATTCAGCGGGAGTTCCCAGGCTTCCTCTGCCCAGCGCAGAAAGTCACAGTGAGTCAATCGATGTCCCGTTGTCGCGTTTGTTCTACCGGTTATGGCTCGCCTTCCTTATTATTTCCCGACCTCTGCATCCGTGGAGGTTATTCCCCCTGCAGCCAGTCGTTTGCCCTCTTCGGCTGTTACTAGCTTCCTACCCCATTTTTTTGTACCGAATCATCCTTGGGGATGTGGAGGCGCCTTCTGAGCCACCTCGCCCAGCGCATGCCGTCTCCTTACTTCATACGCCACAGCGCGTGGGCGTCGTCTGTCTTTGTGCCATTGGCTGCCCCCTCCATGTATGGGCGTCCTTGCGGGCTGGTCCCTTTGGATCTCCTAGTTGTTGGCGCTCCATCAGACCTCATTATGTGTAGTTGTCCTGCGACGTTGCAGCCGCCAAATCTCTGTGTCCTTGCGGCCTGCGCGTCGTCAGCGTGGTTCGGCTCCGACTCGCCGGTCGGCAAATTATTTGTTCAATTGACCAAGGCGGCTTCGAGATCAACATACACGCGCAGCGCAGCTGAAACTTTTTGATTTTTTTCCGTGCCGTCGGCTCGTTGTCGTGTTCTTCATATCCTTTGTATCCGGTTCTCCATTTGTGCCTGCCTTGACCTTGTCGTATCAACCAATGCTGATGCCAGTGCTTTTGGATTCGTATCTTCTCTAGATCACGCAGCAGCCCCTCACGCCCACTGCCTTACCCCCCGTCAAAACCCCCGCGCCGCCCCTTGCACACGCACTCCCAGTCGACATCGACATCTATCTCTTCTAGACGCACTTCTCTACCCGCCTTACACTTGCACACACCCACGACCCGCGCCAGCACTCTCACGATCTCAACCCCGCCTCCCATCATGCAAGAAAACTCCGAGAACATGAACGCCGACGACTTTTACGCCTATTCCAGCCTCGCAACGTATACCTTTGGTGCCGCGTCGACTGCATCGCGCCCCGAGGGCGCCGACATCCCCAGTCCGTTGACTGTGTTGCCACTCGCGTCGTCAGATGGTAGCGGATCATTATTTCCGTCCAGTGCGGATCGCACACCGCGGCCATCGATCGCGCACCCGCGCGATGAAGACGATGAAGAGCCGCAGCGCCGCAACCGCGCCAAGATGCGCGCCATCGATGACGGCCGCCGCAGACCATCCCTCCCCACCAACCTCTACACGTCCTCCTCTGCCGTGTCCTCGTCAGAGAATATCGCCGGTCCCTCTCGCCGCGGCCGCCCGCCACCTATATCCGGCGACGACAGCGACGCCGATGGGCTCAATGTCTCGGATGGCGATGGCCACGACTCGGGCGTCATCGACACAGACGTTGAGTACGAGCCCGTCATCGCGGACACGGCATCACAGCACACATTCGGCCCGCACATGGGCAGCAAACGGCGCAGTCGGTTGCCCTGGGACCTGTCGGACTCAGAAGCCGAGTCAGACGGCGAGCGGGACAGCAGCGTGCGCCCGTGGGAGTCGTACATCGTTGACCCTGCAGACAGGCAGATTGGCGGCGGCTCGCCCGTGACGTTCGCCCACGCGTTGCTCAGCGATGAGGACTCGGTGTCGAGCACCTCCGAGCGGCGCCGGATGAGCGTGTCTGTGCTCGCCGGTGGAGCAGGCAGCGGACGGCGCGGGAGCTTGCCCATCGCGATTCCCGGGCGCACGCCGCCGACGTCGTCCGGCATCCGCGGGTTCGACCTCGGCGACACGGATCTCGTGCTGCGTGATCGCGAGGGCAGCATCGCAACGCTGCGCCGCCCGAGCCGCAGCGTCGACGACAACCTGCGCGCGCATAACGCCGTACACGGGCTTCTCGGCCCGGCGAGCGACCCGCTTTCGCGCGGCGAGTGGGGTGCGCGCGGGGAGCTCGATCCCGCCACCGCCGAGAACGTGTACGAGGGGATCAACCTGGACTACATCATGTCTGCGATGGGCTCGCCTGGCTCGCGCCGCTCGTCAGACTCGTTCATGCAGCCGCTGCCGCTGCCGCCGTCGAAAGGCAAGGGGAAGGAAAAGGAGAAGCGCAAGGACAAGGGCAAGGACAAGGGCAAGGGCAAGGCGAAGCGCGACATCATCGAGTGGGAAGACTCGCCGTTTGCACCCGCGCCGATACCGGCGGGCGGGGCGCTGCTGGACGTAGCGCCGTGGGCTGCAGAACCGGACACGCACCGCCGCCCGAGCGAGGTTACGCTCAGCGGCGACGACACGTTCACGGGCCAGCTGAAGCGCTTCGACGCGGATTACAGTGCCCGCCGCCGCGAGTGGAGCTTCCGGCGCGAGCGCGGCGCCGCAGGCGGGCAGGGCACGCTGCAGCACGACTCCGCGGGGCGAGCGGCGCGCCCGCAGGATATATGGCGGTGCCCGCAGGTTGGCAAGCTGAAGGTTGACAGGACGTCGGTGGTGACTTGTACGTTTTTGCGTTCATTTTTGTTCGAGTTAAATGCAGGGGATGCTGATGGGTGGACCTAGCTGATCCGTCCAAGCCGCCACAACAGCGCTTGAATGTCTTCCACACCGTCGATCCGACGTCGGCCAACACGCTCGGTGGGCCTGCGAGCATCGTCCACAAGCACTCGAAGGCGATGGCGTTCTCGATCTTCCGCAGCTATGGGCTGCTCGACCCGCGGCCGACGACGGGTGGGGGAGGCGGTGGAGGCGGCGGAAGCGGGCGCGGGGAGGGTGGTCAGGGCGGCGGGCATGCGACGCTGCCGACATCGAACAGCTTCCTCCTCGCGACGAAGCGCGTGCAAGAGCAGTACACGAACACCAAGTCGACAAAAATGCTCAGCACGCACGGGCTGCTCGAGGAGGACCGGCAGAGCCGTGCGCGGAGCCGCTCGCGCGACCCGGGCCACGCACACCGGCGCACGCTGCCGGAGCGCCCGCCACTGCCCTTTGCACCGTCGCGCCAGCAAGACGGCCCGCGGCGCATATTGGACGCCAACCAGATCGCGGAAATAGACCAGGCTAGCACCGCCGAGGGCAGCCAGTCGCACTCGGTCACGTCCTCGCTCGACCTCTCGCGCACGTCCGGCTCGTTCACCACGCACGCAAGCTCGTCGGCCGCGTCGCATGCGACGCTCTCCACACGCGACACGCCTGCAAGCTCGTCGTCTGAGCCGTCGTCGTCGGTCGCGACGCCGCGCACGTCGCACGAGCCTTCGCCGTCACTCGCCTTTACCACTTTGGACGGGCAGTCGGACGACTCGGACGACGAGTCCTCGCGGCAGGTACGCACATCGCACGCGGAGGCGTTCGCGACGCTGGACCCCGTCTCGCTCGAGCAGTACCGCCAGCGGTATCCGAACGTGCCCGACTCGCCGCCGTCCGTGACGAGCTGGTTCCGCCGCCGCATACGCGCGTCGGCCTCGTCGCGCTCGCCACAGACAAGCATCAGCCCGATCAATCCGCCGTGGATGACGCTCGCGCCGCGCACGAAGCAGGAGGAACAGGACCGCGTGATCGCGGTGCTCAGCACGTCGTTCAAGGATGTCGGGCTCCTGCCGTCGTTCCGCAAGAAGGGCGGTGCGGGCATCGGCCGCACGGGACGCAGCAGGAATGGCGACGTGCTCACGCATGTCCCGGACGACTCCCTGTACATGCTCCTCCCGCTGTGGCCGCGCGAGACGGACGCTGTCAGCGCGTCCATGGACGCCGAAGAGCACCGCGCGCCGCAGGTCGAAGACCGGCTGTATCTGCTGGTGTATTATGTCCCATTCGAAGAGGCGCGCGACCCGCCACCGAGCGAGTCGTCGTCCTCCAGCAAGAAGCGCTCGCGCTCGACGCCACGCAAGAGCGAGAGCCGCGCGCCGCCGCGCTCGATCGTGCTCGAGGCCTTCCGCGTCATCGCGCGGCTCGTCGCGCACAGCGACTTGCGCGGCTCGGGCGTGCGCCTGCCGAGCCGCGGGCTCGCGGTGACGGGGCTCATGGCCATCGCCGTGCGCAGCATCCCGCCGGCCGCGCTGCGCGACGTGCACCAGGACGACTTTGTCATCGGCGTGTGCCTCGACCGCGAGGCGGGCGTCGAGTTCATCCCGGAGGGCCTCGAGAAGCTCGGCCTGTGTGCGCCGCGCGCGGACGGCGCGGGCGTGCCGGCGCACCCGGCGATGCAGGTGCGCGAGGCGGCGGATGAGGAGGTCGAGCCGCAGCCGCTGACGGCCATCGGGCGTGCGGCTGTCGAGATGGCGTGGCTGGGCTGCATGGCGGTCACGACGTTCCGCGGGTACTGAGGTGCGATGCCGCGTCTCTAGGCTGCGATGGCGACGTCGGGTAAACGAAGAGATGATGTTCATTCACGCTCCCTTTCATGCGTCTGTTTCTTTCTTTCATTGGATCCTCGTTTCGAGTATACCCGTTGATCTGTACACTCTGTAGCAGGCCCTCCGCTCCATATGACTCGTTTGTTTTGTATGTCTCGTCATCATCATGTGGTTTGGGCTTCCATCACCGTTGTCTGACTGTATTTTTTGTGGTTCGGTTACACTGTTTTTCTATCTAGCGCTGTTTCCCTAGCTTATCTATGGTCGTGCGAGCTCTCAAGAAGGGATGAATAGTGCCCCTCGGGTTGAAATCTCGAGCATCAAGAAGTACACCCAAGAGAATAAATAACACAGTACTTTCGCGACACTCAGCGGCCGGGACCGTTGACGTCACTGCGCGTGGCGACCGCGAGCAGGAACGTCCTCTCAATTGTTGTCGACATGTTCGGACGTTCGATGTCTTTTGTGTTAGACAGTAGAAGGTGCTTCCGAGTCGCAGTTGTGGTGAGTAAGGACTGGATGGGTCTTATTCGATACGCGAGATCCGGCGCCTAATTACGGCATTCTGGCAAAATATTTTAAGTATTCTGCGAGTTATAACAAAGTTATAATGTGGTATTTTAGGGCAATGAATATTGAAAACAAGCGTCGGAGATTCGTTGCGGCTGAGGCCCGTTTAAATTTGGTTCATCCACAGTACTGCGGCTGCCGCTTGCCTCTTCGTTACTTCCAACTCGCAACCACACACTGGGGACACGACCCGATGGGTTTTACGCTGATTCTGTCAGAAACATAGTAATCACCGGCTAAATTTGCTTTCGATCAGTCACTGCGTTTCACGACTTTCTGCTGATAGGGTGGTCAGGTGTGTGAGCTGAGGTAACCACAGATCGCGCGACGTTGACACAGGTGCCCCAGCAGACATCATGGAGTAGATGTGTTCAGGTTACCTAGTCTATCCTAGCCTCATGACATGTACATACAAAATCGTACCCTCGTGTGGGTGTGTACAGACTAGGTGTGATCTTCTAAGCCGCACTAGGGTTCGGAGAGATCACTTGTCTTCACAGGGCAAATCACCCTACTCCAGTCAGGTTAGTCGAACATCATCAGTACCAGCTTGTGATTGGATTTGCGACTTCGCAATTTTCTCTTCCCACCACATCTTCCCTCCACGTCGTCACCCATTGCAAGTGGTTGTCAAAGCGTACAAACGAGCATTACAGCAGCAGGGAAGTCGAGGAGACTCCTCGAGAACTCACCCGTCTTACTGACGCATCTCTTTTCGCCCGCCGTCGCCCGCCGTCGCCCGCTTGTCGCCACGTCACGACGCCCTCACTTGCTCAAGAAGTCACGACGTTTCCGTATACCCTCGCCGCGACTGCACATAACCAGAGTACTTAGCGGCAGACCAGCGGATCTGAGAAGTGAGATTGGAGATGGTCAACAGGTGCGTGCACACTGCTCGTTCGTCGCTGCCCGACAAGCACTCACTGCTCCCTTCGCGCCTGTCCCCACAACTTGGAGCTGTACTCGGTGCTCGACCAGGACTCTCTGGGAACACTTTCTGCTCTGTCGGCACCTGCCATTGCTTCTGTGCACTCGACGCTATGCTTGCCCCTGCCTCGCGAGATATTCCCTGCTTGTGCCAACACACTCCGGGCCGCGACCCTCTGTGACGGCATCTACAGCTTTGGCGACACACCGACGCGCTACCGCCTGCTACGCTGCGCCTGTCCCCTCGCTATGTCCGCACTCGTGGCTAACCCTGCGATGCGGCAATCCTCGTCCATACCTGGTAACATGGCATTCAACAAGGTTCGTGTCGCAACTCTAGTCTCTCCCGCATTCCCGTTGTAGCACATAGCTCTTTATAGTACAGCAGCAGTACTACTAGTACTATGGAGTGGAATAACGATATCTGATGCATAAGTAGCATATGAAATTTTGAGCGGAGCAATTAAATATTAAATAATTAAATGCATGCAACCGTGTCTGGCTACTTGCCCTCGCTACAAGTCATATAAGGTATGGCCAGGATTGTCGGTCAAAGGCATGTTTGGCATATAGCTAAGCCACCTGCCGAACCATCGGAGAGGTTAGTACATTGTCATTCTCCGATACCTAGCCATATGCATATACAGCTCAATTACAAATATGTTCGTACAGGTCTGTCAGCTGACCTCTCCCAACATCTCCGACCCATCATTATCTGGTCGTAAAACGCGGTGAGTTTTCGGAGCACATCTGGAAATTCATTTTGTATTTATCACAGAATCTGTTAAAGCTGGAATCTGTGGACACACGATGGATGAGTCTTTGATGTGTTCATTTGCTGCGATACATTATGGTTGTTTCCTCTTTTCACGGACACATCAAAAATACAACCGACGTGTTGTTCACAGAAACCAGCCAAAATAAATTCTGCAAAACATGTAGGATGGATTTCCCAATGTTTCTCGAAAACATATGAAAAGCAAATTTCGTCGGTATTTACAATGTTTTCGAGCAGGATCAGCATGGAACACATGGGGTCACGCCCCCAGTGACAATGTTCGTACCATGGGCCATTGCGCGAGCTCGCTGTGTACATCAGCTCATAATACTGCTCAGGACAGACATCATTCCAAGAGTGCCACCGTTGGGAGTGAAGGCTGCAACTACACCCTACAAGTACGTCCAATGCCACTGTTGTTTATGTCCATTGCTCATTTGCTCCTAGCCACGGTTGTGAAATTGCGCTCCCGCCTCCAATCCCTGAAGAACTTGAGGGCCGCGCCTGCTTCTATGGGTTCGTCATCGACGACGAGCTCTTCGCCCAGTACGACAAGGAGCACCAGTCGGAGCCCTTGCCCATAGACAACTACACCAACCGCAGCAACCAACGCGCGCACGTCCTGGCCAAGTTTTCGAAGGAGCTGGGATTCTTCATGCTGACGCGGGTTTTCCCGACTACCCTCGACACTCCCGAGGGCGACATGGTGCAAATGCTCGCCCTCGCTTCTCACCGCCATCGTGGAACGAAGTACTGGTACTGCCCGGCGCCGGAGGTCCTCGACGAGTTCCGTCGCCGCCTCATGACGGACGTGCAACCGAAGTGGATTGCCACACGACCCGTTTGAGGGGCGCGTCATTGCCGTTGGGATGTTCTATTGTCGACGCTCCCGTAGCTGTCCTGCTTTCCCTAGCTTTCTTGCTATCATTTGTTCGGCGTCTGTATTGATGATTGTATATTCCCGCTACCTATAGGTAGTGGGTCTTGTAGTGCACTAATTGCCCATTTTACTGCAATCGGGGGTGGATCTTGTAACACAATAGAGCCCGCTTACACAACCCGATCGGCGGCGTTGATGTCACATTTGTGACATACTTGCTCTCTCGAGACTCGAGAGTCGTTCGGCGCTCCGACTTTGTCTTCGAAGTCCACTCATACAGTACCTACATGAGCGCGGCGGGCCGCTCACTTCATCCTGTAACTGGGACATCCAAGTAGGACACACCTGTGATTCCCACGAAACGCCTCTAGTTAGAGTAGTCCAGTGTAGTGTATGGCCGCCTCTAGTTAGAGGGCCGGACGCGCCCCACCTCTATCGACTGCTAATGCATGTTAATGCCCCCTGCCTTGTCGATATCTCCTCAGCACCGGCACCGGGTATCCAGCCCGCTCGGCACTGTCCGGCCATCAGCGCCACCAGGTCCCACGTCGCGCGTCGTCTTCCGCATGCGGTAACTACCTCCCGCCGCCCGTTCCTCACTGTTTGGCGGGCGCCTCGTCGCTGTGTCGACGACGAGCTCGCCTCCCGCCCTCTGTATTCATCCCCCCGCCCCCATATTTTGCACACACCTCGGCACTCGTGCCCCATGGCCACTGGCGAGCGCGCTTCGTGTGCGCAGCCCACCGTTCCCGCCCGCCGACGCCGACAACACCGACGCTGACGACGTCGCTCCCGCCTCGACATCCCACCCTGGCGCCCCCGTTTTCTCTGCACAGCGTGGTGTGCACACCCTCCGCCTACCCCTGAAGCCCCTTTGTTCCCGCCGCCTCCCGGTCCCGCCTCCCGCCGCTCTCAACACCGACGCCGACGACCCACCTCCCGCCACGACTACGTGCCCTGCGTCCCCCACTTTCGGTACGCGGCATGGTACGTGCTCTACACACCCATTTCCGAGTGCGCTCCGAACGCACCGGCATGCGTTCCCGCCCGCCGATGCCCCCAACGCCGACGACAACCACCTCACCCTCCCGCCACGACTTCGTGCCCAATCGCCCCCATCTCTCGCACACGGCATCCTGTGGTCATGACACACGCACGGACGCGCGCGCTTTGTGTGCGCGGCCGCTTGTTCCCGCCCGCCGACGCCCCCGACGCCCGGCGACGACGACCTCGCCTCCCGCACTCATTTCGCCGTGGATTTTCACCAGATCTTGCATACATATACATACAGTAGAGTAGCACATAATACAAAAAATGATTTTCCCTTCTCACGTTGTGATTGAGCGTGGTGCCCACGACGAGCTCACATGCAGGCCCATGCTACTCAGCGGCAAGCCCGAGCTCTTGAACCCACACAACGTGACCATCAGATGCTAACTAAGCTACACTACATGATATGGGACAGGCGGGGGACACAAGGCGGGAGGTGGCGGCACATCAATCAGACTTCCGACTCGGCGAACATCAACAGGACATCGTGGATGTCCTGCCCATCCTTTTCCTCCTCCTCTTCTCCTTCCTGCTCATCTTCGCACTCCTGGTCCTCCGCAATGCGCGCCCGTGCAAACAGCTGTTCAAGATTGTCGAGGTTGGGTGTGGATTGCGATGGCGGCGAAGGCGCGGCTTTGTCAGCAAGAGGCACGGATGGATGTGACGGCGATGGCGGACGAGGCAGTGCAGGGAGAGCGGTGTCGGGGTTGGGGGGCTCTGTTGCCGGTGGTGCGGGAGTGAGATCGTAACCTGTCACCCCAGGTGCCCTTGTTCCGCATTGAATAGACCCGCTGAATCTCGGAAGTGAGGCGATTGTGCCGAGACGTTCTGCGTGGAAATCGTCGAAGCGGCCATGTTCCAAGCGATAGAGGCGGATCTGATGGGCAAGGATGGGGTCTGTGTCGCGTACGGCAGCCTCGCTTGCGGTCAGGAAGACATGTTCATCGCGGAGGAAGGTTGCAAAGCGAGGGATTTCGACATTGAGGCGCTGAATCTCCTCCCGTGCCCGGAGAATCTTGTAGTATAGGTCCATGGCGAGGCGGCCTCCGGGGTTAGCCCACGGACGCTCACGAATATCCTGGCGTGCATCGCGTAATAGGTCAAAGTCGGCGAGGAACGCGTACTCAACAACTTCTTCCCATGTGATGACGCGCCTCGGTGGCTTGAGAGCGACTGCGCAGCTGTTGTAGCGAGTGAGGGCGGTGCGGATGGCTGCCGAGCGGGACTGGAGGGCCTTGGCAATGTGCTTCAGCAACTTGTATCCTACATATGCGTGCGGGTCAGCAAATGAAGGGTAACATCCGGCAGCCGATACGCACCGGTCTGCGACATGTTCATCTTCGTCAGCTCGAACATCCGAGCTACTACTAACCCCTCAAGGGTGTCCAAGGCACGCTGGTAATTCCGCCGGATGGTCAATGCGGTTGCGTCATTCCACTCAGCGCACCCGTTCGACCATCGGACTTCAATCTTGAGCTTTGTTTCGAGGGCTACAACGGCAGCCAAGTTGTTGGTCTGGGCCTCGAGTGCCTGCCGGCGTTTTGTTTTGTTGGTCCGTGTTCCATCGCGGTTGCTGACGCCGTCATGGTTGGGTGCTGTTGCCCGCCACACGTCGTTCGTTGCTTCCTCCACCGCGGTGCTGTCGATGAAAATAATCAGAAGACAATGAAGAGAAGTACACGCTGCCACGCACCTGCTCTTCAAGTAGCTTGCGAGCCGCACGACATACTCCATCTCCAGCGTCTCGACGAGAGGCTCCTTCTGCAAATTGGCGAGGTATTCCTTTTCTTCCGCGCGCCACGTTTCGAATGTAGTTGCATCCTTGAGTCCAAGGTCCTGCATGGCCTTGGCGAGGGCCGTGGGTGCCGACTCGAGGATTGCGAGGGCTTGCTTGTAGTTGTTGAGGAGGAAGGTGCCTGGGAAATTCAACGGTGTGAGCGATGACAAACCAGACGCATCAATGATTACTCACTTAGATTACGATATGTCTCAAACACATCGCTATGGCGGAAGAAGGTTGCAATGCCTTGCTTGCGATGGAAGACACTGGAGTATCGGAGGGAGGCAGCAAGAGGGTTTGACTTCGAGAACACACGCTCACCGCCTTCGAGATCCTCGAGGCCAAGACCGTCAACGTAGATCGCAAGGAGTTTCAGCTGGCATGCACGATTGTGCGCGTGACCATGGAAAGCGCCGACGAGGGACCTGTGGTTGAGCGACCGAGCAAGCGGGCCAACAGTGCTCCGGGCAAGGGTGCCCGCAAACCCGCAGCCAATATCGTAGCCGCCGCCTAAGTCCTTCCCGAAGGTGTTGAGGAGCTTCTCTGTGACGGCCAGTGGGTACTTTGACAACTCTCCGCTTCTGACCATGTCAGCGAGCACGAGGAGGAAGCCGTGGCGGCATACTGAAATAAATATCCCTGTCTCATCATACACACCCCACATCTTCTTTGTGAGGTCAGGCGCCATGTTGTCCCATCGAGAGGCGCATGCACTAGCTTCAGGCATGTCGGCCGGTGCGTGCCCAGGGGGACCGGACGTTGCCAAGGAAACGATGGGAGGCGGGCCAGAGGGAGGGACGACATTGGTCGCATCGGCATGCCTGTCGACGTCTTCGCGAGACATGTAGTAGTCGCCGCCTACAACTCGGCCGTCGCTCATTTCGGAGCTTGGTCCGAGCTCCTCCCCGCTCTTCTCTGCAGACTCTTCGCGCCGGAGGACACGCTTGAGGGAATTGCCGCCGTCCATCGTATACAGCATGCTGAAGGTTAGCTGGTGTTCGTTGTCAAGACGATACGTGCATGCCGGGCAGCAGTTTTTAAGCCGCCAATCCG
Organism: Auriscalpium microsporum; assembly: GCA_019914985.1. Taxonomy (NCBI): domain Eukaryota; kingdom Fungi; phylum Basidiomycota; class Agaricomycetes; order Russulales; family Auriscalpiaceae; genus Auriscalpium; species Auriscalpium microsporum. The sequence goes on along the minus strand of JAHLMG010000013.1, from coordinate 885,089 downwards.
GTCCAGCGCGAGACAGGGCGACAAGGACGCGCGCTTCGACGGCTGAGCGAATGGAAAGATACAGGTCATATGCTATCGAGAACTGGCGCACGAGATGACGCCGGAATGTTGTCTGAAAAGCTTAGGTGAGGGGCAACAAGCAATGCCCGAGGAGCTTGCTCACGCCATGGAAGTCACATAGGGTGTGTACCCAGGCTTGAATGGACAGTGAAGGGCACCGGAGGTGAGCCAGGCGATAGAGGTTCATGCAATGGATCGTGATGGCGACGGTGGGAGTGAGCGGTGCGGATGGGAGCAGCCCCCGACGAAGAAGGGCGCCTGCCGTGCCCCGCTGCTCGGACGCAGGGACACGGACCTCTCGGAGTTGGACATCTAGAAAGAAATTCAGCAGCTACACTATGAGTAAATAAGACTGTACACGCACCAGATATTCCTACAACCCGGATCTTATGCATAGTCCCGTCGAATGGGTCACTGTTGTCCTCCGAGTCCGCCGGCTGCTCTGCATGCTCGCACTGATCGGAAGTCCATGCCATGTATGCATCCACCATCTCCGGCATTTGCATGGTAAAATGGCGCGTGCGGCGGTCTGTACGATCCCTTCTTGTCCGCAGGTCGGTACGCTTCGGGCTGAAGGACGGAGATGTGAGTCTGCGGAGCAACCAGAGTACAATGTGACGCACCGTAAGTTAGCAGTTGATGCATATACCTCCTCTGTGAGATCAGCAAGCTCCCCTCCTGCGTGACTGATATCCAAGGGGAACTCTCCATCGAGCATGTTGTTAAGATCGGCGAGGTCGGCGTTGATTTCTGGTGCTGCATCCTGGATGTCGAGGAGCGCCTGCAAATCGGCCTGCGGCATTGCTGTACAATTCGTGAGCATTGCTGCGAGAGAGTAGAAACACATATCTCACCTAGATGCCTCCTGGTAGTAGTGATCACCGGGGGTATACCCCCGACAACCGTGCGCAAACCCGTACCCATACCCTCCATAACCCGTACCCGTTTGCACGGGTACGGGTCAACCCTCGGTTCTGTGCGGGTATGTAACCCGTCGCGGGTCTGTAGTTTTTTACTGTGGCTGAGCGCTGAGTCAGCACCGCCGTGGCGCACGCGCCAGCGCGCCGCCGCTGTCCCCGCAGTTCTGTCCCGTCGTCGACGAGGACTTGCCCCGCCACGCCTCCTTACCCCACTGGCCCTCGACTGCATGCACCAACACACCTCCCCACTTTGCGTGCCGTCGCAACACGCCTGCGCAGTCTTGTACGGCGCCAAACCAGGCGCCTCCTGGCTGCGCAGACGTGTTGCAAAGGCATGCGGTGTTCTCCTGCCCTGCCAACCCCCTACGACGACCCGCAAGCCCCCACGCATCATTCGATCACTCAGCCATTACCTAGCGCTGGCTCGCTTGGACGAAGAGAGGGAAGGAAGGGGCTGAGGAGGAGAGCTGCAGGCAAGCAGGTGCGTATTGCTGTCACGCTCGTTCCATACACCCACACTGATTGTATCCGTTTTTCAGTGTGCCCACTCATGCTCTGCGTGCACCGTGCCATGGAAGCCCCGTACGCCAGTATGCGCGACGGTTGACCGACGCCGGATGGTTGCAACTGCACGCCGTGCCATGTACAACGTGCCCCGCATCCCATTCTACCGGCCTCACAAATCAAAGACTAGCTGCATAGCTCGCCCCCGATGGCTATGCCGCGACTTGTCGCTTGAGTCGGGAGATGTGAGAGGTTCATGGGCATTGGCCGGTGCGAGCAGGTCCCACGAGGTGATCCGTATTTTTGTAGGCAAAGAGCGACACCGAGGACTGTAGGGCCTTTAGGGCATGCAACTGCTCACCAATATACAGTTCAATTGTGTCACGTAGGCCCATAGAATGTGAGAATAATTTAAAAACTACGCCGACATTCTACAGCTTGATCTCGTCCCATCCCGGCTCCAACTCCTCCTCGTCATCGCCATCAACCTCTCGCCGCGCAACAGACAAGACGTCAGCATCCTGCACAAAGCCAAGTCGGCTCCAATCGCCCAGACATAGAAGGGCTCGCGTTGACTGCGCTGAGAGCCGATTGCGGACATGAGAAAGCACGAGGCGGCCTTTGCTGAATACACGTTCAACATCTGTGGATGTCGCTATATGTGGGGGTCAGAAGACATACATAAATAGGCCATATCAGTGTCTCACCTGGGATTGAGAGATAGTCCCGCGCCATCCTCGAAAGGCGCGGGTACTTGTTGCGGCGCTCGTACCACCATGCCAGCACATCGTCGACAGCCTCGGTGCTCGTGCTCAGATACATATCAAGCTCATTATCCTCGGCGTCAGCATTGTGGTCGAGGGTGCTGAAGAGATTGTCGAACATGTTTTTAGATTCGGAGGCCTACATTGCAGCCAGTCAGACTCGGACGAATGCAGCAGTTGTGAAATCATCATGGCGCACCTTTCCTGACGCATTGGTCGGCTGCGCATCAGCTGCTTGCGGGCCATGGTGCACCTTTCGCGAAGAATATGTACGCGCAAACTCGGCGCGCACGATCTCCTCGGCTGCGTTGATCCACTCTTGCTCCCAGGCGGCCTTCTTGAAGTATGCGAGCTTATGGCGTGGGTGTAAGACTGCAGGCAAAGTATTAGCATATATACTGGCTCGAGAGGTCATAGATAACGCACCCATTGCGATCCTGTATAGCTCCGAGTGGTCAGTCTTATTGTAGTACTTGTTCAGTGTCATCTTCCCGAGGTTGAGAGCCGCGCGAATGGAAGGGCGATATTTTGCGTTTAACGATGCCGTTGATAGTTCTTTGTCAATAACATCCATGACGGGAATGACAGTGGCGAGGTTGGGAATGTCGCGGGAGAAGAAGAGGGTCGCATCGTAGAATATCTGAGTACAAGACGAAGGTTCAGGGTGTCGACGTGCAACACAAGTCACCTTGTGACACGGAGTCACATACCTTCAACACGTCGCGCAGCTGTGCTGCGATCTCCCACTCTTCCTCACTCAACTCATATTTCCTCAAGTCAAGCACCTTGTCAGCCGTCATCAAGTCGATCGGCTTCTTGTACTCCAGCGAGAAGTCCAGCATCAGGTGGCTTGAGTTCCACCGAGTCGCCACATCACGCGGCATTTTTCTCTCGGGCAACTTGACACTGTGAAGAGCCTTGAACCACGCTGGTAGCAACTTGGTGGGGGAGTTGACCAAAGCAAATGCGATTTTGCGTAGCTGGGAAGACAGGTATGTCAGTAGGGCTTGTTATCAGAAGATCAAAGCTGACCTTTACAAGGACGAGCTTCACCGGACGCAAAGTCTCGTTCAGCTCGTCTCGCGCCCATTCCGCCAGGTCTTCACGAGGATCCACCCATCCCTCCATGTTGTCGTCATCTCCCTCTTCGTCTTCTACCGTGGCCTCCAAGTCCAAACCTTCAGCAAGCTCAATCAAGGCGCGCTCCGCTCCATTTGCGACGGCTCCCTCCTTCCGCTTTTCAACATCAAATGGCCGCAGTACTGATTTAGCTGTCAGGTTTATGATGTGATTGAAGCATCTAGCACGGTTTGCCGGGCCGTCGTAATTCGGGATTCGAATGGTGAGTTCGTCGGTCATCGTATCATTCGGTGATGCATTGTCGGCAGTATTGCCAAGTGTCTGTTTACCCCCAGTAAGTGCCCACACATCAACAATTTAGACCTGGCTGACCTTTTCTTGCACGCCGAAATCATTCAGGACTCCTACAAATGTATCGGCCATGTTCTCGCCCGAGTGCGACACCGACAACTCAATAATATCGAGCAAGAATCGTTGCGCCCGACCGTTCTGCTCGAAGTGAACGGTGATCGCCATGAACGGCCGATGATTCGGCGATGTCCAAGCGTCCGATGCATAATTCAACGCGCTTTCCATCTCCTACGGTATGATGTAAGTGTCTTAATCATAAGCCGGCATGTGGTGGCAACTTACTCGGAGAAATTTGGACAGCCGTTGTCGTGACATGGCAAATACCTGTTTGACGTCGCGAGAAACAGTGGTGGGTGATGGGACCCAGTATTCCGGATGGCCCGTCTTCATCAAGCGCAAGAAGCCTCGATCGCGAACAATTTCAAACGGGCGATGATTCTCGGCCACCCAACGGACAACTTCAGCGCTGCGGGAGCAGGTGAGCGTGCATGTGAGCGGGGTCATGTGAATACTGACCGTGTCTCTGTCCGCGTCATCTGCCGAGCAGAGTAACTCACAACACCCTTTCCCTGCGGCGCAAATGCAGCTGTGATTGAGCCTGATCGGACATATGTTCCGATTGCCTCGCGAGTTGTGGCCACGCTGGCCTTCATCTTGTCCGCAGCGGCAAGCACTTCGGGTCCGCAGCACTTCTTCGTGTGCTTGCGAAGGTTCCCGGTTGACGATGAGTCACCTTTATCCAGGTACCGTGCAATTTTGGCCTTGCAGCTCTTCGTGGCACAGTGGAATAGGTGAGCAACGCGCCCTCCTTTAGTCTCAATTGTAACTGTTGGCTGATAGAATGCATAAATAGCAGCAGTCCAGTCTTTCGACAGGCGTTCTAGCCGCAGTGGTATGAGTTCTCGTACAAAAATCGTGCGCTCCTCAACTCACCTAACTGGGCTTCAGGGTCTTCACCCTCTTCAACAGAGCCTTCGCTGCCCTCCGCATCTATGTCTATCACCGACACATCACTCTCCGAGTTGGTGTTGTTGTCGTCCATTGCAGCCCCTGTCGATGATGATGATTCACGAGTCGACTTCTTTGTTGATTGTGCAGTTGACTGCTTGCCCTTCCGCCTCTTCTTGGGCGGCGCTTTTGATGACGCGGCGTCTGGCTTTCGCTTCGATGGCATGTATGATGTATGTGGGGAATGTAGACCAGACTCTGGGAGACGACTTTCCGTATGCGAGAGGTGATGGTGCAATAATCATTACATAAGATTTGCTGCTAGGGTAGTTTGTGTCCTGTAACTAGGGGTCTCACGGGTTATAAGACCCATACCCGTACCCGTACCCGACTGTACCCGTACCCGTAACCCGTGCGGGTTCTTCATACCCTTGGTGGACACTACCGACGTGTATCCTTTGAAGCACATATGAGGATAACCGGACACGGACTGTTGGCATGCGGAGCTTTGAAGATGTTCAGCACTACTCAGAAAGAAGGAGAAAGGAAGACGTACTAGTTTTTGAACAGTCCAAGTACATGGCCCGAGAATACCACGTATGCAACCTTTCGGCCACCGGACTCTGGCTCCGACGCCTCCTCCCCCATGGCTTCATTCTCCAGGGCGGCAGCGAAAGGGTCGGTGCGTGCGAAAGGGCGTGAGCGCGCCAGGCGGTCTTCGAGCTCGGGGAGGTCCTCGGATGCTACCCTGTCAAAGTAATCCTGGTCATCAAACCCTCGGAACTCCCTGTTGTACCTCTCGTCCCATTCATCGGCAGGATTATCCGCTGGAGGCCTGTCCTCAGCTTCGTCGTCGGAAGGTGGTGTCGACGCTGAAACTTGTGTGAGTTATATAGCACATGCTGCGACAAGGCAAGGGACATGCCACGACGCTTTCCTGTATCCCGCATGTCCCGTATGTCTGTGATGTGTGCCGGGTAGCGGAGAGAATGAGGCGACAGAGGCAAGCGGGAGGCAACAGAGCCTGTGACTTCGTTGACTGTCAACATGTCACTCTATGTGACGACATCACAAGTTGCCACCACGCGTCGGCGTGCGCACCCCTCCTGAACCCCATGGATTCCAATATTGATCCTGTCCTCAGCAGCCTTGCTCCAGGTCTCCCCAAAGCACCCGAAGAGCCTGAGGCGCCTCGTGGACTCACCAACCCACCCCTCCCAACTCGATCACACCCGCAGCCAACTTTCGCGCAGAAGGCCAAGAGCAAAATCACCCAGGAGGTGAACAAGGACGCAAAGCAGAAGCTCGCAGATGCCGTCGACCAGTTCCTTGTAGATCAGGAGAAGAGGATCGTGACTCTTGCGGACCTCCACAGCGTGAAGCGCGAGGCTATCGACAAACTCATCAATCACAAGGTCAACTACACGCACAAACGCGCCCCGAACTTTGAAAACGCGCTCATTCACTACAAGACGGTCGAGGTGAATGCAGGTACGTCCCCACTACTCTGCCAAACTCCTGTGCTGATTCCGTACAGACCGTGCCGACCGTGACAAGTACTCACTCGCAGAGATCCGAACCATGGTTCGCGATGACCCCAAACTCCAGAACCTGTCTGCAGCGGAGCGAGATCAGTTGAAGGAGAACCTGGCAGCGGCGAGGGTGCAGAAGAAGACGGGTACACGGGTGACAGTGAGGTCAGCGAGCCAAGACGTGCGGCACACGTTCAACCACGTCAACACCGAGGTGTGTCGTTCTTTCCTCGTATGCGGCTGCAGTCCACTAACCTACCATGTACAGATGGACAAGCTCTCGCAACGTACGGGCACCTACTGCCTCATGTTCATGACCCGGGGCCACATCGAGGATTCCGCGCAGCCAGGTTGGTATGGCTCGCGGGATTCGTTCGACTTCCTCGCCGATGTCCTGCATCTCAACCCCTGGGACATAGTCATCCAGTTTGAGCAATGGGCATGCTCACGGTCGAAAGGTACGTCTACGCGCTGCACGTTTGCCCTTTTTCCGGGCTCATTCTTTTGTGCACAGCCGGCAAGACCCTCGATACACTTGCGCACGTCAGGAAGGACTGCACAAGCCTCCTCCTCACCGGCCTCCGTATGTGCAATCTTCTACTAGCTACTGCTTTGCGGACTAACAGTTTCTTTAGGCTGGGCCGCGAAGAGCCGCAAAGTGCACATGAGCTACGACGACTACGACACGGACGTCGTCGAACGCTACGGGTGCAAGATCGTTGGTTGGACCCTCCCTGAATTCAAGAGCCCCTCGGACATCGGTGCGGTCGTCGCTTTGCGAGAACTCCGCGATGCGCTCAAGAGCGGGACCTGCAAATGGGTCCGCCTCACCAAGCACGAGAAAGCCGCGCACACCCTCATGCTCAAGGAGCGCAACTGCAGGCAATCGGGCGAGGTCCCTGAGAAGAAGAAGCGCAAGCAGCGCAGCGACAAGGGCAAGGCTCGGCCTCACACACGAAAGGGCGCTTCGGGGAGTCGGGACGAGGAGACGGGGGAGCCTCCGGCGAAGAAGAGTCGCCGGGGCAAGGAGAAGGGGGCAGACACGCCGTCCGCTGTCGCCGCCAGGTCCGCCGCCGCCGTGTCCACTGCTGGCAAGCTGCCGAAGAGCAAGGCGTATGTGGAGAGCAACAGCGAGAGCGATGAGGCATCCGGGGGCGAATCTGATTAGCCGTAGCTGTATTCCATGTACCTTGAGTCCCTGCACCCGCTGTAGTACACCAATGTCGTGTGTCGCGTGGTACTGGCAGGACTGATGCACCGTGGGAATAAGCAAAAACAAGGAGCTCGATGTTGATGATGTTGGTGACGGCGCGAGGGCACGTATGGTGTCAAAATTCATGGTTTATTCTGTGCCTACATACTCTAGGTATATACATGCAAGTTTTGGAGGGCGTACGGGAAGAGTGAAGGGCGGGATGGAGCGCCCTGCGGCGGCGGTGCCGATAGCGGCAGGGAACGAGAGTGAGTGGTGGTGTGGACTAAGGGTGCTCACCAGCATTCATGAACCACACACACCATGTTGTGTGTGAAATATGGAAGCAGTAGGAGCAGCGGGCATTGCGGGAGGCGAGGTCGTCGTCGCCGGGCGTCGGGGGCGTCGGCGGGCGGGAACAAGCGGCCGCGCACACAAAGCGCGCGCGTCCGTGCGTGTGTCGTGACCACAGGATGCCGTGTGCGAGAGATGGGGGCGATTGGGCACGAAGTCGTGGCGGGAGGGTGAGGTGGTTGTCGTCGGCGTTGGGGGCATCGGCGGGCGGGAACGCATGCCGGTGCGTTCGGAGCGCACTCGGAAATGGGTGTGTAGAGCACGTACCATGCCGCGTACCGAAAGTGGGGGACGCAGGGCACGTAGTCGTGGCGGGAGGTGGGTCGTCGGCGTCGGTGTTGAGAGCGGCGGGAGGCGGGACCGGGAGGCGGCGGGAACAAAGGGGCTTCAGGGGTAGGCGGAGGGTGTGCACACCACGCTGTGCAGAGAAAACGGGGGCGCCAGGGTGGGATGTCGAGGCGGGAGCGACGTCGTCGGCGTCGGTGTTGTCGGCGTCGGCGGGCGGGAACGGTGGGCTGCGCACACGAAGCGCGCTCGCCAGTGGCCATGGGGCACGAGTGCCGAGGTGTGTGCAAAATATGGGGGCGGGGGGATGAATACAGAGGGCGGGAGGCGAGCTCGTCGTCGACACAGCGACGAGGCGCCCGCCAAACAGTGAGGAACGGGCGGCGGGAGGTAGTTACCGCATGCGGAAGACGACGCGCGACGTGGGACCTGGTGGCGCTGATGGCCGGACAGTGCCGAGCGGGCTGGATACCCGGTGCCGGTGCTGAGGAGATATCGACAAGGCAGGGGGCATTAACATGCATTAGCAGTCGATAGAGGTGGGGCGCGTCCGGCCCTCTAACTAGAGGCGGCCATACACTACACTGGACTACTCTAACTAGAGGCGTTTCGTGGGAATCACAGGTGGTAGGACAATAACAGGAATTTTATCGTACTGTATGCTGTGCTCTGACTCTCACGGAAAGCGAAGGCCTAGTAGCGGGCCCTGCCGCGAAGCGGCCCTACGCAATTATTAAATCACAGTTGATGTGCCCTGTAGGATCAAGCACTCGACTACTTAAGTATCAGAGCGCGCAGTACTGTAGTTTTTCGACCGTAAGTTCAGACAAATTTTGCGTGACCCGTGACCTACCTGTAAGTTCGCCGGGGTCACGGTTCCAAGTTGGTGCGACCGTGTGACCCCAAGTTCGCTAGACAATGGCCATGGCGGGTTATCCACGGCCGTGATCGCATGATTGACAACCATGGTCGACAACCATGGCCTGTCGGTGCTCATTGTCTCTGTAGCGTATAAAAGGCATCAATTTTTCTCTGCTGAGACTCGACTCTCCGGGCAATTTCGCCCGGTTTCAGCCTGCACATTCCTAAGTTTCGAGATACTTGGCCAAGGGAAGCAACGGAGCCCTGCCAACAAGTAAACAATGTGCTCATGAAGTATTTAGAACTTTTTACCAAAGTCCGATGCTTTTTTCTCTGAGTTGCACAAGTGTCACGTTTTGAAGTTCTGCCTCCGGCTCAGGTGCGTGACCCGAGGAGCCCGAGGTTCACGACAGCGGGCCCAGAGGACGCGTGACGAACTTACGGTCGAAAAACTACAGTATGCCGAGCTAAGTGTAGGCGGCCTTGTATGTTACGCGCTGCACGCCCTCAAGCTCATAACAGAACGACTATTTTCTGTAGGAGGTCAGCTACGGAGACTAGCCCTCGGGAACATTGAGAGCACGTAAGTATAGGCGCCGATTGTGTTCATTGAGGTTCGGCATTCGTTCCTTCCAACCACGATGTTCGTTTCATTCTGCAACCTCATTGTCTACATCAGCTTACAATACTCTCCAGGGCAGCCATCGCTTCTGAACCCACACCGCTCGAACTGAAGGTTGCGACTACACCTTACAAGTACGTCCAACGCCACTGACGTTTATGTTCATTGCTCGTCGATCCTAGGCACGGCTGTAAAGTGGCGCCCCCGCCCCCGATCCCCGCCGAGCTTCAAGGTCGTCGATGCTACTATGGATTCGTCATCGACGACGAACTCTTCGCCCAGTATGACAAGGAGCACCATCCAGAGCGCCTGCCTACGGACAACTACACCAAACACAGCAACCGACCCGCGGACATCCTCGCCAAGTTTTCAAAGGCTGGGATTCTTCATGCTGACGCGGGTTATACCCTCGCCTCTTACCACCATTTTGGAACGAAGTACTGGTACTGCCCGGCGCCGGAGGTCCTCGACGAGTTCCGTCGCCGCCTCCGAGTCATGACGGACGTGCAGCCGAAGTGGATCGCCACGCGACCCATTTGAAGCGCGCGCGTCATCGTCGTTGGGATGATGCATGCGCTGTTGACGTACCCGTGTACCTTTCCCTTTCTTTCTTGCTTGCTGTCACCTGTTCGGCGATGCTGCTCTCTTCTGTGAATAATCCTCGAGTTGCTCTGTATGATATATGATCAGGTTGACGAACGGCAGCACTATGTGTACGGCCCCACCGCTCGCTCGTGAACGTGTCCGCGCACGGAAATCTTCGACAATATGACTTTGTCAACGTCTCCCCGATCGGGGGTTGTCGTTATGGCTATCGAACGGCAGTCAAGGTCTAAGTAGCATCAGTAGGTCAGGAGGTCACACTACCGAGCTGCAGCCCTCGGAGCTTGGCAACAATTTCCTTTATATATATAAAAAACTGGGATATCTCTGTCATGATGCACTGCACAGGTAAAACAATCGCAAATGCCGCGAAGTCTATCAGACAAATTTGAAGCCCCCTGTCAACAGCATCGTGCCCTTCGGATCGTACTTCTTTCTGATCGCCTCCAGGCGCAGCACGTTCTTTCCATACATGTCCTTCAGAGGCGTGTCTCCCAATGCGTAATTCGGATACATCGCCGCATCCGCGACGTCTTGGCCCTCCGCAATGGCCGCCGCGCGGATCGTGTATGTGCTCTGCGCGATGGCCGCGCGAGCTTCGTCGTCCAGGCCCGCTTTACTCCAAGTGAACGCGAGGTTGGTTGGCAGGATCATGCGGGAGCGATCCGGCGGGAATGCGGTGATACGCCTCCTACGCGTATGGCTACCGTTTGCGCATTTTCGATGCACTACAACACTCGCATAACTACCCCGACCATCGCCAGACATCCCCGACTCTATTGTTCTCGTCTGTTCGCTCGCATGATAGCTAGCTGTGTAGCTGTTCACCAACGTTCGCTCGCACTCGCCCATCGGTCTACGACGTTCGCCGAAGTCTCGCCATGCTCCCCCACACCCTAGGCACTTGCCAGCTGTTTGCCAACGTTCGCTCAAGGTCGCACCGACTCGCTATGCATCCAGGCATACTCGCACAACTCGCACACACTCGCACTCGACGTCGCAGCTTCGCCCGAGCATTCCTACACGCTCGCACCGTTCGCCCGAGCCAACTACGTCATCGCCGAGGTCGCACGACTCGCCCGAGCGTCTAGAGCAGCCCACCGAACCTATAACTCCTCGGATCTCGGCCTTGTGTCACGACGATTAGCCCATTTCGCCGAAGCCAGATAGCGACCCCTTCCGCAATGTCGCAGCCGTTCGCCGAAGTTCGCCTGTACTCAGCGACCACAGTCACGCATGTCCGACCTTCCAGCGACCAAGATACGCACCACACAGTCGCAGAATATCGAGCTACTTCCCAGCAGCATCGGAGACGATCCCCGAGCCCGAACAATCAGCGATCCGGATCAATGACCGCTTTTGATGTGTCGCTATCGTTCCCCGAGTGTCCCGGAGACTTCGCTGAGGGTAGCACAGCTTTGGTGTCTAGGCCTTCGATATTCCTCTTCTCTCATTCGCTATAATTCGCCGAAGCTTCGCACAGCTTCGCTGACCGCATCGCACGATTCGCGTAGCTACTCCGACGCATTTTCCCATGTATAAGTGTAGCTAGCGACGTCTGCATGCAATAGGAACTTCTCCCCCCAGAGACAGCACCTCAAACCTCGAGAACTATCGTCTTTCACCTTCGCAGCGCATCGTTTAGCCCTTTTATCGACATCGACATCGCCTTCACCTTCGCAGCGCATCGTTTACGCACTTGCATATTGAGAACCTTCGTCATATCGTCGCCCATCGCCCCCAGCCGTCGCCCATCGTCCCCGACCTTCGCCCCTCGTCGCCGAGTCTCGCTACGCCACCCCGAGCCTCGCAGCACCTCTCACACCTTCGCCGACTCTCCCCCTCATCCTCCGTCGCTCGCTACACTTCCCCAGTGACAGCTGCGACCCTCCGAGCCCTCTGGTAGACCTGGGACACGCCCCCCAACTAAAACAGTACTACTCGACGAGCAGGATTTGGTTTTGTCATCTGACCGCCTGCCCGACGAGATTGGTCATCATTTGTGGAGCCCACCGCGAGGGGCACTGCCAGAATTATTCCAGAGCGCTCATCCTCGACTCCCCCCTCTCGTCGGCATCGTTATCCGACCAGAGTCACGTCACTCGCAGAAGAACTACGTCAAAACTTCGTCGTTTGGCCTCCCAGCCCAGGAGAGCTCTTCTCTTCCGTTCCCAGTCCTTTTGCAACACACAACAACCTTCCCGACGCCTCAGACAGCGACCCCGAGGTTCAGCGAATTTTAGGAGACTTTTCACCGTTCCCTGGATCCGCTACACCGTCGCCTTTGCATCGCTCGCAATCGCGTCGCACACCCGATCGCACACCCCCGTCGCCTTCGCCACAGCCGTTATCGCCACCGCGTGATCTCACCGACCGTCTTGCATCACCTCCGACATCGTCCATCGTTAATCCACTCGCTACCACAGCCCCACTCACTCCAATCAATCCCCAACCCCGTCGCATCATGGCTACTCCCTCTATGCCCGCTCGTGGTGATCGCACCGCTCCGACGTTTACGCCCGAGCAGCCCCGATCGATACGACGCTTTTTCGCCGACCTAGAAATCCTATTCCTGCGTTGCGCCATCGTCGATGGTGAAGTAAAGAAGCAATGGGCGCAGAGCTATGTCCCTATCGAAGTCGCCGACCTTTTCGACGCAATGCCAGAGTTCACTGACGCGACCAAGACGTACAAGGACTTCAAGGAAGCCGTCGCAAAGCTCTATCCAGGTGCTAGTGAAGACAAGGCGTACTCCGTCGCCGATCTCGAGCACTTAGTCGCCGAACGTCATCGGAGAGGCATCGCGACGATCGAGGAGTTTGCTACGTTCCACCGCGACTTCCTAGCGATCTCCAGCTACCTAATTCGTCACCGCCGACTCTCAGACCTGCAGCAGCAGCGCGAGTTCGTTCGTGCGTTCCCAGCCGAGCTCTGGCAGCGCGTCCATGCTCGCTTGCAGATCAAGAAACCAGACCAAGAGCCTGAGGACCCGTATCTCGTCGCAGACGTCAAGGACGCCGCCAACTACGTTCTCCATGGCACAGCAGCGTCGTCCGTTCGCACCGACTCGACCAGCATCGCCAGCTCGTCGCTAGCATCCGCTCCAGCTGTTAAGACCGAAGACCTACTCGCTACCCTCGTCCGATCGCTCACACAAGCAGTTCAAGCGAACGCTATCACTCCAGCGACGTCTACTGCGAATTCGCCCGCGACAGCCGACGCTCCTCGTCGAGACAATCGCTGCCATTACTGTGGCATCGCTGAGCACCGTATAATGCAATGCCCCACCGTCGACGAAGACATTCGCACAGGATACGTCAAGCGAAATCATGAAGGACGTGTTATCTTAGCCAGTGGCGCCTTCGTTCCGAGCTCGATCGTCGGCAACTATCTCCGCGAACGCGTTATGGAATGGCACAAGCGAAACCCAGGTCAGCGAGCCCAAGCGCAGATGATGATCGCAGTCGAACCGCTATCGACGTACACGCTCTCCAAGGACGATCGCATCGCTGCTCTCGAAGCTGAACTGTCTGAACTGCGAGGCTCGCGCGAGTCGTACAAGCTGGTCTTCGACGGCGTTGAAGTGCCCTCTCGTCGACCTGCGGCCGCCAAGCCTGCGCAAGTCCCAGCAGCTCCCCGAGATGTTCGCGCTCCAGCTCCGAGAAATATGCCGCAAGTTCCCCGAGCGCCTGTGCACCCTTTCGCCGAAGCGCGCGACGCTACTACAGCTCCAGTCAAGCCCCGTTTCGTTCCAGCAGACCCACCGAGACCATCGGCGAACGCACGCGATGGTGCCTATAAGACGAACGCACCTGTGCACAAGACAGAGATCGCAGACCAAGTCTTCGCTCGCTCGATGAAAGCGAACTCAATCACGCTCACGCCTGAGGAACTCCTATCGCTTTCGCCAGAGGTTCGCGCTAAGTATCGCGACGTCGTAACGCCTCGCCGATCAGCAAACGAGCAAGTCACGTACACTACGACCACCGTCGACGAAGTCGCAGAAGCTGTCGTCTCGCCTGAGGCAGCTATCGCAGAAGCAGAAGCCAGAACCTTCGCCAACTTCGTCCCCGCTCCTCGCGTCATCGCACCCGATCGCAGCAACCCTCCGCCTGGTGTTTTAGTCGTCGACGATCCATATGTGTCGTACCTAATGGATCTCGCACCCGACGAAGAGCCCAAAGTCCTCACAGTCGCTCGAGAATCAGCAGCACTTCGCTCGATTGACGCTATTGTCGACAACAAGGATACAGTCGAATGTCTATTGGACCCAGGCTCGCAGATCATATCTATGTCTGAGGAAATTTGCCATCATCTCGGCCTCGCCTATGATCCCTCGATTCGCATTCGCGTTCAAAGTGCGAACACACATTTCGACAGCTCGCTTGGTTTAGCTCGCAACGTCCCAATGAAGATAGCGAACATCACTGTCTATTTGCAGATACATGTCATCCGCAACGTCGCCTATGACATCCTACTTGGTCGCCCATTCGACGCGCTGACAGAGAGCATCGTGCGCAACTTCAAGAATGAAGATCAGACGATTACCTTGCGTTGCCCGAACTCGACGAGTGTTACTACAGTGCCTACGTTCGCGCGAGGGAAGCATCGATTTCGAGACCCACCTGAGACAACATTCGCTGCTTGAACATCTCGCCGATGGAGAAGAAGTCGCCCTCATCCTAGAAGGAGACGACCAAAATGTCCGCGCTATCGCATATACCTCGCTCGACTCAGCGGACGAGTCTTCGCTTCAATTCGCCTATTTGACCGCTTCCGACGCTCGCTCTTTACTCCCCGATCATTCTGCTCCTTCCTCTTTCACTCTATTGTCTTCCGATTTCGCTCCGACTATCGCCTCGAGAAAACCAATGTTTCCTTCCAATTCTAAGCTCAATATTTGTTCGCCCAGTTCGCCTAAGTTATCGCTCGATACCCCCGACCTTCCCACTCGCTCCACATTCGCCAAGCGCAAGTACAAACCCGTCTCGCAGAAGGTTAAGCCGATTCTAGGCTCAGTCGCAGAAGAGTTTCGCATCGTTCGAGACATCCGAGGAGACCCACTCGCATCACTACCTTATCTCCCGACGCACCCGACGCCTTTCGCTCCCACAGGACGCTACACACAAGAACGCAAAGATGCCGTCGATCGCCAAGAGTGCTATGCGTTTCTACAGCCAGCTGAACGCGACCTCCTGCACCATGTCATCTCGGTGCACAACGACGCATTCGCCTGGGATGACTCCGAGCGAGGCAGCTTCAAGCGAGAGTTCTTTCCCCCTGTACAGATCCCTGTCGTTCCGCATACACCCTGGGTGCAGCGAAATATCCCGATTCCGCCTGGCATTTACAAGGAAGTCTGTGCACTCATTCGTCGCAAGATGGATGCGGGCACCTATGAGCCGTCGAACTCGTCGTATCGCTCTCGCTGGTTTTGTGTCGCAAAGAAAGACGGAAAGTCGCTGCGAATCGTACACAGCCTCGAGCCTCTCAACGCCGTCACAATCGCACACTCTGGAGTACCCCCGACGCCGGAGCATCTCGCCGAACAGTTTGGTGGTCGCGCATGCGGAGGAATCCTCGATTTATATGTTGGCTACGACGAGCGACTTATCGACGAACGCTCTCGAGATCTCACTACATTTCAAACGCCCTTTGGAGCCCAGCGACTCGTCACCCTTCCGATGGGTTGGACGAACTCAGTGCCTGTCTTCCACGACGACGTCACGCATATTTTGCAGCCCGAGATTCCTGCGATTACAGTCCCCTACATCGACGACGTACCGCTCAAAGGACCTCCGACCGAGTACCCCGACGAAAATGGCATCGCAGAAACTATCCCTGAGAACGCAGGGATTCGCCGATTCGTCTGGGAGCACTTCCAGAATGTCAATCGCATATTGCAGCGCATGAAGTACTCTGGAGGAACGTTCTCTGGAACCAAGTCGATCCTCATCAGCCTCGAGTTTACCGTCCTAGGACATCGATGTACGCCTGAGGGCCGTCGGCCCGACGACTCGACCGTCTCAGTGATCCGCAACTGGGGCCCATGCAAAGACTCGGACCTCTCAGATGTTCGCGCATTCCTAGGAACCATCGGAGTTTGTCGCATATTCATCGACTCATTCGCAAAGCGAGCGCATGTCTTAACTCAGCTCACTCGGAAAGGTGTTCCGTTCGAGTTTGGCCCACAGCACATCGCAGCTCAAGAGGATCTCAAAGCAGCTTTGTTAGCATCGCCAGCACTTCGCGCTATCGACTATGAGTCGCCCGATCCTGTCATTCTCGCTGTCGACTCGTCCTACATCGCTATAGGCTACATATTAGCTCAAGACGTCCAGACACCCAAAAGGAAGATTCGCTATGTCAATCGATTCGGTTCTATCACGTTGAACGACCGAGAGCGTCGGTTCTCTCAGCCGAAACTCGAGATATATGGCCTATTTCGCTCGCTGCGCATGCTTCGCATTTATTTGCTAGGTGTTCGCAACCTCATCGTTGAAGTTGACGCCACTGCGATCAAAGGAATGCTCAAGAATCCCGACCTCGTTCCAAGTGCTAGTGTCAACCGATGGATTCTAGGCATTCTTATATTCCACTTCGCTCTTCGCCACGTACCAGGTATTAGCCATGGCCCCGACGGTCTCTCGAGACATCGCAATGAATCGCCCAAGCAGTCCGACGACGACGACGACTTCGACGATTGGCTAGACAATGTACACGGCTTCCTTCATATAATTTATCCTTCGCCTTCAGCATTCCGATCGCGCATACTCGCCCCACCCACCCACCCTTCGCCGATACTCGCTACGTTCTCGCAGACCGAGGACGGTCTCGAAATCAGTGAGGAGGAGGTGCCCGAGCTCAGCTACGACGACGTCCCTTGCTCCGATTCGGCGAAATCCCACGACGAATGCGTACAAGCAGTCCACGATTGGCACAAGAGCCCAGAACGACCAGCTCATATGTCCGACGCAGAATTAGCAACTTTCATCCGCTATGCGACCCGCTTTTTCATCGACGACACTCGCCTATGGCGCCGCAGTCCCGACGGTGCACACAAGCTTGTAATTCAGCCAGCCAACCGACTCCGAGTACTCGCAGAATGTCACGATCGAACTGGACATCGCGGAGTCTTTGCGACGAAATCGCTCATACAGGAACGCTTCTGGTGGCCGGCGTCCGAGGCCGACACCATGTGGTATGTTCGCAGCTGCCTCATCTGCCAGCAACGTCAAAAGCGACAAGTTCTTATGCGTCCGACCGTCGCACCACCTGCTGCACTCTTCGCCAAGATCTACATTGATACTATGCATATGCCACCATCGAATGGTTTTTGCTACATCGTTCAAGGTCGCTGTTCGCTCACGCAGTACCCCGAGTTTCGCCTATTACGACGTGAGACAGCCAAAGCCATCGCAGATTGGGTCTTCGAAGATATCCTATGTCGCTGGGGTTCGCTCAGCGAGATCGTTACAGACAACGGCGGTCCATTTGTCAAAGCTCTCGACTACCTATCGAAGAAGTACAACGTCCGACATATTCGCATCAGTGGCTACAACTCTCGAGCAAATGGAATCGTAGAACGCGCACACTTCGACGTACGACAAGCCCTATACAAGTCCT
This sequence comes from Auriscalpium microsporum, assembly GCA_019914985.1. Taxonomy (NCBI): domain Eukaryota; kingdom Fungi; phylum Basidiomycota; class Agaricomycetes; order Russulales; family Auriscalpiaceae; genus Auriscalpium; species Auriscalpium microsporum. The sequence continues at coordinate 867,387 of JAHLMG010000013.1, read as the reverse complement.
GCGACGGAGAACAGAATCGCTGGTCGACAGCTGCGCACACTGTGTTTTGGTCCGAGCGCCTGACGACTCGTCGTCGCATGGGCTGCTCGCCCTACTTCGCTGTTACAGGCTGCCACCCACTGATTCCACTCGACATTTCGGAAGCGACGTACCTTCTTCCTGCGCCAACATCAATCCTCTCGACCACCGACCTCATTGCGCGGCGCGCTATAGCGCTCCAGAAACGGCACGAACACGTCGCAGAACTTCGCTCAAAGGTCTATGAACATCGGGTCGCCGCCGCGAAACGTTTCGAGCAAGAACACGCCGCTACCATACGAGATTTCAACTTCAAGCGAGGAGATCTAGTGCTCATTCGCCACACAGCAATCGAAAAGTCGCTGAATCGCAAGATGCGCGCTCGCTATCTTGGCCCGCTCGTAGTCATATCGAGGAACCGTGGAGGTGCCTATCTTGTCGCCGAACTCGACGGTTCTGTGTTCGATCGCCCTATAGCAGCATTTCGAGTCATCCCATTCTTTGCACGCAAGAAGATTGAGCTCAGCCTCGACGCTATTGACATAGACACAGCCCGACTTCGCGATCTCGAGGCCTCGCAGTCCCAAGGAGACGATGACGATCTTGAAACACTACCATTCGCCGAAGACATCGAGCCCGATGATGCACAAGTTGAAGACTAGCCACCGCTTAAACATCACCAGGATACCCTTTTATTCGCCGGTCCTTTCCTTTTGATTCTCTTCATGCATTTCATTCCTTTTCAGCTTCCTTTTGTTTATCGCACTATTCCAGAGACCAAGAAGGGACATTTTACCTACGAGATTACGTCTTCTATGCCTTCCATTTTGCCTCCGTTTCATCGCCGCAACCCCCCGAGACCCAGGACGCACTCACCGACGACGTACGCAATGACCGAGGACGGTCAAGACTTCAGTGAGGAGGAGATGATACGCCTCCTACGCGTATGGCTACCGTTTGCGCATTTTCGATGCACTACAACACTCGCATAACTACCCCGACCATCGCCAGACATCCCCGACTCTATTGTTCTCGTCTGTTCGCTCGCATGATAGCTAGCTGTGTAGCTGTTCACCAATGTTCACTCGCACTCGCCCATCGGTCTACGACGTTCGCTCGCACTCGCCCATCGGTCTACGACGTTCGCCGAAGTCTCGCCATGCTCCCCCACACCCTAGGCACTTGCCAGCTGTTTGCCAACGTTCGCTCAAGGTCGCACCGACTCGCTATGCATCCAGGCATACTCGCACAACTCGCACACACTCGCACTCGACGTCGCAGCTTCGCCCGAGCATTCCTACACGCTCGCACCGTTCGCCCGAGCCAACTACGTCATCGCCGAGGTCGCACGACTCGCCCGAGCGTCTAGAGCAGCCCACCGAACCTATAACTCCTCGGATCTCGGCCTTGTGTCACGACGATTAGCCCATTTCGCCGAAGCCAGATAGCGACCCCTTCCGCAATGTCGCAGCCGTTCGCCGAAGTTCGCCTGTACTCAGCGACCACAGTCACGCATGTCCGACCTTCCAGCGACCAAGATACGCACCACACAGTCGCAGAATATCGAGCTACTTCCCAGCAGCATCGGAGACGATCCCCGAGCCCGAACAATCAGCGATCCGGATCAATGACCGCTTTTGATGTGTCGCTATCGTTCCCCGAGTGTCCCGGAGACTTCGCTGAGGGTAGCACAGCTTTGGTGTCTAGGCCTTCGATATTCCTCTTCTCTCATTCGCTATAATTCGCCGAAGCTTCGCACAGCTTCGCTGACCGCATCGCACGATTCGCGTAGCTACTCCGACGCATTTTCCCATGTATAAGTGTAGCTAGCGACGTCTGCATGCAATAGGAACTTCTCCCCCCAGAGACAGCACCTCAAACCTCGAGAACTATCGTCTTTCACCTTCGCAGCGCATCGTTTAGCCCTTTTATCGACATCGACATCGCCTTCACCTTCGCAGCGCATCGTTTACGCACTTGCATATTGAGAACCTTCGTCATATCGTCGCCCATCGCCCCCAGCCGTCGCCCATCGTCCCCGACCTTCGCCCCTCGTCGCCGAGTCTCGCTACGCCACCCCGAGCCTCGCAGCACCTCTCACACCTTCGCCGACTCTCCCCCTCATCCTCCGTCGCTCGCTACACTTCCCCAGTGACAGCTGCGACCCTCCGAGCCCTCTGGTAGACCTGGGACACGCCCCCCAACTAAAACAGTACTACTCGACGAGCAGGATTTGGTTTTGTCATCTGACCGCCTGCCCAACGAGATTGGTCATCAGCGGACTCGGAGTCGGCGCCATGCGAGAAGGCGTTGGGATCGAACGGCTCGGCGTCGATCGAGACGGACGCATTGGCGTCGAGGCGGGTAAAGTGGGCGCCCCAGAACTAAGGACGAGTTATCATGCATCAGTGCCAGCGCCGGTGAACCGGGCTTCACCTGCTTACGGAGGTCTCGTTGGCGATCACTTTGAGAAGCGTGGGCGTGTACTCAAGAACAGGCGCGACGCTGTACGCAGCACTGTGCGGAGCGCGGTCAAATGTTATGCAGGTTTCATTGCAGTTAGTTGGACTGAATGCGCCTACCGCATACCCGGAGGGGGCACAAGAGGGTCTAGAGCTTGGATGAAGTCCGAGAACTTATCCAGTGTCTTGACAGTATTGACCAGCGCCGGCATGGCGAGCAGTTCGTCGAAGATACCGGAAGGTGGAGAAGGGGCGTCGTAATATACCAAAGCTGCAGCGGACAAGCCTGTCTACGGAAATTTAGTGTCGTCGCCCTTGAAAGACAAAAGATGGGATGCTCACAGCTCCATATATGTACACTGCATTTATAGCGACCTTCGGGTCACGAACCGTGGCGAGTTTAGAGATGACCTCTGCAAACTGGGTCAACTGGTTTGCAGGCAGGATGTAGAGGCCTCCCTGTTTTTAGGTCAGTTCATGACCAGACTATATATTATCAACAGCACTGACCCAGACTTCGGCGGACGGGAAGGTCTTGAGAGTGATCTTTGTCACGATGCCCTTCAGTCAAAAGTCAGTGACTGGCCGACGCAGGTAGTCTCAGCCTACAAAATTGTTTAATCCTCCCTGCGAACAGTCGTTTCAGTCATGCCATAGCATGAAATTCCAACAAATCTTACTCGGAGGCCAAACCACAAGTCTTTGTCGGCTTGTGTCACTATTTTCACCATCCCATCCGGGAGCACGAGTTCGAAAGCCTTGACATTATTGACGCCAAGACCATGCTGACTACTGATCCAGGAGAAGCCTGTGTGCGCTGTCAGACTAAAATCACATCGCACTGCGAACAACGACTCACCCCCGCCTAGAATCAATCCGGGCACACCCACCGGGCCGACGCGACCACCAACAACATTAAGGCCGTGGGCACTGAGGCCGGCGTATACATCTCCCCACAGAAGACCCGGTCCAACATCCACCGTATTGTCGGAAGGATTGATGGACAATGCTGTGAAGCGCTTCAGGGCAATCTGGATTCCCGTCGTCGATGAGAAACCAGGATTCGGGCTGTGGCCTCCGCCCTTCACCTGTCGACGCAGAATGAGCGACATGTACCAGTCCGTGGTTCGATTGGCGACTGACGGCAAAGGGAGCCCTAGAAGCGGCCAAAATATGCATCTAGAGGACCGCGAATGGTGAACAAAGTCGCAAACAAAGTGAGTGTCGCACTCACGAGGGTGCTCATGTCCTGAGTAGTTCCCGGCTCTACCGAGCATGTTGATGAGGCGGTGTTGGTCAGGGACCAGTGAGCCAGATCAACAGCATACTCTGGAGAAGCTTGAGCAGCGTCGATCTCAATGACATCCATCAAGTGAGGGAGAGTGAGATACTGACAAGGATAGAACACGCCGGAAGCGTTAGACATAGAGCGCTGTATGACATGGCAGAGTGGAACAGTAGGAGGCGCAGAGACGAAAGCCTGTGATGCGACCGACGATGACCAGGCAAGGGCAGACAAGCGCATTGGGTTTGGAGCTACGCGGAGCGGGATCTCCGAGGTCGAATCCAGACTTTTTTATACAAGGGCCTTACGCGAGATGGTCGGACGTCTGGGAAGACAGAACGTCAGCCGACCATTCGTTAGGACATCCAATGACCTTGGAAGGCATTGTGGAGTATGCATCGGAGACAGGCGCCACGATATGATGCCGGCTCATAGGCCATCGTTCGCAGGCCTGGCACCAGCGAGATCCTCATCATCGCGCGCGTTATCTCGAGTCCCAGCGCGCGAGCAGAAACGAGGGCGATGAGACTCAGAGTCGAAGGTTCATCGTCGTCACGCAGCAAGATAGCATAGATGGTCGAATCCGCATGCAGGAGTACGTGTAGTTGGCTGGGGGATCCAAAAATAACTCGAAGAGCTGTGAGCGGAGGACAAGTTCGTCAACAGCTGCCGCCACAGACTAGCGACTCGGAGCCCGTAGTTAGTGGAGCTAGATCGCCATATGAGACGGCGCCGCCGATGTACAGTGCGCACGGTGACACGGAGAGTTAAAGTCTTTGGAGGAGGCCCGGGAGCTCCTGGTTTAGTTTGTTCTCCCAGCCGAACGAAATTCTGGTCCACTCCGTCGACATAAAGCTCTGCTTTTCGTTTGATTGAGTGACCGGCATGAGCGGAGGTTGCGGCAGCTACATGGATCGGATAGCGTTGCCCGTCTGCGTTGTGCTCGGACGTGGGATGTACGCCGGAGAGAGGGCGTAGACAAACTCGGCCGCAGCGCCTGGGGTGCTGAAGTTTATTGGAACCGGCGGGATGCCTTTCCTTACGAGGATTAGTCTGGGTTTATTAAGAGAGGGTGTATGCGCACCGGGGGTGTGTTCGGTGGCGTGAATTTTGGGTGCTGATAGAGGATGCCGACGACGCAGTCTTTGTTGAGCGGGAGACCCTGGGCGATCGCGGCGCATATACTCGGGTAAGTCCTCGGCAACGCACGAGGACGACTTCGTTCTGGTCAACCTCCATAGCTCATGCATGCGCTCATGCTCCATACGATCTTGAGGCGGGCGGACTCGAGGGTGTCTCGCTCGGACTTGCGGAGATCAAGGGTAGGCTTGATGACAGGGATCGCGAAGTGATGCCATTCGAAATTCACAGCGCGACGGCGTGCCAATTGCCATTAATCAGCTACGTAGGGCCCTAACATGTACCTCGGTGCACAACGTGTAGATACCGCGGCCCTCGTTCATCTGTCAATTGAAGACCATCAGCTAATCATTCAGCGCAAACGGTGGGATTCCACGCACCGACGCTCCGAGCACCTCCGCAAGGTTGCAGAGCGCCTCGCTCGCATACGGCCGCATGCCAAACTGCGCCTCGGGCACCTGGGACGCGCACCTCCGCCTCCGCCGGCAGCCGTCAGCCGTCACCGCCATGCGCACTTCTTCCCGACCGTGATGCAGGTCCGTGTTACCTTCACGCTGTCCGCCGAGCACCCGAGTCAGCGCGTGCAAGGGAAGGTGGAACGTACCCGACCTCGACCGCCTGACTCTCTGCGCACGCTGAGCCGCCATCGAGTACCAAAGCTCCATTGCACAAGCATGCGCGTCAGCGGTGGAGGAAGGTCCGCGGAAGCGCGACTCGTGTTCCAGGACCGGCATCGGCGGATTTCCTCGGCGCAGCATTGGCAGAGGTCATCCAGCCCGGCGCATGCGCCGGGGTCGCGAGGATGCGCGCCCGGCCTGTAAGTTGTCGAGGTCCGAGTCTCCTTCGTACGCGGCGACGGCCGCGCGGACGGGTGCCCGAGGCGAGGAGGATGGAGGCAGCGGGGGCTACCGGGCACCGGGAATACTTTTTCGACGCGGCGAAGAGGTAGAGAGAAACCAGTCGCGCATGCAGGATGCAAGGAGAAGAAGCCCGCGGACCGGAGGATGGCGTGCACGTGATGTCGACGCGCGGACGCCCCGCGTGCCTTGTTGGTCCCCTCACCCGCCACAGTTCGCAGCGGCACTCCTTCGTTCCCTCCAACTCGCAATCACAATGTTCGTTTCATCATTCCGGAAGCTCGTCGTTTACTTCAGCTCACATTACTTTTCAGGGCAGCCGTCGCTTCGAAGTCCACACCACTCGAACTAAAGGTTGCGACGACACCCTACAAGTCCGTACAATGCCACTATCGTTAATGTTCGTTGCTCATTCCCTCCTAGCCACGGTTGTGAGATTGCGCCACCGCCTCCGATTCCCGACAACCTTCAAGGCCGTCCCTGCTATTATGGCTTCATAATCAACGACGAACTTTTCGCCCAGTACGACAAAGAGCACCATTTAAAGCGCTTGCCTGAGGACGACTACACCAACCACAGCAACCGACGCGCCCACATACTCGCCAAGTTCTCCAAGGAGCTGGGCTTCTTCTTGATGACGTTGTTTGTGCCGACTACCCTCGATTCTCCTGAGGGTGACATGGTAGATATGCTCGCCCTAGTTTCTTACCACCATAAAGACACGGAGTACTGGTATTGCCCGGCGCCGGAGGTCCTCGACGAGTTCCGTCGCCGCCTCATGACGGACTTGCAACCGAAGTGGATCGCCACGCGGCGCATTTGAGGGGGGCATTATTGCCGTTGGGATGCTCGAGCTGTAGACGTTCCCGTAGCTTTCCAGCTTTCCTTTCCTTTCTTTCTGTCATTCGTTCGGCGTACTTATTGATGCTGGTTTCTCAAATCATGATTGAGGTATTCCCAGTGCTTATACTTATATCTGGCATCGTGGAGTTTGTCCGTGCGCGCATATACGGAGGAAAATACACGCGAACCCCATCGTAACTTCTCGCTCCCTGCTCTGGGTCTCATCAACGCAATCCGATTTCATCGCTCAGACTGCCTCGGCGTCTCCGCTCTCGTCCTCCTTGAAAATGGGCGTCGATCGCAAGGCTGCGAGCAGGTCCATGGCGTACCGACAAAGGTCTATATGCGGCGCGGCGGAAAAGCGCGCGGTAACTGGTCGGGTTTACAGCTGGCTGCAGGGTTAATTAGCCTGAGGCTGACTGGACCGGCGTGGCAAGGTCGGACTCTGACACAGAGACTGAGTCGACGCGCGCATATGCAAATCATGCAATGCAATATTGCTCTGCTAGCTCCACCTTGGCAGCCAAGAACTCGTCGTCCATGTGCCCTAAGTGGAGTTTCGTGTAGGGATCGAGGCCCGGCATCCCTTCTGGCGCGGCCGCACGTATACGAAGTTCTGTTTCTTTTGAATAGGGACGAACGTTTCGTGCGAGAGTCCGGCGATCCAGCGCGGTTCGCCAGAGCCGGCTGAGGGCCTCTTCGTTTCTTCCCACTCGCAACCACAATGTTCGTACCATCCATTCCGCTATCATAGTTCCCTGTCTACATCGCCTTACAATGATTTCCAGGGCAGCCATCATTCCAAAACCCGCACCGTTGGGAACGAAGGTTGCGATTGCACCCCTCAAGTACGTCCAAATGCCACTGTCGTTTAATTGTGTTCGTTGCTCATTCCCTCCTAGCCACGGTTGTGAAATTGCGCTCCCGCCTCCGATTCCTGAGGAACTTGAAGGTCGCGCCTGCTTTTACGGCTTTCTCATCGACGACGAGCTCTTCGCCCAGTACGACAAGGAGCACGATTGGCAGCGCCTGCCTACGGACAACTACACCAGACACAGCAACCGACGCGCGCACATCCTCGCCAAGTTCTCAAAGGAGCTGGGATTTTTCATGCTGACGCGGGTTATACCAACTACCCTCGACTCTCCCGAGGGCGACATGGTGCAAATGCTCGCCCTCGCTTCTCACCGCCATCGTGGAACGAAGTACTGGTACTGCCCGTCGCCGAAGGTCCTCGACGAGTTCCGTCGCCGCCTCATGACGGACGTGCAGCCGAAGTGGTTCGCCACACGACCCATTTGAGGGGCGTGCCTTTGCTGTTGGGATGTGATGCACCTGGTTGTCCCACTATACAGGCTAAAGTAAGCACGTCGGAGAGGCTCTCCGTCGCGCTTAGTTTAGCACAACCTTAGTAGCGCCCCTCTAACAAAATACCGAGCACTTTACTGCCCAAGAACCTACCGGATTGAGGTGTCTCGTCATCACCGGATCTCACGCATACGTCAGCTTCCCTTTTCGGCCCACTCGTCGTCGCCGTGGCCGCCGGCGTGCTCGCTGTCTCGACGACGCCCTCACGTCCCGCTGCCACCATGGACTACAAGGCCCCCAAACTTGGCAAACAGTATCATATGCAAGAGATATGACCACTGGTGGGTGCGCTTCTTGCGCGCCGCCTCCTGTTCCGCTCCTACGGGGTGCCGACAATGTGCAGACAGCGGTGAGCACTGTATCACGTTCTCTGTTATGCTTAAAAGCCTGATCATTTGCACACAGCGGCGGATGTAGTACGTGTGTCAGTCCGTGCGGCCGTTTCCGGTGCGCTGCCCTTCGAACGAGCCCGCCGACGCTATCGACGCTGACGGTTCGGGGCCTGCCCCGCCTCCACCACGGCACATACGACCCCCATACTTGGTAGGCACGATCATGTACACATGCTGCAACAGACCGCACCCCCGCTTTGTACGCGCCACCTTCTGTTCCCCTCCCGCGGATGCCATCAATATCCAGAATGGTGAGCTCTCTCCCGCCTTCTCTATGCCTTCGAGAGCCCTGATCTCTTTTCCACGGCATGATAAGCCTAACCACTACCCAAAGACAAGCACACTTTCAGTGCGCCGCCCTTCGATTCCGCCCGCCGACGCCGCCGGTTCCAACGCCGACGAGCCCGCCCAGCCCTCATACCACATCTCACCGCCTCCATATTTTGCATATGATGTCTTGTGGGTAGTAGATTGCATATTTGGCATGCGTTTTGTCAGCGCCTTCGTACGTTTGGTCCCGGCGATGTCACCGAGATCTGCAACGTCGAGCTCATGTACTGCCACTATATCTCTGTAAATGGCCACCATATTTCATGTGCATGTACATGCAAGTCGTCCAAATGTAATTTGATGGTTTAATTCAGTTTGTTATGTTGCAATCGTGCTCGCCGTCGCTCCCCACTCCGTCACTGATAGCGCCGACGAGCTCGATCTTGTCCTCGGATCCTCTTGAAACACCACGATCTTGATTACTGCAGAACACATTGAGACCCTCGAATAATTCTGCAAATTTCTGGTTCAAGGTAGAGCTTGTGTGGGCCTTCACTGTGGCGACAGTGCGAAGTCGGTCATGGCCCTTGGCTATGCACCCGCACCTGGTACATGCCGCTTTGTTAGTATTCCAATATTCACCAACATATCATGGAAGTCTGTACTAGTATTCCTAAAGTGCTTACCAGTAGAATCACACTATTCAGAGAAGAATTGAAGGAAGTAGCTTGCCCATCGGCGTCGTCGGCGACAGCAGTGAGCGCGACGGTGAGCCCGATTCAAACGGTATTTTACAATTTGAAGTCAAGCATTACGTGCACGAGTACTGATCCGTATCGCACGGAACATACTGTATGTTGTGATCAAGGACTGAGGTCAGTATGTGAACTCTTCGTCCAAGCTTCCAGTGACATCGCCGGAACCAGAGAGGTCCTGTCACTCAAAAAGCGTGCATGCTGGGTACAGTACACTACGAGTAAGATGCTCAATAAAAAATACGGAGGCGGTGAGATGTGGTATGAGGGCTGGGCGGGCTCGTCGGCGTTGGAACCGGCGGCGTCGGCGGGCGGAATCGAAGGGCGGCGCACTGAAAGTGTGCTTGTCTTTGGGTAGTGGTTAGGCTTATCATGCCGTGGAAAAGAGATCAGGGCTCTCGAAGGCATAGAGAAGGCGGGAGAGAGCTCACCATTCTGGATATTGATGGCATCCGCGGGAGGGGAACAGAAGGTGGCGCGTACAAAGCGGGGGTGCGGTCTGTTGCAGCATGTGTACATGATCGTGCCTACCAAGTATGGGGGTCGTATGTGCCGTGGTGGAGGCGGGGCAGGCCCCGAACCGTCAGCGTCGATAGCGTCGGCGGGCTCGTTCGAAGGGCAGCGCACCGGAAACGGCCGCACGGACTGACACACGTACTACATCCGCCGCTGTGTGCAAATGATCAGGCTTTTAAGCATAACAGAGAACGTGATACAGTGCTCACCGCTGTCTGCACATTGTCGGCACCCCGTAGGAGCGGAACAGGAGGCGGCGCGCAAGAAGCGCACCCACCAGTGGTCATATCTCTTGCATATGATACTGTTTGCCAAGTTTGGGGGCCTTGTAGTCCATGGTGGCAGCGGGACGTGAGGGCGTCGTCGAGACAGCGAGCACGCCGGCGGCCACGGCGACGACGAGTGGGCCGAAAAGGGAAGCTGACGTATGCGTGAGATCCGGTGATGACGAGACACCTCAATCCGGTAGGTTCTTGGGCAGTAAAGTGCTCGGTATTTTGTTAGAGGGGCGCTACTAAGGTTGTGCTAAACTAAGCGCGACGGAGAGCCTCTCCGACGTGCTTACTTTAGCCTGTATAGTGGGACAACCAGGTGATGTGATGCATGAGCTGTTGACGTACCCGTAGCTTTCCATTTCCTACTTTCCCTTGCTTTCTTACCTGCTGTCACCTGTTCGGCGATGCTTCTCTCTTCTGTAAATCATATTCGAGTTGCTCTGTACGATATATGTTCAAGCCCGTGCAAAGTTGACGAAACGCAGCACTATGATGTGTGCGGCCCCACCGCTCGTGAACAGGAGTTCGCGCAAGGAAATCTTCGACAATATGATTTTGTCCACGTCTCGCCGGTCGGGGGTTTGTCGTTAAGACTATCGAACGGCAGTCAAGGTCTAGCATCAGCCACTTTCTCCCCTAGATGCGCACCGCAGTCACAAGCTCGAGCGCTGCACAGCGGCACCGGGCTCAGATGCCTTGATTAGGCCTCATGGCTGCCGTTGTGCAAGGCGCTGCGGTGGCGCTCGGCACTGTACATATGTAGTTGAGGGTTGGATGGGCATGCATTATAATATATGTTTGAGAGAACACGTCTCCATGTGCACGGGTTGTTAACGCGTCGACGCGTCGCGTACGCCACCCTCAAACCACACAAACCTGGCTGGTATACTTAAATCCCCCCCCCTCCCTGGCTCACTCAACTGAACCGCTGAGCGTGGCAAGGTCGGACTGACAGCTCACAGAGATTGAGTCGACGCGCGCATATGCACAGCAATATTGCTCTGCTGATGCCATGAATAGAATACAGGAACAAACGTTATGGGACCACGCTGCAGTACGATGATGCGGAGTTCAAGACTGCTCCTGGAAAATCACGAACGGGTACCTACTACTTAGACTTGCTCGTCCTCGTCCTCGTCCTCCGACTCCGAGTCGTGCCATTCGTCCTCTTCATCTGCCAGCTCCACCTTGCCAGCCAAGAACTCGTCGTCCATGTGCCCGAAGTGGAGTTTCGTGTAGGGATCGAGGCCCGGCATCCCTTCTGGCGCGGCCGCACGCTCGGACCTAGAGGGGATCAACTCCGGCGGCATCCTCGTCGCATGCAGCAGCAGATCCTGGTATACGAAGTTCTGTTTCTGTTGAATGGGAACGAACGTTTCGTGCGAGAGTCCGGCGATCCAGATGTCCCACGCCGTGTACTTGTCCAGCCTGGTCCGATGCGGGCGACGCCTCGCTACTTTGACGCCAGGGCGCGGAGACGCGAGTGCGGTGACGATGCAGATCACGGGGACGGGCTCCGGCTCGTCCTCCTCGAAGATACCGACGTCATATGGGTCCATGAGCGCAAAGGTAGAGGTGCGCGGAGTGTCCGTGAAGGAGGCGTCGTTCTTGACTTGGACGAGTATGGCGGAGACGTTGGTCCGCTGGAGGCGATTGTCGAAGTACAAGAAGGGGATCACAACGTCGACAGCGCGCTGATTATTGGGGCACATGACAGCTACGCCGCGTGAGATCAGCCCGACTAGGTATTTCCTCGAGAGGACCGCGAAGTCGTCGATCTGCACGTAGTGGGTGAAGTAGATCTTCGAGTCCTTGAACGCGTCCGCGAAAGTTGTCGAACTGTACTTGGCGTCGCTGAGATGAGATGGGGTTGACGAAAGGATCGTCTGCACGGCGTCGGCAGGCAACAGCGACTGCAAGAATTCCTCGACGGATACGAGATGGATATCGCGAGGATATGAATGATGAGCAGCCTGAGCATCATCCCAAGCAAGCATGAAGACGAGCGCCGCGATAAGTTCCCCATGTTCGCCTTTGATGATGCCAGAACGTTCCATATGGTACAGGAGCCCCTCCGCTACCGGGAATTGATGTATCCAGGTCTTGATGCGCATGGCTTCCATAGCGGCTACCGCTAAGAGCGGTTCAGATGGAGCGCAAGTGATCAGTTGTTTGAAGCCAGGGCTGGCAACCATGCAGAACCGCATGTGGTTTTCCACCTGGTTCCTTTCCGTATCGGTAGCTTCCTCAGCAGTGCTTTCGAACTTGATCGCGAGGCGGACAAGGAAGCATGGCAGCGTCTCGTAGAGCTGCATGTGTGCATCGAAGTCGACCTTGCGCATGAGCTTGAGGCGTGCAAAACCCACGGTATCATGTCTCAAAGCACCTCCACTATCTTCGTTGTAGCGTGTTGCAAAACTGGTAAGGGTCAGGAGGAGCCTCTGCAAACGGAACAGCCGCCAAGCACGTACAGTGGCCGACCCAAACTAGCCATATGCTCTATCGTCGCGACAGTGTCGAGCGTGGTGGATCCGTCAACCTTGACCTTGCGAGCGAAGATGTCCCAGCCAAGTTCAGTGTAAGGGGGCAACCAGACCGGAGCCCGTGGCCACGCTCCGAACTGCGGCGAGATGCGATGGAAATCACCTCCGGTCGCCATAAACACTGCAAAGATGGGGAGCTTGACGATGTCCATGAGGGCGTGTTGTAACTCGGAGTAGGGCGTGCAGTATGGGGCGTCACGGCCGTGGGCTTCGGTGAGCATTTTGGCTTCGTCAAATTCGAGGATGACAAGAGGTCCCGTGGCTACGTGCGTGGGATCCAGCAGGTCGACCAACTGGGAAGCGGAGCCTAGGATGACGAGTAGGTCAGATAGAGCTTCGGATATCGCGCGATTACCCCACTTAGGACGTCTACCCATCCCGACGTTCCGTTGACAATCTATATATCATGTCAGCGATGGGTGGCAAGGTGGGGAGCGCCGAACTCACTGAATTAGCATGGGCCGTCACCTCCTCGTAGAACGACTGTCGGAATTCATTGTTGCGGTTCCAGTCGTGCCCTTCCATCATTCGGCGACGGAATTCCGCGGCGACCTGCGGAAGAGAGGGAGGTTCACCGCGCTGAGATAGCTCCTGGATAATCTTCTCGATGCGGTCGGTCGCTAGAGTGAAGAGCGACTGCAAGAAAGCTCGACTGGGCCTCGTTGTACTTTTCCTCGTCGCTGTGTCTACCCACCAACTGCGCAAGTCATGATCTGGGGGCGGGTACCCTATACACCGTCAACACAGTCTAAGCTCCGTGCCCTTAGGACATATTCACCTTGTGAGCCACTTCGCAAATTCATGGGTATAACGACAATCTCTTTCGCCACCTCGTCCAGCAAGCGCGATTTTCCGGTGCCAGAGGATTGGATCATAGGAACAGAGCGCGCATATATTTTCTTGCAGTCCATATGTCGGCACAGCGTCGATATGAAGACATCCTTGACGCATCCCAGGTAAGGCGTGTTCCAGGATTTGATAGTGACTGAACACATCAGAACATAAACCGTCTTCATAGTGTCGACGCCAACTCACTTTCCTTGTCATGCTTGTACGGGTCGAAATCATACGACATTTGAGGATGTGGATTGAGACGATGGGAGACGACGGAACGAGATGACGAGATGAAGCGAAGTGAGTGTGACCGTGACGTCGTGACCTCTGTAAATGATAATTGATTCCATTTCCTTGAGACGATACAGCAGCACAGCTATGCTATAGGGATAGACAACGATGGACTGGACATCGTTGCAAGAGTAGCCACACAAGACGTCAACTCCCTGCTTGCAAAGGAGACCAGGTCTTATACATATAAGTAAACTGCCGGAAGACTGGGCTTCGGCAGGCAAAGGAAGAACGAACAGCCAGGTTCGTTGGACGGAACGATAGCTGATGACAGAAATATTGAAGAAGGCAGATCAGAAGTCATTGAACTTCCACTTGATGCCCGATATACGCCCACGCGCGGGGTCAGCGATGGCCTTAAAGACCGTCGGAGTGACATCGATGTCGCTTTCACCTGCGCACCCCGCACACCGACTAATCACGTCCAGATCAGCAACGCACGAAGGGGCTCGCGCAAGAGCCAACACTCACTCGACGATCTTGGCCACGACGGACTTGCCGTTCTCGGGGTTCGTGATGGTGACGGTCAGCGGGATGTGGCAGCGGACGGTGGGATCGGTTCCGCTGCAGTTGGGCAACCCATCGCCGCCGATGGTGATCGCACCGGCGGGGCTGGAGACCTTCTGGTCGAACGTGCCTAGCTGGTTGATGACGAGACGGCCAGGAGTGTACGGTCCACAGATGGGATTGCCTGCCAATCAAAGATAGATGTGAGGGACGTCCGTGATGAGGGAAAAGAGGTTGTGCATACGGTTAGTCTCTTGGGTTGCACCGGGCCAGGCGTCGTAGGTGAAGTGAGACAGGGCAGCGGTGTACGTGCTGTCGTCGTAAGTCTACAGGAACACGTCAAGACATGTCAGCGGCGGCATCCAAACGCAGGTGGGCAGGAGGTACGCACGTCTCCGCAGGCGCCGAGGCCCTGCCCGTAGAACGTAAGGTCGCCAGTGTGCTCCTGGGTGAAGAGCGCGTTGCCCTTGTTATTGAGAGCTTCGGACACACTCAGCAACATCGGGTCGGCGGCGGAGGCCGCGGTCGCGCTGTACGTCGCGGCCGCCTGCGTCTTGGTTGGCCAGAACGCGGGCTTGCCGGCGCCGGCACCGCCTGCATTCTGAGCAGCACCGCCCCCGAGCGTCGGCGTGGACGACTTGGTGGGCGTCGAGGACGAGTGCGGGGCAGGGGCAGAGGATGCAGCGGGTGTACCCTTGGCAGCTGAAGTGGATGGCGAGGTGGACTGCGGGGTCGAGGACGAGGACGAGGACGAGGACGAGAGGCCCTTGGTCCTGCGCACACACCGCTTGGAGTTCCCTCGGCGACGGCGCGACGGCGGCTCGACGAGGAGGGTGCTGTTCACCGACGGCGAGTCGGAAACTTTGCGGACAATCGCACGCTTGGCGTGTGCAGCATGCCGCGCATGTGCGTGTGGGTTGGGGGACGCGGAGACGGAGAGTAAGAGGGAGGCAACGACACAGGCGGAGGAGAAGAAGGAGAGGGAGAGCTTCATGGTAAGTGAGTGGAGAGTCGGAAATGAATGTACGGGGGTGTCGTGCGGGATCAAAGGAGGGGGAGGGAGGGGGTTATAAGAGAGAGGAAGGAACGGAGGCGGCGCGCGGTTGGGTGGTGTGGAGACGGAGGAAAATAATATACTTATTGCGGAGGCAGTACAATGCGCTTATGTAATCACTTTGACGGCCATGCCATCCCCGGCGCTGTTAACTTCAAAGTTACTCCCACCCCGGTAGTCCTGATGGATGCGAAACGCAAGAAAGGTCAACGCACTGTGACCCCAGTTGCTGCCCCATGGTGTAAAAAAAACAGCAGGATTCAACGAGGCTCTGCAGCGAGGGCACGTGCGGCGTCCAGACATTTTATTGGCATTTGGCATGGTCGATGTCGCCGTCGGGCTATCTGCACGGCCCACTTCAAACGATCTAAACCCTAGTCGTCCCACGCGAATGCACTCGACATGATGGCATTGCAAACGGATTGATGTGCTCCCAGTGCGATGATTGCGTCTGCCCTTATTACTTCCCTAATGGGTCGCCGTGGGGAATGGAGGCAAGCCCCATTCCTCTGGTACGAATTCCTCGAGCGAGTGAAGCACCTGATCAGCGTTCGGCGGGGAGTCCAGCTCTAACAAGTTCGCATCCGGCACCCAGACAACTACTCCAGGTAAGCAAGTGCGCAGACAACGATAACGGAACGCACCGTTCATTCCGGCGCGCTTGGCAGCTTGCACTCCGGGAATCGCGTCCTCGAAGACCAAGCCGTGCGCCCTCTCCGCACGTACCTCATCGGACAGCACCCCAATCTCCCCCTCGCCCTCCCCCACCACGCGCCCCAGCTTCCTCGCCGCGGCGAGGAACACATCCGGGAACGGCTTGCCGCGCGCCCCGCCTTCCGCCCACGCGTCGTCCGCGCACAGCACATTGTCCCCGAACACGCTGAATATGTCCTGCAGATGCGCCGTCTTCAGCTCGTAGTTCCTGCGCACAGAGCCCGTCGCGATAGCCATGGGCACGCCGTGCGCCTGTAGGTGCAGCACCAGCCGGCGCACACCCGGCAGGAGCGCGACGTGGGGCCAGCGGAGGTCCTGCATGACCTGGCGCCGCGCGAGGTAATCGTCCACGGTGAGCGGGATGCCGGGGAAGAAGGAGAGCAGGTGCATGGCGGCGGCTTCCTGGGCTGG
Source organism: Auriscalpium microsporum (assembly GCA_019914985.1). Lineage (NCBI taxonomy): Eukaryota > Fungi > Basidiomycota > Agaricomycetes > Russulales > Auriscalpiaceae > Auriscalpium > Auriscalpium microsporum. Next base: position 850,852 of record JAHLMG010000013.1, on the reverse strand, counting down.
AGGGCGGTGTGTTAGTCTTGATGCGCGGGCGGTGGGCGGACGTACTACGTGCGTTTGCCCATGAGCCCAGCCTTGATGTCCCATGTCATCTTCGCACCGTACGGCGCAAGGATGTCATCTGTCACCTTCGTTGAACGCATTTCCGTGTGCGAGAGATGCGCGTGCTCTCACTGGTGACTTCCGTGTAGACTCGCTCAGAATCGATCATCAGTCCTGTGCATTCAGAAGCATCAAGTAACAGCATTCCTGGACTTTCCATGACTCACCATCCATGTCAAAGAGTACATACTCGACTCTAGGATGGTTTCTCATCATGTTCAGAGAGGCGATAGATGGTGGCAAGCACTTGGGAAGACAGCTCAGCTGGGCATGCCCGGTGTACCGGCCCGTGCATGCGGACTGCACTTCGGTACATACTGTCTTTGTGGCGGAAATCAGATAGGGAGCTGGCGATCACACAACTCCACTTCAGATGATCAGATTGTAAAATCACAAAGCAAGAGCATTTTGGGATACAAAAACAACAGTAATGGCACCCACCCACGCAGACGGATTGGAGTGGCAAGAGACGCGGGGATCGTAGTTGTACAAGCCGGATTGTGGATATAACCAAGACTGACGGACGCGAGCCAGGAACGAAAACGATTGAACAGGACAGGGATGCGGGGCACATGTGGATGAGCGGGTCAAAGAGGAACAGAGCGGTCAAAATACGTCAAGTTCAAAACACAAAGCGCACACGCGCGGGGAGAACGGGAAATATAAGAAATAAGCATGAAGGGAAACAGAGCGCGAGATGTGATGAAAGCATGCTTCCTGACAGTGATACTGATAGCCTGGACACACGTCAGTCGGTAATTCAAGGCGTCGCCGAGAGAACATACCAAAGGTGATGAAAGCACACTTCAGTAGCCGCCGCCGAAGCCGCCTTGTTGCTGCTGGTAGCCTGCGCGCGCGTGAGCCCGTAATTAATGGCCTCGGGCCGACAGAACGTACCTTGGCCACCGCCATAGCCACCCTGGCCACCATAGCTGGGTTGGCCGCCATAGCCGCCCTGAGCACCGCCATATGCCGGCTGGCCACCGCCGTACGCTGGCTGGCCACCGTACGCAGGCTGGCCACCATACCCACCTTGGGCGCCGTATCCCGCCTGGCCACCGTAGCCGGCCTGAGCGCCCGGGTAGGCTGCCCCGCCGTAGCCGCCTAAACACACTGCGCATCAGCACGCCGCGAGGTCGAACGCTCGGTAGGAGGTAGACGCACCACCACCGCCACCGCCACCGCCGGTCCTGGCGTTGGCGAGGTTGACCTTGATGCGGCGGCCGTCGAGCTCTGTCTCGTTCATGCTGTTGATGGCTCCCTTGGCCTCCATCTCTGTGCCGTACGTGACAAAGCCGAAACCACGCGAACGACCGGTCCCGCGGTCGCGCATCACAATAGACTGGCAGCACAATGAGCATATCGACGCGTCTCAGGCGCGCCGCCACGGCAGGAACGAGAGAGCGCACATCAACGACCTGACCAAACTGGGAAAACGCCTGGCACACGGAAATCAGGAGACGCGTCAGACAATAGTGTATCAAGTCAAACTGACATCGCGCAGAGTATCATCGTTGGTATTCCAACTCAAATTGCTAGCGTACAAGGGTGGCTATCAGTCAACGCGCCGCGGGAAGCGCGCCGGAACACGAGCGAAACACGCGAGACTGACCCAACATAAATCTTCGTAGACATGATACAAAATGAGACACGAGAACCGAAACCGAGACCGGAAACTGGACAGGGGACAGGACGGGCCGAGGTGAGGGGGTCTTGTTGCAGACCTTCAGGGGAGCGGACTCAGGCCCGGCTCTATATACCTTGCCGCCCGTTTCAATCTCCGGTTCAAACTCAGGCAACTCTAATATCCAAGAACCACAGCCGCTTCGCGCTCTAGACCCGAGAAGAAAGAGAAACAATTCGTGCAGTACTACAAACGAGCTATGCAAGGTGGTATCCAGTTCATTAATAATGTGCAAACAGGCGTCATAATCCAAGTAGTCGTGAATCAAGGTCGTATGGAAATCATGGGAGGAAATAGGCAGGGATGAGATTAGAGAGTCGCGCCTTCACATGAAGGTCCTCCTCTTCTTCTCCTTCTTCTCCTTCTTCTTCGTGTCCTTGTCCTTCGTCGTATCGCTCTGGATGCTCGGCGCAGGCGACTCCATCGATGTCTTGCCCGCCGTCTGCGACGCTCCGTCGTCAGTCGACGATTGCGCCACCGCCGCCTGTGTCGCCGACGAGTCCCGCCGGAGGCTGCCCAAGATAGGAATCGAAGTGGCGGAGCCTGCGCGCCGAGTGGTCACAGAGATACGCCGTGCCAGCCTCTGGAAGTTCTGCGAGGAAATGCGCTTCCGTTTGGGTTCGGACTCAGGGTCAGGCGTCCCAGTGCGTGGAGGCGTCGCAACACCGGGCGCAAACGTGATCCCAGGGCTCTGCGCAAGCGGGGGCGATGATGGCGCCTCCCGCTGGGAGGCGGCGTCATCGGACGTAGGGAACGCAAGGGGCGCGGGAGATTCTGTCCCAGCTGCGTTAGCAGCGGGCTCGGGCTCCGGGTCAGATGATGGGAACGCCACGGGGGCGACGACGTCCGGCGGCGCGGAGGTGACCTCTGCTTCCACAGCTGGCTCGACCGTGTCATGCGTGCTCTCCTCTACGGGTGCGATTTCAGCGGGAATATGGGCCGGTGATTCCACGAGCGGTTCTGCCGTTTCCTGCGGAACCCCAAGGCCGGCTGCCTCCGGTGTGTCGTCAGCAACAAGCGCGCTGTCCACCGGAGCCGGGTCTTGCTCGACATCGTACCCCTCAGCGACCTCTTTGGTGGGAATGTCGACAGGCTCCTCTGAAGCCGTAATCTGATCCGCCCACATGGTCGCAAACGCGCCATTCAGCTCGAGTAGTTGCTTGTGAGACCCCTGTTCGATGATGTGGCCATCCTTCAAGACGAGGATCCTGGGAAACATATATTAATACACTCTATTTGCGCCCTAGAAAGCGGATGGAAGCTCACAAATCAGCGCTCGAGATAGTCTGGGCGCGGCACATAGCGCTAAGTCAACATCGGCGGGCAAGACGCAAGGGCGAAGACGTACAGACAAACGGTGCGCAATTGATAGCGAAGAGCGCCCTTGCACCAAATTCTGCAGGGCCTTCTGAATGTCCCTCTCTGTAGAAGTGTCTAGAGCGCTGGAGAGACGAGTTGGTACGCGGGGACCTGGGGGAAGCGTGTACGGCACGTACCTCGTGGCCTCATCCAGAAGCAGTATTGGAGGGTTCTTCAACAAAGTTCGCGCGATGGCCACGCGTTGCTTTTCGCCGCCACTAAGTCTGATGCCGCGCTCCCCAACCTTGGTATTGTATCCGTCCGGGAAAGTCAAAATCCTATCGTGCATTTGTGCAGCCTTGGCAGCCTCTTCGAGCTCCTCCTGGGTCGCACCGAACTTGCCGTATCCGATGTTGTACGCGATGCTCGCATTGAAGAGCACGGAATCTTGCGGGACGACGCCGATTGCCTTGCGCAGACTCTCCTGCGTCACGTCGCGAATGTCCTGCCCGTCGACGGTGATTCGGCCCTCGCCATCCTTCAAGTCGTAGAAGCGATACAGCAGGCGTAGGATCGTGGACTTGCCGGCGCCAGACTCTCCGACAAGCGCTACAGCGCCGCCCTTAGGCACCTTGAAGGAGACGCCCTTCAGGGCCGCTTGCCGTCCGTCATAGGTGAATGAGACGTTCTCTGTCGCACGGAGTCAGTGCACTGTCGACTTGAAGGATGAGTGCCCTTACCGAACTCAATCTCGCCGTTGGAGACAATAAGGTCGGGGGCATTTGGTTTATCGTTCACCTCAGTCGGCTCATTAAGAAGCTGCAGCAGCTTCTCTGTGTCCACGAGAGACTGGTTGACGGATCGGTAGATGTATCCGAGGTTGTTCAGAGGTCCGTAGAGCTGTAAATATGTCAGTTCGGCCTAAAGACACCGCGAACGACGTCCTTACTTGCGCCAAATACGTGATGAAGAACACGAAGTCACTGGGGGTCAATTGGCCTCTTACAACACGTTGCGCCACAATCAGAGACCCAACAAGAAGTCCGACGGTCTGTGTCCCCCGTAAGCACTGTGTCCGCGTCAGCTGTGACCATGACTCACGATGATGAAATTCTGGATGAGATTGAGGAGATTCATTGATACTGTCACATCCGTCAGCACAGACTTAACAATGGAATATGCTGACCACGCACTGATGACTTTGTACTCGACCAGCTGGTACTGGTGAATGGCATCGGCGTACCGAGCGCTCTCGTGCTCCTCGCCGTTGAAGTACTTCACGGTCTCGTAGTTCAGCAAGCAGTCGGTGTGGATGCCTCGCGTAACCTGATGGTCGTCAGAAAGCGTGAAGCGAACAAAGTGACTAAACTGACCACATCGCGCTCGTTCATCCGTCGGCGCAACTTCGTGCGCCAGCGAGTGAGAATGATACTAGCGGCAACTGATCACAAGTTACTCCTGCGGGCACTTGTACCAGGCAAACTGTGCTCACCATACGTGACCATTACCAAAAAGATGACGAGGGCCAATGTCCAGTCTAGCCTGTAGGTGAACACGGCTAGGGCCACAAAGATGTCGATGAAAGTCGGAATGACATTGAATAGAAGGAGTTCGAATGTGTGGTTGATCGCCGCTCCACGATCCAGGATGCGGAGGACTTCACCCGTCTTGCGGCGCGTGTGCCATGCGAAAGAAAGATTGAGCAAATGTTGAAAGGACAGCTGAGACATTTCTAGACATAACGATGAGAAACGAGTGACCATTGAAACGCGAACACCAACCTCGGTCGGAGTATTGCATGACAGGCGCCCATAGAGCCTGCAAACGTCAGGCGATTAGAGATCACACGAGCGGCCAAGGAGAGTGACACGTACATCACGGACGGCGGCAAGACCGCCGCTGCTTTGCAAGAAACGCAGCCCGACATATGCTAGAAGATAAGACCACGGCGAGCGCGAGCTATCATTTTCAAACACGGAGATCAACTCCCCAAGCACCCATGGCACGGCGAAAGTCACGAAACGACCGATAACGAGGACCAGAACGCAGAGCGCCTACCAAGACACTAAGTCGCGAAAACGAAGATGAAAATCAAATGCGTACTGCGATGAGTTGGAGTGGGCGGCTCGTAGATGGCCAAAGGTAGGGGCCAATGCGGCGAAGGCGGGCCCAGATTTCCGCCCACGACGGATCCAGGCTAATCTCCTTCTCCTTCGACTCGGCTTTGCCAGTCCGCGTCGGGTCCGGTGTATGCGCGCGTGTAGTCGGGCCCGACGAGGTCGTAGGCGCGGACACAGCACTGCGGAACGTGCCGTACTTGGCACCAGTCGACAGGCCGGCAGAGGGCCCTGTACCAGCCTCGGGAGGTAGAAGGAGTGATGTGTCGGTGGCCTCCTCGGGCTCGATGGCCGTGTATGTGACGCGTGGGGAGCTGAGAGCGAAGAAAAGCGGCACGAGGGCGAGCACGCGCACGGTGGGGAATACAAAGTGGAGAATATTCACAATAGTGACGTGGATTGGCCAGTCGGCTGCGCATTGGCGGTCAGCAAAGGATGATGGGGATGTGACGACGACTCACAATTTTTCGGCAGGGATACGCCATAAATCACGACAAGCGCGATATCCAACACGAGCGTAAAAGGGAGAGACACGCGCACCCGCCTCAGCGACCAAACATCAACGCCTTGAACGTCCTTCCATGTTCCGAGAGCAGCAAGGCCAGAAAACGCAATCAACCCGACCAGAGCGTTGATCTCTATGCCGGAGTCTTGCGGCCAGTGCTTGTTGATCACCGCATAAACAACAAAAGTGAGCCCATCAAGGAGGTAGGTAACAGAGAGAAGAGAAAGAAGAGATAGGATGACCGCACGACGGGGCGTGCGAGTGGCGACGACGACAGAAACAATGGGGGACGGTTCGGGGGTGGTTGGGCGAGTCGGGAGGAGGGAAAGGGTTGAAAGCAGAACAAGAGCCGGGGACACAACCCGGAGGGCATAAAGGACTGTCTGCAGCGCCGCTGCCGCCGCCGTCATGTTTGCTGTCGTCGTCGCTGAGCTCGCCGTCTGCGAGGAGGGCAGGGAAGAAGAGCGTGGCGCGCGGCAGGCGCGTGGCCTTAATATACAGCCGCCAACGGCTACCTTTTGAACCTTCTTTCTTTTCACTATCTATCACAAATTTTAGTCACAACATCATGGGCTGTGCCGCCTCCTTATCGATCCCACCAGCACTGTCGCCGCCAACGCTGTTCGACGTGTTCAAAGACAACTTTGTGTTACCCCGCGCCTCCAACGTCTTTTCCCTTTGTACTGGCGGCACCGGGATGGTTGGTCACTCTACGACTATAGTCTTCACGCTGACGACATTCTCGATCGCGCACACGAATCTCTGCCTGTGATCAGGACCTGAGCTTGTTCCGGGCTTCGACTTGCGGCGGCTTGGTCAACTCTCCCGCGACTCCCAGCACATGATGGAGCCTCAAGCTAGCCTCGAGGCAGCGTCGAACAACAACAGAAGTCAGCGAACCCGCACACGAGGCGGTTATCGCGACATTAATCTCATTGCCGACGTCTACGGGTTCATTCCAGATCATGCGGGGAATGAAGATACGTTGCTGGGTGACTCGGAGCTCCTTGACTGCGGACGGCTCTCGACATATTCGCGCAGCACTCAATTCTCAGGCTGGTGCTGGAACTATTGCCGGGGGGCTTTCCAAACATCAGCAAGTAGTAAGTGTACTTGGACTACCTGGGACTACTTAATGTGCGCCGCACACAAGATCTTTGCCGTCTCTTAATGATGGTTGACTGGAGGACGCCCTGATGACGTGGGATCTGCAATCCATCCGGTTGCCGCCTCATTCCGAGTCGTTCGCCTTTGCTAGCAGATGGACATGACTACTTATTTTCGACAGTGCAGTACATCCTACGCTCCCTCCAACTACTGCCTTGGCTGACTTGCGACAACGGCCGCCTCAGAAAAATGACGCAACACATCGCATCATCTGTACCTGTATCTGCGGAACATTGTGGCTATGCAGTCCCGAGCCTTGAGGTAGAGTAGACCTGTGCGACCTGTGGGAGGTAGCCCCCGACGTCGGCAATATAACTCAAGCTCAAGCTTCTCACCGAGTTCGAATCCGACAGTCTCCTGGCATGACGTGCGCTTTGGATGTGCACTTTGTACTGACGTCCTCTTCGGAAGCCAGAATCATTCGCTTTCGCGCATTGGGCCAAACCCATCTGCACATTCTCCTCTGCCGCATCGGCCCGGTGTCGCTTCACTTGAAACGAATGACGTATTGCACGTCGGCGTCGTCTAGTGTTGTCCTGGTCTATCGCTCAACACGATGGCGGCCCGCTGCGCAGGAAGGAGCGTGGACCCGCCGACAGCCTGGCGGTATTTGTCTAGTTTCTAGGAGGACGAGAGCGAAGAGGCCCAGAGCAGGGAGCGAGAAGCTACGATGGGGTTTCGCGTGTAATTTCCTCCATATATGCGCGCGCGGACAAATTCCACGATGTCAGATATCTAAGCACTAGACATACCTCAATCATGATTTGAGAAACCAGCATTAATAAGTACGGACGCCGAACGAATGACAGAAAGAAAGGAAAGGAAAGCTGGAAAGCTACGGGAACGTCTACAGCTCGAGCATCATCCCAACGGCAATAATGCGCGCAGGTGGGTCGCGTTGCGGTCCACTTCGGTTGCATGTCCGTCATGAGGCGGCGACGGAGCTCGTCGAGGACCTCCGGCGCCGGGCAGTACCAGTACTCCGTGTCTTTATGGTGGTAAGAAACGAGGGCGAGCATGTCTCCCTCAGGAGAATCGAGGGTAGTCAGCACAACCAAGGTCATCAAAAAGAATCCAGCTCCTTTGAAAATTTGGCTAGGACGTGGGCGCGTCGATTGCTGTGGTTGGTGTAGTCGTCCGTCGGCAGGCGCTCCATATGCCAGTGTGCCTTGTCGTACTGGGCGAAGAGTTCGTCGTTGATGATGAAGCCATAAGTAATAACAGCGACGACCTCAAAGGTCGTCCGGGATCGGAGGTGGGAGCGCAATTTCACAGCCGTGGCTAGCAGCGAATGAGCAACGAACGTAGGGCCGATAGTGGCATGGACGTAGTACATGTACATCGGCAAAATCAGAGAATAATTATGATCATTATAACCGATTATGACAAAGCTCTCCCAGGCATGATATCCAGCCTGTAGCTGCCTTATTTAGGTTATACGACAGGATATCCTCACTAATCTACTAAGCTGGACATCCCGCATGTTCGTGATAACTTTCAGGACATATCACCTATGTAGATTGCGAAATGACCCATAATTATGACGGGGAGAGAAGCATGATAATCGCTTATAATCCCTATAATTTTTTCTCGCTTTTGCTGATGTAGGGTGTAGACGCGATCTTCAATTCGATCGGTGCGCTTAGAAGCGATGGCTGCCCTGAAGAGTAATGTGAGCTGATGTAGACAACGAGCTCGCGAAATGAATGGAACGAACATTGGTTGCGAGTTGGGAGGAACTTGAAGCTGAGATCTCAATCCCGGCCCGGGCGCATACGACGGAATCCGGACCGCCGGAACCCACACGCGTGGGAGAGGGCTCCTTGCGGCACGTGCGTGTTGGCCGACCGACTCGCGCGTACAGCCAGCGCGGAGGGTGAGAAAGGGGGGGAAATTCAACTGCGTTGGTGAAGGGGGCGGTATATACCCGCCAGCCTTGTTTGGCTTGAGGCGAGGGGAGGCACGCGGCGCGTCCGCGCGTCCGCATCACGTGGGCGCTGCGCGGGCCGGCGGGCCTGCTGCCTCACTCTCTGGCATCCTCTGATTCCTACAATGGCCCGGGAACGTCTCCGAGTCTGAGCTCTTATTTAATCCCGCACGAACGAACGTCCTTCAGTGACGCAGCACGATGGATCAATTACAGCCTAGGGGCTCGCATACTTCGAGGGCCACAAGATCAGTCAATGCCCCAGCTCTTGACCTCCCTGTGCCGGTCCAACAGATGTTCGCAATGCTTGAGGCTTCGCATCGTCTTCCAAAGACACTGATGGATTTGAAGGTACTGTGTCCTTGCTCTCTTTACCGCTCACTTCTTACTGCTTCTGCTTCAGGATGCCGTCAGCGCGATGTCCTCCACCGAGGTGCAGATGCTCTTCTCTGAGCTACTGTCTTCCGACGTTCCCTTCTGCGAGGATGATTTCGACGCATTGCTATATCCCCTATTCAATAGAACGGCCATATTGGCTCTTTATAACACATGGACTGCCCGACTCTCATTGAACTGTGAGCCACCCTCGAAAGACTCGATGCCGAAAACCTCGTTCTGGGCCTCCTTGCTCAATACTGCTCTAGGATGCACCTTGTTGTAAGTCATCCAGCATGTATATCTGGCCTCTCCGCTGATTTACAATGCAGGCGTGATGTACGCTACGCACTTTCTCAATCGCAGTGTGCCGACCCACGGGCGGCCCAGTCACATGGCGTGGCGACGCTCGTCGGCATCCTTGTACTCACGGATTACTACTCCGAGGTCGCTTCCTCTCATGCGTCCACGGCGCCGTCTACTCCTTGGTCTGCAGAAGATCGGCGGCAGCGACGCGAAGTGGTGCGCCTGTTCGGTCTTGATTGGGCTGAGGAAAATGACTATGAATGGGATGGCAAGTTGTCTGACACGACTGTCGAGATGGAGGAGGAGCCCTCAGAGCCGTCTCTCTCGCCTGAAGAACGGAATATTCATTTCCTTGCGGACCCGACGTACGACATGGATCCTGTGGTGCCGCTGTTCTGTCTCGCACCGGCGTCGGAGATTTTCTCGGCGATGGACAGCATGGTTCGTCAGCGGTGGATTTGGGGCATCGAGGACCCCCTTTTTGGTCTGCGTGTCGAGCAGTGTAGCCTCGCGGGCCAGGTCGTCATTGCTTGGCTGGCCGATGGTCCAACGGTAAACTTATTTGCTTCTCACTCGATTCATATATTATCCGTTCGCTGATATATCTCGATTTGCTAGGGCACTGTCAGCTTTGCCACTGAGCGATGGTTCCATCTAGATGACCCTGCAGATACCCTTCGCCTCCTCCGGTCCCTCCTCCGCCTGTCTTTGGGCCCCCTGAGTCGTTCAGCAGAGGTCGCCGTAAACAATGCACCCCGCGTCAAATCCCTGACATCTGCCGGCAAGATTGACCTATGGAGGTTGGGAGACGAGGGCAGCTCATTTCAGGTCCGTATCCACGCCTGGTTGAACGCGGCCTCGGCAAGGTGAGCTTCATCCTGTGCTGCAGTCGGAGTCTGTCGTCTGATGGTCCGATGGTGGATGAAGCGGAAGCCCAGGTTTCCGAGCATCGTCTGCAGACCCTTTGTCTTTCTCACGTTCTACAGAGTACGCTCTAGTACCCTGGGACCTCCTGCGAGTCTCACATCTTTTACAGGAGGAAATGCATGTCAAGCCGACGGGAGAATTCCTCGCAGTAGGTTTTTTGTTCGCCTCGTGAGGAGTCGCTGCCGATCATATGTCTCCAGGTTTTCGGATGCCGGGCGAGCTGGAGAGCGCCCTTCTACAAGGACCCTGCAGTCTTCCTCAAATGACACCTCACTGCTAGTGCATAATGACGAGGCGGCGGTGCCTATAGTCAACGGCAGTCCTATGTCACCACCGGGCAAACGTGCCAATCCCTCGAGCGCTCCGTGCGTACCCAGACCGCTTGGGAAACAACGCTTGCTGACGTTTCATCTTCCCAGGAATTCGGAGGATTCCAGAAACATGCCGCAAATGCGAGCACGAGCTACGATTGGTGCTGATAGCTCTGGCGTCGCTTCAAAGAGACCATCTTCGAAGGCGTCTTCCTCGAAAGCACCGTCCGATGGATCGGCTGACTCAGAGTACGCCGCCCGCGTTTTCTGGTGCAAATGTTATGTCTGACGGTCACACCGGTCTACAAGTAGGCGAAAGGATGGGGCTGGGACGCTTGCACAGCACTTTGCACTCGACCGCATGGCATTCAGCGTTCCAAGGTTGGGATCCATTGCACCAAGCATGGTGGAAGCATACAACCGCATTGCCGCTCTCCCTCAATTGACGTACAATTCGGAGCAGGTGCGAATATTCTTCTTGCGTTTGCTGGCGTCATTTCACACGTTCCCAACTAGTTTGACGCCATGGCAAATGCTCTCGACAGCCTAGCCAACTGTCAGCTCTGGCATTTCGAGTCAAGGGCCTCGCGCCTTCCGTCCACGCTTCAGATCAATGAACGCACGGACTTGAAGCCGCAGCTAGATCAGTTCAAACAATCTCTACAGCAGTCCAAAGGTGTCGCGCCGACTGCCATCCCGGTGCAAGGTCACGAGGACGCAGCCATAGCCGCACTCATCAATAGCGAACTGTATATCATCCTCCACACGGCCGCTGATGCGGCGGCGCTCGCAGCTCGCAATGGTCACAACTACGAAGCGGAGACTAGAATGTTATGGGACAGACTGATTTTTATCTTTTTTACTGGGAACGGGGTTGAGGCCTAGTGAGTGCGCCGCAAGCGATTTATCGACCTCTACTCATCGCTCTGTTTTGCAGCCTTGAACGGATGCTGGCGTTTCCAGTAAGTCCCTTCCGAAGTCTTGTCCCGCAGTCACCTGCACCGATCGACAGCTCTATCCTTTCAAACCCGGAGCTGGAGAGAATGTGGGATGAGAGAAGTGCGGCCGCCCTTTGGTGGAACGACACTCTCAGTCCATTGCTCCGTAGTAAACCTTCCAGTGAAGAAAGAAAGGCAATTCTCCATCTCGTGGATCAATCCAACGAGCACTACCAAGTTGCAACCGAAGATGTTTCCACTGGCCTCGACAAGGTGCGCGATCGCCTCGAACGCGAGCCGTGTCAAGGCAAGGTCGATGCCCTTGGCGCCCTTCCCATTCAACTGGACGATATCCCTGCAGACATCGTGCAGAAGCTCTCCCTTGTCCAGATCTCTAACGAGTCTAAGGCGGCGTATCTGAAATCTCCACGGTCAGACCCGACAAAGAAGCCAACTGTGGCCAACCTTGACCCTGACGACCCTCGTCTGGCCACGGAACGCGCTGACCCATCTCATTCTCCTCCGACGCCAAAGCACCAGCCTCCTCCAGCTTCTGGCTATGTGCCCCTGTTGCTCCCCATTTTTGTCATGGAGGACAAGGTCACTGCCGAGAAGTTCTCAATTTGCGGTTACGCGCAGACGAGGCTGCATCTCATTGCTTCCGTGTATTCCCTCAAGACTGTCGGAATCACTGATTGTCCGGTGTACGGGATCGCGGCGCAGGGGCATGAGGGCTTCCTGTTCAGCGCTATGTATACGACGCAGTATGGTCCGGAGCCCAAAAAAGAGGTACGCCGGCCGTCACGTACTTTTATTGCTATGCGACTGACGTGCATACCCAGTGTATTCTCATCATGGATCGGTGCATCGTTTCATTTCGCCTGGACAACCCTTTCGAAGTGTTTCACTTCTCCATCATCCTGCAACGCCTCGCGACTCATCACGCCCCCGATGTCGAGGCAAGGCTCAACAAAGTCAAGCCGAAACTTTTGAAGATCCTGGCAACGGAGTCGCCGGAGAGGACAGCGTTGCTACAATGGCACATGCCGGCGCCGCGGTCGAAGGAATCCGGCGATCAGGCGGCGTCTCAGAACGTGCAATCGCAAGCACCATCTCAGGTGTTTGCGCTGATGCCGGTAGTGCAGGAGGGTGACGATAGTGACCTAGCAGAGACATCCAATAAGCTGGCCGTGTCTTCGTAGGCGATGGGGTGGGCCACCGACGTCGTGCCGAGTTGTGGAATCTTGTGTAGCGCAGTTGTAGCCCCCGTTGCTGACCTTAGTCATTACATCACTACATTCTTTTGCATATCAGTTTGCTCTGCCATCGGCAAATGTGCAGTCCATACGGCTTGCAGCCGGCATAGGCCGCGTCGACCCACAGCTACACACAGGAAGGCTGTAAGAGCAAGATGGGTAGCTTAAGCCGACACGTCGCGAAGTCGCAAGGTCGCGACTGCGTGTGCGAATGAGCGGGAAATACCAACCGAAGCTCCATCTGCACTCCATAAAGCCTAGGACCTTGAACGCCTTCACGTCGCATCTACCGATGAAGAGGACGCCGCCGCAAAATTGTCGCCCAAGCAGACGCGCCCCAAATTGGCGAGTACGGTTGGACCAGACGCAGTACTAGTGTTTTGGTACTAAATGCCGGGTGCTGTCGGCCAGGTGCCGCCATACTAGCACAGTTCGTTCACATACAGCAATATACATTACAGCAGCGTATAGTGTGGTATAAGTACAACATAGCGATTCCGCGAATTGAGATCGTCAGCAAATGAGTATGTAAATGAAAGCTCCGTCTCTCCTCCACTCGACTGTCCATTCAAGCGACGAGCTACATGCCAGGCGCAGGCGGCATAGGCGGGTCAGTTGGGTCCGGGCCATACATGGGATGGCGCTGGCGGCGGCGCGCAAAGCGCAGATAGCGCGAGAAGCGCGCGGCCGTCGACAGGCGGCCGCCCGAAGAGGCCGTGGTGTCTCGCCGATGGCCTTCGTGCTCGTCTTCTGTCGCCTCCCCAGAGAGGAGGGTCTCGAGAGCTTGGAAGTCTGCAATAGTGTGGGCGTCAGCCAAGAACATATGTACAGATTAGGGGCGACATACCATGTCGGCATATCGGGCACGAGCTAGACAGCTCCAGAAGCCACGGGTCCACACACGCCTGGTGAAACACATGCTTTCCTTCACATGGCAAAACGCGGACGTCGTCGCCCTCCTCGAAGTCGACAATGCAGATGGGACACGTTTCGCGACCGATCGCGTCTGGTATCGGGTCGTCCGCGGGTGCGCCAGAGGCAGCGACGCGCTCTCTCGGGATGGGGGACCTGCTTCCCGATGGGACGTTCACCGCTTCATGGTTGGGCGACGCCCACGTGTTCTCGTCGTGCTCAGCGCTTGTCGATTCGGGCTGCGTGTGCGCTTGCTCGCCTCGCTCTCGTCCTTCCTCCATCGATTTCATCTCCATCGTCGGCGTTCCGACCTCGACGCCCTTCTCGGTGGTTTGCTCGCCGTTGGGCGCCGGGTGGTTCCCGAACTTGACGAGCGGGAACGTGTCCAAGATGGCGCGCGTGAGGACGGCCCCACGGCCTTGCCCACCAAAGCCAGCGCTGCTGCCGTTCGTCGCCATGTAGCGCTCGGGATGCCGTATCGCCCGGATGGCCTGTCAAGCCACCAAGTCAGGACAGACAACTAAGGTGAGCGAGATACTCACCCCGGTGATGATCAGTACCGCGAACAGCCCTGCGACGCATCCTGTAATGGCGTACAGAATGACCCTGCCTTCAATGTCAGCATGCGCCACACAATGGAGAGCATATACTCACATGGCCAGTGTGGTTTTCTTTCCTCCGGGGGGCGGGGGGCTGTTCGGAGCGACCCCGGGAGCAACAGTGATGTTGGCGTTCTCCGTAGCGTTGTAGGCGTCCAGTGTGGCCCACAAGTATCCTGGCTGAGTGGGGTATCCGACCTCCAGCGTGGAATTTATGTCTGCCTGGGACCCGTTGAGCGTTGCTGCGTTATACGTGCCGTACACAGAAGTGTTGACAGCTTCAAAGTTGCTGATGATAAGCCTGATAAGGAGTTTATAAGCCCGCTGCCGACGTGCGAGCAACACCGTGGCGCACCTCGCGGATGAGAGCGATTGCGTGGAGAAGATGTCCATGAGTTGGTTGAAATTGGTAGGGTCGGCGTATTCGGCGTTGATTATGCATGCCTGGGACCATTCGGAGTACAAGAGCTGCGCCATGCGGATCGCTTAGCTAGGGAGCATGGTAATGGGCATGTTGCGAGCAGTACTCACCGCGCCCACAGCACCGCGGTCGAAAGCCAGCGTGAAGATGTCGTCCTCCTGCGAAGCATTCGTCGCGTTGGCATCGCACGACACCAGCGCGATCCACGGCGTTGTCGCTGGAGATGGATGAGGACACACCCATAATTCACGGCAGAACGACTCACTGGTATCGCTCGACGAGTTGTGTGTGACCTCCTCTGAGAAATGCACAAGTGCACCCTGCAACCGCACAAATGCCATGAACCACGCGCGAGGACAACGCCGCGCACACGACGCACCTTGCTTACTCCCGTGCTCTGCGACTTGACCAGCTGATACGACACGTTCTGCGAGTATATCCTGCAACCTCGCACATGAGCCTCGCCGCTCCAAACCAATACACCATACGCAATGCGCACCCCTGGTACCACTGCAGATAGAGCTTCGACGTATCGGTGACGTTCAGGCCATCGGCAATCGCAACGCTCGTGTCGTTTGTTGCCAATGCGGGGATGTACGCGCGGACGCCGAGCATCGCTGTGAGGCCGGCGACGAGGAGGAGGAGGCGGGTCACCGCCATGGTGGATGAGGGGGGTGGGCGGGGCTCGTCGTGGTGGTGTATGTCGCGGTGTGAAAGTCTAAGAATACGCAAAGGAGCACTTACACGCGGCCCCCGATCAGGCGCTCGGCATTGACATCGGCAACAGAGCCCACAATTGAGCTGGCCTCGTTTCGAAGGGCAATGATGCTATGCGCGCCGTCACGCGCGCGACGACAACCCGGGAGCTCGAGCAACGATTTGGTTGCGAGCATGAGGAAATATTCCTGCCAAGTCACTGGTCACCGGCGCTGCGGCCCGAATAATGGATGCTCTGGCAGTGTGGCACGGCCACGCTTCGCTACCGTCTCGCCATCACAGGAGACAGTACTGAGTCAAGACTTGCAACAGCCTCAGGTGAGCATCCATATGTGGCCAACGCTGCCCGCTTGATTTCTGGCTGCTGGACGGAAAGCGCACGGCTAGCCCTCCGTCTGAAGTTACAGCTAATCAACTACTCCCATTCTTTAAGTCCTTCCGCACTTTGTACCGCCTCGCTGGCAATAAGCTGAGCAATATCTGCACTTCTAGGGGTTAAGCGGCACTTGAACGGAATTGGACGCCGCGTCAGCCCACTCGTGAAGGCGTCGGGGTCGGGAGGTAAAGTATTCCCGGCCTCGTCAATTGCGAGCGCGAAGTCGAACGCCCACAACAAGCTTCGGTAGATGTATTAGTCTGGAATTCACTCAGGAACTCAACTATGACGAGCCACGTACCGAGCAACGACGATGAAAAGACACTGGTTGGAGACGTGTTTCCCCGGGCATATACGACGGCCGAAACCGTATGGCAAGTCGAAGTTTAACAGACGACGGTCTTGCGTGGACAAGAAGCGCTCGGGGAGGAACGCCTCTGGGTCTGGGAAGAGCTTGGAATCCTGCGCGATGGCACTTCGAGGTGCTCAGCACGATTGGCAGGGGGATATGCTATGCTGCTCACTACACGTTTCCGTAAACGGTGGACCCTTTCGGGATAAAATGTTTTTCGTAGATGTCGTCCTCGGTAGTGGCATGCGCTACGGCCGTTGGTGCGATGGGCCTCCAGCTAGATAATACTTTGACGTGAGAGATCTACCTATCGCAGTGGCAGGAGTGGTACATACCGCATCGACTCCTTTATGAAAGCGTTGACGTAGGGTAGGGCTGACTCGTCGTTGAAGGTCGGCAGTCGCGCCCTACCCACGGCCACGTCTAGCTCCGCCTGAGCTTTCTTGACACTCTCTGGGAAAAGTAGGGCAGCCACTAGAGCGAGCGATGCCTTTAATAGACGGCATGGTTAGATGAAGGCGCCTTACGAAGTACCACATCCAAGGTCGAAGAGATCTGCGAAGGAGAAGAACGTCATAAGCGGTGCTCAACATCAGGTAGGAGTTCATATACTTACCGTTGATATCCCCGCAGTGAAAGGCTCCGCGGCCGCATACGCAAGCTCAATTTCGTTGTCATCTGCAAGGCCGGACTCTAAAAGGTTTTTTGCAATCGAGGGCTTAGCGGTTCCCTGGGCTATCTTCTGCTTCACTTCGTCGAGTAAGCCAACGTAGAGTTTGATGTCGAGCTCCCTGCGTTTTTCTTGTTCCCACCGGAACCATTGGAGACATTTCTGTAACCATCGCGCATCAGCGAGTTGCACGAAAAAAGTCAGAGGGACGCGCGTACGGGAAGCTGCAGAAAGATGGGCCACTGACAGAATGAAAGGTCGGTCATACACGTAGCAAGGATAGGCACAAATAACGCACAGATTCCACGATAAATCTGCCAGGAATCCTTTGAAGAGTGTGAGTCAGTCTAGCCATCGTATAGAGCTAGTCAATAGCTAACGTCGTTCTTCCGAATGCTGTTGCTATATCAGTATGCATCCTCAGTGACGGATAAATGTCACTAACCCATAGCTGCCTTCTGGTTCTCTATGACGACCGGGGCGTTGAGATCCTTGATACGGTTTCCGTAGCTTAAGGAAAAGCACACAGACGTCGCAAAGCTAGAGTCGAAGTGCTTATGGTAAGCTCGTCTCGCAACACTCGGACGCTCGCTCACCTCTGGAAAACGGTAGTATGGTTGTCTGGACATTCTGAGAGCTCCTGCAACGCAATGACCGACTCAAAAGCCTGGAATTCCCGGTAATTCAGTGCGTATTTTTCATTCAAGCACGCGTATTGGAGCTGTACGCAGGCTCCCTCAGCAAAGCCCATGAGAAAGCAGATGTCCGTGCATACCTTGCGCCATTTACGCCATCTGTCTCCATAGGACATGAACATACTTCGCATGTTGTTCGCGAGAATCTCCTGTCTTATCATCGTGTAAACATCATTAGTGCGCCAGTCTCTGCAGAGTGCACGCGTACGTACCCCATGATCAACCTCGGCCGGCCAGAGTATATTTCCCCTCGTTTGTCCAGTAGCTCCCATGCAGCCTGCGGAGTGTTGAGGACTGTGACAGACTCAGTCCCAACGCAGTGCTCTGAGCGCAACCCTCCGCACCTATGACAGGTGTTCTACCTAGCCAGAACGAGAAGATAGATCCTGGAGGACACGCTCGTCAGGGCTGTCACAATCAGAGCCGCGCGTAGCAATCCCCACCGTATTCCTTTGCCCAGTGGGCGAACTTCTTGTAGGGTTCAAAGTCGGGGATGTCGGTACGGTTGTCGCCCCAGACCCCGCATCTTGGGCCAGGGGGAAGGCTCGCCGGGCCGTTGCGCCACCGAAGGTATAGCATTCCCATCACCGCGACAGCAAGGGCAACAGCGAATGGTTGCGACATTTTGACCACGCAAATGGAGTGGGGTTCAAGCCGACGAGATAGGGAGAAAGGAGAGGTCTTGATGGAAGTAGGGTGCACGCAGCGATAGCTGTGTACGCCGAACGAAGCCGCAGCGGCGATGTTCCTTGGAAGTGAAGTGAGTTGGGCTGCGTTCGGTTCCTGCTGTTTTCGACGTTACCTGTCATATATATAGAAAGCGTTTTCAAAAATGCATGATCTAGGGTCGAGAAACCGGGCTGTTCGGGTGTGCCAACACTCAACTCGCGGTCGCTGGGCTGAGTTTCAATCGTTCGGCAGCGGCGCCGGCAGCGTTCTCTCTCGCTTCACGGCAAAAGCATTTCTTCTCCACTTGCTCTGACTTGCTACTCCAAACAGGCCATTACAAGTCTGTCGCCTTTAGCAATGAATGGGCCACAGAAGTGAGTAACCTGAGTCCTGGAGAGCACTCATCTAGACCGGCCATGAGCATTGATTTTCGTCCGTGCCAGTGATACTGTCCAGTGTGCTTGATGAGGAGCATTTACGGATAATAGAACGTCACTATCTTCTGTGCCAAGGTCAGCCACGTAGACAACTTACGGACATAAAAATCATTTCCAAAGATCCTCCCAAGTGATCATGATGTTCCGGGACTGCGAGCTTGTGCGTGCGAAGGAGCGCTTGTGCCACAAAGACAATCCTGCAGCGCTGACCGAAGCTTTGGTGACTGAGTAGAGAGGGAACAGATCCGCGGGGGTCATAATGTGAATCTGAGTGTAGACATCCGACGGAGCGAGACATCAATGATACGCCCTAGTGCGCCGTACGTTGTCTTCCGCGACTTCCGCCAGAAGGTCGAGCAACGAGGAATTGGCAAGATGGAATGGAGGCGCTCGACGCTCCCAGGATCCCCGGCCCTCCGTCGAGTAGTAAAAATGTGTTGGCTCGCGGATTCTGATGAGAGGATGCTTTCGGGCGTCATGCCTGCGCAAGAATCGGCTGAGTTGACGTTGAGCGTACTACCGGCATACGCCGAAAGTTGGTCCCACGCCACTGCCTCAGCATGCTCTGGCTGAGTGGCTGTCGGAGACAGAACGTAAACCACCTAAGTACTCGCAGAGCAGGAGATATTGGTACGGGTTTATTTTAAAGTATAGTCTGCGAGCCGAAGCGGGTCAGAACTCAATATTCATCTTCCCCAGGCTGCCTCGTGCTGGCGCCTATCTGGAGTATGCCGAGACGCCGCCGGGACACCGTGACTTGGACTCCTACCTCCTACCATGTCGCAGGCAATATGTCGGGCTACGCTATCGCCGCCAGGAAGGATGGCGCTCAATGTGAGGCGAATGTCCAGGTGAGCGCAGCAGCATCTCACCTCTCACCATCCGAGCGTCCCTGACGTCCGCCATCCGACTAGCGCTCGGTCGATGTCAACCCAGTCGTCTCTCGTTGAATTCGGCCAACGACATGTAACGAAAGGCTTGGGACGCATCACCGAGGATGTTTTTCACAAAGGCGAGGGCTCATGGGTGACGATGGCCAGTGGGCGTCGCATTCTCGACTTCACCTGCGGTATCGGAGTCACGAACTTGGGTGAGTCACTATGGCGCGTCTTCAGGCGTTCCTGTTGCTCAGTAAAGCAGGTCATTGCCATCCTAAGGTCAGCAAGGCTGCCGCAGACCAATGCTTGAAACTGGTACACGGGCAGGTACGTGCCAAGTCTGCTCCACGAGCTAGTGGGGATCTCAAGCGCGGTCTTGTCCAGTGCAGTATCGCGTTTCATGAGCCATACCTGCAGCTCATCGAGCGGCTCATCCCAATGATGCCCGACCCGTCGCTCGACTCGTTCTTCTTTTGGAACTCGGGTTCCGAGGCCGTCGAGGGCGCCCTCAAAATGGCGCGCCAAATGACGCGCAAGACCAACATCATTACCATGCAGGGCGCATACCATGGACGCACGTTTGGCGCGATGGCGGTGACGAAAAGCAAAACGATTTACAGCGATGGTGTCGCCCCGCTCATGGTCCGGACCACGCACCCGCACATGTCCCGCGCGCTCACATCCGTTCGTAGCCTGGCGTGTTCACGACGCCATTTCCCTACTGGCACCACTTCAACACATCCCCAACCTCAAGCGGAGATGAGCTCGTCCGCGCATCATTGTACCAGCTTGAATTGCTGCTCCAGCAGCAGACTGCGCCGACAGACACTGCTGCCATCCTTGTTGAGCCGGTCATAGGGGAGGGCGGCTACGTCCCTGCACCACCCGCATTCATGCGCGGTCTGCGCGAGATTTGCGACAAGCATGGCCTGCTGCTCATTATTGACGAGGTTCAGAGCGGCTTTGGACGCACGGGTAAGAACTTCGCGATCGAGTACTCCGGTGTGCGTCCGGATATCATGACGATGGCGAAGGTATGGGTTATGTAACATGAGTGGCGTTGGACCTGGCTAATGTTATTTCGGATCGGTAGGGCCTGGCAAACGGCTTCCCGCTCAGCGCGATCGTTAGCAGGAAGGAGCTGACAGACAAGCTCAAGCCGGGATCCATGGTCAGAAGCACGCCGTTTTGCTGTTGCTCCCGGGGGCTGACATCGCTCGTCTGCAGGGCGGAACATACGCCGGTAACGCTGTTTCTTGTGCCGCCGCTGTGGCCGTGGCCGATGCCTTCAAGGAAGAAAAAATCCTCGACAACGTCCAGGCGCGGTGAGTCAAGCGCGACAGACACCACTCCTCGCTTGTGTTGACGCAAGTCTGGACCACCGCCAGATCCCGAGAGCTGTTCTCCGCCCTCAACGGGCTGAGGAGCAAGTCTAACTTGAAAGGGAATATCCTCGATGTCCGCGGACAGGGCCTCATGATCGCGGTTGAGTTCGCCTCGCCGTCGCACTCCGCGAACGATCCCGCGGTCTCAGCGAGCGCGCCGAAGAGCCTCGCGAGTCGTGTAACCAAGCGCTGTCTGGAGAAGGGCATGTTCCTGTTGACGACTTCTGTGTACGAGACAGTGCGATTCATCCCACCGCTCAACATATCACAGGAGGACTTGGCAAAGGGAGTACAGATCTTTGAGGAGGCGGTGGAAGAGATCGTGAAGGAAGGCTGATAGGGACAAGCAGTCTGCAGGACAAGTGTATGAATACCGATGCTGCTCAATTTGCAAGCCCCTGGCGCACAATCTTGGCACAAAGAGTCAGACTTCGATTTGAAACAGGTGGGGCTCGGCAGAGCGACTAAAAATGGGCTACCGCTGGGGTAGAACGACTAAGCCAGAAGCATGAACAACAATCGCATCTACGTATGTCACGACTTCATCCAGGGCCCAACGCGGCCACCGTCAAGGGACCTCGGAAAGAAGTAAGAGGTAAAACGTGTATAAAGGAGGTGGGAGTGGTCAGGAGTGGGACCGCAGCACGCGCGAGCGACGGTGATGTTTGTGCGCCGCGCCGCGGTGCTTGCACTTCGGCAAGGCCGACGATGGCGACGGCGCCAGGACGTGTGTCGAGGGCGTCGAGGGCGTCGAGGGCGTCGAGGGCGTCGAGCTTGTAACAGCTACTGCAGCAGCGGCATTGCTCGAAGCTGGCACTTTCGGTGGGATGACGCTGGCGAGTGTCGTCGAAGTCGGGCGCGTAGATGACTGGGTCGCTGCTGGCTTACTGGATGCTGGTGCTGGTGTTGAACTGCCGCCGCCGCCGCAGAACGTTATCAGGAGGTCAACCTGAAGGAAGTGGTTTTCAGGATGATGCGGTTAGAACGGAGATTGAAGGAAACGCACATTGTCGGTCTGGCAAGCAACCTGCACTTGATTGTCGTCTGGCTTGAAGAAGGCGGTAGAGCAATCCGGCGTTGAACCTACGCAGGATCACAACTTCGTCAGGTGGGATTCCACGGACACGTGGTCAGAAAGCTCACAGCTCGCGCCTTGGCCGTCACACCCATTGAAGAAGCTGACGGAGAGATGCAACAGCCATAAACAGGGAACAACTGCACACGCACCTGAAGGCCGTCGGGACATTGAGAGCATGTCTAGTCAAAGCGTCCGTCAGCACCAACTTCGACGCTCATGGCGCCGCGGAATACGCACGGGGGGATCAAGGAGATGTCAACACTAGAGCCACAACCAGCGCACGTCGGGTTTCCGAGCGTGAACTCGGTAAGCGCACAGTTCTCGCCGTTGAACAAGCATTGCCCTGTCTGCAGATAGCTTGCGAAGGAGGGCGTTCAGTATAGGCGGTATTGTTCGTGGCCGAGAATGCTCACGCTATGCCAGACGAAGCGGGACCGGAACTAGTGAAGTCGGAACCGTTTGAAACGATGTGTCCGCCGATGATGAGCGTGGGCTGGAACATAAAGAGAGCCTCGCTGAGATCTTCTCCAGCATGCAAACCTTGGCACTCACAGTCCCTTTACCACACCTTTGCGACGCAAGAGCTTCGTCATCACATGCATGCCACACGGGCCAGAAGGGAGAGCAGCTCACTGATTGTCAAAGCGAATGGTGTGAGACTCGGCGTTGACAACGGCTGCACCGGCGAGGAGCACGGACAGGAAGAGCGTAACGAAAGTGGGAGCCATGAGGGCGACGAAGAGTTGGAGGGTGGCCTTAAGAGGTGCCGAAAGCAAGCCTTGCACTGGAGGAACGTGCTGCAACCGTGTGTATGGAAAGGGGAAGGAAGAGAAAGGATACAAATTTAAGAGTCGCTGCCCAGCGTCAACGAGTTCTATATTTGGATCAGAACAACGGCGCTGGAGCGTGGAGCACGCACGGCCCTGGCGCGGCCTAGGCCTCGCCCTATCGCCGTTGAAGGACCGAGGGATCATTCATTATAAGTTACAAAAGCCTTCAATCCATCAAGTATGGACATCAGGTAGAGGAATGGAGAGCAGCAACTGATTAACACCGAGGTGTTTACATCGAACACATAACGAGGAAGTACTCGGAAGTACCGCCGTAGCTCAGACAGAAAACAAACGAGACCTATGATAACCTGTCCTGAAGAGAACGTCCGGTCGACTCGCCTGCAATATTCATCCTGTCAAACAGATTCAGCCCTTGACGATTGTGATTGCTATCGGTCCGTGGGCGCTGGGTCCTGCCGCGGGCAGGAACGGTGCCTCGACTGGCCTTCGTGCGGCTGGAGGAGGCCTGGGGCTTTGACCGCTTGTTATCGTCTGTCATACGATCTAGGAGGGAGGTGGACTGCGACGGCAGCGGCATGCGGGTTTCCGTACGCTCTGGTTCGGGGACCGGAGGAGCATGCGTCCGAAGGAGGTCCTCGGTAATGGGTGCAGGAGCGGAGGAAGCGTGGTACGGAGGCGAAACGTAAGGAGGCGTGGCTTCTCGCCGACGAGGGACGCGGTCCTCATACGAATGAGAGGGCGTATCTGCAGGCCTGGTGAGTGATTCTTCCGCGCGATGAGAGTAATATGCATCGTGCATGGCCGCGGGCTGCTCTCGGTGCTGCAAAGGGTAGTGCGATGAAGCATGATGGTGCTGGTCGTATGTCTGCCTGTTTTCGAACCTCGGCGGTGGCGAAGGCGGCAAAGGTGGCGAAGGCGATGGATAGCGTCTGCGTTCGCCTCGACTACCATCTGAGCCCGGCGTCCAACTACGAGGACGATCCCAGCCACCGGCCGAAGGATAAGCTAGAATCTCATCACGTTCGTAAGCAAGCCGACGGCGAGAAGGCGGTGGCTCCTGTTGCCGCTGTGAAGCGTGTACCAGCGTGCGCTTGGAAGGTACTTGCGCTTCGGGCGAGTCACCACGGTACATAGGGTGTACGCGGACCGGGGACAGAGAAGGCGACCAGTGATCACCGCGCCGGGGCTCGGCCTCGTTTCGTCGAGTTTGATACGGTTCACGAGGTGGGGAGTAACGAGCCGTTTGACGGCCCCGACTGTTGCTAGCAAGATCCGTCGGGCTATCGTCCCAAGCCTGTCGACGCGGAACTGCCACAGGCGCCGGGAGACCGCCCCAACCACCATCGCCTACATATCCGGTACTCGCGCTGTGATCACCCCACGCATGAGGATCGCCCCACGCATTTTGAGAGTCGCCATGTCGGAGAGGTGACCTGGCCCGAACGCCAGCGGAGGAGCCCGCGGAAAAGTTGACAGCTGCCGCAACGGAAGGCGGGGCTGGCTGAGGATCGCCTGTCTGCCGCGGTCGCTCCCAGTTCGACGGGTATTGCTCAGCGATACCAGGTCCAGGGCGTGACTCGCTGGGAACTCGCTGAGACGACACGGGGGACGCAGGACTGCGCTCGGCCTGCAAGGAGGCGTGTTGCAGAGTTGGCGACTCCGGTAAAGGTTCTTGCTTGACGGACTTCTCTCGCTTGACGGACTGCTCTCGCTTGACGGAAGGCTCTCGCTTGACGGACGGCTCTCGCTTGACGTGCAAGGCGACCTGAGTTGTCCTTGATGCGGTATTTTGCGGATTCGATTGAGCTTGAGATGCTCTAGCTTCGGATTTGACAGCTTTCCTATCGGCACGAGTTCCCGCGGTCGTGCGTTCGGCGCGCTCAGATGCCAGCGTCGTGCTCGTGAAAGGCGCGTCGATGCGGACAGCGCGGCCCGCCTCAGTCTGCGCGGGGACGAATCCAGGAATAGCATTCTTTTGCTTGAGCGACGTCGCCGGAAAGTCGGGTCGAGAGGGGAGAGACGCGTGGGGAGAGATGGATACGGGCGAATGTGACGCTGATGCTGAACGAGACGATGGCGCCGCAGAATTAGCAGGACTGATGCGGAGCGGGGCAGGTGCAGGAGGGAGGTGGGATACGGTGGACCTAAGAGTCGGGCCAGCGGAAGAAGTGGGTGGCGTGAGGCTCTCCGAGCCGTTCTTGAACTTGTTCGCCTGGACAGCGGCACGTTTAGCTTCATACACGCGCTGGCGCTCCTGTTCCTCGGCGACGGCTAGCCTTTGCTTCTCAGCTTCCACCTCCGCAATCCTGGCGCGCTCGGCCTCCTCCTCCACGATCCTGCGTTCAGCAGCTTCCTGTGCCCTCTGCCTTTCCTGCTCGGCTCTCTGCCTCTCCTCCTCAGCTCTCTGTCTCTCCTGCTCGGCTCTCTGCCTTTCCTCCGCGGCACGGGCTTCGGCCGCAAGTCGGTCCTCTTCCTGCCTCTGCGCGACGGCAGCTGCTTGACGTTCTTCTTCCGCTTGACGCGCTTCTTCGGCTAGGCGCTGTTGCTGTTCCTCGTATTGCGTGAGCGCCGATTGGATGCGATCCGTCGGCCCTTGCTCGCGCATCTGTCGGGCTTGAAGCCAGTCGTTGATGTCGCCCGTGTATCGGGCGATAGAACCAGCTTTCTCCCCTACGGTGCCAACCTCTGCCCTCATGCGAGTGAGCGCAGCCTCCATATCGTCGGCCGTAGTCTTCAAGGCCTGCGCCTGCTCGCGCATGGAAGCCGCCTCCGCAGACATCGTGTCCGCCCGTATTAGCATTTCTTCGGCGGCGGCACGCAGAGGGAGCATACAGTCACACGCCACTTGGACGGCGGAGGTCGCACTGGCGCTGCTGCCGGAGAGTTCGCTTGCCTTAGAGTCGAATCCGCTGCGAATTTCCGGGAGACCTTCGCCTCGTGCACCGATAAGAGACAGGAGCGTAGCAAGATCAGCAATGAGATCGGGTCGGATAGGTGAGGTCCCGAAGGTCGGCAGGGGGGACTGGGAGTCAGCGCTGAGGTGAGGTGCGCTCGGATTGGATTTTACAGACGAGGATCGCTCCGGAGATAAGGGTGGGTTCGATGATAGGGCGATCACGCTGGGTGCATGGATTGATGTGACTGGAACTCGATCGAAAGCCAGGTCTTGATGGGGTTCGTATGACTCGAGAGACAGCCCGGCAGCAGAACCTTGGGGATGACTGGCCGACGCAACGTCGCCATTGTCCATGTCGACATCCATGGCAGAGGTAGAGTCTCCTAAAACTTGAAGTAGACGAGGTCGTCCATGAGTCGGACTCGAGGAGGGGGAAGAGAAGGGTGGCTCGGAAGGAGCAGGCGATGGAGATCGATAGTCCGCATTCTCGCCTTCCGTAATGCGCTGTTGCAGTGCGGACAAACGTCCAATCGTAGTGAAACCAAAGCCGTCAAGAGGTGATGGCGTTGGGAATGTGCTGGAAGCGGTCACTTGAGCTTGCGACATAGTAACGATAGCGTCGTGTAGACGCTGATGGGGGCGAAGAAAGGAGAAAAGACGACTGTTACCGAGTTTCTCTGGTAAACGCAAAATGTGTTTATGACAAAAATGAGGAAGTGTGCGAACTAACTGCAGGAGATATCTTGATACACGACTTGGAAGACGAAAGCCACTTCAGAGTCGTGTGGTCAGGTGGGAAGAGGTGAAAAGGTGACACTGATAAGGATCTCGAAGCGTGCGCCTTTTTATGCATATGATTGAGCTTACAAATCAGAGATGTAATTTTCCGACCTTGTCGCGACGAGTCTGTCAATAAGGCTAAGTGAACTATATACGGGAGACTAGTGCGATGGCAGAAGGTAGCCCGACATACATAATTCATTCAAATTCTGCTTCATGCCGACTCAACCGACTGACGTGCGGCAATGGCAGGATATTGGGCTAAGCGCTTACGTACAGAGTAGCCTACGGCGTCATAAGTAGTAAGTCGCACACCGCGGGCGGCCGCCGGAGTCACTTAGACTCTCCGTACTTCAACTTGATCAGTTCATTTGAATCGCTATGAACTTGGCCGGCGAGTCACTACTTACTTGACTATGTAGGAGGTTTTTTTTTATTCTTATTTTATTTCTCGTCGCTTACCCTTGTACGGCGGCCCGGCGCCCCGCCGCGGCAGCCTCAGTGCAGCGGCCTCACAACTTCATCTGCCATCAGTGACCGACTCGTAAGTTATCCTCGCCATGCTCGACTCAGTCATTCGCCGCCGCCGCTTCGTATACCCACTCATAGGAGTTGCGACTTTGACATTCCTCTTCTTCCTCCCTGGACCAGCGCTGTTCCGTAGCCGCTCGCAACCGCAAGAGATCCACGCACTGTTGCACTACGTAGTGCACAAGCCCCAGCAGACACTGCCCCCGCTTGACCCCACGCGTCCCGTGAACTTGCAAGTTTATGAAAGCGGCGACTCGGAGGTCGCGAACTGGACAGAGCGGGTGCAGACGTTGGACAACGAGACGCCCCTCGTCGTTTTCAGCAAAGTGTGTCACCATTTCAGCCAGCCTCCTCTGCACTCGCGCTCACCCGGGTCTAGACCTACTGCCCGTAAGCTCCTGTTTTACGGACTGGGAATTGATGAACGGATGCGACGGGCCTAGGTACTCAAAGGCTGCAAAAGCGGTCCTCGAACAATATGACCTGTCCCCTGCCCCTAGCATCGTGGAGGTAGATCTCCGAGGTACGACTACCCCTTTATGCATGGTCACCATGGCTATGGCTCACTTCTGCTTCAGAGGACGGCGGCATTTTAAAGGCGCTCTTGACGCGCCTGACTGGACGGGGCACTTTCCCGAATGTGGTGCTGCAGGGAAAGACTCTTGGCGGGTATGACGACCTGTGGGCGCTGCACCAGGCAGGCGTCCTCCAGAGCACCTTTGAGAGAGCTGGTGTTAAGGTGCGCGGCAATGTCAGCGAGTTGACGGATTGAGCCGTGAAGGAGTTAAGAGGTATGTGCTTATGCACGGCCATTCCCATCAATATTGCGCCCTCTCTTCTGTGAATATCCATGAATACCGTTATCGCTTCACATGTATACTCAGCACAGAAGGCAGTTGCATTAGAGCGAGTATAGTACCGGGCCTGCGTAGGTGCGACCGTCAGACTCGCATCTGTCACCTATCCATCACACTGAATATCGGCTGCGCACTTAAAGCTGCTGAGCCTCCTTCGTCATGTATCCATTCAAAATCACTACGATGTCTATAGTCTGACTGCCCGCGGGGCCCAAGAGCACTTGGATCCATGCACGGGTCTGCATGGCTTCGACGTTGGTGAACCAAGCATGCACGATGACGTCCCCCGCGTAAATCCGCTGACAGGCGACATGGAGGGTGTCATTTTTAGGGCAAACCCTAAAGGGGAACGACGTTGCGATACCCGCACATCCCGCCATAGCAGCGTATCTGAAATAGCTTCTCCCGAGACATGGGATACCTGACACAGGAGCGCGTAGGACAGGAGCCTCAGACTTGGTGGGAGATTCGGAGGCGAAAACAAGGACAAAACTGGGCGAAAACCGGAGAAATAGGGAGAAAGTGTAGGCGCCGGTCAGGCCCCAGATATCGGCTTTGTTCAATTTCGCTCTGGACGCTGTCAGATCTCCCCCTTCTTCAAAATTCCTCGTATATAAGCCCACGTTCCTTTAGGCATGCACCGGCGCACCGACTCGCAACGCTTCCCCTCAATGAAAGGCATACCACCCCCGCCGCTCTCCTTCCACTACCGCGACGGGCTCGACTCCTCGCGTCCATCCCCGACTTCATCGCTGTACTCCCTTGTCGACCTCGTCCACCCGCGCAAACCCCGCCTGCGCACGACCCTCCTCTGCCTCTTCACCCTCATCGGGCTCACGACCTACATCTTCCTCATCGCCCAGCCATCACTCACCGCGGCCCCGATATCCCTGCGCAAGCCTGCGGCCCCCGTCGAGGAGCCGGCAAACTCGTGGCGGCTCCTCGCTGCAAACTACGCCGCGAAATACCGCAACGTCGCCGCCGCCGTCGTCGCGTCGCACCCCGAGGTCGAGCTGACGCCAGCCCAAGAGCTCGGCGCTGTCACCAGCTTCATGGTTGCGCTGCCACAAAATGTCATCCCCTTGACTGTCGATCCGTCGCGTCCCATCGATCCGCAGCTCGTTCTCGATTTTGACACGAGAAGCTCCCGCGCCGAGGCGGAGGTGGAGGATCTCGTAGCCGATGTTTGGGCTCGCAATCCTGTTGTTCTTTTTTCAAAGGTGAGTCGCGTTATCGCTCGTCGTGTCGCCCACACTCATTTGAACCCTCAGCTCCGTTCACCTATATCTCGGGAGGTGAAAAGCATTTTGCAGGACATGAAATTACGCCCCGAACCCACGATATTTGAAGTTGACCAGCGACGTGCGTGCCATTTTCCTTGTCCGCGCGGACTTTTGCTCACCATTTTTCTCCCTACAGCCGATGCCGAAGTCCTTGTACCTCTTCTTCACCGCCTTACGAACACCACAGTACTCCCCATTCTCCTCATCGGGGGCACATCCGTCGGCACTATCGAGGACATTCGGGATCTTGATGCCCGGGGCGACCTTCGCAAGGCTGTCACAACCGCTGGTGCCGAAGTCGGCGGCGCGAATAACAACCGGAAGAAGAACCGCCATAGATAACATCTTCCCTTCCTAACCCCTCTGTACACATACACGAACTCGCTATGGACACTAACATACGCTGACACATAGACGCAACTATTATCTTATGCCTTGTGGGCTTTCAGACGAATGGCCGTTTTCTCCTGCACATACTATTCTAACCCTATTTATCGGCGACCATTTGCTGTT
Organism: Auriscalpium microsporum; assembly: GCA_019914985.1. Lineage (NCBI taxonomy): Eukaryota > Fungi > Basidiomycota > Agaricomycetes > Russulales > Auriscalpiaceae > Auriscalpium > Auriscalpium microsporum. Next base: position 821,098 of record JAHLMG010000013.1, on the reverse strand, counting down.
TGTCTTCGCTTTATCTGCTTGTCACACCATACCCGTGCGCACGTCCCTGTGTCCCTCTTCTGGGGTTTTTTTTGGTACCCCGGTGTACGGAGCTAATCTTATTGCTACGGTTAGAGCCATGCGAAATGGCGATGCGTTCTTGACAATATCATTACTGTTGTCCATGTCTTGTGCAAGGCTCGCGAATGAAAAAAAAATGGTATAACTCATTATACAAAGTGGCCATAATATGTGCTCTACTCCATCCAACTTGCCATGAAACACAACTAGCTTAATCCTCAAAGCGGCTCCGGACTCCGTCGTGTGTCCTGGCGCGAATCCTCCTCGTCCAGCGCACGCTGGACAGAGGCGGCTTGCGCCTGCAATGGCTCCGAGAAGTGCTCTCGGAGGCGGGTCTCCGCTTGGCGTTTCACCTGCGGCAAGGCGCTGATCAGAATCACATCAGACAACACGCAGAGAAATCGGCCTACTTCTCGACCGACAGTCCCAGCTACATGCAACAAAGGGCCTGCTAGGTTCAGTTGGATAATGGCATACCTAGACATCCCAAAGGTTTCAGTGTTGAACGTGTAAGACAAGAGGTGAACGTACGAGCTAGCCAGGAGCACCAATAGTGTTGTGAAGTAGAGCGGGTTGAACAGCACCATCATCGCCTCGTTCCAACCGAGTACGACGAGTACGCCGTACATCCAGTACGGAATCTGTGCGATGCTTGACACTGTGCTCCGCTTGGCCTCGACGTAGTACGCATCGGCTTCGCGTCGGAAGCGGTTCGTGATGTCCAAAGCCTTTGTCTCGGAGAAAATGACGAGACTCGCGGCATAGTCGTATTCTTCCTCCTGGTCGGGAACTTCGGAAGGCGGCGAATACTCCAATGATGAGTCCTTTGGCGCAATTTTGGAATAGAGCGGTATAAGGTCCAGTGTCTGCAGGCTCAGGTCAGTATAACGCGATAAATGACAGAGGGGCTAGAACGTGCCTGGTCCTTTGCTTTCTTGAACGCGCCATCAATATCGTCATCAGGTTTCCACACCCTCGGCACTCCAGCCTCGTCGTACCGGAACCGTTCCTCGAAGTATGCACGGAGCTTGCCTAGTATCACAGTGTCCGCGGTCTGCTCATCAATCTTAGCGCGAAGAGCGAGCCATGCTCTGTGACGGAGGGTGGACAGTGCTGCCGTATTTTCGTCGTCGGTGCAGTCGAAGCCTGAGGATATCACACATCAAACAGGGAGTGCTGCTGTGCGAAAGCATACGTACTCTTCGCCTTGGCGAGATAGCTAGCCTCCGACTTCGCCAGGGTCTCCTTAAATGTACGCATGATGCTATCCCACATATCTGGAGCCGCCTTGTTCAAGTGCAAATCGACGGGCTCGGATATATGCTTCTTGATGTTTCGCTGCAGTCACTGTGAGCTCCGGCATCGCGCCCTCAAATACCCCACGCACCTCGATAGTGTTGACCATCTTCTTCGTTTCATCCTTCCGCAATTGGTCCCCGACAAGCCTCACCTCCTCGCGCAGCAACTCAAGTTCCTCCTCCCAATTCCATGCCGCCTCATCGTCAGCAACGACGGCCTCCTTCGCGCCCTCGACGAATCGTCCCTCGCACCGCCTGCGCGCCTGGCCCACAACGTCGGCGAAGTTGTAGCCCTCGCTGCGCAGCCCGTCCAGGATCTCCTTCTTGAACGCGACAAGGCTCGCTTTGTGCAGGTTTTTCAGCTGGCCAACAAACAGCGGTGAGAGCGTGGAGTCGAGCGTGGCGAGCAGATCAGTTCGCTTGCGTTTGTAGACACCTTGGTGATAACGCGACGCGTCACGATCGTATCGCGCTGTATGGCACGGAAATTGTGTCAGTGATGCTACTGTGAAGGCGGGTGGTGGTGTGTACGCACTCAGAGCTTGATTTCGCCAGCCCCGCATCATCTCACCAAGACCCTCGACGACCTTGCCTACCTCAACAGGCCGCTTCTGGGACTTCGCTTGTTCGTTGAATTCGGCCAGAGCACCCGCCGATATTTCATCGCAGCGGAACTGCGCAAGTAGCTCCTGCTGTGTAGGCAAATCTAGGTCCTTGTTCGTCTGTACTTGTTCCTACAAGGTGACTGCCCTTCAGTAGTCTTCTCCCTGGGAAGGCGCCCTAGACCTACCCAGATACCCTCCATATAGAAGGCAACACCATCGGCCGGAATTCGCTTGTGATATGCCGGTTTGAACAGATAATTATCACTCGACTTGTCCACAAATCGCTTCCGAAGCGCTTGCACGTCCGCTTCGAACTTGTCGGCCGCAAGAATCTTGTGCGGAAGCGCCGTGAACGCAAGGTCAAAGTAGTCTGCCAGCTGGCGGTCCTGTAGCTCCGCTGGCTTGGACAGGCTGTCCCAAATGCGCTGGAGGTCGGCGGTCAGCGTCGCTTGCAGGTTCGCGAGCGGTGTCGTGCCAATGTGGTCGCGTATCACGAAGAGGAGCATGGTGCGCTGATTCACACTGTACGGGTATTGGCTCAGTCGTACGCCAGTAGTCGACTTACAACACACCTGTCCTGCGTCTTCTTCCCGAACAGTCCGAGGTTCACCTCGAAGACGGTCTTGAGCAAGCCCATGTTCGCGCCCTGGTAGAGGCCGACCTGGTGCTCCCATAGGTTGATAATGAGGACCTCCGAAGAGGCAAGAGAGAATAGCGCGGACTTGCGCTCAAAGTCCTGTGGTGGGCGTCAGTGATGAATGAACGCGTGGAGACGTGGAGCGCGCACCTGGTCCTCGCCTCGTTCGCGCCCGTCCGTGCCCTCCACATCCATCACCAGGACGTTCATTTCCTTGCCTCGGCACATCCATATGCCTAACACGCGTTGTGAACGCCGGTGCGGGCAGGGGATGCCAGGTACACACCTTTGGTGGTCTGCTGTCGCTGGGTCTCGTCCATGACGTCGAAGTTCGTGCCGAATAGTCTGTTCAATAGCGTACCTTAGAGCACCATTAGTACGGTATGCATCACTGGTAAATCAGAGGATGCACTTTTGCCTGTCGACTGCGAGCCAAAGACGGCCACGATGTCATAGTCGAAGCCCGCGTCACGCAATGCCCATGTTTCAAGCTGAGGGTTGAGCTCCTGCCTGGTACAATGTTGGAAAAATCAGGTGCAGCATTTGCGGCACGTACGTGAACTCCTTGGCGTCGTTGATGATCTGTAACCTGTCTGAAGTTCCTGCGCTCGTCGAATTTGGTCGGCCGTTAACTAGCGACTTGGCGTGTTCTTGGAGAGATGAGACTTCGGGCGACAATCCATTCGATAAAATAGCGTCCGGCGCAGACATTCAGTGCAGAAATTGTGACACTTTGAAGGAGGAGATGAGCAGGCGGAGGACAAGGGTTGTTCGGCTTGCCTGCTCGCGCGGCGCGCTTGCGGCACAATCTTACGTAAACTGACAGTCGCCGACTCGGCCGACTCAGATTTACTACACTGAACAGCTATGTAGTGCGAGCACTTACACCTTGCAGCCAGCCACGACTCTAGGGAAATCCATTATGCAGGACGTGCGTCTGAAGTCTGAGTACATAGTATAGAAAATGATTTCCACCCGACAAGCGCGCCTTCAACAGTTTCGGTAATTGAAACTCTACCCCGCACGGGGGTCCGAGCGAAGCATTCCTTACAGTGCTCACTCTCTTCTCTCCTCTCCATGGACCCCTTCGCCACATCCAAGCTCTTGTGGACACCGCCAGCACCCAAGAGAACCAGGGTCGAGGCGTTGCGGCTCTTCGTCAACAGGACACGAGGATTGGACTTCAGTACGTAGTACTATCCCGTAGTCCTCGTCGTGCTCTAACCTAATGAATACAGAGGACTATCACGAGCTCTACCAGTACTCCGTGTCTGACCACAGGTTCTGGGGTGACCTTTGGAAGTTCTTGGGTATCATCTACTCCAACCCACCGACACAGGTCCGTCCCCGCCCATGCTCCTTGACATACAGTTAACTAGTGAGCAGGTTGTCGCCGATGGTTATATCAAGGAGGTACCATTGTGGTTCCCCGGTGCCCGCCTTAACTATGCCGAGAACCTCTTGTGGCGTAACGACGACGCGATCGCAATCACGGAGAGTGGGGAGTCGGGCGCGTTGTGTCGATATCGTATCGCGACCTGCGAGATAAGGTCCGCGCAATGGCAAATTCTTTGCGGGTTCAAGGCTTGCAAGCGGGAGACCGTGTCGCAGGTACGTACTTTTTCTGCCCCTTTTCAGAGCGCGTGAGGGTGTAGGATAGCTGCATTCATCGGAGGCCTCATGCCAGTTCCGGCCGCGACGTAAATTGATACAGCAGGTCGATAGTCTGACAATATTGTTCCGCAGCTATTATTGCGAACAACATCAATGCTGTCGTTCTCGCGCTCGCAACGGCCAGCTTGGGCGGCATCTTCTCCAGCACCGCGACGGATATGGGGGTCCAGGTGAGCCTCTTACTTCTCATGGCTTAGAGCCTTCCTGACCGCCTCGTCGATAGGGCGTATTAGAGCGCTACCGCCAAATCCAGCCAAAGTTTATCTTCTCCGAGACAGAAGTCTCGTACGCGGGCAAAGACATCAATCTAGTTCCCAACGTGCTAGAGATTGTGAAAGACCTTACCTCGAGGGGCTTAGCGCGTGTCGTTCTATTCCCCAGCTTGAAGACGGGGAAGGAAGTTGCACCGTCGGTATTGAACAGCATTAAAAACAGGTGCACGGCTTCGCCATGATTCAGCGACAGCTCTGACAGCGCACGCAGCTTCTCGCTTGCACAGTTTTTGTACTCCGGAGACGGCCGTCCTCTCACCTTCGAACAGCTACCGTTCGAGCATCCGCTTTACATTCTGTACTCATCAGGGACGACAGGGGCACCAAAATGCATCGTTCACAGTGCAGGAGTACGTCTTGAGCGTTCAGGCATTCTAAGATTGGATTGACCACTGCTTTCCGTTTCAGGGCGCACTAATGGCGACGAAGAAAGACATCGCTATCGGCCTCGATCTGAACATGGATGAGACGTACTTTCAATACACAAGCGTAAGTTTAGTTCCACCGGAGCTCGGGCGGTGCTCCCTGACCTCTGTCTTCAGACCGCGTGGATGATGTGGCCATTCATGCTTTCGGGTTTGGCGTGCGGCGCTCGCATCATTACTTACGACGGCTCGCCGTTCTACCCGGACGTCAAAGGCTTTCTCAAATTCATCAGCGATCAGCAGTAAGTCAGCATCCATTGCTGTCTACTTGAAATTGCGCTCTAGCACGCCGCATGCACGTAGTGTCACCGTCCTCGGCACGAGCCCGCGTTTCTTGTCGGAGGTTCAAGGAAGGGGAATCAATCCATGTGAGGAAGCTATAGCGCTCTTGGAAGTTACCGTACTAATCAATACGTGGAATAGTGGCAATCGGCGATTTCAGCGGGCTGCGCGCGATCATGTCTACCGGTGCAGTGCTGACCCCGCCGATGTTCGAATGGTCGTACAAAGCCTTTGGCGGCGCGGCCATCGCGTCGTCGTCCGGTGGTACGGACATTTGCGCTTGTTGTACGTCTTTGAACCGACGAACCCCTGAGACCCATGTTGATTGATGGATCAGTCGTCACCGCGGTTCCAAGCCTGCCCATCTATTCTGGAGGTGAGATGCCCAAGCTGTCGCGCGAAGCTCCCATGGCTGAAGTAGAATGGCTCGTCAGAGATTCAAGGCAAATCACTGGGGCTTAAGGTGGAGATCTTCGATCCGTCTGGGAGGAATATCGAGGATTCGGGAGCACCGGGCGAGCTTGTCTGCACCCGGCCGCACCCATCTATACCCGTCAAATTTTGGGGTGACGATGCGAAGGGCACAAAGTTTCTCAAGGCGTACTTTAACGTTTTTCCCGGTGCGCCCGATATTGACCTTTTTGACTTTTCCCCCTGAACCCCGGCAGGCGTCTGGCGGCATGGCGACTTCATCGCGCGCAACCCAAAGACCAAAGGCCTGATAATCTACGGGCGCAGGTAATTAGAAATTTGTCCGCTCATATACCCTGGCTGAAAATTTTATCAAGCGACGGTGTCCTCAACCCGTCGGGGGTGCGCTTTGGTTCGGCCGAGATCTACACAGTGCTCGAGCGCTTCGCGGACGTGATCGACGACTCGATCTGCGTGGGTCAGCGGCGGCTGCAAGACACAGACGAGCGCGTGCTGCTCTTCCTTGTCATGCGCGCTGGGTACTCGCTCAATGCTGCCTTGGATCAGCGCATCCGCGACGCTGTACGGAGTGCCCTCAGTCGGCGGCACGTGCCCTCGTACATCTTCCAGGTGGACGCCATCCCGGTACGTCGCTCGTATTTAGTGCCCATCCGGGCCGATCTGAGTTTACGCTTGTGCGCAGTACACGGTGAATGGGAAGAAAATCGAGATCGCGGTGAAGCAGATCGTGTCGGGGATGGATGTGAAGCCGAGCGGGGCGGTCGCGAATCCGGAGGTGCTGAAGGACTATTACAGATATCGTGAGATAGAAAACTTTGCGCTGGTAAAGGCGAAGTTATGAACTGTGGGGGTAGGCTAGTAGCCCGTACGGCAAGTTCTCCAACTCACGTATTCAATTTGATATAGTAGGGCACTACTACTTTGCGACTGAAGAGAATCATAGAGCCACTCGTGTTTCTGCTTTAATCACTATCGTTTTCAATGTCGACGGCTACGGGAATGTGAGACCCACGAGTACATGACTGCTGTTGTTGGATGTCATTACGAGCAATGCAGCACACTATGTCAATGACAATATTCTGATTCTCTCGACATGGTAATAAGAGCACAGATGCAAACGTAGCCGGAGTCAATATATGTAAAACGAGGTATGCAAGATGTGTACAGTTGCTGGATGTGAAGTCTACAGATGTCGAATGTAGGTGGGCAACAATGATACACGGTTCGATACAAGCAAAGTAGAAACAATGATACAAAGCGACGGTAGGAGCGGAATGATGGGTAGGCGCGAATGGGAGAGCGAAAATGGATATCACAAAGGAAAGGAAGACGAGCCCAAGCAAGAAATGTGGGCGAAGATTAGGACAGCTGCTCTCTTGCGAGACATACGCTGCTACTGTGCGTGGCGACACCTCCGACGCCATTGTTAGGCGTCGATGAGACACGTTAGCCTTGATATTGGTCGTGCGTGAGCACCGACCAAAAAGGGACGCTGGAACTACGCCTCTTACACCTATGCTGGTGGACCGGCCATGGCGTCGAAGTTGACGAACTGCATCATCGCCTCATCCCCTTGCTCGGCGGCGGGCGGCTCGCCCGTCTGCGGCGTCCGCAGGTCCCAGTCATTGCCGACGCGCTGGGCGCTGTTGAGTCCAGGCGCAACCATCCGAGCAGCGTGCGAGTTTGCGTTCAACACTCGCTTGTGGGCCTCTAGATTGCACGCGTCCATGAGATCGCGGAACTGCTCCGAGGACCCGCTCGCCATCGACGCGTCGCCAAAGTTGCCCATGCTGATGTCTAGGTTGTCACGCTGAGTGTAGTCGGGTGCGCCGGTGAACAAGGCAGCGAAGTCGTCAGGGTGGAGCCCATCGTCCAGGGCAGGCATCTGAGCGGTGAACGGAGGCATTTCGAATTGGACGGCGGCGGCCTAAGCAGTGTGTTAGTGCGTGGCTGGAGGACGTTGCGAGGCGACTCACGTGTTCGTGATGTTGCGGCATCCCGACCATAGGCTCGCTGAACTGGGTGGACTGCCAGCCAGCCACAGGCACGCGTTGCGCAGTAAAGACGGGACTTGGGCTTGGCGCATGTTGCATCGCTGGACGCCACGTGGGGTGAGAGGCCGGGAGGTAAGCCGGGTACGGCGGCGGCGGCAGGTAAGATGACATGTCGTGTGGATGCGACAAGGGGTATGCCGAGCCCCACTCCTGCTGGTGACTGCCAGCTGGAAGCATCAAGAAACTGGAATTCGCAACGGGCGCAAGGTGGGGTGGCTGCGAAAAGTGTGCTTGTGGCACTTCGCGCATTTGTGGGCCATCCATCGGGAGAGGGAGGGGGTGGGGAGACGCCGGAGATGAAGCTGATGACATTGGAGGGGAAGCGGAGGCGTCGGAAGCTTGGTGGAGATATATTGCATGGATGGCCGCCACCCCTGCGCTCGGCGGCGCGTCGAACGGAGTGGACTTCTGGCGTGCTGTTCTCGCCTTTTTCTTTTCCCTTTGCTTCTCTGCCCGCGCCAGCTCCTTGTCAGCCTTTGTCATCGGGGCAAATTTGTACCCCGGATACTTGAGGGCGTGTTCTTCCTTTTCGCGTTCGGCTCGCCTCTCGTACTCCGCGCGGATCTCCGCCGTCTCGCCCTTCCACATGACTGCGATGGCCTTGGACACGTCGGCTTGTAATTGTTTTGGTTGCCCGAGTGCTAGAGCACGGAGTTCCTTGGCCATGTCCGAACGATAAATAATCCACGCATTGCGTGGACGAGGGGGCCGAGTCTCATGCGCCTTGGGCGTTCGAGCTGGACCGGACATTTCAGCAACGGTGACAGTGATGGCGGGGAAAGGGGTAAAGGGGCAGAGAGGAAGGACGCGTGGGACGAGGGGTAGAGCAGAAGGGGGAGGAGGAGGAAGGAATTTATATCGTTTGGTTTGTGGGTCCAGCCAACCAACGAGTTTTCGCACTCCGACGGCCACACCGATGTGAAAAGCGAGCCTTGCAGGCTGCATGTGGCTTCAATAACCACCAAAGTTCGCGTCGATAAGTGCTAGTAGTCCTAGTACAGCTTCGACAGCATGGCCAGTGCGCGCACGAGCGCAAAGCGCGCGCGGGTGTAAAGTCACGCAGTGACGCAACGCGTCGGTAACAAAGTCACAGTCACGCGAGACGCTCAGCTTGCACTGCCAGTGGCAGTTGATCCTCCTCGAGGATTCGGAGAGTACGAAGGTCCATGTAAGCCCCAAGTGCTCGACAGAATGCAGACGAGATTTTGAAACGTACCTCATACAAGCCATTCGAGAGCTAGAGTTCATCAGATGCTCAGCTTATCGGTTAAACCGGAACCACTTGTGTGTTTCCCCTGCGGCCAGAGAAGTTACATTGATTCCAAAGGAGACATGGCGGATGCGAACGGACGCAAGGAAACAGGCGAGTGACTCTGAGAACTCAGGAGCTGCAGTCGGGATCGACCTTACGGGCGCACGACGCCAAGTAGTCACCCGAGGGTTGCGCGATGTGAAGCAAGTCTCAACGTCAGCGGCAGATTTGTCGCACAAGGACAAGGTAGAGGCTGGTAGAGGCTCAGGTTGCAGGAGGTTATTAGCAATTGCGCACGTAGATGTCGTCGAGATGGCGGCATTCTAGTCGGAGTCATCCGCGCGGTGGCGCGCTGGCACAAGGCCGTTCCTTCAAAAGTTTTCTACTTCCTATTGCGCTGAACACGCTCGGCTTTCATTCTTCGTCTCCCTGTTGCCTCTTATCAAACCTAATCCGTGGACTAATATCGTCTCTACTGCCTAGACAGAGACACCCTAGACCCAACTAGACAGCTATATCTAATGTTTCTTCCCGCCGTGGCCAACTAGACATATCTTACTCCCTCCCCCTCCACGCCCGACGACTCCTTCCACTGTTACCGCTCTTTTCCTACTCACCTGGGCTTGCTGTCGACAGCTGATAGTGACGCAATGATCACTACAAAGCCGAGTAAGCCGTATGTCTCTCCATGAGGATGCTCGTCAGTGCTGCCATGCTCATCCTCTCAAAGTGATGCATCTAAGTACCGCGCTCAACGGGGTCGTCAGTGTTGTATCGTGCGTCGCCTGTGTCTGCTCCTTCGTCGCCCACTCACCCACCCACTAGTCCCGTACCGGCATCCACGTACTGGTCCAGCGCGCTCTCCTCCCGCCTCACCTCCCTCACCTCCCTCTCCGACATCTTCCCTAATTCCCCCACGAATCCCGCCCTCACTGCCTTCGATGCCGAGGAATTGGCCCTTTTACACGCTCTTCAATCCCTCCGCTCCAACCGGAACGCCCGTGCGCCAATCTCGCGCCTGCCCCCCGAGCTTCTCGCGCAGATTTTTTCACTCTGCGCGGACACGGACAGGATTGCCACCGACCACGTCGACGAGCACGACACCCCGGAATCGCACGCAAGCTCTCTGATGGCGATAACGCATGTGTGCCACGGTTGGCGCGCGCTTGCGCTGGATTGGCCTTTCCTGTGGTCCTTCGTCGACTTTAGCCTCGGCGAGGCTCGCGCAAGCGAAATCGTGCGCCGGGCACGGAGTGCCCCCCTTGCCTTTTTTGGAGGCATTATGGGCAGTGGTACAGATGCGGTGCGCCTGATCGTCGAGAACAAGGCACGCATCGCCTCATTACGGTTGCGTGCACATGGGCGGGTGTTCGGCGCGCTGTTCAAGAGATTGGGAGGAGACGTGCCGACGTTGGAGAGGTTGGATCTCACCGAAGACGATGAAGACGACCATGGGCAGCGCGATGTCGCACAGCCTGATTCCGACACCCTGGACGCCCCAGACGCAGTGGGCGGTATCCCGGCGCAGGTCGTAGCCCTCCATATGCCGCGCCTTCGGCACCTCACCCTCGTCTCCGAAGCCGCGTTGGACTGGAGCGCACTTCACCTGCCCGCCCTCGAGTCGCTCGCCGTGAAGCTGCAGGAGTCTGCACCGTTCCAACCACCGCCATCGCTCGGCGCAATGCTCAGCGCGCTCGAGGGCATGCCTGGCCTCAAGACCCTGAGCATTTCCAACGACCTGCCCGCGGCGCCGTCGCACTCCCTCCTGCCGTCCACACTAGGGGTGGGCCCGGAACGACCCGTCGCGCTGCCACACCTTGAGCAGCTCGAGCTCAGCGGCGGCTTGGTCGCCTGCGCACATCTTCTCACACACATCGTGGCGCCCCAGGGCGTGACGCTGAAGATGAACGTTGACTGCGAGCTTGTGCTAGCCGGGGAGTACAGCACATACTTCGAGGGCGTGCGGACATGGATGGGACGTGCGGACGCTAGAGGCGCCATCGATGAGAATGGCGATGTGGGGTTCGCACCTGTCGATGCCGCCGTAACGTCGGTGGCCGCGTCAACCCACACGCCGAACATGGTGGTTGTTTCTGTGACGCGCAACTACCACAGCAGCTTGCCCGCTGTCGAGCTCGCTCTGTCGTGGGGTTGCGGCGCGGGGAGCACTCGCGCAGCGCAGAAGCAGGCGCTCGTGATCACACAGGCCGCGTGCGAGCTCTTCGCCGGCGCGCAGCTCGCGGGCATCCGGATGGACAGCCCGGCTTGGACGCACCGCGCGTGGGCAGCCCTGTTTGCGCGCTCGCCGGGCTTGCACACGGTCATTGCGCACGGATACGCCGGCATCGCGCTCTGCGTGGCGCTTCATGAGTTGGACGAGGCGCAGGGCGCGGGCGTCGCACTGCCGGGGCTGGTGTCACTGGTCCTGAAGGACTTCACGGAGGTGGACAAGGGCGCGCCGCGGCTCTGGGACGATCTGCCGTTCGCACAGGCGTTCCCAGCGTGGCTCGCGGATCGCGCGGCGAAGGGATACCCTGTGGGTAACGTGGTTATAGATGCGGCGCGTAGTCGCGAGGGCAGTGCTTAAATAGAGGTTGCATGACCGTAGACCGTAGAGCTCACAAGGTCATCTGAAATGTGTATGGTAGAAACATTAGAACGCTGATCAATAGCACAGCCTCTTAGTCGGAGCTACCCCGGGTAGTAGTACATGTACAACAGTGTACAACTACAAGGCATGCCGGAGCTCCGCTCCGCCCGACAGTGTGTAGAGTTCATGATCATTGCGCGCGCCTGGCAAGTGGCACGTTGCTATGAGTTCTGTTGGGCTAGCAGGGGGCCGGAGTCTACTCAGACTCCTTGCTATGCTCAAGGCTCCACTGAAACGGGTCTCAACCGGAGTCTGAGTATAGGCCAGCTCTGCCAAGTCGAACACTGTTGGTAAGCTCATTTATGTTTGCCACCTGCCTCTGCGGTCACGGTGTCTCCACCTCCATATTCGATGGAACAACGGAGCTGCACATTGTACGTTCAACGCGCGCGGACGGGTGGCTAGCTTGGTTCGAACGGTGCCATATGCTCGACGGTCAGGAGCGCGAGCTGATCACAAAATTGCGCATCAGCTCGATTGAACTGATGGTGAAAAACGAGTGGCGGCGTGCACGGGAAAGGCAGTTCATGCCGTGTAAGGACAGAAAATGGCCAAACAAACAACAACCGACGGCTGTCATAATCTTAAAGTAAGAGTAATAATCATCTGCAGATTTTCCTGAATCAGAACCTTGCGGTGCACGACTGTTCGATGGTATCCTACATCTAACATCCTTCCCGGGCCACAGCGAACTTCGTGCCTCATGCCGGGGTGGCCCATAATCCTAAAATGTTGGCGACAATATGCTGGCAGTAACCAGCATATAAGGTGGTACGTATGATTCGTACAACACATATGTCATGTCTGATACTCAACCATCTCTTTGAGTTAGAACCCTCTCAGCGAGATGTACAACCGCCCAAACCCTCGGAAACTGGCTTGAAATAACCGCCGACAAGGACTCGCCGGGGGTTTCGGCTCTCTATTTCCAACGCTAACTCGAGCTCGCTGCAATACTAATACCGGTTCACCAGTGCTATACGGTTGCAGCGTATGCCAGCCCCCGCGCGCATGTAATCCGGCAGCAAGTTTGCGGCGAGTCGTGATTCCCGCTCGCGCCCACTGTCCTCAGGCTGGTGATGGAAGCGCGGCCGCTCGCACTCTCGAGTATCAGGCTTCCCTGCGCCCATCTCGCTCGCATCGCGCTTCTATCTGTCGTATCACAGCCCTCCGTGTGCCCAGTGATTGGCGCTCCGCCTGCGACTGACTGTAGAAAGGAATACACACGTCTTGCCGGCAGCCGGGCAACCTGCAGCGGGGGCTTCGTATTCGGACAAGATGATGGAAGGCAAGATGGCGCTGTAGCGGTGCGTTTTGTTGCTCTGCCCTCACCGTGCCGAAAGATCGAGGCTTAGCGTCTCATAGACGTGGGTTTCGCGGCCTTCGCATATAAGTAAGTCCCCTCAACTTTCTTTGGAGTAAGGCGACCCTCCAGCACGCTAAATTGCACTCGATCCAAGGGCTGTCCTACCATCCTGTCTGCCCCCCGACCCCTTCTCCTCTCCCGCTCGTACGAACCGTTACGATCGATGAGCTCCCACTTCTGCTGCTGCCTCCCGCTGCGCTTCGGCGTCTTCATCATCTCTGCATTCCAGACCTTTTCGTTTGCTTTGACCGCCGCTGTGACTTGGTATCATGTCGCTGGACACTGGCGTACGTGTCCATCAACACCTCGATGGGCTTTACTGACATGCGTCATCATCATTCAGCCGAAGGAATAGACGGTAGAATGAAACAAATCGCAATCTTATTTGCGTTATATTACTCGTTTGCGACCTTAGGGGCACTTCTAGGGTACCAATTTTTTCTATATTTCCCTTCGACACCGATAAACCTTGCCCCGCAGCTTCTTTGGCGCTATATCCCGATCGCTTCGGGGTGTTCAGGTCTACTTCAACTACATGGCGGGTGCCTTCTTGATATCGCTCGTTCTCGACGGGGTAGCCCTCTGGGGTGTCTTCGGAATGAAGCGCGATGCGTTTGAGAAGGGCTGCATCAATGGCTCAACAGATCAGACGATCATCGACGATTGCAACAAGAAGTCTTTCTTCAGAGAGGGGAAAATAGCCTTCACGGTATGCATTGTGCTCAGCATCCTCGTGCAGCTCTGTACGTTGTTGTATAATGCCTCCCAATTTGCGTTCCCGCTGACCGATGCGATGCTGTCCATAGGGGCGCTGGGGATCGTGTCGAAGTACGGAGACAAGCTGCAGGCGGAGCAGGCGTGGCGCGAAGACGCGCCGGACGTGTTGCCCATGGTGGGAGCGACAACGCCGAAGTACGGCGGGTACGCGTCCGCGTCGCGCACGAGCATGGAGGGTGAGCCGCTGACGGGCCCAAATTACTCGTATCCGTACGTCGATGCGCAGCATTCGTACGGCCAGGGCCCGTACGACCCGCCCCAGCCTCCGGTGGCAGCTCAGTCACGGTATCAGTAGTTTTGGATATCCCTTCCAGTACGTCGCGCGATGGTTCACACCATCTAGCTTATGTTCCTCGTGTCTATGTACCTACATACAGCCTTTGAGCCTCAAGCCTTTGATCTTTGCAAAAACTCGGTCGGACAAATCATTTGTTTCGGGGTTCCGGATGTGAAGTTGAGCGACGGGTTTCCGTCCGTCAATATCCACCGGTATTTCCCTGATCCTTCTTACATCGCCAATAATATGTACCACGCCGCGCCCGTATAGTCCCTCGCGCGAGCATGCGCAACAACACTCTTCGGGCGCTACCCGTTGGATATCTCTTCCGTGACGTCTTTGCCCACCATGCCGAACTGTTCGAAATTCTCGCACTCCATGCCCGCGAGCTCCAGATAAAGACATATCTCAGTCCGTCCGGACAGCTCTGTGACATCGTGTATCAGATGCCCGAGTCTACGCGAAGAGTGGCGACGAAGACAGCTCAGCTTGGAAGGTCCGCACCAGCCACTCAGTCAAAGCCAAGCGACGAAACTGAAGAATGCTGCTGCAGCACAGCATTGCGCGCGGTGAGACTGTCGGATTTGCGATGCGATTGCCGGAGCAATGCTGCCAGCGGTTAGATGCGAGAGATTGCATCGTTAAGGCAGTTGCCAGTGGGTGGGAGATGTATGACTATCACATTAGCATCGCGGCGGACCGTGGACCGCGAGGGCATCATTCTCGACGGGGTGCAGGAACGGGCGCTGTAGCATTGTGTACTAAGAAAGTCCCCAGTCCGCGAGAATTTGTCTCGGGCGTGGCCTTCTGCCAGGAAACGGATGCCTGTAGGCTGTAAGAAGACCGGCCATACCATGGTCAGCCGATCGCAGCGACAATCTGTCTGGCCGGCGTCCGCATTGGTTGGGGAGAATAATGCCGCGGGAGGGAAGAAAATGGACCCCTGCGACCGCTGCTTGGAAGGGTGACTGGCTATAAGCTCTCACGGCGGACTTGCGGCGAACACCAGATGCTGGGCCTTATCCAGTGTTCAGATCACGTCCCTGCTGGCCAGCATCTGGAGATCCTGGGCCGTTCCGGGTAAGGAGAAATGGAGGACGGACTCCACGAGGTCTGGTCGCACTGCCATGAGCTGCAATTTTAGCAAATTTTGGTATCTCAAAGGACACGTTCCTTTCTGATAGGCCATCTGGGGTCCCAGATATTGCCTGTCCTCGGGGAAATTGCGGGAGCCAGGATGGTGGGTATCCTATTGTTCGTCGAACGGTGGCGCAAGGACGCTATTGTCGCTTGAAGCCAAGTCTCAGCCGCGCGCGCCTAAAAATCAACAACTTCCAAGCTGCTACCACCACATCCGCTCGAGCTCGCGCACGCAGTGGTCCTCCTACGGACGCCGTAGGACTTCAAGGACTCCTGGACATCAAAGCCACAGCGGGCAAACGTCGCTTTTGCGGTGGCGGTGGCGGGCGGAGTGCGAAAACCAATTGGCGGAGGCCATTTCGGGGCTTGGACCAACAACTGGACCCACAAATCCAAACGCTATAGAAATGCGTTCAACTTCGCTTTCAACGTCGCGCTCATCTTCTCCCTATCCTTCAACCACCTTCGTTCCCTTCTCCATCACTGTTCTTACCGCTGCCAACATGACCGGTCCAACAAGAACGCCCAAGCCCGGAGACAGGCCACCACGGCCACCCAATGCATGGATTCTGTATCGTTCTGACATGCTCAAGAATCTCCCTCCTGTCGAACCCGGGCAGCCCAAGCGGCCGCAAGCCGATGTTTCTAAGGCCATTGCGGTTATGTGGAAGGACGAGACGGAAGAGATTCGCGCTGAGTACGAGAGGCGCGCCGAACGTGCAAAAGAAGAGCACGCCCTGAAGTATCCAGGGTATCGTTTCGCGCCTATGAAGAAGTCGGACAAGGAGCGGTTGAGGGCAGAGAAGCTGAGGGAGAAGGCAGATGCGAAGAAGGCGCGTCAGAAGTCGACTCCGGCCGATACCCCGCCCAGCGCCAGTGCGGCGCACATCCACTCCCTGCTGCTGCATGCCTCACACCAAGCTTCCGACGCCGACGCGTCGCCGCCCATGTCGTCTGCATCATCACCAGCACCGCCTACCCCCGACTCCTTCCGGAGCAGCAGCCTGCAGCTGCGTGACTTCTCCCAGCCACATGCCTGCCCATCACCCCAACCTGCTCCCGTCGCGAGTTCGAGCTCCCTGATGCTCCCAACAGCCCATTATCAATCTCTGGCAGGCGGCTCGCACCCATTGTCGCGTCCGAACACCGTGCCACCGCTGCCGGCCTACATCGAACAAGCCCCCATGCCCGGTCCATCTTCTCTGCTCGGGTGGCCGACATCGGTGCAAGACGCACGAGCGCACGTCCCCGGCGCGCAAGACGCGAGCTGGCAGCCTACACAGCTCACAGAGCCTTCCATGTCCCAACAACTCGCACAGGTGCGCCGTCTCCGAGCTCATTCCAGCCCCACACTGACACGCTTCTTAGGACAACGTGACTTTCCAACTGCCTGCACTCAACGGCCAGACACTTCCTCCCCTCGACGAAGGGTTCCTCCCGGAGGACTTTGCCGCCCTGCTCGCGGGCACGACCGACCCGACGGTCTACACCATAGACGGTGTCGACGCTGGACTCACAGCGCTGCCGCCCGACATCATGGACCTCAGCATCGGCCAGTTCGACCCGTTGCCCGGCGGATCAGAGCAGTTCCGCGACCTCCTTGAGACGTTCAACTACGACGCGTACAACGTCGAGCTCGACGCGAACTCGCACGGCGCGCAGATGGCAGGGCCCGTGCTCAGCGGCGCGCAGCCGATCCAGGACGACTGGTTCTACGGCGACTTTGAGGCGCCGCAGACGGGCGACGCGCCGCCAACCGCGCCCGCCAGCGAGTCGATGTTGGAGTACTTCAACTTTGACGTGCTGGGCGCGCCGCCGCCGGCGGAGGCGCAGGAGGCGCAGTCCCGCGCCACGTCGCTCGGGTCGGCGGCGGGCCACCAGGCTGCGCACGGCCAGCATCACGGCCAGCGCATCTCGTCGACGGCCACGATCGTGTCGGAGGCGTCGGATGTCGCCGACACAGACGCGCAGCAACCGCAGCCAACCGTCTACAGGCCGCCGGCGGGCGCTGCGAACGCGGGCACGCGGCGCGTCGCCGGAAGCTGGCGGCCGCCGTATCCGACACCTGACTCCCCGGGCGCAAACAACGGGTGGGTTGCTTCATGAAGAAGAAGGACCGCGGTGTATCGCGATTCATGATCATGACCTATCACGCTCCTCGACATCTGACGGCTCTTGTCCTTTCAATGCCAACCACGCGCTGCTCCTCCCCATCATCCCTGTTCTCACTTGCTATCCAATTGCTATCCCTCGCAGCGTGCCCCATCCCCCCATCCCCTCCGTTCCGTGTGATATATCTTTGCTGTCAACCCTCCGCTATCATCGTTTTGCTGTCGCCGTATTTGCTTTGCTCGCCTGCTGATATCTAATCCGTGGAATCTATTCCGTGGATTGTCGTTGCTATCTCACACGCATCTGTTATTCCCGCATCCCCTCATGACTCCCCCTCCCCCTTTCTACTTTGCATTTACTTGCTATCTTATCGGATACGTTTGCATTTGTGACATTTACTTGCAAGACAAGAGAATAAGAATATCATTATCATATGGAATAGTTCTGCTGGTCGTCTGCCTTCAGAGCAACCTGACTTCACGCTTCACGGTACCGGTCAAGCGCTCAAGTCGGAGAGCCGGCCCACCGTAATATGGTGTGACAGTGACAACGTGTGACTGCTTTCCGTTCCGTACCCTCACGTCCTTGCAAGCAGCGCACCCAACGATATCCCAAGATGAGCTGGTCAGGGTACGTCTAGGGCTGTAGGGATGCATGGAATCTATACGGGGCTAATGAGAGTTATCAAGGTTCAAGAAGTCTATGAACAGAGCGGGGACGACGGTACGCATGACTTCGATCGCAATGCCCTGTCTGCCCCAACACAACTCACCCCTCTTCGACAGCTCCTCCAAAAGACAGGTCAAATAGAGCGCACAGTTGATCAAGACTTCACGACCGAGGAGTCCAAGTACAAGACGTGCGTGCCCGTGCCGCCGCCCGTCCTTGAATTCACCGCCTGCCCCCAGATTCGAGAAGGAGTGTGCTGCGTTACAGAAGGATGGAAAGGCGTATCTAGACGCGATGCGCGGTACGTGACCATTGCGCTCTCAATCCTGTGAGCTCTCTGTTGAGCACGCCTTGCAGCCATGTCATCTGCGCAGCTGCGCCTCGCGGAGACCATCGACACATTCTACGGCGCCTCCGATCGCACCTCGGAGGGCGCCATGGCAGCGCACGCGTACAAGCGCTCCGTGGAGGAGCTTGACAGTGGCATTGGCCGCGAGCTGGTGGGCGTCCCTTTCCGCTGCTGCACCGTGCCCCCGCGCTAACGCAGCGACCAGGATGCGCCTTACCGCACAGCGATCCTCGACCCGCTGGGCAAAATGAATGCATATTTCCCCATCATCAACGAGCACATCTCAAAGCGGAACAAAAAGGTGAGCGCCTCGCGACCGCGCCTGGCGCCCTGCTGATGGCTAGGATATCCTTAGCTGCTGGATTACGACGCAGCACGGAGCAAGGTCCGCAAGATGACCGAGAAGCCCAGTGAGGATCCAGGGAGGCTGCCCAAGGTCCGTCCACACGTTTCACATGACTGCGACCATCTTCCGATGCGTTCCTCAGGCCCAGCAAGAGCACGACGAGGCCAAGGAGATCTTCGAGCTCCTTAACGACCAGCTCGTCCGCGAGATCCCCGTCCTGCTTGAGCAACGCGTGCCCTACTTCGATCCGAGTTTCGAGGCCATGATCCGCATGCAGTGCAAATTCGCTGAGGAAGGTTACGAGAAGCTCAGCGGTGTCCAGAGGTGGGTTTACTCCTATCCCGCAGTCTCATCTGCCAACGGTGTTGTTTCATATCAGGTACTTCGACGACAAGGTTCGAGATGATTACGCCGCAGGCCAGCTCGACGCACAGGTCGAGGGCGTCCTACAGGAAATGCGCGAACTCTCGATATGCAGTGCGGCTTGATGGTTGGGAGACTCTCAGATCGAGCGATTGCCTGTATCACCTCGAGCTCCTAGCTCGCTGCACGCTACCGTGCTGTTATACGACCCGCGCTTTGTATTTTCGGCTCGCTGTATTGATGTCATCGCCGACCTTCGAGTTAATCGATTGCGCACACACCGCCTACGTGCTCCTCGGCAACTCGGTGGAGACGGAGAGAGCGTGCACGCCCAATGAGCAAAAAGAGTGTGGAAACACTTCTGGAACCGAGCGGCGGATTGATCTCAGAGATACAGGATAACAAAAGCTGGTACGTATACACAAAATTCGTCTTCGCCTTACAAACATTGGCTATAGTAGGCATTCAGCTCCTGGCAAGTGTATGGTGAAACACACACTATTGAGATAATAAGTAACTCTTCTTCGACAGGTATAGATAGCTTACCAGTAGCCCCAGTGTAGTCTGAAATAAATCCATTTAGTGTCTGATCGAGGAAAATAAAAACAAGAAGGGGGTACTTGCCTTGACCACCGCACTGCCCATAGTGCGCAACCGTGCCCGAACCACTGCCGCTCGAACTTGAACTTGAGGTCGTGGAGCCGCTTGACGTCGTGGTGGAACTTGAAGTCGTGGAGCTACTCGACGCACCAAAGCCGTTGAGGATACCTTGGTACGCTGGCTTCTTATTATAATTCTAATCACAGAAAACAGTCACGTCAGCATCTCGCGACGGTCAAAGCTGTTACCAACATACCGCATCCCATGGGCACGCGGCACCTTTCCCGGGTGACGCACTGGGAATCCAGGAATACTTATCCGTGTAGTCCCACACCGTCACCCCGATGCACTTCGGCACAGCCGTGCATGCGGCAATGACGGTCTTGTAGTCGTTGCCCTGCTGTGTAAGCAGCGCGGTAGTCGACGGAAGCGTCATTGCGATGTCGAGCTCCGTGATCGCAACCTCGACACCGAGGTTTGTGAACGCGGTCAGCACTGACTGGTAACTGCTGGGCACGCCGCCAACCGAAAAGTGGCTCTGCACGCCAACGCCGTCGATCGGCGTACCGGCGCTCTTCAGTGCCTTGACGAGGTTCTGCACGGCGGTTGCCTTAGCACCTGTGATTCGTTTGAGATTCAAAATGTGCGGTGGACCGGTGCCGGCGTACCTGTGTATTCGATATTGTAGTCATTGATGTAAAGCTTGGTGTTAGGATCGGCTGACTTGGCCGCCTGGAGTGCTGTGGTGACGAACGAGCTGTTCAGGGTGTTATAAAAGACGGATGTTCGGAAGCTTCCATCCTCGTTGAATATTTCTGATATTACAGTAAGCTCGCAATGGACGCACTCAAAGAAGGAGAGGCGCACCATTGACAACATCCCAAGAGTCTCAAGGGACGCAAAAATCAGTTAATGAAAGAATGGTAATTCATGACATTTTGTGAAGCGGTACTCACAGCTAAGAAAGGATACATGAGCATTTTGGATGGGTTGGACAAGTGAAGTGCAAACTCACGCTCCCTTCCAATGACCTACGATAGTGCTGCAGTGCGTTGTTATGATGCTCTGCAGCGTCGAAGCGCTGAAGCCGCCGTTGGACACCCAGCTCGGCAATTGATTGTGCCAGACACAGTTATGGCCTTAAGATGATGGTCAGCAATGAGCAGGACATACGAGTCAGGCTAGTGACGCACCTCGAAGGACCTGTCCGTTGGCCGAAGCTACGCTTGCGATTGCATCGCCCTGTGTGAAAGTGAAAGTGCCCCGCGAAGGCTCTGTCGCATCCTGAGCACAAATGTCAGTAACCGAAATGATGCCATCTCACTGTTTCACTGACCCATTTCATGGAGTTGGCCGCCGTGACCTGGCCAAAGTCACCGCCAGCCAGGATCGACTTATACGTGCTGTCACTGAGATCGCCATTGTCCACTGCCGTGCCGAAATACACCTTCCCTGCAGCCTTCGCGGCCGTGTTCAGCTGTGCGGATGCCATGGAAGCCAGGTTCAAAGCAGCCAAGATGGCCGCGAGCATAGTCGCCGAGAGCTGAACCATTCTGCGCTTGTCGACAAAGTATGAGAAGCGAATGTGAATGGCGATATTCTGCCGCCCCGCGGAGCACTCTTTATACAGTCTCCCCCGTGGGTCGGCAGACATTCATCACGTTGGTCGCAGAACTTCTAGCCAACGTCAGGGTCACATATGCGCTGGCGGACGCAAGACTCGACGCACGGAAGGAAGTTTATCAGCGAGGATCACACCACACAGCTGCCATGAGTATGAATGATACACCGCGCTGAAGGTGGACATTGAGTTCGCATCATGAGACGTTAGCATTCAAAGGCCGAAGCAGCCTGAAGAGGGTTGTTCGGTTGTTCGTCGGATAGCTTTGGCTGCCTTGCCTGTATGCCGCCGCGGTAACTGCCAGCGGACCACAAGTAAGTGCTTGGCATGCGAAAAGCGCAAGAGATCTACCACGCACTTGTGGCATGAGGTCGACCAGACGGAAGCAACTCGCCAAAAGCCAGGAGATTTTGCTCAGGCCAAACTTTACACAAATTGGCATCGAAGTTTCAGGGATATGAGAGTGACCCGGGCCATTCAAAAGTGGCAGCCCAGAGTATCAGGTGCAGTGTTGGTGTTAGAGAATAATGCGGCGCTTGCGAGGGCTTGCGCGTATGATGATAGCCGCATTGCCCGGGCGCCGCCGCCACCGTTGAATCTCAGTGGCTGCTCGATGCCGACGACTACTTGCCACCTGCCAGCAACCTCGTAGTTGTGCCGCTGTGCGACAAATCTGCCGACGACTGGACCCTGCTTCACATCGGTAAGACAACTCTAGCGCATCCTCGTCGCTCGATTGCAGTCGTGGCACTGCGACCCTGGCCCCTCCGAGTCGTCGCAGCTTCTGAGTCTCTCAAGGGCCCCTCGCCTGTTCCCCTGCATCCGTTTGCGTCCGCCAGGGCTCTCTTGTGCTCTATGCCTGTTATCTGGCCGCCGAGGGAATCAAACAACTGGGTCAACCGGTCAGATTGAGGTACGGTTCGTGCCTTGGATGTTGTACTATTCGATACTAAGCTGAGCCATATGATGGTTTCTAGGTAGATGACTTGTGCCTTATGAATTCGTCTGCATTCTGTCGAGCACTTGGGGCTTACATGGACCTTCGTACTCTCCGAATACTCGAGGAGGACCAACTGCCACTGGCAGTGCAAGCTGAGCGTCTCGCGTGACTGTGACTTTGTTACCGACGCGTTGCGTCACTGCGTGACTTTACACCCGCGCGCGCTTTGCGCTCGTGCGCGCACTGGCCATGCTGTCGAAGCTGTACTAGGACTACTAGCACTTATCGACGCGAACTTTGGTGGTTATTGAAGCCACATGCAGCCTGCAAGGCTCGCTTTTCACATCGGTGTGGCCGTCGGAGTGCGAAAACTCGTTGGTTGGCTGGACCCACAAACCAAACGATATAAATTCCTTCCTCCTCCTCCCCCTTCTGCTCTACCCCTCGTCCCACGCGTCCTCTCTCTCTGCCCCTCTACCCATTTCCCCACCACCACTGTCACCGTTGCTGAAATGTCCGGTCCAGCTCGAACGCCCAAGGCGCATGAGACTCGGCCCCCTCGTCCACGCAATGCGTGGATTATTTATCGTTCGGACATGGCCAAGGAACTCCGTGCTCTAGCACTCGGGCAACCAAAACAATTACAAGCCGACGTGTCCAAGGCCATCGCAGTCATGTGGAAGGGCGAGACGGCGGAGATCCGCGCGGAGTACGAGAGGCGAGCCGAACGCGAAAAGGAAGAACACGCCCTCAAGTATCCGGGGTACAAATTTGCCCCGATGACAAAGGCTGACAAGGAGCTGGCGCGGGCAGAGAAGCAAAGGGAAAAGAAAAAGGCGAGAACAGCACGCCAGAAGTCCACTCCGTTCGACGCGCCGCCGAGCGCAGGGGTGGCGGCCATCCATGCAATATATCTCCACCAAGCTTCCGACGCCTCCGCTTCCCCTCCAATGTCATCAGCTTCATCTCCGGCGTCTCCCCACCCCCTCCCTCTCCCGATGGATGGCCCACAAATGCGCGAAGTGCCACAAGCACACTTTTCGCAGCCACCCCACCTTGCGCCCGTTGCGAATTCCAGTTTCTTGATGCTTCCAGCTGGCAGTCACCAGCAGGAGTGGGGCTCGGCATACCCCTTGTCGCATCCACACGACATGTCATCTTACCTGCCGCCGCCGCCGTACCCGGCTTACCTCCCGGCCTCTCACCCCACGTGGCCTCCAGCGATGCAACATGCGCCAAGCCCAAGTCCCGTCTTTACTGCGCAACGCGTGCCTGTGGCTGGCTGGCAGTCCACCCAGTTCAGCGAGCCTATGGTCGGGATGCCGCAACATCACGAACACGTGAGTCGCCTCGCAACGTCCTCCAGCCACACACTAACACACTGCTTAGGCCGCCGC
Source organism: Auriscalpium microsporum (assembly GCA_019914985.1). NCBI lineage: Eukaryota > Fungi > Basidiomycota > Agaricomycetes > Russulales > Auriscalpiaceae > Auriscalpium > Auriscalpium microsporum. Next base: position 797,500 of record JAHLMG010000013.1, on the reverse strand, counting down.
CGTCCAATTCGAAATGCCTCCGTTCACCGCTCAGATGCCTGCCCTGGACGATGGGCTCCACCCTGACGACTTCGCTGCCTTGTTCACCGGCGCACCCGACTACACTCAGCGTGACAACCTAGACATCAGCATGGGCAACTTTGGCGACGCGTCGATGGCGAGCGGGTCCTCGGAGCAGTTCCGCGATCTCATGGACGCGTGCAATCTAGAGGCCCACAAGCGAGTGTTGAACGCAAACTCGCACGCTGCTCGGATGGTTGCGCCTGGACTCAACAGCGCCCAGCGCGTCGGCAATGACTGGGACCTGCGGACGCCGCAGACGGGCGAGCCGCCCGCCGCCGAGCAAGGGGATGAGGCGATGATGAAGTTCGTCAACTTCGACGCCATGACCGGTCCACCAGCATAGGTGCAAGATGCGTAGTCCAGCATTACTCTCGGTGCCCACGCACGACGAAAACCAAGGCGGATGATCTCGTCAACCACCCCCTCTCGTCTCCATTCACCTGTCCTGTGATGTCCATATTCCCTCCCCTGCATCCAATACGATGTGCTATTTTTCTTCTGTCTCATCCTTCGCGATACTATTCGCGCTTGCCCCTCGTCATCTCTGTTTGCATGTAGCAAACATTTTCTGTCTCCGTCTGACGTGACCACTTTGTATCACCAACAATTTCTGCTCTGCTTGTATCGACTTCGTGGTCGTCAATACCCCTCACGTGCATCTGTAATCTCCGCATCCGACCGCATTATAACTCTTTTTTGCATAGAGTTTGCTGTACTCATCTATTCGGCTGACCATGGTCACTATCTGACAGGCATCCGTTTTCTGGCAGCAGGCCACGCGCGAGATGAATCTCCTCGGACTGTCAGGGACTTCCTTAGTGCACATTACAACGGCGCCCGCTCCTGCACCCCGTGGAGAATGATGCCCTCGCGATCCACGGTCCGCCGCGATGCTTATTTCATAGTTATGCTTCTCCCACTCACTGGCAACGACCCACCGATGCAATCTCTCGCATCTAACTGCTGGCAGCATTGCTACTCCGGCAATCGAATCGCAGATCCGACCGTCTCATCGCGCAATGCTGTGCTGCGCTGCAGCAGCATTCTCTAGTTTCGTCGCTTGGCTTTGACTGAGTGGCTGGTGCGGACCTCCAAAGCAGAGCTGTCTTCGTCGCCACTCTTCGCGTAGACTCGGGCATCCGATACACGATGCCACAGTGAGCTGTCCGGACGGACTGCGATTGGCATGGCGGACAATGACGTCTCGGAAGAGACATCCGACGGGTAGCGCCCGAAGGTGTGTTGTTGCGCATGCTCGCGCGAGGGACTATACGAGCGCGGCGTGGTACATATTGGCGATGTAAGAAGGATCAAGGAAATACCGGTGGATATTGACGGGCGGAAACCTGTTTGTTGGGCGACTTCACAGCCGAATTCCCGAAACAAATGATTCGTCCGACCAAGTTTTTGCAAAGATCAAAGGCTTGAGGCTCAAAGGCTGTATGTATGTATATAGACACGAGGAACATGAGCTAGATGGTGTGAACCATCGCGCGACGTACTAGAAGGGATATCCGAAGCTACTAATATCGAGCTGCCGCCGGAGGCTGGGGTGGGTCGTACGGGCCCTGGCCGTACGAATGCTGCGCATCGGTGTACGGATACGTGTAATTCGCGTCCGTCAGCGGCGCAACCTCCATGCTCGTGCGCGACGCGGACGCGTACCCGTCGTACTTTGGCGTTGTCTCTCCCACCATGGGCACCAAGTCGGGCGCGTTTTCGCGCCACGCCTGCTCCGCCTGCAGCTTGTCTCCGTACTTCGACACGATCCCCAGCGCCCCTATGGACAGCATCGCAACGGTCAGCGGGAACGCGAATTGGGAGGCATTATACAACAACGTACAGAGCTGCACGAGGATGCTGAGCACAATGCATACCATGAAGGCTATTTTTCCCTTTCTGAAGAAAGACTTCTTGTTGCAAGCATCGATGATCGTCTGATCTGTTGAGCCATTGATGCAGTTCTTCTCGAACACATCGCGCTTCGTTCCGAAGACACCCCAGAGAGCCACCCCGTCGATAACGAGCGATATCAAGAAGACATACAGCATGTACTTGCGGTAGACCTGAACACACCGAAGCGATCGGAATATTGAGCCGAAGAAGCTGCGGTGCAAGCTTTATCGGGATCCGGGGGAAAACTAAACAGAATACGTACCCTAGAAGTGCCCCAAAGGTCGCCAACGAGTAAAATGACGCAAATAAAATTGCGATGTCTTTTATTCTATCGTCTGCTCCTTCGGCTGAATGATGATGACGCATGTCAGTAAAGCCCCATCGAGGTGTTGATGGACACGTACGCCAGTGTCCAGCGACATGATACCAAGTCACAGCAGCGGTCAAAGCAAACGAAAAGGTCTGGAATGCAGAGATGATGAAGACGCCGAAGCGCAGCGGGAGGCAGCAGCAGAAGTGGGAGCTCATCGATCGTAATGGTTCGTACGAGTGGGAGAGGAGAAGGGGTCGGGCAGGCAAGATGGTAGGACCGCCCTTGAATCGAGTGCAATTCGTGCTGGAAGCTTACTCGAAAGAAAGTTGAGACTTAATGCGAAGGCCGCGAAGCCTGCACGTCTAGTAACTTACTTATCCCTGAGACATGCGGAACGACTGAAAGGAGCTGAAAGGTCGGCAACGGAGACTACCCTGAGACGCCCTGAGAAGGCCCGGCGGTCTCAGGGCACTGCAGGGCCCTGTCCTAGAATTTCACATTGCCTGCTCGCTTACTTCGCGTCAGGACCTACAGTACCTCAAGCTCAAGGCTCGCGTAGAATTTGTCAGGACTCTCAGATCATGGTCGCGAAATCGGCAGCAACCACACTCTTGCTCATGTTGCTCACCGGCGTATTCTGCTTGGTATAGGGAGTCTACTTGATTCCGTATCCAACTATGTACTAGTGAGGCAGCTGTGCCGTCCTCAGTGACCTCCGGGTTGTGTGGGAATTGTGCAGAAAATCAATGGCGTCCGCGAAGGTCCGCGACCGGGCAACGGCTGGCAAGCGGCGTGAGCTCGCTTGAACAACCGCGCCGCGCCGGCCTGAGCGGCCACGGTCTGTGCCAAAGTTGAAAGTCCTCGTCTTCCTTCCTCTGGTGCGTCTACGCCGGCTGGACATGTTCAACTTGGCGCATATGCTCCCATAGTCTCGCCAATGATCGGTCTCTTCCCTACTCACAAGGACCTTTTCACTGACGCATTCACGCAGCGTTATAACAAACAATTGATCACTGCTGTCGCTCCACGAGCCCGAGTTCAACCCCTCCGTGTCGTTCGACTCGCATTCCGTGCGCAATGCGGAGCAGGTCGTCTCCGTGATTGGGCCGACTGCCACGATACCACTCCGGATTCCTCTGTACCAGCTCGTCTCTCTTTACCCATCTACTAACTCGCATGGTACACATGCGCACTGTCCGCTCCAAGTCTACCACCCATGATACCTCATCCAATCACATTTCCTGACGCGTTACGCTCCGCCAGCACATAATGACGGCCTCGGACATCCTCCACCGCCGTCTCGCACGTATTTGCTCTGCTCCATCATCCGCACATGCAGGGCTCCGCGTTGTCGGTCATACACAGGACTGACAATTGCGCCGCTGCAGCGCATGCTGTCCATATGGCAATTATTTATGTAGGTGATTCAGACCGAACGCCACCTCGACCCTTCCTGGCGCTTCGCTGTAGCACCAATTTATGTGGTTTCACGCCGCAGAGCAAGGAGAAAGAGTTTGACGGCGGCAAGGCACAATCTTTTGACTGGCGTTTAGTTCTTCTATGTATATGACACGGGAGTTGGAATTGCAGGTATACCATGCCATGAATATTGACTGAGAATCTGATATCTGAGTGGCCTTAAATTCCTGACAGACCTGAGGGTGATTTGTCAGGGCTTTTCCTGACCTTCACGACCTTCACGTTGTGACCTCTGAGTCTATGTTCTACGGTCTACGGTCTACGGTCATGCAACCTCTATTTAAGCACTGCCCTCGCGACTACGCGCCGCATCTATAACCACGTTACCCACAGGGTATCCCTTCGCCGCGCGATCCGCGAGCCACGCTGGGAACGCCTGTGCGAACGGCAGATCGTCCCAGAGCCGCAGCGCGCCCTTGTCCACCTCCGTGAAGTCCTTCAGGACCAGTGACACCAGCCCCGGCAGTGCGACGCCCGCGCCCTGCGCCTCGTCCAACTCATGAAGCGCCACGCAGAGCGCGATGCCGGCGTATCCGTGCGCAATGACCGTGTGCAAGCCCGGCGAGCGCGCAAACAGGGCTGCCCACGCGCGGTGCGTCCAAGCCAGGCTGTCCATCCGGATGCGCGCGAGCTGCGCGCCGGCGAAGAGCGCGCACGCGGCCTGTGTGATCACGAGCGCCTGCTTCTGTGCTGCACGAGTGCTCCCCGCGCCGCAACCCCACGACAGAGCGAGCTCGACAGCGGGCAAGCTGCTGTGGTAGTTGCGCGTCACAGAAACAACCACCATGTTCGGCGTGTGGGTTGTCGCGGCCACCGACGTTACGGCGGCATCGACAGGTGCGAACCCCACATCGCCATTCTCATCGATGGCGCCTCTAGCGTCCGCGCGTCCCATCCATGTCCGCACGCCCTCGAAGTATGTGCTGTACTCCCCGGCTAGCACAAGCTCGCAGTCGACGTTCATCTTCAGCGTCACGCCCTGGGGCGCCACGATGTGTGTGAGAAGATGTGCGCAGGCGACCAAGCCGCCGCTGAGCTCGAGCTGCTCAAGGTGTGGCAGCGCGACGGGTCGTTCCGGGCCCACCCCTAGTGTGGACGGCAGGAGGGAGTGCGACGGCGCCGCGGGCAGGTCGTTGGAAATGCTCAGGGTCTTGAGGCCAGGCATGCCCTCGAGCGCGCTGAGCATTGTGCCGAGCGATGGCGGTGGTTGGAACGGTGCAGACTCCTGCAGCTTCACGGCGAGCGACTCGAGGGCGGGCAGGTGAAGTGCGCTCCAGTCCAGCGCGGCTTCGGAGACGAGGGTGAGGTGCCGAAGGCGCGGCATATGGAGGGCTACGACCTGCGCCGGGATACCGCCCACTGCGTCTGGGGCGTCCGGGGTGTCGGAATCAGGCTGTGCGACATCGCGCTGCCCATGGTTGTCTTCATCGTCTTCGGTGAGATCCAACCTCTCCAACGTCGGCACGTCTCCTCCCAATCTCTTGAACAGCGCGCCGAACACCCGCCCATGTGCACGCAACCGTAATGAGGCGATGCGTGCCTTGTTCTCGACGATCAGGCGCACCGCATCTGTACCACTGCCCATAATGCCTCCAAAAAAGGCAAGGGGGGCACTCCGTGCCCGGCGCACGATTTCGCTTGCGCGAGCCTCGCCGAGGCTAAAGTCGACGAAGGACCACAGGAAAGGCCAATCCAGCGCAAGCGCGCGCCAACCGTGGCACACATGCGTTATCGCCATCAGAGAGCTTGCGTGCGATTCCGGGGTGTCGTGCTCGTCGACGTGGTCGGTGGCAATCCTGTCCGCGTCCGCGCAGAGTGAAAAAATCTGCGCGAGAAGCTCGGGGGGCAGACGCGAGATTGGCGCACGGGCGTTCCGGTGGGAGCGGAGGGATTGAAGAGCGTGTAAAAGAGCCAATTCCTCGGCATCGAAAGCAGTGAGGGCGGGATTCGCGGGGGAATTAGGGAAGATGTCGGAGAGGGAGGTGAGGGAGGTGAGGCGGGAGGAGAGCGCGCTGGACCAGTACGTGGATGCCGGTACGGGACTAGTGGGTGGGTGAGTGGGCGACGAAGGAGCAGACACAGGCGACGCACGATACAACACTGACGACCCGTTGAGCGCGGTACTTAGATGCATCACTTTGAGAGGATGAGCATGTCAGCACTGACGAGCATCCTCATGGAGAGACATACGGCTTACTCGGCTTTGTAGTGATCATTGCGTCACTATCAGCTGTCGACAGCAAGCCTAGGTGAGTAGGAAAAGAGTGGTAACAGTGGAAGGAGTCGTCGGGCGTGGAGGGGAAGGGAGTAAGATATGTCTAGTTGGCCACGGCGGGAAGAAACATTAGATATAGCTGTCTAGTTGGGTCTAGGGTGTCTCTGTCTAGGCAGTAGAGACGATATTAGTCCACGGATTAGGTTTGATAAGAGGCAACAGGGAGACGAAGAATGAAAGCCGAGCGTGTTCAGCGCAATAGGAAGTAGAAAACTTTTGAAGGAACGGCCTTGTGCCAGCGCGCCACCGCGCGGATGACTCCGACTAGAATGCCGCCATCTCGACGACATCTACGTGCGCAATTGCTAATAACCTCCTGCAACCTGAGCCTCTACCAGCCTCTACCTTGTCCTTGTGCGACAAATCTGCCGCTGACGTTGAGACTTGCTTCACATCGCGCAACCCTCAGGTGACTACTTGGCGTCGTGCGCCCGTAAGGTCGATCCCGACTGCAGCTCCTGAGTTCTCAGAGTCACTCGCCTGTTTCCTTGCGTCCTTTCGCATCCGCCATGTCTCCTTTGGAATCAATGTAACTTCTCTGGCCGCAGGGGAAACACACAAGTGGTTCCGGTTTAACCGATAAGCTGAGCATCTGATGAACTCTAGCTCTCGAATGGCTTGTATGAGGTACGTTTCAACTCGTCTGCATTCTGTCGAGCACTTGGGGCTTACATGGACTTCGTACTCTCCGAATCCTCGAGGAGGATCAACTGCCACTGGCAGTGCAAGCTGAGCGTCTCGCGTGACTGTGACTTTGTTACCGACGCGTTGCGTCACTGCGTGACTTTACACCCGCGCGCGCTTTGCGCTCGTGCGCGCACTGGCCATGCTGTCGAAGCTGTACTAGGATTACTAGCGCTTTTGGACGCGAACTTTGGTGGTCATTGAAGCCACACGCAGCTTGAAAGGCTCGCTTTTCACGTCGGTGTGGCCGTCGGAGTGCGAAAACTCTTTGGTTGGCTGGACTGATATAGATTCCTTTCTCGTCCTCCCCCTCCTGCTCTACCCCTCGTCTCACGCATCCTTTCTCTCTGCCCCTTCACCCATTCCCCACCATCACTCTCACCGTTGCTGAAATGTCCGGTCCAGCTCGAACGCCCAGGGTGCATGAGAGGCCCCCTCGTCCACGCAATGCGTGGATAATCTATCGTTCGGATATGGCCAAGAAACTCTCTGCTCTAGAACCCGGGCAACCAAAACAATTACAGGCCGACGTGTCCAAGGCCATCGCAGTCATGTGGAAGGGCGAGACGGCGGAGATCCGCGCGGAGTACGAGAGGCGAGCCGAACGCGAAAAGGAAGAACACGCTCTCAAATATCCGGGGTACAAATTTGCCCCGATGACAAGGGCTGACAAGAAGCTGGCGCGGGCAGAGAAACAAAGGGAAAAGGAAGAGGTGAGAACAGCACGCCAGAAGTCCACTCCGTTCGACGCGCCGCCGAACGCAGGGGTGGCATCCATCCACGCAATATTTCTCAACCATGCTTCCGACGCTTCCGCTTCCCCTCCTATGTCATCAGCGTCATTGCCTGCGTCCCCCTACCCCCTCCCTCTCCCGGTGGATGGCCCACAAATGCGCGAAGTGTCACAAGCACACTTTTCGCAGCCACCCCACCTTAACCCCGTTGCGAGTTTCAGATCCCAGATAATTCCAGCTAGCAGTCACCAGCAGGGATGGGGCATGTTACATCCCATGTCGTATCCGCAAGTCATGCAATGGTATCCAGCGCCTTCACAAATCCCTGGCCCGCTCCCTCACCTCACGCGGCCTTCGGCTATGCAACATGCGTCAAGTCCCGTCTACGCTGCGGAATACGGGCCTGTGACTGGCTGGCAGCCCACTCGTTCACCGAGCCGGTCGTGCGACAAACCGAACAAGTGCGTCACCTCCCAGTGTCCTCTAGCCGCTCACTAACACACTGCTTAGGACACCGTGCAATTCCAACTGCCTCCGTTCGACACTGATGCGCCCCCTTTGGACGACGCGCTCCACCCTGACGACTTCGCTGCCCTGCTTCCAGACTCACGCGACTACACTCAGCATGACAACATAGACGTCAGCATGTGCAACTTTGGCGACACGATGGCGAGCGGGTCGGAGCAGTTCCTTAATTTCCTGGATGCGTGCAATCTAGAGGCCCACAAGCGGGTGTTGACCGCAAACTCGCACGGTGCTCAGATGGCTGCACGACGCGCAGCGCGTCGGCAGTGACTGGGACTTGCGGACGCCACAGACGAGCGAGCCACCCGCAGCCGGGCAAGGGGACGAGGCGATGACGAATTTCGTCGACTTCGACGCCATGGACGGTCCATCAGCATAGGTGCAACAGGCGTAGTCCAGCTCGCTCTCGGTCCCCACGCGCGACCAATACCCAGGCTGATGGATCTCGTCGACCATCGACTCCCGGGGGTCCTTGACCTCGTCTCATCTCCGTTCATTCGTATTACCTCCCCCAGCACACCCTATTTCAAGTGCTGTTCTTTCCGGCCTCCTCGTTGGGGCATCATCATTCCCTCCTCTTTATATGCATATCATCTCCTTTCCCTATCTGTCCCAGGGCAGTATTTCGCGATACCATTCGTGCTTGCCCCTCAACGTCTCTGTTCAAATGCAGTATACATCCGATGTCTCCGCCTGCAGCAACCTCTTTGTATCACCGTTCTTGCTTTGCTTGTATCGAATCCGTGGTCGTTGATACTCCCTCACGTACATCTGTAATCTCCAAATCCGACCGCATCATCGAATTCCATTTTTTCTGCATATACTGTACGTTCAACGTATGTTTGCATTTGTGACACCAGTAGCATGCTGAGAGAATCAAGATTACGCCTGCGATATAGTTCCGTCTGACTTGCTAGGGCGGCGGCCCAGCGGCTTTCGGGCCGAGCCGACTCGGAGGCAGCCCTGTCTCCAGGTTTTCTCTCAGCCTCTTGCCGCTGGCACGCGCAGGTCCTACTCACCTCCCCTACTCCCCCGCTCAAGCGTTGAAGCGTTTGCGAAGTTTACTATGAAGTCAATCAAAAAGTGGTGACACCCACGGTGCAGACAGGTGACTCGGTCTTCGGCGATGGCGCAGACGCCTAGTTGGTTAACTATGCGACTTCGCCCTCAATCCTACCCCCCGCCAGCCTTGGCCACTTTGTGGTGAGCTACTATGCCTTGCCTGTTTACCATGCTAATATACCTTTGCGCTCGCTCAACGCGACGCGCTCACTCAGAAAGATCATCACTGTACAAGCTGCCTAAGACAGATCGACTGCTGTCTGTAAAAGCGACTAGAGCCGCCCAAGGTGACAATGACATCCCCATCCAGCGGTACCCGGGAATGTTCAATAATTATCTCAATATTTTTGGCGAAACGTGATTTTCTGGACGGCTATGTTGAAATCCCCCGGCTGATCAAGACGTCTTCTCCATGTTTCAGCGGCGGAGATTGGTGGACGAAGCAGTAAGCAGCAATGGCGAGCTCACAGCCCACACCAGGGCCACATCTCACGAGTGGCTCAGTCATGTGGTTGTTTAGACGCGCATTTCAAGGCATAAGACGGTCTTCGCTCACCAATTAGCCATCATTCCCCAAGTAACCACCACAGCATGGCTATGTCTCCCCACGCTTCTCTCACTTATAAGACAACTGCTGCCGGCCAGGCCATCTACCTCGACGTCTACACCCCATCAACCAGTACGAAATCCCCTGGGTACATTTTCTCTTTTTACCATATATTAGCATTACTGACAGTGTTCTCCCCTCACATAGACCAGTGCTTGTTTGGTTTCACATCGGTGGTCTGACCTTCGGTGGTCGTGCGGACGGCCTTTTCCCAAGCTGGCTACTTGCCGCTGCGCAGAAGGAGGGCTGGATCTTCGTCTCACCCGACTACCGCCTTCTTCCAGAGGCTAATATCAATGAGATCCTTTCGGACGTCAAAGATGTTTGGTCTTAGTGAGCAGCACGCCCATTATTACTGGCGCCGTTTCTTGATCTGAGGCCGGGCAAAGCGTGCACACACACCTGAACAGAGAGCTCTCGAAGCGCAACCTTATTACTGCGCGCCTTACGGACGCCTTTGTCGGCGGCGCCAGCGCTGGTGCGTATTAAGACACTTAGATTCTGCACATGCTAAGCGATCATTTTTTCACAGGCGGATACCTCGCGTGGCAGGCAGGCCATATGGTTTCTCCCACTCCCAAGGCAGTCGTGACAATCTACGGCTACGGCTTCGACCACCCCTCATTTTTCCGCACCGCGCAGCCTGCGGACGGTACCTTTGGATCCATCAAATTCAATGCTGCACTCGCACACAGAGACGTGTTGGACAAGGTGCTCGCGAAACGTTCCAATGGCTCACAGTTGACCAGTGCGCCGTGGACGGGCGATTGGGACGAGCGTGCGTATCTGTTGGCCTATCTTGTCGCTACCGGACGCTGTCAGTGCTTCGCAGTCCTAACCATTGTCGCAGTGACTAACTGCCTGTGATCCATTTGTGACCAGATTTCTCGACAGTATTTGGGGAGAAACACACGGCCCCCTCTTCCGACCCTGCCGTCGCATACCTCTGGCCCTCACAGTCGATCACGCCAGCGTTCCCGCCGACACTCCTCGTTCATGGCACTGCCGACAGCATTGCCCCGTATTCGGAGTCGGAGGGCATTGCTGGCGTGCTTGCGGAGAAGGGTGTCGCGCATGAGCTCGTGGGTGTACCCGGCCAGGAACATCTGTTTGATTTGTTCGATGCCACTCCGGGCGTTGATGACGTCCGCACCAAAGTTGTGGCGTTTTTGGCGGCGCGAGTGGGGGTGTAAGTGAACTTGGCAGTCAGGACATGGGAACGTGAAGAGTATTAGTGTACTGTTACTGAACCAGAAATAGATGCATCCTGCGGAATATCTGAACTTTCTTGACGCTCGAAGGTTACGCTGGGTGCTGGGCGCATGTCACAGGGGGCCGCAAGGCAGTTTGATCTGTATACGTACCAGCGGACATTGAGGATCGCACATCCTGCATTTCACATTCTTCCTGTACAACATACGATGTGGTATATACCCTTCCTACGCCTCATCCCCGCGCAAGCGGCGTCGACCGCGGCACTGACCGCGGCACCGATACCGAACCGTCTTCCAGAACGCGCAGGAGCATCTGCGACAATATCAAGTCGCCAGCGGACGACTGCGACGCCGACCTGAACCTGTGCGCCTGAGGCGCATCCGCCCGTCCGTGCTGAGTGAAAACAGTCGACCGGGCTTTGTTCCTCCGTGCATGCTTTCTCCCCCGCGGAGAGAGTGGTGACGGCTCGGGAACGTCGGCCCGGTTTCCGGGGACAGGAAACAAGGTACCAGGGGTAGGTGCGAAGGGGTCGTGCAGGGTGCGGAAGTCCTCCGACATGTGCGAGCTGGGAGACAGCGGGCGAGAGAATGCGCGGGGTGAGCGGGTGCCGGCGCGGCGGGGAGCGAGACCCGAGGGGGTGTGTGAACGCGATGAAGGAGGTCCGTCCGGCGTGCCCGTTGCAGGCGCTAGAGCGGCATATGCTGGAGGAGGCTTAGCGGTGTGGAGGGCGACGAGAGGCGCGCACTCACCATAGAAAGCGAGCATCGTGCATACGGTCCAGCACGCGATGCACACGGATTCGGGGATGCCCGGAGGGGGGTCATCTAGTGTTGAGATGACCGTAGATAGCAACGCCCATATGAGGCTCAACGCTAGCAATAGCCAGAGACGAGCAATTCGCCCGGACTTGCTGCATCGAATGAACAAGCCACCGACAATGCAGAAGGTAGACGAGATCCATACGAGCCACAGCACGTCGGCGATGCGGGCGATGGGATAGGTTTGCTTTAGGGCGATGAAGGCTATAGACGAGACAGTTGCTGGAGCCGGCGGGTCAGACAGTTGCACCAACAAATAGAATTTGACTGACCGCCGACGAGGACCGGGGGAAGAATTACGTTGAGCACTTTGATCCAGGAAGAAGCCCGTGAAGTGGGCGAGAACGTCGAAGCCTCTATCAGGGCCCGCTGATGGAGTAAGAATGACACCGCCAAGCCGACTGTGAGCCTCATTTGTGAGTGTATGACGCTTCAGGTCGGTTGACACTCACGGTCGAATTTGAGGACGTCAAGGGTGACCTGGTGCGCAACACGCATAGAAGACGAGACTGAACACCCCGCGCCCCCCGTTTCATGTGCCACAATCCCGAGGACACCTGATACGAGGGATAACGCAGCAATCGAGGTTGTGAACAGAGCAGCAATAGCTCTGCCGCTGCCTATTGATTGGCGGGTGGCCCACGAAGATGCTCTCTGCTTCCGTGCCACTTGAAGGACAAGCAGAGCAAGGTATGTGAAAGGACTGACAAACAAAAGGAGCGACGGGACGAGGGGCGAAACCATGAGGCGCAGCGAACCAGTGGCGTGCAATGAGCTATGAAGGATGGGGAGGGAGACGCATCGCACGAAGAGGGTACCTATACTGAAGCGGGCCGTTATAAATACTGACGTCGAGAGCAACTGGAGTGACATACCATATGCGTGTCACTCCATCGAACCAAGGAGGCAAGCGCACAAGTGCTTTCCATTCAAAGACTACTGCTTCCCAAGTCGGGCCAGCGAAGTCGACAACGGGAAATGAGCGCAGTTCATCATAGGAAACTCCTGGACATGTACGTCCGGCCGTAGAGAACCGTCAGTACGTATTTGAAAGCCTAGGTGGCGCCACCCGCACAAAGTGTCGGTCGCGGAATATGACTTGGCATCAGGCGACACCTTTCTGGCAGGCAGATGGCAGGATCGCGCGTTCGCAACCGTTGTCAGCGCACAACCAGCGCGTGGAAGGAGTTGCTCCGCAATCGAAACCCGCTGCTGGCCGTCTAGAACATGTCCATGGTGATAGAAAGAAAAGTCGGAAAGTCAAACTGTTGCTAAGCGCTGCATTGTCGGAGAACTGACTGTGATCCTCACTAATTGAAAAACGATTCATCGTGTCTCTGGCTTCAAGATGGCAAAAACGCACCCAGCAGATGGGCGTTTGGCCGTCGAATTAAGATGCGCGGACGGTGTAGCACAAACAAACAACACATAAGACCCACAAGAAAGATACAAGAACGCACTTGATCCAGCTACCTATGGGAGCCGCCCATCAGCGCGATCCTCGATGATTCGTGCGACGTATGGTCCATAAACTGGTATTTCAGTGCCCTGGAAGCCTTCTGGATATGAGGGCAACTGCACGTCAGGGTATGTTGTCGATCTGGATATGAGATGAGGATGGTGTCGATGCATTGAAGAAGCTCCAGACGCACGTATCATTCCATACACCAAAGTGTCTCATGCCCAGCGCACGGGCTGTCCACTCGTAGTCGTGCGCGAAGCCCGTAGGATAAAATATTTCGATGACAGTCGAGATGGGCGTGATGGGCATCATGATTAGATGCGTGAGGCCATTCCCGTGCACGCCAACGAGGAACTGCAACAATCGTCCGGCTTCAAAAACGTCAATCCCAAAGGAAGAATGTACGCACCGTTGTCCGCGCGACAAGCGTCAACTGCTCCTCCTTCGAAAGCCGTTCCATCGGTACGACATTCAGCTCCCAGCCCCTCCGCGCGCACAGCTCCTCTAGTGCGTCCACTAATCTCTCATGGTCCTCCGCGATTAGATGCCTGCGCACACCCTGGCGCGTGATATAGGTCACCACGACATCCTCCACGCCGCCCGCCTCCCCAAATACCAAGTCCGCGCGACCGATGCGCTCAAACGCACGGTCACCCAGGTGCAGCACACCCTCGCCGACGCCCGCGAACTGCAGCACCGCTCGCCGCACCGGCTCCCACCACCCTCGCCCATCCTCTGACATGTACCCAACCGCCTTGATGGCTTCCGCAGCTATGCGCTGGGTGCGCGAGCCACATTCTTCCCCGCGGAATGCGGCGCTGCGGTCGGCGAGTAACAGCATTGGGAAGCGCCATGCGCGGCGACGCGTCGCCGTCGCGGTGATGCGGTCTTCCCAGTCCGCCTGCACCTCTGTCGTGACAGACGGAAATGCGGCACGCATGAAGAAGGTGTTCATGCCGGGCAAGTCCCGCCAGCCTTCTGCGGCCGAGTGCGTGAAGATCATGCGAGTGATGGGGGGAGCCAGGTCGGTCTTGTTGGCGGTGAATGTGCCCCTCCACATGGCAAATGCGCCAAAGAGCAACTCCGCGCAAAAGTGGTAGTAGTGGTCGAGGACTGCAAGGCGAGCGGCATGAGTACAGTTCAAGGTTTAGCAGAGCCAAGGACAACCAAAGGCAGCAATCACCCAGCCAAGTGTGACGCAAATCTTTGGCAAGTCGCGAAGGAATAGGTGCACGCACACTGGTCAGGATCATTGACAAGGATCTGTGACAACCGTAAATCTCTAAATGCCATGCTGTATCCTTGTCCAGTACGCACCGTAGAACCCTCAACAGTGAAAACACGATCAATCTCCCCTCGGGCTTCATTCCCGCCCCAAAGCTTATGCGCCTCTTCCGGAGTGATGAGTGAGATATCCTTTTCCGATGGCATGCGAGCGGCAATGTTTTCCGGCGTGTTGAAGGCGTACAGACCAGTCGAGGTCATAAGTGCGATGTCCGGGAAGCTCTGCGGATCCGGTGCGACGATAAAGATTGTGCCGTTGGCCATGTAGACGTCTTGGAAGATGGTCCAGCCTGGTGCATGCTTAACGAGGGTGGTGTGGGGTATAGCAGGAGCGGGGGGATGATCAAGTGGCGCCTGTCGCTCAGGCTCTCTGTCCTGCGTATGAGGATCTGGTAGCGGCAGGTCAAGGACATTAGGGGGCGTTAGTTGCGTCTCTACTAAGTTGGGCGTTGGGCCATGGAAAAGAAAGCTGAAGACGTGCATGCACGCTGCACCGAGGAGGACAAGGACTGCATCGCGCGGGGAGATGCCTCGCATGGCGGGGAGGGAGAGGAGAGTGGGGAGGATAAGAATAAGAATAAGAAGTTTCAAAATAATATGTACATGTCAGGCTTGGCGTCTGAGCCTTACGCACGCGCGTCTCCTCTCCGACTCGGAGGATACTGGATAGGATGCGGGACGTGAACAGACTCCGCAGCAACCGGTTTTCAAAGTCCGTGTCTCAGAAACCGTTGTGTAGGCAGAGCACCTCCAGCATTTTCATTGGTGAACTTCAGTTAGTTACTTATTACAATACCAGTATGGCAGTACTGAGGGGTACTGGATACACAATCGCTCCAATCCTTTCTCGTAATCGTACAAACAAAAAATCCACGAAGTCGATGGGCAGCGCTTCCGCCTGAGGAAGTTGAAAGCGAACCCCGACTCATTGACGTCGCACACGGACCGTGTTCAATTGTACACTAGCACGTTGTATTGCTGTCCGAAATGCAGTCAGCATATTGCAGCTTTCGCGAGCCATCACGACCCACCTTAACCTCATGTTCCTCACCACCGAAAGCGATATAAGCTGCCCCCAGGTGCGCCGCACATTTGCCTGGGTGCGTCGCACCATGGAACTCAGCCTGCGCAATGTATAGCTTGCTCCCATTGTCCTCGTGCCCGGCTTCGACAGCCCTGAAGCGCTGCGGGTCAAAGTTCCCTTCCCACCTCTCCCAGTGGACAGCGCTGCTGTCGCCGAGAAGGATCTCATATTTGTCGAGCTACACCGAACATATTAATGTGTTTGTTTCCGCGCTGTGATAGAGCCGCCGTTACCTCGAACATCTTCCGCTGGAAGCCAATGGCAGCGCCCTTCTTGAACTTGGGCGACGCCTTCCCGACCTCTGTTTCGCGAGCCGGTCAATTGCGGACTTCACGCATGGCAGGAACAGGCACGTACGAAGGCCGCCTCCAACAAAGGCACGGGCTATGAAGATTGGTTCACCCTGAGAATCGCGCCCGCCCTCAAGCGCGCCGTGCGGGATGTGGTGCCCGTCCGTGAGCACCCACGTCGTCGGCCCCTGCGGCCCATTTTTGCGGTACACCTCGGTGCGCTGCTGCGCCTCTTTGAGCCAGCCTTGCAGACCCCAAGCAACAGCCTTTGTCTGAGGCACGAGTGGCTGTCAGTCTCGGCGTCATATCCAACATATTCAGGCGCTACTCACCTCCTCCTCCGACTTCTTCTCGTGATGATGATACGCCGCATATCCAGCGCCCAGAACGGCGAGCCCGGCAGCAATACCTCCGCCGATCTGCAAACGCCTGTGATGCAACGAGTTCAAGGCGAAACGACCGCACATACCTCGAGCTCATGCTTGCGCTTCTCATCGAGATCCCACCAATGCTTCTTTTGCTCCTCTTGCGGCACGTCGACCTGCTGATCGGGGTGATTGTTGTAGTCCGGCGGGGGCTTAACATTCGAGTTGTGATAGCCTTCATCACCACCTGCGCCGGCAGCAGCACCCGCACGTCAGAGATGTGACAAGTCTTAGTACTGTGGGCCGGTTCGCACCTTGCTGCTGGTAGCCATAGCCGGACTGCTGCTGCTGCTGCTGCTGCTGCTGTTCCGGCTGGCGCCTGTCCTCCCTGTTCCCCCATGCATCCTGTGGGACAAGACCCCAGAGCGCGGGCGTCAAGGGTGGCGTCCAATCGCTCTGTGGGCGCGACAGGGTTGGCTGCTGCGATCGAGGTTCGTATCGAATCGAACACATGCCTGGGACCTGTGCGGCTGGATGATCTTGTACTCTTTGCCTGCGGATGCCAGGCGTTAGAACCGCGGATGCTTGGATCGCGACGGAGGAATGCACGGCTATTAGTTACACACCTTGGAACTCGACGACATCGCCGTAACCGTACTCAGTTCCGGGTTCCCAGCCTGTGACAGTCATTGCGTAAGGATATCGAGAGTTGTGGATGTGGGCTGTGTCCGAGGTAGAGGTGGGCACCGCGACGATGAGGCTGATATAGCTCCTGACTCCGAGGTGGCTGTCCTCCGGGTGCCAAGGTTCTTGAGAACGCGCGCAATGGCACCAGATAATTATCTGTGATCACGATGGATCATGATTGATTGACAGAAACATTCGAGATCGTGAACTCTTTCGAGTGAAATGATGTGATGAGCCGCGGGGATCACAGCCTAGCACTTACAGTTAGTATATCTAATAGATCACCTTGACCTCGACACATGTGTTGCCAACTAGCGAAAACCGCTATCGAGAGTGCATCCGTGATGGTATATACAACTACTACTAGGTCATAGTAACATATTGATTTAAATAAAGGAAATTCAGATACAACATAAAAGGACCTGGTGATATAGCTAAGAGTCGGACGACGAAAGCAAGACTTGTCATCATATTGCTGATATGGCGAGGGGTGAGAGATAGAACCAAGCGGGTACATAGATGCATGTATGGGGTATCTGGAGTGGGTATCGCCATGTGGAGATGAAGAAAGAGAGGCGGCGGGACCACGGTGATGGCTCTAGATCTCAGGTGGGTGGCCAGGATCCATTCCTCCGCAGCTCGTGGTCGGGCGCGCCCCACGTATCCCAGGCCTGGCGCTGGATGCGAGCAATGACGTCGCTAATGCTGCGCAAAGGAGCCACGAGCGAGTCGATAATCCGGAACCGGCCACCTGGGTAAGGGGATTGTGCGTCCATGCGCCGGATGAACGCGAATATGTTCGCGTCGTAATTGAATTCGGGCTTTGTAGGGTGTAGATGGAGTTCGGAGTGGAATGGGTCGAAGTAAGTCGTAAGGAATAGGCGCCGAGCGTACATCTGTGATGTGCTGTGGCAGGATATGAACGTGAGCGGCACGCTGGGTTTATGACGTGAGTTGAGACTGACCGGAGGATAATGATGGTCAAGATAGGTAGGATGCAGAACAGAACCCAGGGCAGCCACGCAGTCCACAAGGTTCGTGATGATGAACTGCCCTTCGCCCCGTTCACAATAGCGCTGCCATTCTGAGGACTAGATCTGAATCCGCTTTGAGCGCCCCGTCCCTTGTTAAGTGACGAGCTGATCTTTGACCTTTCATCGCGCGCTGCGCGGGAGACGCCGTTCAGTTCCTCCACGCGCGCCAGGTAGGAGTCGGCAGCATCCAGCCTAGTCAATACACGTTAGTTTTGATCTCCATACAAGATGAGCCCCCACTTACCCATTCGCTTTCTTCATACTTTCATGAAGCTCCGCGGCGGTCTGCTTCATCCGCGCGACAGCCTCAGGTCGAGAGATCTTAACCTGCGTCACGGTATCCTCACTATCGCCGTTGTCAGACGCAGCTGGCTCCTCCACCTCGCGGCCCATAGCATCCAGCATCCGGATGACGCTCTTGTTCCGTGGAGTGCTCAGTGAGCCACCGGGCATGCGCATTGACATGGACTTGTCCTTGATCTTCTCCGCTTTCCGCGCGGCGATCGCAGCCTGCTCTGCCTCGTCGCGGCCGTACTCGTCTACCATGCGGATGCTGGGCGATTTGCGCAGCTTGCGATGTGGAGAGTGCGACGGCGTCCTCGGAATCTCGGATGCCGCGACAGCAGATTCCACTCGAGCATTCGGATGAACAGGCGAGGACTCGACCACTCCGGTGAAAGATGGCTCCGAAATTGACGAATCTCGTTCCAAAGGTGTGTAGGGCCGTTCTTCCCATTCAGCGTGCGGCAACTCAACTTTCGGTTGTTTCGAGGCTGCCTCGCCAACGTCTGATATGGCGCTCTCGTCCGTCGGGTTCTCGAAGCGAACCTTCATGAGGCCCTTCCTGCGTAAACTGCCTGGTGTGCTTGTCCAAGCACCAGGAGGCGCCGGGGTGCGACTGGGTAGGGTGTTCGATCTGGCCAGCGCGATGGTGTCTTCGGCTGAACAAGAGTGTTAACGGGCTCTGCAGCCGGTCGAGAGTCCGGTAGCGAGTTGGACCGCGTGCGAGCCTTGCTTGAAGGGGAGGGCGACGTCGATGAAGACGCGATGGGGGGCTGCGCTTCTGGTTCACGAGCTGGCGTTGCTGCCCACGCTCCAGGAGGCCGAGGTGTCTTCATGGAAGAATAATCAGGCTCAGCATTACCATTCTGACGTACGGGGGTCCTATCCTTCTCGTTAGCGCCCTCGTCTTCAGATGATGTCGGCGGACCGGGAAGGTCGGGAAGACCTCTCGGAGGCGATGGTGTGCGGAACTCGAGCCTCGTTGTACTGAAGGACATGCGGCGTGGAGGTGTGATCAAATCGAGAACTGATTGCTGAGGGGGCGGAGTCGTCGGAGGCGGGGAAGAAGGCGGCAGGGGAGCGGTAGACGGACGGGAAGGCAAATTATGTGGCACGTCTTCAGCGGTTGGTGGGGCACTCGACTTTTGAAGCTGTGATAGTGCATGTTCAGCTGTCAGACGGGAAGGCGACACCGAAGGCGGTGTCTGCAACTCCTCGACGTCTGGTATGATGATGGGCTTCACAACAGGCGTCACAGCATCCTGGATGTCCTCGTCGCTCTCTGTTTGCAGTCAGCATGTTAGTTCCCTCGATCAACTGTCTTAACTCACCGCGTACGGAGTCAGCATCGCCATTTTCGGCAGACGACTCCTCTGGCTCGCTCTCCACAAGAATACGCGGCGGAATGGCACCATTCGCTTCGGCAAACTCTGTGTTGGCCCGCTTGTGACGCTTTGCAAAGGCTGATGGCTCGCCCTCTCGCGGATTCTCTACCTTCGGGATCTTGCCAGGTGATCGCACAGGGATATGGCTCTGGCGCCCTGCAGAGCCGCCCAGCCGACTCGACGGTCTTTGTGCTGGTGTTGACGGACGCTCGGGAGAACTATCATCAAGCTGTAGTGGCGGTAGCTGGGCTGGTGCTCGTGGAAACTTCCAGCCGAAGGAAGAGGAAAAGCCCGGAACGGAACTTTTCGCAGTGCCATTTGCCTTACTCGACGGGGAGGGCAACGGGGATGTTGGGCGAGGGGATGGTTGAGACGGGCGAGGGTCGGTCCGGTGGGGTTGTGGTGATGGAGACACAGCACGAGGCAATAGCTGATGAGAAGCATTCAGAGAAGATTGACTGGGACTTCGTTTGACCCTTGTGTGATGTGGTTGAATGCGTGGGGGCGCCTGTGGGCTGCGCCCACCGAGACTTTGTGTCCGCACGCGCGAATGTGAGGGTGATGGAGTAGGTGAGGAATGTAGAGGAGCGCGCGTTGGGTGAGCAGGCAAGGGCGATACCGGACGCCCATGGCTCCACTTTGGATGTGCTGCGTTCCAATTGCGTTCGCGCTCGTGCACCACCTCAGCAACTTCGTCAGACTGGGTGTCGTGACTGCGCACAGACCCGTTGGGTGAACTGGCCCTGGACGAATGCACTGAAGAACTCAGATGCGACAAAGCAGAGTCTGGGCGAGCTGAATGGCTGTGTGTACGGGTGCGCTCCCCAGAATGATGTAGAGAAAGAGAAGACGACGATCGCCCGGAGGCGGCGGGTCGATTCCACGCGCGTTCACGTTCATGCTGCCGATCTTTCTCGAAGTCTTTCATGCGATCTTGGTCTGCGGAACACATGAGCCGATGCACTGACTAAAATAAAACAACACACAATCCATGTTGGACCCGATAGAGCTAGGGCGCGAAGAAATGTCACTGTCAACGCTGCGCAGAGATACCACGCTGCCTCGCCTTGACGGGGGCTCGGGAAGGGGCGACCCAGTCTGCGAATGTGACGCACGGTGGTGATGGTAGCTGTCGCGATGAGAGGAGGGCGGTTTAGGAGCTGCATAGTAGGGTCATAAGAGCATGTTGACTGGAATGTTCAGATCGAACTCACATGCTGCGACCGAGGAGCTCGCGTGCGAAGCTAGAGCGAGTAACTAAACCAATGAACCGTTGTATTGGGCAATCGTACTCACAAATGTCATCGCTATCACGGCGAGATAAATCCTTGGGCGCCCTTCGCGAGGCGTTCGCGACGAGGTTATTTTCGGTAAGCGATCCAGCTCGACCAAGAGATCCGCGTGGCCGCTTCGTGAGGTCGTGTCGTGGTTCATCTGCTAAAGGTGGAAACGCTGGAAAGGAAACGTGGACATGAGCTGGGAGAGACGGAGAATGTGGAAACACGCACGCGGACGGTCCTGGCGCGCAGACTCGCCGTCGAAACTCTCGAATGCACCCATGGCACGCTGCATCTCTGAGTCTTGATCCAGGAGGTCTACAGCAACTATCGGCAACCTGCAAATGTGTAAGAGGGTACGGCTTACTTGAATCATTTTGATACGTCGACGGGAATTGCACCGAGCGCATGGGTGTGGACGACGACGCGTTCATCTGTCTTAAAATCGTGGCGGTATCGTGGCTCGTCTCCCCAGCGCTCTCCGAGGGCTCCACGGACGCGTTTTCCAGACGGCTCCTGAGCGCGTCGAAGTTCGCGGCTGGTGTACTTCCTAGAAGCCAGGACTCTTAGCAGGACAATGCCTAAAGAGAGATAAGCACGCACTCGAAGGTTCGTCATCACTCAAGCTCTTCCGCTTTCCCTTAGCCCGCGAGCGTTCTTGGGCCACACGCTGCACCCGCGGGCTGTCCTCCACCTCGCTCGCGTCGATGCTGTTCCGTCGCCGCTCTGCCCGCTGCTTCTGCGGTGTGTCCTGTAGCACGTTGGAGAACAGGTCCTTGAGGCTCTCCCGTGCCATGCTCGCGCTGCGTGCGTTCCATTTTGGTGGTGGGCCGTCAAAGTCGGAGTCGAGGTCGGACGGCAGAGACGGTGTTGGTTCGCGGAGGATTTGTGTTTGGGACGTCATGCCAGACATCCTAGCCATAACAGCGCGTAACCGTGCCGCTGGGGTGTCATCTGCGAGCGATGTCCCGGGGGAGGTCGCGCTCGGGGAGGGAAACGAGTGTACGGGCATTCGGGGTGTCGACTCCGCGTCCTCTTCGTCGTGCAGGGCCAGTCGCGACGGCCCAGCCGTTGGTGTAGCATCTTGTGGACTTCCCCCCTGCCTCGTGAGCCGCAAACGGGGAATGAGAAGGTGGGGGTTCTCCATGAACGTGGCAGAACAACGAGCAGCGTGCTCTCCACGCTTGGATGTGGTGACCGGAAAGGCAGGTACACCCTAAATAGGCAAATTCTGCCACAAACCAGCCTGAGTGACCGACCTCCGAGGACGGTTGGCAAACAATAACGTCCGAGCCTCCGTCTCACCATATGGTCTCACGGCTTTATACGTACCCTCGTTGACAACGTTCTGAGCCTCTATCATCGAGCAAGTACGACGCTGCCATGTAGTACTGCTTCGCTGTCCATGATAGTAAGTAAACTAACTATGCGACTCGGACTGCCAACTGATATCATTTCACTGATACTTCCGCCCGCTTGGTGACGGCGTGTAGACCCTTGTGCCATGTCCTCCGCTCTCAGGCTGCCGCGACACGGGACTGCTCTCGTACGGCGCACTGCTATCCACCCATCTCGGTCTCGGGGACCGTGAGGCTCGCTCCTCGACAACGTGAATTTGAGGTACCGCTCGACTGCTCGAACTGCCAGAGAAGTATCCGCTATCCCGCGTCTCAACTTGCCCTCGACTGACAGGAGCCTCGAGCAGCTTTCGCAACATGGTCTCGATCGCGCCGAGGCGCGTTTCAACGGAATCCATTCTGTCGTTCAGATGATTCCAAACGAGCTGAAGCTGCGGAGTCTGTGGGTAAATACGGTATGGAGGATCCTATGGTGAATTTGAATCACCTTCTGGTCCATGTCGCCCTTCAGTTTTTGTGGCCGAAGCGGGGGATCTTGGTCCTCTCCATCTGAGGCGTCATTCCCGTCGAGTATGGTTGCAAGTTTCTTCAATATATTGTCTGGCTTGATGGACTGCATTCATTGAAATAGTCAGTACGCGTGAGACGCAGGAGATTAGGGCAGCACACACCTCGTTGTACCAAGCAGAGAAGATACCTCCGCAGAAGCACTGGATTTGTAACGTCACGTTCATGCGTTGCTGGCGCCATACCTGGGTTAATTCGTTCATGCGCTTGTTGAAAACCCAGAGTATGGCCAACATCGTCTCAAGCAGTTGCTCCAGGCGGTAGTCAAGGTCATCCTCGAAGTCGGGATCGTCCTCGTCCTCAATCAACAAGTTCAGCAGGTTTGATAGCCAGACGCTGACCAACGGCATGATTGACTGACACCGGCCAGTACGAGCGTTCGAGTCAATTCAAGGTTTCTGGGAAGGAATGAGATTAGATACGCACGAGCTCAATGCGCGGGTGACCCAAGACGTGGATCAGAGATGCAGTGTCGTTGACCACGGTAGGCTCGCGCAATCTCTCTTCGAGTCGTTTCTGCTCGTCCTGTCGATACTCAATTCTCAGCCGCGCCAGTTGTTCAGGATAGTCATCCTCTTCGTCAAAGAGTGTCGCAGCCACGCTCGTATTTTCGTCTTC
The DNA here is from genome assembly GCA_019914985.1 of Auriscalpium microsporum. Classification (NCBI taxonomy): domain Eukaryota; kingdom Fungi; phylum Basidiomycota; class Agaricomycetes; order Russulales; family Auriscalpiaceae; genus Auriscalpium; species Auriscalpium microsporum. Next base: position 774,136 of record JAHLMG010000013.1, on the reverse strand, counting down.
GTAATTTGTTAGTGAGGTGCAGAAGTCTCTCACTACACCCAGCATCCTCTGCATGCCGCCGTCAGATTCCTTTTCGATTTGTTGAATTGTATCCTCGATCTCGGCGAGGCGTTCCTTGATTATCTCGCGATATCTAAGTAGAAGGGATCAGAACTTGTGCCGCCTTAAGATTAGCCGCTGCCGTACTCGTTGTTTGTTTCTGTCCAACCCCGAGCCCAACTGTGGCAAAGGAAGAATCTTCGGATGAGGTTCAGTACATGCGTGCCGTTAATCGTCACGTACAATGAGAGCCACTCCGGCACACTCCAGCCCGCGGGACGCCGGTCAAGGAAGCGATTTACCTCGTATACTGATATGTAACCGCTACTGTCTTCGTCGATGGCGTCACCAATGGGTCCGTGGTCTAAGCAATAGATAAGTCCACGCACCAGGAAGCATAATCACACTCACAGATGGCTTTAGAAAATATCGATAATGTCCACTGGTCTGGATGGAGTCGGCCGTCGTTCCGGTGGTAATCGCGGAATTTGATCTTGAACTGGTCGTGAATTGCTGAGGCGCCCAGCGGCGAATATCGTAAGGATGGGACATATAATAGTGCGATACGGCAATGGCTTACCATCCACGAGAGCAGGCGTCTGCACACTTGTCTTAAATTTCTACAGCAAATGCAGGTCAGGAATTATCGTCCAAGAGTCGGGCAGCGCAAGTGGCAGATTCACCATATCTGGGAATAGTCAATCGTTATCGCGAGAGGTTGGTCGCCAAGGAACTCACCGCTCCATACCGCTTTGAAGTCTTCGTCCTGAACAAGCTCATGAGGGCCCATCTTCATCTAGAAGCGTAGGTGAGTGACTCGGACTTCCAAGGACACTACCTAATTTATGACGCACGAAGTCAATGATAGCATCCTTCTGCTTCTCGACTGCGTCCTGTATCAGTATCACAGCCCCGTCTAATTTCTTCCCAAATTGTGACCTAAAGCAAGAAGGTCAAGGAGCGCGTGACGACCTCAAGGAGACGACATACTCATTATCATGCAACAGCACCTCTAAAGGCTGGCGGAGAGTAACACTCATGTCCTCGCTCAATCTCTCATGTAGTTGCGCGGCAACGTGCGCAAGCTTCTTTTCATCCTGGTCTTACAGTCAGAACGCCCGCACTGAGCCCAGCAAGAAACTCACAAGCAAGACAGCTTCGGTGCCTCCCAGTCGCTCCACCATTTTCGCCGCGTCGACTTCCTTGCTGTTCGACCTTCCCATAGTTCGAAGTATTTTCTGCACATTGACTTCAATATTGTGAACATTGAGCGCAGTCTGGTACCCGACGAGCGATTCAATTTCGCCCTTGTATTTCTGAAAGTTCGTTGTAAAGTCTTCCAGTCGGCGCCGGTAGTCGTTTGAGCGGAAGAGACCGTCTATAATGAGAACAGCATCAGCCAGACAATGCAAACATGGTGCTGAAGATAGGCTACGTCCTAAGGAATCTCTGTTTTTGAACATAGTAGAGCCTGGCCACACTAGTCAGCCAGGACAACACCGACATAACGGAGCCGCACGTACGACGCGAAATTACCTATGGTACTTCAGCGCTTCAGCGTTTGAGCTTTACAACTACTTAGATGTTGAACCCTCACCAAATTCCTTCATGAGGTTCTGAAGCTCTCTCAAAGGCAAGTGCAGTCGTTCCAATATCGGATCGGATTTGACGACGTGAGACAACAATTTGAGCGATGAAACCGAGAGTGCCTGCAGAGCATTATTCAAATGTACATCCTAACGGACCACAAACGTATACGTACCATCGTGTGATGTGTCACTGCAATCCGATCATCGTTATCTCGGCGTTCGCATTCAAGCCGTGTGATGGCCTAGGTGACTCGTCAGGATGTGGACATACAACATCTCCAAACAGCGTGAGACCTTGAACATGGAGACTACCATCTGTCTCGCATACTACTGGTCAGCGAGAGGTCAAGGCGGGAGAGAAGGCCACTCACCGCCGATATCGGATGTAGGCTCGCGATATTTTCGATCATGGGCATGATACTATTCGACGCAGTGAGGACCTTGCGTGCCAAGTCTCTGGGCTTTCCTAGCAAACAATCGGGAATGAGTTCATCTTCTTCAGGTCGTTAAATGTGCCTACCGCCCACGGATCTCGAAATGAATGAATCTACTTCATCTAAGCTCCGCGTAGCTGAGACTATATAACGATCTGACGGGCTTGTGAGCGGTAGATCGACCACAGAAATAAGTAACATACCCAGAATGCGGCTTCGATCAACGCCAGTCGACATCTCGAAGAGGGAAAGAGGGAGGGAGCGGATCTGCAGGCAGGGGCGTTGGGAGCGGCAAAGCTTCTTTGTGGGAAGTCGACGCAGTCCGAATATATAGCGATTCCATTACGAAGGGCTTTGTCGACTGTCATCTTATCGAGGACGAGCGTTATGTCAAAAAATTGTTCCGCCTTCATTCCGTCTGCTCGGTGGATTCCGGAATGTCCTCGGACCATAGACGCACAGTGTATCAATGTCATCGCAACAGCTGATATGAACAGCCATATGTCGATACCTACATAGATAAACTTGGACTGGTGGGTGCGATGTGTTCTTCGACGGAATCGCCGGCTATATGTGTATCCAACGTTTAAACCTTGTATAAGTCCTACAGAGAAGAGAAATGACGCGCTTTATTGGGGATCAAGCGCCACGGATCGCACCAGGCTCGTAGTACATACCGCTTCATTGCATGATACAATGAAGCGCGATCGAAGTAAACGGGATGATTGAAAGATTGCTTATGCGGCAATCAAACGCAGAAGTCCGGGACGGAGCTGCGAAAGACAAAAAACTCAGAGATAGCAGCTCGCGGCTTTGGAGAGCACGTACCAACGAAACACGAAGCTTTAATTCATTTTTAGACGGCCCTTATGTAGTCGTCCATGTCGTTGTCTCCATCCCGCCCACAGAGAGAACAAAAGGAGGATCCGCCCTCGTCGACTCTAGTTCCGTCGAGGAGACAGTCACGATGGGGATACCGTCGTTGGTGAGAGTGCCAGGTTATGCTAAGCAGAGCATGTCGGAAGACACAGGGGAGGCGAGGGAAAGGATTACTTTGTGGACGTGGAAGAGGGTGCCATCGGAGGATTGCAGGATGATATCGGTGTGAGGGTCGTCGAACGGTGCGGCCGCGACTGGAGTGTTGCGGTTGTCCATGTATCAATGTTCTCGGAAGGCATGGAAGGAGTCTTGGGTATGAAGAGGTTTGGGGTAGGTATCTGCACGGAAATGTGAAAAACGAGACTGGGAGTGACTGTGCGCCGTAGGCACTGAGTCCTGACACGAGGAAAGGGCCGTGCACCGGGGAAAGAGTCCAGGTCGATTCCAAACTCTTGCTATGGAATTGGCGTTCCAACTGGTATCTAACACCGTGATGCAAAAGTCATACATCGGAGTGGGAGGCAGGTTGTCCTTCTGGGTGCAGTTGGGTGTAGCAAATCTTAAAAATGCGCCAACGGAAGGAGAAAAGGTATGACGTACGCGGCAGGATGTTGGAGTGTGCCAGCAGGGCACCAGCGTGGTGCGCACCTGCATTTGCCAGCTCAACCTCGCATGCCTCCCCAACCACTGGGTCATGCTTTCCTACGTGCCCAGCACACCTGGACAATAATTATGATACTATGTAAAAGAAAGAAAGAAAACCCCTCCACACGCCAGTTGCCCAGCGTCGCGACTGACCGCGTGGCCGCGTGCGCGTCGCTAGTAATGCTAGTCCTGTGACCGCTGGATCGCGCTGGAGTCGCGCAGGACGCCGTTTGGGCCCGCATGCACGCGCCGTTTACGGGCAGCTGTGGGGTGAATGGGAGGACGGAGCGACGCGACTGGTTAGACTGCCAGCGCATGACCGTGTGACAGCCGCGTCCCGGCCTGCCTCGTAACTGAGAGGCGTCGGTGACCCTATATATATACTTACTTACATTCGTCCACCGGTCGTGATTCACTCGCGCCTGCAGGGGCGGGCCTACGGGCTGGATTTGTGACAGTGACACTGTCCACGTCCTCCGACGGTCTGCCCTTGCCTCTGTCTGCCCCATTCGAGTTCTCTGGCGAGCGCGGACACTGTCACGCTATTGGAGACGTCTGTCCAGCCACCTCCGCGCGCACTGCGCTTGACGAGCCGCTCGCCCAGTTGCTACTCCGACGCTGGCTACCAGGCACTCGCTGTCGCCGCACGCCCCTAGCCCGTGCTTCGCTTGAAGTTGCTGGCCATTCCTCGTAGCGACCACGGGTTGCATTGACCAAGTTACATAAAATTACTCCTGGCCGACCCGGGGAGTCGCTTTTGCAAGTGAAGACGCAACTTTCGACCGCCTCAAAGCCAATTGTCCGGCGTCCTTCCGCTGCTCGAAGACGATGGAAAGCAACATGGTAAGCAAAGTTCAACATGATCTCCTCCCCTCCCCAGCGGCAGCTATGGGTAGGCGAACGGATCCATTCCCGTCGCGCTTAGCGACGGAACATCTGTTTTCCCGAGGCGCGTCTCTATGTTTCCTGCGCAATGCCTGGCGGCATTCGATTCGGAACGGGCCTTTTCTGTCGAAGTAAAATTTCGCAGTCTCCATGGCCGACCTTGTTTAGCGAGAGGGTCGTGTCCGTCCAGAGCTTAGGGTCGCGACAATCCTACGTATAAATAGGCTCGGTCGACGTCGAGAATTGTCATCAAAGTCCCAGAATCTCATTCAACCGTCGCTACTAGTTTTTTTTTTTTTTTTTTTTTTTTCTTTTGGTGAGGCTTCACAGTCCTCAACTGAATTCGCTTCTGACACGCAAGACGTCTCTCTTCACCACTAGCCCCTCTTTTGCACTCAACCTTGACGGTTGCATCGATTAAAAATGCGCTTCTTCACTGTTATCCTTCTCGTCGCCTCGGCCTCGCTCCCTATTCTCGCGGCTCCTCTGAGGTGCGTTTGCGGGCCATTCTCCTCGCCCGCATCTATCGGCGTTATTTTGGCCCACTGATACTGACACATGTGAGCAGCAATCGCGGCGGGGGTGCGAACATCAATGACTCCCCGAACATCATTGAGCACAAGTCAGTCCAGCTCGCCGTTATTTTGGCCCACTGATACTGACACATGTGAGCAGCAAGCGCGGTAGCGGTAGCGGCGCGAACATCATCGCCCCCAACGGCTCCGCGAACATCATTAAGCACAAGTCAGTCCAACTCGCCGTTTTATTATGCCCACTGATACTGAAACATGTCAGCAGCAGGGGCGATTAAGTAATTTTTGGGCTCTTTGGGCGTCCGCTTGCGTTGCTTGATTAGTGCATTGATGTGTGACCCACTCACGCCCTGCTCAGTTGGACTTATGGTGACGATTGTAGCGTCTCCCGCCCCCGTTGTGTACTTAGTTCGTTGGCAGCGGAAATCAAAAAGAGTTTTTAGGGTCATATATCCGTTTGACGAATCAGCGAGGAGACGCAAAGCTTGGCCAGCAGAACCCGACCCACGAACTCCGAGTCATCCATAACCTGCGCCGTAGCGCTGCTGAGCGGGTCCATCCACCTCAGATGTGAATCACGACGAGAACGAATATTTACTGCGCAGGCCTACATAACAAGGACGCCTTCTGACGCACCACACTCTCAGCGAGATTGTCCTTCGTGCTCGCAGTTACATGCCGGTGACAGGGAAGACCGACCACGTAGAGAGGTTGCAATGTTTTCATGGATCTGACGATGCAGATGTGGGACAGCGCAAGGCTCACAGGTCAGCGAGATATATGGAGGGGATTCAGTTACCGTCGTTGGTGAGAGTGCCAGGTTATGCTAAGCAGAGCATGTCGGAGAACACAGGGGAGGCGAGGGAAAGGATTACTTTGTGGACGTGGAAGAGGGTGCCATCGGAGGATTGCAGGATGATATCGGTGTGAGGGTCGTCGAACGGTGCGTCCGCGACTGGAGTATTGCGGTTGTCCATGCATCAATGTTCTCGGAAGGTATGGAAGAAGGAGTCTTGGGTGTGAAGGGGTTTGGGGTAGGTATCTGCACTGAAGTGCAAAAAACGAGACTGTCGGAGTGACTGCTAGTGTGCGCCGTAGGCACTGGTTGCGCCTTGTCCTAGTCAAACCTGTCAAAACGGGACGCGAAGTTTGGAAGTAGATCAAGGACACTGACTTTCCTCGAGATCTTTTACGAAAATCGAGTACACACGAGAGTGATGTGGAGGTCTTGCGGCAAGACGTAGGCGCCCAGTTTCACGTTTGTACATATAATATGATATATATAAATGAAGCTGCTACAGGTCCTACTCCCGGTATCTAGCTCAGAGAAAAGTCGGGGAGGGGTACCTGCTAGGATCATCAGCACCAGAAGTCGACTCGAGTTTGACACTCACCCACGCGACGCGTTTGTCGACCTCTGCGCCGATGCGCTGCCGTAGGTGCCTCTCAATGTCATTACCGTCCCGCCCACAAACTTCACATTCCTTAGCGAGGTACTCGTCCGGGTCCGGGTCCAAAATATCAAGTGCTGCACTTACAGGGCGGCACCGGAGCTCGTTTCGAGCCGCCGCGAGGTAGTCCTTCAAGTACAACGGACCCACCAACCCATCCGTGTCATCCCACTGCAGCATGGCAAGATAAGTGCCCTTCCGATGATCACGAAGATAGCCATCGTGTTCGCAAAAGTTGCCTTCCCCCATCGCGCGTTGCAAGGAGTGATATTCCAGCAACCTCGGGTGGTCCTCCATCCAGCCGTCTTCTTCGAACCTCGTCGCACGGCACGCGGCGTCCGCGCACGCTGCATGGTACCGCATGAGCTGCTGATACGGCTTCACGGGAATATACTGCAGCTGTGGCGACTCCAGTCCCACGAATGGGTGTTGCAATGTTGCGCGCGCCGCCACTCGCGTCGTCTCCGCGAGCCCGTGCCCGACAGCGACGCAAAACACGCCTAGGGGGTCGCCATGGAGCATCCCCTGCAGCGCGTGCGCGATGGCGCCGGCGGGAAGGTCGATGCCGTACTTGCGCGCCGTCTCGAGGAGGAGCCGGATGTCGTCCAGCGCGGCGAAGGGCGGCGCGGCGATGGGGTAGCACCAGCGCAGCAGGAGGTCGAGCGTGTGCGCGCTCTCGGCGACGCAGACGGTGGGGGTACCGGCGTGTGTGGTGGGCTGGCCAGCTGCGGGTTGCGGGAGGCTGAACATGTCCGCGAAGATTGGGGACGCGAGGGAAAGGACGATCGTGTGGACGTGGAAGAGGGTACCATCGGAGGATTCGATCACGAGATCTGCGCGGGGGTCGTCGAAGGGTGCTGCGGCGACGGTGGCCCTTGTGTTATTGGCCATGGTATTGACCATGGAAGGAGAGTTGAATTCAAAGAGGGGAAGAGGCTTATGTGCTAGTGACTGAACGCCACGATTCGCGATACATAAATTGATTTCCAATTTGAGAGAATATTCTCACCTAAGCACCTTTTATTTCGACCCAGGACCACATGGCAACTGCTGGCATATCCACGGTAAATAATGATGAGGCAAAGGCAGGTTGGAGTTCGAAGTAAGTCAGCAGACATAGTAAGCTCCCATTAAAGATTTGTGCTTGTAGATCAAGCTGGGAGATTAGATTAGCGCACATTTCACGTGCGCAAAATGGTCCGTGTTCCGTCATTCTCACCCGCCTTGCGGGGGCAACTCTACACAATGTGTGCGTCGGCGGCTGTAGGCCTTGCATTTGAGGCTTCAGCCAAAAGGACTGCGCGCTCAGACCTCCCGTAGTAACCCGTACGTACTTATGGTCACTCACAACTCGTTCACAGCGGGGCCGTCTTCCCACTCCTACCCCGCTTGCTACGCCACCCACATGCACGCCAAAAATCTCGTCCAAGCACACTTGGCATTGCAGCATCATGAACGCGTGACCAGACACTAACGTTACTTCTAAAAATACAGAAAAAAAAGGAAGAGACACAGGCCACGCGCATTAAGATGATCGTCGGGTTCGTGCGGGGTCACAAGCAGCAAACAAGCCAGGCGCGCTGGATTCTAAGCTCCGTGCTCGGTCGTGGGCGGATATGGTTTGGAGGTGCGTGAGAGGCGTAAAAGGGGATTCGTGGGCGGGCGCGCATTAGCATTACGCGTGCCCCGTGCCGCCCGGGGCGTAGCGCTTCTCGCCAATGGCGCCCTCGTGCGCGTACAGCGGCGCCATGGGCGGCACCTTCATGCGGAAGATATGTTTCTTGATGTTGTACGGCAGCGCCTTGAGCTGGTATGCGGCGTGCGTGTGCGTCGGGACGTTGAACACTGCGGCGCGGCGTTAGCCTGCGTGCCTAGCGCGCAGGGGCGGGGGAGAACGCACCTTGGTCGAGCTCCTCGAGGGAGAGCGCCTTGGTCTCGGGGACGAAGAGCAGGATGAGGAAGAAGCCGACGACGTTCCACGCGGCGTACCACCCGAACGCGCCCTGCGGCGAGAATGCGCCGAGCAGGCGCGGGAACGTGATCGCGACGACGAAGTTGCTGCGTGCGCGGTGAGTGAGCGGGGAGGGGCCGGCAGGGGAATGTGAAGAGGGACGCACAAGAACCAGCACACGGAGGTGGCGAAGGACATGCCGATATCGCGGATGTACAGCGGGAACGCCTCTGCGGAGTACGTGAAGGGCACGGGGCCCTCGCCGGGCGAGTACACGCAATCGAAGAGGTAGATGCCGAGCGAGACAATGCCAATGCGCGCGTGGCCCGCCGGTATATAGCTGTGCGGCATCAATACCGGCCCTGCGCGCGGCGCAAGTATGTACTCACAATGCGAAGCCGGTGACGAGGAGGAAGACAGCCATGAGCGGGAAGGTGACGAGCAGGAGGTTGCGCCGCCCGAAGATGTCGATCGTGTACACGGCGGGGAGCGCCATGACGAAGTTGAGCGAGCCGAAGCCCCACGAGGCGAGCAGCGCCTGGATCTCGGTGAAGTTCGCCTGCCGGAAGATCGTGGACGAGTAGTACGCGATCACGTTGACGCCGCAGAACTGCTGCCTGTGGAACGCGTCAGGCGGGGTGAGCAGGATGGTTGCAGGGCGCGCACGCACATGAACATGACGATGCCGGAGCCGAGCGCGGCGCGGCGGTTGCGCGGCACGGTGAAGAGCTCGATGTAGCGGTTGCGGCCGCGGGTGAGCTCGGCCTCGGTTTGCAGGAGAACGTGGATGTCTGGAGGGCGTGGAGGGTCAGAGGCCGGTCGCACACCGCCGTGCGATGGACTCACAGTAAAGGTCACGTGCGGCCTGGATGCGGTGGTGGCGCAGGCGGTTGAGCGACTCGAACGCCTTGTCGTAACGGCCCTTGAGCATGAGCCAGCGCGGCGACTCGGGGCAGAAGTACACCTGCGCCATGAGGAACAGCGCGGGGACACCAGCCTGCGGTGTAAGGTCAGCACGCAAGCCGAACATCGCGAGATGGAAGAGCGCACGGAGGCAAGCATGAGGCGCCAGTTGAGGCCCTTGATATGGGGCTTGTCGGGCACCTGGAAGAAGGCGAGGTCGGCGACGTAGCCGAGCATGATGCCGAACGCGGTCCACATCTGCCACATCATGACGAGGCCGCCTCGGATGGCGGGCGGCGAGCACTCGGCGGCGTACACTGGGACGGTCGAGGACTTGGGGCCGATGCCGAGGCCGAGCACGAGGCGGGAGACGAAGAGGTGTGGCCATGAGTTTGTGACGCCCTGCCAGATGCACGAGAGGAAGGAGATGAGCGCGCAGATGAAGATGGTGCCGCGGCGGCCAAAGTAGCTGTTGAGCGGCTCTGTGAGCCAGCAGCTGAGGACAGCGCAGCAGAGCTGTGTCAATGCGTCGCGTGAGCACACCGACTGACGATACGAGGTGAACGGACGGACGTAGGGTGCAGAGTTGACGAGGCCGAGGATCCACTGGTTGCGGCCAGAGGTTGCAGGGTCGATGTTGAACTGAGGGGCGTAGAAGAGGTTGGCGCCGTTGATAACCGACTCGTCCATCTGTGGGAGATGCCGATGAGATTAGATCAAGCGGGGGCAGGCACGTGCCACGCACTCCTTGCACGCACGCCGCCATCGAACACAGGACAACCAGGTAGTACAGCGTCTTGGGCTGGTCCCACCGGTGCGTGATCTCGCGGCGGAGCTTGACGCGGTCCTCCTCGCTGAGGCCCGGGATAGTCTCGAACGCGAGCGGGTCCTGGGCGAGCAGCGCGCCCTTCTTGAAGTCCTCCGCGAACTCGCCGAGGCCGTACTGTTGCGCAAACGCCTCTCCGTCGGACATGAGCTGCTCGTGCGAGATGCCCGCGAGGGGGTTGGCGAGCTTGGCATTCATGTTGGTGATGTCGTCGACATGCTGCACGTCGTGCTTCGCGTCGTGCTTCTCGCCGCGCGCATGCTTCTCGTCGTGGTCGGACGAGACGGGTGAGTCGGGTTTCTCGATGGAGGGACGGACGGACATGGGGGAAAAGAGGGCCTCGTGTCTGGCGCTCGGGGGAGGGAGGTGGAGCGCTTTCTGTGGTTTTTATAGGGCGCTGACATGATTGGGAGGAGGTTCTGTAGGGAGAAGTTGATGTAAACTTCCTGGTGGGGAAGCCTGCTAGCGCCGGCCATCGTGGAGCCCACCCACTCCCTAATTCCAAGTCTCCCGCACACACCGCCGGACCTCGCTTCTCCGTTTGGCGCCCCCCTGCAAGTCCTCCTCGCCCCAACCCACTTGTCTGTCTCGCTGCAGACTGCAACGCGTCGCACCAGGCTCCCGCTGTCCGACCAGCGGACAAGGGCTAGTAATCACAGCAATGCCGTCCGCATACCGGAGAGCGATCAAACGACGCGTCTCGAAGCTGCCTGCACGTCTTCTCCGTCCCACGTTCCCTCTTCTTTCCCTCTGACCACCCGTTTTGTCCAGCACGCGGCCGCGCTCATATCAGCGCGCGCTCGATGGCTATGTCGTGCGCCCGCCAGTCTGGTGCGTTTACGGCTAGGACAGCCAGTGCTATGTAGCCAAAGACTCTCGCGCGTGAGGCGGAGGCGAGACACTTTTCGCGCGTGGAGAACCTTCGTCGTGATGTCACCGATCTGGGGTGCCGATTCCCGATGCCAGCCCTGCGTCACTTGACCGCCACCCCGTCCCCGCAAACTGCGCAGCGCGGCGTCCGTGCGCGGTGTCGTACAGTGACCGCGCCAACAGTCTTCCGCCGACAGCCTGTGCTCGACACGGTGCATCGCGCAGTGCACTCGCCGTGTGCTGCTCATTTGCGCTGGTGAAGCTCTTTGGCGCCAACAGCACTAATGGACCTGCTGTTTTCACCGGCTCTTTGATGCACCATGCGATCAAACGAAACGTCGTCACACGACCGGGGGAGCGTATACCCAAGACATCTACGGTGGCCTTCCCGGCCATCGATGTGTTGTGTGAGCACCGATACGCGACGCTCCCCACATCCATCACGGTTCCCCGCATTTGCACCCCGCTCCACAAAAATCAAATGCCACAATGTAATTGCCGGACAACCGGGAAAAAAAAATGTTGCGTTGCTCTCGTGCTCTCGTACTACATACGTCGCCGTCGACGCTTGCAAGGCATACCCGGCTCCACGGGCTACATACGGACACGCCCATGATCCGCCTCCACACCGCACGGGCAAGTACTTATGTACAGTTCAGTATCCGGATCACTCGGTGCAGCGAGAGTTCCGCGATGCGTCGCCCCTGCGATGTCTTCGACTTCGCCTTCGCGGTCAAGCGCTCGCGAGCCCCACCCGCGAAGCGCGAAGCAGTGCCTAGCAGTGCTTGCACTCTTGATCCCAGCAAGCGCTTCCCCGCGTTCGACGAAGACCCCGCGCGGGGCATCGAGCGCAATTGTCTTCGACAGGTGGCAGTGCGCGCGGACGCCGTCTTGAAATTTCGACTCAGGTTAAGTTAATAGTACAGTAGTATGTCTACTATCAACTTGAGTCGAGGATCCACGAAATTTCAAGTCAGCGCCCGTCCATGCGATCTATTCGTATCACTTGACCAGCTCGAACAGTTGCTGCCACCCGAGGCGTCGAGGCGCTGTCGTTGCCGAGTTACAGCTCGCCGACACTGGCAGCCCAGCAAGCTGGCGCCGATCGCGCTCATAAGCCCCGACAATGCCGGCCGGCGGGATGGCGGCATCCGCTTACAGTATCCCGCCGTCCCGCCTTCCCGCCCTCCCCGCTAACGAGTCGCACAGACACTAGGCCGGGGTACAGTATGTATACGACACATCGACTATAGCTGTCATAGTCAATCAACTACGGAGACTCAGACTAGGCTGGCCGCCCGCATTAGTATAGGCCCAGATGCGCGGGCGCACGAGGATTCCGATCATTCATTTCACGGCGGCGGACTCAGACTGGCGCTCGTGATGCGCCGCTGGCGGCTGCGGAAAGACGCGCAGGGTGCCGGAGTTGCAGGAGGGGCTCGTAATAAATCTACGGTACTTATATATACTGTACGCGCAGACAATGACATGCGCCAGGTCATGAGCATGATGCGCGTGGCCCGTCTGCAGGGACGGCGGAGAGCGGGCTGCCGTATGTACATGCGCTCGAAAGCAAGGCTAGGCAAGGCTGGAAAATTGCGCTGTACGTGTACTGTACCACGTCTGATAAAGATGGTTGCAAATTGAGGGCCTGCGCGTGGGGTAGCAGCTGCCTTTCCGAGTACAATACCTATCTATGCTAGCGCTGCGGCAGTTTCGTTACTTGTGGCGTGCATGTTCCGATCCTGATCAAGGGTTGCAGCGGTTCAATCATCTCGCACGACTCACTGCCACGACGGCACACACGGTAACGAAGAAAGATAGCGCAACTATGTGGCGCAGATGCAGGCAGTTTTACACACAGCAGGGTTATATACATGCAGACCACAATGCAGAGACGATATGCGAGAAAGTAGTGTAGGAGAGTCCGAGCAACGATATGGATGTGGGGAGCAGAAGAGAGGAAGGGGGCGAAGTGACGAATGGACGGTCCAGGGCCAGGGACTTGCCGGAGGTCGAGTGTGCCGGGAGAGTCGGAGGAGAGTCGAAGGGGAGGGTGTCGGTCGGGCGGGCGGGCGGGCGGGCGGGCGGGCAGGGCGGTCGGGGGAATGGGCGTCGGGAATGGCGGATGTCGTGTCGGGTGGCGGCAGTCGATTGGCGGATTGGCTGGCTGGAGATAAACAGAAGGGTCGTCGGCGGTCGGCTAGCATTTTGTCGGCCAGTCGGAGGATCAGCAGATAGAAAAGTATAAAAAGCGCCTGGTTCGGCCTGGGCGAAGGAGTCGGCGAGATAGGAAGGGGATGTGATCTGACAAGTCGGAAGGGTATCAGTAGTCGGGGTCGATCATTTCGATGGCGCCGCATTGCTCGCAGTGGCTCCACATCGAACGCTGGCCGTTGATCCCCGACTGGCACGCCATGCGGAGTTTGGGGATCTGGGTACACGCGCTGCAACACAAGCACAAGAGGAATAGAGATGGAATGCGTCAGCGAACGTGGACAACGAGGTACTCCAGAGAGCGAGAGACCAGACGGCGCGGCAGAGACACTAACCCGTGATGAAGATGCGAGTTCTTAGGGTCGAGGAGACCGACTGGCTTCTGGGACGGAGAAGGCGTGAATGCGTACGCGTCAGTGTCAACACCCCCAGTAGTGGCGAAGAAGGGATTGGGGTAGAGGTTGAACACTGGATAGCTCGCTGTCAGATCCTGTCAAGCGATATGAGGCGCGCATATATGCGGGCTACTCACCAGGCGTCGAGCTAGTCGAGGTCGTGCTCGAGTTCGAGTCGAGGCGGAGGTGGTGCTGCTCGGGTGTGACGGGCGACGCCGACGACGCGTCGGACATCTCGACGTCGGGGTCAGGCTGGTAGGCGGGGAAAGGCACGAGCCTGAGCTGCTTCGCCTAGAAAGAAGTGAGACACGCGCCACGTCGCGCCAACGTATTGGTACGTACGCTGCGAGCAGAGGAGTCAACCTCGTCAGTGTCGAACTTCCTCTTCATTGCCATAGGATGAAGTGTGGAGGGAGTATAAGGGGGATATGAAGGGACTGGGCGCGGAGGTGCGAGAGGGGCTCTGACAAGCTTGGGAAGGTACAGGTTTTGAATAGATCCCAGTTCTTATACACGGGAATGTTTGCGCGTATTTGCTCTCAGGTCGGCGGACTGGAACCCCAAAAATCAATTACATAAATGGCCACCGTGCGACGATCTGCCAGATTCGCCCGGGGCCGGACATGCCGGGGCGTACAGAGTCCGTGGAATTGCGGCAAATGCACCCAAATGGGGCGATGCCCAGGGCAGTTCCGGGGCATGCCGATGCCGATAGAAACAGAATCTGAGAACCTCCGTCACAGCGTCACAGCGGTGTTTCCGTGCGTCACACCGCCACGCCACGCCACTGGTTGGTGGCACACGCATCTGTCCGACTTGCTTCACAGGCAGTTTGGGTCCACGGCAACGTCGACGGGCTGTGCGTCTTCGTCGTCGACATGCCCAACATCAACGATCCCGCCGACGTCCCCCTCCCCGCCTTCCTCGACCCGCTCCTCGCCTACCTCGCCTCCGTCCTCCCCGCCGACGTCTACGCCATCCTCCTCAACCTCTCCGCCCACGCGCTCTCCCTCATCACCTCCCTCCTCCACCTCGCCTCCGCCATCTCCTGGAACCCCGCCGACTGGGATGCCCACAAGATCATCCCGCCCCTCATCACCCTCCTCGCCGCCTACCTCGCGCTGCTCAGCGCATACCGCACCACATCCTGGATCTTCCGCACGACCTTCTTCTTCCTCAAGTGGGGCGCGCTCCTCGGCGCGCTCTTCGCTGGCGCCGGGTGGTTCATGGGCGCCCAGGCGGGCGCAGGGGGCGTCGTGCCTGCACTCACGGGGCTGCTCCTCGACCTGGTGAACGGGCGCGCACAGGATGCGGCGGGCGGCACGCGCTCCCAGGGCAGGCCGCGGCCGAAGGCGTGGGAGCCGTTCGACCGGCACCGCGAGTGGCAGCACGAGCACGAGGAGAGCCAGCGCGGCACGGGCCACAGCGCGGCGGAGGAGGTGCAGCGCTTCGTGGCGGACGTGATGGGCAGGGTGCGCGAGGGCGAGGGCGGCTGGTGGGAGGCCGTGCGCGGCGCGGCGGCCGGCCTCGCGCAGGGCGAGGCGGGGGAGCGGGAGGAAGCGCCGTCGGCGCGGCGGAAGCAGCCGTCGCGGAAGGCGAAGAGTACGACGAAGCAGTCGCGCTCGCGATAGCTTGGATATGCTATGAATCACGGTTCACGATCGGATTGGCTTGCTCCATTGTAATTTACTTATAGACGGCATCTATGTATCATTACCGCACCAAGCTGTTTATCTCGCTGCCACTCGTACGGAACTCGCATGGAATCTATTACTGCCCCGGCATCTCGGAGGAAGCGAACAAAGGCGTATAGAAATAGAAAGTAACAAAGCAACACATGGCGCACTGAATGTAGTGGCCTACGCAGGCGTCGCCGGCGAGGCTTCCTTTGATTTCCCGTACCGGTAGCTGCGGAGAAACACCCGTCAGAATCGCATACTTATGATGGACTGCTGGAAGGAGAGGAAGGTACGTACTTCCCGATGCGGACCAATTGGCCGAGGCCTGTCGAGCCGACGAAGAAGTTGACCTGTCCAGCGCAACGCGGCAAGAAGATGTGAGCGCACGAAAAGGCGGGAAATTGCGATAGAGGACGTACGGCGGCGAGAGAGTAGTTCACGGGTGTGATGACCATGGAGTAGCGCACCCAGATGAAGCCCGTCGCGGCGAGGGCTGCATGAGGCCATCGGACGATCGTCAGTTAGGATGTGGGAAGGCAGGCTCGTGTGGGCGCACGCACCGACGTTCTGCGATACGCTCAGGTTCTCCGCAGGGCGGCCAAGGTCCTTCACTCCAGCAGCGACCAAGCACCACTTCATCATTGGCGCCCAGAAGAACACCGTCTTCGGGCCTGTACCACGTACCGCGCCGATGAATACCAGACGTGCGACGTCAAATCCACGCATGCAAAAACATGACACAGGCAGCCAAACGCCAGAGGTTACCGGAAAAGAGCGCAATGAGCACCAGTTAGCAGGTTGTGCAAGATGTTCGGCTCGCACGCACCTGCAGGGTGGTTCAGGAACGCCGTGAATTTGGACGTTGTCGCCGTCGCTGCTGCGCCCGACATATTTGCTCAAAGATACGGTGGGACTGGATGAAAGAGAAGGAGAGGAGCGGCTTTTTCGGTGGAGAGCGAATGAAGGAGTCAGTGGGGAGGAACTTGGGAATAATTGTGCTATACGTAATGGCTCGGACGTCGCACGGCCTGGCGCGTGGGGTCGTCCGAGTGTCGGACGACAGGCCCGAAAGCGCGCGTGAGGACTGCGTAATTGCATGCAAGGGTACTTAAGGGATTATACGGTATGCATGTATAGCAAATCTAGCACAGACTACACGGATATACAGGTAATAAACGGCATCTTTACGATATGCTGTACGCTGTCACTGTCTCGCTGCCAGGAATCTAACTTATACATACTGCCTCGGCATCTATGAGGAAGTGAACAAGGGGAGAAAGGAAGCAGCAAAGCAACAGGACTACACAGGCGTCGCCGGCGCTGCTTCCTTAGGCTGCCCGTACCGGTGGCTGCGAATGAAATTGAGCAAATGATGGAATACTACTGGGAGTTGAAGACGCACTTCGCGATGCGGATCAACTGGCCGAGGCCTGTCGAGCCCACGAAGACATTCACCTGCCAGCACAAGGTGAGCACACGCGGATGCGGAAACTGCGACGCGGGACGTACGGCGGCGAGGGAGTAGTTGACGGGTGTGATGACCATCGACCAGCGCACCCAGATGAAGCCGGTCGCGGCCAGGGCTGGGTCGGTCAGATAAACACACAAGAACAGCTCGTCAGTCCGGTTTCGCAAGAACATGGAGGCAGACGGCACGCACCGACATTCTGCGACACGCTCAGGTTCTCCGCGGGGCGGCTGAGATCCTTCACCCCAGCAGCGACCAAGCACCACTTCATCGCCGGCGCCCAGAAGAACACCGTCTTTGGACCTATTCCGCGTACCACGCCGACGAATACCAGCGAGTGACGTTAAACCATCCATCCACGTGTGCGAGAGCAGGACACAGGCAGTCACAGAGGGTAGTGAATATATTACCGGTCAGCAGGTTGTGCGACTCCGATATGTTCGGCTTGCACGCACCTGCGGGATGGTTCATGAACGCAGTGAACTTAGACGTCGTCGCTGCCGCTGCTGCTCCCGACATGTTATGCGATGGGTGCTGGAGAGTGATTGAGAGGAACGGCTTCTTCGGAAGACTGAGTCAGCTGAGGAAAGCCTGCTGCGTTCAAATCGTTTCGTCTGAGTTGAGCGCTACCGACCCAGGGGCGCTCCATAAAGTTCACTCGATATTGCAATTGGGAGATATATGATAAGGATAGGATAGCAGGCGCGCAAGCTCGACATTATTGCTGGCAGGGCACGATGACGTGGGTATCCAGAAGCCACCACAACTACATGGATATGAAGCAAAAGCAAACAAACTACATCACGAATAGTAGCGTATCAGAGTGCAACACGGGACGCGCATGATTACAATGTACACATAACTTATCTTCTGCACTTCAAGTTCTCAATAGTAACCACCGTACCGCGAAAGGCTGCGGTGTCGCTTGTGGTGGTGGTGATGGTGGCGCCCATGCCGGTGATGATGCCTCGACGGCCGCTCAATCACGATAGTCGACGGCTGTCCGCCGTACTGTCCCCCGGGATACGACCCGTACGTACCCGCGCCGTACACGCCGCCACCATACGGGCTGTGGCCGTACACGGTGCCGTACCCAGGCATGTACGTTCCCTGCATCGTGCCCGCATACCCGCCGCCGTACGGCGTGAGCGCACCGCCCATGCTCGGCAGGGGCGTGTACATCCCACCGCCGCCGCCCAGGTACGGCGTCGAACCGGGCAGGCTCGCGGGGTACGGCGTCATGGGGCTCGGCGCGACGGAGATGGGCATGCCCATGCCGGGCCCCGGCGTGAGCGCGCGGCGCGAGTAGAGCGAGTCGCCGTCGTCAAAGACGGAGCCCCCGTACGAGGAGCCGCCGAAGGAGCCGCGCCGCCCGCGGTAGTACGAGCCGCCGCCTCCGCCGAGGCCCTCGAGCTCGCCCTGGCTGACGAGCATGTGGGCCGTCGCCGCTGCGGCTTCTGAGGCGACTTGCAGCCCGTACTGGTCGCCACCACGCCCGGTGTCCTGCCATAGACGGGCGACTGGAGGAGTTGCACGTGGGTACAAGCGGCATTGCCGGTGAATGGACGTGAAAGTGGACGGGGGTGGGAAAGCAAACGCGCGGAGGTCAGGCGCCGATCGATCATCAGGATTAGGGCTGCCGCTGCGCACCTTCAGCGACGGCGAGGCCCGCGAGGGCCTCGCGCTGCCGCTCGTAGTCGTCGAGCACGTACGAGTACGCGGACGAGTTGTACCGGAACTGGCGGAAGGCCTCGTACGCGGCGGCGCTGCCGATTTCGTTGGGCATCATGCGCGTGACTTCTCCCTGTTATTGCATGGAACGGTGTGTCAGCGGGAGGGCGGTGGGGTAAGGGGTGGGGGGACGTACGAGGCCGCCGTACGCGCGGCGGTGAAAGTGCCGCGCTTCGTGCAAGCCCATGCCCATCGCGCCAGATCCGAGGCGGTTCATGGCATAGTGGTAGAGAGACCTGCAGAGCTAATTAGTGGTTTGCCAAGCATAGCACCGCCCTCGACTTACGGGTCATTGTTCATGCCGTGAGCGTTGTAGTAGTCGAGCCCGGTCCCTTCAGAAGGACAGTCACAATTAGTTTACTTCGACGCAAACTGGCCCCGCATCGCTACGTACATGTCGGCTGTGGCTGGTAGCTGGGCATTGGCGGCGGCCCAAACTGGAACTACACCGTGCCGGGTATTCAGCATATTGACTCCACAGCATCGCAGCACCGCGAGCGCCCACCTGGTTCGTGCCCCACCCGGGGAGATTGCTCTGGTAGTAATTGTAGGACATGGCTGTTGAGGAGAGAGAGTTGTCAAAGGGGTATCGGGTTCGGAGGTGGAAAGACGGATGCGGACCTTGTCCTCGAGGCTATACATACTACCCATGGTCAAGGCGTACCTGGTAATCACGCGCCCAGTCGCTGCTGCCGGTGGAGTCACGGTGAAATTGGAAATGAAACAGTGACTGACGTCACGCCGCAGCAAGTGGTAGCACGTACGTAGCACGGAGGGTTCGGGATGATGGGGCCAGGAGCATCCGGTGGGCGGGGTTGCCAAGTTCAATTCGCGAAAGGTTGGAGACACCCTCGGAGAAAGTTACGTCCATGATTGGCAAACTGTACCATTATAGTAGCCTCTGAAGCGCGAGAAGCCTGCGGTAGACTGTTTTAAGACGTTGCAGTTCCAGCATGTACACGCCGGTAGGCGCGGCATAACATTGCAAGTTGAAGGAGTGTGCTGGCCGACTGCTGGCCGAACGTTCAGAGCGCCCGGCGCTTGCGGTGGCACGCGGACTTATAATATCGGTGCTTGGCGTCGGACGCGCGTCTCCCGCTACAGCGTCAAGTCACTTCGGTGTCCTCTAGATCTCTCTCAGTGTCTCTTCCAGCGGCTTCGGGATTGTTGCGGAGGTTTCAAGTAGTCCTGCATAGTAACTTGTCTTCTCTTTCGCTCTCAAAGGGCCGTGAAAGCCTGGTGGTCCGTAAGCCACCCCCAATCATCTATGCCATTCGGTAACCGGTTTCTCCTGTCATGTATGTGCGGTATCACGCTGTACGAAGCTAATCTTCTCTGCTCTGCTTTCAGGGAATGCTGTGTGCGCCACATTCTTATTTATGAGTGCTGAGCACCGTGACCTTGCAGGGCCAAGTCTGTCAATCTGAACATCCAACCCATGTGGCTCTTCCGCGGAAGGAGTCCACCCATTTGAGCGCAAGCCATAAGTATCACCGATAGGCAGTCTGGGTTCGTGTAAATCGTTCGACGATTACAGCTGAGGATCGCACCGAGTGGGCCAAGGCGGTGAGTATGTAACTTATCGCAACACTGCCACTTCTCTGGATGCTCTGCAAGGACAGAACCCCGTTCCTGAATTTTACTGGCCTTGGCCCACCGGTTGAAGAGAGGATGGGCATCTTACTGCCTGCGTCGACTCTGTCATTCCGAGGCGCTGATGCTCAACCCGGACAACTCGTTCTCGTACCACGGCAGACTCGGGGTCGAACTTTGCTCTGGTCCTGTCTGCTGGAGCCTAGATGTCTTGGCAAACGGTGTCTCTAGCCTCGAGGAGAGCTGTCAGTCTCACCCTAAATCAGGTGCCATGCCAGTCTCACCCTACATCACTTGGCCTGGCACCTGCACGTCACCGTAGCCTGCCGTCATCGCTGCCGGCGTCGCAGTCTCACACATCATATGAGCCGTCTGATTTCGCGCCTTCTGATGGTGTACAAATTATCTGTTGTTTTCTCGCAGAACTCTTGTAGTACGGTGAGTGACTTCCCGCAGGCATCTACGGACGTCGTATTCACCAATGATTGAGTGATGACATGCCCAGAGCATCAGAGCGGCCATTAGTGCTGCAGCGTTGACTTGGGTCGGACTACGTGTTTTCTACATGTGAAGATCTGTAGGGGGCTCTACAAAATTCGATACAGACGTAGACTTGTTCTTGCAGGCTCAAGTGAAGTATATTAACTGGCGTTTTCTCATCCCTGCAGTTTAGCATTAAACATCCTAAGACTTTGATTCCCTCCGACTCTACAGCGCAACTAGATACCGTCTCCCGTGCATTAACAGAACTCTGCCTCATCGCCAGAAGCAGCTGATTGAGAAATGATTATCAACTTACCGACTATGAGCGAGACTAAGGGTAGGAGGCTCCGCATAAAAAAAGTACAGCTGTTCTGAACCTCAACGCATATGATCCACCAATCCCGTCGGACATCCATACCTACGACTGTGGTAAGCCAACGTACCGCTCTACCAAAGGTTTCCAACATTCCGTCGGCAGCTGCATATGCTCGCCCTCGCACGATGTCAGCACAACGCTCCCGCGCTCGTCAAGCTCGCGCAAGCCGATCCAGTCCTCCTGGTACAGCGGCTGCGCGCGCATTGGGACGATCACCTCCTCGTCCATGTCGTCGCCGTCCTGGGAAGGGGGATACGACCCGAACCACGCGCTCTCCTTCGGGATGACGGTCTTGTCTTTCGCGAAGATCACGAGGACGAGGTGCTCGAGCGCTGCGAGCTGCCGCGCGTACGTTGCGTTGCGTGTCGCTGGGAGCTCGTTGTTGATGGACGTGAGGAAGCGGTTGGACTCCAGGTAGAGGGGGAGCTGGGTCGGGTCACGGAAGTACTGTGCCTGGGCGCACGCGCGCGAGGGCCTGTTAGGTGGGGCTCGGTGAGGAGCAGATGCCGACGCACCTGGACAAGGTGCTCCTGCGCCCACGGGCGGTAGACGCCCGCGCGCGCAGCATTCCGCGCTAGGCGGCAGAGCAGGTCGAGCGGCTTGCACACTGCCATGTCCGCGACGCCCATGTGTTGCGAGCCGAAGGTTATGAGGTTGTAGATCGGCGGGGTGTTGTAGCGTTCGACATATGCGCGCAGGAACTGCCCGCCTGCGCTGTGTCAGGAGCTGGGCGCAGGCGGATTGAGCAGCGCACCTTGGGAGAACCCAATCGCATCAAAGCCGCCCTCTAGCTCGGTGACATTCGCCAACTGGAGCGCGACGAGGTCGACCTGTTCGTCTACGTTGCCGTACTGGACATTCGTTAGCACGCGTCGCATCGTGACATGGACCGCACATACGAACGTCGCGCGCTGGTCCTCCTTGTCGTCAGGGTCAATGTACACGGAGTGAATGAAGATCCCTGGGTGGATGTCCTGGATCAATGACTGGAATTCGAGTATCCCAGAAGATGCATAGGAGTCGCCTGGATCTCGTCAATTGCGATGGCTGCGCGCAGCCTGCAGGTGTCGCACCTAGGCCATGCCATATTACAAGCGGTCGTGGTCTCGGCACATTGAAGATATCTTGAGCCGGAAGGCCATATACAGAGAAGATTAGCAGAAGGAAAGAGGTGATCAATGCCAACATGAAGTCGTGGTAGGCGGTCAAGGCGCGATCCGCCACCCTAGGACCAGGCTAATTGACGGCGGCACGCACTCTTGCACCACTCCCTCCATGACACAAACAACTTTGCTTCAGTATGAAGCCCCATGTAAGCCTCCGATGTATGGGCCCTGTGTCATTGCTCACGCAGGGTCGAAATCTAGGGCCAGTACACGCAATTGACTGGTGCAAAACCCCCGCTCCGGGACAACAGCGTCCGCGATCTGCTTTTCGCCTCGGCATCGCGTCATTCACGGAAGACTATCGAAATCGGATCGCGGTCGTAGGGCTGCAGGATGAGCGCGTGCTCGTGGAGGACGACTATGGAGACTACCCCGACTTTGTGACGCTCTGCGAGGCGAACCACGGATACCCCGCGACATGCCTGCAGTGGCAGCCGAGCAGCGCGACGACCTACGGATGGTCGCAGAAGTCCCCGTCGACGGAGCTTCTGGCGACGACCGGGGATGCGCTGAGGGTGTGGGAGTACTCGAGCGATGCATCGCCGGCGGCGTCGTCGTTCGTCGGGCGGCAGCCCAGCGCAGGGGGACACCGGCTGAATTTAAAGGCTGCGCTCTCTGGTGTACGTCGCCTTTTCATGCCGCGTTGCGAGAGTATTCACCGGGCCGTCGATACAGCAATCGAAAGTGCAGAACCAGTCTGGAGGCGCCCCGCTCACCAGCTTCTCGTGGAACGAGAAGGCACCGAGCTTGGTCGTCACGTCCTCCATCGACACGACCTGCACGGTGTGGAATATCGACACGTCGACCGCAATCACGCAGCTGATTGCACACGACCGCGAGGTGTACGACGTCGCGTGGCTGCCGGGGTCGACCGACATCTTCGTGTCCGTCGGCGCGGACGGTTCGCTGCGCGCGTTTGACCTGCGCAGCCTCGAGCACTCGACCATCCTGTATGAAACGCCTGCGCCCAAGCACCCACCGTCTGCGCCGGCGGCGACCAACCGGCCCCCGACGTCGCCGCTGCTGCGCATCGCGTTCAACCCGTCCGACGCGAACTACATGTCGACTTTTCACATGGACGGCAGCGACGTCCAGATCCTCGATATGCGAAGCCCCGGGGCGCCAGTGATGGAGCTTCGTGCACATCGCGCCCCCATCAACGCGGCTGGATGGAGCTCAACAGAGGGTTCTTTGCTAGCGACAGCAGGTACGCGCGTCGAGATCACTCTGATATATGAATGATTTTCTGACCTATACGCACCATCACCGCTGCAGCCGACGACTCCCAGCTGCTGCTCTGGGACATTTCACCGCATTCCCAGCCGCCGACCGCGTCGCCGCGCAATGCGAGCTCGCGGTTGAGTTCGCCGCGTCCAACGGACGGCAAGAAGCGCGTCCTGACGGACCCTATCATGGCGTACTCGACGCAGGCGGAGATCACGAATCTTGCGTGGTCGCCACAGATCGCGCCGATGACGATGAACAGTGGACACTCGACGCCTGCAGGGGAGTGGCTGGCGATCGTCATGGGCAAGTCGATCAAGGCGCTGAAGGTGTAGCGGTGGTCCGTGATGGCCGTGCCGAACGCAGCTATAGTTCTTCTTCCGCGCTTTCGCATTGCACACAGGTTGTATTGTAAGCTTGTAGATGTGTCTCACATAACCAATCCGCAGACTTCGCACTCGGGGCCGACGATGTGCCCCAGCGGAGCCCAGCCTAGCCCAGCGGTCAGGCATAGGTGATCCCGATGGCCCTCGACGCCCCTGCCGCGTCGAGGTTCGTCGAGATTTTATCGGGGGAAGGGACGGAATTTGAGCTTCTTGTTGAGTCGCGAGGTGCCGGTCCATCAGCCGGGCGGGCGGGAAACGGCGCATCATTGGGTCCGGATTGACTGAGGGCGCTGTGCTTATCATCCGGCTTCCCGGGCTGATGCAGATGGGTTCAATCCACAGCTTATCTAGGTGGATGGAGGGTGTGGAGGTGTTGGAGGTGAATTCCACGAGCACCACATGCCAGAGCGGGACAGACATACTCAGATAGCTTGGCGGTCTATGTACAGCGCGGAGACGGTGCTGCAAGCGGGCGGAGGCGGGCGGCCATGTGCGACGCACAACTAGGCATATGAAGCGCATAAACTGGGATCCGATCACCAGCCTCGGCATCTCACCTTTCAGAAGTTCTGAGCACACGATGCGCCGGCGGCCAAGTCAGCTGGCCCGGGCAGAAAGCAGTCCAAGATCCTCTCGAGCAGTCCATCGAGCGACATACAATTATTTGACGGCCGGCGGTGGGGGTCGTGCGGTGGGGATGAAGGGAAAAAAATGTTTTGAGACGCTATCAAGAGGCACCGACTCGGAGAGATATGAAGAGATATGTGACCGGGCTCTCGGGCGGGACGGGATTTTTTTTTGATAGCTGACAGTGACCGCATGGTCTCTCCTCTGTTCTCCACTTTATATACGGCACAGGGAAATCAACATGTTCTTCTGGCACACCCCGCTCCGCTGCATCTCCCTTGCACGCCAGCTTGCCTCTCGCCGAGCCATCGTCGCTCTTGCCACTGAAGTTCCCCAGCAGCACAGACACACACGATGAGCTCCGAGCTTCCCACCGTCGAGCAGACCCCGCTCGAGAAGCAGTCTTCTCGGCCGTCGACCGCCTCCTACTCCAAGGAGAAGGAGGCCGCCAGCAACGACATCGAGGCGGGTCCCACCGTCGACAAGGACCCCGTCGAAACCGAGCCTGGCTTCACCACCAAGTACGCAGGCGCCATCCGCGTCGTCGTCCTGCTCGGCCTCGCTGCCCTCATCCTCGGATGGTGGATCTCCTCGACCGTCCTCCATACCACCCGTCACCGCTGGGTTGTCCAATTCATCGGCGCCTGGTTCTTCCTGCTGGTCATTGCCTTCCGGTTCATCCCAAACTCCTACGTCACCCGTCCCGTCGAGGCCATATGGATGCCCCTCGTTCAAAACCCCTTCTTCAGCCTTCCCTACTACGTCCGCCTCGGTGCCGGTTGGCTTGCGCTCGTCGGTATCGTGATTGGCTCGGGATACGGTTTCAAGCTCGAGAATGTGCGTGCTTTATCGTCCATTGTCATCCATGCGCCCGCTGACCGTACCGCAGGGCAGTGACTACGGTGACCGCACCATCTCCGTGCTCGGCCTCCTTGTCTTCCAAGTCGGCTTTTGGGTGACCAGCAGGCACCGGAGCCACATCCAGTGGCCCACCGTCATTGTCGGCCTCTTCATGCAGCAGGCAATTGCCCTCTTCGTGCTCAAGTCCGGCGCTGGTTTCCATCTCTTCAGGTGGATCGCCACCGCTGCCTCGGATTTCCTCAACCAGGCTCTTGTCGGCGCAGCTTTCTTCTTCGACGAGGAGACCATTGGCAAGCACTGGTTCTTCGTCAACACGGTACGCCTCGGCACATCTTGTGGCGATCGCAGGTGGCTGAGCGAATCCCCCTGCAGCTCTCGACGATCATTTTCTTCATCGCCTTTGTGCAGATGTTGTACTACGTAAGGCTCCGTGGTCGGCGTACTAGCCCTATACGCATGCTAACCTAACTATCCGCAATAGCTCGGTGTTATGCAATGGATCCTGAAGGGCTTGTGCGTGCAATCCTTCCATCACTCGCGTTTCACTTGGCTGATGCACCGACAGTGCCTGGTTCTTCTTCAAGGTGATGAACGTCTCTGGCGCTGAAGCGGTCGTCGCCGCCGCCTCGCCCTTCATCGGCCAGGGCGAGTCTGCCGCCCTCGTCAAGCCGTACGTTGACTACATGACCGAGTCCGAGCTCCATCTCGTCATGACCTCCGGTACGTTTGGTCAGGCGGCTACTTTGGCAGCCCTAACGCGCGTTATCAGGCTTCTCCACGATCGCTGGCTCCGTGCTCGGTGCTTACATCAATCTCGGGGTCCCCGCCCAGAACTTGGTCACCGCTTCCGTCATGAGTATCCCTGCGTCCATCGCAATCAGCAAGGTCCGCCTTCCCGAGCTAGAGGAGCCCGTCACCCGCGGTCGCGTTGTCGTCGACCGTGGCGGCGACCCCAAGGACGAGCCCGTCAACGCCCTCCACGCCTTCGCCAAGGGCGCCGTGTTCGGTCTCGTTGTCGCCGGCCAGATCTTGTATGTCCCTCTCTCCCGCAGCTCGCGCCCGTCTGCACCGCTGACGTTCTCCAAGGTGTAACGTGCTCACGATCCTGTCGCTCGTCGCGATGATCAACGGTCTGCTCACATGGATTGGCAAGGGCTTCGGCTTCCACCACCTCACGCTCCAGCTCATGCTCCGCTACGTCTTCTACCCCATCACCTTCTTCCTCGGCGTGCCGCGCCCCGAGCTCCTCCGCGTCTCCGAGCTGCTCGCGACCAAGCTCATTGAGAACGAGTTCGCCGCATACCTCGGTGCGTGCCCCCTCTCTGTTCTCGTATTTGCATGCGCTGACGCCGTGCGCGCATGGTAGACCTCAAGGCGCTGCAGGCCTCCCCGCAGGCCCTGTCCATCCGTGGATACACGATCGCCTCGTACGCGCTGTGCGGGTTCGCCAACCTCGGCTCGCTCGGTATCCAGATCGGTGTGCTCTCGACGCTCGCGCCCTCGCGCGCCCGCGTCATCGCGCGCATCGGCGTCTCCGCCATGATCTGCGGCTTCATCTCGACGCTCCAGGCTGCTGGTATCGCGTGAGTACCCTACTTATTGATGTGAGATTGGTGCTGACGTTGTGCCCTGCTATAGCGGCATGCTTGTATGATATAGATTTTTATTGAGGGTGCATGCGTGGGCTGTGCGTTTATCATATTGCAGTGGTCTTGTAACACGAGTCGTAATGCTTCTCATAAAAAATTACCTTTATTTTGCTGATACTCTTCACTACCCAATACTGTGACTAGGGAATGTTCATGCGGAAGACATCGGCCTGACACCGCGTCTCGGCAAGCGTGAGAGCCACAATACAGTAGACCGGGGATATCATTGCAGCAGGGTCGCGCGCCCATATGCATCACAGCGTGGCCTTATCTTTGAATCGCCTCCTCACGTCGTCCGTCAGACAGCTCTCCCCGCTGACCCTCTCGTACACGTTCATCTGACCTTCGACACACACCAGACTGAACCGTCTCTCTCGCCCCCGCGCCACGGCGATGCCCTGAATGGCTCGCAGCGCCTCGCCGAGCTTCCTGAAGCCCGCCTCCGCCGCGCGCTTGTGCTCCGCTAGCTCCTTGTCTGCGAGCGAGTGCTTGATGAGCTGGAAGAACAGCTCCTGGCGGTGCATGCCGATGTAGAAGTGCTGGGTCTGCGTGAGGTAGAGTCCCGGGAGGATGTCCGCCCAGCGCATGTTGCGCAACCAGTACAGGGAGCGCGTCGCGACGTCGATGGTGGCGGCCTGGGGAACCTCCCGCCCGGCGTGGATCACATGCAAGGCGTCCGGCGGCGGTTGCTCTTGCGGCAAGGTCGGAAGAGGGCTAGGCGCGGAGTCGGACTGGTCGGCCAGGCCCGAAGCACCTACGACTGGCGTGTCAGCGTGCTCCTCCTCGTCCAGTGTCGGGAGACACGCGTCAACGTGGGACCTGACAACGAACGCCAAGCCGAGGAAGTCCTGGAAACGTAGGATGGGTGACAGAAGCCCGGACAGGTGGTTCATGCGTACATATTTCACAACGCGATGGTGCCCTGACGTCCTTGCCTCGCAGCCCTTCGCCGGCGTCGACATTGCATGTTCGAAATTACGCCCATACCTGTTCGCGTTCGGCGCATCCCAAGACTCCGCTTCCCAGCGATTGAGCAAGATTGTTTTGTCGCCCGCGAGCTCGACGTCGATGCGGAAGTCGTGCCAAGCCCCGTCGCTCCTCTTGCTCGACCCGCTTGCCCACCCCATGAGGCGCGTCAGCAAGCTGCGCCCGACGATGACGTCGATGGAGGGCCAGTCGACGTGCTTTTGCATGGCGTCGGCGGCCTTAATGACGGGCAGGAGTGACGAGGATGGGAGCTGGAGCTGACTGTAGCCTGAGGTGGGCCTTTCCTTGTCCGGGCTCAAGTGGAACGGGAACTTCGGGTCGCCTTTCCATTCCGGAGGAGAGCCTGCTCGTCGAAGAGTAATCAGGAGACAATCGCGAAGCAACTGATACCGCACTCACTAGGGACAATGATAGTTGGTATATTGGACCCGGAGTGGAGCCAGTCGTACGATCCTATGCACTGGAGGTTTTGAATCTCGACGTCTGCTGAGGACACGCTTGGGACATCGACGGGGACGTCTAACGCCACGACGTTGTCTGCGGCGAGGCCGACGAGGAAGTCCTGCTGCGGGACTGCGCAAGTGGGAGTCGAAAGCTTGGCGGCGGGGTGAACGGCCTGGGCGCAGCGGTTGGGAGTGCCGCCACGTCCCCGTCCACGAGTCCAGACACGATTGGTGCGAGGATAAGACATCCCGAGTTATAGCCTGACGGAAAGTCTTGCAGGGCACTGGAGAGAAACCTATATACTGCCGAGGGTGTTCGACTGCGCTCGAGACGTGACTGCCTACCGTGACCAGTCCAAACTTCGATAAGAGCATATGATGTCCACGAAGCAGAGAAAGACCTTCGTGCGGCGTGAAATGACCTGCGAATCTTGCCTCAAGGCTAGGCTGCGCGGACACGAGTCACAGAGCGCAGCTGGGCGAGGGGCAAAGCATCGAGCGCATGGCCAACGGGCGCAAATGAGTTGGAGGAAGGAATTCCAGATGTTCAAGAAGCAGTTGGGACCGATGGATCGTCTGTGGGTTGTGAAGATCCTGACCTACATACTGTGGCCGTTGGCGCCATCGAAGCTAATATGACAGCAAGGGTCTTGGATGTTTCCTACGAGAAGTTCAACTTGAATGGCTTAGCTCTTTGGGCGCAAAGCTTCCGTCAAACAGAAGGAATGCCGTCTGCGCCACTGCTCTGTATGTGTGGACCAAGCCCTGCAACAATTAAAATGAGACATACATTGCAAACGTAGTAATGTACGCACCCGATGGCGGCCATTTTTCTTGAGGAGACGAAACATTTGCTGCTTGTGATCCCGCACGAACCCGACTATCTACGCAGCAGGCTGTGTCTCTTCTTTTCTCTGTATTTTCTGAAGTGACATTAGTGTCTGGTTACGCTTCCGTGATGCTGCAATGCCAGTAGCGCTTGGTGTGGGTGGCGTAGCAGCAAGTGGGGTCGGTGGGAAGACGGAGGCTCGCGGCGGCGTGTGGGCGTATGGTGGGAGTCACCACTTTGTGACAAGTCCGTCACTGTTCCTTGAAAGCATTATAGCCCCCACAGGATCACTGCTAAGACCCTGAGATTGCACCAATGGACTCCTTTTGAGATGGTCTGTCGAATGGTCGGCTCAATTTTACCTCACATCGATATTGGACTTTCTCAGGCAGATTTGGCCGCTGCATACATCATGTGACTACCTAAAAGGGTAATCTTAGTCAGACCCCCGCCCAGCCAGAGAACAGGACATGAGTCGGAGCACGGGAGCAACAGCTGGGAAATGTAATTCACAGTGTATACATGTCCTTTGATGTATAACAGGGTATCCATCCTCCTATAGGACCTGGGTCAGTGTTCCCCCAAGTCGGTGACCTGTCGCATATTTGGCCGCTAGATTAGGGTTAGGGTTAGGAAAAGCCTAAAATCACGAAACAGCGGATTTACTGTCAAATGGGGGGTAGTTTCTTATCAAAAATTCATTCTGGGGGCCCAAATTTTTTTTCCCGAGGTGACATGAAGTGCTGACTCCCACCATACGGGTTCAGTCAGATATGTGACCTACATAATGGTGCCTGTGTGCGAAGTCCTCCTGACAATTTCAAACGCATGGCTCTCAGCCGACGCACAATTTGCGTAGAGCTGCCCCTCATATCCCGCAAGGCGGGTGAGAATGACACCTATCTACCAGTGGTGCAGCCTTTGGACATATATATGCGCGTTGCTTCCTGCCCAGTCAGGGGAAAGCAAGCGGGACAGTGCATGGGATGGATACAGCTGCTAGAGACAAAGAGCAGCCGCAGTCGGCGACTCAGAGTTTAGACCAGCTGTAGAGCGCGAGGATGCAGCGCGGTCATTCCTTAGAAGGAAGAAGCTCGAGAGGTTGGGCACATAGTACAAGGAGACAAACGGAGTGAACAGAGTTGTTGGGGTGAGGAATGTATGCGCCTGATTGGCTGATCGATGCGCATATACCCCGGTGGATGCGGTCGAAGAACGGTTGTCGCCGGTTGGAGTGTGGGGGGAGATAGCCAGATAAGTAACAATAACATACCTTGCGGCAAAGTTCGTCTTCCGCCCCCCAAAATGGTCTGAGACTCACCTCCTTAGCACAGTGTGCCGGTCATTGGGCTGGACCAGCAATGGCCCATGGGGAGCGGCGGGGCGGATGATGCAGAAACTGAGTGCTGGGGCGAGATGGGGGGAAGAGAAAGGAGAGTTGACCGTCGTGGGCAGAGCGAGGTGATTATATCTGATTTCTTTGTTTGTCACACTTTGTGATTTGGATGGTTCGCGTCAGTGCGAAACGACCGCGACGCGACTCGGACAACCGCCGCGTTCTGCGCACGTGAATGAACATATGGTTGATCTAATCTCCCAACGTTATCTTATCTATTATTACTCCGTCGTCAGACAGAGCTCGCGAAGGTTGAAGCTGTCTACTCCGTCCACTGATGCTTCAGTTGGGTTTGCTTCCTCCTCTGATCCCGCCATTTAATCCTGCCACCGTATATGATTACTAGGTGAGGATCTCTGAAGACCCATAGGCGCAACATCTGTAGTACTTACCATGAGCTAATTAGCTTACTCCCGACAATTCGACGGCCGGGTGCCTGAGTTCCCTCCTGATCTTGGTCGCCAACTTTGACGCCGACATGACGGACAACCGAAGTCTTCCGTCGCCGATCTATGACCCCCACGCAGACCTGTTCATCGAATCATTTGACACGCCCTCCTTCAACCGCGTACACACCGTCCTCCCGGCCTCTCTCGGATTCTACCTCGCGTCCAGAATCTCGCGGTCAGCCACGAACTGGCCAGCCCATTACTCAGGCCGATACATCCACTGTATTCTTGCCGTTAGCGCGCATCCCGCTGCGCTGGTGCTACCTCGTCACGGCAGAGTCGCCACTGGCCGCGCTGGACGACATCCGGCTCCTCGAGACGGCGCGCAAGAACGAGAACGACCTTCCCACTGACGCCGTTGCGCACCTGGACGCTACTGCAACTTCACTTCTTGCGAAACGCGATCCAGGAAGGCGACTTTGCACGTAGAGTCCAAGAGCTACCTCTAAGTGGATCGAGACGTGCTCCGGGTACCGCCCATTAAGTGCGGCGTTGCGTTTGATGGCCTGCTCCCCGAGACGAATGAAGATCGTGGGATGTGCTCCGACGGCAGCTCGGACATCATGGCGGGGCGCCTCGACGTAGAGGGTTGGCAGACACGTCGCCCAGGTGTGTCTTTTTCCTCCGTTCGACTTCTAGTTATAATACTAAGCAGGTCCGAGTCCCTGATTCATCGCTCAGCTAAAGACGAGTGGATCCTCTGTGATTTTGCTTGCAAGGTTTCGTGCCGCACCGAATTCCTCCACATACATGTGACATAATAGGGCACTACGGACAACTCCAACCGTTGGAATCGAGAAAATATCAGAGTCGTATCGAAGAACTTGCGTAGCGTGAAGTTTTACAGGGGAAAGTAACAACAGCGAGCTCTTTATGCATTCAAGTTGTGGCCAACAGGCGCAAAAGAGGAGGGCACTCGAAAGACAAAGGACGGTCAGTGTGGCGGGCGACAGATATACGAGATGACTGACGTGCTTCTCGAGACGACCTAGAAATGCGACCACGATTAGGACCCAACATCGGGGAGCGGCACCTATCCAAATAGCGTGTCAGAAAGCACTCCTCGATGCAAACCACCCTTGTCGACGCACCCTAGATATTGCCTCCTCGACTGCCGCCGCTAGTGCTTGGTTGAATTGCACCATACTCACCGAACAATCCCCGTGGCACATTGCACACATTCTTGAGTCCGTGGTAAAGAGAGCAAAACCTCCGCTCGATTGATCACCAGCTACCCCTGCAGTGAGCGTTGCCGGTGATGGGCGTTTCTCCAGCGCAACGCGAGCGCGCTCGAGGTAATCCCATACTACGCGGGGTGCATACCCTTGACCTCCTGATGGCCTCGGAGTAAAACAGGGACAATTGTCCTCGTTATCATATGCAACAAGACATGGCATATTCCTGGGGACCCACGAGTCGCCTGCGGGCAAGGCGCTCGCAACCCACTCGCACTGAGCATGGTACCGCAGAAGCCTGCAGTACTCCTCCCCAGACACGGCTTCCAGGTGAGGGGCGGAAACCAGCTCACTCATGGGAAACCGCAGGGCATCTGCAGCGGCAGCCATGGCCACGTCTGGTATGCCATACGCAAGTGCGAGAGCGAAGACGCTGCCGGGATTACTGCTTCTTTCCATGGACAGGGTCTCCCTGACTGCGGCTGCGATGACCGTCTGCATGCAATACTTCCGTCCCACCTCGAGGAGAGCCCTTGCGTCGTCGAGGCTCTCCATGCGCACTCGTTCCGCTGGATACATCAGCCGCAGGGCAGCGGCCAGCGTGCGCGCATCCTCGGACACTCGGACGACAGGCAGGCCATCGAACGTTTCTTCGGGGTGCGCTGTGCGAGGTTGCGGGACGCTGAACATGTCGGCGAAAATTGGGGATGCGAGTGATAGGATGATTGTGTGAACGCGGAAGTTGGTGAGGTCTGAGGACTGCAGGATCACGTCGGCAGAAGGGTAATTGAACGGGGGCGTGTCCATGGTGTTCACGGTGGGTGCAGCAGCTGGGGAGTCAGCGGAAGGGCCGGGGGCGGGCATGACAAGGATCGTGGCACGGGATACGTGCGGAGGATGAGGAGAGAGAAAGGTCGGTCCACGTCTTGTTGGTGCAGTGACTGCCAGTGCGTCTGCGTTGAACTTTAGGCGGGTAACAGGAGACAACCTCTAGCGTGCAGTGTTGGGGAGCTTATACGATGGCGATGGCTGCGGATAAGCCAGCGCCTTAAGCACGTCTGGGTCGAGAAGTGCAATGGCCAAATTTGCACAGATGGGAGATGTCTCGTGGCCGGTGTGCGCGCCAGAATTTGGAACAGAAGACACATGGAGGCCTGCGCATGTTCAGGGGGAGCGCATACTACTATGTTTCTACATAGGCGGTCAACGTCCGAAAACGACCAAGCGAGGGATGATGCATGGACGTTTGGACTTGGCTCAGAGCTAGATACTACATACATTGGATGGCCACCATAGTACGCGGGGCCTTCAAGGCTTCAGGACTACATACATAGTATGCGAATTTCGAAATGGTTCCCCCTACAGGTTCACATTCGCTTCGGAGTCTCGAACCTCCTCCTCGTGTCTTCCGGGAGACAGCTCTCGGTACTCACCGACTCGTACACTTTCATCTCGCCTCCGACGCATACGAGACTCAAATGCTTCTCGCGCCCGTGCTCTACGGCAATTCCTTGTATCACCCTCAAAACCTCGCCCAACTTGCGCAGGCTCGCGTCCACCTCCTCTTTGTGAACGACAAATTGCTTGTCCGTCAAAGTCCGCTTCTGGACCTCAGAGAATGTTCCGCGATTGTGAAAACCGATATAGAAGTGCGGTGTCTGTGTGAGGTACAGGCCCGGGTATATGTCGCCCCATCGCATGTCCGACAACCAGTGCGCAGAACGCGTCGTGAGCTCTATGATGGCATCCTGGGGAACCTCTCTCCCGGCGTGGATGACTCGTAGACGGTAAGGAGATTTTGCGCTGGGGGGAGACGTGAGGGGGGTGAGAGGTGTCGTAGCAGATGTGTCGCTGTTCACGAGCTTCAATTTGGAGATCGATGCAGCGAGGTCATCGACAGCCGGCTGAGCGAATGCCACGAATTCTCCTCCCATCTGAGGGTTGCCGGACTCCTGAGGCAGGCAAGCGTCGACTTGGCTCCTGACGACGAACGTCATGCCAAGGAGGTCCTGTGAGCAACTCTAGTTTGAGTACACGAAACACAGGTAAGACACCAGGTCGGCGTACATATTTCACGATACGATGATGACCTGTAGCGCCTCTCTCACACCCCTTGGCCGGCGAAGTCGTCGCCTGCGCAAAATTGAGCCCATAGCTACGCCCAGTCGACGCTTCCCGATCGCGAGCCTCCCAACGAATGAACACGACTGTCTTGTCTCCGACGAGCTCCAGATCGAGTCTGAAGTCGTGCCACCCGCCGTCATCTTTCCTGTTGGAGCCGCGGATCCACCGAAGAAGCTTGCTGAGCGAGTTACGGTTCACGACGAAGTCAACTGAGGGCCAGTCGACCGCCTTGTTCATCGCGTCGGCGGCCTCGATGACTGGCAGGATGGCAGAGGCTGGCCCGGGCAGGCGGTACTGGTTGTGGTTGAGCACCTGCGTGCGGGTGTCGGTATCGAGGGTAAGAGGAAGGTGTGGGTCACCCATCCATTCCGGGGGCGAACCTGTCCGAGATGAGCGTCAGAAGGGGCTTCCGGTCAAGCAACCCGTCACTCACTCGGAACAAGAATAGTCGGGACCTTCGACTCCAACCAATCGTAAGACGCTATGCATTCGAGGTTCCGGATCTCCACGTCTGTAGACGCATGATCGGGGACACAAGTTGGGACGCCAAGTGTCGCCACGGCACTCATGGACACGATAAGACCGTCGAGGATGTCCCGTTTAGGAGCAGTACTTGTGTCCTCAACCACTCTAGGGTGGAAGGATGGAGCGAAGCTAGGGGTGGCGCGACGGCCCCGGCCCCTTCCCCGACTCCAGCCACTGTTGGATTGAGACTGAGACATGGTACGTTGCTTGGCGGGAGGCCTTCAAGAACAGGCACCTATATACTTACCTCTGGGTGACTGCGCTCGCAGCCTCGACAAACTTCCGACACAGCGGACTGCGCCTGGCCAGCTGAACGCAGCTCAGAGGGAGAAAGGACTATATAACTTGCCGAAGCTCACTTCATCTGCGCAGCGCCACCTGGCTGGCTGCGCTCTACCAGGAGTCAGCAAAGCGCAGCCGTTGCATTTAAGCGTGTTGATAAAGAGCATAGTTGCGAGAGGTCACAAGTCCTGCGCAGAAATGGAAGAACTGCTTAGTAGTAACTCGGCCCGGCTAGAAGGAACCCGACTGGGGATACGGTGAGAAAACAGACTGCCTAAGCTTTTAGCCAGTCACTGGGAGATCGAGCGCAGCCTCAGAACGTCAGACAGAAGAGGGTAAGAAGATGTCGATATCGGAGGCAAGAGTGGTGGTCAAGACTCCTCCAGGCGCCAGTGGAATCTACCGTTTCCTGAGGGGACAAACACTTTCGCCCACGCTGCAGTGACACGTCTTCATCGGATCAGTACACGTCGTTATCAGATCCTGAAAGGGTAAGTACATAAGAGAGTACACTGGTATAAGAACGCAGCAACGTGAACTGCTCGTTATGATATATTAGTCGGCTTGCGGCTCAGTCGCAAGCACCAATGACCTGGCATTATCGCTTCTGGGAATGATGGAGTATTGGAACGGCTTGGGATGGCTGCACGGTACTCAGTGATCAGTCAAGGGTGTCGTCCGTAAAAGACGCTCACCTGATGAGGGTGTCGGTGAAGGCCGACTCGACAGGGATCTCATTTCCCTGTGCGTCCTTGGCTTTCTCAACACGAAATGCGGAGAGTACAGAAGAAACAATGATATAGATCGTCGTGTCGACCAAATGGCGGCCAGGGCATATCCTGTGCAAGAGATGGTAAGTGGATTTGGTGGCAACCGACGACAGCGGGGCTCACCGACGGCCAAACCCAAAAGCTGCGTTGAGCACGAGGTCTTCCTTCACCTTACCATCCGCCGTCAAGAAACGCTCGGGCTTGAACTCGTCGGGTTCCGGATACGCTTCTGGATCGTGTAAGATCGCCCTGAAGGAACTTTCATGATGCGCGTTTCGGTCATCAAAGGAATGAAGAACGAACCATGCGTTCGCAAGAACTGGCGTCCCTGCAAGCATGGATTGAGACGGAGCGCATAGGATACTGTATGATGTACGAACCTTTAGGTATGAAATATCCCTCATAGACGTCGTCGTGTGTGCTTGCATGCGCTACGCCTACGCACCTTTAAGTCTCTACGAATATCCGAGGAAGAAGAGAGATAGACACGCGTACCTAAGGGCAGGACCAAGCGCCATCGCAACAGCTCCTTGCATATAGCGTCGATATACGGAAGCTCCGGACGATCGCTGTAGTCAGGGAGTCTGCCCTTACCGATGACGGAATCAAGCTCCTCTTGTGCTCGTTGTTGAACGTTCGGATACAGCAAGAGAACGAGGAAAAAGCAAGTCAACGTGCCAACCGTCTGCGGATTTGAAAGGACGATCAATGCCTCGGTTCGCCGATATCAAGGTGTCCAGTATCGCACCGTTTCTGCACCAGCTAATAATCGACATCAGTGGCAGCGTGGAGTCTGAAACAAGCCGTACAAACCTGCATAAATACTGCCAGCAGCATTCCTCAAAGCATTTTCTTCTGCATCTGTGGTGACCTCAGGCAAGTTTTCTCGGACAATAGAGTGCCGCGCCGTGCCTAGCCGCTGTGGAAGTCCTGAGAAACGCATCACCTCGTGCTGTTGGACATACCATCTCTTCCTTGACGAAATCGAACGGCTTGTGTAACAAGTCGACCACGAGCCGCTGTCCGTAACGCGCTCGGTCCATGAAGCCCATTCCAGGTAGCCATTCAGGCAAATGCTGAACTGAATGAGGTTGGACGAGCGATCATTTCAGGATCGATGGTAAGACGTACTAAACGGGAAGTCGTTGACAAGCAAAGCGCCAGGCAGTATTGATTCGGACGCCAATGTCAGGAGCTTCTCAGCTGTGTCGATGAAGGGATCACCAGAATCGGCTACATCATAGCCATAGACCAAGGACATGACGATAGCTCCGGTGAAGCTGGGCCGGCGCTGTCAGTGCTGGACTTCCGGCAGTATTTCGGACGACTCAACTGCTTCAGATATTCCATGGCTAGCTCCGGTTTACCGAGCGTCTGTCGTAAGAAAGTGTGTGCCCTGCTCTTCTGCATGTCGAGGTATGCGACGGCAGCGCTAGGCCGCAGGCTGTGGTCTATGATTCTCCGCTCAGAGCGCCATTTGTCGGAGTACGGTGTGATGGCGAGATTGAAATGTGCCTTCATGCTGACCCATGCATCAGCAGGCATCAGCACAGCTCGGGTGTCGAACGCTCTTTGCTCACAGGTCCATCATGGGAATGTTGGGGCGGTCGGAATAATATGACCCTCGCTTTTCAAGCAGCTCCTTCGCAGCTTTGTGCGAGTGGACGAAGACAATGAGCTTCCCCAACACCGTAATGGAGGTAATCTCGCCTAGATTTCGCTCTTGTCAGACAATGAAGCAGACTAGTGATGTTGTGCGCACCATATTTCCTCCCCCATTCTGTGTACGTTCCCCACGGCTGAGTCTTCGGGATATCGAGAATATTGCCTAGAAGTGGCAGTGGCTTGGGTCCAGGAGGTGGCGCTAAGCCTCTGGCACGCCTTCTCGCTGCGAAGTATGACCTCAGGATAAATCCGGCGAGGCCTATTGCAAGGATGTCGATCCACCGGAACATGTTGGTGAGCAGCGAAAACACTATAGGGGGCCAGGGGCTGCGCTGCTTTAACTTATAGCGTGATCATAATGCAGATGGGGTTAGATCAGTGTTAGATGACACTGCAGGACTTACGCGCGCGTAGCACGGGTGATACGTCTTATAACAGAACGACTATCTTCTGTGCCAAGGTCAGCCACGGTGATACGTTATCAGCCTGCAGGCCCAGTCTAGGTTGCCGACTTGGTGTACGGAAGAGAGTCGCTGTCCTTGCTAGTGCAGGCCGTGTCGTAAAAAATGGACGCCGGGGGAGCGTCAGCGGAAGCCGCGTCGGACGAGTTTTCGGGGGCAGTGCAGCAAGAAGATTCTCCAGGTACGCCTCCAAAGAACGAATAGGAGATACCATGGTCCATCACTGCGATGATTAATGACTGCGAGACGTGTTCGGAAGCTCTCCAAGAGTCCTCGGATAGGGCATCGCCCGCGCCGCTGTATTGAAATATGATTCTGATGGGTGCCGCGGGAACCAAACCTTCGCTCGGCGACCGAGTCGGACAGGAAAAAAATTACTGGTCACATGCATCATGTCAATATTGCAAAGGTTCGGTGCGACAGAACGCTTGAGAGATAGAGTTATCTGTGTTCAGCCCATTTATAAGTAGAATTGGGAATGCAAGCCAGACGTACTTGGAGCACGCTTTAACATGTGGTCAACACGGCATTAAAGCACTTCCGGTTATGATTGGCCATCCAGCTAGGTCCTATCCTACCCTTGCTATCCTCAGCACAGTCCTCGCCAGTTCCACGTACTCAGCTGCCGCCTCCACATCACCTCCCTCGGCTGCATTCACCTGTTCCCAGTGCGCGAGCCCGCCGTCGATGAGCGTAAGCGCCTCCGTCGCGTCGTGCTCCTCCACCCAGCGCACGTACTCCGCCTCCTTCCACCCGTGCAGCGTGTGTGGGAGGTCGACGGGCGAGCGCACGAGTATGTGATGCAGTACAATCAGCGGCGGCAGGCCCGCGGTGTATTGTGGCAAAGCAAGCTGTGCGTTTTCGAGGAAGAGAAGAGGGCTACGACCAGAGAGTTGTCAGGGCCGGTGGGAAAGAGGACGACTGGAGGACGAACCGCATCGCGCGGAGGGCGCGGTAGTCTTCACCGACGGCGTCGAGATTTCCCCCGCGCTTGCTTTGCGAATTTTGGACTAGAAAAGCGCTCAGCGCGAACTCCAATTCGGTCATATCGCTCGTAAGGTGAAGCTTTCTGTTCTCGTCGAGCGGCTTTACGATGGATACATGCAGAACGAACGTCTTGAGAACGTGCTGGACGATAGACAGCGTCCTGCGAAGCACAGAAGGCAAGCTATTGAGGTTGCAATCTGCAAGAAAGGTGGCTATCTCACCATCCGCGTGTGACCTCGTCAATGCTGAATTTGCTCAAGACCTCAGTCTTGATGAATGTCAGCTTCTCAACCATCTCCTTGATGTAAGCGCTCCCGCCACCCATGCTGGACATAGGATCGACGGCCTTCGCAGACTCGCGGTGCAGCTTCGCGAGGATGGCGTTCAGCTCCACCTTGAAAGCGGCGAGTAGGGGGTCCACGATGCGCTCGTAGACCTGGAACATGTCCTACAAATGATATTGATGTGAGGACTACGCAGTATTGATCATGCGCTGGATAGAAACTCACAGTGAGTGCAGGTCGCAAGACCCCGCACACATCGTCTTCATACTCGTCTTCCAACTTCTGTAGCCTGCTCCAACAGCACCACAAGAATGTCGCCAGACTCGCATTCAGCACGAGCTGAGGCGTCGCGGCCGGCCCCGCGAGCGACAGTGCACTCCGCTCGCGCGCGACGAGCCCGTCCACGCGCGTCATCATCCCATCGAGCACGCCTTTCGCATTGCGGGCGACAGCGCGCACGAGCAGTGGGTCGAACTTGGCCGAGTCGAGTTCGTTCGCGACCGTCCGTGCGAAGTTGATGCCCTCGGTGAGGCCTGGGGGAGAGCGCGCCCCGCCTTGGAAGGCCAGGCCCACAGCTTCGGTGAGTTTTTGGGAGGTGCGGGAGAGGTAGAGCGTTTCGAAGGTAGAGAGCGCGCGGAGGACTAAGACGGTTTCCGTGCTTGAGGGGAGGTTTAACATATGCAGAAAGGAAGCGTATGCTGAAAACGAACCTTTGTTGGTATTGTGTGTAGATCGTGTCGGTTTGCACTGAGATTTTGGAGAAGAAGTCGTGGAAAAGGCGCAGCAGGCGGGGATACCCTGCACTCAGGGTCTGCGACAAAAATGTTGAATCTGAACACAAAATGTCGATGAGCCAAGAATGAAAGGTGAGTTGACCAAATCTGACTTTTTGCCCCGTCGCGAGCTTGCTTCTCGAGTGACCGGCCCAGAGCTGACCAGAAAGTCGTGCTCGGCTTGCTCTCTAAAACCTAAGCCACTGTCAGCCTTAGAATGGCAATGACCGGAGTGAAACAGTACCTTCATCGCCTCGTCGAGAAACACGACCTGCGAAACTGGATCCTTCTTGAGTTTCAAAACCTTTTCTAGGGTGTAGACCTTGATGCATGCCCCAGTCATGTCCTCTACCATTCCACTCAGTCGTGTCCACAGCGCGCTCGTCCATTGAGGAGCTGTGAGACTGGTAGGTTCCATGCGGATACGAGATTTGTACGAGACACCTTGCGATGGTGGTACTGGGTCTGGGAGACAAAAGGAGTCAGTAAGAACAAGAGAGCGAAGACGGGGCCGCACAGACCTTTGGCGAGCAGCTCTTTCGATATGCGCGAGATGTCGAACGCGGATTTGATGCGGCTCTCTACAGCGGCGGACAAGTCAGAGACAAGATTCTGCACTAGGTCCGGGAGCACACGCAGATTATGTGCGGTCTGAAGGGCGGAGGCGAGCATGGACTGGTTCTGTGGGTGGGGTTGAGCAGCGTACGTTCAGCGCGGAATGCGGGCGGCACTTACCACTTCGGCCAGACCTGTAAGAACCATAGTTTCCATGTCTGAGGTGATGCGCGTGCGCGCGGACTCGATGAAGGAGAGTTGAGCTGCAATGGCATTGATGGAACGCAGCGGGATGTGGCTGGACTTGGACGGCTGCGAATCGTCTCCGTCGAGGTGTGGTGCGCTTTCCATCAAGTCGCCTAGGTCATAGATCAAGAAAATACAGCAACAAATGCATGCGGTGCTTACTGAGCTCAGCGATGCTGAGAGCTGCCTGAGAAAGGGTCCGCTCCTTCTCGCCCTCGAGCTCCAGACCCGGTGTCGCACTGCGCCGCCCACCATCGAGCGATGAACCGTTCAGCTTCACCTCCGGCGTCTTCCCGGATCCCTCTGAGACATCCACACCATCACCCAGATCAACCATTTGCGATTGCAGTCGTTTGGCGAGGATTGTAAAGCGGGATGTGCGCCGCAGCACATCCGAGACTTGCTGGAGGCGTTGTAGCCTGCGCACATTCGCCTGCATCGTCTGGTAGGGTGCGCGGATCTTCAAGCGTAGTCTAGAAGACGACTGGCGGTCAATATAAGCCCTGCAGAGAGCACAAGGTCCACTTACTTCTCGAGGGACGCGTCGAGCTCCTCGAGCCCCGACCGCACGGTGCCTAACGACCCATCTAGCTCCCCTACACTCGCCGCTTGCTCTAGCAAGCCCTCATGGTGCACGGTCACCTAGACCTCCCCGTCAGTGCGGGTTTGCGGCACACCCTTCGGCTAAGGTCGGACGCACGACGTTCTTGATCTGTTTTGACACGTCGTCGATGCCGTAGTTGAGTTTCGCGATCGCAACGGAGATGTCCTCCTTTGCGGGTTCGACGCCAGCGAGCTTGACGGGTTTCGAGACGCCAGCTTGTGCGGGGTAGGGCTCACCGGCGAGGATGGCGTTGGCATATTCGTTGGCGTCGAAGTCGGGCGAGGCGAAAACGGCATATTCTGCGCAGGCTCAGACAAGGCAATATGACAACGCACCGTGACCTACCTGTCATGACCCACGGATCGTGTAGTCCATGTAATGCGTCCAGAATGCGGGAAGGAAGATGTCTACAAAGACGCCGGTGGCAACAGTTGGGCTTCGTGACTCTGCCATGGCCATGACTCGGCCGCCTCATTCTATCCTAAGTATCCTCTCCATGTAGGACGGTGCTTCGAATCTCAAGCTTGCAAAGCTTGTACAGTACATGCCTCAGCAAACCTGCTCATATCCTCAATTTTCACTGCCAGCAGTGCCAGCAGTGCCAGCACGCATTTAGAAGTCCGATAAGGCCGAAAACCCGAACTACATAAACCGTTGCGCCAGTGACTTGACTCCTGCTTAACTCAGACTTTCTTTCAGGCTCTCTGCCTCCTACCTCGGACCACTCATCCACAAACTAGCCATGGCGAGTCTTTTTGTCATACGCGCTCGCGCTCCCTCAAGTCTCCGAGCACTCGCAAAATCGCGCGCCCTTTCGTGCTCCGTGCGCGTCTCCTCGTCGAATGACAACCCGCCCAAACCACCCCCGCCGATTGATGACTCGACGTCTGCGCTGGAGTACAAAAAAACGCAGCGGACGCGCCCGCCGCCGCTGCCCAAGATGGATCTGCCGCGGTCGCGCACTGCAGAGGAGGCGGTCACGAACATCCTATACAACACCCCGCCGCCGAGTCTGCAGCCATTCAAAAAGTGCGCTTCACTATGATCCAACTCATGTCTACACGTATTTTTTGGAGCCAACGACGATATTTACATGCTCTTTGGTTTGCTTTCACAGACATGTGCTCAACTGCTTGGTGCAAAATGAGCCGGGTGTGTTGTCGCGCGTGTCCGGAATTTGGCGGGCAGGGGCTTCAATATCGACTCGCTCGTTGTTTGCCGCACCGAGATTAGGGATCTGTCTCGGATGTGTATTGTTCTCAGTGGGCAGGACGGCGTCGTCGAGCAGGCGCGCAGGCAGCTCGAAGATCTCGTGCGTCTATCTCTATCCTCGTCATTCTGCCATTTACACGACGCATCCAGGTGCCCGTGTGGGCTGTACTCGACTACACCGAGACGCGGACCATCACGCGCGAGCTCCTCCTGGTGAAGGTGTCCATCCTCGGTCCCGAATACCTCGACGATCAGCTCCTCGGCGGGCCCACGCATGCGCCTCCCCACCACACGCCTGCGCCGGAGGAGCACGAGCACAGTAAGCTCGATCGCGAAATCGAGCTCGCGCGGCACTTTAC
The DNA here is from genome assembly GCA_019914985.1 of Auriscalpium microsporum. Lineage (NCBI taxonomy): Eukaryota > Fungi > Basidiomycota > Agaricomycetes > Russulales > Auriscalpiaceae > Auriscalpium > Auriscalpium microsporum. The sequence goes on along the minus strand of JAHLMG010000013.1, from coordinate 731,150 downwards.
GCACAGCGGCGAGGCGCACCCGACCCCGCTCACACCGAGCGAGGCCCTGCGTCTGCGCCACCAGCACCTGCAGTCGCTGCACGTACTTGCGACGCAATTCGGTGCGAAGATTGTCGACGTGAGCGAGAACAGCGTAATTGTTGAGATGAGTGGTAAGACATCGCGTGTGGAGGCGTTCTTGAGTCTTGTGAAGCAGTTCGGGATCATCGAGTCGGCGCGGACAGGTGAGTCGGTCTTTCATTTCGATATCGTGGTGTTGATGTGTATGCATAATCTAGGTCTCATGGCAATGCCCCGTACTCCGATTACGAGCTCCGTTGAGGAAGACACTTCGGCTGCGGACGGGGGCCTTGTGGACGCTAGCCTTCTGCCCCCAGGTTAATCGGGATTCGGGACGCATCCCCTTTCAATCAAGCGAAAATTATTCTAGGTTCAGCCTGTATCTTAGCCTCCGTCAAGTGATCCAAAGTACTCGAACAAATTACCTTTTATTTCAACCCCGACTGCTTCAGAATGCGCTTGACAATGTTCGCCATCTAGGTAAATGCCAATTCATCATACGGTGATCAGACGTCCTCCAAACTCTGAGGACTCATTTCAAAGCTGTGCAATCATGTCTTCACTGCGTTTGGAAAACAGGCGCAGCACCAAATGTTGCCGCCTTTGAAAGCCGACTTTTTCCGTAAGTGGCGTAAGTGGTCGGGCTCTCTTCAACATTGTGTTAACAAGGCCGAAAGCACTTACTGAAGCCCTTGCGGGCGGAGCTTCGATGCGTCGACGCAGGACGTGCGACCATTCTTCTGTATCTCCCGCGTGCGAACAATTGCTAACTGGGTTGCGACGACTGCGCCGGCCCGCTTAAGCGCAGCCAGCTTGACGCAGCGTGTCTCGACGAGCAGCATCGAGAATTCTCTCTGAGAGCACATCTCAAGCGCAGACTGCGCAGACCTCCATGGCAGTCATTTCGATGACTGCGAGCGCAGTCACTTACGAAGGTATATAAGGCTGCTCTCGACGCTCTTCCTTCGTCACGCATTTGTTATGCCTTACATCCATCCCAACCGCCGCTGGATTCGCACTCCCTGCCATGCTCCATTCCTTCATCCTGGCGTGTCCTCGAACGCGAGTGCTGCTCCCAAACGAAACATTCTCGATGGTCTTGTCGTGTCCGGCGTCGTTGCGACGCTGGAAATCCCAGCTACTGTACCACATTGTGCTTCGACGGATGCGGAGATTCGCAACGTGGAATGCATAGGGTCATTCGACTGGGTGGCCTCTAAGATCCCGACTATCATCGTTCCAAGTGAGTACCAGCCTTCGATCTCATCCAAAGGATACTCTCAACATTCCTCCGCCGTTATCTTCAGGCTGCCCCCGGGAGTGGATGGGAGATCCGAAGCTCCCTTTCACCCTCGATCCAGACACCCCCATGCCGGTGCCCAACCACAACCCATACCACCTTTCCGGGCCGTCATCTGCCCTCCTGCCCGTCATCCAGGCCGCCGACGCGATGACCAAGGCGGTCGACTGGCCCTCAGTCGACTTCATCGTCTCTCGCAATTCCCTAACCAAGCTGCTCCGGTGGATTCGCGGCTCAAGTAGGAAAGACGACGGCGGATGGTACGACTTTAGGCTCGATCTGGAGCTCGTCGGAGACAAGACAGTCTTGTTCATTCATTGGGACGCGCGTGGTTGGGACGGGTACTCCCATCGTAGCTATGGACTTAACTTCGAGCAGGCGACAACTTCACCGGCAAAGGGGTGTGATAAGGGGATGACAGGTCATCATCGCATAGTGAAATATGTGCGCATACTTGTTGCTTTATCTACTCTCGCACTGAACCTACTTTGCGCACAGGATTTCCTCGGCATGACATTTGTCGTCAGAAGCCAAGTCGACGCTTGTCTACCAGTGCCTCCAGGGGCCGAAGACTTTGACATGGGAGGATTCCACACCATCCGTCAACCCGCTATCTCCAATGTCGCTGCACCGCTGTCCAGCGTGAAGCTGAGCTGCGGAGCAATGACTTCACCCTCCCCCTCGCCGCCCTCCCAAGCTTCCCCTCTCGAAGAATTCTCAGATACTCTACGAGTCATCCACGCCGGGAGGGAGGTTCCCCAGGACGCCATCATCGAGCTCACATCTCGCTCTGCCTATTGGCTGAGCAACACGCGCTGGGGTGAGATATACCCGGCCCTCTACCTCAGCCAGACGCCGCACTTCTACATCGGCCTCCAGAAGCGCGGCACGTTCTACGGCATTCAGAAGCGGACCCTGGAGGACGAAGAGTTTGCCGCACACAAGGAGGAGGTGGACATGAATTTGCGCAAACTGGGCGAGGTTCTGAAGGCGATTCAGAAGCTGGCTCTCGCTGAGCACGGGCGCGATAAGCGGCTCAGTTTAGTGTGTGTCAGCGGCGAGCTGAAGATTTACGAGTTGGTTAGCATGGAAAGCTGCCTCTCCGAAGGCACGAGGAAGAGGTTCAAAGCCTAATAATTTAAATTGACGTTACCATGTGTACAATTGTATGTAACATAACCTTGTAACATGAAATTGTCGTGCCATGAACTCAGATGGGCGCCTCCCGCCGCCCGGGCGCTGCGGCTGAGTCGCCGCTGAGTAACCGCGCGTACACGGGAGTACACGGGTTGCAGAGGAGTCGTATCCTATCCGATTCCCAAACCTATCCTACTTGTCTGAACTACCCGGCGACTGTGATCTTCGTCGTCAATGACCCCTGGGTCTCAGAGGAATATGAGCGCCTGGTCGAGTCGGATAATCAGCAGGTTGCTCCGAGTCGGTCATTTCAATCGCTGATTGACTCCAATCGCTGATGACTCCTCAGATGCGATTGAGACTTCCGTACTACGCTGTGCTGCCGCTTTACTAGATCAACTCTGTCGCTGGCTGGTGCGTATTTATTCCATGATGTCCGCTGGCACGTTGATGTTGGGCATTTGCGACTCGGACGTGCATTGATCTGTCGACTTCTGTCTGCATGATATACTGTCACTCGCGATCGTCGAGTCTGCAGGTGGCTGGTGGGTAACTACTATGTCCACGTCAACGTTTTCGACGTGCATTCATGAACTTATCGCCTGCAGGTCTCTAAGCGCCCCCAACTGCGCACGAGGCCCTCCCGTACACACCGTGCGCTTCTCCTTGGTTCAATCAGTTCTTTGACGCGTGATAACGTTGATACGTATAGGCGATCTCCAATGGTCTCATGAGGCCGGCGCGGCATGACTGGCCTACCTCATTTGATTTATACTCTGAGCTGAGTACTTCCTCATGCGTCCTCTTTCGTTCACGCTTTGAAACACAAGAAGGTCATATCACTTCTCGTGAGAGCCGGCGTTCTGTCTAATATTCGCCCTCTGTACCCACAACAGCTTTCAGTAGTCCGGACTCCGCAAGTCCGCGGATGACTTTTGGTACAACGCTACCTGCGTATCTGAGGCTCGCTCGCAGCATCACTCCATGCACTTGTTGCTTGATGCTTAGGGTGTATTCTGATGCATGCAGAACCATAGATTACAGGCGCAACGTTATATAAAGCCGCAGACACTTCCGAGTCGGACTTGCTTTCGACGGGTCCTTGATCGATATACGGCTAGTTGGGAACTCTCCGTGCTGCAATGTCGAGCTCTCCTACGCCGCCCATGATGAACATAGCTCCATCGTATGTGCTCTCGCCCGTTATCACACTGCTCCGCACCTGAAAGAAGTCCGGTGGCAGAACCGCTCCCCTTGTATGTTCTCTCTTTGCGCACACTTCTCTTGCTCAATTCCGACTCTTAGCTTTTCGGTTCGCTGGGAAATTGGTGCCTCTACGGTGCTCTAGTTATCCAAGTCTGTCCGTACGTCCCACGTCTTGGAAGCGACGTACCATTGATTGGTGCCTTGCAGATATGTACAACCTATCATTCCCCGACGACAGAAAGCTCCTCAAGGTTCTCGGTAAGTGCACAGCGTCAGAACTTCGCAATTGTCGGTCGGGCTGACGGCAATGCGCAGTGTATGGCATATTTGCCATCGAGACTGTCCAGACTGCACTCAATGGTGTCGATCTCTACCATTGGTTTGGGTCAGGGTGGGGCAACTTTGAAGCCATATCAAACGGAAATTACTCTCCTATGGACGTTCCTTTCGTCAGCGGAATCGTCTCCTTCATTATCCAAGTATTCTTCTGCCATCGCATCTCGACATTGGATAAGTCCCTGCGGTGGCTCACGATCTTGATCGCCCTAGTAGGCTCTTCTCGGTGGACATCGGCTTGTATTGCTGACTTGAAGCCTGCAGATTTCGCTGCTACAGGCAGTCGGTGGCATGGGGTCTGGGATCCAGGTATGCATTTTCTCTGTGCTCGTCTGGCACCCGGCGCTGAAGTGCACGAAGGGCTTGACTAAATCCTCTCCGGAATATGTCAAGAGAACTAAGATACTGGTTTATGTATGTGATATATTTCGACTCCCCAGGCTCTGAAGCGCTCAGCGGCCTGGGATCTTCATAGCTCTGGCTTCTGGGAGATGCGGTCGCCGACGTCATGATTGCAACTTCGATGACCATCTTGGTGGGTCTGGCAGCTTTTCGCTCCGTACCGATAATACAATAGGTCGTTGTCAGCTGCTTCGTGTTAGGAACCCGCATTTCCCCTCCTCAAATCGAGTTCTCTCTAAACTCGTGCGCCTCACCATTGAAACAAATATCGTATCCGGTGAGCAGCCGGTTGGCATCAAATATTGAGGATACATTGACACCTCCTGCAGCCAGTGTTGCGGTCATCACTCTCATCTTATACGCTGCCATTCCGGTCAGTGTCTTCTACGCAGCATCCGCGCACAAGTGTCGCTAAGCACACATCCAACTGATAGGCTCACCCGTATTTCTTCATCCCGTGAGTGTCTTCATCGAGGCGCACTGAAAACTCCCTAATCTTGTATTCCAGGGCGTTCACCGTATCCAAAATGTCAGTCGAGCGGCCACAGACCCAGGACACGCTTACTGAATGCATTCTTAGCTATTCCAACACGTTGCTCGTCACCTTGAACAATCGCGTGGCTCTTCGCAGCATCGATCGAGATGGGTCTACATCTTATAACCCTGATGTGCCCGCAAGCTCTCTACAAATTGCAGTTCATAGCCGCTCTTCTAAGCGACTTACAGACGAACGACACATGAGCGACGATGCCATTCCGGATGCTTTCAAGCTCCAGAGCCTGGACAAGACCAATCCTGATGTTATTCATCTGACAACGATGAACGTATGTGTTTGTCGGCTTCATCTTGTCTAGTCAATACACTGATATTGTCATCAACCGCCTGCAGAAGCGCGATGCGATTGAGACATCCGTTTAGGCAGGGATTTCTTCTGTCGCGCCTTTCCTGCTGGTCGGCTATCTCAGATCCATCATGTCGACAAATGCGCGTATATTATGTACTGTATTGATTCAAAGCCCTGGATATCCGCAGCCATTGCCGTCGTATAAGTATAAGGTGCTCTTCATCGCTGCACCGTCCCTTTTTGCTGCCGACCTCAACGGCGATTCCTGTGGCACAATTGAAGACAACATGGACCAACTTTACTCTCCACTCATTCTCCGCGCGTCACCCGTGCCGGCGATCGTGCGCATGCCAACCCTCTGAATACGCTCTTTCGTTGACTCCCAGCCATCGCACCCAAGGCGAGAACAGTATCGGACACGCCTTCATTCAATACTATCTCTGCTGCAAGCGTGACCGCGTGATACCGCATCCTACCATTCCTATCCCTGGTTTTCGCTGAAGTGTATATCAGTCGGAAGTTTTCCCTTGAGCAGCTACGCGACAGTTGCGAGACTTTACTATGTCTGCTGAGTGGCGTCTTCGGAGATCTCGAAGTTGACTCCGGCAGCCATGACTACCTCCGGGCGATGCCGTGCCGGCGCCGATCGGCGCGTCGCACCGCCGCCCGGATGGCATTTCAAGCACTGCGCGGACCATCTCGCTGCGCATTGCGCACACCAAACTGCTCTGCGACTGTGATAATCAGCTGCATCCACGAGAGGAAGACGGGGGAAGGAGTTGGCAGGCTCTCATCATATATCTCATGCTGGCACGTTAGTTGTTGCGGCCTCCCCCTCCAGGCTGGCGCCTGTTCTGTTCTGCTGCGGTCGAGGTTCCGTCGGCATATCCGGGAGCTGACTGGTGTGTATAATTTTCACGCTAATGTTTGCGAAGTACATCAATGTACCCTGCAGGTTTTGGAGCTCGTTCCGAGCGCTCGGAACTGTGCAGCGGCCGCCCTCTCGTTACTCTTACACTGTGCGCTTCTTCTCTTTGTTTCAACCTTCTTCGACGTGACTCTATAGGTATGTGCTATCTTTATCGCATGAACCCAGTGGCGTTACTGGCATAGCTTGCTGAAGGACATCAGATTGTATTAATAGCTTGCTTCCTTAGGTGTCCTCTTTGGTTCACACCAAAGATCACTGCCTGGATTCTGTTTGCTGCTCCTCCTTTGCTCCCGCAACAGCTTCTAGCAGCCGCGAATTGCTCTGTAGACTGTAGCCCGCGGATCCCATCTGACAAAACGCTGCTTACATATTTGTCGCCCGCAACGTCAACTCCATGGGCTCGTGGCTTGATGCCGAAGCTATCCTGATACAATGAAACAATCACGATAGGAACGCGCTGAAGAAGTGCAGGCGCAACTATAAAGCCGCAAGGGCGACCTTACTTTCGACCGGGTCCTCGCTCAATTACCCCACACATACGGCTAGTCAGGAGTTTCCGCTGCAATGTCGAGCTCTCCTACGGCGCCCGTGGTGAACATGGCCCCAACGTATGTGCTTTCGCTCGTCATCATGGTCCACCGCACACTTGAAAAAAATCTGGAACCAGAACCGCCCCTATTGTGCGTCGTTCAATCCTGCTCACATTTCTCTTTCTCATTGCTACCCTAGCTCTTCGGTTCGCTAGGAAATTGGTGCCTTTATGGCGCTCTGGTTCTACAAGTTTGTGCGTGCATCTACACCTGCTTCGAGGACGCACCATTGACCGATAGCTTCCAGATATGTACAATCTATCGTTCCCCGACGACCGAAAAATTCTCAAGCTCCTTGGTAAGTGTGCACCCGTTTGCAAGTGAGCTTTGCGCTGAGGCCTGCTCAGTGTATGGAATATTCGCCATCGAGACCGTACAAACTGCTCTCAATGGCGTCGATATGTACCATTGGTTTGGTTCGGGATGGGGGAGCTTCGAGGCCCTCGTAAAGCCACAGTACTCTCCCATGAACGTTCCTTTCGTCAGCGGCATCGTCTCCTTCATCATCCAGGTGTTTTTCTGCCACCGTATCTCGACACTGAACAAGTCCCTTTGGTGGCTCACGATCTTAATCTCGCTAGTAAGATCTTACTTTCTACGGTGACATTTTCCGTACGTCTCAATTGAAGTCCACAGATCTCGCTGCTACAAGCAATCGGTGGTATGGGGTCTGGGATACAGGTAGGCAATTTTCCAAAGCCCCAACTTGCACCCGGTGCTGAGCTACGTGTAGGGCTTTCTTCACCCTGGTGTACAGGCCACCCACGCAAAGATAACTGAAACGCTAGTCTATGTATGGGAACAGTTCGACTTGATAACCAAGCCTGACCACTGAGGTCATAGCTTTGGCTCCTGGGAGATGCGGTCGCGGACATCATGATTGCAACATCAATGACTATCTTGGTGAGTCTGGCCTTGGCATATTTGGCCACATCGCTCAAAGCCTCATCCTAGCTTCTTCGTGCTCGGAACCCGCATTATCCTTCCTCACATCGACTGCTTTCTCGACTCGTGCGCCTTACTATAGAAACGAACATCGTGTCCGGTGAGCAGCCACATTTTCCGTACCAATTGTTGAATGAGCATTAACTTTCCTGCAGCAAGTGTGGCTTTTACAGCTCTCATCCTATACGCCGCCGTTCCAGTGAGTATCCTCGATTCATCATCCGCGCGTATCGTAGCTGATTGCACGTTCGTCTGATAGGCGCACCCGTATTTCTTCATCCCGTAAGTGCCATGAACGAAGCGCGTTGAAGATGCCCTTAATCCACTTTGTCTCACCTCCAGGTCGTTCACTATTTCAAAAGTGTGAGACGACCGGCCACCGCTTGATAGGTTGCCCTCGCTGAATGGATTTACAGCTATTCCAACACACTCCTCGTCACCTTAAACAATCGCGCGACTCTCCGTGGCATAGAACGAGACGGTTCTCAATTGCCAGTGCATACATCCTACCCCGATCTCCCCATGAGCTTCACGCGCAGTGCAGGCCAGAGCCGCTCTTCCAAGCCTGGATTAGGGGTTGCCAGTGGGCCCATATGCGACGATGTCATGCCGGACCCTTTCAAAGCCCGGAGCTTGACGGACCAGACCACACCTGATGTCATTTGTCTGACAACGATAGACGTATGTTAGCTCCTTGTTGTCAAGGACACACTGAAATTGACATGGTCCGCCTACAGACACATGATGCGATGGAGGTATCCGTCTAGGCTGGTATTTTTCTCTCGCTTTATCCATGGGTCGGCGCGTATTTATTGTATACTGTCCATCATAAACCATGTATTGCAGATCCTCATATCGCGCGATCGCGCTCGCAAACCCGCGCCACTCTCGTGCACCGTGCGATTTTCCTCATTGTTTCAACGGCGCGTTCAGTGATGCGTTGATGGGTATATGAGATCTACTAGGTAGCATGACCTGCCACCGTGCCAGCATTCCAGGGCAGCCTGCTGCGGATCTATATTGTATTCAATTTGACTTCATGTCTCGTCTCTCAATGGTCATGCACGCATTGGGGGACGCGAATATCATATCACGTACCGCTATCCCGCTCAGGTGAGAGTTCTATTCAATACCGTTCCTGCGGCTGCTAATTTCCAGAATTGCCACGGCCGTGCAGCCACGCGCCCTGCCGTTGTGAAATTCTTGCTACCACGTATCTGTCACCACAGAATCAATCCGTGAGCTCATGTGCTTGATGCTCAGGAGGTGGCTTTTGATACATGCAAAGGCCATGACAGCGACCTGCAGGCCTCGATAGAGCTGCTTGCTTTTGGCTCAGGCTCGTTGCGGATCTAGAGACTCTCGGACTTATAGGCCGCAGTAATGTATTTATTCTCGTTATCATGACATGTGGCGGCGGAAACTGTGACTATATATTCCTTGCAGTTTAAACAGCATATTCACCTGCCGTCTACCTTGCATATTGCTGATATCAAGTCCTCGTATGGCAGCTTGCTACAGGTGCTGGCCAGGGTAAACGTGCTGTTCGGTCGAGCACGAATGGACCCAAGATCAACTCCCAGTCCGGTGACAGCGGGGCCATTCCACCTTCCGTTGTTCCGCTCTTCTCACCCCCGACAGATGCACGAGACGGGAAAAGAAACCCCTATAGAAGTGAGCCGATCATGAAAATGTCGTAAGACATATCATTGGGGATGCCGGCAGCATCTGGGGAAAGCTGGAGAATGCGGGGTTGCTATAGCCTGTAAGGACACGAGCGCCTGGCGCGCGCCAGTGTCGCAGCATCAGGTGTATCAGGGTGTATCATCTAGACCAGTCGCGCAGCGGTCACCTGCCGGTTGCCTTGCATCATCCAAACGCGCATGCTGAGACGCGTGAGTTACATGACGCACCAAGGCGGAGTATAAGATACTCAGCGGGGGCTCTTCAACCTGGAAGCACCGCATGAACTGCGAGCATAGGGATCAGATAGTCACGCCGCTCGCGCGAAAAAAGCACGCGGTCAAGCGACACCTGGACAGGCGTTGTGATAGGCGCACGCTGCCCGAAAACTTCGATCTCTGTCGTCATCAGCGAGAGGAATAGACATCAGTGACATACAGAGTCGTCATATACAAAGCAACAGACCTTGCGAGCACCAGATGACACAGAGACAGGTGGCAACTGCAGCCAGGTCCCGCGGACGAGAAAGGAGTCGCCTGAGGCCCATGCAGCAGCGGCCGGGGGCGATCGTGGAGTGCAACATGCAAAGCGTGCGCGGCGTGGATGCGCCGCAGTCCGGCAACGTTGCAAGGAAAAGATGCCGGGCTGTACCACGGAGGACAGGCGTCTTGTTAAGATCCGCGCAACGAGGACCCATGGACCCGCATAAATACGGCGGTCGCACGGCAGTGTGCTCGCCACACAAACGCTGGATGCTGCTGGTCAGAACAAAGACCGTTGGAAGAGCATATTGACCTGGTATCGACAAGCTAGCGTGGGGTAAAGACCAAGAGGTGTGTGGGGATATTAGTCAACAATTTCTTCCCTAAAGGGGAGGTCACGCCTAGAACGTCGAGCGTGTCGAGCTCAGCTCTTTTCCACCGCCCACCACGATGCTCAAGGTCGAAGCGTCGACGCCGTCTTCGGATCCCGCCCGCAAGCCGTCGCTCGCAGACCTCAGCCGCAACACATCCGTCATATCCTCCTCGTCTTCCTCGTCCTCCGCCTCCGACCTCGCCAGCACACCCCGCCCCCGCCCCATCCGCACATTCTCGTCCCCGCGCAGCCGCAGCCCCGGCGGACCCACCACCCCGCGCGCATCTCGCCCACCTGCGTACATCACCAAGGAGCTCGGGCTCGCCGAGGAGCCCCCGCAGCAAGACGACCGTTTCAAGCAGTCCGCCCGTGCGCAATCCAAGTCCAAGAGCCGCAGCTCGTCGGTGAATGGGCGACTCAGTGCGGAGGACTTTGAGTTTGGGGAGGTTTTGGGTGAGGGGGCGTATTCGACGGTGCGTATGCATGGGGTTTTGAAAGTGGCTGGTGACCGGACGCGAGTGCATAGGTCATGCATGTTACCCATCGGGCGACGCGGCAAGAGTATGCTATCAAAGTGCTCGACAAGGGGCATCTAAAGAGAAACAACAAGCTGCAAACTGCCCTCGCAGAGAAGAACACGCTGGTACGATTAGGTTCAGGTCATCCTGGCATCGTCCGCCTACACTGGGCCTTTCAAGATGAATGGAGTCTATGTGAGTGTCCCAACTTCTCAGAAGTCTTTTGCGAGGGTAGGAGGCCCACTCTGCTTGCTGCCGTGCTCCTTGACATGCCTGCCGTTGGCGCAGACTGATTTACGATTTTGCCACTCGGCGCGTCCCGAATCTCTGGTCGGAAAAATGATTTCCCTGAGTCCTACAATGTGTTCTACGCGTCTAACGCTTTGGCTTGCATTGACAGACTTTGTACTCGACCTGGCGAAGAACGGGGAGCTGCAGTCGCGTATCGCGCGCATGGGGTCTTTGTCGACGACATGCGCGCGGTATTATACTGCTCAGCTGGTTGATGCGCTTGACTACATGCACAATCGAGGTGTAATCCACCGGGACCTCAAGCCGGAGAACCTTTTGCTGGACGACGAGTTTCGGATAAAAGTCACGGACTTTGGGACAGGAAAACTCATCGACATCGCCGGTGCGTGGCATGTCGTCTGCGGCTAGCCCCTGGCGCTGACTTATAGCAGCCGAGAACGCGACGAAAACCTTCGTCGGAACGGCGCAGTACGTTTCGCCGGAGCTGCTGGAGGCAAACGAGACGAGCAAAAGGTGCGTGTACACGTCATAAGCTCTGGGCTCTTTGATGGAGCCTCTCACAGCTCGGACTTGTGGGCTATCGGCTGCGTAATATACCAGATGATCGCGGGCCGATTCGCCTTTCAAGGGCTTTCCGAGTACCTCACTTGGCAAAAGATCAAGCAGCTCGAGTACACCTTCCCGGAAGGATTCGATGAGCAGGCCAAGGATCTAATCCGCCGACTACTCGTCCGTGATCCCTTAGAGCGCCTGGGAGCAGGCCCTCCTGGAAGCACCAACGATATGGCCTCGTTACGGGCACATCAATTCCTCCAGCCCATCAATTGGTCCACGCTTTGGACGGATCCTGCACCTCCACTGGAGACCGGGCTCGTGCGGCGAGAGCCGCATCCCGGCGAGGAAAACTGGGATGATGTCGGTGCAGCTTGGGACGACCTCGTAAGCGGCGATCCAGACGGAGGCGATGGGATGGAGTGGGCGGACGACGCGGAGGGCGCCGAGTACAGGCTGTTTGGCGGGGCCGCGGCGAAGGCGGCGTACGACGCTGGGTTCGTGCCTCCGGAGGAGGTCGGCCCGATGGGTGAGCTGCCGGAATACGCGAGGGACCGCGGGGAGGCGGCGTCGCAGGGTCAGGAGGTCGAGGTTGAGGTCGGCGCGGTGGGCATGCTCGACGCGGGGAGCGAACGGACTACTCTTGGGAATGGGACGAGGTATGGTATGGCGGTGGACATGGCTGACGGCGTGCCCGCGCACCTCGCGGTGGGCGAGGCGCCGCAGCGGCTCGTCAATGGCAGCGGCGGAGTCCAGTTCGCGCTGCCGCAGGCGAACGGGAACGGGAATGATCGTGATCTAGGCTGTGTGGATTTGGACAGGACGCCGACGTCAGAGTCGCCGCTGGGCTCACGGAACGGGGGGCTGCTGGCGAATGGCGATGCCGACGGGCACAAGCGCTCGCCGGAGGGCAAAGGTGGGGGGGACGCGCCGGGGAGCCCACCGATTAGCGTCCCGGCAACATTGCGAGACTCTTACTCCACGAGCTCGTCGGATGGAAGCCCAGTGGAGAAGCTGGGCGCTGCGTTGGAGGCGATGGGCCTCAACCGTGGCCGTAATCGTGGTCGTAGTCCCGTTCGGGCGTCTAGCTCGACGCCGGAGGCTGACTGGTGAGTGACATCTCTCTGCAAGAGTAGGAAGCATATTGACGTCTGCATGTAGGGCTTCCGTCCTTGGTCCTGGTGAAGAGCTCTTGTTCCATTCACCGGTGGAAGAAACTGTCCTCAAGCGACGCACAAGTCGCTTGCTGCTCCCGCTTCCTGTGACCCCACGCCGACCGAAAGATCGGCAGCTCGCGCTGACGTCGCACCGCCTTGTGTGTCTCAAGCAGCTCAAGGGTGCGCGCGGCGTCGGTGTCAAGTCGGAGTACGGTCTGCGCGCGTCGGAGAAGGAGAAGGAGAAGGACCGCGAGAAAGAGGCGCGCAGCATGATCACCGGCGTCGCGAGCAAGGGCGGCCGGGAATTCGTCGTGCTTACGGTTTGTCGAATTGTTCTGTCTGCGTGTGGCATACTGATACATGGACGACTTATTTGTAGACGAGCAAGTCCGCGTTCTTCGCGGCGGAGAATGAGGAGGCCGCAGCCATGTGGATAGAGAAGATCTCAACCGCACTGCAGCTTCACCAGCAGCTGAACCGCGAGCGGAAGCTTTCCAACGCCAATGCGCAATCGCACCCGAACACTAGCGCACGCTCATAACTTATCGACATTTTTATCCTTATCGAACGTCACTGGCCTCCGTGCTACATCATCAACATACATCCCGCATTTCTCGGTCACTTTCTCATTTCCTCTCTCAACAACACGACAAGAATTTGGCACTATATAGCACGAAGCAGCGGGTATGATATTTCGGGGTTTGGTCGTTATTCATATGTGTATTTGTCTCTCGCGCGCGTTCATTTCTTATCTCTTCATGTAGTCTAAGTTGCTTTGTCGTTTCCATGGGTCGGTGCAAGTAGTAGGTGGATGGACTGCTCGGTCGTTCGTTCGTTCGTTACCTTGTTAGTGTAAATCATCTGTTTTGTTGGTGTCGGGCTATCTATCTTGCTGCATATACAATACAAACACACGGGGTAGGCATTGTAGTACTAGTATCGGTATAAGCTGCGTGACTTTGGCAAGTCATTTACAGTACGGTACAGTATACAAGAATAACGCATAGTATGTACGAGTCTTATTAGGTCTGAGTCTACGCGCACGTACGAGACGTGGGGACTATGATTGCAGTATGACAAAACACTTTGAAAATGAAGATATGATAAAACTCGAGCGATCACCGTCAAGTCGCTGCTCGCTAAGATATCGTACAGTGAAGGCGCTCGAAGGAGTCTCATATGACTCTCTGCTCGCTGCTCCGAGTCAGAATCATGCTGTGGCAGTCGCCGTTAGACCTCGAGCGACAGCATTGCCACCTTGGCACTAGCCCGGTGCACGTGACTATCAAATGAATTTAGGGCCAGCTTATGTACCCTCAAGTCGTCCGAACCGCCGGCTTCTCGTCTTAATCTTGACCAGGGCCTTTGCCAGTGCCTAGCACGAACATGCCCGACGAGTTCATTTGCCCGACGTTGTTGTCGGCATTGCAAACGACTACCGCATCCTCGAGTATCAATCTTTCCACTGCCGCGCTTCATCCTTTCTCAACCGCCGCCGAACCAACCATCTCGTTTCTACGCTCCCTCATTGAGACCACTGAACACCTGGCACATTCCACGAACGTCCATCTTGTCACGGACTCTGTGATTCGCAACTCCAAGACCGTTTCAACATTGCGCCAGCAAACAGCAGGTCAGAACAGTCTCCACCTAGTTCGTACCCCATCCGCGCTGGTCCACCAATCGTAGACTTATCGCACCGTTAGGTAGACTAGCAACCACGTTGCACAGATTATTGCCGCCACACGCGAATCCTCGACCTCCTACGGCGAGGACATCCCTCTCGATCCCAGCAAGGTTGCCGAATGGTGCATCGCGCGCATCGTAGCATGGGCTACAGCCGCAGGGATGCAAGTCTTCCCAGACGCAGATGGAGATGGCCGGCGCATGCTTTCACTCTCGGGCCCCGTGCTTGTCCTCGACGTCGTTCTCACTGAGCGCCCGCGCATCGCGGTGGCGAGCGTGCACGCATCGTACGCGGTACCGCATGGCGCAGGAGGCGCGACGGGCTCCGTTTCGCTGGACGGGTACCTCGCGGACACGTTGGGCGCCTTCTTGGAAGAAGTGCAAAAGACGGAGGATGTCGATGTCGAGGAGGCGTCGAGGCGAGGCAGGCGTGTGAGCGAGAGCTTGCAGTATCTGATGCAGTTGGACAAGCTTGCGATGAGGGAGGGGGATGCGGGGATTCGATGGTTCAGCGACTTGGATGCATTGGGAGCGATATTGGAAGGTTTTGCACAGTCAGAAGCTGAGGCAGTAGCGAGGTGAGTGGTGTCTCTTCCACGCTCGCTCTACTCTCTGACCGCTTGAGCCGATAGTACGTTCGTGCAGCCGGCGGCACCACTGGACATCCTGCTCCTTCGTGGCCATGCATTACCCCTTCCCTACCTTCATTCACCGACGCTGTCCTTCCTTGTGCACATATCTCCGCTCACATATCTCTCATTAAAGCGCAGCGCCCCTGCTGTCCCTCCTGCGCCCGATCTTCCTCCAATAGACATCCCGTTCGCCCATCTGCGCACTGTCCTAGGGTCTCATCCGAATCTGCGAGGAGCGACCACCGTGACACTATCCTTGGCGTCTGTGAAAACCTCTATCCGCCCGCCTCCTTCTGTCGACATCCCCACGCTCACTCAGCGACCAACATTTGCCTTGGCGCCTGCTGCCGTGGCTTTCCAGCATACGCTTCCCGTTTCCGCCGAGGTGCCGGACTCAAATCAGCACCTGTGGACGCTTGACTTCACCCGGGGTGGCGCGTCGCGAGGTGTCGTCATGAGCCAGTCACGCATGCGGGACATCGAAGTGGTCGTCAACCCGCTGAGCCAGCTCGGCCACATGACGAACGCTGATACCATGACATTTGGGACGGGCAGCTGGGTGGATCTACTAGTGCGTCTACGTCTCATCCTGCTCTGCCCCTTTGACACGTGATGTGCATGTAGCTTAATCCGCCCTCGACTCCCATCTCGCCGGAACATTATTCGGCAGTTTATGTGCGTCACGATCTCTCTCGCTGTTCCATGCCGATGATGAACGTAGCGCAGACGTCTCCCAATGGCTTGCATCCACCTCTTGTGCTGCGGCTTACAGCCCCCGAAGAGCCCGGTTACCTACTCGAGCGTGTCCATGTGTACGATCTGAAAGAAGTCTACGGCATTTTGGAGGTCTGTTGCTACGAACTGACGCGAGGTGCTACTTCTGACGGGCGCACAGATCGTCCGAGAGCAGTGTTGGCTCAACGAAATCTTGACAGGATGTGATTGGACCCCAGAGGGGCTGCTCGAAGAGACGGTCGACGAATCGCAAGAGGCAACAGAGGACGAGCTCCAAGCTATCTTAGACGGTACGTGCCACGCGCTCGCATCTGAACTCGGCCTAACTACGAACCTACCAACCCAGGGACATATCCCCCGATCAAGATGCCTGTGAACGTGTATCTGCCCACGGCGTCCGCGCTCGTGCTGTCGTGTCCAGAGCACCCACCGATTCCGGGTCTTATCGATATTGTGATCGCTTACGACGCGTCGCGCCCGCGCGGCGTCGCGGTCGATGTTCGCGGCGCCATGAGTGCCGACATCCACGTAAATGTGCTAGAGGAGGCCGTGAGACGTGGAGGAGCCTTTGGGCTGCCAGGGCGGGTATGGGCAGGTGCGCAGAGGGCTCCGTAGGTTGTATTCGGGTGTCCTTGGTGGCGTTGGTTGTGGGAACCCCGACTCAGGGCGCAGGTCGGCTCCGAGGGATTCAGGTACGTTCGTTTCCGCGTTTCATGGCCACGGAAAGTCGCGCTGAAACACAATGCAGAGTTGTCTGATATGCTAGCGTTGCGAGGCAGGATGTGACTGCTTGTCTCCGCCGGCATGCATGGGAACCAATGCAATTTATGGGGCTGACTTCGTGCAGGCTAGATCCAAGGATGAAGTTATACTATTCTTCCTTTCGTTTTTGTCGAAGCTTGCGCTTCTACCCACGTCTCAAGAGAGCTCATTGGTGCCCTTTGTGCGATTTTCAGATTCAGCTTGAAGTTCATCAAAGCATCAGATGGCACTGTCAACCAACTTCTTGCCCACACCAACCGGTCAATATTGTGAAGACCTGTATCACCGATGACTTTTAAGGATGCGCATGTCTGTATGTGTCAATGTACCACCTACATCGCAGTGAGTACAACTGGGGTTACCTCGGATAGTACCTCTTTTCGAAGCCTTCCATTGGTACGGGATTGATGCTCCCAATTAGCAGGCAGTATTCATTTCTTGTTGAAGTCCTAGTCTTGACTTCCTGGGTACGTGTTAGCGTCCGTCTACAGGCTTCCGATGTTTCCAAAGGCGCTTCCTGAGACATACTTTCCATCTGCTTTATAGATTCCAACCAGGAACCCGCGTCTCCATTGCTCCGAAAGACAATCACAATCAAGCGCCGCGTTCCGTGACAACAGTCTTGGGTGTCCACATAAATTGCGTGGCAACGCTGTGGGTACCATGTCAGCTTCGTCGCAAAATACACTGCGCGCAGGTGCGAAGACGTGGGATACGTGATGATCAACGTGATAGTTCCATTTCCTCTTAACGCTCATTGCGCGGGCCTCTTGTTCAGTCTCTGCATCATGTACGCCCCGCCCCCGCTGCCGTCTGCTCATCGCACTCTGCACCGCTCGAGATCGGTGCTACCTATCTCGCAAGGACTCTCGTTCCGCTATGCCTTCGATACTAGCAAGCCCCTTCCTAACCTCCCCCAGCCCCAGCTCCAGCGGAGCTGCTCTGCCTTGCCGGTTTCATTGTCACGCCCATCTTTGAAGATCAAGACGGCCGGCGCTCCATCAGCGGGCGCGCATGGCCGATCTTTCAGCGACTGTCCAGGAACTCTGCCTGGCGACTTCTCTCCATCTACTGTCCCCGGCGACACTCGTGCTACTATCCGCCCGCAAGGCCCACGGCCCGTTCCTAAAACCGCCTCGATGCACGACCTCCGCAATGCTATCCATGTCATTCAAACCGGCTCCGTCCCTGCCGCGAACACATCGCCCAAGCTTGTGGAAGAAGCCGATCGGTATCTGCACGGCGAGTGGTCGGACAGCATTCTGGAGGTCGTGGGCCACCTCGGTGAGGGCATCGGAGGTGCAGTGCACGCCGTAAAGGACACACGCACTGCCCGCGTCCTCGCGCGCAAGACGATCCTCACACGCGAAGGCCCTCTCAAACAGCTCGTGCGGGAGTTGTCCCTGATTTCGACGCTGAAACACGTCAATATCATCTGTTTCTACGGCGCGTATATGTCGCCGTCATCGAGCGAGGTGAAGGTCGTGATGGAGCTGTGCGAGGGGAAGAGTCTGCAGGCCGTGAGCGAACGGATACGGCAGCGCAGAGGGCGCGTGGGCGAGAGCGTGGCGTGTGTGCTGGCGGAGGGTGTAAGTCATCCTCTCGCTCATATACGTTCATAGCCCGCTAACGTGTCAAACAGATCCTCCAGGGCCTGGCGTATCTTCACTCCAAGAAATTGATTCATCGCGACATCAAACCGTCCAACATATTGCTGTCCCGCGACGGCACCGTGAAGCTCTGCGATTTTGGGGTGTCCGGCGAGCTTGTGCAAAGCGTCGCGGGTACATTCACCGGGACGGCTGGTTACATGGCTGTGAGTTAACACTGATGCTGATATGTGTGGACGAGCTGAAGCCCACTGTGCAGCCTGAGCGTATCATCGCACAAAAATATTCCATCAGGGCCGACGTGTGGTCGACGGGTCTTAGCATCCTGGAGCTGGTGCAGAGCCGATTCCCGTACCCAGATGGTCTCGCACCGTTCGATCTCCTTCTGCACATCAGTGAAAGCCCGGTATGTGCTAGCCTGGCTAGGACCAACTTGCCCTAACGCCTCCGTTTCAGCCTCCGCAACTTGAGGATGACCCTACGCTGTCCTTGCCATGGAGTCCCGCTATCAAGGACTTCATCAAACTGTCGTGAGTACCGTCTCATTATCTGGCAGTATTATAATCTGAGCTTGGGCAGGCTGACGGTAGATCCGTCATCCCGTCCCATACCCACAGAAATATTGCGACATCCTTGGATCGCCAAGACGAAGAAACGGCGGGTCAATATGGCTCGGTGGATAGCTGAAGTATGGAATTGGGAGTCCGACGTGTCGAGTCCAATATCTACAAGCGGAGATGAGTCCTCCCCGGGAGCATAACTCGGAGAAAGAGAGACTTCACGAACTCAGCTGCTACTCTATATCAGTTGTCCTAGGTTGCGAGTCGCGTTAACTGGGGTTATGTCTTACAGTCTGCCATGGTGTCTATTGTGATAGCATCACGGCGCACAAACCTGTTCGTCTCCATACCTACATCCTCACACGCAGCTCAAAATATTTCGGACACCTGAGGACTACCATATGTGGGAATTCCCTGGTCGCGAGCCAACAACGGCGCGCTGTGCAGTTCGTCTCCTTCATCATCAATATTGTGTTTCCATGCAGCACACCCGCGCTAGATTAATTGATTATATAAATCGGATTTTGTGCATACGTTGCAGGGTAGGTAGAAAAAGTTGTCTAAACCCATCACCGCAGACGGAGTAAGAGCTACGCACCGGGAAGAACGAAGAGTAGAGGTAGACGATGAAGCAGGGCATTATACATGGAGAAATCTCGGAATCTGAGCGCAGAGATGAGCAGCAGAGATGAGCAGCACATCTGATGCTACGAATGCACGGCAAGGGATACAAGTGAGGTGGCGCATGAAGGTGTCAACTAGCGTGTGTAATATTGTGTTGATCGTGTATGCGATGATTCTTGCTGCGGAAGCGCGAGGACGGAAGTTGCATGAGAGAGCAAGAGAAGTGCAGACACCGAAGAGATCCAGATGAGAGAAACAGAATCGATGCGATGCGATGGAGATAATTCGAGGGAAACAGAGTGGTGTCAAGGGAAACAGAGTGGCGTCAAGGCGAAACCGTGTATGTCGACCAAGACCCGGGTATAACAAATCAAGGGAACGCGAAGCTATTGCGGGGTATCCAGATGCGAGTTCATTGAGCATAGTATCCAAGCAAGGTAATCAGATTGCGGCCGATGTGGGGCAGAGAATGCGAACTTTTCAGAACAAAGGGCAAAATACCGGTATCCGGGAGGGCGAGGACGGAGAGGTTGAAGCTTGAAGGCGGGGATGCTGGCGACCTATTTGGCACCTCGGGCTTTTCGGCACCCATGCTTTGCTCGGAATTGGGCTAGTGATCTCATCGTCGTCATGCAGAAATTGCAGGGTATCCAGAGCAAGGAATCCATGATTGCAGTCCGGGTATTGACGGCGCAGTTATCAGAACATTGGGCAGAACACTGGTATGCGAGAGGGCGAGGGCGACGGCGAGGGCGAGGGCGATGGTGACCTTTTTGGGGAGCTCGGGCTCTTCGGCACCCATTTGCCCAGAGTTGGGCTAGTAACCTTGTCGTCGTCACCTTCGTCGCCCCAGGAAGCACTCCGCAGGCCCGAAGGCTTCGAGAGCGGCGATGGAATGCGCGTCGCCTTGTGGAACGAACGCCACCCGTCGCGCAGCGCATACGGGCGGTACTCGACTGGGGAAGGAAGGCGGTACGCGAGCTCCTCAACGTCCACGCGCGGCAGCGGCGCATGGCAGAACTTGAGCGCCTCGCGCACCAGCACGCCCGCGCGGAGGATCGGGCGCTGTCGGTCGGTCACCTTCGCGGAGGAGGACGTCATGGGCGGCAAGTCAGAGGGCCAGGTGTCGTCGTCAACAGAGTCAGAGTCAGAGTCAGAGGACTCGGGAGTCGCGGGAGAAGTAATCAAGGGAGCGTCTGTCTTTGGGAGAGACGCAGGCTGTGCAGCGGGGCTCGAGCTAGACCAGAACTGGTTCTCCAGCTTCGACTCCAGGTGTTCGATACGTTCGCGCAGTGCAGCGATCACCGCGTCCTTCTCGTCGACCTGCTCTGCGAGCTCCGCCTTGTCCGAGATGAGCTCGTCGAGCTCGCAGACGCGGGCGTCCGTCGCCGTGACATACTTCTCGAATTTGATCTCGAGCGCCAACATGTCCTTCTCAAGAGCGGCGAAGGCGGAATTCTGAACGTTGAGCTGAGCCTCTCGGTCTTCGGATGTAGCCTCGGCAGATGCAAGCTGAGCAGAAAGCTCATGGTGGGTGATAGAGGAGACTTCGAGAGCAGCCTCGAGACGCTTGACTTGAGCCTGCGCCATCGCAGCCGCCTCGGCGGCCTCGTTCTTCTCGGTTGTCAGCGCGAGTTCATCTTCTGCAGCGACAGACAGCAGCAGATCCTTCTCGACGGTAGCAGCATCGAGCATATCCTTCTGGTCATTGGATTCCTCGATGAGCTCCATCAAGAGTGTCTCCTGATCAGCTGCCTTGGCCACGAGCTCAGCTTTATCCGTGGTCAGAGATGCAATCGTTCCACGGAGCTGCTCGACGAGAGCCTTGAGCTGGTCATTCTACAAGACAGTCAGTGGGTGTGGATATACACAAACGGCGCACTTTACTGACCTCTTCGGAGAACGCCTCCTTGCCCGCAGCGATGGTAAAGCGCTGCTCATCGTCTTCAAGCCGAGCCTCCGCGAGCATGGAGAGTAAGACTTCCTTCTCATCATCGAGCGTCTGGAGCTGATCCTTCTGCGCATCGGTCTCCTGGACGAGTTCGATGAGCCGGGCATCCTGATTCTTCTCCAACTCGGCGACACGAGACTTGAGGTTCTTATTCTTGGGGAGGCCGGATGTGAGCGGAGTGCAAGTGGAAGGGTGAAGAGAAGCGTACCTTGAGCCGCAACCTCGTTCGCATCTGCATCATCGCCTCCGATAACTGCTGGATGTGCGCAGCCTTCTCGGCGACGAGCTGGTAGCCGACATCCCTTGCTGTGGTCGTGACGAGGAGGCATACCCTGGTATCGTCGTGCTCGGCTTCCAGCTTGGAGATGGCCTGGCGATGCTATAGAGAAACGAGTATTTAGACGCAAGGCAGAGTGAGCTCGGCAAAGTGCGCACCTCGGCAAGTGTCTGCGCAGTGTCGTCAGCCGCCGCGTCGAGAGCCTCCTCGAGCTTCGCGATATGCGCCTCAAGTGCACGCTCGACGGCACCGCGACCGGCTTCCTGTCGAACAAGAGCGGCCCTGTCGCACTCGAGCTCCGCGATTCTAGCCTGAAGAGCTGCGTAGGTGGCATCGTGCGTGGAGATGGTCGCCCGCGCTTGCTCGAGGTCGGCCGCGAGAACAGCGGCTTGGGCGTCCTTGGTGCGCTTCGCACGAGCGAGCTCGGCGACAGTGATGGCGCAGGCAGTGCGTAGAGCCTTTTGGCGCGTCTCAGCATACGCGGACTTGAGAGGACGTCCTTCTTCACAGGTTGGCAATGGGAAGGCGGCTTCGTCATCGTCGCCTTGGTCGCGCAGGACGATGCAGATGACCTTGCCAATGAAGACAAGAAATAAGAGGACGAGGAAGGTGATGGCAAAGGTGCATGACGGTTGGAGAGCTGCGGGGCGCCAGCTGGACGCGAGGTGTACACTGCGCCGCGCATCAAGAAAGAGTGAAAATGTGGAAGGAATGAAGTGCGAAAGTGGTGCCATCGCGAATGAGTGTGAGTGGGGAATGACTGTGGGGGGTACGCGTGCAGGTGGGGGTAGGAAGGAGAGTTGGTCCAGAGTGCTGTCAGCCAGCAGCCCGTGAGTTTGTAGCTGGCCCGGGCCCGGGAGGACTCTGCACCGGTCGTGCGCAAATCGCTCAGGTAATGTGAGACACGTACACCCGTCTCGTTCAACGGTTCAAGGTCCTCTGGAAGGGACTCGGAATTGCATAGTGCGAGACTGAGATCGTACGCAGACTCACTGTGAGACTGTAGTTCCTACTGATGAGTAAGTACAGTACAGCCTGCGCGGGGCCACTATGTATGACGAGTAAGTCAGAGGAAGCTGAAGTGCGGCCACTCATACATATTCGAGACGGGATAGCTATACAGTAATAGTGTGGATCCCGGGACACGAAGTGGTACAACAAATTATCAAGTAAATCCGGTGGCTAGCATACTTAGGCATGGGCATGTCGAGGCATCTATGCGGCCGACTCGACCTCGAGCGCCGGTGATCGGGATGACTTGGTCGGATCCTTCTCCAAGTCCAGCACGCCAATAGCCGGCGTCACGTCTCCGCTGCCTCCTGCGTCTGACACTGAGACTTCCCGCTGTGCTGCACGCACGATGGATCGCTTGAGTGTGTACTTCTTGAGGAATAAGACTACACGCCGTAAGATGGAGTGAAACAAATGGAAAACAACGAAATACCGAGGAAGAAACACATCACTATGAGCGGTGTGTCGACGATCCATATCGTGGAGATGCTCTTCGTGTAGGCATGCTTGACTTGTTGGCGGAGTTCCGGCGGCTACGAATTACCCGTCAGTTTCATGTCTACCATGTGCTCACATGCGAACCTCGATGTTCTTGAGCTGGCGAATGCCATCCGCGAGTGCGCCGCTCGATGCGGAAATCGACAGGTTCGGGAGTTTCGCGGTGCGCCTGCGCAGTTCCTAAAAAGACCATCTTGAAGACGACCGCCGCTGCTAGCACGCGGGGTACGCACCGAAGACCAGATTGCTTGTCCTATCGATACGCCGATCGTTGATCCAATTGTCCTTTACAGAGTTTGAACAAGCAAAGCGATGACTCGATGGAAACGGAGGCGTGCCTCATTAGCCCCAAGCTACCCGTCGTCGTGGCCATATCTTTCAGTGGCATTGCTGCTTGTAGCCCCACAAGCGGCACCTGGAACAAGCCACCGAGACCCATGCCTGCGATGAGGGGGTATATCTCTTGTACCGCCCTACGTTTGTGAATGGTGAGCATCGTTTCGCCACATAGCGTCTTGAAAGAACCCACACGGAAGATTTTTCGTCGAGCAGAATGAGCAAGCCATACCCGATCGCCATGAAGAACTAAATCAACGGTCGGACACTGTCAAATGCAAATGAAGGGGAAATAAAACATACGTAGGAGGCCCATATGGGTGGCCTAAAGTCGCCTAGCGGGGCCACTAGCAATCCCGTGAGAGCAGCCATCACCGACGAGCCCAGAGAGAACGGCAGCATCCTGTAACACGTGCCGGTATTCAGGCCATGCACAAGGAGCAGATCCGTCGGATGATTGTGCGTACTTTATCCCCGCCTTGGTTGCAGACGCGCCGAGAACCTGGTAATACACAGGAAGGTAAAATGCGCCTAGAACATGTAAGAGAAGAAAGAAGTGAAAGTCAGGGGATCCCGCACCAGTGAAGAAGGTGAACGCGTGGAAGAACGACGTGGTAAGAATGAGCGCAGTTGTGCGTGTCTGAATGTCATGGCATTTATGTGTATCAGAACAGGTCAGGGGAAGCCATAAGCAGCTAGCACACACCTTAAAGATCCGCGGAGGAATGATTGGTGACTTTGTAGTCTGGCCTTCCCATACTGCCGCAGAAATTAGCAAAACACTGCCTACCGCGAGCAGCGCAATCGTTGCCGGAGAATCCCCTGAGCGGACGTCAGCACCACCATGTGAGACTCGTCGGAGGGGAGCGCTCACAGCTGTTTTCGCTCTGGTTGAACCCGATGAGCAGGCACACGACGCCGACAATGAGCAGGAACAGCCCAATGAAGTCGAACTCCTTCACGTGCTCCCGCAGGGTCTTGCCATGGTGTGGGTTGAGATGCAGGGAGAAAAGAAGTAGAACGACGGCGATTCCACCAGTAGGGCTGCGTATGTCCGTGAGCGTGGAAAAGAGGGCAAGAATAAATAGATGGCGGAGAGTGTCTTACAGGTTTACCCAAAAGCACCTATTGCGCGGAGGTCGGTTAGGTCGCGTGTTTGTGGAGGAAGGGGGCACAGTAGTAGCTCACCAGCGCCAAGAGACATGATCCGTAAACGCCTATGGAAAACGATAGATGACAAAAATGAGGCGTATCATTATATCTAGCATGCGCACCCCTCCAATAAGCGGTCCGATAATTCTGTGCGGAAGTCAGTATTAGTGTATCTGCTGTAGTGTAAGATGGAACTTACGAAGCGATTCCCCACGTAGACCCTATGAAGCCGCCGAATTTTCCACGCCTGTATATCGATCAAACTCCAATCCCTTGCATTCTTGGCACAGCGCGGTATACGCACTTCTCGAGAGGGATGATGTCGCCCATGACAATCTGAGTTATCTGCAATATTCCTTGCAAAAATCATTGAATAATTATTGAAGGATTAAACGGATAGCGTACCACCACCGCCGATTCCTTGTACTGCTCGTGCGATGATCAGCCAGGTCATGCTTTGAGCGGCGCCGCACAATGCAGAGCCAATCTACAATTCAACGATCATCGTTCTGATAGCATTCAGAAACGTGGCGAGTGATAGGGCTCACGAGGAAGACAAAAATGACAGGGAACAATACGAGCTTTCTCCCAATTATGTCGGCGAGTTTGCCATACAGCGGCATGAGAGACGCCGCAGCCAACAGGTATGCACTGCGCTGTCGACGTCAACCTACAGACATACTAAACGAACAAAGCCCACCTCCCAACCCATGAGTAGTTTTTGCCACCGCCAAGCTCGGAAACAATCGTTGGCAACGCTGTGGCGACGCTGCGTAGATGTAACGGTAAGGCTTAAGCGCCGTATTGGAGTCATCATCGCAGACAACTAACATCGTCTGGTCCAAAGCCGCCTGTAGGAGAACTCGCTCGACGAACTTGAAATCAACTATGCGTGAGAACGACGTACCAGGAATGTTGTAAGCATAAGCGCAAAGAACACAAGAGGAAGATTGTTGTGCGGCAGAATATGCTCCTCGTCTGCAAGGTTCAGACCCGATCGCACAGGCGCAGGCTCTGCTGCAGATGCTGGCTCCTTGGTATCAGTGTCATCCGTGACCAAGTCCTTCTCTGCGCCCCGGGATCGCGAAGACATCGTTGGACTCGAAGCGCGGATGGAGTGAAAGGGAAACAGAACAGAGCTTCACGGAG
Organism: Auriscalpium microsporum; assembly: GCA_019914985.1. Taxonomy (NCBI): domain Eukaryota; kingdom Fungi; phylum Basidiomycota; class Agaricomycetes; order Russulales; family Auriscalpiaceae; genus Auriscalpium; species Auriscalpium microsporum. Next base: position 705,399 of record JAHLMG010000013.1, on the reverse strand, counting down.
CTTCACGGTAAAATACTGCCCACAGTGTCACGAGATGTCGTGCTCGAGCTCCGTATGAAGCTCACTTTGTTGCGGCAAGATGTTTCCGGCCGATGACTCGAAGGGAATAAGACGTAACGCGTAACTGGAGAAGATTAGTCGCCTAAGCTGATTGCCCGCGGGCGGGGTCGGCCGAGGAGCATGTGGTTCATTTTTTGTGAAAGAAGCGCAGTATTCGCGGGATGCGACGTGCATAACGATGCCCTAGAGGAGAGTTTGGCTCATACAGCTAGAAGTGACAAGTAATAAAGATCACTCACATTGGACGTGCATTGAAACAAGTGGCATCGGCAAAATCAGAGAATAATTATGATCATTATAACCGATTATGACAAAGCTCTCCCAGGCATGATATCTGTAGCTGCCTTATTTAGGTTATACGACAGGATATCCTCACTAATCTACTAAGCTGGACATCCCGCATGTTCGTGATAACTTTCAGGACATATCACCTACGTCGATTGCGAAATGACCCATAATTATGACGGGGAGAGAAGCATGATAATCGCTTATAATCGCTATAATTTTTTCTCGCTTTTGCTGATGCGGCTCAGGGCGCCGAGAACGTTGTCGCGCCGGCCGAGCCGAGCCTCCGAGTTCCGGCAAGAGTTCCATCGTCTCCTCCGTCAAGAGCAGGCAAGGTCAACTCACACGCGGTATCATGCAATGTCGAACTCCCCTATTACAACTCCTTTCAAGGATTAGCGCGCGTCTCGTACTGCAGCGATGATGCAATGGCGCGGGCTCGGAAGCAACTGTGCAAGTCGCAGACGGGCCCCTTGCTGGCCTCCTATGCATTCAACCTCTCCAACTTGCGATCATGACAACTCAGAAAGTGATCATTATAGGGGCAGGTATTGCGGGCCCAGTCCTAGGTATCTTCCTCAAACTCCACGGCTTCAACCCGGTCATCTACGAACGCTTGGATGGCGTCACAGAGGCAGGGCTTAGTCTGGTGTACGTCTAATTTCCCTCGTCAGCCAGCCCTTTCTCACTTACAAGCGTAGTCTGCAGCCCAATGGGCTTCACGTCCTCTCCGAAATCCCTCATTTCATGGACTCACTCCCGGGGTGCGCTATTAAGCGTTTCAATGCATACTCTGTCGTGCCCACAGATGTGGGTCTGCTCGGCACATCCGATATCCCTACACGCATGCCCGCCGCTTTCGGCTTCGGCATGCACGCCGTCCCACGTACGGCGTTCCACCGCGCAATCATAACCGCCGCGCAAGCCCGTGGCGTGGACGTGCATTGGGGGCACTCGCTTTGCGGGCTTGAGCAAACGGACGGAGGCGTGCTCGTGCGCTTTGCGAACGGCAACACGGATATGGGCGCAATGGTGGTCGGGTGCGATGGGCTGCATAGCGCGACGCGCGTGGCTTTGTTCGGGGAGCAGAAGCCGGATTTCCTTGGGTTGACGCAGGTGCGTCCGCTGCGGTTCTTTGCCCAGGAAGAGAGACTGATTATCGTGCATGTAGACGGGTGGAATATCCCCGACACCACCGGAGCTCGCAGGCGAAGCGGCATTGACAAATGTCTACGGAGACGGTACGCACATGATCTCGTATCCAATTTCCCAGACACACTCGTCCTGGGCGTAAGCAATCATCCACGATTCTTGTGTTTCTCTCGCTGATAATGATGGGCTCGGCAGCGTGACACTCAGCGAAGAGGAGCACAAGGAAACGTGGCGCGCGATGGACGAAGAGAAACAGGCTGCATTCAAGCAGTCGCACTTCGCCAAGTGGGAGCACGGTTACGGCGCACTTGTTACCAATGCGGAGAAAATCGTCAAGGTAGCCTTTCACTTGCTCGAGCGTCGTAGACTCTATTCTCATATGTGCCGCATCAGTACGGGTTGTATGACCGCCCCGCGCTGCAAACGTGGCACAAAGGCCGTGTTGTCTTACTCGGAGACGCCGCCCACCCGACTAGCCCTGTGAGCTCAATCTAGCTCACTTTTTCAGTTATCGCCTTCCTGAGCGTCCGCCCAGCACCTCGGTCAAGGTGCCAACCAGGCATTTGAAGATGTGCATCTTCTCGCCAGCCTGCTGGCTGAACACCGCGCCGGCGGCACACTCGATACCTTGAGGCTTGGTGAGATTTTCGCTACCTACGAAAAGGTGCGTATCCCCAAGTCCGCTGTGGCGGTCGCAGGCGCACGCAAGCAGGGTGATGCGCGCGTGGTGCGCGGCGCGGTGGGTTGTAAGATGAGGAATGACGCTATCAGGGAGGTTATGAAGAGCGATGAGAATATGGGCGCTGCGTACGGGCATCTGTACAAAAAGTAGATGCATGGCGTGTTCTAATTTATCAAATCGGACTTCATCTGGCTATTGGAACTCAACTTTAGGGTTTTATGGCTAAGTATTCCAGCCTAACGCCTCTGCATTTATTACCTTGCCCGGATGAAGAAATGAAGGCAAAAATGTCATGTTCGACAACAGATGAAGAAAGGAAAGGGCATGTTCGAATTCGACGGCAAGAACGAAGTTACGAGCCAGCTGAACGGCGCGGGTTCTTCCGAGCAGCTATACAGCTGCTGTCACGGTGGCTGTCACAGTGCCTCGTTCCACCGTCGCCGTCGTCGACAAATTCCTCACGTCGTCGACGTTGAAAAACACCACGATGTCTGAATCATTGCGTTTCCTCGGCTCCCTCTCTGGCCATGCAGGCTGGGTCACCGCCATTGCCACGTCTTCAGAGACTCCGGATGTCATCCTGACCGCTTCCCGAGGTTCGTCTACCGCACGCGTCTGGACTCGCAATTTGTCGGCTGAACTACCTCGCAGACAAGACGATCATCGTATGGTCGTTGACGCGGGACGAGGACTCCTATGGCTTCCCAAAACGTATCCTCCGCGGGCACAACCACTTCGTCTCCGACGTTGTCATCTCTTCCGACGGCCAATTCGCACTTTCCTCGTCCTGGGACCACACCCTACGCCTGTGGGATCTCAACACCGGCCTCACTACCCGCCGCTTTGTTGGTCACACCTCCGACGTCCTGTCTGTCAGCTTTAGCGCGGACAACAGGCAGATTGTCTCCGGTTCACGCGACCGGACGATCAAGCTCTGGAACACCCTCGGCGAGTGCAAGTACGACATTAAGGAGGATGGACACTCAGAGTGGTGCGCAATGCGCCGCCTCTTTTTAATCGGGGTCTTGACTCTTGGTTTCAGGGTTTCGTGCGTGCGCTTCAGCCCGAACGTCGCAAATCCGGTCATTGTCTCTTCTGGTTGGGATAAGGTCGTGAAGGTGAGTTACACCTCAGAGCCGTCACCGTGCTATCCCATTTTCGGTATGATGCTACACTATATATATTTGCTACTTCAGAGGGAAACCCCAATGAGACTACACATATATCACCAAGATCTCTGACCTTTCCTACCTTGGCATCTAGCGCTATGAACGAGGTTGACTGAATCTCTGTCCTCTAGGTTTGGGAGCTCTCGAAGTTCAAGCTGAAGACCAACCACTACGGTCACACCGGCTACATCAATACAGTCTCCGTGTCTCCTGATGGGTCGCTGGCGGCTTCGGGTGGCAAGGATGGCATCACGATGCTCTGGGACCTCAACGAGGGGAAGCACCTCTACTCGCTGGAGGCCGGCGACATCGTCAACGCTCTTGTCTTCTCACCCAACCGGTACTGGCTATGCGCTGCGACCGCCAGCTGCGTCAAGATCTTCGACCTCGAGAGCAAGTGCGTTTATCTCCCTTTGTATCAGACGAGCAATCAGTGCTGACAATCTCTGGGAACAGGTCGATCGTTGACGAGCTCAAGCCTGACTTCGTTGACATCGGCAAGAACTCGCGGGAACCAGAATGCGTATCCATCGCGTGGTCTGCGGACGGCCAGACACTCTTTGGCGGCTTCACGGATAACTTGGTCCGCGTGTGGACCGTGTCGTCGTAAAGGAAGGCCCGGGATTTATTATGAGGCGGCTGTATCGTATCGCACTTTACTTCATAGTTTGTATTTGCAAACACAAAATTCGCTTGCGCGCGCCCAAATGTACCTTTCCTGCGTGACTGAGGGTGATTGCGCTGGCACTCATAAACAGTTATAGATCCGTTTGATAGATAAGATTGACCGCCAGCGCATCCGATTCCTGTTGCTTCTTCACCTTCCCTCCGACTCTCCGAGATTCATTACAGGCAAGTAAGGTGTACGCATATGCAAAGACCATTGGCCATACACTCATGAGTTGATCAGACCGTCATCTGTGCCCGTCGTCTCGTTCAGTACTCATGGCTGCTGATCTGACGTTTCAACGCTTCCTCCGGGTCAGTTCGTGTCCTGAAAGGCTTATGCTGCTGTCCAATTGTACTCTCAGGATAGATACCCTAGTCTCAAAGCCCAGCATGATGACGTAGGGCAGAGACGCAAAACTCGTTTGCGGGTCATCGATGAGTTTTGGAAGCTGGAGCCCCTGGCTAGGGCAGCCCTTCCGGTAAGCGGCTGTCTGCACACTTCACCCGTACTGCGCATATGTTGACGGAGATGTTCCAAGCCCTCTTTAGAATCGAGCGAGATATCTGCCGCCTGCGACACCGACGAAGACACCTACGACGACATCTCCTCTCCAGACTCACCGAACCTGGGAATCATTGTGCGGACTGACTATGGCAACGAAGACGCCTGGAAAACGTTTTACCTCACGCTACTGGAAGCTGAGAAAGAGTTGATGGTCGACTCTGAGCCTCCAGCGAACGCCAGCGAACCTGGGGCCAGCACGCCAGCGGCGCCGACAGCTGGCTCGGAGGACGTCGACATGGCGGAAATTCCTTCTGGAGATGGCGAGGACGAGGACGACGCAGACGAGCCACTGGCGTTCTTTGCTATACTCGAAGACGACCCGGCGCGTCTTACGGGCCTCTCAAATATTGGCGCATTGCGCCTCCTAAATGACGTCTCCGTGCGCGCGGCCCCTGCCCTTCCTGAGGGACAGAAGCGGCGCGCATCGCCGGGGCACAGGCTGGTCGATATGGATGGCCTTCAAGAATGCTACTTCGGCAAGACAGTGTGGGTGTATGATGCCCAGTCCAACACGGATGGGTGTGCGCGGCTCGTAAACCAGCACGCGGATCTATATGGGACCGCGACGTACGTGCATTCATTATTACAATCTGTTAATCACGATCTATAACGAAAATTCTAGGGGTGATAGCTGGCGAGCAAGAGCATCGCACATCACGGAGCTGCAAGTCAATCTGACTTCTGGAGCTATGAAGATCGACTTTGGGGGGCTTGATCGTTACGACTATTCAGAACGGCGGCGAAACTTAGCGGTGGTCGAATTGCCACTTGTGACAGACATACTCTAGGGTTATGTCAAATCCGTGACTAAAAAAGTCAGGCTGACGGCCTTCGTTCGAAGCTGCCGGCGACGGGGGCGATTCTGGATGGCTCTGTGACACGTAATTGCTGTCTATTCCTTATGGCCATCATGGACTGATCAGATCAGCGACCACGACTTGTTTCTCCGGCGTTTGCAGGACGAGTTTTATGCCTGCCCGCCGCCCCCCATTACTATCCGAGGTTGTGACTGCACTTGGCGAACATAACCCTCCCTCACGGTTGCAGCAATGAAATCGTCGTAACAGCTGCTAGCCGTTTAGACGTTGGTGCGTATCTCGGCACACATTCGACCAAAACCTCGCGGCTTGCATGGGCCGACGGCCCGGCAGACATCACGCGTGTCCCCACTTGATCTCGAAGTGGAGAGCGCGAAGCAGCAAACCCACTGCTACCTCAATGATTAATGAGAAGAACACATGGGCGAGAAGGAAGATTCGTCACAGGATGCGCTTCTTAGCAGGGTACTTATAAGAGTGGGGCAAGAGCATGCTGGCGAGAGAAGCTGGGTCTATTCCTCCAGCAAACATGGCTTTCGAGCGTCCAGTTGGAGTAACAGGTGTGTTTCCTGCAGGTGGGGGTTGGTCAGCTGTTGATATGAAACTTCGTATAGGCAGTGATCTGACCTTCTCGCGTTGGCTGTTCTCGTTCGCTCTCGTCACATCGCTATTCTTCACATGTGAGTCGCCATCTGCGTAGTTTCATATCTGCACCACATTTAAAGCATGACGCAGGGGGTTTCGCTTACGGCGTACGGAGCCTTCGATCTGGCCTTTCGGTGGCGTCTATACTCACTCATATTATCCCAGCTGCTTGACGTTCTTAATGCTCACTTCCAACAAGTGTTTGGCATCTCGAAGCTCCAGAGTACACTCTTGCAACTAGCGTACTTTGTACGTCCGTGGGCACTTTCGATGTGGTCAGGTTGCATTGCTGATTCAATTCTCTGGTAGGGCGCTTATGTGGTGTTCTCTCCCATCGCTGGCATTTTTGTGAGCACCGTTCATATGTCGTAACATGCTCGTTAACTACGAACAGATGAGGCACTATGGCTACAAGGTCCGCTATCACCTTACAGTCGCAAACGAAAATTCTGACTCATCCCTCTCCAGAAAGGCATCCATCTTGGATTGACCCTTTACTCACTGGGTAAGAAATTGTCGCATCGAATTGCCAGCATGCCGGTTTGATTGTTTTTGCTACTAGGAGCGGTCTTCTTCTGGCCTTCTGCCAAGTATGAGAAGTACGGCGGCTTCGTTGGCTGCACTTTTGTCATCGGTGCGTCAAATTGTGACTCAATCTTCTGTCCATATCATCTCGATGCTCTATAGGGTGCGGTCTTTCGTGCCTTGAGGTCGCAGCCAACTCCTACATATCTGTGCTTGGATCGCCCCAGTATGCCGCGATGCGGCTTAATTTCAGTCAAGGCTTCCAGGGTCTTGCTTCGTTCGCCGGGCCGCTTATCGCATCGACATACTTTTTCAGGGGGAAGAATGCGGACACACTCGACACCGTCCAATGGTACGAATACAACAGTTATTTATAAATTTACACGAACATGATAATTCATAAGGGTCTACCTTGCTGTCGCATGTCTGGGACTAGTGCTGAACACCCTATTCTTGTACGTACTAAATCGTTTCTGTCCGTTATCCACTTCTGGGATTCCGCACAGCTTTTGCCACCTACCTGAAATCACCGAGGAAGCTCTCACAAAAGAAATCGTGGAGAAGGGCATCGTCAACGATATCGGGCCATTCTGGAGGCAATATCGTTGTGTTTTCGGGTTTGTCGCACAGATGTCCTACGTGTACGTACGTCTTTTCTCTCGGTCGCGCCTGCTTACCTTGCGTAGAGGAGCACAAGTAGCCGTCGCGTCTTTTGTGGTGAACTACCTTGTCGATCAGAACGTCGGTATCGACCACTCCAAAGCGAGCCTGATGTTTTCGTTCTGCCAGCTCACATTCACCGGTGGCCGGTAAGCCTCTGTTCGCCCGACCATCTCTGAGAGCTGACATGGATGCGTGCTACTTACGTAGTTTTATAGGTGTCATCATCCTGCGATGGGTTGATCCTGCCCTTTTGCTGAGTATCTACGGCGCAATGTGTATGACATTCTGCCTCGCCGTTGCGCTTGCTAGCGGTAAAGCCGGCGTCGGCTGCCTATACATACTCTTTTTCTTCGAGAGTATCTGCTATCCGGTACGCTTTTACGATATCCTGAGTTACATCGACGCACTGACGCTGACCCTTTAGTGCATCTTCACGCTCGGCACGAAGAACCTGGGCATTCATACGAAGAAAGGATCTGGATTAATCGTCATGGTGAGATGACATGAGTCTCAATCGTCTCCGAAGCTAACTTGATCAATCACTCGTCCAGGGCGTTGGTGGGGGTGCTTGGTACCCTCCAGCGCAAGGTGCTCTCGCCGACAAGGCTTATACGCGCCGCTCGTATCTGGTTCCGTTCTCTGGCTATGTCGCTATGACCATCTACGCGTTGTACGATTCTCCATAATTTCTCTGCACTGCAACGTCTCACGCGCGTTCGGCCACAGTGGTCTCGTCATCGATCAAGCCACGAAGAACGGATTCCACTGGCGCAATATCGACGATGCCGACCTGATCGCTCTACGCAGCGCTAACCCAGACAGTATGAGATCAGTTGACGACGGGATAACGGATGTGTCCATTACTGAAAAGAAAATCTCCGAAACTTAGAAGCTGGGTCAACAAACGGAATGTAGATAGCTAGGGATTCTTCAATTGTACCTCGATGACATAGTTGTACTGAAATCTAGTGTATCATTCTACGTCAACTGCTTCGACCGGCCTGGCAAGGTACTCGGGGTCGTGAGCCCTTACTATCCGTATCGAGTTTGGACATGCCTGCCCAACGGAGGCCGGCGGCGCCGAGTCCTCGAGCAAGTCGTCACTCTGCTTGATTCTGGGCTGCTCGGCGGCCGATATTCGCACCAGAGTAGTCTCTACGCCCGTCGACGAGACCGTCGTCAGAACAACTATTACAAGCCATCTTCATAGAGGTCAGATGCTCACTCGATGACATCCTGGCATCCCTATCTTGTGAAACTCGGCGTCCGAGCACACCGGTACCCCTGCCCATGTCCACTCCCGGTGCCGGTGCCGACAGCGCTAAGATATAATGCTCGAATTCGCTTGACAGCGGGGGAATATTGAGGACGGGCGAGGCACATCCTTACCGCCCGCGAAACCTTCGTGGCCGGCGTTCAAATCACCCGCACAGACGTTCCGCCAGCGCTTGCGCTTTGCAAATTGAGGAACCTTGCACTTTACGGGATGGTGAGAATGGGTATAACCGCTGGCGCCTGGGGCGCGTCGCCACCGTGCTGGACAGTCGAAGCTCGAAGCTTGGGAATGAGATGGCTGTACTGTATGACTTTCATATGGTAGCTAGCAGTAGTTAGCGCGGAAGCATGGCGCTAGCATGCGGAGAGCCCACAACATGAGAAGGCTCCGGGCGTTGTCACGTTCGCCATTCATTGTCGGGAAGTCGACTATTGATATCTCCACGTACCCTGCATTGCCGCCAATCCCGATGGAAACAATGGACCGCGTGCGTGTGGAGTGCCGGATCTCATGAGCCAGGAACATCGTGATCGCCATTCATTAGACTTCCCCTAGCATCCGAGGCATAGGAATTGTACAACGGTTGAAAACATACCGCAAAGCACATCCCCACGCGAGCGGCAACTTGAGGGCCTATAAAATTATTTTCGCTTGGACGGCGGGCGCTGAAGTACCCCACAAGCACAAGTGCGCAGCATGCTTGACGTACAAATACGTACGCAGCAACGGAAGTTGACCATGGGGCGCACACGCGGAAGGGCAGTGTAGGATGGACCCATGCTCGTGCAAGATGGGGTTCCTCCCAGGCCCACGGGTCGTTAAGTCTTGTGAATGGAGACCAGCAGCACACAGGCGAATGCAGGTGCGTGCAGCACAAGGGGTGCAAAGCCAATCATGCCTTTGGCATATCCGCAGCATTGGCGACCGTCAGAAAGGCTGTGCTAGGTGTCTTGGCTTGATAACCAGTCTCTGTCGTGCATGCGGCACCGGTGAGACGAGCAACACATTAGATGGGCAATAAAAGCAAATCCATGCGTTATACAATAATGCTAGAACAATCTTGATAAGTGTAAAACCGTCCGGGCTGCTGTTCAGTAAATCAGTTCGTCAGCATGTATGCCACGACCAGCCGACACGATGCTGCTCACTTTGATATATCGCCGGCTTCTAGGATATACAGTCAATGACGCAGCTAGCTATGAGCTGCCCCTCTTTCGCTGCTTCGCAAAAGACACCCTATCGTACGACTCGCGAATCGGGTTCCGCCACTGAAGCACCGTCAGATGCGGTGTAACATATGGTGACGGCAGGAGCACATGTATGCTCTCTGGGTGGACTTGTGGGTTCTGTTGGGGGAAGTAGGCGGTCATATGTGGTGTCGCAGGTCGTGTCGCAGTTGGTAGATGTGCGAGCGACGAAAGGGCGGCCGAAGAAGAGGATTGCGAGATCGTTGACAGGGTGCGCATGCGGTCTGGTGACGTGCGAGAGATCTGGGTCATTGGTTGTACAGGAAGAGTTGCCACGGAGCGGGTGGAGGAAGTAGATGGCCGGCGTAGAGAAGCATTGGATAACGTGCCCCTCCTTGGGGAAGTCTGCACAGATGCAGTTCGGACGCTTGTGGGGGAGGATGATAACTGTCCCTCGTTGCCTCTGTGGGACGGCGGTGGTGACGACCCCAATTGCAGCTGTGCCTGCGCCGATTCAGACATGACCGTCAACGGCGCGAGGTGCGCATGGCCATATGACTGCCCGCGTATCAGCGGATGCGGGCGTAGCGGGTGGGAGAAATCGAGCTTCGATGACGCTAGCGAGTGTGTCGACGGTGGGCGCACCCGCCTGCCGACATGGGAGTGCCGCCCTCCTGGAGAGGTAGGGGATGTCGGTGTCGCGGGCTCCGTGCGCGCACCGGATGGAACACCGGCGGGCGGTGGGACGTTGACAGTGTCGATTTGCGGTTTGTGCTCGGGTGTCCGCGGGCGCGGGCCAGGCGGCGGGACCCGGGAGGCAGATGCTGTCCGCGAGAGCTTGAGGGCTGGGGTAACACCGCTGCGTCACGATTGGTGGCATTCCGAGGGCGGGAGAGAGGTGATTCGGCGCGCGGCGTAGTGGCTATGGCAAGCGTTGCTTCAATACCGCTGTAAGCCGGCTGCTGAGGAGGCTCAACGGGTTCTGTCACCGCGTCAGAGTCGTCCGACTCAGATTCGTGATGCTTGTTCGGTGTTGCGGCGCCGCTCTCGCTCGACACCCATTCATCCTCGTCGTCACTGCCATTCGACGACGCTGCTAGTGTGAACCCGCCCTTGTGCTTCGTATGCTGCGGCGGCGGCCGGGCGGGGGGCGCAGGGGGAGGGCCGCGTTTCGGGGCCGCGCTCGGAACATGCTCCCGCGACTGGACACGCACAGTGCTGCCCGTGCGCGGAAAAGCCGAGGTGGAGCGTGCATTTCCCTATCGATGTGAAGTGAGCACAAGAAGGCAGGAGGGGGACTAAAGATTGGACGGGCGGAGGTGGAGAGATGGGACTGATCAATGCGCACCTCGTAAACATGCCCGTTGCGCTGCTTGCCCTTATCAACTTTCGGCTGCACCACCTCTTTCTGGGTAAGTTGAAGATTCAAGGCCACCTTGGACGTGCCCCCCGACGAGCTGCGAGAGTGTGTCCGGACGAGGCCAGGGCGGTGAGCTTTGGTGGGCATGATGGAGGCGGTTGGAGTGCAGGCCGGCTAAGTATCCGATGGTTGGTTTTTCCGAGCGATGGCAGTAGCCCTGCAGACAAACAGCGTCAAATTACGCATTTTTTTCCGTGGCAAGCGGATTACTCACCAATTTTTGAGTCTTTTGTCTGCGGTTCTGCCGGAACCGTGCAATCATGGAGCGGGGAGCAGCGAGTGAGCGTGGGAACTACCTTCCGTTTGTGGGCACCGACAAAACTTGCGTACCCGTACTGCTGGTGTTCACCTGCGCATTCTACACCTTTCGAGGCTGCGCGCCGACCTTGAAGAGTGTCTTAGTCTAATTCGAAGTCCTAAGCATGGAGAAAGTTCACTTTCAACAAGAGCAGGTACGTCACACTATTGCCTCCCTTTCAGTTTTGCATGAATTAAAATAACGTGACAGATGCTCGCAGAGCTCAAAGACTTGGTTGAAAAGGGTCTTTTTACACAGGTCTGCCTGCATACAGGTGTGCGAGGATTGCGCTGACTATCCATGCAGTCTGAGATCAAGGAGATCATGAAGAAGCGCACCGCGTTTGAGACAGCCCTTGTGCGACGCGTCGCGAAAAAGGGCGACTTCCTCCGCTACGCCGCGTACGAAATGGGACTTGAGACGCTGCGTAAAAAACGCGTCGAAAGGCTCAGTGAGTCCGCGCGACACATCTCGAGTCGGTACTGAACCATGCTTAGCCTGACTTCTGTGCAGAAATTCCCCCCGGCCCACCATCCGTATCAGACTACGCCCTCGTGCGCAGGCAGTTCTACATATTCGAGCGCGCGCTCAAGAAGTTCAAGTCCGACGTGGGGCTTTGGGTGCAATACATCGAGGTCGCGAAGCGCGAGAACGCGCGCACGCTGGTCGGGCGGATCACAGCACGGTGAGCTCGATCGCGTACAGTCAAAGCTCCGGATCATGGCTGAGCGACAACCCTCGCGTATGTAGGGCCCTGCAACTGCATCCGAACAAGCCCTCGCTGTACGTGCTCGCGGCGGCGCATGAGCTCGACCACCTCTCCCCGTCGACCGCGCGCACGCTCCTGCAGCGCGGCATCCGGCTGAACGCCAAGAGCGTCGCCATGTGGCGCGAATACGTCAAGATGGAACTCGGCTTTGTCGAGTCGCTGCGCCGCCGGTGGGACCTCCTGGGTATCGAGCTTGACGGCAAGGGCGAGGGCACGCCGCCGCCGCCGCCGCCGCCTGATGGTGCGGTTGACGACGAGGTAGAGGGCGACGCTGCGCGGATTGAGATCATGAATGGCGCAATCGTTAAGTCTGTGATCACAAGCGCCGCTAAAGGTGCGCACGTCCCGCTGCCACGTTTCGGGAAACGACCGACAGATCGCGTTCGCAGCTCTACCGAAGATCGAGCTGTTCACGGCCTTGCAGCATCTCATCGGCACGTACCCGTCGGCGGAGCCCCTACGCGCGACGCTGCTCACTCACCTGCACGACGAGCTCGCCGCGGCGCTGCCCCGCGATCCTGAGGCGGTCACGCTGCGCGCCACGCACGCCCTCTCTGGAGATCCATCGGGCGGCGCGCTCATCGACGCGCTAAAACGCGCGAACGAAGCGCTTCTCGAGGCGCAACCGCAGGAAAGCCAAACGGCGTACGGGCGCGGTTTATCCGACGCATACGCCGCGTTTGTGCGCGAGTGGTGCGCGAAGCCCATCGACGATCACCTGGTGGGCAACGCCGGATTTACCTCGCGTGCTGCTCGACTGACCGACTCGGGCTCTAGAAAACATACCTCGTCGCGAGTCTGCGGGCCCAGATACGGAGGTTATCTGAGCCTCCGCCCTCGCTTCTGTCCGCGCATGTGCGCTTGATGAGCACCGCGCCGCCCGCAGCTTCTCCCGACAAAATTCTCCGCACGGCACGGAAGTACACCGCGCTGCAGCGTCGCGCAGCTGTGGTCTGGCTTGCGCGTCTGGATGCGGAAGCAGCGCATGCGAGTCCGACGGACGTGCGCGCGGCGTGGGCGGAGGCGCGGGAGAACGTCGACGCCGAGGACGTCTGGCTCTGGGGCGTGCGGGGAATACACGCCTCTGAAAAAGAGCACGTAGCCGTTCTCGAGGTTCGTGAGGTGGTCTCAGCGCCATTGTGCCTTGTGTTGACGTGTATTCGGTCGGTCTAGGGCGTGCTGAAGGAGAGCATGCGCGACGCGGCGCTGCGAAGCGTGCACGAAGCGCTGCTGCTGCTGTACGCGGACACGCTGGCGTCGCCCGCGGCAGACCCTGCGGCGCGGGTGCGGCGCATCGCGCAGCTCTTCCTGCCGAGCGCGCGCGTCTGGGCCGCAGCCTTTGATGCGCTCGCGCGCCGCGCCGACAGCAGCGAGGCCGCGCTGCAGGCCACGCACGGCCTGTGGCGGGAGGTGGCGCCGGCGGACGCGGCGCTCGCGTGGGCGACGTGGCTGCTGCGCGCGGGGCGGGGGCGCGAGGCGGCGGACGTCGTGGTGCGCGCGCGAGCGATGCTCGACGACGCGGCGGGCGCGGTGCTCGCGCGGCGTTGGCTCGCGGTGATTGGGGTACCGCGCGCGGCCGGCGTCGCTCCGGAGGACGGCGACGGGGACTTGATCCTGCATGCGGACTCGGAAGGTCGATCGTGATGCGTGCGTGCGTGCAGCCGCGTGCTGCGCGACGGACGTGTCTGTCTGTCTTGGCGGGTCGCACAGCAAGTCTATCTATCTTCGCGTGGGGGCGCCCGCTGCCCAGACGCACGTCGATGCGCTCGGTGAGTTGGGGGTCTGGGTGCACCCAGCGTTGGGGTGGCAGGATAAGGCGTTTGATTCGCAGGGTCGACCTCTGGTACTTACGTGCGGCCGGCGCGGTGTCCGCGTTCGCGCGCAGATGGTATTCAAATCCTCACTCAGTCAGGCGAGGCATCAGGCCTCAGGGACGAGGGGCAACGAGATTCAGAGTATGTATGTAGGCCGCCTTGTGGTGAATGCACTTGAAGCACGGCGACCACGTCATTTCGGCTACTTGTTGTGCGCGGCTTCGCGAAATAAAATAACGAAGAGCTGCGCAAAAGATTGCGTGCAGGGTGGACCCCTGGAAGTACGTTGAGCGGACCGAGCCTGCCCTTGTTTTTTGGTGGGATCGAAAGTCCGAAAATGAGCCGCTTCGGACCGACACGTTGTACTTACTATGTATCATATGCAGCAAATTCATCATCGTGTGCCTTGCATGTCGAAGTGTCTAGTTCACGGGCCTGAGTCACTGCTTCGCTGGGACTCCTGAGGTTTCGGCAGCCCTTCAGCCCAGAAGATTCTATAGACATTCACTGCCTCGTGTTCGACGTCGCCGGCCAGCAGGTCAAGAATTATTGCAAGCCATAGAAATAACCCGCTTCCTGAGGGCGCGCGGTGAGTCTCACCGTGGCGTTTACCGGGGTATGCGGCCGGAACTTATTGGTGCACAAATACTACTTGAAATCCGCTTCAATGTAAGCACGGTGTAATGTTATTCCGACATGTAGTAAAAAGGAAATGAGAACTTGCCTTGTTATATTCAGAACGACTTATGGTAGGTCAAGCTACGGAGACTAAGAAACTGCTATCTTTAGGTCTGAATACTGCGGCATTCCCATACCACACCGAGGGGGAGAAGATGGCCCGGGCCCCGCAGGCTGGCGTTCGGCCGAGGGCAGACAGGACCCCGGGGACGGCAATTTAGGCTCGCGTCTGACAGAGAGCTGTGCAGTGGGGGTGATGGTCGCTGGCGACGTGGCTGGATATATGCTGGCTGTTGCACGGCGAGAGTGATGTGGACATGTTTTTCTGACGGCGGGAGTGCACCGACATACGGTGGCCGGGCGCGCCGCGCGGGCGTGTGTTGATGGGGTGATGGTCGGGTGGGAGCGCCATGTGCGAGTGGCCGGGGACGATGCCGGTTCTGGAGGTTCGCGCACGCGTGGTCGCGAGGAAGCGCTGGAAGCACATGGTGCGCCGTCGTCTTATACATAGCTCTTTTTGCCCGCGCCCCCTTTTCCCTCTCCCCTTCCTCATCGCTCACCCCGTCCTCCTCGTCTTCGTCCCCTCCGTTGTTCTCCCGGTCTGCGTTGCACGGTGAATCGCCTTGAGGACGTCGTGAGTCTGTCCCCGCTGCATCGCCGCAACACTTACCCACATGGCGCCCCTTCAATTTCAAAGCCCGCCTCAGGCTTCCCTCTCCCCAACGCACATCTCCCACAACGTTATCGGCCCCTCCTCGTCGTCCTCGACGGGGCCCACGTTCCTCGAGGCCTAGGAGAACGTCCCCTTCTGCTGCATGCCACTCTAACTCCCACAATCAGACTTTCAGCCGGTCTCGTCTGAACAGATATCACTCGCCTTTTCTTCTCTGAGGAACTCGGCAGATATCGCGTCCCCCTCCCCCTCCCCCCCTCGGCCCATGTTGCAGTATACCGTTCACCCCCCGCCGCTCTCCTTCTCGTCGAACTCCAAGAAGTCGTCGCCCCAGTCCGGTTCGAGTAGCTTTAAGTTTCTTTCTAATGACCCCGCCAAGCACCCTAACGCCTCTCGCCGGCATTTCTCCCCCGCTTTGACCCAGAAGCGATCCCTGCTTGACGACCCCGTACCGGCAGACCAATATCCGACGGCCGTCTCGCTATCACCCCTCCATTTTCCTCTTTCCATCTCCCCTTCCCAGTCTTCCTCCTTACCGTCGCCATCCTTTCCCCCAGCCTCGCTTCCCAAGCAGGTCCCCCGCTCCTCCCTCGCCTCCTCCCGCCCCGAGTCGTCCATCCTGGACATGTCCCCCGCCCTTTCCAGTCGCCACTCTGGACGTTCGTCGTATATCGAGGACGTTCTTTCTCACGGTGACATCGTAGGCGAGGGCATCTCCCTTCTAGGGGAGGATCTCCGGCGTGTCCCCATCGAGTCCTCTTCGCAGATCATAGCAGAGGACTACGTGGAGCCGGCGAGGGAGTTCGAGGTCGTGCGAAGGCTCGGTACTGGCAGCTATGCCGTCGTCTATCTGGTACGCGAGGTTCTCTCGCGTCCGGTCCCTTCAGAGGACGACCACTTGTATCCTGGTGGCCGACTTGAGCTCGATGATGGCGTCTCCAGCCGCGCTCCCATGGAGTACGGTCGCGAGTATGCGATCAAGCTGCTTTCCAAGGCCAACCACGATGAGGAGGGCCTGTTGGCGCAGATGGCGGAGGTACGTCGCCCGTTGAGCCGAATATGACTATCATCTGACGCATATATGCACAGGCTACGATTCACCAGTCGTTGCCATCACATCCGAACATCGTGACGCTTCATCGGACCCTTGAGACTTCCTCTTTCCTTCTCCTTCTCCTGGAGTTCGTACCGGGCGAGGATTTGTTCTACTTCCTAGAGCGCTCGCGCGACCATCATGAGGCGGACCCTTCGAGCGGCACAGCCTCCTGTACCCCACCCACGCCTGGGCTTCTCTCCTCCCTGCATCCGGATCAGCTGCTTTCTCGCACGCGCCTCCGTCTTATCGCCTCTATGTTCTCCCAGATGTGCGAGGCGGTTGCGGAATGCCATGACACCTCCGTGTTTCATCGTGACATCAAGCCTGAGAACTTCATCGTCACCGATGGTTGGACGATGAACGCCGATGGCTCGCGCGAGCGCAAGGTCGTTGTCAAGCTTTCCGACTTTGGTCTCTCTACGACCGACGTCGAGTCCGCCGACATGGACTGCGGGTCTGCGCCTTACATGAGCTATGGTACGCCATTCGTTCTCACCGCTTATCTTGACGCTGACCCGAATTGGCAACGCTTTTTTAGAGTGCAGAAACAATGTTGCGCCGGTGTACAAACCCCGCGCGGCAGATGTCTGGTCCCTTGGCATCGTGCTCATTAACATGTGCGTGGCCTCGTCGGCTACCCCTACGATATGCGCATATACTCATCTCGTAACACAGGCTGTATCACTTCAACCCATGGCAGGACACCACTGACGGCGGCTGCTCGTCCTTTGAGCTGTACCGCCGCAGTCCTGTCAGCTTTCTGATGCAGCGGTTCCCAGGTATGACCCTCCCCGTCGCGAACTTTTTTGCCGACAACGTCTTCTGTATTCTGGACGACCCTACCGACGATTCGCAGCGTATCGGTGCGCGTGAGTTTGGTGCCTGGGTCAAGGAGCTACCTCACATGCTGGGTTCACCATCACAATCACCCCGGCCTACCCACAGCCGCGTGGCGTCGACTGCCTCGATCACTGGTCATCCCCTTGCCTCTGTGCCTCCGTCCCGCCGTCCATCGTCACGCGCGTCCATGGTTGGCGGGTCCCCTATGCGCCAGTCGGTCGTCCTCACCCGCGCACTGTCCCGTGGTCCCGCCACGCTCCAGCTCGAAGGCAGCGAGTTCCTACCCCCCGTCCTGGACCAAGAGGATGAAGAGGAGCCTGAGCACGAGCACGATGACAATCGCTCGGTCTCGCGTCGCTCGACGTCCACTAAGCGTCGTAAGCGGGGCACGCGCAAGGGCAAGGGCACAACGCCGACGATCGAGCATGCTCAGACCTCGGACATGCTGGTCTATGCTTCGCAGTCACTAGCGCGGGAACTCAGTCGCGCATCCAAGGGTACGCTGGACTCGCCCAGCACTGCCTCCATCCGCTCCCCCCATGTCGTCCCCGACACGCCACCACCCGTTCCCGCTACCCCCGCCGTTGTCAAGAAGGCGTCAAAGTGGAAGCTCAGCTTCGGCAAGAGCGCTGGTGCCTCTGTTGAGCGCGCCGTCGGTGCGGGCTCATCACCCCTCAATGCTCTCCTTGAAGCCCCTGCGAAGGCGCCCCACCCACCATCCCTCAAGTCGAACGCAAGCAGCGGCAACGGGCGGCCGATGGGCACCACCGCAGCCAACGTCAGCAGCCTCATCATGGGGCTTGACGCTGATGCGTCCACGGCGAGCGTCAGCCGCGGCCGCCAGCCTCGGTCCGCTCCGACATCGGCGAGCACGCTCGCGGCGGATGTTAGTGCGCACTGGCAACGGTCGGCAGCGCGCTCACCCGGGCACGGGCACGAGATCGAGCAGTGGGCGAGCAGCAAGGAGCGCGCGGAGCGCCGCGGTGCTTCCCCGACGAGCACGCACAGCGGGCGCCCACTGGCGTCAAGCGCGAGCTCTATGGCGTCCAGCAACTGGCGCTCGTCCATGTCCAGCACCAACACGTCGACGTCCGCGTTCACGAAGTACAGCAATCCAAGTGTACGCAGCGTGTCCACGTATGCGACGAGCGTATCCTCGAGCTCGTCAAATTGGCGCCAGGGGAAGCCGTCGCCTGCGCCGTCTGTCCTGTCCGCCACTGACAAGCGATCACCGCTCAACCCGAACGCACCTCCGAATGCACCTCCGCGGCCACCCCCGAACGTGAAGAGTACGTCCCGTCATATGAGCATATATGGACGAATCTGACGTGTTATCTGTCTAGTCATGACGGGCATGCCATGGGAGCTCTACGAGCTCCCGCGCCAGCTGCACCAGAACCCGAACGGCGCGGTGTTCTCGCCGCCGCCGGTGCGCAAGCAGCGGCAGCGCAAACCGAAGAATCCGAACCCGATGCTCGACACGATCAACGAGCGGCCGGGCGCCACGCCGCAGAAGGCGGGCGACGCGTACCGTCAGGCGGATGCTGCGACGAGCACGACGGATCTCGGGGGCGGGTCGGACGAGGGCGGCGATGGCGCGCCCAAGAAGGTGCAGAAGGGCCAAATCAACGCGCTCGCGAAGATGCTCAATGCGCTGCGGCGGTGACGCGCTGCGCGATGGGAGCCAGGTGCGGCATGGTCAGGCGTGGTGTGGTGCGTTCGTTGTGTTTGACAAGTGTGTTGTGTGTCGTCGTGTCATGGTCATGGTTTGGGTCGCTCGGCGCGTGCGCCGTCGTCGTCGTCTGCGCTGCGCGCGCGGAACAGACAGGACAGACAGGTCTGGCATCTCTGCTGTCGTCGCGTTGTATTGTTAAAAGCTCTACAATAACCGAAGTCAACTTGTCGTCGCGCATGCGCAAGTGGGCCCTCTAATTATCCGGTTCCCGGTTCAATTTCCTCTTCTCTGCTCGAGTTTTGTACTAAGCTTAGACATCCACGTTCCTTGCATCGCATCGCATTTTCCTTTCCTCTCTCCCGCGCGCTTTACCAGCCCGGATCCGGACTATTTAACCAGCTAACTACAACACATACATCCAGCGGCCTTGCCGTGCTTGTCGAACTCCACTGTGCATGTACCGTACTTATATCACATCATCCGTTTTCTGTCTGTTACCGAGGTGTCCAGTGTGCTGCTTTTAGGTATGAATACAATTAGTGTGCTTTTACACGTTACAGGATGTAATGCTTGCTACTGGATCCATGAGTGAGAATGAGGTGAAAATGGGAATGGAAGATAAGTATTCAGTCATGAGATGTGAAGAGTGCAAGACCTCTGCGGCTACGCTATGGCAGCCCACGCGACCGCTGGAACTGCTCGAATGCCATGTTCTGCTCGAGCGTCGGCCCGTTCGACGGCTCGGGCACAGCGCTCGGCGGGGGGCCTGCAACCGCGACGGGCACGTCATCGTCCTCAGCGCTGGCGGGAACGTGCGTGCTGCTCGGCGACGCGGAGCGCGAGGTCGCAAAGTCGGCGATCTCGACGTCCGAGTCGGAAGAGACGGCGCTGGGGGCGGACTGCGTGCCGAGTAGAAAGAAGCGCCCGCCCGAGTGCGCGACGAGGTTCTCGTAGTACAGCTGGAGGACCTCGCGCGTGCACTGGGGGCGTGGGCGGCGGCGGCGGCGGGGAGGAGTGAGAAGGCGCGGGCGCGGGAGGAGAGGGGGTGTGCTGACCGTAAGCCGCCAGTCGATCGCGAAGAGGAACTCGCGCTCGAGGCGCGCGAGCTCGTGCGTGGTGATGCCGCCGATGCGGGCGTAGTGCGCGTTGGTGCAGAAGGCGTCGCAGAGCGTCTTGCTCGCGAGCGCGACGGCGGTGATCGTAAAGCGGTGCACGGTGAGCGAGGACACGACGAACGTCGGCACGCGCGCGCAGATCTGGTCGATGTAGTGCATCACGATGAGCAGGCAGGTTTTCTGCGCGCGGGGGCGGTCAGCGGGCGGACTGGGGCTGGCCGGGCGGGCGCACCTCGACGTTGGTGAAGCGCACGATGCGGCGGAGGTACTCGAGGACCCTGATGTGCGGGACCGAGGCAGAGTGGAAGCGGGAGATGCCCTCGCTGCAGCACACATCGCACGTCGATCAGACGCACGCACCGGCTAGAGCACAGAACGGAACGCACGGAGAAAGCGGGATGCGGTCATTTATCGACACTAGGCGTTCGAACATCAGCGCTGCACGGGCAGGACTCGAAGTCAGCTAAGCCAAAAAACAAAATCGGAAAAAAAATGGCGGACCCATGAGCTGGCAGAGGTGGTCGATGTCGGCGTCCTCGTATGCGGGTGGAAGACCGACCTTGCTCGAAGATTCCATGCACCCATTGCAGTGCGCACCGACCGAGCTCTGCAAATGTTTCGTCAGTAGCGCGCGCGCTGTCGAGACGCGGCCGCAGCGGCGATAGGCGACGTCCCAGCCCCCGCGTAGGAGTCTAAACCAGCTGTACAGTTCCTCGCTCTGCCCCGAAACTCTATTTTTCCCCGTCGACGCTCACCATCCCAGCCACCACCCGCACCGCACCGTCCCTCAGCAATGGCCCCAAAACTCGTGCGTCGTCGGACACTTTGTCTCCGGGTCTCTGGTTACCAGGCTGATGCGTCTGCGCTGTAGGACCCCAATGAGATCAAAATCATCTACCTCCGGGCAACCGGTGGTGAGGTCGGTGCATCCTCCGCACTCGCACCCAAAATCGGTCCTCTTGGCTTGGTGCGTGCGCCTCTACATCTGCTCTGTGTGCGCACACTTACGACCGCGCCATACAGTCGCCCAAGAAGGTCGGAGAAGATATCGCGAAGGCGACCACCGCGTGGAAGGGCCTGAAGGTTACGGTACAATTGACGATCCAAAATCGTCAGGCCCAGGTCGCTGTGGTGCCCTCGGCCTCCTCCCTTGTCATCCGCGCGCTCAAGGGTGCGTCCACCCGCCCGCTCTGACACCTAGTTCCTCGTCGCTGACGCCCATGCAGAGCCCCCGCGGGACCGCAAGAAGGAGAAGAACATCAAGCACTCCGGCAACATTGCGCTTGACGAGATCTTCGAGATCGCACGGACGATGAAGCACAAGTCGCTGGCCAAGACGCTCGAGGGCGGCGTGAAGGAGATCCTCGGCACGGCGCAGAGTGTCGGCTGCACAATCGACGGCCGCCCCCCGCACGACATCATCGACGGCATCAACTCGGGGGAGATCGAGGTGCCCGACGAGTAGGCGGTGGTGCGACGCATATGTGTTTATTTGTACCTCTTTTGCATCTGCAATCATCCATCTTCCTATTCCGTGGGCAGCGTTCGGCACCTTGCACTGGCAGCAGATGACAGAAGTCATAGCCATGCTTACTTGCGCCCAACGTTCGGACTAATAATGCGCTGCATGTGTCGGTTTGAGACGATCGCGGAGAACTCTTGTGCTCATGAAGACAGCTTGACAAGTCCGTCGCGGCGGGCCTGGTAGGTGCTTCCGGCCCGGCGGCGGTTTGTAATAGCAGATCTCACCGTTACCGTTCTGCAAGTACCTGAACGCATACACATCCGCACCGCCATTCTCAATGGTCGCTGTTACGCCGATGACATACACAACATGTTGCCTTCAACCTCGAGTTTCAACGTCACCTCGCCAGCCGTGGATCTGTTGTTTTGCCGCTCTTTTCCTCATGAAACCTTGCCTGCGTGATTGAAGCTTTCGTGGCACTAGACACGAGACCCCAAGCGCGCCCCACCTGCTCGATATCGCGCAGCGTACCCTACCTGCACTCATTGACAGATGTACGTCCAGTGCGATATTTCTGTCCAAGATATATGCTTACAGCCAGTCCCGTACTACCAAAGTACGGCTAGACAAGATCTCTTGTATCCACCGTTGCGACATCTGCATGCAGAAATCCAGTGGGCTTCAATCCTGCTGGCGTTGTTCTGCGGCAATGCAGGGTACGGAGTCGGAGCCTTGTGTTAGCATTTGCAGCGACGTCAGCCCGACCGGCTTTGTACTGCGAGGTATATGACATGGCAGCACGGGACTCCCCTCTGTACTACCTCCGCGCCATAGAACGCCCCTCAACGTCCAGCCCTACAGTGACCCCGCTCTGTAATGTCGCGTTCTTTTGCAGAAGAATCCTCGCTGCCCTCCTCGCTACCGCAACAGTCGGACTTTGGTGGCTTCTCCGGTGCACAACTCGAGCCGACCCATGGCACATATCGTACTCAGTGCGCCATCATCAAGCAAACTTCTTTCGCGTTGTGCTGACGTGTTTCAGAGGGCAAACGACACCTGTTAATCACAATGTGCTAGACGAACCTACCAGCTGGACTGATGCAAACGCAACGCAGCAAACTGTCGCCGGGAGCAGTAGACATCCACTTTCTCGGTCAGCCCTACCACTCTAAGCTCATATCGTGCTCATCCTTAACGTTACCTGAAACACAGATCAGACGCCGCTCAGGACGTCTTGCGTGCTCCCACAAGCAGTCTCGCTGCGAATTTCCCTCTGTTTCAACATGATCGCTACCAGCTTCCCGATCTGATGACAGATTGGCTTCACACACAGCTTTCCCTGCCTCCCCTCGATATCGCACAGCACGAACGTAACCTGGGATCGACGCTCTCGCCAACTGCATCTCTGGCAGACACTGTGCTGGCTGCACATCCCGGCCCTTCATCCCCTGGCGCGCACGCAGCTTCCTTTTTGCACTCATGCGATGGTCATTCTTCCCTGGACTTACCTATCAGGTCTGAATCCTTGCACCAGGACAGCATTACGGCTACGTTGCGTTCTGGGCACGCCACAACGGAGACAGGCTCCTCTCGCCGGTACTCCCTGTCGACGACGTTGGTATCTTCGCACGTCTCTCCATACAAGGACAATTTAGATGCTACCTATTCCGTCGGAATTGTTCGTCCGCACAACCTCGCACTCTCTCCGGAGGCCGGATATGAGCATTCGCTCCACGGCGAGGCGATAGAACAAGTGCCACCTGCAGTGACTGGGAGAAGGAAGCGCCGAGATTCATCCGGAGATCCAACTGACTCTGTAGGCGTTGTACTTCCTGAAGATCGCACAACTGCACTGCCTTCGCGGGCCCGGAAGAGGCAGCGCAAAGACTGCAACAGCAAGACTAGGCTGGAAAATGATGGGCCGCCTGCGGTAGTCCAACGTCATGCAGGTTCCGAGCTAGTCAAAGCTGTCGAACCGCCTTCTGTTGCTACACCAGCTACAGATACAGTCTGCGTCGCCGGACCCGTGAAGAACAAAGGCAAGCAGACACGCGATGCTGAGAAAAACAAAGCTGCATCGAAACAAATGCGGTATCGACGTAACAACGAGTTGCGAATAATCAGGCCACATCTCCAAATACCGGCGTCATGCACAATAGAAGCTGCTCATGTGCTAGGTAGGTTACTGTTCCTACTAAGTAACCTGGGATGACGCGCTGACAGATGCAACCTTCTGCAGCCACCGAGCGTATTGTAAGCATCGTTGAGGCTCTGTGGCCTCTGAGAGCTGCGTGTTGTATTTCACAGGACGTCCCTCATGCCGAAGCTCTCAAAATGAGTGAGTGTTTGTAATCCATATGCTGTGAAGCTTACTGCCGACAAATGTTCGTTTCTTACAAGTTTCAATTCACATGGCCGAAGAAACAGATAACAAGATGCGACTGCAAGCAGCGTTAGATGAAGCATTGGAATCCTTAACAACAAACGAGGCGAGGAGACAGCAGGAGGCCGTCAAGTATCATGAGCAAGGAATGCAGTTACAGAGCAGCTACAGACTTGTAGCGCATTTGCACTCTGAACTGCAGGAAAAACAAAGGATAATTTCGGACTTCCTGCGAGCCCCTACAGATGGTAATACATGATGGGACCAGAGAGCGCATAGCAGGAAATTATGTACGGTGGACATATTATACCTCCGAGACTTCCGAGACTTTATACCATGACGGCAAGGCTCTGCCTCCGCGCTTATAGAGTTCTATGATCTGAGTATCCATCTCCTTCAGCTGGTCTTGTATGTTCAGAAGGTCTCGCGTGATTTTGGCGTTAAGTTTTGCATTCTCTTCCAAAATGACATCCATGTCATCAACACCTTCCCCGTGTGCATCCACCTGACCAACATCAGCGTGATTGTTCATGGACCACTTCAGCGACAACTTACCATCATTCCAAACGCTGCGATATCCTGTCCCAGTCTTTCCCATGCGACTCCATTTAGGGGAACGCGGTCAAGTACTGCGAGAAAGGAAGACGCTGTCAGTGATCGAGGAGAAGGGGACCATAATTGACACACACCTTCCTTGATGGCATCTTCGGAAAACCCCTTTTCCCTCAATTCACCTCTAGTCCTAGGTACAGGAATATTTTTCGGATCGCATTTGGGGGCGGACTCAGATCGATTAACTTGAAGTCGCTCGCGCGTCCCTGCTGATGACATTCGAGTTGTGGCAGAGTGTGCTGAGAACAGGTTATCTAGTAAGGATACTACGCTTATGAGGAAAGATGACACCCACATAAAAACGTACTGTAGAGGAGGCGCTACGCTGCAACGGTGGGGCGCGTTTGCGCATCGTGGACTTATAAACCGGTGGAAACTGCTGACAGCCGCCCCGGATCCTACACGCCTACTCCAAGTGTATCGCCGCGATGTTGCAACTGCAAGACAATGAACGAACGTCG
The DNA here is from genome assembly GCA_019914985.1 of Auriscalpium microsporum. Classification (NCBI taxonomy): domain Eukaryota; kingdom Fungi; phylum Basidiomycota; class Agaricomycetes; order Russulales; family Auriscalpiaceae; genus Auriscalpium; species Auriscalpium microsporum. The sequence continues at coordinate 680,404 of JAHLMG010000013.1, read as the reverse complement.
CCAGATGACATGCGCCAGTCGCCTTGACAAATGTTGCCAAGTTCCCAGTACCCAAGAACAATTAGTTGAGACACGAGATAAAAGACGACGGCCGCAAAAATTGAGATCGATTCGTCTCGCTGAGCATGCTAGCAACTCCAGAAACTGCGTGGAATCCTCAGATTGAATGGTTTGGAATATATGACTCCGGAGACTAGAGGCTGAGCGGCGGTGAGAGTCAGAAACGATGCGGTGGCGCCTGGCGCATGCACCTGTACGTAAGCGCTGGGTGGGCGTATGTTTTGATTTGTCTCTGCAATCGTCCATCTTCCTCAGACTTCTTGTACCATGTAGGAGGCTGTCCTGGACTTTTTGAACAGCCGGAGTAGCCTGAGGCTGGTAGCGGCACACGCCATCGGAGCAGTGGACGGGGTGACCTCCCCTACTGTGGGCAGGGGCCCGACCTCGATTAAAGCGCGGATATGCCTCCCGTTGCTTTGCTACGAACTTGCGGGCGGTCTTCCGAATTTCGGGAGGGAAGAGGATGGACGAGACGTGGCGAGAGGGATAGTCGGCCTTCTTCCCTGCGTCGGCTTTTTCCGACTTCCCGTCCTCTCGTTCTCGGAGATTCAACTCATAATATTGATGTCCTATGGCTACATTTCGATGGCTTGGAAGATTATAAAAATGCAGATTCGTGGAGCGTGAACATTTGCACTCAACCTTCTGTCGATGAGTAGAGTTGATGACCTCTTCAGACACATTAATCCTCTCGAACAGTACTACTCATTTTCCAAATGCTCACCGAGTCACTTTCTAATGAACATTTTATTGCATCCCACGAACTACGCTATGACCTGCACAGGACTGGCAACGTCGAAAGCCCTCCAGCGTCCGTCTTCGAGCACCTTCACTGGGAAATGACGAAGGAGGGAGGGAGGGGTTGTCCAAAAATTGCCGAAGGCCGGAGCCAACAGACGAGGTCGGTTGGGTAGTTTGCAACCAGCGAAAGACTATGCCTCGGTAAAAACCTCGCTGGCGACAGTACATGCCCGAGCACAAGCAATAAGGAACATTTAGTCGAGGGGAGGGATTTATATAGCCTGAGTGACTTTAGGGCCGGTAAGTGCCACTATGCGCACGGAGCGCGAGTTTGACTCGCGCGTTGGCGGGTGCAGTGGTTTGAAGGATATGTCTTGTTCTCGAGGGTGCCACACAGTGAGTCTGCATGAGTCGGGACTCGGAAGCGAGGGACCCGGGCGACGTGCTTACGTAAGCAAACGGCGCCCTTGCTCTCCCTGGCAGCAAGTACTGGCAGCAGTTCGCTCTCCTCACACAACGCCTCGTCGATACCGGTTCGCCTATGCATCCCAATATCTCCCTGGATGGCTATCTGGACACCGCTTTGCATAACAAAGTCAGAATGTCCATCACTCGATGCCGGAGACGTAAGCAAGTCAATTCTGGAGGTCGTCGTGAATTGTATGTAGACAAGGACCTAACTCCTCAAATCATAACCTCAGCGTCATGCCATTCATCCTAAGCGCCAGGTCCATCCTCTCAACTGTCACCGGATTCACATCTGGTGACTCGGTGGTCAATCTTTAACGTTCAACGTTGAAGGCGGTGCCATTGAAGAGCTTGCCAGCAACTGAGTCCGCGACCGACGAGGGGCGATGGCTGCCAACCTCCCCTTCTCCGGTCACCGGTATATGGCACACCGCCACGGTCGTGAGCTATCCATACCGGATCCTTTCAAGCCCAACGAGTATGTCTCACCTTACCTGAGCACCCATGCTATAAGCTCACCACTGCTGGCTGACAGCCCTCAGTACCAACTCTCCTTCCTACACCCACCTGCGCGCGCATACACCACAGTCGTTCCCACCTACGTTCATTTGCGATGGCCCCACTTTCACACCTCATTCCTTCCACATTCTCACTCTTTCGCGATGCGCGGCGCAGTGTACACCTCGCGTCCATCTGGCGCCCTGCGGCTGTTCCACCGTCATATACCTTCTTCATCATTGTCATCGCTCTCCCCCTCCTCTACTTCATTACCAAGGCCCTCTGCATCGTCCTGCACGACCAAGGTGACGCCGACGAAGCCGCCTTCCCAACCTGTGAAGAAGGACGTCCTCTCAAGTCCGCGTATGCTGAGACGCGTCAAGAGGCTCTACGCACTGCCTGCGCCATCACTGTCGCCGAGCTCGCTCGTGCGAAGCGCACCAAGGACGCCCAAGCCGCTGTTCTCGCGGCCGACCTCGAGCAAGCGCGGGCGACCATCTCCACGCACGATGCCACCTACGCAGCTCTTCAGGCTAGAATCGCGGAGCTCGAGTGCGACAGGGCCGCTCTTGTTCGACAGGAAGCCGGTCGCGGTGCCGTCGAGCGTGCACTTGAGGCGCATATCGCGAAGCTCGAGGAGGCTCTCGACGCGGCGGCTGACGACACTGCGCAGACACTTGCCGAGGTGCGCACTTTGCCGAGCTCACTCTGCCTTGCGTCTAAATCCTCGTTTCTCTATAGCATCGCCAGGCCATCTCCAAGCTGGAAGCCGAGCACGACGATACTAGGGTATGCCTCCTCGTCACGACCACAGCAAGGGATGTCGGCTACCAGCTCGTCGCCGAGAAGGCCGCACACATCCAGCAGTTGTCGGAGGCGATGATGCAGATGCGATCGAGGTTGCGGCTCAAGGTACGCTTCTCTTCACCCTTCCATCTGCACTCCGCTCACATCCGGCCTCCTCAAGAATAAGAACCTCAAGTCTCGTGTCGCCGAGTTGGAGAAGAATCAGGATGCCCGGCTCATCGAACTCGTCCAGGAGACCGATGCGCAGAAGGATCAGCTCCAGACGCTCGATGATGAGAAGGAAGTATTACTCTCCATGCTCGCGGAGGCTCGGCTTGAAGACGATGAGCAGCGCTCTGCCGTTGCTGCGGGCAAACAGGCGTTCTCCGAGGAGGTCAGTAAAGTGCGCCGTTTGTGTATATCCGCACCCACTGACTGTCTTGTAGAATGACCAACTCAAGGCTCTCGTCGAGCAGCTCCGTGGAACGATTGCCTCTCTGACCACGGAGAAAGCTGAGCTCGTGGCCAAGGCAGCTGATCAGGAGACACTCTTGATGGAGCTCATCGAGGAATCCAATGACCAGAAGGATATGCTTGACGCTGCCACTGTCGAGAAGGATCTACTGCTGTCTGTCGCTGCAGAAGATGAACTCGCGCTGACAACCGAGAAGAACGAGGCCGTCGAGGCGGCTGCGATGGCACTGGCTGAAGTCAAGCGTCTCGAGGCTGCTCTCGAAGTCTCCTCTATCACCCACCATGAGCTTTCTGCTCAGCTTGCATCTGCCGAGGCTACCTCCAAAGACCGAGAGGCTCAGCTCAACGTCCAGAATTCCGCCTTCACCGCTCTTGGGAAGGACATGTCGGCGCTCGAGATCAAATTCGAGAAGTATGTCACGGCGACGGATGCCCGCGTCTGCGAGCTCGACGAGCTCATCTCGGACAAGGCGGAGCTCGCAGAGCAGGTCGACGAGAAGGACGCGGTGATCGCTGCACTGCGCGAACGTATCGAACACCTGGAGTCGAAGGTGGAGAACCAGTTCTGGTCCAGCTCGAGCCCCGCTGCACAGCCTGCGTCATTCAAAACGAAACCTGCTCCCTTGATTACTCCTCCCGCGACTCCCGACTCCTCCGACTCTGACTCTGATGACGACGACACCTGGCCCTCTGACTTGCCGCCCATGACGTCCTCCTTCGCGAAGGTGACCGACCGACAGCGCCCGATCCTCCGCGCGGGCGTGCTGGTGCGCGAGGCGCTCAAGTTTTGCCACGCGCCGCTGCCTCGCGTGGACGTCGAGGAGCTCGCGTACCGCCTTCCTTCTCCAGTCGAGTACCGCCTGTATGCGCTACGTGACGGATGGCGTTCGTTCCACAAGGCGACGCGCATCCCATCGCCGCTCTCGAAGCTTTCGGGCCTGCGGAGTGCTTCCTGGGGCGACGAAGACGACGGCGATGAGATCACTAGCCCGACTCCGAGCAAAACATGGGTGCCGAAAAGCCCGAGTCCCCCAAATAGGTTGCCAGCATCCCCATTATCAACCTCTCCGTCTTCGCCCTCCCGGATACCGGTCTTCTGCTCTTCGTTCTGAAAAGTTTGCATGCTCTGCCCACATCGGCAGTCTGGATACCTTGCCTGGATACTCTGCTGCTCAATGAATGCACATCTGGATACCCCGCAATAGCTTCGCGTTCCCTTGAATTGTTATACCCGGGTCTTGGTCGACATACACGGTTTCGCCTTGACGCCACTGTTTCCCTCGACGCCACTCTGTTTCCCTCGAATCATCTCCATCGCAATCGCATCAATCATGTTTCTCTCATCTGGATCTCTTCAGCCTCTGCACGTCTCATACCCGGACTACAATCACGGATACCCTTGCACTGGATACACTGCTCAATCGACTTGCACCTGGATACCCTGCAATTCCTGCATATATCACATACCCGGGTCCTGGTCGACATACACGCTTCCACCTTGACACCATTCCCCCTGTTTGCAGTCTCGCTTCGCATGGTATATCTCTCCCTCTCTGGCGACATCTCTGGCAACTGCACGCGATTCACCTCCATCCGGCCTTTATCACGTCTCTAGCATGCTTTTCCTTCTGCAAAACAATTTTCGTCCTCCTCGCGCTCCCGGAATCGGAATCATCGGATACTCAAGCGACAAATACACGCTAGTCGAAGCTCTTTCTCTCATCTATCCCACGCGCATCTACTATGACTTTATTGCTTATCTTGGCGTTATCTACGAGCAGATCTCTTAGAACTCTCGCCTCCCTCGTGCCCTGCATTGCGAAAGCCCCCCACCCTCCGCCTCTCATGCATTTTCTCTTGTCCGTACCTATTTTCGTGAGTATGTAGTGATGGGTTTGTATCTATCGCGGCGCACACGCGTATAAAATCATATTGTCTTCTTATTTCAACGTCTCCTGCGGATCACTCTGTTCTTACACGAGACAAGCAAATGTCGGGACCGTGCCCTTCTATAGCTCCCATTCGCTCTGACGCAACGATTCTGAGACGAACAAACCTTCCATCACGAATCTCAAGCTCGCAGCTTATGTAGCATCTGCCAAGACAGATGTCGAGCCACGGAAGTGAGTACACTGGACTCGTATGTCTTCAGAGAACATACTCCCCAAGTCAAGCCTCTCATGTTGCCTTGCTGTGCACTCACGTGCTAAGGTCCCTGCGCCAGTTTGGCTTTTTGGGTACTTCGTGGTCCACTTCGAGTACGTGGATGACGCGCCCATGACGAGGTTCCATACACATGACTGTCGCTGTCATCTCTGCTGGAAAGTATAAAGGTCTTGAATGTGGAAGCTGCCCGCAATCCGACTCAGGCCTGTCATGTCGCTTCCAGAGGCTCCTACCCCGCTCGGCCGCTATCGCCTCCTCTCGCCGCGCGCGAGCATTCGTGTTTCCCCAATCGCGCTCGGCGCGATGTCCATCGGAGATAAGTGGGACAAGATGGGCAAGATGGACAAGGAAGCGAGCTTCAAGCTGCTCGACGCCTACTATGATGCGGGTGGGAACTTCATCGATACTGCCAACGCCTAGTGAGTTGTCTCGTCTGCTCTTAGGTTGTTTCGCGGAGGCCCACTCATGTGGTTGATAGCCACGATGGTGCGTCAGAGGAATTCATTGGCGAGTGGATGGAGCAGAGAGGCATCCGGGACCAAATCGTCGTCGCCACAAAGGTACGATCGTCACTGACCGTTTCCAAGTTATATTTCCGCATGCTCACGCACGCGACAGTACGCTGCCTCTTGGAAGAGAAATGACACCAGCATCGCACAGAAAATTCACTACGTCGGCAGTGGGGCAAAGTCGCAGCACATATCTGTGGCAGCCTCGCTCAAGAAGCTGCGCACCGACTACATCGACATCCTCTACGTGCACTGGTGGGACTGGGAAACGAGCGTCGAAGAGCTCATGAATAGCTTGAACAGCCTCGTTGTTTCGGGCAAAGTTTTGTACCTTGTAAGTTCCTTCTGAGCGAGCCTTGTTTGAACGAATACTGACAGCGAGCACATCAGGGGGCTTCAGTACGTACGACAACCTTCTCGCTGCGGCAATGTGTGTGATAGTCTGGACAGGACACGCCCGCGTACATCGTCGCCAAGGCGAACCAGTACGCCCGCGACCACGGCAAGACCCAGTTCTCCATCTATGAAGGCGAATGGAACGTCATGCGACGCTCATTCGAGCGCGACATTCTGCCAATGGCCCGTGACGAAGGCGCGTTCATATCGGCCATCGGGAGCCCGAGTTTAGTCTAAGGCATACTACTTTGCTCGTTTGCAGGAATGGCCATCGCCCCATGGAACGTTCTCGCCGCGGGGAGACTGCGCACGGACGCCGAGGACGAAGCACGCCAAGCCGCCGGCGACGAGGGCCGGACGGGATTCTCCACTGACGGCAAATGGCAGCGCACGGAGGAAGAGATAAAAATGAGCCACGCGCTTGAGAAGGTCGCGAATGAAATCGGTGCAACGAGTATTCAAGCTGGTACGTGCACCCGACTGTGGCCGCTCTGTTGCGTCGATCTTGACGTGGATGACCAGTGGCCATTGCGTACGTGATGAGCAAAGCGCCTTATGTGTTCCCCATCATCGGCGGTCGCAAGGTCGAGAACCTGCAGAAAAACATCGAAGCGCTGCAGATATCCCTCACGCCGGAACAGATCGATTATCTTGAGAGCATACTGCCGTTTGATGCCGGATTCCCGACTTGGCTGATCGTCAGTACACCGACTTGTCTTATCTGGCGTCTTTACAGGGCTAATTGAACATCGGGGCAGGGTAATGGAACGAAGCCGAACGGACAATTAGCCGCCGCTGCGCCCATGGACAGGTGGCCCACCCTTGCACCGATAAAGCCGTCTGTGAGGGGAGAGCAATCCATATAAATCTATACATTTGGCTGTTGATCCAGTCACGCCTCGCTCACCTGCGCCTGAGTACCCCGGTCAGGATTCTTTGGATAAGACAGAAGAGTCGAGTGGTAGTGCGACAAAGGAATGAAGATGATGGTGACTATCCTTGTATAAAAATGTAGCTTTAACCACAGTCAGGATGACCGTCGAACTGTTTGTCTATATATGAATATGAATTCTTACACCTGGAGGATTTTCCAGTCCAAGTCGACACTAGTAGTAGTACTTGTAAAACGCTACGATTTCCATGCTATCTCACAAGCTCACTTCGCCTTCTGCACTCCCCAAATTCTCTCTAACATCAGCTCGAGCAAGACCGCAGGCCCCGGCGTCCCGATTACCACTGGGATGCCCTCTTCGCTAACGCTACGACTGGGCGGCGGCGCCTCCTCAACCTCGACCTGCGCAGGGAGCGCCGCACTCTCGAACGGGCCGTGCGCGACGGCCGCGCGCTCGAGGATGGCCTGCACGTGCGCGCGGTTCGCGCCGGGGGCGTACGCGCCGACGTCCGCGCGGCGGTCGACGATGCACATGCCGCGGGTGTGTTCGCCAGTGCTAAAACGTTTGGTTAGCGGTGTGCACGCAGAGGTGGGGCAGAGATGGGCGCACCGCTCCATGGTCATAATGCGGCGACGCACGCTCCAGCCGTCGGCGGCCACGACTTGCGTCTGGGAATCTGAAGCAGCGTCAGGCTGCGGCGGGTGGTGTGCGGCACACCAGACGGCCGTGATGTCGTGCAGCTCCATTGCGTCTTTCCCGAACGCGTTCATCACGCTGCGCAGACGGCCGAGGATCGCAGACGTGAAGTACGCGATGGGCTCGAGCGCGGGGTTCTTCGCAAGCACGGCATCGGGGTCGCTGGGGGGCTGGGAGAACGCCGCATCGACGGCGGCGCCGTAGGCGGGGAAAGGCAGCTCGTGGGAGCTGGTGATGTCGAGCGGGAGGAGGAGAACGCGCTCGAGCGGGAGGCCAGGGGCACCGCCGGTCGGGGTGAGCACCTCGGCGACGGCGTACGGGTCCGCGAAGAAATTAACTGCATGTGCGCGTCAGTCGGTGGTGCGGGGGAACAGGGACGGCACGTACACTCCGCCACGGGGCTCGTGTTTCCCGGTACGTCCAGCGCACCGCCCATGATGACCACGCGGCCGATCTTCTCCCGCACGAGCTGGGCGTCCGTGCGCAGCATCTGCGCGAGATTCGTCAGCGGGCCGAGTGCGATGTACGTGATCTCGCGCGTGGGGAATTCGCGCAGCAGGTCGAGCGCGACGAGGTGCCCTGGTCGGTCGGTCGGGGCGAGCTGCGGGTGAGAGGGCGAACCAATGAGGGGCGGGGGCGGGTTGAGCTCCGGGTGAGTTGCGGTAATTCCGGACAGACCGTCCCTGGATGTGGATAATGCGATTCAGTGGTAGGGTCGGCGGTGAGATTATGTATACTCACTTGCCGTGAAAGTACGATGCGGAGTGCAATTCGCCGGAGAGAGGGCCCGCGGGACCACGCGCAACAAACGGTTTGCGCGCCTGCGAGAAGTTTGGGAAACGCGCGGCAGAAGCAGGATCTTTCTCTATTTGCAGGGAGACATTGTGGTAGATCTTAAAGATGTTGATGCTGTAGCGGTGACATTATTTGGCCAATATAAAATCAGATGTGCCAAAAACTAATCAGGAGGAAGACGGACTAAGATGCCTCCAGGTCGGTGTTGCCAAAATGCACAATGAAGCCGAGGATGTCCAGCTCGGGCAGCGTCAGCGCGAGGAGGCTATCTCACAGTGCTCGCTGAGTATCGCATATAATATCCTCACGGAGTTGGGCGACCTACATGGCAATAGTGTCGTCTACACCAGGATCGGTATCAACTGTAGGTGGCATTACATTGAGGCGATGGCTTAACAAGAATATAAGCAAACGCACTGATTACGGGTATCTTCCTCTTCGGCGTTGCAGAGTTCGTCATGGTTGATTACGAGACAATCTAGGGTACTTGAAAGATCGAAAAGCAGGCAGAAACTGCTAGAGGAGTGGGCGCAGCGGGTTGAGGTCGAGGTTGACTTGCAGGAGAAACTTACGGCTCGAGGAGCCTGAGTGCTCTTGGCCGCCGGCGCCCGGGCCGGACCACCTGTGTCACGTGCCTCATCTCCGCCTCTGCCGTCGACGTGTCGCTGTGTCGCCGAAGCTGCTGCGCCCACGCAAGCTTCATCCTCCCATCACCACCCCTGGACGCTACCCACAATGTGGTTGACTGACATGCAAAGTGAGTGGCGAGTTTGGATAGGGAAGGTGACGTTACTCACGTACGTCTGTCGGCAGAGATTGGCGTTGCGCTGACAAGTTTTGGCGGACTGTTCATGTTCCTGGGGGTCATGCTGTTCTTCGACGGTGCCTTGCTTGCTCTCGGAAATGTGAGTGTTCAACACTTTGCTGTCCATATTGTAGCGCCATGAGCGGGTGTGCGCTGGGGAGTGTCTAGGAATTCCTCCATACACAGGCCACAGGGACTGTGCGCAAGCACCCTGGCACCCTTGAACCCAATGATCTGTCTCTCACCTCCCTCATCCATCGCTGAATTCAGCGTATGCTTCACCTCACGCGCATCCACCTGCGCATTTCTACTCCATTCTCATCGGCCTGTTTTGTGCGCCGCTAACCCTCCTCTCAGCTCCTCTTCCTCAGCGGCCTCTGCCTTATCATCGGTCCGCAAAAGACTTTCTACTTTTTCGCGCGCAAGAACAAGCTGCGCGGCACCTTGTGCTTCCTCGGCGGCATCCTGCTGGTATTCCTCAAGTGGCCCTTCATCGGCGTCGTTGTCGAGACTTTTGGGTTTCTAAACTTGTTTGGGTGCGTTGTTCTTTTCCTAACCTGTAGGCACCTGTGCGTGCTCTTGTCTGTCGTATGCGGCGATGAGGATCCTTGGCAGCGTCCCCCGGACATTCACATAGATGTATTGGAGAACTAACGCGCTTGTGTCTACGCAGGGACTTCTTCCCCGTCATCGTGACCTTCCTCCGCCAACTACCCTTCGTCGGCCAAGCGCTCAACCTTCCCTATATAAGCACAGTGCGTACCCGTGTTCCGTATCCGCCTCGCATTTGGAACATCTGACGGATGACTTTAGGTCGTCGACCGAATTGCGGGGTCACGGACGTCTGTAGTATGAGTACCCGTCGCCCGGCAATAGACGAGAGGATGACCCCGCTATGTGTGAGTGAGATAGACCATTGCTCGTCCCGGCTGGGCGCCTATTGTATTGGTACGACCACGACCATGAGGCTCGGAGACTGCGCCCCGCGCGGCCTCAGTTCCGGGACATGAACATCTCATCATCGCCAGTGCTGTGCCTTGAGATGGACAGCCGGAACTAGGGTACGCTGCCCCGTCACCGTGAATATCGCAAATCTGCGCTCGGATTGTCAGGAACTGCATGCTTCTGGTATGGATACCGGCGTAATGCAGATGCTAGCAATCAAACTGCGGTACAGCTTCTTGTCGCATGGCGCGTCTATCACCTGCGTAAGCCAGACCATCCAAAGGCATGCATTCGGTGTGCAGCCCGTGCCGGTGGTACCTATTCAATGTTACATGGCTCTCCAAATTGATTCAGTAAGAGGTCGCCCCCACGTCACCTGTTTGAGCAAGGCTAGAGCTTTGGAATGAGCTGGAACATACAAGCGACTTTTATTATGAAATGGTTGTCAGCTAGGATAGGAGACTTAGGCAGAGCAGATAGTATGTATGGCGAATTAATAGTATACAGACGCGCGCAGAAAACCAGAGAAATACAGTAGATGACCAGACAAATAGGTGCGCGATAAGATACTGTTGCGGGACATTACGCGGACGAGACGTAAATAGTTTCCGAGGTCATGAATGGATCCAACTGGGGTACGGAGGGAGAACTAACGAACGCCGTCAGTCCAAAACGCAATTCTGAGAGCCCAACGTGGCGTACCTCGCTTGTCTCACAACTCCAAATTTTGAATTCTCGAGCCCCGCGACTGCGTGCTGGCGCGCGTGCTGGTCGTCGCTGCCGACGACATGGTCTCGACGGTGCTCGTCTAACATCATGATATGAGCGCGCGAAGAAGTGAAAAATCTCCCAGGACTCACCGAACGACGCGCAGGCATCTCTGTGAGCTGCACCTCTGTCGGGGGTGGGGGCGAAGTGGGCACGAGGGGTGTGTTGAAGAGCATGGTGATCGTGGACATGAACGAGGCGGGGCGAGTGGGTGTGTGGGTGGGGGACATGGCGTGAAGCAACACGAAATATTGGGTGAAGGATGTGGTGAAGAGGATGGGATGAGACAGGAGACAACGAGTCCTCGGCCGCCTTTATGAGGCTGCATTACTGGTCGGAGCCAAACGGACGTAAAAGTTGGGTAGGCTGGACCTGTCTGGACCTACCTTGCGTCATCGGCGATCCATCGGCGATTGCCTCCGGTGGCAGTGCACAACAGCTCCGAGCCAAGCCATTAGTAAGATTCTGCGGGCAGAGTACAAGTTCGCTACAGTCGCTGTCAGAGTGGCTGACCATCATGTGGTAAAGAATCCATGGCAAGACGCAGCCGTCTCTGAATGACCTTATTTACCCCTTCAATCCGCGGTCTTAGACTTGCCGCGCAGCCTGCGCTCCTCCTAAAGCTCAAGGATTCTCGTTGCCGTTGTGCTCCGTGACTTGCTCAGTGGGGATGCTTATGTCGCTACCTGCGAGAGAAGCAGCCACGAGGTACCTGCGCAAATGTCGAAGACGTCGAGCGCCCCTCTGGGAATCAGCTGGCCTTGAGTAAACCGCTCGAAATCGTGGCGGTGCAGGCCTCAAACCCATGAAGAAGATATAATAATACATTAGATAACGCACAAGAAGTAAAATACTGATAAATCGAACCCGTTGCGCCTGCGGGAGATTACACGCGCGGTGGGCGTGTCAACGGTGCTGGGAGACATGCCAACTGTGATGGTGAGAGCAGAGCTCTTCACTCCTTCGAACATGCACCGTCTGGGGTTTGCGGCGCTGCGACTCCTTGTGAAGGCACTGTGAGCGCGTGAGTGAAGACAAACTATGTACCGTAACGAGTACTTACGTTGCTTACGGAAAAGCCCATCATACAAGCCTTCCTGACAGCTTGGTAGACGCACGCCTCTTGTTGGAGCTCAACGTGTTGGCTTTTAAACTTGCGATCCCCGACGAGATGCCCTCCTTCAGGGAGCGCCACTCCTCGAGCAGCTCCACCGCACCTTCCAGGTCCTCCTCGTCCTGCCAAAGGTCGTCCTCCGGCGTGTACCCCTCGTAACGCACGAGGTACAGCGGGACGCCGCCGGCGCCTTCCGCCTCCTTGACGATGTGCGAGAGCACCCACTCCGGGTCCGGGTCCGCCGCGTCGACCGGGGGAAGCGGCTTGTGCTTGCGCGCGCGGGCGCGCACCGCCTCCGCCGCCACCTTCCAGTTGCGCGGGAGGTCGCAGGTGAGCGGCGCTGCGCCGGGCTTGAAATTGCGCTTGCCGCTGATGTGCACGCGGCGCAGGCCGGGGATGTCCGGGTGCTTCACGCGCGAGTACACGTCCGTCTCGCAGAGCGAGTGCTCGAGGTCGACGAGCGACAGCCCGGGTGGCGCGCTGGGGTGCACGCGCGGGCGGCGCTCCGGCGCGATGCCGAGGCGCGCGAAGTGCCGCTGCTGCGTGTCGTGCAGCCACTTGAGGGCCTCGCCGAAGTGGCCCACGACGCCCGGCCCGAAGATCTTGCGCAGGCACGCGTCGGCGCCGGGCCCGCAGATGGCCCAGTCCTCCGGGTACGAGATCTGTGGGATCATGTTCAGATCTAGCAGAAGCCTAGGTTGACGCGTTGATAGCGCGTCAGAACATGTTCGCAAGGCGAGATGTCAAGAAACTCACTGGAAGGCGAGGAAGTTGCCCATGCTCGGGAACAGCGCGATGCGCTCGAACGCGTCGCTCATCTCTGACAGGCCCGCGAGCTGCCCGGGCAGGTCCACGTCCATCATGAGCTTGAGCAGCCGGAGGTGGTTGGCGAAGTTCGTCGCGCCCCCCAGCGGGGGCGCCGGCATGATGTACGCGGTGCCGTAAAGCGGGCGCTGGCTGTCGTACTCCACGCGCAGGACGGCTTCGTACGCGTCGAGGTCAAAGTCGCGCCACGTCGGCGTGCCAAGGCAGGCTACGAGGAGCTCCCATGTCGATATGCGGCAGAAGAATCGGAAGAGGATGACACGGAAACACGTCTCGTGGAGGTCGGGGTCGCCCTCATGCACGACGTGCCGCAGGATATACTGCGTGGTACGATCGAAGATGCGGAAGACGTTGGTGAACGCGTGCTGCTGGAAGATGGGGTCCTCTGTCCACGGCCAGGATTCGCCTGCGACGCGTTTTTGGTGTATAGAGTGGCGTTCTGCCGTCCAGAGAAAGAACGTGTCGAGGACGGGCGAGATGGGGAGCTCGCGACCGGCAATGACAGCGGTGCGCTCGACCTTTGCAATTGCATGCTTCTTTGGTGTGCGCGGGAGTGCGGGGCGACTGCGTGTCATCTTTTGAGGAAAGGGGGAGGGGGGAAAGGACGTCGGATGCCGCACGCGTCGTCGCGAGGCTACTTTGGCGCCTATTAGATAATGTCTGGCGGAGCTTCGTAGGCGAGATCTCTACTATTGAACAGAGGAGCGGAGGGCAGGTGGCAAAGAAGAGGTGGCACAGGCCGCCTCGACCCTCCATATCCTCTTCAATATCGCACCCTGTGGCATGAGCGTTACCATTTTGCGTGTTCAGAGATTTGCCACAGTTCAACGTCAATTTATGAACGTCTCACAAAGCAACGAGGTAGCCAGGACGTAGCTCAGATCTAGACTGGTAAGTTGCTGGTAAGTAAAAGTTTTTGCAACCGTGACACAAAGATAGGAGATGTGACGCACCTGTCACGGTGTGCTATGTCAAGTCACGGTCCCGCACTGTCCAGTGCGTTGTCCCGCGTGGTGGTAGGAGGAAAGGAGTTGGACTGAGTTCCGGACCGAGAGGGTAGTCTCATATCGGGTGCGGGGTGTTTGTTGGCACCAAAGTCGCGTCAAGCGGCATCAACGACAAACGCGTTTACATCACGTGCGGGTGCTGGACACGCGCTTGATTCGTCATCCGAATCGCGAGGCCTGGGTTGTCGGGCCGCTCGGCAAAGCCTCTGCCCCGAATGTTCTCCCAGCCAGCTCCAGTTTGTGTCCATCACGATTCACTGTCACTGGCAAGGCGTCACCAACTTCGCCCGCCTCTCTACCGCCTGGATCGAGCCCTTGTATGTCTCTGCGACGTGTGCATCCTGGCCTGAAGGGGGCCAATTTGCAGACCCGGCATCTCTTCTGCAGAAAGGTTGCACTATCATAACCTTCGCAGCAGAGAAGGAGAAGCGAGCAACTGAAGGCAACGGGAAGACTGCGAGTGGGTCGTCGGCGAGGTGCGTCCGCCATCATTGCTACTACCTGCACCTCTTTGTTTATGAAGATCTCATAGTAGACGATGGCATGCGTTATTCGCGACTCGTTCGTACGGTCCACCCCTACTTTGTGTCACGCTCTCCCGTACTCGGAATATACCTCTTTCCAGTGCCTTCAGCGCCGCAACTCACTAGTGCATCCTGTTTCCGGTTATAGAGTTTTCTTGGTGCAATCAATCTGCGGCACACGTCTCAGCAGACAAGCAGCAAAGACTGAAGCACTGGCGGCTGAAGGACGTAAGGGGGCGCTCCGCAGCCAACTGCATCCATCTGTTGCAAAGCTTGCTACATATGCACTGCACAGGTGTTGTTTCCCGAAGAAAGACTCCTTCCCGCTGCCAGCCTGCGCCTGTGAGAACTGCCAGCACCCCGCCACAAGCACAAGTCTGAGCGACACGTGGCTCCCGCCATACTGACTCTCGAATCTCAAGAATCCGAGTCGCAGGCTCCATGTCAAGGCTCCAGCGCCATGTCTAGATCCATCGGGCGCGCCCTTTCGCCGTCTGCTGTGCCGCAGGCTACATCGACCGCTTGCCCGGACGGGCCGAACACACAATTGCATATAGTGCAGAGACCGATAACGAGCCAAATACTCACCCATCGCGATCGGCGACAGCAGGGAAAGTAGCCCCGGCGGCGCTGAGGTCAGTGCACGTTTTCTGATTTCATATGACCAGTAATCCAGGTTCCAATCGCTCGTTACAATGTTGCGCACTGGCACGTAGGTAAGCACTGTATCCTCGCCTAGCGATCGTTAAGTGTTCCTGATCTCTCCTCGGGCCAGTTAAACACAGCCTCAAAATTTTCCACGGGCGCCGTGCGCATGCAACCGTTCTTTCGGAATCGTGGACCTACAAAGTCAGACAATCCCACCAACTGCGGTACCACAGCTTTGGTCAGATCCTCCAGCACTGGAATGGCAGCGTGTCTGGGCACTAGCCCGAAACTTATACTCGCCACTATACGCTGTGCACCGCCACTCTCCTCCTCCACCGTCCCGGCTCTTGTTCCTAGCTGCCCTCCGTATAAATGGCAGGGCGCCATGAAAGGTCAGATCCAATCCCAGTCTAGTCCTCCCACCCACTGTACCAATATTCTTTTTGAAGCTACCACATGGACCCCACGTCTACACCTCTGGCAAGCTCCTCACTAGCACACAACCTGCATGGCATGTTCACCGACTCCCTTCCACAGATACCGGTCGCACCGAGCGCCTGGCTGTCCGCCATGCTCGAGCACAGCTACGTCGGCCGCACCTTCTCTCTCCGCCCCGCAATGGTCCTCTTGTGGCGCGACGTCCTCTGCTTCCCCCTCGCTGCGCTCGACGATGCGCTCTTCCTCAGCGCGCCCCTTACCTTCTCCACCGCGGGCATTCCATCGTCATACTCCGTCACGCTCGCAGATTTCCCGTACCTGCGCGCCAACGCGTGCTCTGCCGACGGCGCCCTGCGCGTCGTGCTTGACTACACGCTGCCCGGCGCGGTGCGCATCGTCCCTCAACGCCGCTGGTCGCCATACGCCGGGCAGTCGCGCGAAGCGGCGTCGCTCCAAGCCGCCTCCCTCGGGCCGCCCATATTTTTTGTCCGCCCTGACGGCGCCGTCGGTGTGCCCCTCCTCGCGGCGAAGACCGCCACCAAGACTGCGCTGCTCTCACCGGACTGGGAGCCCATGCCGGAGCGCTCGTCGATCAAGCTTCGCATCTGCGTATGTGTCGCATCCCTGTGCTGTGCTCATCATGGAACGCTGACGCTGCCGGTTCATCGACATCATGCAGTGGCGGGGATACGAGAAGTGGGTCGACCAGATGCAGCTGCGCAAGAAACGCCATGGGGGCTCGGCGCCGTTCACGCTGCTGGACATCATGCGCCACGTCGCGAAGCGTGTAGAAAAATTTATGACGGTGCGTGAGCCTCATATTTGCGCTCTATGAGCCTGGCTTACTGTGCGGCAGGAGGTGCGGGCGCCGGCGCCGGTCGATGTCGGCGATTCAGACGCTGCATGGGTCATTGGGGAGGAGCCGCATGAGATCCGTCCTGCAAACGTCATACTCGTCGGCATCGTTGCGGTGTCGCCGGGAAGTGTCATGCCCATTCTCCAGCTGGCCTGATGCATAGAGATGTGGTTGAGTTGCCAAGGTAGCATCACCAAGGCGCGATCAAAAAAATTCTTCAACGTTGGGAGACAAACAAAAAATGGGTGGTTGATTGTGGTGAGTTACAGCGCTAGAGGCTTCTGGGCTTCCGTCTGCTTCTGTCACCGCGCGCGACGTCTTCGCAGTCCAATCGTCCTTGAAATGGCACTCCCTCAATATAGTATACTGTTCAATGTCTGATGATCTGAAGTACCTCGTAGTTGCCTTATCTCACAATCACACTGTATAGCAACAGAGTTCTCGCTTGTAGACGCTCCATACGTGGTTCGTTGTGTCGCTGAGTGAAGCTGCTCAAGACCCAAGAGACGTCCGAGTCGGAGAAGCAATAAGCTGAAGGAGCATTGTCGAAGCGCGGACGTCTAGCACCGAACCTGAGGACCATTGAAAGTTAAGAGTCCTCAGTCAAAAGTTCAACAGCCCGGGTATCGAGCTGTACTACTGAATCCGAGCACTTGCCATGGACTGATCTCTTGCCTTCAAATCTACAGCCTTTCTAGTATAATGTCGGAATACGTCACAGTGACATCCGTGACTCATTAGTATCACAGTGTCACGCACACTCTCGACTGTCAACCACGCCGTCCTCACAAACTTTCAATCTGAGTCATCTGTATGCTTTCAGACAGTTAATGCTTGTCATCCGACCATTCTTTGGAATATCTCGCCGTCCGTGCGCAAGTGTTCCCTAATGGAGCACGGTCTGGGCTTGGTTGGCTCTTGCAGGTGGGGTACTCCATGACGCCATGAACGATTCATGGACGCAATGGCACTCATCCTCCTATAAAACCCTCTCGCTTCCAACGCCTCCTTCGACATAACCACCACCATGTCGCCGAATCCCAAACTCGATCCCTACACCGCCAACGCGCAGAACGACGACGTTACACCGGCGCAGAAGATCACAGGTGCGTATCATGGGAACCGTTCCCGCAGACGTTACTCATTCCTTCGACGCGCAGATCTTCATAAGCTCGTAGAGAGCGCAAAGACCGGCATGCTCACGTCGCGTGCGTCTAATGGCCAGCTTCACTCCCGCGCCATGACCCCCGCTGGGCGTACGTTCGCTTGCCCTTCATCGCTTAGCTGCACCTGACCGTTCGTTCATATAGCCGTCAGCCCCACTCAGGTGAACCTGGTGTTCATTGCGAACAACGCTTCGTTCAAGTTCGAGGAGTTCCAAAATGACTCGAACGTCAACGTCAGTTTCTTCGACACTTCGTCGACCAACTGGGCGAGCTTTGCCGGGCGTGCCCAAATCATCACGGACAAGGCCGTCATTAAACAGCATTGGAGCTCTTTGTACGTTTTCACATTCTGTGGCATCGTCATCACCATCTGAATGACGCATCACAGGACTGCCGCGTACTTCGGCGACCTCGGCGACGGTATCCACAAGGGCGACGAGAACGACCCGCGTGTCGTCGCCATTGAGGTCATCCCGGACGAAATCCGCTACTGGGTCGCGACGAGCGGCGCGGTGGGTCGCACCGTGAAGACCGCGGTCGCGTCTGTTACCGGCAAAGGCAGCGCGCCCGGCGAGCTTCGTACCATCACGAAGGAAGAGGTGCGCTCTGACATGCGTGTCTTTCGACGACTACTCATACTGATGATTCATTGATAGATTCAGCTCACGCATGGCTTGCAGTCGAAGTCGGCTTAATGAGAAGCGAGGAGCGCTAAGAATGTTGTACTGCATAGTCAAAGTTCGCGTCTCAATGTACTACCAGAGCTAGCATCACTCGTTCATGATTCTGTTGACTGCCATTTTAAACTTCCTGGCGATAGTCGGGGATTTACGGCGCTGGCGTGCGTGGCGAAGAAGCCCTTAGCCAGGAGCAACGTCGGTGTTCTGCTGACTACACTCGGTGTGCAGGGGAGGTAACAGGACTCTCGGACTCGCACATCCTCGCGTCCTCTACGCGTCCACACCACCGTTACCTACCTGCGCGCAGACTGCCCAGTGCCGGAGTACTTACCTGTCAGCATCTCTGCCACCGTTGGTCATATGGACCACACCCGCGAAATCACTCGCCGTGGCTGCAACTTTGACTTCCACCTCCTCAGGCTGCCACACGACCAAACCGTCCCAACCTCGATCCTGGGCACAGAGGCTTCACCGCCCTTCCTTCGCGGCTATCGCAGTAACCAACATGTGAACTCGTATTCCCGCGGCCGTTTTCGCATTGCTTTCGAAGAAGTTGGACTGCCCTTATACAAGAGTGCGACTTATGGTGATGTATTCTCTATACTCCGTGATGCCCTTGCCGGTAAGTCAAGACCGCTCTCGTGAAAACCGAGTCTAACAAAAGAGCGCTGCTAGGTCTTGGTGCAATGCACGAGTCCGGCCTTATGCATGGGGACGTGAGCCCCGACAACATCCTGCGCGTCTGCCGGCCGGGTCAGAAAGAGATCGGGGTCATCTTAGACTTGGAGTATGGAAGCCAAGCAGCAGGTCATCACACTCGAACGGTGAGCGCGTACCTCTTCGGGTCCAACTTCTTCTGGGCTGATTGGCATGCTGAATAGGGCACTATGCAATTCATGGCCACGGAAGTGGCCTTGGGGAAGTACTTCACATATTGGAGTTCTTACGACACCATACTCCCGCCCTTTCAACAACACGTCTTCCACGACATCGAACCTATCTGGTGGATAGTGCTTTGGTACATGTTGTGCTATATCCCGTCAACGTTCACCTACGCACACAGCCATCATCAGCTCTATGATTCCCTGTTCTCCGCGAAGGCGTTATCTCGCTCCGACATATGGAACGACCCGGCCAACCTCTATTCGAACTTGGCAATCCTGTCTGAGGATGTGCATCCGGACCTGACTGCTATTCTATGCAAATGGCAGGAGCAGATCCACGATCAGAAGCACGATGCATACAAGGCGTCGATGAAGCATGTCGACATCTGTGACAAGTCTCCGACTCTCGTGAGCTATGGCCTAGCGCAGCTAGAGTCGATGATCAACAAGGTCAAAGTCTCGCCTCTCCTCCAGGGCACGCTTGAGCCATTGCCTCCGGCGACGCGGCGTCATTTCATCGTAGCCGGGCATTGGTAACGTCGGGGGCGGGGCAGTGCCAGATGCTGATGAAGCTTTGAAGCCTGAGGGTCCTGTGCATACTGTACTTGGTGTTAGTGTCACGTCCATTGTACTACCAGAGCAGATAGCATCTTATTGAATTTGTTCGTGAATATGTTTCTGCTCGATGCTCGACGCGACCATTTATTTTCCGTGCAAGCCTGCTGCCTCGTGCCCAACGAGACGCGCAGCCACTTAGGCTGTCCCTTCATTTCGTCTTCATCGCCCATCCTGAAGGCCGCCAATTCGTCCGAGGAGTCATATTCCCCCCTCTGTCGTCGCCCGTATCTCAATCAGCAGTATGAGCGCGCGAAATGTCAAGTCAGAGCTTCCACCGTGCGGCGCTTACTTGCCGGCAGCGACGGCTACGGTTGACGGGACGACCGAGGTTCATTTTGATGCGGCCGGCTGGACTCGGCTATCACCGGCACCGGCTCTCTCGGTCCGGTTCCGGGCACAGCGACTGCAAGCCTTCGTGTGTACACTCCTCTTTCATTAGTAACAGACATACGATGTAATGTATTGCTAGGTACTAAGGTAGCCTCAGAAGAGACATTACGACGGTTGAGCCCACCTGGAAAGTTCACAGGCTTTCGGGTGGCGGTGCTGCAGTGCCGAACATCACGTGCTTTTGGATGTCATGCCGCCCGACGCCCGTCCGTTGTCCGCCCTGCCGACGCTGATGGGCACCACGCGGTAGTAGGGCGGAAATGTAGATATCTCCTGTCCCTAGAGCGCGATCAGTGGTACCGTGTCGGGTGTGCGAGCGAGCGTCACAGTCCCAAAGGCTCGCGAAGTGTCTCCGTCGATACACGAACGGTGGTCGTGACGAGGATGCGAATACGCGGGACGACGCGACGACGGCGTCCGAACAAGAAACGAGCGGGGGAAAGCGTACGAGTCACCGAAGTGACGAGACAACGAATTCGCGACGTGCGAGACCCGGAGTCGTTCGTGGAGAAACGAGGAATGTTGTGGAAACGATGGAGGGAAGGACGTATCACGACGATCGGGTTGGACTTGAGTCGACTGTGTGATCGGGAACGCGTTTGCTGTGGGTCTGATCTTGACGAGGCTTCGAAGCTGCTATCGAGGTTCGGAACGTAGTTCGAGTGAAGTTCGGGAGTTCGGAAGTCGTGGAGCGAATGTTTCGGAAAGTTCGGAAGGTCGTGCGGCGTAGTCGAAGTCGAAAGTCGTGCGGCGTGCGGCGTAGTCGAAGGTCGAAGGTCGTGCGGCGTAGTCGAAGTCGAAGGTCGTGCGGCGTGCGGTGTAGTCGAAGGTGAGGTTACGAACGAAGTATAGAGCGAGGGGTGCAGCGTCAGTAAGAGCTGACGATGCTGGCGACGATGCAGAACACTCTTTCGAGATTCTGACTATGAGGGGGGAAAGTAACTTGTATTTCGAGTGCGCTACAGGACCGTATATATACTACAAACGAGTCCGAACCAGTATCGTACTGTGCGAACATAGGTAGGTATATACGGAACGAAACACGGACGAAGTGGATAAATATCACGAGTGGCAAGTACGAGGCGTGCGGAGCGAGTATACGAAGTAACGAAGGCTCTCTACGAGCTCGACAGCGATGGATATAAAACAAACGATCAGCGCTGTCGCGACAATATGCAATGGAGTACAACGGAATACGAACGATGAATCGTATATACGCCTCAGCGGCTCGAAGCGCGCCAAAGGTATATTCCGAACGCCGAAGTCGCAGCGAGGGGGCTACGAACTTCGTAAGTGGTTCGGTGCGTAGCCCTGGCTGTTGGCTCGGATCGCCACGGATCGGATGGATCGGGACGTCAGAGGGAGCCAATCGGGAAGCCTATACATGTCGAAAGGTGCGTGGAAGGGAAGGGTGATTGACAGCCGGCTATCTCGGGAGTGGCGCGCCCGGGGCGTTTCGTGACTCGGGCTGTGCGCTGATTCGCTTCGATGTTGATATTGCGGCGTGGTCACGGTCTGTTGGGCCGTGGGGCCTGGGCCGAAACACGTGCGGGCGCCTCGAAGTGACTCGGCACTGAGCGGGAGACGCTCGAAATGCGGAACCGAAGTCGCGTGACTTCGGTTCGTGCCGAAGTGGCGGTGGCGCGAGGGCGGAGACGACGGTCCGGAGACCAAAGTCACGTGACTTTGGTCGAAGCGAAAATCCGAAAAGTCACGGTGGAATCCCCGCTCGACGGGGAATCAGGCGCATCAACGCTCGAGTTCCTTTGCGCATCCTCACTCACACTACCATCTCATATGCATGTCCACACCACCCCGGCACATCCGAAACCTTGTTGACATCCTAAAATTGTATAGGCTACCAGGGCACGGCTATAGGCTCAACATGATCTAGGCGACGGAGGACTGGCGTCGGCTGGAGCCCGGCATGGGATCGGTGAGAGATTCAATTGGCATTGGCTTGGGGAAATATGGGCTAATTCCTTGCGGGGTAACGTTGATAAGCCTGGTGCAGTGCTGGGAGGCGATTCTTCGCCAATTTTCGCACTTTCGACAAGTCGACAAGCACAGCGTACAAGCTCCGACCGCTCAATTCGTCTCTCCGACCGATCGCAAGACCAGAGTCATAGCTCCGATCGTCGGAGTCGCACATGGCGGTCGCGTGATCGCAACGATACCCTGGACACCACGCTCGGATCATCGACTCAGTCGCACGCCATCTACGCAGTCGTCCGACCACTCGCACACTGTTCCGACTGCGACCACGCGACTTCGAGCGCCACGTCTCCCACAGCTGTCGCAACTCAGCGGAATTCTGTCAGACGTTTCGATCAGCGAGATCATCGCTCGAACATGTACGCCACGCCGCCACGCCGCTCCGACGACTCTGCGACCTCCGAGTACCTCCACAGTTGCGCGATTGTCCTCCGACCATTGTCCCGCTCAGGTCTCGAGCTTGCGCCCTATTTCTCCGATCCCGATTGTTCTATGGTCGCTTCAGCGCTCCGATTATCGCCCTATTGCTCCGATCATTGCGCGCACAATATCGCATTCGTCCGACTGTTTGAAGAGTCGCAACATCGCAACGCTCGCCCGCAACCCCCTCGCACATCGGAGCATATTCCCTTGCTCGCCACGTCGCCATTGTCCCCTTTTCTTGTCATATTGTCTTGTCCGACATTGTAGGACACCGCTCTCATACTTCTTGACAGCGCAGATCGTTTTCCATGTGCTTGCGCTTCCCCCTTGACAGCGCTGATCACTTGCTCTACATTGTTCTCTACAGCCTCGCAGACCTTCAGATACGTTCGCATGACTCCCCTCTACTGTCCGAACTATGTGCGACTTGCGCACTATTGTTTGCTTTTGTTCCGATCGGTTTCCTTTGTTCCGACTGCATTTTCGATCGGACTCGTACTATAGCGATCGGAATGTATAAATAGCGGTCGGACACATGCTGCAATACAGATTCGGTTACCCCCTCGCGGTTCAGATCTCATTCGGAGCTCACACCTTCGTCTCTATCGTATAGTTAGCTCGAGGCTAGCTTCGTCGCCTTTGCCTTTGCCTTTGCCTTTGTCGTCGTCTCTCGTACTCAGTTTATCGCTCTCCTCGCTCTCATCTTGTTCCATCGTCGTCCCATTAGCCGTCGCCCTCGCGCCTCACTGCTCCGACCATCTTGCGACCTCAGCGATCGCAGTCGCACTGCTCTCGTCCCGCAGCGGTCGCACCGTCGACCGAATCGCTCGCACGACTCGCCTCTGTCTTCCGACCGTCGCCCCAGCTCCTCCGACCGTTCACACGTTCAGAACGGTCCAGCATTGCTGCCTGCACGACTTGTCGTTGCTCCGACCACATCACAGCAACATCACACATCGCCCATCGCGTCGCACGTCGCCCATCGAATCGCACGTCGCCCATCGGCGCCACCCTCCTCACATCCTCTTCAACGATCGTACACTCAGCCCCCGGTCGTTCGCAGTCGTTCGCAGTGGTTCGCAGTCGTTTGCAGTCGCTCGCAGTTACGTCTAGTCGCGCACAGTCGCTCGCACCACGCCCATCGAATCGCACGTCGCCCATCGGCGCCACCCTCCTCACATCCTCTTCGACGATCGTACACTCAGCATCCAGTCGCTTGCAGTCATTCGCAGTCGATCGCAGACGTTCGCACTCGTTCGCAGTCGCTCGCAGTCGCTCGCAGTCGCTCGCAGTCGCGCACCGTCGCTCGCAGTCGCGCACAGTCGCTCGCAGTTACGTCCAGTCGCACACGGTCGCCCGCACCACGCAACCCCATCTTCGGACCGTCATCGGCGACCCTCCGAGCATTCGCGCATTCCGACCAGGCCCACCGACCACACACCTCGTCGGAGACGCTCCTCCGATCATCTTCGGGACCCTGACACTCACTCGCACACATCAACGGTACCCTCTTCAGCGCTCTAGGGATCTGGTATCACACACATTACCGCCCTACTACCTGTGGGTGCCCATCAACGTGGTCAAGGGTATGCAGCACACACCTCTGGCTGAGGACGCCGGTGCGCAGAGCGTAGGTGGGACAGGCCTTGTGCGTGGCTCTGTATGCACCATGTAACGACGGTTAGATCTGCTCCCATATGTTGACTAGATGTGAAAGGATATTTAGGCTCGGTGTTAAGTCTTGCCAGCGGCGTTAGTGATCTCTTCAAGGCCATATAAAGGTGCACATTTCTCTAGGCACTCAGCAGCGCCGCTTGCCCACTTCGCCTGGACCAAGGATGGCAGATCCACCCGCCTCGGCAAGTGATTCTGCGAGTCAGTGTGAGGACTGTGGCCTCTCTTTTCCTGGGCGAGAAGGCACCGGGCTCTGCATGAAGTGCGCCAAGTTGGCAACTCATCCACTGCACTCGGAGGAGTACAAAGACATTGCTGTGCGTATCAATCCCTCGTAATAGCCATCTGACCTCACAGATTTTCTATAGAGCTGGCCGCAGTGTTCATTTTGCGGAGTTACGCGCCGGAACATGGCTCGACCTTTCCCTGACATACCTCAAACATGTCAGTCTCCGGCATGCTTGCAAAGCGTTGCTGGAAATCCCGAGAGACCAGACACTACGGCTTCAACTTGTACGTTCCCTACGGTCTACATTTTCTGATACCAAATACAAGCATATTCCCCCCAGCGTCGACACCATCCAGGACGGTTGCACCAGTGCCTGACACCATGCTCGTCCGCGCAAATAACTTCAAGAATCGCCTTGGCAATGGCAATGCGACTAACAAGATGACCAGTGACAGTCTCACTCGGCACGAGCGGGGTGACGGCGCTCCTGGAGAATCACAAGTTATAGTAGCTTGGCAGGTGAGCGCCAGCCGATCTCATCAGATCTCAGTCTCTGACTTTGATATACCCATGCAGGTCCGCTTGAGCAGCTGTCCGAAGACGACAAAGCCGGAGTATGGCGGTGGTGCGCAGTCATGGGCGGTGTCAAAGCATTTGACTGGTGTGTCACATCTATCCCTTCGACGACATATTTTCTGAGAGTGAGCAGACATCAAGACGAGTATCGTTCAACACTTGAATATTGAGTGGGAGCGCCACCCTCACGATGGAATTCCCCACGAGGAGGCACTAATGCCGTGAGTCGTCATGCCCGTCCGGTCATATCACTCTGTTCATTTGCATTTCAGGGAAGAAGTGTCATTCCGCTTCTCAGATAATCGCACGTTTGAACCACACACGGTGACAAAAACAGTAGGCGAGTTCCATGCGTACTATTCCCAGCCCACCCGGTACCCCCTTTACCTCGCCAAAGTGCCAACAAACTATAAACACCTGGCAAAGAAGGCCTTGCTCGTATTCGATGTTTATGTGGATGTTAAAGCAGTACGTGTTGTCTTCTCAGAGCCTGCTACTTGACCTTCACTGATGAGATAATTCATACCAGTACGAACTCCGCACTCGAGGTGAACAAGCTGATGAACTCGGCATCGACGAACGCATCCGTGGATCAAGCGAGATTCAGGCCGCACTCAATGGCATGAAGCGAAAGCGCGGGGTCAGCGAGCAGCTATCGAAGTCAGAGATTTCAGAGCTCAAGCGTCAACGCCGATCTGTTAGCTCTGGTGAGTCCTATTTCTCTGGAATGCATTCATCTCAGGCCACTGAGTCCTGTAGGATCTACATTTGTCTCCCTGTTCAGCTCACGCTGATAGGGTATTCGCACCTACGATGGGTGATACCCTTGATCATTGGTGAATTCCCCTCCCTCCTACCACTTCCTGGCGCTCCAAGAAACATGTCCGCTCCCACTCCCGCTCCACGCAAGATGGCCGACGCGACTGTCGTCGCTAACGTTCGCCGTCAAGTCGACAAGTACCCCGCAAACGGCGACCTACAGGCGCAGATGCTGTGGGTGCGAAGCTGTGTACGCGCCTTCGTAAGTGGATCGCCGATTTTACGCTGAGTCGCAAGCTGACACTGGTTGTCTAGGCCTTTGGTGCGCAGTATCCGACTACTGCGACCCAAATTGCCGAGATAATGCTCGACTTCCAAAGTCGCTTCGAGTCGCATGGGTCGCCGGAGTGGGTCGCGCAGTCGGGAGGGCTGCTGAGGGCGCCTGAGCCAGAACCAGAGGTACGTCGGCGACTTGTTCGCGTTGGATGACTTGCTGACCCGCGCTTTCCAGGTGGACGACGACGCGTTCTTTGCGCAGATGCTGGAGAGTGACGCGGACGTCACCGCGTTTGCGACACGCACACCGCCCTTGCCGACTACCGAGCCAGCCGCTGTCCGCGCGCCGTCCTTGGCGCCGATCGAAGTTGAGGCGGAGCCGATCGCTGAAGAGGGTGAGGTCGTCGAGGGCGATCGCGACGCGTCCGGCGAGGACGAGCTCGATGACGACTTTGTGGTGGAGCGGGCGACCGTGACGCCGCGGAGGCGGAAGGGCGAGAGCACGGAGGAGATGGCGGACCGACTGGTCGACGAGAAGGCACGCGCCGACGCGCTCATACGGCGTATTCGCAAGGGGGACTTCAACTACAAGACGTACGGGCCGGTGAGTGCTTCGTTGTGTTCCTGTGAGACGATCGCTGAACTTTGCGTAGGCTTGCGATTACTGCCGAGTCACCGGAACGTCCGGCGACGTCGTTTGCCGGGCGAAGGTCGTCCTCAAGCGCACCGGGTGGTTCGTCGAGTGCGACAAGTGCGCACACGCCAAGAAGGGGTGTCGGTGGAGCGGGGAGAACGTGACAGGTACGTCGTGGGTGTGGCGAAGAAGTAGTGCGGTCGCTGACAAGTACTTTTAGTTGTGACACGCGTTC
The DNA here is from genome assembly GCA_019914985.1 of Auriscalpium microsporum. NCBI lineage: Eukaryota > Fungi > Basidiomycota > Agaricomycetes > Russulales > Auriscalpiaceae > Auriscalpium > Auriscalpium microsporum. The sequence continues at coordinate 653,453 of JAHLMG010000013.1, read as the reverse complement.
GGAAGGCGTCCGCGACGTTCGCTACGTCGGAGGCGGTCGCCTCGCCCGTCGCTGGTCAGAAGAGGCCGGCGACCGCCACTCCTGAGCGCGATCGAGCCGACGCCACCTTCAAGGCTCCGAAGATGGCGCAGGAAACTCCGCGCAAAGAGACAAGGGCGTCGGCGCAAGGTGAGGGTTCGGTCTTCGTACGCGATCAATCCGCTAACTTCGTGTTCTCCTGCTCTAGTATCTCCGCGATCGTTCATCGGCAAGCCGCCGCCTCCTGTGCCGACTGTGTCCGCGCCGACCAACATGGACGTCGACGCGCCTCAAGGAGAGCCGCAGGAGTCGCAGACGCAGCGGACGGTGCCCGGTGAGAGCACGCCTCTCTTCTGGGGGAGTCCCGACGCGACGACTGACGTACCGCGCTCAGGGTCGGAACGCGCGGGGTCGTGGCAGGGTGAAGTCGCGGAGTGGCAAACGCCGCAGGTCGACGAGTTTGCGGAGGTCGAGACTCCGGTGGCGGGTAGGTCTTGATCGCTTCTCTATTGGGGTATTGCTGACACAATCGCAGGTCCATCGCAGCCTGCGACGGCTCGTGCGACCTCTCGCAAAGGCAAGGGTCGCATGGTTTCGCGGCGCCGTGTCCTGCCGCCTGGTCCGCGGCCACGCGACTTCGAGCGGTTCCCGCACTTCGGCGCGGTGCAGGAGCTTTTCGATGGCGCCATCGCGATTCCGATCGACGATCCCTTCCCCGACGCGACTCACTCGATGGTCAAGGCAATCCGCGACGACCGCGTGGAGCTTGTGTCGCGTAACTTCGCGGCTCGCGAAGCGTTCCTAGCGAACTGGTGGAACGAAGTGAAGTTCATCAACCCCCACTTCTTCGAGATGTACATTGAGGGTGTTGTTCCGCGAGTGCCGGGGCCAGAGTGGGACTGGGAAGAGGTCGCAGAGGAGGAGGAGTAGGCGATCGGAGCGTGCGATGTGATACCCATGTACTTGTAGCGTTTTCTTGTTGCGACTTGCGAATCGTATGCGACTTGTTTTTGTGCTCGAATTGATGACTTGCGACTAGTTTGCGACTAAGGAATGCTTTGCGACTTGAGTTCGACTTGGTGTTGACAAAGGAATGTGGGGTAGAACGACTAAGTCGAACTAAATGACTTTTGTTTAAGCCTCAGTAAACCTTCATAGGCTAAGGTCCTTTATCTTGAGTGGGCCTGCGCTACAGCGACGAGTCGCGAGCGACTTGCGATGGGGAGGAAGGGGAAAGGAATGTCGGAGTGATGACCGCGTGTTCGGAACTCTTCAGGCTTGATCGGGGAATTCGTCTTCGTCGTCGGGAGGCTCGGGGAGGGGTGGCTCTTCGTCTTCGTCGTTGCCGTGGTGCGCCGATGCTTCTAGTTCACGAAGTCGATGGGTGTCGATGTCGACGTCGGCGATGTCGAAGGGGATGGTCTTGCGAGCGAGGTACGGGATGACTCGGAATGCTGCGATCGGACGGTCGAGAACAGAGCCGTCGAGCTCCGACACGATGTAGGCTCCTCCGCGATTGCGCGATATGACGACTAGGGGGCCTAGGTAACGCGGTCGCATCTTCCGATTGAGTGCCTTCTCGATCGCTGTATGTCGGATGAGTACTAGGTCGCCGCGCTTGAAGTCGAAGTTCTTGATGCTGTGCGCGTGGTCTGTCTCGAACTTCTTGGCGTTGGCGAGTCGCTCGGCGTAGACTTCCGATCGGAGCGCGGAGACTTGCGCGTGTCGTTTTTGCAGTGCGATCGCTCGTCGCGCGATGAGGTCTGTCGTGGAGAGAAGTGAATCGGGCGGGGGCTGGAGATACGTCGCTTCGGAGATGTCGAGGGGAATGATCGGGTGACATCCGGTGACAGCGAAGTATGGGGAACAGCCCATGCGCTTCCGAACTGTGATACGCTCCGACCAGAATACGGAGAAGGCGGAATGCGCCCACTGAGTTTGATCGCCATTCGCGGCCTTGTAGAGTGCTTGCCGAACGTCGTAATGAGCGCGTTCGACGATTCCGTTAGCACGAGAGTTGTAGCCGGAGATGCGAATGTGGCGTATGTGGTATTTCTTCTCTAAGTGTTCCAGGGCTTTGACGAATGGACCGCCGTTGTCGGTGACGATTTCCGACAGTGAGCCCCAGCGACAGAGGACCGATTGGAAGATCCAGTTCGCGATGGCGACTGAGTTCTCCTTCTTGAGTAGGGCGAACTCTGGGTAGGTCGTAAGTGAACAGCGACCTTGGACGACATAGCGAAATCCTCCGGAGACGGGCATGTGCATGGTGTCGACGTAGATCTTCGCGAATAGCGGCGCGGGTACAGCGACGGTCGGAGGGATGAGGATCTGTCGCTTCTGGCGCTGTTGACAGAGGTGACATGTGCGAACATACCACATCACGTCCGATTCATAGGACGGCCACCAGAAACGTTCTCCGATTAGCGATCGAGTCGCGAAGACTCCGCGATGTCCGACTTTGTCGTGGCAGTCGACGAGGATGGTGATACGGCGATTGGGATGTGGAATGAGCTTGTGTGCGCCGTCGCCTGATCGTCGATAGAACCGGTTGCCTGCGATGAAGAAGCGAGTCGCATAGCGAACGAAGGTCGCGAACTCTTGATCGGAAAGATGGTCTGGTCGCACTGGGTCTTCTAGCCATTCGCGGACGTGGACAAGTCGGTCGTCGGCTTTGATCGATGCGTCGCTGCGTGGGACTTCGTCGTACGATAGCTCGGGCTCCTCCTCCTCACTGAGATCTTGACCGTCCCCGGTCAATGCGAAGACCGCGTGTAGTCCAGGGGTGGGAAGGGAGGGAGCTTGGTCGGGTGCGACTAGCGAACTCGGTGTCGGTACTGCGAACAAAAATCCGTACATTTTGTCGAGCCAATCGTCGTAGTCGTCGTCGGAAGGTTCTTCGGGATCGCCAGGTTGTCGGACACGTCGCGATAGTCCGTCGGGACCATGGGAGATGCCTGGGACGTGTCGGAGGGTGAACTTGAAGGCGAGGATGCCGATGATCCAGCGATTGGTGCTAGCAGTGGGGACGAGGTCGGGGTTCTTGAGCATACCGCCGATCGACGTAGCATCGACTTCGACGATGAGATTGCGGAGACCGATAAGATAGACGCGGAGTGTGCGGAGCGATCGGAAAAGGCCATAGATTTCGAGCTTGGGCTGGGAGAAGCGACGTTCGCGATCGTTGAGCGATATCGATCCAAATCGGCTGAAGTAGCGGCGCTTCGGGTTGTCGAGTTCCTCTTGGGCGAGTATGTAGCCGACCGCGATGTACGAAGTGTCAACAGCGAGGACGACTGGGGCTCGCGATTCGTAATCGATCGCTCGTAATGCGTCCGATTTGACGAGGGCGTCCTTGAGGTACTCCTGCGCCTTGAGCTGTGCGGGACCGTACACCCACTCTTCGCCCTTCCTTGTGAGCTTCGTGAGGGGCCAGGCGTGCTTTGCGAAGTCCTTGATGAATATCCTGCATACTCCGACCGTTCCGAGGAAGGCGCGAACGTCGGAAAGATCCTTGCAAGGACCCCAGTTCGTGATCGCGGAGATTGTGGTCGGATCAGCGCGGCGACCTTCCGGAGTGCAGAGGTGTCGGAGAACCGTAAATTCACGAGCGATCAGGATGGACTTGGATCCGGAAAACGTTCCGCCGGCATATCGCATACGCTGGAGTATGCGATTGGCGTTGCCGAGGTGTTCCCAGACGAATCGCCGAATGTCGCTGTTCTCCGGAATCATCTCGTATGATCCGTCGGGGAGTCGATAGTCGGACTTCGGGCCTTTGAGCGGAACGTCGTCGATGAAGGGGATCGTGAATGTCGGGATCTCGTCCTGCAGGATGTAGGTGACGTCGTCGTGGAAAATAGGGACCGAGTTCGTCCACCCCATCGGAAGGGTGACTAGGCGAAGTGCTCCGTAGGGGGTCTGGAAGGTCGTGAAGTCGCGGGAACGTGGGTCGATGAGTCGCTCGTCGTATCCGACGTAGAGGTCGAGAATACCGCCGCAGGCGCGTCCTCCGAACTGTTCGGCGAGGTGTTCTTGGATCGGAGGTACGCCGGAGTGTGCGATTGTGACCTTGTTGAGCGGCTCGAGGGAATGGACTATGCGGAGACTCTTGCCGTCCTTCTTGACGACGCAGAACCACTTCGATCGATAGGAGGAGTTGGATGGCTCGTACACACCGGCTGCGATCTTCTTCTTGATGATCTGGCAGACCTCGGCGTGCAAGCCTGGGGGGATAGGGATATTGCGATCGACCCATGGAACGTGTGCGACGACAGGAATCTGAATCGGAGGGAAGTACTCGGGCTTGAAGCTGCCGCGCTCGGTGTCGTCCCAAGCGAAGGCCTCGTTCTGCTTTGCGATGACGTCGTGGAGCAGATCGCGCTCGGTCGGGGTGAGGAAATCGTAGCTGGAGTTTTCGTCCATCTTGTCGCGACGTTCTTGCGTATAGCGACCGGTCGGAACGAAGGGCGGGGGATGAGTCGATAGTGGTGGCATTGATGCGAGTGGGTCGCCGATGATATTGCGCTCTATGCGGAATCCATCGGGAAGCGTTCCAAGAACTGGGCGAACTTTGTCTGCGACGGGCTTGTACTTCTTCTTGCCAAGAAAAGAGTCGAGGATTGGGGGATCGGAAGGCGATGGGGAAGCGGGGGATGTGTTCAAGAAAACGTTCGGAGTACGCGCGGAGTGTCCAAGATATTGCGATGTGTCGTCGTCAAGATGCGGGTGTCGATAGCGAGTCTTTGCGGTCGGCGATGCGGTCGGTGATGCTTTGCGATCGGACGGGGTATACTGGTGACCAAGATTTGATTCGGCAGTCGTACGAGATACACGGGGCTCTGCGGGACATATATTGTTCAAGAAAGATGGGGCGGCGTACTCTGGCAATTGCGAACGGGCTTCGGAAGCGGTAACATATGCGGCTTGGATCGCGGACTCGTCCGATGAGTCGATGGGGGTATATGCAAGAACGCGGACATTTTCGCCGTCGCCTTCGATGATCATGGCGACGGCTTCATCATCGCCTAGATCATCAAAGGCGGGGGCCGTCATGGCATGCCGTGCGAAACCGATGGTGGCCTCGCGGGAAAGTCGGCAACGTTAGGGTTTCTCCGGAGTTCGGGTTGCGGATGGTGACCGTCTGGTCCTCGTCGCGGTAGTTGCGGACGATGCTCTCGGTGAGAACATCGAACGGGCGACCGAGGAGAATGTCGTAGGCGACATCGCGAACGACATGGACTTGGAGGTAGAGGGTCATGTTTCCGAACTTGATCGGAACGTTGCGGGCGATGCCTAGAGAGCTGGAAACTTGGCGATTGGCGCTCTGAAGGCGGATTTTGACGTCCGGCGAATACGCGAGCTCGAGGAAGTGGCAGACGTCTTCCGACATGGCGATGACTTGCGATCCAGGATCGAGCAGGCACTCGATCGCGGCGCGACCAGCGACCAATCCATCGATCGATCGGAGGGCGATGGAATCGTGGGCCACGGTGAGCATCTCGGGATCGGGACACTCGCCTGGTCGCAGATCGTTGAGGTACATCTCAATCGGGTCGGACATGTACAGCGAGCAATCGCGTGGCTGCAGCGACCAGAGTTGCTCCTTCGATGCTTTGCGGGGGTCGGGGGCGTACTTCGCAAAGGTGCGCTCTTCGACTTGGTTGATCGCCGCTGCGGGGGAGACGATCTCTTCGTCGGGGACTTCTTCGATGGTGACGCGACGGTAGGCGGCTGTCTGGACTGCGGGGACGACAACTTGCTCATTGACCGCGCGGCGAGGGGTGACTGCGTCGCGGTACTTGGCGCGGACTTCGGGAGCGAGCAACAAGAGCTCTTCCGGCGTGATGGTGATCTTGGAGTCCTTCATCGCTCGGACGAAGACCTCCTCTGCGATCTCCGATCGATGAACCGGAGGCAAGTTGCGGCACTGGGGCTCGCGGGGGTTCGCCTTCGGAGGGTCGGCTGGGACAGTCTTGGGGTTGACAGGAGCGTCGGTCGCGTCGCGCGCACCGCGGAAAGGATGCGCTTGAACTGGCGCCGGTGGGTCGGAAGACCTCGCCGACTGATCGGAAGCTCCTGGGGCGACCTCTGCTGGCTTGGGCCTAGGGCGACGCGTGATCTCTACTCCGTCGAAGACTTGCGCGTTGGTCGCAGCGGTGCGATCACCGCGGAGCTGAGCGAGCTCGGCCTCGAGCGTGGCGATGCGATCGGAAGTCGAGAGGGTGAAGACTTGGAGGGGCTCCTCCGGGACTACGCCGACGAACAGCTGAGCTGCCGGGAGCGCAGCTGCATTGCGACGGTGCCACTCTCGAACGCGATCGCGTAAGAAGTCGCCGGTGATGCGACTAGGCACGAAGGTACCGTTGGGCAAGGTAACCCTCCCGTCTGCGTTCCGAGCGACTATGCCCGCTCGGATGTCTTCTTCGACTGCGGGGCACGCGGAGATGCGATGGTCCGCTGAGCCATCGTACAGGCATCGGCCTGCGAGGCGCTGGAGGTTCGCGTTGGGCACAGCGACTGCGGGGGCTGCCGCGACCGCTGGGACTGCGACTGCGATCGGAGGTGCCGCAGCGTACTGCGCTGCGCCTGGAAGTGCGCCGCCGCCTTGCATGAGTGTGCGGACGAACGACGCGATGATGTCTTCCGCCTTGACCGCGGTAGCTGGGGGTGGCGATCGCGCTGTCGACGTGGTCGCTGCGACGGTCGTGGTCGTCGACGTTGCTCCGCGAACGTCCCTGCAGGCTGCTTGAAGCACGAACTGAGCCGCGCTGTTGACGTCGGCGACTTCGTAAGAGTCGTCGGGGGCGACGTCGGGCTTCTTGACCTGTAGTCGGGCCTCGATGCGCGGCCAGAGGTAATCGGGGACGCCTCGCGGAAAGTCGCTCTTCTGCTGCATGTTGGAGTACCGGCCCTTCCGAACGAGGAAGCCGGAGATCGCTAAGAAATCGCGGTGGTATGCGGCGAACTCATCGAGCGACAGCGTCAAGCTGCCGCGGGTGTCGGCGATGAGGGTCTCGAGGTCGGTGGTCGAGTACGTGCGATCCCCGTCAGCGCCGGGGTAGAGCTTCTTGATCGCAGTTTTGAACGGGTCCCAAGCACCAGCGTACTCGGGCAGCGACTCGAACAGGTCGGCGACCTCGATCGGAACATAGCGCATGGTCCAATCCTTCTTCTGCTGGTCGGTCGTCTGATTGGCGGCCGTGCAGAGCGTCTCGAGGTCGTCGAAGAACCTCCTAATGGATCGCGGATTTTCCGGATCGAAGACCGGCGCAGTCTTCGAACCGCGGGGGGGCATGGGAGTGGCCATCGGAGGTATAGCGACGGGTGGTACGTTTGCGATTGGTCGGGAGGGTAGTGCGATCTGGGTTGCGACTGGGATAGTCGCGGGAGTCGGCGATGGGGGAGTGATCGGAGTCGGAGGATGAGAAGGTCGCGGTGGCGTTGGTGGAGTCAAAGGCGATGGCGCAGGAGAGGGTGTTCGGAACCCTCCAGGGATGTGCGGGTGATCGAGGACTTCGAAAGACTCACTTCCGGAGGTGGTCGGAAGGTTGTTGTGAGTCGCTTCGGGGCTGGGAACCTCCTCGAAGAGGTCGTCGATGAGCGAAGCGTCGTCGGGGATCGATGGGGGAGGTACGACGAAGCGTTGGCGGACTTCGTCGGCGAAGGCTGAAGCGCGGGTGTAGGGTCGAGCGGCGAAGGGAGAAGGCGCTGGGGCCTGTTTCGGAGGAATCCTGACTGAAACCCTCGCGGTGGGCTCCAAAAGTGATGGACACTACCAGATAATAGGGTGGTACGCAGTAGAATAGACACAAACCCTAAATGGCAGCGGTGGTGTCGTGTATCGTTGTGCGAGCGAGCGTCAGGGGTCCCGGAACAGACGTAGACCGTCTCCGATCAAGCACAAAGTGCTCCGATCGAAAGCGCGCAGTCGGAAAGGCGTCCGCGACTGGCGTACGTGCTCCGACTGGTCGGAAGACGAGTCGACGATGAGCGACGGCGAAGAGCGGCGACGCGACTGCGATCGCTGACTCGGACGAAGGGGCGACGATGGAACAAGATGAGAGCGATGAGATAAGGGCGAGATCGGAAGACAAAGGCGATATCGAAGGCAAAGGCAAAGGCGCGAGAGCAGTCAACCGATTGTTGACTACTATACGATACGATGGCGAAGGCAGCACACGAATTGTGCTTTGAGCGACGAGGGGGGAACGAAACTTGCATTGCAGTGAGTATGCGACGACTATTTATACGTTTCCGACGAGTACAGTACGAGTGCGATCGGAACAATGCTAATTGGTCGGAAAACAAAGAGAAAGATAGCGGCGCCGTCGCGTATGGTGAGTACAATAGTCGGAGGTCATGCGACGGTCAGACGACGAGGAGAGGGTCGGGCGACGATGTCGAGCGAACGATCAGCGCTGTCACAGAACAAGGGAGTGGGCGTGGGAAACGATCCGCCCTGTCGTCGACTGTGGGAAATAGCGTCGGGGACGGCGGGAATGGACAATGCGGGACGAGCGGGGGCGCGATAACGGTGGTCGGGTGACGTGGACACGAGGCGATGGCTTCCGATCGCGACTGATCGGAAGACGATAGTTCCGACTGGTCGCAGCGACTGAGTTGCGAATCGTTCGCAAGGCGCTCAGCCACTACGCTACGGGTCGGAAACGTGTGTCGATAGAGGGGGCGTGGAGGGGTCGTGAATCCGCTAAGTCGTAGGCGCTGGGTCGGAGGGCGATCGCGTGACTGGTCGATGGTCGGGGACAATAGTCGCAAGGACAATGGGCGACTGGGGAGGTACTCGAAATGGCGTGGGAGCGTCGGAGGGTCGTAGCGCCGGGCGTGGCTGTCGTGCGAGTGGGCTGTGCGATTCTGATGGAAATCTGATGGAGTCGTGACGGCGTGGGAAATGCTGTGCTCGCAGGTGTGGCGCGGTGCTCTAAGTCGTAAGCGCTGGGTCGGGCGCCTAGTGCGACGAGCGTGGGAGTCGCGGACGGGTTCCGACTGTAGCGCGACAAGGCTGAGGTCACGTGACCGAGGACTTGGTCGAAAATGCGAAAAGACAGTCGCTATCCCCTCCCAGCGCGGGACGGGGCTTGTCAACGCACATTGGTCCGAGGCGGGGAAAGTGCCATTCACACACGCAGTGCTGTGACCCTCGAACGCATTGACTGTGTTGCTTCCCGTGTGGATGGCGAGACTCAACTGGAAGATCGCAGCATCACAGTCAAGGGTTATCTCCGTGACATGCACTTTGCCGAAGGTGCAATGAAGAAGGCGTATATCGTGAGCATTTGCTTTGTTACTTTCAATCTGCATCTGCTAACGTGACTGAATTGCATACATGACTCCAACCTCTGAGCCTTTGTCTGTTGTGAATTGAACTGGAATGCCTAAAGGAGAAGGAAGATGACATGTGAGCAAAGCCAAGCAGCTGAAGGGATGTGATACAAACCCTTATACTGCTCAACCAGATCAAGATAGAGGTGCCCAAGTGCTTCTTGAGAGCGACTGTCAGGTATAACCTGCAACAGCAGTACATAGGACGAAAATTTGTCCTTGATTCCATAGATCGGCAAACCGATTCCTCCCATACGAAGTGCCTGCTCAGCCAATTTTTCATGGCCATCTCCTGAAATCTCACGAAATGGCCCAGCTGAAGTGAGAGGTGTGCGCACGACAGTGGGACCCTTGGCAGGATTGCGTGCAGCAAACCCTTCAGGATAGTGATCAAGCATGATTTGGCGCACTGTATCTCTAATCCGTTGAGATAAGTAACATGCTCGACACTTTTATGACATGCGCACGCACCGGGCAATTGGAATTCCCTGGTCTCTCAGCCTGTCCTTGATAAATCGGGGTCCATTCGCTGCCATTCCGAATGCTCCACCCTTGTCGACTTGATCGAGGACAGCCTGCGTTGAAACCTCAACAGGGAGAGGCTTTCTCACAGACGGAATGTCGAGGCGTTTCTCTAAGATGTTCAAAGACGTCCTTCTATTGTCTCAATGGGTTAAGATTTCAATCTCGGAGCATGATGGCGCTGGACGTACTTGATTGACAGATCATGGTCTTTTATAAGCCTTGCTTAACCTCTGGTCTCGTGTCAAGCCCAGACGTTGGTATTCAAGAAGTGACGCGCGAAGCTGCTCGTCGGGAGGATCTGATGAATGACGAGCTGAAGACGCGGAGCGAAAACATATATGGGAAACACGCACAGTCCTTTGCTCCATGACCGTTCTTGCCCGACGGATTGGGCATGACGGCTCGGAGTCCTGCACACCAATAAGGAGCAGGTGTAACTGGGCAGGAGGGTGAGCAGACGACGGGGAAAAGCTGGATCTTATACGCGCATTGAAAAGCTCGATCGCTCTTCAAGCAACGTCATCGGCTAACCAACGTGCTGCAAGGTGATGATAAGCAGTGTTGCGCCCGCTGCTTTGCAGTAAAGATCTGTGCTTGACAGAGTAGCAGACAGGCTGCAAAATATCATTGCGTGTACTGAGTGTTATGTGCAAGATCTACGGCAAGTACGTGCTACTAACATGTCCCGTCGAGCTGCTCTGCTGCCGCCACGTTGCCTGCGCCGCGGCCGGGTGCTGTGTTGTGGCGCTGAGATGCGGCATGCTTGATAATGGCAAGGGGAACCTCCACACCATTTGGGGAAAAGGTAGCGCACTTGAGCGACTTCATGTGATGTGTACATATGCTGTGGTAGTAGGGGAAGACGACGAGTAGACTGTGGTAGACCGCAGACGCAAGTGTGCTGGAAGCGGACCGACGGAGCCGGTGCCGGTGATAGCCGAAGTCCAGCCGGCCGCATCAAAACGAACCTCGGTCGTCCCGTGCACGACAGACGGCGACGGCGATCTTTGTCTTCGCATCCATGCCATTCCCCACATAAACCCACGCGGGCCACACGACAATGTCGGACTCGAGCGCTCCTTCCTCCCCCACAATGGCCCCCGGGCCCATGCCCCTCCCCAAGAAGTGGGACGACAAGCGGCTGCTCAGATCAGAGCCCTTCCTCTCCAAATTCGCCGCATGGGAGCTCAACCAGTCAAGGCCGAGACGTGGTTGCGAAACAATCTCCAACATCGCAATTGCAGTCAATAAAAGTCTCCATGTGGTATGTCATGACCGTGTTTTTACTTCCGATGCGCCGAGCGAGTAATACGTTCCTATCCTATCCCCAGCGCTCCGTAGCGCTCGCCTGGCTGCGTATCGTGTTCTCCGCTGACTCGCAAAAGGAATGCCCTGCAATTCAAGCCAAGGCGCGCGCTGTCATCTACGACAAGGCGGGTTGCGAGCTCTTCGTGAAGCTGGAAGCTCAAGCAGGGGCACCGCAACGCCGCGTTTGCATCCCTTGTCTCAGAGAGGGCGAGTCGGGGATATAGCTTCTGGATCCTTGAGTCGAGTGCGGAGGCGAATTTTCCTGTTCGAGAGGCGGAGGTGGATGAAGGTGAGTCTGCATGGTCCCCTACGTTTGTCGCTGCGTATGTACGTCTTTCACCTCATGCGCAGAACCCACGGATGCTAGGGCTGCGCTGCTGAAAAGGAAGGCGTCCGATCCGGATTCCAAAGGCAAAGCTGTCGGTGCAAAGAAGTCGCGCCTGAGCACTTCTTCGACCTCGCGTGCGTCTACGGATGCTGAGGTAGCGTACCCCTCCACTTCCGGAGCGCAAAACGAAGACATCACGCTGTCGAAAAAGATGACAGGCGCGTCGTAGAGTGCTATTTCTCGACCGTCGATGGCATAACTGATTGTTTCGACGTGCAGATCTCTACAAGCCCATAAATGACGCCGAGTGTGGTATGCTCACGTCGCGTGCGTCCAATGGCCTGCTACACTCTTGTGGCATAATCCCGGCAAGGCGTACGTTTGCTTGCCCTGACCATCGGTTGGCGACATTTGACCATGTCGTTCAAATAGCTCTCAGCCTCAGCCAGGTGAACGTAGTGTTCATTGCCAACAATGCTTCCAAGTTTGAAGAGTTACAAAACGACCCGAGCGTCAACATTAGTTTCTTCGACACTTTGTCCTCTCGTTGGGTGAGCTTCGCCGGGCGTGCCAATATCATCACGGACAGGGCCGTCATCAAGCAGCACTGGAGCTCCAAGTACGTTGGCCCTGGCATTATATCGTCGTGTTCCCAAACTGAACATAGCATCTCAGAATCGCCGCGTACTTTGGCGACCTCGGCGACGAGTGCCTCGTCGCAATTGAGGTCATACCGGACGAGATACGCTACTGGCCCGGCTGCCGTTACAACAACAGGCAGACAGGGACCGGCTATACAAACTCTTCCTCTCGGACTCGCACACTAGGGTCGCTGCTGGCTATGTGCTAGAGGCCTTCGCTCACGACATGCTGAGCCAGGGTGGAGTGTGGGAGGTGTGGCCGATGAAGAGGGACTTGGCTCTGACACACTACCATTGGAAGTCGGACCCCAGTGACCGGCTTCCCGAGAAAGCATTGTATCTGAGGCTCGCCAACCCCGATGATCAATATGTTGATGTCAAGACGTCTACGAAACGACCGTCACGCGGGAACATCGCCCCGTTTCAAATCATAACTTATGCTCCTGACGACAATCCGAAGCTCTCGGTACGTACATATTATCGTACGCAATCATCCTCTGCAGCGACATTCGACTCGTTCGTGTATGACCCTCCCTCCAAAATGGCCACCATTTTCCAGGTGACAGTCGGAAATTTACACGATGTTAAAGCAGAAGGCCTACGATGGTTGGAGGGCCTTGGCGTCAGGCGTATCCGCGTCATTGCTGTCACCGCCGATGGTGCACCTGTCGACTTCATAGTCAAGCTTGACCAAGCAGAGAATCCGATCGATATTGAGGCAATGATGACGGAGGTATGGGTGCTGTCGGTGAAGTCGCTCTTGCAGGAGTAAGTGTCCAGGTGGTAGTCGCCAACCACGCGAGGTGTACATATCTCATTTTCTTGTCAGAAAGCAGAATCTCGAACTTGAATCATGTGTATAGTACGCACGGCGCACAATGTGTGCACAAGTCTTCCTCCTTTTATACACGAGCTACCGTGACCTTCTCATCAGACACCGTACGACACCGACACTTAATGACTTATGTGCGATACGCAATGAATCATAGGCACCCTGTAGCGGGCCCTGCCGCGATGCCGCCCCACGCAATTCTTCGCAGTTATGGTGTACACAGTAAGTTATCTGATCTGTGCAGTGTCATGAAGTGGGACGGCGTGTGTGTAACTACGTGGGGGAAAGGTACTGAGTAGCGGGCCCTGCGGCGAAGCGGCTCTAGTGGCAATTATAAAGCTATACTTACAATTGGCCGCAATGCCGAGCACAGGCAGCTCGCTGACGCCAGCTTAGCCAAAAGCTAACGAACTATCTGCATCCTCCCGTCAGCGGCGGCGGTCAGCTACTACCCGCCTGTATCATACAAGAGCGACTCACCATGGGCGACACCACTACTTCTTGACAAAAGCGCTTTCTTCCCATCCATCACAGGCTGGATGCTCTCAGCAGCGTTGCCTCGTCCTTGCTATTAGTATTCGTCAAGTCGTTGAAGTTCGTAGCCTTCGCGGCGGCATGCCGCGCCGGTGCTTGCGGTCCCGGAGTTGTGGCAGGAGCGCTGAGTAAGCGGCGTGCGCGCGGTGCCGGTGGCTCCGACTCGGACTACGACATCGTCCTAGTATCTCGTTCAACTCAGAATCCAACAGTGCCCGCACCACGCCAATCTACACCCATATCTGCACGCGGATCACTCAACAATATTGGCCCCGGTCGCGTCGAGACACAGCGAGATGGCCTCATGAGCGACCACCCCAGCCTCCCAATCGTTGACCTCGACTCTTTGCTGGATGCTGTTTTGCCCGACATCAGTTCCCATGTCGAGGCAGTCTGTGACAAACTCTCGACCGAAGAGGTCAACGCCTACGACACGAACACGAATAGATGGACGGCGATCGGCCAGAAGAACCCTGCTGCGCGGTCGGAGGTGGAGGGCGACGTTTTTCAGTTTGTGGGAGCCATATGGAATGCGACAATGAAGGCCTTACCCACAGAACTCACAATTAATGTGGACCTCACCGTCGACGGTAACAAGACGCCGGAGACTATCGTACCGAATACAGGCAGGCCAGATGGAGGAGGCTTCCTTCGCGGCGAACAGGCTGGCGTCGAACAGTATAGCTTTTTGCAGATGTTCTTGACCTTAGAGTTCAAAAAGAAGGACACGCCGAATGGCAGGATTGACGTGAGCACCATTGGGCTTTATTTCACGCTCGCACTGAAAGCAATCATTCAAGGACGGGCGCAAGATCATGTGGGCCATACATCATCTACTGCGTAACGATGCGCGCCGTCGATTCGCCTTTGGCCTGTCGATCGAGAACACCGCCGCCCGGTTCTGGTTCAGCGACCGTCAAAGCGCTGTGGTGTCAACTGAGTTCGACATCAACGAGGTACTCAACTCATTGCCGTCACTCTCTTGTCTCTGATGAAATATATGCAGGATTGGAAGAAGCTCGTGCGCATCTTCGTCGCGATCGGTACGGCGAGCATGCTGGATCTCGGCTATGATGCAACCGTCCGCCTTCATTCCTTGGAGTCTACCGGCCCTGTCTATGACTACGACGTCTACGGCTCGAACTATAACAAACGGACGTTTCGCACTGTCAAAGTGCTATCCGACGTCGGCAGGAACTTGCTGAACGGCCGCGGTTGCCTGGTTGAAGTGGTCCGCGAGGTCATAGACGGCCAGATGAAGGGCAGAGAGATGGCTTTGAAAGATGTCTGGATGAATGCTGACCGCGTTCCCGAGCATACGCACCTCCAAAACATTCGCGGATCGCTTTTGGACAAAGACCGGATGAATGACTTGCGACACTTCCTCACCTGCGAAACTGCCGGATGGGTACCCGTCAGTGACGCTCACGTTCAGACCGTTGACAACACCTACGAAACCATTCGCCGTCGCCTCAACTTTGTAGTCCAGGGCGTGTGCGAACTCATTCTGCCAGTCGGCCAAACCACCTCAACCTCGACCTCGACCCCGGGCTCGATCGGTGCTACGCCCACAGCTCCACCTCCGTTCCTTCGCGGTCATCGCAATATCAGTCAAGTGAACTCTTATCCCCGCGCGCACTATCGCATTGTCTTTAAAGAAGTC
Source organism: Auriscalpium microsporum (assembly GCA_019914985.1). Classification (NCBI taxonomy): domain Eukaryota; kingdom Fungi; phylum Basidiomycota; class Agaricomycetes; order Russulales; family Auriscalpiaceae; genus Auriscalpium; species Auriscalpium microsporum. Next base: position 638,262 of record JAHLMG010000013.1, on the reverse strand, counting down.
GGAGAGTCCCTGTACGAGAAGACATCATATCTTACCGTATTCTCTACCTTACGGGATGCACTTACTGGTAAGTCAAGACCACTCTTGTGAAAACCCATGCTAACAAATTGCACTGCTAGGTCTCGGTGTCATGCATGAGCTTGGCTATCTGCACCGAGATGTGAGCGCAAACAACATCCTGCGCGTCCATCGTCCGGGTGATAGAGAAGTCGGGGTTATCATGGACATGGAGTACTGCATCAAGATTGGAAGCAAACCAGTAGGCCATGACACTCGAACGGTGAGCGCGTACCTCTTCGGGTCCAACTTCTTCCGGGCTGATTGGCATGCTGAATAGGGCACTATGCAATTTATGGCTACGGAAGTGGCCTCAGGAGAGTACGACACAAGTGGGAGAACTGTCGAAGAAGCCATTGTGCTCCCGCCCTTTCAACAACACGTCTTCCACGACGTTGAACCTGTCTGGTGGATAGCACTATGGTACATGTTGTGCTATATCCCGTCAAATTCCTCCGAGTCCTACACACACGGCCATCATCAGTTCTATGATTCGCTATTCTCCACAAAGGCCACATCTCGCGATCGCTATTGGAGCCGATCGGTTACCCTCTATTCAAAATTGGCACTCCTGCACGTGGCTGTGCATCCGGATCTGACTGCTATTCTCTGCAAATGGCAGGAGCAGATCCTCAAGCAGAAGCACACTGCCTACCAGGCTTCGATGCAGAATGTCGACATCTGTAACGAGTCTCCGACTCTCGTGAGCTATGGCCTGGCGCAGCTAGAGTCGATGATCGAGAAGGCCTCGGCCTCAGATCTCCTGCGAAACACGACCAAGCAACTGCCTCCGGAGACGCGTCCATTGCCGGCGGTCCGCGAGGGGGGCGAGGCAATGAATGTCGATGAAGCCTGAAACTCCCGTGCGTGATGAGTCCCGAGTTTGACTTAAACGCCTGCTGACGGATATCGGTCGCAGTTTCGTACCAGGGTATTCGCAAGAGTTGTGAGTAGTATACGCGCGCGTCCACTGTCACTGTGCATGTAAAATACGGACGTCTGTGCGTCCAGGTGGTGGCATCGATAAATGGCACTCTAAATGGCACTCTTCTCCGTTCTTGAATCAGAGGACGTCCTGTGGCCGCGATGTAAAGTTAGGGCGGACAGCGCGCCGTGAAAGGCACTGCCTGCCAGTGGATTCTTGAGACGAGGGCGGACACGCTTTTGAGAGGGTTACTCCGAAGGAATGCATGAAGCTCGATATTCAATGTTCAACTCGCACAAAGACAAAAGGCCTTGCTTCGCCGAACTCGTCAAGTACAAATGGCTGGTGGCACGCCTCTGCAAGGATGATTCAGTAGCAATCCTAGAGGTGCACACGGATACATACCGAGGACCACCGCTCCCTTCTCTCCGCATAATATTTTCCGAAGTGTTGTTGCTTCATAGTCTATAGATCGACAAGCTCCCTCCGAGTCCATTTGGCTTGCTCTGAGTCGATGTGTCGTTAGCCTCGGAGCGCTTCATCTCGACCTTAACGGACACGTTGGTGTCGGAGCGGGGGTCAGTGGCCGCCGGCCGGGCTTTCAGCAGCCTGGGCCGGTGAGGCACTGGAGCATCCGAGAAGAGAAGTCGGCGACTCCTCGTCAACTTAGAGACGCACCTAAGGCGGATGTGCCCCGCGGGGGATCCATATCTGACGAGACGTGGTCGCTCTCAGCGAGCGATGAGTTGTGTTTGTGTACTTGGTGTCAGTACGGGTTTTTATGTCGTGGTTCAACGTGGGGACGGTAGTCCCGTGGCGGTAAGAGCAGGTTCATCAAGCTGTCATGGTTGCGGGAGGGAGATCGTTGTAATCGCCAGAGGGAGAGACACTTGCAGCAGCACGTGAAGCACCATGCATAGCATCGAGAGCAAGTCGGTACAGTTGAGTATCCTCAGAATTCGATTCAGATGCAATCCGAGAGGTAGATTGTGGCACGGGCCCGGGTGGTGTCTTTGGCGACCTGGGCATATGTCTTGCCGTTCAGAAACAATTAATCAAGGTGGTATCTGGGTCCCACCAGCGACAAAGATCTCCTGCTTCTTGCTTCTGCGCCCCATCGTCTGTGCTCAGTACGCGAGCAGGCAAAGGTTGACCAAGTGAACTGGCGCCGGGCCGCCAAACACTCGTCACGAGATCGCGAGAAAGCCAGCACAACTGACGTCGGCGGGTGAACGCTGAATCGTCTTCATCTTACCGTTTGTCCCAGGTTTGTCCTCATGGCAGCAGCCTCAGACGACAAAGGTTCTCTACTCTCCTGGCTCGTCGATGCTAGACTCATTTTTTTATGATCTAAGATTTTGACGATCTCCACGTGTATACAACTCTCCACACAGCCTGGTGGGGCCGCAGACTGGAGGATGTCTTTCACGAGGTCCCGGTCGTCCGCATGCGCCCCAAAGATGCAATGGACGTCGACGACAGTCTTAAAAAATGTCTTATCATGAGGCTCCCCTTACCCTTCTTGCCCGGAATCGACACTATCCTCATCAGGCCCGAGTATCTTGAGGCGGCCTATGAGGTGACGAACCACTCGGAGCGCGGTCAACAGCCTCCCTCCAAGCCTGTCGCTGAGGTGGACGATGAGACAGCACTCGAGGAGCCATTCGAGTCGCCCACTTGGAGCGCCCTCGAAGAGCTCTTCGAGCGCGTTAAAAAGACCGAGTCTGTCAGAGGGGGCTTCATCCTGACCGGCCATCCAGGCATCGGTGGGTCTAGCCATAAAATTTTCAGACATGGCACTCATTACTCTGCGCAGGAAAAACGCTGTGCCTGTATTTCCTTCTTTGCCTCCGTCTCCTCGCCGAGCAGTCGACCTTGTTCCAAAAGACTGCCGCTTGCTTTTTCCGATCTCGCAATACTGGCGTCACTCGGATCAACTTCTCGGACAACCCTAATCTATTCAATCTGCCTCTCGGGACTTGGATTCTCGTCGATTCTAACAGGACAGTCAAGGATGTCGATGAGCGCCTGACGGATTCCGAGGGCTTTATCGTTCAAGCATGTTCACCCAGGATAGAGCGGATGGAGTGGAAAAGCAAAGTTCCCGTCACGACCTTTGTCATGAGGCCATGGTCGTTGGCAGAATTGATTGTAGGGTACGATTCCGCACTTCAATACGTGCTAACAATGTTGATGAATGCATCAGACAAACATGCATCAAGGCCCAGCTGCGGACTTCTGAGGCAACGATCGAGGACTTCGCTCGCAAATACCTGCCGTCCGCCCGTATCGTATACGAGCGATCGAAGCGAGCTTCCAACTACGAAGAGGACCTGGTTGTTAACGTCGCACACTTGAAACTGAAGATTCTCGAAGACGCCATCACCAATGCCCGCGCACTGCAATTACCCGAAAAGGCCAGTGCTTTTATCCTTATCAAACCGGGTGCGACCCGTGGCGTGGCCGCTGCTAGCGTTCCAACCGCTCACATCGTCCGCACCCTGTTGGGTCGCACCTTTAGCTCACGCGCACGGTTCGGAGTCGGTTTAAGGAGCGAGAGTGTCATGTCCATTGTACTACTGGCAGAGCAGATGGCATCATTTGACTCTGTTCATGTTTCTGTCAAGTCTGCGATGCTCGACGGCCCCCGCGAGACCATTTCCGTGCATGCGTCATGGTCATATACATACCCAATGAGGCGCAGCCACAGATGATCGATGACCTGTTCCAACATGCCCCTCTGGTCCTTCATCCCATCTTCGCCACAGGCCACCAATTTGTCCATAGGCTCGTATATCCCCATTGCCAGTGCCAGTGATAATACAAAGAGCAGTATGAGCGCGCGAAATGTCAAGTGAGAGCTTCCACCGAGGGCGCTTACATCCCGGCTGCGACAGCGACGGCGATCTTTGTCTTCGCATCCATGCCATTCCCCACATAAACCCACGCGGGCCACACGGCAATGTCGGACTCGAGCGCTCCCTCCTCCCCCACAATGGCCCCCGGGCCCATGCCCCTCCCCAAAAAGTGGGACGACAGGCAGCTGCTCAGATCAGAGCCCTTCCTCTCCAAATTCGCCGCATGGGAGCTCAACCAGTCCAGACCTCGACGCGGTGGCGGTACCATTTCCAACATCGCAAATGCGGTCAATGAGGATTTCGTCGCGGTATGTCATGACCGCGCTTGGCTTCCGCTGCGCTGAGCGAGTAATACGTTTGAATACCCCAGCGCTCCGCAGCGCTCGCCTGGCTGCGAATCGCGTTCTCCGCGGACACGCAGAAGGAACGCCCCGCGATCCAAGCTAAGGCGCGCTCTGTCGTCTACGACAAGGCGGGTTGCGAGCTCTTCGTGAAGGTGTTCTGGAAGCTCCAGCAGGGGGACCGCAACGCCGCGTTTGCGTTACTTGTCTCAGAGAGGGCGAGTCGGGGATATAGCTTCTGGATCCGTCAGTCGGATGCGGAGACGGTAGTTGCGGTGCGAGAGGCGGAGGTGCCGGTGTGGACAGATGAAGGTGAGCTCGCATGGTCCGCCATGATTATCGCTGCTTATTTACGTCTTTCACCTCATGTGCAGGGCCCACGGATGCTCAGGGTGCGCTGCTGAAGAGGAAGACTTCCACCTCCAAAAGCCAAAATGTCGGTGCTAAGAAGCCGCGCTTGAGCAAGAAGCGCAAGAACTTGAAGGTCGCGTCTGCGGAGGTCACAGGCGGCGAGCTGCTGGCTGCTACTACAGGGCCGCCTATCGAAGGGTTGCCATCGCCGGCTGCTGAACTCGATAGCATCTCCGTCGACGTGCTCGCAGCCGACGGTGCGAAGTCGAAAGCCAAGTCAAAGGGATCCAAGAAGAAGAAGGAGGAGAAGAAGTGCGAGGATGTCAACAGTGACCCTTCTCCTGCTGTATCGATTCAGAACGATGCTTCAGGTGAGCTGCGATTTTTTCCCCCCATATATATGCGCTCACGTAGCCGACATATGCGCTTCAGTGACCCAACCTACTGTCGGAGCGTCTGAGGATATCGCCCAACCTCCTGCTCCAAAGCCAAAGATGACCAAAAAGCCCCACCTCTCGGATTATACACGCTTTTCTGACAGCTCTCGCGTCCCCAGTCCAGCGACTTTTGATGCCATGGAGATCGACACAGATTCCCGCGGCGCAGTCGAAGACGCTGATTTAGTTGTCCCACTCGTTAAAGCTGCAACTACACGTACGGCTGCCGTCCTACCGATCATGGATGATCATATCTCCGAAAGCGGATTAAAGAATGCTTCGCATCGTGTTAGGCCTGCTAATGGTGCTATGGATATCCCCATTCCGTTCACCGGCGACAAGGTCAGATCCGTGAAGGGCAAGGACGTGCGCAAGCCCAAGGTTAAACACCAAGCGACCACAGAACCGCCAGCGAAGCGCCAGCGCACAGCGAAGGGTGCAATGTCTGTGGCATCGGAGAGTGGCTTACCGCCGCCTGCGGTCGAGATGTCGCATGGGCCGATGCCAGTGTTGGCTATGCGCAGCATATGCGACCAGGTGCCACCGGCCGGAACTACGCGCCACACTTCTGAGATGCCCACTATGCCTACCTCCCATCCAACGGCCGCAATGCCCACGCGGAAGCGTGCCAGCATCTCTTCCACGTCTCGTCCTTCCCTCGACGGCGGCACGCCTACTCCCCGGCCCAAGAAACGCCTTCCGAACTCCGCCAAATCACGCGTTCGAAGCCAGATTCCTGCGCCGGGCCTGACGGGCAGCGGGACCGTCGCAGAAATCGTGGCTACGATGAGCTCCGTGGGCGCCGGCGCGGCGGAATATCTCGCAAGTGGGCCTCCCGTGAGGAGGCAGCCTCAGCTTGATTTTGGCGAGGATGAGAGCCGTGCCTGGGAGGGGGAGGGCTTGGAAGGGGTGCATGAGGAGCAGGCCTGCCTTCCTACCTCGTCCACGAAGGGGTTGCCTGGAAGAGTGGACCACCATCTAGCCCCATTGAACAGGCCGCGGCTTGGTTTACGGAAGCCGCCCATTTGGGCGCAAGTAGGTCTCCCACCGTCTTTTGAACTCACTACCGTCTTGACAATCTTGCAGTCGCGGCAGGAAGTCTGCGAGACGCTCCATTTCTTCAAAAGCTATCAAGGCGGCGTTTACCACTTGCATGAGATCGTCAAGGGCTATCTTCTCAGCGCTTTCTCAGCGAGGTAAAGGTTTGCTATGGTGCGCCTCGCTGTCGTGCTCATTGTTTGCACAGTCGTGATGTCTTCGAACACGGCGGCAAGCTCATCATCTCTCACGGGTGCGTATGACTATGACGTCTCATTCAAATCTCGCTTGCTAACTTCAAGCGAAAGAGGCGGGAAGTCAGAAGCTGTCCACTCGAAACGCGGACAACTTGAGACGCACGCAGCCACAGACCAGCAGGCCGACGACCAGTCTGTGCGGGCACTTCGGAACACGCGCGCGCAAAAGCGGCCGGTTGTGCTGCTCGTGGACGATAAGTACGCGTTGTTCCCGTACGATCTCGCCGTGGAGGGATACACCTACGTGGTCTTGGGGTTGTACTGGATCACGGATGCGTGGGGTACGATTCCCTCCCCTTAAGCTGTTAAAGCGCGAGCTGACGCTAGGAGTTGATAGCGGAGCTGCAGGAGACGCCCAGCGGCCCTGTGAAGAGATGGAAATTTGCGTTTCAATGGTGCGAAAATCAGGGAGAGCCGTGGTGGTGTATCGATGCGCAGCCAGCTGCGGAGGCGCCATGCTCGTCCGTCGAAAAGTCCGAAGCGCGTGAGCAGGGCGTCACCACAATTGAATCCGCAGGCTACCTGCCCGATCTGTGCGCCTCTATCGATATATCTCCTTTGAACTTGGCTCATGGAACATTCGCAGTCCCATCGACGCCAGTTGTATTCAATGCAAGAAGACGTCTAGCCACGTCTACAGCGCAAGTTGGATATGTCTCACTCCCGACTGTCATGTGTTCTGGAAACTCGACGGAGACCGCAGCGCTGGCGATGACCTGACGTATGAGCCGGCCTTCCTTTGCCTCAGACCGCAGCCTATCAAGAATCTGAAAGAGTCTGTAATGCCGGCCCCGCTGCCGACTGCAAAGAATGGCGACGCAACAACGCAGCGCTTCACGAAGGGCATGCATTGTGTCAAGTGTGGGCGTCTTTCTAGCAGGTATGCGGTGACCGTGTCTGAATTGGGGGCGTTTGACGAGCTTTGGTATTAGGTTCAAGTGGGAACACTGGGAGTGCAAGACTTGTCAGGTAATTAGTAGACCTCCTCTCGAGGGATCGTTGCTGCATTCTCAGTCCATGCCATCGACAGACGGTTTATCAAGTACACAATCAGTTGCGTGATCCCAAAGACTTCTGGGTGCAGCGGAGGAATATACCATTCGAGACTTTCAAGATGGCTCGCGATGCAGGTATCTGAATTTCTTTCTTTTTCAACGCTTTCCTCGCCGCTCGTGCTGATGTGGTCTTCAGGCATCACGTGTAGAGCCAGGGCGATGCTTCCAACCAGGAGCGGACAGCCCGTCGATTCTCATACGTTCATACTCCCTTCCCCCGATGCCAAGTGCGTGCCCTTTTGACTCCCACAAATATTGCCATTGACGCTGAAGAACCAGGGGAGCCGAAGCTGGTCGCATACATCTCTTGAGACCACGTATTTTCGGCAACAAGGCGGCGGACGAGGTCTTTCGTTTGTATCAAGAGCAGGCTAGCAGTGGCGAAATTGAGTTCCGGCGTTGGCCGTTGCGAAATGTAAGTCCGTAGATCTTCGCTGACGTCAAAGCCGCTCTGACGTCCTGGTTCGTACAGCACAAGTGTAAGAACACCTGGCTTGCGAATAGCCAGATGCTGACACAGGCATTGTAGGTCGAGGACAGCTCCTCTCGAATTACTTCTCGCAAAACAGTACGTGTACAGCCTTTCTTACGATGACGCTCGCTCACCTTTTATACAGCCGGTGCTCCGTATCAGGTACCTCGCTACTCTCATCATGAGGTCATCTTCTGGTAACAACAATTCCTACCAGTATGTGGGAGGCTCCGATCGCACAGTCCCCTTGGATGCGTGCGCCTCTTGCGTGCGCGGCGCGCTCGACTTGATCAACGATCGCGTGTACGGGGCTCTCAATCGCGATGAACCTTTCAACGAAGTCCTCAGCGCTGCCTACATGGAGAAGCAGAAAATGGCGGTATGTCGCCAGTTTTCTTTAGGCGGCATTCGCTCCCTTTACCGAGCGACATAGTTCCACAGCGACAGCGAGCGCGGTCTTGGGCCTGTTGTGGCTTCGCTGTCACTCGGTTCTGTAGCTTACATACATTTCCGCCTGCACGCACGCTATACTCGGGATCTGGGGAATCGCAAGATCGCGCTCACGATCGCGCTCCAGCATGTTCGTGGATATAGCAATCCGCGAATTCGGGTTTTGCTAACGCACTCGCTCCCCAGGGCGACGTACTCGTCATGGAGGGAGCCGGTGTTCAGATCTACTACGAGTACGTCGTTTGGTTCGTCGGTCTTTGTAGGTCTGACGCGGCCATAGACACACGGTTGTCCCTATGAACTTCCGAATGGTCGCCACCGCGCGCTATATCTCTCCGGACAACGATACTTATTGATACTATGATGAAGCTGTAGCTTTCTTGCTTGTTCTGTCGCAGTCTTGCTATCGAGGGTTGTGCTTTATTTGTAACATATTGATGCGCAGAATTCAGGTCGTCCTGCGTGCATATATTGACTGTTGCCAGTGAGTTGCGACCATAGCTGTTGCCAGTGAGTTGCGACCATAGTTGCCAGTGAGTTGCGACCATATGATTCAAGAACTGAGAAGAGTGCCATTAATTGATCCCACCACCTGGACATACATGCGTCCGTATTTTACATGCACAGTGACAAGTGGACGCGCGCGTATACTACTCACAACTCTTGCGAATACCCTGGTACGAAACTGCGACTGACGCAATCGATATCCGTCAGCAGGCGTTAAGTCAAATTCGGGACTCATCACGCACGGGAGTTTCAGGCTTCATCGACATTCATTGCCTCGCCCCCCTCGCGGACCGCCGGCAATGGACGCGTCTCCGGAGGCAGTTGCTTGGTCGTGTTTCGCAGGAGATCTGAGGCCGAGGCCTTCTCGATCATCGACTCTAGCTGCGCCAGGCCATTGTTCACGAGAGTCGGAGACTCGTTACAGATGTCGACATTCTGCATCGAAGCCTGGTAGGCAGTGTGCTTCTGCTTGAGGATCTGCTCCTGCCAATCGCAGAGAATAGCAGTCAGATCCGGATGCACAGCGCATGCAGGAGTGCCAATTTTGAATAGAGGGCAATCGGGTCTATCCAATAGCGATCGCGAGATGTGGCCTTTGTGGAGAATAGCGAATCATAGAGCTGATGATGGCCGTGTGCGTAGGTACACGTTGACGGGATATAGCACAACATGTACCAAAGCGCTATCCACCAGACAGGTTCAACGTCGTGGAAGACGTGTTGTTGAAAGGGCGGGAGCACGATGGCTTCTCTGACAGATCTCCCAATTGTGTCGTACATTCCATTGGCCACTTCCGTAGCCATGAATTGCATAGTGCCCTATTCAGCATGCCAATCAGCCCGGAAGTTGGACCCGAAGAGGTACGCGCTCACCACTCGAGTGTCATGGCCTACTGGTTTGCTTCCAATTTTGATGCAGTAGTCCATGTCCATGATGACCCCGACCTCTTTCTGACCCGGACGGTAGACGCGTAGGATGTTGTCGGCGCTCACATCCCCATGCATAAGGCCGGACTCGTGCATTGCACCGAGACCTAGCAGTACATTTGTGTTACAGTGCGTTCCAAAAGAGTGGTCTTGACTACTTACCGACAAGGGCATCCCGTAGCGTAGAGAATACAGCACCGTAAGTGGCGTCTTTGTATAAGGGCAGTCCGACTTCTTCGAAAACAATGCGATGATGGCCGCGGGGATACGAGTTCACGAGTGGGATATTGCGACGACGGCGAAGAAAGGGAGGTGAAACCTCTGCGCCCAGGCTCGATGTTGGGACGGTACCGGTTTGGCCGAGCGGCAGGAGGTGGTTGAACGTGCCCTTCACGTCAAAGTTGCAGTCACGGCGAATGCTTTCGCGGGTGTGGTCCATGCGACCAACGGCAGAGGCAGAGAAACTGGCGGTTACTACCCATCCGGCAGTGGCGCAGGTAGGTAACGGTGGTTGTGGACGCGCAGACGACGTGCGCGGCCCTCTGAGCTCGCCGCGCCGATTATAGCTTACTCAGCAGGCCTTGCAGGAAAATGCTATACTTTCATCTTCTTTGTATGATAGCATTACAAATTGTCGATAGGAAGCTGGCCGAGCGCAGTGCACTAGGGCTCTACCAAGACATGATATGTTATTTTGTATGTCCGCGATGTAGGTACAGCTAGTGCTAGACCCACAATTGCGGTGTTTACTTACTACATGCGGATGGGATTGGTAGGAAGGACGCGAGAAGGGGAGGTGTCAAGCAGAATGAAGTAATGGACGAGTGGGTGGAGATGATCGGTGCATATATCTAGCAGGAGCCACACAGCGAAAAGACCAGCGAGGCAATCACAGAGAGCAATAAAGAAGACGTCAGGCGGCGTGTGTTAATCGACGTATTCAGTTCCAAGAGCGCGAGGTTAACGAGAATGGTCTTCGAACAGTTGCAGTTGTGTGCGCGCGGAGAGCTTGAGACAGCCAGACGTGTTGGCAAAGACATGCAGATAAGATCGACAAAAAAGAAGATGGAGAAGATTCAAGCCGAATATGGGGAGACAAAGGCGTCGAGGTCTTCAGCGTGTTTGTTGACCAAGACTCCGGGTATATCAATGCAGGGGTATATTTCAAGTCCAGGGCATTTGCAGGGAATCCAAAGGTATGTTGTGTGCGCGGGTATCAAAAGTAGAGGTATCCGGTATTGCGATTTGCATGTGCCATGTTGCTAACGTTGACCTGGGCCGCGCTGTCACATTTCAGAACATCGGGCAGAAAACGGGAATGCGGACGGCGAGAGCGACCCAACCGGCGAGCTCGGGCTCTTGGGTGCCCACGGCGTCGGGCTCGTCACTTCGTCTTCTTCGTCGTCCCAGACGGCACACCGCACGCCCGACGGCTTCGAGACCGGCGACGGGATCTTCGTGCCCGGATGGCACGGACGCCACCCGTCGCGCAGCGCATACGCACGGTACTCGACGGGCATAGGAAGGTGGTGCGCGAGCTCCTCGATGTGCACGCGCGGGAGCGGCGCGTGGCAGGACTTGAGCGCCTCGCGCACGAGCACGCCCGCGCGGAGGATCGGGCGCTGTCGGTCGGTCACCTTCGCGGAGGAGGAAGTCATGGGCGGCAAGTCGGAGGGCCAGGTGCCATCGTCGTTGTCATCATCATCAGAGGACCCGGGAGTCGCGGGAAGAGAAATCAAGGGAGCGTCTTTCGTTGTGAGAGACGCAGGCTGTCCAGTGGGGCTTGCACTGGACCAGATCTGGCTCTCCAGCTTCGACTCGAGGTGCTCCACATGCTCGCGCAGCGCGACAATGACCGCGTCCTTCTCGTCGGCCTGCTCTGAGAGCGCGCCTTGTCCGCGATGAGCTCGTCGAGCTGGCAAATGCGAGTGTCCGTCTTCTCGATGTACACCTCAAATTCGAGCTCTAGCGACGCCATGTCCTTCTCAAGGGCGACGAAGGCGGTATTCTGGATGTCGAGCAGGGACTGTTGATCCATGGACGTCACCTCGACAGATGCAAGCTGTGCAGAGAGTTCATACTGAGCGGTAGACGAGGCTTCAAGAGCAACCTCGAGGCGCTTGATTTCATCCTGCGCGTCCGCAGCTGCATGGATGGCCGCGTTCTTCTCGGTCGTCAGCGCAAGTTCGTCCTCCGCAGCGACAGAGAGGAGCAGATCCTTCTCGACTGCGGCCGCCTCAAGCAGGTCCTTGTGGTCGTCGGACTCCTTGATGAGCTCCATCAGAATGATTTCCTAATCAGTTGCCTTGGACTCGAGCGCAGCCTACTCCGTGGTGTGAGAGGCGATCGTCCCACGGAACTGCTCGACGAGAGCCTTGAGCTGGTCATTCTGAGAGACAGTCAGCGGGCACGCATACACCAAGGGCGGGTTGACTGACCTCCCTGGAAAACACCTTCTTGCCCACACCGATGGCCAAGCGCTCCTCGTTCGCAACGAGCATGGACAGCAAGATTTCCTTCTCGTCCTCGAGCACCTGGAGTTGCTCCTTCTGCGCGCCAGTCTCTTTGAGGAGTGCGACGAGCAAGTCGTCCTGATCTTGACCTTGGTCTCCAACTCCGCGACACGAGACTTCAAGACCCTGTTCTTGAACGAAGCAGGTTAGTGGATGGCAAAGAACATTCGATGAGATGCGCACTTTGATTCGCATCCCGCATCTGCTTCGCAGTCTCCGAGAGTTTCTTGAGGTGCGCGGCCTTCTCGGCGACGAGTTGGAAGGCGACTTCGTTCTCCGTGTTCGCGACGAGGAGATGCCCTGGCCTCATCGCGTTCGGCTTCCAATCTGGAGATGTCGCGGAGATGCTGAGGATGAGAACACGTTAGTTAAAAACACGGCAGAAAACAGAACGAGGCGCGCACCTCTGTGTGCATCTGCGCAATGTTGTCAGCCGCAGCTTCGAGAGACCCCTCAAGCTCAGAAATATGCGCCCGGAGCACACGCTCGATGGCGCCGCGTCCCGCGTCCTTTCTATGCGTAACAATCTTCTCCCGCTCGAGCTCCGCGATCCGAGCCTGAAGAGCCTTGTAGCGGGCATGGTGCGCAGAGATGGTGGCCTGCGCTTGCTCGAGGTTTGCAGAGATAACAGCGATCTGAGTGTGCTTGACTCGCTTTGCGTGCACTATTTCGGCCACGGAGATAGAACAGGACTTCTTGAGACGCTCTCGGCGCATGTCAGCGTATGTGATCTTGGGAGGGCCCGGTGGGAAGGCGGCTTCGGCCGCGTCTTGAACGACAGTGTAGTGAGCCTTCGCAAAGAAGAATATGAGGAAGATGGAGAGGACGATGATTGCGAAGGTGAGGGAATGTGGGATAGTTGTCGGGCGCCAGCTGTAGGCGAGGCGCACACCGCGCCGCGCATCGGTAAGAGAGAGAATGTTGAAGGAATGAGGTGCGATAGCGGGGCCATTGCAAATGAATGTGGGTGGGAACGACTTTGAGGTGCGCGATATGGTGGGAGTAGGAAGTAGAGTCGATCCTGGGGCTGTCAGTCAACAGCCCGCGAGCTTGTATGCCCATGTAAGGTGAGACACCGACCTGGTCGTCACTGCGCAGCGTTGAATGTTGGAATTGACGGAGAATGCCGACTTTGATGCGCTAGAATCGTTGTCTGGCGATGCATTGATATGAGCAGGCGGCCTGAGATATATGGGAGTATACCAGGAACTGCTAAGCGCTGAGCGCTGAGCTTTCGAGGCTTGCGATCCATTTGTCCCACTCCCAGGCCGCGGCAGCTTCGCTCACTTGTCGAACTGGTCCTGTGCGCGTCTGCGCCTGGAGTTCCTGCTGCTTCCGAGGACAGTTGCCGTTGTCGCGTCACTGGCACCGGCGGTCACCGCGAGCTGATAGCCCGCCTATGCCTGCAGAATAGCACTGGTGAATGACGTGTGCAGACAGCGACGCGACGGCGAATGTACGAAATGGCCTCAGAGATGATCGTTGAAGCTTGAAGACGAGAGCAAGATTTATGAGCGACATGTCGGGGGGGAGAAGGGGGAGCGCAGTTCCCAGGCTTCACTGAGCCCTCCGGAGACCTTCATGTGAACCACATTCGAATCTCAATGTTGAACGCTCTCCAGCAGTCCAGTGCGTCAACCTTCCGCAATTGTCAGACGGAGGATTTAGGCCAGACCATGCACGAGACGGAGATTCCATGCGGACGACCCAGCCCAACGTATTCTCGCAAGGTCATCGCAACCATCCTTCGGGCAGCAAATTTGCGGCTACGATGATGGAGAATATGAGCCAATCGTAGTCTCCCTGAGGCAGAGTAAGTAAACCGTGCCGAGAATGGAGGAGTAGCGAAGCTTGCGGTGAGCACTCCACTGGGAGCGTGATAACGTCAAGGCCGCAGGTGGTGCCGTAGATCATGTTCTGTGTGTAGGAGATGAGAGCGAGCCTAAGAGAATTTTGTGCCCAGGCGAGGCAGTCTTCCCGAGGGTATGTAGCTCGGATGTTCTGTGTTTGGTGAAGAGCGAGATCAGCTGCGCGCTTCAGCGACCCCGTCGAAGACATAGTACCCACACACCCGGAAGGCGTTTCTTGAGCGGGCGGACCTCATGGACGAGAGCTGAGCACTGAGAGTAGAGAGACTCAGGGAGCCGCGGTGACGGTGACTCTGAGGTAGTCTCCCTGAGGCAGAGTACACACATTCAACCTTCGCAGGCTCATCTTGAGGTCGACATCCGGACGATGCCGAAAAATCTTTGGACGCTACTACTACAGTAAGTACTGTTACACGGGTTCGTGTTCGCTTCTTCCTACTTCCCCTCACCATGCCTTTCGAAACATTTGCCAAAGATCGTCCCGCTCTTCCAACGTCTGTACAAATTCAAAAGAGGTCGCCGTATGCCGGGCATCCCCGGTCGAATCTATCGGATGAGTGCGTACCCAGACTCCGAGTCCACAGCTGTTACCAGGGCATACCGCCGCGAGTACAAGATGGTCAAGATAGAAAACCCACATCATGTCAAGAGCACAATGGCATGAGAAGGAAAGCCGTGGGCCGTCGCAATCGCAGTTGTTGCGTTCGCTCTGCTCTGCACCTTCGCACCCTGCCTGCCTGGCCCGCTCACGCCGCCGCCGCTGTTCCTCGGGGCGGAGGAGGCGCAGCTTGCTGCTTCAACGCTGACTACCAGAGCGGCGTCATGATGCCCGCGCCCCGCATCAAGGTCGCACTGTGCCCCGCCCCCGCTACATCGACAGCGCGCGATCCGCGTACCAAGCCACCCCGGCAGCCGCAAGCGCAAGCCCATCCCGAGCTGGGCGAATTGGACGTGTGCCGCTCCGAATTGAGGCTCCGATCGCACAGTCCCCTTGGATGCGTGCGTCTCTTGCGTGCGCGGCGCGCTCGACTTGATCAACGATCGCGTGTACGGGGCTCTCAATCGCGATGAACCTATCAACGAAGTCATCAGCGCTGCCTACATGGAGAAGCAGAAAATGGCGGTATGTCGCCAGTTTTCTTTAGGCGGCATTCGCTCCTTGACCGAGCGACATAGTTCCACAGCGACAGCGAGCGCGGTCTTGGGTCTGTTGTGGCTTCGCTGTCACTCGGTTCTGTAGCTTACATACATTTCCGCCTGCACGCACGCTATACTCGGGATCTGGGGAATCGCAAGATCGCGCTCACGATCGCGCTCCAGCATGTTCGTGGATATAGCCATCCGCGAATTCGGGTTTTGCTAACGCACTCGCTCCCCAGGGCGACGTACTCGTCATGGAGGGGGCCGGTGTACGAGTCTACTACGAGTACGTCGTTTGATTCGTCGGTCTTTGTAGGTCTGACGCGGCCCCAGACACACGGTTGTCCCTATGAACTTCCGAATGGTCGCCACCGCGCGCTATATCTCTCCGGACAACGATACTTATTGATGCTATGATGAAGCTGTAGCTTTCTTGCTTGTTCTGTCGCAGTCTTGCTATCGATGGTTGTGCTTTATTTGTAACATATTGATGCGCAGAATTCAGGTCGTCCTGCATGCATATCCTGACTGTTGCCAGTGGGTTGCGACCATGGGACGTCCTCTGATTCAAGAACTGAGAAGAGTGCCATTAATTGATCCCACCACCTGGACGTACATGCGTCCGTATTTTACATGCACAGTGACAGTGGACGCGCGCGTATACTACTCACAACTCTTGCGAATCCCCTGGTACGAAACTGCGACTGACGCAATCGATATCCGTCAGCAGGCGTTAAGTCAAATTCGGGACTCATCACGCACGGGAGTTTCAGGCTTCATCGACATTCATTGCCTCGCCCCCCTCGCGGACTGCCGGCAATGGACGCGTCTCCGGAGGCAGTTGCTTGGTCGTGTTTCGCAGGAGATCTGAGGCCGAGGCCTTCTCGATCATCGACTCTAGCTGCGCCAGGCCATAGCTCACGAGAGTCGGAGACTTGTCACAGATGTCGACATGCTTCATCGACGCCTTGTATGCATCGTG
Organism: Auriscalpium microsporum; assembly: GCA_019914985.1. NCBI lineage: Eukaryota > Fungi > Basidiomycota > Agaricomycetes > Russulales > Auriscalpiaceae > Auriscalpium > Auriscalpium microsporum. The sequence continues at coordinate 622,085 of JAHLMG010000013.1, read as the reverse complement.
CTTCTGATCGTGGATCTGCTCCTGCCATTGGCATAGAATAGCAGTCAGGTGCGGATGCACATCCTTAGACAGGATTGCCAATTCCGAATAGAGGTTGGCCGGGTCTATCCAATAGAGATAGCGAGATACGGCCTTTGTGGAGAATAGCGAATCATAGAGCTGATGATGGCCGTGTGCGTAGGTGAACTTTGACGGGATATAGCACAACATGTACCAAAGCGCTATCCACCAGATAGGTTCGATGTCGTGGAAGACGTGTTGTTGAAAGGGCGGGAGTATGGTGTCGTAAGAACTCCGATATGTGAAGTACTTCCCCAAGGCCACTTCCGTAGCCATAAATTGCATAGTGCCCTATTCAGCATGCCAATCAGCCCGGAAGTTGGACCCGAAGAGGTACGCGCTCACCGTTCGAGTGTCATGGCCTACTGGTTTGCTTCCAATCTTGATGCAGTACTCCATGTCCATGATAACCCCGACTTCTCTATCACCCGGACGATGGACGCGCAGGATGTTGTTTGCGCTCACATCTCGGTGCAGATAGCCAAGCTCATGCATTACACCGAGACCTAGCAGTACATTGTGTTAGCATGGGTTTTCACAAGAGTGGTCTTGACTTACCAGTAAGTGCATCCCGTAAGGTAGAGAATACGGTAAGATATGAAGTCTTCTCGTACAGGGACTCTCCGACTTCTTTAAAGACAATGCGATAGTGCGCGCGGGGATAAGAGTTCACTTGACTGATATTGCGATGACCGCGAAGGAACGGAGGTGGAGCTGTGGGCGTAGCACCGATCGAGCCCGGGGTCGAGGTCGAGGTTGAGGTGGTTTGGCCGACTGGCAGGATGAGTTCGCACACGCCCTGGACTACAAAGTTGAGGCGACGGCGAATGGTTTCGTAGGTGTTGTCAACGGTCTGAACGTGAGCGTCACTGACGGGTACCCATCCGGCAGTTTCGCAGGTGAGGAAGTGTCGCAAGTCATTCATCCGGTCTTTGGCCAAAAGCAATCCGCGAATGTTTTGGAGGTGCGTATGCTCGGGAACGCGGTCAGCATTCATCCAGACATCTTTCAAAGCCATCTCTTTGCCCTTCATCTGGCCGTCTATGACCTCGCGGACCACTTCAACCAGGCAACCGCGGCCGTTCAGCAAGTTCCTGCCGACGTCGGATAGCACTTTGACAGTGCGAAACGTCCGTTTGTTATAGTTCGAGCCGTAGACGTCGTAGTCATAGACAGGGCCGGTAGACTCCAAGGAATGAAGGCGGACGGTTGCATCATAGCCGAGATCCAGCATGCTCGCCGTACCGATCGCGACGAAGATGCGCACGAGCTTCTTCCAATCCTGCATATATTTCATCAGAGACAAGAGAGTGACGGCAATGAGTTGAGTACCTCGTTGATGTCGAACTCAGTTGACACCACAGCGCTTTGACGGTCGCTGAACCAGAACCGGGCGGCGGTGTTCTCGATCGACAGGCCAAAGGCGAATCGACGGCGCGCATCGTTACGCAGTAGATGATGTATGGCCCACATGATCTTGCGCCCGTCCTTGAATGATTGCTTTCAGTGCGAGCGTGAAATAAAGCCCAATGGTGCTCACGTCAATCCTGCCATTCGGCGTGTCCTTCTTTTTGAACTCTAAGGTCAAGAACATCTGCAAAAAGCTATACTGTTCGACGCCAGCCTGTTCGCCGCGAAGGAAGCCTCCTCCATCTGGCCTGCCTGTATTCGGTACGATAGTCTCCGGCGTCTTGTTACCGTCGACGGTGAGGTCCACATTAATTGTGAGTTCTGTGGGTAAGGCCTTCATTGTCGCATTCCATATGGCTCCCACAAACTGAAAAACGTCGCCCTCCACCTCCGACCGCGCAGCAGGGTTCTTCTGGCCGATCGCCGTCCATCTATTCGTGTTCGTGTCGTAGGCGTTGACCTCTTCGGTCGAGAGTTTGTCACAGACTGCCTCGACATGGGAACTGATGTCGGGCAAAACAGCATCCAGCAAAGAGTCGAGGTCAACGATTGGGAGGCTGGGGTGGTCGCTCATGAGGCCATCTCGCTGTGTCTCGACGCGACCGGGGCCAATATTGTTGAGTGATCCGCGTGCAGATATGGGTGTAGATTGGCGTGGTGCGGGCACTGTTGGATTCTGAGTTGAACGAGATACTAGGACGATGTCGTAGTCCGAGTCGGAGCCACCGGCACCGCGCGCACGCCGCTTACTCAGCGCTCCTGCCACAACTCCGGGACCGCAAGCACCGGCATGCCGCCGCGAAGGCTACGAACTTCAACGACTTGACGAATACTAATAGCAAGGACGAGGCAACGCTGCTGAGAGCATCCAGCCTGTGATGGATGGGAAGAAAGCGCTTTTGTCAAGAAGTAGTGGTGTCGCCCATGGTGAGTCGCTCTTGTATGATACAGGCGGGTAGTAGCTGACCGCCGCCGCTGACGGGAGGATGCAGATAGTTCGTTAGCTTTTGGCTAAGCTGGCGTCAGCGAGCTGCCTGTGCTCGCCATTGCGGCCAATTGTAAGTATAGCTTTATAATTGCCACTAGAGCCGCTTCGCCGCAGGGCCCGCTACTCAGTACCTTTCCCCCACGTAGTTACACACACGCCGTCCCACTTCATGACACTGCACAGATCAGATAACTTACTGTGTACACCACAACTGCGAAGAATTGCGTGGGGCGGCATCGCGGCAGGGCCCGCTACAGGGTGCCTATGATTCATTGCGTATCGCACATAAGTGTCGGTGTCGTACGGTGTCTGATGAGAAGGTCACGGTAGCTCGTGTATAAAGGAGGAAGACTTGTGCACACATTGTGCGCCGTGCGTACTATACACATGATTGAAGTTCGAGATTCTGCTTTCTGACAAGAAAATGAGATATGTACACCTCGCGTGGTTGGCGACTACCACCTGGGCACTTACTCCTGCAAGAGCGACTTCACCGATAGCACCCATACCTCCGTCATCATTGCCTCAATATCGATCGGATTCTCTGCTTGGTCAAGCTTGACTATGAAGTCGACAGGTGCACCATCGGCGGTGACAGCAATGACGCGGATACGCCTGACGCCAAGGCCCTCCAACCATCGTAGGCCTTCTGCTTTAACATCGTGTAAATTTCCGACTGTCACCTGGAAAATGGTGGCCATTTTGGAGGGAGGGTCATACACGAACGAGTCGAATGTCGCTGCAGAGGATGATTGCGTACGATAATATGTACGTACCGAGAGCTTCGGATTGTCGTCAGGAGCATAAGTTATGATTTGAAACGGGGCGATGTTCCCGCGTGACGGTCGTTTCGTAGACGTCTTGACATCAACATATTGATCATCGGGGTTGGCGAGCCTCAGATACAATGCTTTCTCGGGAAGCCGGTCACTGGGGTCCGACTTCCAATGGTAGTGTGTCAGAGCCAAGTCCCTCTTCATCGGCCACACCTCCCACACTCCACCCTGGCTCAGCATGTCGTGAGCGAAGGCCTCTAGCACATAGCCAGCAGCGACCCTAGTGTGCGAGTCCGAGAGGAAGAGTTTGTATAGCCGGTCCCTGTCTACCCGTTGTTGTAACGGCAGCCGGGCCAACAGGGTGAGGACGATGTGAGCGGTTGGAACGCTAGCAGCGGCCACGCCACGGGTCGCACCCGGTTTGATAAGGATAAAAGCACTGGCCTTTTCGGGTAATTGCAGTGCGCGGGCATTGGTGATGGCGTCTTCGAGAATCTTCAGATTCAAGTGTGCGACGTTAACAACCAGGTCCTCTTCGTAGTCGGAAGCTCGCTTCGATCGCTCGTATACGATACGGGCGGACGGCAGGTATTTGCGAGCGAAGTCCTCGATCGTTGCCTCAGAAGTCCGCAGCTGGGCCTCGATGCATGTTTGTCTGATGCATTCATCAACATTGTTAGCGCGTATTGAAGTGCGGAATCGTACCCTACAATCAATTCTGCCAACGACCATGGCCTCATGACAAAGGTCGTGACGGGAACTTTGCTCTTCCACTCCATCCGCTCTATCCTGGGTGAACATGCTTGAACGATAAAGCCCTCGGAATCCGTCAGGCGCTCATCGACATCCTTGACTGTTCTGTTAGAATCGACGAGAATCCAAGTCCCGAGAGGCAGATTGAATAGATTAGGGTTGTCCGAGAAGTTGATCTGAGTGACGCCAGTATTGCGAGATCGGAAAAAGCAAGCGGCAGTCTTTTGGAACAAGGTTGACTGCTCGGCGAGGAGACGGAGGCAAAGAAGGAAATACAGGCACAGCGTTTTTCCTGCGCAAAGTAATGAGTGCCATGTCTGAAAACTTTATGGCTAGACCCACCGATGCCTGGATGGCCGGTCAGGATGAAGCCCCCTCTGACAGACTCGGTCTTTTTAACGCGCTCGAAGAGCTCTTCGAGGGCGCTCCAAGTGGGCGACTCGAATGGCTCCTCGAGTGCTGTCTCATCGTCCACCTCAGCGACAGGCTTGGAGGGAGGCTGTTGACCGCGCTCCGAGTGGTTCGTCACCTCATAGGCCGCCTCAAGATACTCGGGCCTGATGAGGATAGTGTCGATTCCGGGCAAGAAGGGTAAGGGGAGCCTCATGATAAGACATTTTTTAAGACTGTCGTCGACGTCCATTGCATCTTTGGGGCGCATACGGACGACCGGGACCTCGTGAAAGACATCCTCCAGTCTGCGGCCCCACCAGGCTGTGTGGAGAGTTGTATACACGTGGAGATCGTCAAAATCTTAGGTCATAAGAAAATGAGTCTAGCATCGACGAGCCAGGAGAGTAGAGTACCTTTGTCGTCTGAGGATGCTGCCATGAGGACAAACCTGGGACAAACGGTAAGATGAAGACGATTCAGCGTTCACCCGCCGACGTCAGTTGTGCTGGCTTTCTCGCGATCTCGTGACACTTGGTCAACCTTTGCCTGCTCGCGTACTGAGCACAGACGATGGGGCGCAGAAGCAAGAAGCAGGAGATCTTTGTCGCTGGTGGGACCCAGATACCACCTTGATTAATTGATTCTGAACGGCAAGACATATGCCCAGGTCGCCAAAGACACCACCCGGGCCCGTGCCACAATCTACCTCTCGGATTGCATCTGAATCGAATTCTGAGGATACTCAACTGTACCGACTTGCTCTCGATGCTATGCATGGTGCTTCACGTGCTGCTGCAAGTGTCTCTCCCTCTGGCGATTACAACGATCTCCCTCCCGCAACCATGACAGCTTGATGAACCTGCTCTTACCGCCACGGGACTACCGTCCCCACGTTGAACCACGACATAAAAACCCGTACTGACACCAAGTACACAAACACAACTCATCGCTCGCTGAGAGCGACCACGTCTCGTCAGATATGGATCCCCCGCGGGGCACATCCGCCTTAGGTGCGTCTCTAAGTTGACGAGGAGTCGCCGACTTCTCTTCTCGGATGCTCCAGTGCCTCACCGGCGCAGGCTGCTGAAAGCCCGGCCACTGACCCTCGCTCCGGCACCAACGTGTCCGTTGAGGTCGAGATGAAGCGCTCCGAGGCTAACGACACATCGACTCAGAGTAAGCCAAATGGACTCGGAGGGAGCTTGTCGATCTAGTATAGACTATTGTTGGATATATCACGTGAGCGAGCTCAACGCCGCGTCGGCAACTTCCGGGTACTGTACAGTTTGCACGAACCTTATTCGTAGCTAGCTTGTAGCCTACACTGTTCTCTACGCGATTGTAACCCAATCAACCTCATTCGTCGTCCTTCGAGTGCGTCGCACACTCTCGTCGTAGGTCATGCGGACCCGATAACAACTATGAAGCAACAACACTTCGGAAAACATGATGCGGAGCGAAGGGAGCGGTGGTCCTCGGTATGTATCCGTGTGCACCTCTAGGATTGCTACTGAATCATCCTTGCAGAGCCGTGCCACCAGCCATTTGTACTCGACGAGTTCGGCGAAGCAAAGCCTGTTGTCTTTGTGCGAGTTGAACATTGAATATCGAGCTTCATGCATTCCTTCGGAGTAACCCTCTCAAAAGCGTGTCCGCCCTCGTCTCAAGAATCCACTGGCAGGCAGTGCCTTTCACGGCGCGCTGTCCGCCCTAACTTTACATCGCGGCCACAGGACGTCCTCTGATTCAAGAACGGAGAAGAGTGCCATTTAGAGTGCCATTTATCGATGCCACCACCTGGACGCACAGACGTCCGTATTTTACATGCACAGTGACAGTGGACGCGCGCGTATACTACTCACAACTCTTGCGAATACCCTGGTACGAAACTGCGACCGATATCCGTCAGCAGGCGTTTAAGTCAAATTCGGGACTCATCACGCACGGGAGTTTCAGGCTTCATCGACATTCATTGCCTCGCCCCCCTCGCGGACCGCCGGCAATGGACGCGTCTCCGGAGGCAGTTGCTTGGTCGTGTTTCGCAGGAGATCTGAGGCCGAGGCCTTCTCGATCATCGACTCTAGCTGCGCCAGGCCATAGCTCACGAGAGTCGGAGACTTGTCACAGATGTCGACATGCTTCATCGACGCCTTGTATGCATCGTGCTTCTGATCGTGGATCTGCTCCTGCCATTTGCATAGAATAGCAGTCAGGTGCGGATGCACATCCTTAGACAGGATTGCCAATTTCGAATAGAGGTTGGCCGGGTCGTTCCATTTGCTGTAGCGAGATAACGCCTTCGTGGAGAACAGGGAATCATAGAGCTGATGATGGCCGTGTGCGTAGGTGAACTTTGACGGGATATAGCACAACATGTACCAAAGCGCTATCCACCAGATAGGTTCGATGTCGTGGAAGACGTGTTGTTGAAAGGGCGGGAGTATGGTGTCGTAAGAACTCCGATATGTGGAGTACTCCCCCAAGGCCACTTCTGTGGCCATGAATTGCATAGTGCCCTATTCAGCATGCCGATCAGCCCGGAAGTTGGACCCGAAGAGGTACGCGCTCACCGTTCGAGTGTCATGGCCTCTTAGTTCGCTTCCAATTTTGATGCAGTAGTCCATGTCCATGATGACCGCGACCTCTTTCTGACCCGGACGGTAGACGCGTAGGATGTTGTCGGCGCTCACATCCCCATGCATAAGGCCGGACTCGTGCATTGCACCAAGACCTTGCAGTACATTTCTGTTACAATGTGTTTCAAAAGAGTGGTCTTGACTTACCGACAAGGGCATCCCGTAGCGTAGAGAATACAGCACAATAAGTGGCGTCCTTGTATGAGGGCAGTCCGACTTCTTCGAAAACAATGCGATAATGGCAACGGGGATATGACTCTGAGTTAACGAGTGGGATATTGCGACGACGGCGAAGAAAGGGAGGTGAAACCTCTGCGCCCAGGCTCGATGTTGGGACGATTTGGTCGAGCGGCAGGAGGTGCCAGTTGAACGTGCCCTTCACGTCAAAATTGCAGCCACGGCGAATGCTTTCGCGGGTGTGGTCCATGCGACCAACGGCAGAGGCAGAGAAAATGGCGGTTACTACCCATCCGGCAGTGGCGCAGGTAGGTAACGGTTGTGGACGCGCAGACGACGTGCGCGGCCCTCTGAGCTCGCCGCGCCGATTATAGCTTACTCAGCAGGCCTTGCAGGAAAATGCTATACTTTCATCTTCTTTGTATGATAGCATTACAAATTGTCGATAGGAAGCTGGCCGAGCGCAGTGCACTAGGGCTCTAATCCAAGACATGATATGTTATTTTGTATGTCCGCGATGTAGGTACAGCTAGTGCTAGACCCACAATTGCGGTGTTTACTTACTACATGCGGACGGGATTGGTAGGAAGGACGCGAGAAGGGGAGGTGTCAAGCAGAATGAAGTAATGGACGAGTGGGTGGAGATGATCGGTGCATATATCTAGCAGGAGCCACACAGCGAAAAGACCAGCGAGGCAATCACAGAGAGCAATAAAGAAGACGTCAGGCGGCGTGTGTTAATCGACGTATTCAGTTCCAAGAGCGCGAGGTTAACGAGAATGGTCTTCGAACAGTTGCAGTTGTGTGCGCGCGGAGAGCTTGAGACAGCCAGACGTGTTGGCAAAGACATGCAGATAAGATCGACAAAAAAGAAGATGGAGATTCGAGAAGATTCAAGCCGAATATGGGGAGACAAAGGCGTCGAGGTCTTCAGCGTGTTTGTTGACCAAGACTCCGGGTATATCAATGCAGGGGTATATTTCAAGTCCAGGGCATTTGCAGGGAATCCAAAGGTATGTTGTGTGCGCGGGTATCAAAAGTAGAGGTATCCGGTATTGATGTGCCATGTTGCTAACGTTGACCTGGGCCGCGCTGTCAGATTTCAGAACATCACGGCGAGAGCGACCCAACCGGCGAAGCCGTCAGGCGTGCGGTGTGCCGTCTGAGACGACGAAGAAGACGAAGTGACGAGCCCGACGCCGTGGGCACCCAAGAGCCCGGCTTCGAGACCGGCGACGGGATCTTCGTGCCCGGATGGCACGGACGCCACCCGTCGCGCAGCGCATACGCACGGTACTCGACGGGCATAGGAAGGTGGTGCGCGAGCTCCTCGATGTGCACGCGCGGGAGCGGCGCCTGGCAGGCCTTGAGCGCCTCACGCACGAGCACGCCCGCGCGGAGGATCGGGCGCTGTCGGTCGGTCACCTTCGCGGAGGAGGAAGTCATGGGCGGCAAGCCGGAGGGCCAGGTGTCGTCGTCGTCAGAGGACTCGGGAGTCCCGGGAGGAGTAATCAAGGGAGCGTCTTTCGTTGTGAGAGAGGCAGGCTGTCCAGTGGGGCTTACGCTGGACCAGAACTGGCTCTCCAGCTTCGACTCGAGGTGCTCGATGCGCTCGCGCAGCGCGACGATGACCGCGTCCTTCTCATCGATCTGCTCTGACAGCTCCGCCTGGTCCGCGATGAGCTCGTCGAGCTGGCAAACGCGAGCGTCCGTCTTCTCGATGTACGCCTCGAATTCGAGCTCTAGCGACGCCATGTCCTTCTCAAGGGAGACGAAGGCGGTATTCTGGATGTCGAGCTGGGACTGTTGATCCATGGACTTCACCTCGACAGATGCAAGCTGTGCAGAGAGTTCATACTGAGCGGTAGACGAGGCTTCAAGAGCAACCTCGAGGCGCTTGATTTCATCCTGCGCGTCCGCAGCTGCCTGGATGGCCGCGTTCTTCTCGGTCGTCAGCGCAAGTTCGTCCTCCGCAGCGACAGAGAGGAGCAGATCCTTCTCGACAGAAGCCGCCTCAAGCAGGTCCTTGTGGTCGTCGGACTCCTTGATGAGCTCCATCAGGATGGTCTCCTGATCAGTTGCCTTGGACTGGAGCGCAGCCTTCTCCGTGGTGAGAGAGGTGATCGTCCCACGGAGCTGCTCGACGAGAGCCTTGAGCTGGTCATTCTGAGAGACAGTCAGCGGGCACGCATACACCAAGGGCGGCTTGACTGACCTCCTCGGAGAACGCCTTCTTGCCCGCACCGATGGCCAAGCGCTCCTCGTTCGCAAGCCGGTCTTCCGCGAGCGTAGACAGCAGGACTTCCTTCTCGTACTCGAGCGCCTGGAGTTGCTCCTTCTGCGCGTCAGTCTCCTGGACGAGTGCGACGAGCAAGTCGACCTGATCTTGACAATTGGTCTCCAACTCCGCGACACAAGACTTTAAGGCCTTGTTCTTGGACGTAGCAGGTGAGCGGATGGCCCAGAACACAATATGAGATGCGCATTTTGAGTCGCATCCCAGCCCGCATCTGCTTCGCAGTCTCCGAGAGCTGCTTCAGGTGCGCGGCCTTCTCGGCGACGAGCTGGAAAGCGACTTCGTTCTCCGTGTTCGCAACGAGGAGACATGTCCTAGCCTCATCGCGTTCAGCTTCCAATCTGGAGATCACGTGGAGATGCTGAGAATGAGAACACGCTGGTTAGAAACACGTTAGGAAACAAAATGAGGCGCGCACCTCTGTGTGCATCTGCGCAATGTTGTCAGCCGCAGCTTCGAGAGACCCCTCAAGCCCAGATATCTGCGCCCGGAGCACACGCTCAACGGCGCCGCGTCCCGCATCCATCCTATGCGAAACAAGTTTCTCCCGCTCGAGCTCCGCGATCCTCGCTTGAAGGGTCTCATAGCGGGCATCTTGCGCAGAGACGGTGGCTTGCGCTTGCTCGAGATCGGCGGCGAGACCAGCGGCTTGGGCGTCCTTGATTTGCTTTGCGCCCACAAGTTCGGCGACGGAGATGGAACAGAACTTCCTGAGACGCTCTCGGCGCATGTCGGCGTATGTGATCGTGGGAGGGTGCAGTGGGAAGGTGGCTTCATCGTCGGCAGCGTCTTGAACGACCGTGTAGAGAGCCTTCAAAAAGAAAGAAGAATAGGAGGACGATGGAGAGGACGATGCTTGCTAAGGTGAGGGAATGTGGGATAGTTGTCGGGCGCCAGCTGTAGGCGAGGCGCACACCGCGCCGCGCATCGGTAAAGAGAGAGAATGTTGAAGGAATGAGGAGCGATAGCGGAGCCATTGCAAATGAATGTGGGTGGGAACGACTGTGAGGTGTGAGAGATGGTGGGAGTAGGAAGTAGAGTCGGTCCTGGGGCTGTCAGCCAACAGCCCGCGAGCTTGTTGTGCTCGTGTAAGGTGGGACACGGACGCCTAAGGCTACAGCCTGGTCGTCAGCACCCCCATCGCGGTGTTGAACGTGAGGGATAACGACCAATTTGAGGCGCTCACATCGTTGTCCGGCAATGCATTGATATGAGCAGGCGGCCTGACAGATATGGTAGAGTAGCACGCACTGCTGAGCTTTTCGAAGTTTGCGATCCACTTGTCCACACTCCCGGGCTGCCACAGACTGGTCCTGCGCCCGTCTGGAGGAGTTCCCGCTTCTTCGCAAGGACCTCAGACTTGAGCTGCCGTTGTCTGCCATGAGCTGATAGCCCGTCTATACCGCTGGTGAGTGGTGTGTGCGGACAGCGACGCGACGTCGAATGCACGAAATGGCCTCGGAGATGATCTATGAAGCTTAAGGACGTTGAAGCAGATATTGATGAGCAACATGATGAGGAGTGAAGTCTACGCACTCTGGGAACTGCCGGCGTGCGTTCACTCAGGTTCACTCAGCCTTTCTTCCGACCCGCCATGATCACTTTCGAATTCGAGTCTCGCTGATGAACTCTTCCGGCAGTCCAGTGCTTAAACCTTCTGGACCGGGGTCTGAATGTTGTCATGAAAGTTGCCAGGTCGCTGACGGAATATTCAGGTCGGACCCAAACTACTACGCACGAACCGGTTTCCTGGGCGTCCTGAAGCCAACGTATTCTCGTATGTACAGTTTCACCGCTCAACTGACCCAGCTTGATGCATTGTGGAGGTCTGCGCAAGTAGTGGTCAAGAGCGTTTTGCAGCACGCTTGTATTCATCTGATCTTTGCAGCTGGTTGCTAAACTACGCCCTTCTCCCACCTCTTCACCCATGTACCGGTACTTCCCTGCTTCCGGGAACATCGACTCCTACCGGCGCTATTGATTTGTATCCTTCTGATCATCACGAGAAGAGGTGAGCGTCATCCACAACACTTATTCTCTCGGAAGACTCCGTCATGCGAGGCATACCGGCGCTGCTCATTCCTGTGTTACTACGCCGCCCGCCTCGTCCTACTCGCGACTTTCTCTTCCTACTTTCATCTGCCGGCCCACAACATGGAGCCTCTCGACAAAAATGCGTTCGCTATGACCGTCCGCGACTCCGAGGAGTCCACCGTGACGTCTCCTGCACCGCGTGGCGTCCATGGTGGCGTCCGCGCATGGATGACTCTCCTTGGCGCGTGAGTGATGCCCTTCTCTACCCTCCATTTCCAGTGCTGAGTTTCTCTTCAACTGGTTAGCCGTTGCTTCAACATTTGGATATACATACTCTTTCGGGATCTATCAAGACTTCTACACGCGTTTGCACGCCGCGTCTGCCACGCGCGTCAGCTGGATTGGCTCGACACAACTCTTTCTCCTCATCGCAATGGGGTTGCCAGCAGGCAAGCTGCACGACCTCGGCCACTTCCGCGTGGTCGTCGGCGCGGGGTCGCTCCTGTTCACGTTCTCGTACGTGCATATGTATTGCCATGACACATGCAGGCCTCTGATTGCCCGACTTAGACTGTTCATGGTCTCGCTTGCGCACCCGGACAAGTATTACGAGCTCTTCTTGTCGCAGGGAATCGGCATGGGCATCGGGGCCGGCTTGGTATATATCGCCGTCCTCGCCGTGCAGTCTGACCACTGGGGTCCGCGGAGGACATTGGCCATGGGAGTCGCATCAAGCGGTAAGAGTGTCTTGGTCAGTGCGGTACGGTGGGCTCATGACTGAGGTGCAGGACTGCCTGTCGGCGGGACGTTCTTCCCCATCATGCTCAATCAACTTTAGCACCATGGTGTCTCATACGCGTGGAGCGTCCGCGCGTCGGCGTTCTTGGCTCTCGGCATGCTACTCGCGGCAAACGCGTTGATGACTTCGTACCCACGGCCCCCACCGACGAGGTCCCAGCAGCAACCAGCGGGAATGAAGGCGCTGTTGACTGACGCTCCGTATATGTTCGTTGCGATAGGGTGTGTTCTGTATCTTCACTCCCCTGGTTTCGGGAGTTGACCAAACGTCCAGTGGCCTGTTCATGAACTGGGGGGTCTATTTCCCGTGTCAGTTTGTTATTTTTGAGCAATATGAGTCGTTCGCAACTGACCGTTATGTCTAGACTTCTACCTTCAATTGTACACAATCTTGCATGGCATGGACCCCACGTTCGCGTTCTACACGGTCAGTTTCCTCACCGCCAAGCTCGGATGCCACTCACGGAACTATCCCTTGTCCACAGCTCACAATACTCAATGGGGCAGCTATACCCGGACGCATACTGCCCAACCTTCTGGCACAGAGGTACGGTCCGATGAACGTTTTTACAGCATCAGCCTTCCTCTGCGCTATCCTCGCGTGGGCATTCTTCGGCGCGAAATCGGTCGCTGGGGTCCTCGTATTTTCTGTTATCTATGGATTCTTCGCGGGCGCGTGTGCGTGCCAATTCCATGTGATGTTTCCGCCGCTACGCTGACACGCAGTCGTTTGACGCGCAGGGTTCTCGCTCCTGTCGCCAGTCTTCAGCAATATGAGTTAAAGTGAGCGAGAGCTAGGGTGCGTTGGGCGTCAACGCAACACGCACGAATCAGAGGTTTACCTTACAGAGTGCGCATGCCTTCGCCCTGAGCTCCGTCGCAGCTCTCACCGGCACGCCCATCGATGGCAAACTTCTCGGTTCCACATTTCCGTGGTCGAAGCCCATCGCCTTCAGCGCCGTACGTTACAGTTGCTGTTCGCCGTGTTTGCTCTTTCTGACGGCGTGTTGGGGCTTCTCGGCAGGTTATGATCACGATAGGTGCCATTCTGTGCTTGGTGGCGAGGCAGATACTGGTGCGTCGACTCGGCACGCAGATTCTGTAATATGTTCTCTTGTCTTTTGAGATGTGATGTAGCCGTTTGGAACAAAAAAGAAAGTTCGGTCGGCGGTCGTATTCCCGGTGAACCTCTTCGCGACGTTCTCGTAAGGCATACCGTCCCAGTTCTCTGGATCGGTGCCGTATGTCTGGTCACATCTGGTGCTATTGTGTCCCGCAAGCATTCTGTGTTTCAGGCTGCGATCAATCAGCGCTGACCACCATCTGTTCGGACTCTGTCCTGGGCCCTTATCGCGACTTCCATGCCCAACAGCCCCTCGTGGCCTTGAAACCCGGGACACCCTTCCGTCTCAAAGTGCTTCTTCTCGGCAACGCCCATTACCATTCCATGGCCCTTGCGCTCTGTGTGTCTGATTCCCGCTCACTGACACGCTACACTTAATGGAAGCACCTTGCGCTACAATCGTACACATAAACTGCGTGACTCAAATATCAACGAGGGACGTTACGTAGTTCTATCTCGATTGACGCCCCTCTATACGGCGCTCTGTCCTGAATTCTTCGTAGCATCGCCTCGAATTTCAGCGTGAGACGGCTGACGGTCACCGCGGCCATTGCCCACACGAACCTAGTGAGCAGTCACCGGCACCTGTTCAGCCCGGAGCCACATAGGCGACTACGGCGACTCACCAGACGGCCATGAGGAAGAGTCCGTCCTACAGAAAGGGGCAAGGCACGTAAGCAATCAGCGCCTCGGGTAAAATTGGTTGGTCGTACCCCGGGGAGTAGGCCGAGGATGAGATTTACGAGTCGGAGCACTGGGTCGTAGGGCATGAGCGAGGCCCAGAATCTGGGCCAGTGGGCTTACCGATCATTGCCTACCATTTGATAGGCGAATGGGCCGGTCAGACGGCGGTTGGATGGGCAGAAGGCAACGAAGTACGCACGACGTAGAACAGTCCACCGTCCTTCCGGAGATCGGTGGCGTTGAAACGGTAAGTACGAATACGAATAGGTGAAATGCGACCTGTAATTTATATTTATTAGCATTGCCATGGCAGTTGCTCTGACTGTTACATACCTGCGAGATCCATATTCCGGACCAGAGTTTGGGCCTGCTGTCCAGCAAGCACATGTGGAAGATTTCGCCTTCGAAGAATGTCGAACCTGCGAGAACGAAAGTTGTGCTCATTGAGTGTAGAATGAAGGGTTCGACAGCTTACGGGCGAGATCGGCGGTGCTAGCGAGCATCGTCCCCGCTGTGCAGAGCGCAGATATAACGTATCCGACGGTGAGACTTCTGCGAATTGACTTTCTGTGATCCCAAAGCGCATAGACGCGAACGACTAGGAGAACTTCGCTTTTTTAGAATGGCACTAGTGCTGCGGGGAGAACAGTAGAGGAATGAACGTACAGTCTGAAAGAAGAATCCCCGAAAGAGCCATCACGCCGACAAGTATAATCCACACCTGGCAGCTTCGTGAATCGTGATATAAGCATCTGTATTCTGCGCTGGGATGCAAATTAGAACGAACAACTACAGCTCCGTCAGAAAATTAAAAGCGACATAAGTAGTGCGGGGATTTGCGTACCTTGTCAGGTGTCGCTTCCGCCAAACCACTGAGGGCTGTGGGTT
Organism: Auriscalpium microsporum; assembly: GCA_019914985.1. Classification (NCBI taxonomy): domain Eukaryota; kingdom Fungi; phylum Basidiomycota; class Agaricomycetes; order Russulales; family Auriscalpiaceae; genus Auriscalpium; species Auriscalpium microsporum. The sequence continues at coordinate 607,069 of JAHLMG010000013.1, read as the reverse complement.
GGTACTCGGACTAAGTAAATGCCACGCAGAAATGAACAATGGGTGTACTGTAGATGAGTAGGATATGGCCCACGGCGATGCTATACCTCATTAATATTGATAAGAACAGCAGCTTGATTATGGTCGAGGGACTTCAGTTCCGTGGGTCACCCCGGGGGGACCCAGCGGCATCCCGCATGCACCCAGCGGGCTCAGCTGGGACGGCTGGGGCCCGGGCGAGAGTGTGCGATGCCTTGTTGAGAACCGATGGCAGCGCGTGAGCTGGGTGTAGTCAGAATTTGGGGCTGACGCCGGCGGACATCAGACGGGTGACAGACTCGACATCATGAATCGGGTGGCCGGAGCGAACATTGCATGGAAAACGAAAGTACAGAAAACAGAAATCACAGCACATCACAACCACAGCGAAGACAACGATTCGTGACAACAGAGGAACAAGCGAACCGGCCGAGGCCACGCGCGCTGCCTGCAAACTCTCCACTCCAACACCAATCACCCCTTCAAGTACCACCGCGGTTCCTGATCAGTCTTGAGGAATTTCTTGAGGGTCTCAAGCTGCTCGTCCGAGATCATCGGCATGTGATCCCTCGGCAGGTTGGAACAAACCACGAGGCACGCGAAAGGTTTTGGCTTTCTGCCCTTGGCATACATGACGCGCACGCGGGGGTACAGCTGCAATTGATCGGGGATGTCGGTGGCAGCGTCTGCGATGTCGTCGAAACCGTGCTCTTTGGCGTAGTTTCTGAGCCATTCCATGTTGATCGGGTAGCCGCAGACCTTGTGTTGGAAGCCGAACTGGAGCATCGCGCGGACTAGTGTGGGTTTAAGCTACACAAAAGTCAGTCGTTTGACCAGGGTATAGATGATCATGAGAGGAACGACTGACAGCCTGTGGCGGCGAATGGTTTGCTGATGATGCCTGACAAGTTGGAGATTGCTCTTATATGTCAATTGGACACCACGTGACCGCAGACAGGCCGATTCCGAAGAACCTCGGAAGAACAATGGAGGTCGGCAAAATCTATATGCACATTTCCGAACATACAATGGTCTACAATGATGGTGCGCTATTCTCTGCTGTCCTGCACTGAGCAAGTACAAAGGTCGGACGGGGCTACTCCGGGCCACCGTGGCGCATTCCAACAGATAAAAGCCAGCCTCAGTACTCAGCAGCCATCAGTTCTGCCCTCCATGGCATCGCCCTTCCCAGGTTGGACCCGCTTGACCCGTTTCTACGCCAAGCTAGCGCGTGCCGTAGGGTTCTCCCCGGCATTTAATCCGCGCAACCTCGAATACTATTGGTACCCATTGTGGAACCGCCTCCTCATCGACCTCGTCGCCGACCACCCCAACTTGCTGGTCTATCCCCAATTTCCGGTTTGGGTCCCACGATCGAATGGTGAAGGCAGCGGTGACGCAGGGGAGGACAACGATGGTGCTTCGGCACCTGCAGGCGATGTCAGTCCCGCCGAGTCGGAGAGGGGATCAGTCGAGGGGCCGGAGGTCGTGTTGGACGAGCTACCGTCATTCGCCACCGAGGCAGTGGCCAACGCGAAGGGGTGCTTGGTTGACTTTGCCCTTATCAACGTCCTCGCGCACCCCGAAGCTGAGCCCGACAGTGAAGACTGGGACATTACCGCCGAACGCGCGTTTGTTCTGATCGAAATTAAACGAGGACCCAGCCGCAGTGCTACGGGCAACGATCTGGATGAGCAGATACGCCTACGCTTGCGCGAAGCCAAAGACGACGCAATAACCCAGGCGGCGTACGTGTTCGCCAGCCGCCCACAGCTGCGGAAGGTCAGGGTCATCGCCGCAACTGGGCCGTACTGGGTCGGAGTCGAGCTCTCCCGGAGCAGCCACTTCACGCCTGCAATCCTCGAGAAGTTGACCGGAGACGATCCCGAGTATGTGCCAGTTGTGCAGGCAGCGAAGCGGGTTAAGTGGTCGAAGCCACTGGATATGCATGATCGTAGGGGGTACGATCGCTGGCATACGGTGAGGAAGTTTTTGACGGACGCTGGGAAGATGGACGTGCCGGAGGATTTCAATTGAGATGTCACAAATGTTGTTACAGTATATCGTGCCATTTGTTTCAGAGTCGAACTTGTAACAAAGAAAACTTCGAGCGCCATAGGTTTGTGAGCCGACAGGTATTTACCGGCAAGAGTGATCCAAGGCGGACGCGGCGGAGGACACTGAGATTTATCGGAGAAGCTCGGAGGCGACCGCCGGCGAAGTGCTCGCTGGCCGCCTTCGCTTGTACCAGTGCGTGAGATGGGCGACCCGCGAGCACCCCGCGCTGCCAGCGCAGGGCGGCATGCCCTCCGCGTCCCTCGCCCGCCCCCCGAAGGGACCCTGCGTACCTGCGAGCACCCCGCGCGGCATACCCTCCGCCGCCGTCGTCCGACCTTTCAACGTGCACCTGCCGTATATCCCGCGCACCCAATCTGCCCGCGGCGATGCTGAGCAACACACAGGACGCGTCTCCGGAGGCAGTTGCTTGGTCGTGTTTCGCAGGAGGCCTCGGCCTTCTCGATCATCGACTGTAGCTGCGCCAGGCCATTGTTCACGAGAGTCGGAGACTCGTTACAGATGTCAACATTCTGCATCGAAGCCTGGTAGGCAGTGTGCTTCTGCTTGAGGATCTGCTCTTGCCAATCGCAGAGAATAGGAGTCAGATCCGGATGCACAGCCGCATGCAGGAGTGCCAATTTTGAATAGAGGGCAATCGGGTCTATCCAATAGAGATCGCGAGATGTGGCCTTTGTGGAGAATAGCGAATCATAGAGCTGATGATGGCCGTGTGCGTAGGTACACGTTGACGGGATATAGCACAACATGTACCAAAGCGCTATCCACCAGATAGGTTCGATATCGTGGAAGACGTGTTGTTGAAAGGGCGGGAGCACGATGGCTTCTCTGCGAGTTCTCCCACTTGTGTCGTACATTCCTGAGGCCACTTCCGTAGCCATAAATTGCATAGTGCCCTATTCAGCATGCCAATCAGCCCGGAAGAAGTTGGACCCGAAGAGGTACGCGCTCACCGTTCGAGTGTCATGGCCTCTTGGTTCGCTTCCAATTTTGATGCAGTAGTCCATGTCCATGATGACCCCGACCTCTTTCTGACCCGGACGGTAGACGCGTAGGATGTTGTCGGCGCTCACATCCCCATGCATAAGGCCGGACTCGTGCATTGCACCAAGACCTTGCAGTACATTTCTGTTACAATGTGTTTCAAAAGAGTGGTCTTGACTTACCGACAAGGGCATCCCGTAGCGTAGAGAATACAGCACAATAAGTGGCGTCCTTGTATAAGGGCAGTCCGACTTCTTCGAAAACAATGCGATGATGGCCGCGGGGATACGAGTTCACGAGTGGGATATTGCGACGGCGAAGAAAGGGAGGTGAAACCTCTGCGCCCAGGCTCGATGTTGGGACGGTACCGGTTTGGCCGAGCGGCAGGAGGTGGTTGAACGTGCCCTTCATGTCAAAGTTGCAGTCACGGCGAATGCTTTCGCGGGTGTGGTCCATGCGACCAACGGCAGAGGCAGAGAAACTGGCGGTTACTACCCATCCGGCAGTGGCGCAGGTAGGTAACGGTGGTTGTGGACGCGCAGACGACGTGCGCGGCCCTCTGACTCTGAGCTCGCCGCGCCGATTAAAGCTTACTCAGCAGGCCTTACAGGAAAATGCTATACTTTCATCTTCGTTGTACTTAAGTTATAATAGCTTTACAAATTGTCGAAAGGAAGCAGTGCACTAGGGCTGACATGATATGTTATTTTGTATGTCCGCGATGTAGGAACAGCTAGTGCTAGACCCACAATTGCGGTGTTTACTTACTACATGCGGACGGGATTGGTAGGAAGGACGCGAGAAGGGGAGGTGTCAAGCAGAATGAAGTAATGGACATGTGGGTGGAGATGATCGGTGCATATATCTAGCAGGAGCCACACAGCGAAAAGACCAGCGAGGCAATCACAGAGAGCAATAAAGAAGACGTCAGGCGGCGTGTGTTAATCGACGTATTCAGTTCCAAGAGCGCGAGGTTAACGAGAATGGTCTTCGAACAGTTGCAGTTGTGTGCGCGCGGAGAGCTTGAGACAGCCAGACGTGTTGGCAAAGACATGCAGATAAGATCGACAAAAAAGAAGATGGAGAAGATTCAAGCCGAATATGGGGAGACAAAGGCGTCGAGGTCTTCAGCGTGTTTGTTGACCAAGACTCCGGGTATATCAATGCAGGGGTATATTTCAAGTCCAGGGCATTTGCAGGGAATCCAAAGGTATGTTGTGTGCGCGAGTATCAAAAGTAGAGGTATCCGGTATTGCGATTTGCATGTGCCATGTTGCTAACGTTGACCTGGGCCGCGCTGTCAGATTTCAGAACATCGAGCAGAAAACGGGAATGCGGGACGGCGAGAGCGACCCAACCGGCGAGCTCGGGCTCTTGGGTGCCCACGGCGTCGGGCTCGTCACTTCGTCTTCTTCGTCGTCCCAGACGGCACACCGCACGCCCGACGGCTTCGAGACCGGCGACGGGATCTTCGTGCCCGGATGGCACGGACGCCACCCGTCGCGCAGCGCATACGCACGGTACTCGACGGGCATAGGAAGGTGGTGCGCGAGCTCCTCGATGTGCACGCGCGGGAGCGGCGCGTGGCAGGACTTGAGCGCCTCGCGCACGAGCACGCCCGCGCGGAGGATCGGGCGCTGTCGGTCGGTCACCTTCGCGGAGGAGGAAGTCATGGGCGGCAAGCCGGAGGGCCAGAAACTTCGAGGCGCTTGATTTCATTCTGCGCGTCCGCAGCTGCATGGATGGCCGCGTTCTTCTCGGTCGTCAGCGCAAGTTCGTCCTGCGCAGCGACAGAGAGGAGCAGATCCTTCTCGACTGCGGCCGCCGCAAGCAGGTCCTTGTGGTCGTCGGACTCCTTGATGAGCTCCATCAGGATGGTCTCCTGATCAGTTGCCTTGGACTGGAGCGCAGCCTTCTCCGTGGTGAGAGAGGTGATCGTCCCACGGAGCTGCTCGACGAGAGCCTTGGGCTGGTCATTCTGAGAGACAGTCAGCGGGCACGCATACACCAAGGGCGGCTTGACTGACCTCCTCGGAGAACGCCTGCTTGCCTGCACCGATGGCCAAGCGCTCCTCGTTCGCAAGCCGGTCTTCCGCGAGCGTAGACAGCAGGACTTCCTTCTCGTACTCGAGCGCCTGGAGTTGCTCCTTCTGCGCGTCAGTCTCCTGGACGAGTGCGACGAGCAAGTCGACCTGATCTTCACAATTGGTCTCCAACTCCGCGACACAAGACTTTAAGGCCTTGTTCTTGGACGTAGCAGGTGAGCGGATGGCCCAGAACACAATATGAGATGCGCATCTTGAGTCGCATCCCAGCCCGCATCTGCTTCGCAGTCTCCGAGAGCTGCTTCAGGTGCGCGGCCTTCTCGGCGACGAACTGGAAAGCGACTTCGTTCTCCGTGTTCGCAACGAGGAGACATGCCCTAGCCTCATCGCGTTCAGCTTCCAATCTGGAGATCACGTGGAGATGCTGAGAATGAGAACACGCTGGTTAGAAACACGTTAGGAAACAAAATGAGGCGCGCACCTCTGTGTGCATCTGCGCAATGTTGTCAGCCGCAGCTTCGAGAGACCCCTCAAGCCCAGATATCTGCGCCCGGAGCACACGCTCAACGGCGCCGCGTCCCGCGTCCATCCTATGCGAAACAAGTTTCTCCCGCTCGAGCTCCGCGATCCTCGCTTGAAGGGTCTCATAGCGGGCATCTTGCGCAGAGACGGTGGCTTGCGCTTGCTCGAGATCGGCGGCGAGACCAGCGGCTTGGGCGTCCTTGATTTGCTTTGCGCCCACAAATTCGGCGGCGGAGATGGAACAGGACTTCCTGAGACGCTCTCGGCGCATGTCGGCGTATGTGATCGTGGGAGGGCGCAGTGGGAAGGTGGCTTCAACGTCGGCCGCGTCTTGGCCGCGTCCTGAACGACCGTGTAGAGAGCCTTCAAAAAGAAGAATAGGAGGACGATGGAGAGGACGATGATTGCTAAGGTGAGGGAATGTGGGATAGTTGTCGGGCGCCAGCTGTAGGCGAGGGCGCACACCGCGCCGCGCATCGGTAAAGAGAGAGAATGTTGAAGGAATGAGGAGCGATAGCGGAGCCATTGCAAATGAATGTGGGTGGGAACGACTGTGAGGTGTGAGAGATGGTGGGAGTAGGAAGTAGAGTCGGTCCTGGGACTGTCAGCCAACAGCCCGCGAGCTTGTATGCCCATGTAAGGTGAGACACCGACCTGGTCGTCACTGCGCAGCGTTGAATGTTGGAATTGACGGAGAATGCCGACTTTGATGCGCTAGAATCGTTGTCTGGCGATGCATTGATATGAGCAGGCGGCCTGAGATATATGGGAGTATACCAGGAACTGCTAAGCGCTGAGCGCTGAGCTTTCGAGGCTTGCGATCCATTTGTCCCACTCCCAGGCCGCGGCAGCTTCGCTCACTTGTAGAACTGGTCCTGTGCGCGTCTGCGCCTGGAGTTTCTGCTGCTTCCGAGGACAGTTGCCGTTGTCGCGTCACTGGCACCGGCATTCACTGCGAGCTGATAGCCCGCCTATGCCTGCAGAATAGCACTGGTGAATGACGTGTGCAGACAGCGACGCGACGGCGAATGTACGAAATGGCCTCAGAGATGATCATTGAAGCTTGAAGACGAGAGCAAGATTTATGAGCGACATATCGGGGGGGAGAAGGGGGAGCGCAGTTCCCAGGCTTCACTGAGCCCTCCGGAGACCTTCATGTGAACCACATTCGAATCTCAATGTTGAACGCTGTCCAGAAGTCCAGTGCGTCAACCTTCCGCAATTGTCAGACGGAGGATGTAGGCCAGACCATGCACGAGACGGAGATTCCATGCGGACGACCCAGCCCAACGTATTCTCGCAAGTTCATCGCAACCATCCTTCGGGCAGCAAATTTGCGGCTACGATGATGGAGAATATGAGCCAATCGTAGTCTCCCTGAGGCAGAGTAAGTAAACCGTGCCGAGAATGGAGGAGTAGCGAAGCTTGCGGTGAGCACTCTACTGGGAGCGTGATAACGTCAAGGCCGCAGGTGGTGCCGTAGATCATGTTCTGTGTGTAGGAGATGAGAGCGAGCCTAAGAGAATTTTGTGCCCAGGCGAGGCAGTCTTCCCGAGGGTATGTAGCTCGGATGTTCTGTGTTTGGTGAAGAGCGAGATCAGCTGCGCGCTTCAGCGACCCCGTCGAAGACATAGTACCCACACACCCGGAAGGCGTTTCTTGAGCGGGCGGACCTCATGGACGAGAGCTGAGCACTGAGAGTAGAGGGACTCAGGGAGCCGCAGTGACGGTGACTCTGAGGTAGTCTCCCTGAGGCAGAGTCACGTAGACACATTCAACCTTCGGTCGCTTGAGGTCGACATCCGGACGATGCCGAAAAATCTTTGGTAAGTACTGTTACACGGGTTCGTGTTCGCTTCTTTCCTACTTCCCCTCACCATGCCTTTCGGAACTTTTGCCAAAGATCGTCCCGCTCTTCCAACGTCTGTACAAAAGAGGTCGCCGTATGCCGGGCATCCCCGGTCGAATCTATTGGATGAGTGCGTACCCATAACTCCACAGCTGTTACTAAGTATGGCACGGCATACCGCCGCGAGTACAAGATGGTTAAGGTAGGAAACGCACATCATGTCAAGAGAACCCTGGTGGGCCGTCGCAATCGCAGTTGTTGCGTTCGCTCTGCTCTCCACCTTCGCACTGTTCACCTTACCCTGCCCGGCACTGGCAAGCATGTGGTGCTGCTCTTCTCTCTCGCAATCTAGCAATCTTTTTTGGTCGCTCTCCGAGTTTGATTTTGGTACATCCTGCATGAACTCACCAAGATCTTCGCCGCTCACGCCGCCGCCGCCGCTCCTCGGGGCGGAGGAGGCGCAGCTTGCTGCTTCAACGCTGACTAGGGGTCATGATGCCCGCGCCCGCATCAAGCTCGCACTGTGCCCCACGCCCGCTACATCAACAGCGCACGATCCGCACACCAAGCCACCGGCAGCCGCAAGCGCAAGCCCATCCCGAGCTGGGCGAATTGGACGTGTGCCCCTCCGACTTACAGAGATGAGAACCTCCCGCGTGCGTCCCGCCACCCGCTGACCGCCCCCCGCTTCCTGCTGACCACGCCGCCCCAGACGTCGATGTGTCCCCTGGCGCCGCGCATCTACCCGCCCCTGCCGATCGCGTCCACGCGCTGCCTCGCGTGCTGCCCTGAGCCGGTATGGGAGTGACGCGATCGTGGAGAGTGCAGCACAGAGCATCGACGGTGCGCTGGGCGAGTTGGGACGTTGTCTCATTGCTCCCGACCCACCTTTCACCTACCTCATTACCTGTAATCTGTATACATAAATATAATACGAGCTCCTTCTGGAGCTCAAGACAAGTCCTGCAATGACACTGACGGGCAGTCCTGACAACGCAATGACGTTGTCTGATGCATCCTGGACTCTGGCCTCAGACATCGATCCTCAGGGTGCTCGAGACCGCAAGGCTCGTCAGGAACGCTCAGGGTCCGAGACAAATGCGCTGCGCCAGTAGTTTCGTCACAAACCTGCGGACGCGACGTGGGGAACGTGCAGTGCAGTATGCTGAATAGGACGAAGATGATGTTGAAGAGGCCGAGGCTAACTCAGAGGGTGAAGGCGATCTCGGTTACTCATTCGCATGTTTAGCCATCGCCTATGAACGCTTTACAGGACTCGAAAGCGCCGCTGCTGGCGGCAGCTACCTTGCCCGCTTGTTGAGTACAGTGGCGGTGTGGGAGCGAGGAAAGTAAATATGCCTGTAAATATACGAGAACGCCGACGTAGGCTGTCGATGATTCATTTTGTATCGCACATAAGTGTCGACGTCGTGCGGTGTCTGATGAGAAGGTCACGGTAAAAGGAGGAAGACTTGCGCACACATCGTGCGCCGTGCGTACTATACACAGGAATTCAAGATTCTGCTTCTGACAAGAACATGAAATGCATCTCGCCTGAGTTAACGACTACCACCTGGAGGCTCACTCCTGCAAGAGCGCCTTCACCGACAGCACCCATACGGCCTTCGCCATTTTCTCGATGTCGATCGAATCGTCTGCTTCCTCCTTCATTTTCTCGACGTTGATCGGATTCTTTGCTTGGTCACGCTTGATTATGAAGTCGACAGGTGTACCATCGGCGGTGACAGCAATATAGCAAATATGCTCGACGCCAAGGCTCTTCAGCCATCGTAGGCCTCCTGCTTTAACATCGTGTGACTTTCCGACTGTCACCTGGAAGATGGTGGCCGTTTTGGAGGGAGGGTCATACACGAACGAGTCGAATGTGGCTGCAGAGGATGATTTCGGACGATAATATGTACACTCCAACAGCTTCACCTCGTCGCCAGAGAGATAATTTTTGACTCGAAGTGGGACGATTTGCCCGCGTGACGGTCGTTCCGTAGCCTTCTTGACACCAACAAATCGATCCTCAGGGTCGCCGAGCCTCAGATACGATGCTGTCTCGGCAAGCCGCTCGCTGGGGTCCGACTTCCAATGGACGTGCTTCTGAGCTAGGTCCCTGTTCATCGGCCACACCTCCCACACTCCACCCTGCACCAGCATCTCATGAGCGAAGGCCTCTAGCACATAGCCAGCAGCGGCCCTAGTGTGCGGGTCCGAGAGGAAGAGTTTATATAGCCGGTTCCTGTCTGCCGCCTGATGTAACGGCAGCCGGGCCAACAGCATGTGGACGATGTGAGCGGTTGGAACGCTAGCAGCAGCCACGCCACGGGTCGCACCCGGTTTGATAAGGATAACCTGATGGGATGCGTCCCGTTCGGGGAATCGCAGTGCGCGGGCATTGGTGATGGCGTCTTCGAGGATGTTCAGAGTCAAGTGTGCGACTTTTTCAACCACGGCCTCTTCGTATTTGGGAACTCGATTCGAATGATCGTATACGATACGGGCAGACGGCAGGTATTTGCGAGCGAAGGCCTCGATCTTTGCCTCAGAAATCCGCAGGTGGGCCTTGATGCATGTTTGTCTGATGCATTCATCAACATTGTTAGCGCGTATTGAAGTGCGGAATCGTACCCTACAATCAATTCTGCCAACGACCATGGCCTCATGACAAAGGTCGTGACGGGACCTTTGCTCTTCCACTCCATCCGCTCTATCCTGGGTGAACATGCTTGAACGATAAAGCCCTCGGAATCCGTCAGGCGCTCATCGACATCCTTGACTGTTCTGTTAGAATCGACGAGAATCCAAGTCCCGAGAGGCAGATTGAATAGATTAGGGTTGTCCGAGAAGTTGATCTGAGTGACGCCAGTATTGCGGGATCGGAAAAAGCAGGCGGCAGTCTTTTGGAACAAGGTCGGCCGCTCGGCGAGGAGACGGAGGCAAAGAAGGAAATACAGGCACAGCGTTTTTCCTGCGCAGAGTAATGAGTGCCATGTCTGAAAATTTTATGGCTAGACCCACCGATGCCTGGATGGCCGGTCAGGATGAAGCCCCCTCTGACAGACTCAGTCTTTTTAACGCGCTCGAAGAGCTCTTCGAGGGCGCTCCAAGTGGGCGACTCGAATGGCTCCTCGAGTGCTGTCTCATCGTCCACCTCAGCGACAGGCTTGGAGGGAGGCTGTTGACCGCGCTCCGAGTGGTTCGTCACCGCATAGGCCGCCTCAAGATACTCGGGCCTGATGAGGATAGTGTCGATTCCGGGCAAAAAGGGTAAGGGGAGCTTCATGAGAAGACATTTCTGAAGATTCTCGTCTACGTCCATTGCATCGTTGGTGGGCATGCGGACGACCGGGACCTCTTGAAAGACATCGTCAAGTCTGCCGCCCCACCAGGCTGTGTGGAGAGTTGTATACACGTGGAGATCGTCAAAATCTTAGGTCATAAGAAAATGAGTCTAGCATCGACAAGCCAGGAGAGTAGAGTACCTTTGTCGTCTGAGGATGCTGCCATGAGGACAAACCTGGGACAAACGGTACATAAGATGAAGACGATTCAACGTTCACGGGCCGCCGACGTCAGTTGTGCTGGCTTTCTCGCGATCTCGTGACGAGTGTTTGGCGGGGGCCGGCGCCAGTTGAAAGTTAACTTGGTCAACCTTTGCCTGCTCGGGTACTGAGCACAGACGATGGGGCGCAGAAGCAAGAAGCAGGAGACTTTCGTCGCTGGTGGGACCCAGATTCCACCCTGATTTTTTGAAGCTGAACGGCAAGACATACGCCCAGGTCGCCAAAGACACCACCCGGGCCCGTGTCACAATCTACCTCTCGGATTGCATCTGAATCTAATTCTGAGGATAATCAACTGTGCGGACTGCTATCGATGGTATGCATGGTGCTTCACGTGAGTTGGGAGTAACCCTGTCAAAAGCGCCCTCGTCTCATGAATCCAGGCAGTGCCTTTCACGGCGTGCTGTCCGCCCTAACTTTACATCGCGGCCACGTCCTCTGATTCAAGAACTGAGAAGAGTGCCATTTATCGATGCCACCACCTGGACACACATACGTCTGTATTCTACATTCAGAGTGACAGTGGACGGGCGCGCTACTCACAACTCTTGCTAATACCTTCGTACGAAATTGCGACTAAACGCAATCGATATCCATTAGCAGGCGTCAAGTCAAATCCGAGACTCATTACGCACGGGAGTTTCAGGCTTCATCGACATCCATTGCCTCGCCCCTTGCTGACCGCCGGTGGACGCGTCTCCGGAGGCAGTTGCTTGGTCGTGTTTCGCAGGAGATCTGAGGCCGAGGCCTTCTCGATCATCAACTCTAGCTGCGCCAGGCCATTGTTCACGAGAGTCGGAGACTCGTTACAGATGTCGACATTCTGCATCGAAGCCTGGTAGGCAGTGTGCTTCTGCTTGAGGATCTGCTCTTGCCATTCGCATAGAATAAGAGTCAGGTCCCGATGCACAGCCGCATGCAGGGGTGCCAATTCTGAATGGAGGGTAAACGGGTCTATCCAATAGAGATCGCGAGATGTGGCCTTTGTGGAGAATAGCGAATCATAGAGCTGATGATGGCCGTGTGCGTAGGTACACGTTGACGGGATATAGCACAACATGTACCAAAGCGCTATCCACCAGATAGGTTCGATGTCGTGGAAGACGTGTTGTTGAAAGGGCGGGAGCACGCTTCTCCGACAGTTCTCCCAGTGTTGTCGTACTTTCCATTGGCCACTTCCGTAGCCATAAATTGCATAGTGCCCTATTCAGCATGCCGATCAGCCCGGAAGTTGGACCCGAAGAGGTACGCGCTCACCACTCGAGTGTCATGGCCTACTGGTTTGCTTCCAATCTTGATGCAGTAGTCCATGTCCATGATGACCCCGACCTCTTTCTGACCCGGACGGTAGACGCGTAGGATGTTGTCGGCGCTCACATCCCCATGCATAAGGCCGGACTCGTGCATTGCACCGAGACCTAGCAGTACATTTGTGTTACAGTGCGTTCCAAAAGAGTGGTCTTGGTTACTTACCGACAAGGGCATCCCGTAGCGTAGAGAATACAGCACCGTAAGTGGCGTCCTTGTATAAGGGCAGTCCGACTTCTTCGAAAACAATGCGATGATGGCCGCGGGGATACGAGTTCACGAGTGGGATATTGCGACGACGGCGAAGAAAGGGAGGTGAAACCTCTGCGCCCAGGCTCGATGTTGGGACGGTACCGGTTTGGCCGAGCGGCAGGAGGTGGTTGAACGTGCCCTTCACGTCAAAGTTGCAGTCACGGCGAATACTTTCGCGGGTGTGGTCCATGCGACCAACGGCAGAGGCAGAGAAACTGGCGGTTACTACCCATCCGGCAGTGGCGCAGGTAGGTAACGGTGGTTGTGGACGCGCAGGCGACGTGCGCGGCCCTCTGAGCTCGCCGCGCCGATTAAAGCTTACTCAGCAGGCCTTGCAGGAAAATGCTATACTTTCATCTTCTTTGTATGATAGCATTACAAATTGTCGATAGGAAGCTGGCCGAGCGCAGTGCACTAGGGCTCTAATCCAAGACATGATATGTTATTTTGTATGTCCGCGATGTAGGTACAGCTAGTGCTAGACCCACAATTGCGGTGTTTACTTACTACATGCGGACGGGATTGGTAGGAAGGACGCGAGAAGGGGAGGTGTCAAGCAGAATGAAGTAATGGGCGAGTGGGTGGAGATGATCGGTGCATATATCTAGCAGGAGCCACACAGCGAAAAGACCAGCGAGGTGATCACAGAGAGCAATAAAGAAGACGTCAGGCGGCGTGTGTTAATCGATGTATTCAGTTCCAAGAGCGCGAGGTTAACGAGAATGGTCTTCGAAAAGTTGCAGTTGTGTGCGCGCGGAGAGCTTGAGACAGCCAGACGTGTTGGCAAAGACATGCAGATAAGATCGACAAAAAAGAAGATGGAGAAGATTCAAGCCGAATATGGGGAGACAAAGGCGTCGAGGTCTTCAGCGTGTTTGTTGACCAAGACTCCGGGTATATCAATGCAGGGGTATAGTTCAAGTCCAGGGAATTTGCAGGGAATCCAAAGGTATGTTGTGTGCGCGGGTATCAAAAGTAGAGGTATCCGGTATTGCGATTTGCATGTGCCATGTTGCTAACGTTGACCTGGGCCGCGCTGTCAGATTTCAGAACATCGAGCAGAAAACGGGAATGCGGGACGGCGAGAGCGACCCAACCGGCGAGCTCGGGCTCTTGGGTGCCCACGGCGTCGGGCTCGTCACTTCGTCTTCTTCGTCGTCCCAGACGGCACACCGCACGCCCGACGGCTTCGAGACCGGCGACGGGATCTTCGTGCCCGGATGGCACGGACGCCACCCGTCGCGCAGCGCATACGCACGGTACTCGACGGGCATAGGAAGGTGGTGCGCGAGCTCCTCGATGTGCACGCGCGGGAGCGGCGCGTGGCAGGCCTTGAGCGCCTCACGCACGAGCACGCCCGCGCGGAGGATCGGGCGCTGTCGGTCGGTCACCTTCGCGGAGGAGGAAGTCATGGGCGGCAAGCCGGAGGGCCAGGTGTCGTCGTCGTCAGAGGACTCGGGAGTCCCGGGAGGAGTAATCAAGGGAGCGTCTTTCGTTGTGAGAGAGGCAGGCTGTCCAGTGGGGCTTACGCTGGACCAGAACTGGCTCTCCAGCTTCGACTCGAGATGCGCTCGCACAGCGCGACGATGACCGCGTCCTTCTCATCGATCTGCTCTGACAGCTCCGCGATGAGCTCGTCGAGCTGGCAAACGCGAGCGTCCGTCTTCTCGATGTACGCCTCGAATTCGAGCTCTAGCGACGCCATGTCCTTCTCAAGGGAGACGAAGGCGGTATTCTGGATGTCGAGCTGGGACTGTTGATCCATGGACTTCACCTCGACAGATGCAAGCTGTGCAGAGAGTTCATACTGAGCGGTAGACGAGGCTTCAAGAGCAACCTCGAGGCGCTTGATTTCATCCTGCGCGTCCGCAGCTGCCTGGATGGCCGCGTTCTTCTCGGTCGTCAGCGCAAGTTCGTCCTCCGCAGCGACAGAGAGGAGCAGATCCTTCTCGACAGAAGCCGCCGCAAGCAGGTCCTTGTGGTCGTCGGACTCCTTGATGAGCTCCATCAGGATGGTCTCCTGATCAGTTGCCTTGGACTGGAGCGCAGCCTTCTCCGTGGTGAGAGAGGTGATCGTCCCACGGAGCTGCTCGACGAGAGCCTTGAGCTGGTATTCTAAGACACAGTCAGCGGGCAAGCATACACCAAGGGCGGCTTGACTGACCTCCTCGGAGAACGCCTTCTTGCCCGCACCGATGGCCAAGCGCTCCTCGTTCGCAAGCCGGTCTTCCGCGAACGTAGACAGCAGGACTTCCTTCTCGTACTCGAGCGCCTGGAGTTGCTCCTTCTGCGCGTCAGTCTCCTGGACGAGTGCGACGAGCAAGTCGACCTGATCTTGACAATTGGTCTCCAACTCCGCGACACAAGACTTTAAGGCCTTGTTCTTGGACGTAGCAGGTGAGCGGATGGCCCAGAACACAATATGAGATGCGCATCTTGAGTCGCATCCCAGCCCGCATCTGCTTCGCAGTCTCCGAGAGCTGCTTCAGGTGCGCGGCCTTCTCGGCGACGAGCTGGAAAGCGACTTCGTTCTCCGTGTTCGCAACGAGGAGACATGTCCTAGCCTCATCGCGTTCAGCTTCCAATCTGGAGATCACATGGAGATGCTGAGAATGAGAACACGCTGGTTAGAAACACGTTAGGAAACAAAATGAGGCGCGCACCTCTGTGTGCATCTGCGCAATGTTGTCAGCCGCAGCTTCGAGAGACCCCTCAAGCCCAGATATCTGCGCCCGGAGCACACGCTCAACGGCGCCGCGTCCCGCGTCCATCCTATGCGAAACAAGTTTCTCCCGCTCGAGCTCCGCGATCCTCGCTTGAAGGGTCTCATAGCGGGCATCTTGCGCAGAGACGGTGGCTTGCGCTTGCTCGAGATCGGCGGCGAGACCAGCGGCTTGGGCGTCCTTGATTCGCTTTGTGCCCACAAGTTCGGTGACGGAGATGGAACAGGACTTCCTGAGACGCTCTCGGCGCATGTCGGCGTATGTGATCGTGGGAGGGCGCAGTGGGAAGGTGGCTTCATCGTCGGCAGCGTCTTGAACGACCGTGTAGAGAGCCTTCAAAAAGAAAGAAGAATAGGAGGACGATGGAGAGGACGATGATTGCTAAGGTGAGGGAATGTGGGATAGTTGTCGGGCGCCAGCTGTAGGCGAGGCGCACACCGCGCCGCGCATCGGTAAAGAGAGAGAATGTTGAAGGAATGAGGAGCGATAGCGGAGCCATTGCAAATGAATGTGGGTGGGAACGACTGTGAGGTGTGAGAGATGGTGGGAGTAGGAAGTAGAGTCGGTCCTGGGGCTGTCAGCCAACAGCCCGCGAGCTTGTTGTGCTCGTGTAAGGTGGGACACGGACGCCTAAGGCTACAGCCTGGTCGTCAGCACCCCCATCGCGGTGTTGAACGTGAGGGATAACGACCAATTTGAGGCGCTCACATCGTTGTCCGGCAATGCATTGATAGGAGCAGGCGGCCTGACAGATATGGTAGAGTAGCACGCACTGCTGAGCTTTTCGAAGTTTGCGATCCACTTGTCCACACTCCCGGGCTGCCACAGACTGGTCCTGCGCCCGTCTGGAGGAGTTCCCGCTTCTTCGCAAGGACCTCAGACTTGAGCTGCCGTTGTCTGCCATGAGCTGATAGCCCGTCTATACCGCTGGTGAGTGGTGTGTGCGGACAGCGACGCGACGTCGAATGCACGAAATGGCCTCGGAGATGATCTATGAAGCTTAAGGACGTTGAAGCAGATATTGATGAGCAACATGATGAGGGAGAGTGAAGTCTACGCGCACTCTGGGAACTGCCGGCGTGCGTTCACTCAGGTTCACTCAGCCTTTCCTCCGACCCGCCATGATCTGATGAAGATCACTCATCTTGTACTCGGGCGCAGCTGCAACAGCTGCCTTTATTTTCAGATATGGCGATTTTCCATGAATCTCTGCTCTGCCACTTGGTCACGATCCCTGGGTCTGCGGCCCTGCGGTCTACAGTTATACCGTCCGCGAGAGCGGGTTCATACTTGCCTGTTCTGTGCGCTTGGGTGAGTACTCTCATTCTGTTTCCTAATGATTTTATCACGTTCTGGCGGATTCCGTGATCGAAGCATTTCCGTGAAATTCCGACCAGCGTCAGTTCTACTAGTAGCAACGGGCATCATCACGAAGGCTCCACCCGGCGTACAATCGTTCTGTCGGAAACATACACCCTGAGCTCATCAGACGACTTTCTGATGCTGTATGCACCAGCCGAACTGTCGCCCCAAGACTGCGGCGCACCCCCATACCACGGCTTGATGCGTGACAGGGTATGCCACGATTCCGAAACTCCAGCCATGGCCAATGGCCTATATTGTCTCCAAGACTCTGACGGTGACACTTCTGCACCCCGTCGCAATGGCCATCACATCCCCTCCCGCTAAAGCTCACGCACCTTTGTCTTCCTCCCCGTACATCCTTCAATGCCCTCCGGTAATGCGCTATAGCGATGTCCCCTTCAGGTTCAAGGCCACTCGATTCACGTCGACCGCTCCTGCAAACCGAGCGACAGGCGCCCGTACCGTCAATCTGCTCCTGACGTGCGCCATCAGCGGTAGTGAGTCGCTTTTAGGTGTTGTTGAAGACTGCGAACTGGCTGTTGATGGTCTTTCCCCAGACGCAGAATGGTGGGTGCCGTTTCTGCGCCGCTTGTTCGAGGCGCAACGAGATAGCCTCGTGCGCATTGCCACCGCGTGGGTCGTCGAGGCGCCGAACCACGGTGATGGTGCCGTTCTCAACGAGGTCCTGCTTACAAGTCAGTACAAGGAAGTCTGTGAGTCGAAGCTCGCATTTTGCTCCCGTCTACGTTATTGATGGCGTCTGCAGTTCCCGTTGCGCAGTACGGCGTTGCGATCAAAGAACTCTTTAATTCACCAAATATGCTCCCCGGCGACCGCACGAATCTGGTGGCGCTCGCTCACTCCGCCGGCGCCGCGGCGACGTCAGTGAGACTCAATGAGACTCAATGTTGCGACGCTGCAATGTGCTGACGGATCCGTGCAGGTTGTTCGCTATGACCACGTCAGACTTGTGCGCGCAGCTCTCTTTTATCTTCGTGATCGAAGGTACAGAGATCCCTCCGGAATATCTTAAGCACCTTGCGCATCATGTCAAGACCTACAAGACCTACAACGAAAGCCGGCCTGCCCGATGGGCGTCTCCTGGTGCAGGGATGAGATTTCTGAGCACCCATGCGCCATGGAAAAGCTTCCATCCCGAGGCGTTCAATCTGTTATGCGTAGGTTTCTCGAATTTGAGTTGTATCACCATTCATGCAATGGGTTGCACTGTTGATGACAGGAAACATATTTCCTGACCACCGAGAGCGGCGACGTTGTGACGAAGACGCCGTTGGAGCAGGAAAGCGCCACCTGGGCTGATTTCGAAAGTACGCCCGATTCGTGAGGCGTCTCGAGGCCGCCACCAGTGTCATTCCTGTGTATATTCTTATTGGAGGAGTGCGCAAATTTTGGTACGCCGGAACTAGTAGTGAGCACGCAGAGTACCTATGCTAACCTGTCTCGGCAAGGTCCAGGGATTTGGAAAAGGCGTTAGCCATGGAACACCAGAAGCTTCAACGGCAAGCACTTATAACTATCGATGGAGCGGGGCACTACGTGTGTTGATCCAGCCAGCTTAAGATTGCTCTGATTTTGATTGTGGGATGTGCAGATTCCTCAAGAAAAGCCGGACGAGCTGTCACGAGCTATTCTCGATATTTGAGTGCAGATGCCGATCGCATCGCGCGCTATGCTTTGAATGCGGGGAGCAGCAACATGGACGAGTGGCGCGACATCGGATCAAAGACGATGTTTTTTTTGGCCACCTGCGGGCCTTCACATTTGTTCCGATGCCGGAGATAATACCGCGGTAAATGGGCATGATATCTTCGTATCATGTGTGTAAATATATGTCGCGGCGCACAAGACCAGCTTCCCATTACTCAGAGTTTCTGAGCATGAGCGCGCGACTTGCGTACATATGTACTGTACAGGTAGGTGTCATATCTTCTTGTCTAACCACTGTAAGCGTACTACATCCTTCTCTCATTCAACCCTTCAATGCCTCTGACCTGGTGGAGGGTTAGGGAGTGCCCTTCGCCGCGAAGCGCCACGACTCGGCCCCGCTGCTGTCGGTTGCGCATGATGCTTTGAAGGCTGTAGGTCGTAGATAAGGAACATAAAGCGAGGGAGAGGGTCGCTACTCACAACTGCCGCCTGCTTCTGCTTCGCGTAGAACGCAAACAAGTCGGCGATCTGCTGCTCTAGCACTTGGCGCTCGCGCTGCAGCCGGTCGACCTCCTGCGTGGTGTGGATGACCTCACGCGTGAGCTCCTTCTTAAACTCTTCAACGTGGACTGCTCGTCGACTGTTATTTTACGCTGAAGCCTTAGAAGGGGGTCTACGCACTCTGAACATTGATGGCCGTCGCTTCTTTCATCGCTTCGACGAACCTCAGCCTTTCTCCTCGAATGTCTTCGGAGAGCTCTGTTCATACGGTCAGATAGATGCAAACAGTTGTAGCACGCGGTGCACGTACCGGAGGCTAAGGTACGCAGCATGCGCTCTTGGTCCTGCCGTTGGCGGTCTATAAGTCCGAAAACGGACTCCGTAGCTAGAGCGGATCAGCCGGGCCCCAAGCCGATGCTGTTTGCGAACTCACTGTACGTGCTACGCATTTCGGCATTCTTCCGCATATCATCATTGAGCGCCGCCGCGAGACCATCGAGCGTGCTCTGGAGTGCTGCCGAATCTCTGTTCCGTACTTCGCCTTCGGCGAGCAATTTGTTCAGTGCGCCCAGAAGCCCGGGTTGGTCGCGGTCTTCGGGGGCCTTTGGTGCATCGCGAAGCTCGTCGACAGCGCCGATCCCTTCGCACAGTCTCTGCACGCCCTCAGCGACGGCCTGTATTTGCGCCGTGCCATTGTTAACGAAGGCCTCAAGCCACTGAACAGCAGACGCAATCAGCAATGTGATATAGAGAGGCTGCGGATTGCTTTACCATGTTCAGCTCGTTCAGATAACGGACACTGTCCGCTTGCTGTTCCATCTGAAGAGTACGTGTACCCTCCTCCTTGCGGAGCAAGCTCATAATCTCCTGCAGCTAGACAGTTATCAGTTGTGACACTCAGGGACGTCCAGGACAGCGTACCTGGGCCGTAGAGACTGCACTTCCAACTTCAGAGTCACCGGCCTCTCCAGATGCCTTCCTCATAGATAAAGCCTTTTGTGAGAATGAGCAACAAAAGCGAGTCAAAGTCAGCAAGTGGACGAACCCGTTGTATGCCAGCAACAGGTGACGATGGTTTCTCGCCCGCGTCCGAGGCTTGAGACATGGAAAGCAACGCATCGAGCTTGTCCTGAATATCAGAAAGGTCCGAGGGTGCTGCGGGCGATGCGGGTCGTGGACGGGCGAACGCCGAAGGTCTTTCGTTAGAGTACACCGCGATCGCCGGATAGCCGTCCTTGTCCGGCCCGGCAGCCGGCTGTCCGGCCTTCAAAACCTCCTGGATGTCCTGTAAAGCTTGCAGAATCTGCGCGTCCCCAGACTGCTTGCCCTGATCTCCCAGCACCACGCCGCCGCCGCCTCGCGACCGCAGCACCGCGTCGCGCAAGCTGTCCAGCGCATCACGCATTTCTGCGATGTTCCGGGAATCCTGTCCACGCTCGGAGATCGCTGCGCGTACGCCCTGCGCGACCGATTTCACGTCCTCGTGCACCTCAGACAACTGGTCCCCAATGTCCGCAGTCAGATCGAGCTGCCGCTCCGCGTGCGCATCCATAACGTCTAGCAGCGCAGTGACGTCGTCTTCTGGCATGGACGCCGCATACTGCGAGGGCGCAGGACCATCAGTGGTGGCGGAAGCCCGCGTTTCGTCGCGCTCCATCGCCGACGGAGTGCCCGCTGCCTCCGACCACTGCTTGCGCTCCATCCTATCGCGCTGGCGCATCTCCTCGCGGATCCCGAAGGCCGACTTTGGTCTGCCTGGTGGGAGCACCGTGCTGTGCGATGACTCAGACGTTGCGGAAACGGGCGACGTCAGGCGGCTGCTGTTGTCGAGCGCGTACGCGTCCGAGCCGACTTTAGAGTATATGCTCGTGCCGCGCGAGGACGGGGCGGAAGACCGCGTGGAGGCGCGCGTGCTCGTTAATCGTGTGTGCGGCGTCAGGTTGGAGCTTGCTCGGGACTCGGTTGAGCGGGTTGATCGCGCGGTGGTGGTGCGCGCGTCGACAGACTGTGTGCGCTGCATCTCGGCGAGGCGCTGCTTGACGACGGAACGCCGATCAAGGTTCATGATAGATGGACTGGTCGCGCGCGAGGGAGGGGTGGATGTGGGAGTGAGCCTGTCACTTGTGGAGAATGGCGGAGGGGTTGAGAGACGACTGTCATGGGAAGCAGTGTCAACAGACCGACTGCTCAGAACTGACTGTGTCTTTGGAGGTGGAGAAGGAGGTTGCTCGCTTGAAGCCGCGCTCAGCCTGGAAGGGCGTTCCTCGTCGGAGACGGAAGAATGGTCGATCGAAGCTTCACGACTTGACGAAGGCACTGCAACGGGCGAGGGGAGACGATCTCCGGCTGACACTGTTGTGGTCGTACGGGAGGGGTCGCAAGAGGCTGTTGCGGATGTGTCCACGTGGAGGATGCTTCGTCGCTCAGACTGACGACGCTCAAGGGTTTGTTGGTCCTGCGCTTTCAGTATCGCATCCCTGACGAGCTCAGATAAGTTCCGATGTGCACGACGAGAAGAAAATGGACCCTCACCAGATGGCACTGACCCACGCAGCCCTGTCTTGCACCGTCGGCGCAGCGAAACGCTGGGCGTCCTTACCGGCAAAGACCACCTCAAACACCTTTGGATTCTCAGATCCTTCCATCGCGGGTAGTAGCGCCTGCTCTTCTGCGTCGATGTTGCCCGCAGATAACGACCGAACGTCCGTGCATGCCGAGAGCGACACGATGTTCGTCGCTGCAACACCCTGGGAGGTCGGCGCCGAAAGCAGTATGTGCGTGTTGTGCAGAACGGCTTCGCAATTCATCCATACGGGCAATATGACCGTCGACGCTGGATGAGGGCGAGAAAGGTAAAGCAGAGGACCGGAATGGAGCGCATATACATTGGGCGACGTGCAGAACCTCGAACCCGGCGGACGGTTGGAGCTGGGGTGGGAGGCGTCCACCTCGGTGCTAGACGGTGGCGCGTACGGGGTAGAGGTCAAGGTGCCAGCCGACATGTCCAGCTTCGGGAGAGTGAGGTAAGGGTCGCTCTTGTCCTTCGACTTCTTCCCCTTCTTGAACACGGACATCAGACTGCGAAACGACTGGCGGAGGGGCGAACCCTTCTTCTCTGCCTTAGCGGTCGGCGTGAATAGACTTGGAGTCTTCTGAGGAGACGACGCCCGCGTCATCGCAGACCGACTCCCATCCGACGATAGGGATTCGAAGCGGTTTATGAGCTCTTTGGTCGACTTCTGGCGTTGCAGGGAGGTCGTGCGAGAAGCAGGGGCCACAGATTGGACAGGGACGGCAAAGTACTCCTCGTAGGGCTCGGGGCCGTGGGGAGACATGTACTCCTGCGACTCCGGGACGATTTCGAGCCCGCCGCCGTCCGCATAGCGCGAGCGCACTGCATCAGAGGCCTCGGAGTACGCTCGTACCAGTTTGTCATTCTCTCTGCGGGAGATGATGCCCCGAGGTCCCGTCACGGCGGGTTTGAAGGACGGCCTATGCGCGGGATAGTCGAGAGGAGTGGGGAGGGGATCAGAGCCCTCGGATGTGGCGCCTCCGACAGTCATGGGATGGGAGTAGAGAGAGAAGATGTCAGACACGTCGTCCATTGGCGATCTGTACGACTCCATGATCGTCGTGGATAGGGCGAGAGGGACGCTGTAAAAAGCCGAACAAGTATTTCGATGAGGCCCGTTGGTCAGAGTCACTGGCGTTGCGCTCCCCCACTCACCTAGGCGGCTCGACGCCAGGTAGAGACTAGAGAATGGAGGAATATCGTATTTTGAATGCACTGGACCATTGCTTGTCTCTGTTCATGAACATACGCAGATGCTTGGAAGTTGGGCATCTCAACCTCTGCTCAAGGCTTCGACGAGGATGAACTAAGAGCAAGAGAGTAGCAGTGCATGCGAGGAAGCTCAAATTGTCGAGTGAAGTTCATGGTCCAAGGGAGGAACGTTGGGCGCTGGAACGTTGACTCGGACGGTCCACACAAATTGTTGCGCGGACGAGCACCAGAGGACGAGCCTCCGACGATGGCGGAACTTCCCACGCCTCTACCACCTGGTGCAACGATTGCTGCACGGCCGCACGACTGCGCAGGACGGGGTCCTCACAAACTCATCTGCATCCTGCGCTTCAATTATATCGTCGTGCTTTATATAGCATGTATAGTGGGGACGACAGGTGAAATGTCACCAACCTCATCCGCATCCAGCGACTCTACGCTTCTCTCCCACCACTCCGAGACCACAGCCGTCGAGCCTGACTTAGTCTCGCTCTTTCAGCGTGTCCACTTCTACACCGGCATCTCGGACGACCCTCCTCCCCTCCTCCACCGTTCAGATCTTCTGCAGCACCCCTTTGTCATCATCCGTCGAGGCAGGTTCTCCACCATCCCAGAGAAGACCGCTCACGGAGTCGTCCACCCGGTCCTCAAGAACGAATTATGGAAGGAGATCGTTGCTCCAGAGATCATTGCGCTGCTCAAGGACGAGACCCGTGGCGTTCGGGTCTCCACGATGGTGCCGGTCCGCTTCTCTACCCTGGATGAGGACGGCAAGGATGTCCTCGACAAACACATCGTCCTGTGGATCTCTGTTCATCCTAACACCACGAAGGAGACCTCCTGCCGCGACGCCAACGCCTCCATACGCGCCAGTCTCGCTAAGCACGGCATCCAGGACGCAGCCGTTCACTGGATTGAAGGTGCTGTCGAGTCCCTTGCAGGTCCTCCTATGATGTCCGTCGTCGGGGACACCGACCCGACCCACTAGATCCGCCGCGCTCTCACGGCCGTCCTAGGCGTTCCTCTCGCTGCGGAGCAGTGGCAGGACAAAGATGCGCAGGGCTCCCTCGGTGTTAGTCACTGCTGACAGCAGGCTAGCTGGAATCTCGTGACTAGGGCTCAACGTCAACGTTTCAACGGCAACTCTTGGGCCTTCGCTAGTTGCTGGCCCTGGTCTCCAGGAATACAAGGCATCATGATCATTATATTCAAAGACAAGGGTTACTGTTATATATCTTGCATTGACTCTCTTCATCTCGCCTTGTCAAGCCTGACGATGTTGCCTTGTTTGTTGGTCGGGCTAGGACCTGCCTTCGAGTTCGGATGCGCTCTACGACGACCAACTCATGTTTGTCAGCTGTATAAATAACACTTCTCTGGAGAGGCGAGTTAATTTCTACATACTTCTCCAGTCTCCCTGATCATTTCTGTTGCGATGTCCTCCCTGGAGCTGGGTCCCTCCATTGCTTCCAGCACTTCCTCGTCATTTTTGTCACTCCCAGAAGGCGACAATCACGTCGTTGAGATTGCATCAGTGTCTGGCGCAGGCAGTCGCCGTAACTCCTACTTCGTGCATCCGCAACCCCCGCATATGAACCCAGAGCCTGGCGATGTATCCTACCATCACTCCCATCCCCTTCCAACTCGCGACGCGCACGAACAGGTTATTTCAAACGCACCAACACTATCTGAGAACCAAGGACGGCAGAAATGGATACCTCAGTTCCATTCCACAGGAACCTCGATCCCGACAATGCATAATCTTCCTCCACACCTAACGCCGATGTACCATAATTTCCCACCGTCTAGCCACTCGTTTACGCTGGCGCAAACTGGAACGGACTCGGAAGTCCATGGCCCGTTGAACACTGGTGGTTTAGCTTCTCAGTCCGCTGGGAGGTCTAATTTGAACTATCCCGGAGCGGCTGCGAATTCGAGCTTCAGAGAGCGCGCGTTTTCCACGCAGTGGGACTCCTCTTCAGCAACGCAGGCGTCTTTGAATAGCCTTCAGACATATCATACGGATGCTGGAGGAGCATCGCACACCATAGAGCCTGACCCCATTGTTGCGGAAACCTTGAGCGCTGGCGCCAAGCTAGCACCATTGACTGATATCCTATCCCAGGGCACATCTCGGGATGCAACAGGCGCAGAGCTACCGGTTGTGACCTTAAAACGCCTGCGAGACGGCGCAGACGATGATGACGATCAACGCCCTTCAAAATCAGCAAGAACCGCGCAAACCGGCAACGCCATTGGACAGGCTTCCGGCCATGCCCAAGACGATGAGTCGCTGTCTGAGCCAGAAGATGACACACGGCCAACAGGTGCAACGGAGTACGCGCACTGGTATCGGGACAAACTGAGGCATTACTTCAAGAGGATTCGCGTATCTTTGGGAGTCCCTGCCCGCATGAGCATAGTGGCTGCGTATGCAGATGGTGAGTGCTCTGCCAGTGAATTAACATGATGTTCTGACCACTGATTTTGTGTTCGCAGCTGCCCGCAGAGCTGAATCAGCCGGGAGATTCATTGCTGCGTTTGAGTCTGCGAAGTCGACCTTTGGGATTTATCATGCAGTCTCAAATGAGGCCAGCCTCGTCCAGAGTAAGTCCTCCGTATGAAGGAAAGTCTTGAACTAATTATCCGATGGCTAGTCAAACGTGAACTTGACAGGCGTGCAGCTAACGAAATGGCGCTCAGTGACGTGATGAACCAGTACAGAATGCACCTCTTTGCAAGCGAAGAGCGCGCACGGCATCTGCGGATTGAAAGGGACAGTCTCAAAGAAAGATTGAGAAGGGCCTTCCACGCTTCGTCTCGACTCGAAGTCCCGCTCAATGCACGCAGCGGTCATGGCACGAGTGCGGCGTCGATTGTCGATCTAGCCGAATGGCCAACTACATACCCTTCCCACACGACAGAGTAAATAAAACATGCCTTGGGACCCCTGCGGGTTGTTATCTAATTCTATCCTATCCTATCCTTAGGTTAATCATCATCTCGTACTTTGATATAACAACTTGAATTGAACCCCGACTCATGCCGTCCAGTCATTCCCTTGCCACCAGTTCGTGCCGAAGCGCCTCGTGAGCTTGCTCGTTCCTGACGACCAGATCCTTATATCTCGCCGCAAGGGCCCAAAACTCCGTACCTCGCGTGCATGTCTGTAAAAGTTCATCGACCCATACTAACTCTTCTGAATAAGCGGGTTCCGGCGAGGATCGAGCGGTGAAATCCGTCAATCGCTGACGTGCGCTGTGGGCGGTTCATTAGTTGGTCATATAGCTGAGCCCAATGTCAAAGAACAGTGCTACATACTCGTTGATAATCGACGCCTCAGCAGCATTCTCTATGGCCTGATGTGCCTTCCTGAGCAACAACACGTCTCGCTGAAGCGTCGCGATAGTTTTCGACTCTCGGAAGGCAACTTCCTCCAACTTCGCCAGCACTCTTCGCTCGATGACTTCCATTTGTTCCTTCATCTCTACCATGGATTCCTCCACATCACAGAGAATCGCATCGTGTTCTGCGAGTGCTGCATTGCAGACTGCCATATTTTGCAGAGCGTCATCCAGATCTTGTTCACCGGCTCTCCATATCGCTCCTGTTGTAGCCCAGTCATATTCGCCGGATAGCACTGCACAATAGAAACATCATGATTAGCTCGTTAGAAATGGGACGGCGGACAAGGCGAACCCTCTCTGATCGCTTCTTCTGGAAAGCCGTCAGCTCTCAATTCCTCCTCTGTGCGAGGGTAAAGAAGGGACCGCATGACGTTGAATAACACGTTTAGACGATAAGAAAGAGACTGGTGGCAGCCGTAGGATGGGAGTCTACACTCAACGGTGTCCATCATTTTATACCAGCGCATGATAGACAGCAGGACTTGGTTGCCATGAGCATTCGGTCCTGCCGAGTGAGAGCAATTATTGAATCAAGACAATAAGCTGGAAAGGAGCTCTTTCGCCGCTTGATGGAACTCGAGACACCATTGTATCGCTGTCATTGGAAGAAGAGGTGCCAGGCGCCTGTCAACAATTACATCGCCACGGATCACGACACAATAGACATCCTACAATAAGTCAGTCTTCAAATCCTTCACGGAATGCCCTACGATGCTGCACATCCTCGCGATGGTGGCTGACCATGGTGGTCGAGGTGAGAGAACCACATCGAGCAACACGTCTCGCGCAGATCTCGAGCGCCCCTCCAGCGGCCCGTCGCCCCACACCGCTTCCCTGGCGCAAAACATAAGTATCTCAGCATTGGGCGAGTCGTATATGCTGCTCACCAAACGTCCGTAGTTGGGCCTTCCTCAACTTCGCGGTCTGCCTCGTACTCAAAAAGCCATGGACGACACCTAGGCAACAGGTGGCGCGGCTGTGCCTCGGCTTGCAGACATCCAGTCGGTGGCCCGCGCAACCTGAGCACAGGGAGTGAGTTTATGTTTCATTTCAACAAACCGCAGTGTACCCACTATGTGAATGCCGATGTCCTGCCCTGCGCACGTTGTCTTGCCCTGCGCACGTTCCTGGGAACATCGGATGATGCGCGCTCGCAAGCCCTCCGCGGGGTCTTTATGTGTGGTCCTCACTGCATCGTTGCAATCGCGGCTCGCAAGGCCAACGGATACTGAAAACCTTGCTAGGGAAGTCCGGGCATACGCCAGCGCATACGTCCACGCACTTTTGAGGCCGAATTTCAACCATCCGATACCTGAGGCGCTGAAAATATCACACCAGGAGAAAGAGAGGCGGTAGAATGGTCCTGACGTGGCGCGCTGCAGAGGCTAGGGACGACATAGCACATATAACCAAGGCCGGAGGTGGTGCCGTGGATGACGCCCTACAGTGCTGCAGTGTGGAAGGAGGGAAGAGCGAGCGTATGTAAGGGAACCGTGATTTTGTGCCCAGACGGAGGCAGTCTTCCCGAGTGTATGTAGCTCGGATGTTCTTGTTCGGTGGAGAGCGAGATCAGCTACGCGCTTCAGCGACCCGGTTGAAGACATACCCCGAAGAGCGTTTCTTGTGCGGGCGGACCTCACATATGGACGAGAGCTGAGCGCTGAGCAAGCAAAAAAACTTCATGTTCGCTTCTTCCTACTTCCCCTCACCATGCTTTTCGGAACTTTTGCTCAAGATCGTCCCAACGTCTCTACAGAAGAGGTCGCCGCATGCCGGGCATCACATAGCCTCGTCGACGAAACTCAGTGCGTTCGACTTCAACTTCTCATTGGCACCAGTTGATTTCAGCTCCTCGTGCGCAGGGCGCTGGTGTGACATGTTGGGCAAAGCATGACTAGCGAAGAGCCCTGCTCTAAGGACAGCGCGTACTACAATGTACTAGGAGCAAGTCAAAGTGAACGAGCCTGATGATGATGGTCTGGAGGAGGTCTTTGGGAAGGATGGGCCTGGCAGGTGAGTACGGCTTAGCATCTATGTGATGTATTTCGGTTGACCGGTGGACGCCATAGCAAACTTTGACCCGTCATCAACCTTGCCGTCGCCAACACCCTCCCGACCAAACCTTGTGAGTATCGCGGCCCCGCCTTCTCCTTTTCTCTGCAAGTGCAGAGCATCATCGCTCACTTCCTTGGCCCAATCCCGCTGCCAGCATCCTAGGCAACGTCGCGACGAAGGTCGACTTCGCGAACAGCAGCGTCCAAGTCGCTGAGGCCCTCAGTCTGAAGGATGGGCTCGATGGGCATGGGAACGCTTTGGTGATCAAGACATAGCCGTCTTCCCCCCGGTGAGTCCCTTTGGAAGGATTCAAGCCGGTAACTGACGAAAGGATGCACACGAATTTAGTCGCAGCTCCCGGAGCCGGTAAAGCAAACTGTTCAAGTTGAAGTTTGGCCCTCGCAGCATGACTGCGGCAAGGGCGACGAACTTCCTGGTACGCCCGCACTTCGGTTTGCGCCTCATGCGCCATCCTGACGTTCTTCGTGGTGAAAGCGGATCAGCTCGCAGAAAACGACGCGCCGAATCTTCACATTGACGAAAGACTTGATAGCTACTGGCAAGTTGTTGCACTGTTTCATTGGTCGTGCGGAGTACTGATGACGGCGTGACAGAAACAGAACCGAGTGACATCGCGTATATGTACAATTATCAATCAAGTGATTCAACGGTTGCTTGCCTGTGTGCGTGCGGGTGCTGCGGGTGGAGAGATCGCGATGATGCAACAGACGGATTTTGCAGCACTAGTGAGTGTTCTTTTGAGCCTGGCGCCGTCGGAGCACATTCATAATTCAATTGCGCCACAGTCAGACCGTTTACTCTGCGACTGCTGCGGAAGGCACCCCGGCCCCTCGTGTAAGCGTCTGCACGGGGCGAGCCCCGCAACGTTTTCACCCCCGACTGATCGGAATGCGAGCGGTCGCCTTATCTCGATCAGCATTCGCACTAATAGGCGACTTGACATCATTGGGATCTCAGCCGAATCCTACGGCCAGGCTCCTTCCCACAACCACTTCTGCGGTCTGGAGGTCAGCGGCGCCGGTTCAAAATCCCTCGTGTACGGATATCGCAGCGGACATCGAAGCGGTGGTGGGAGGGAGCCTGGTCTACTGCCCGATTGATCGATATTCAGTCTTCTTTGCCTGGACCTACGTCAGGCGCAGGATAGGCGGGCAGGTGGTACGTCGTTGCAGTTTCCGAGTATAGTGTTCGTATTGATTGCCATTCCAGCTATCTTTCTTACCGGGGATTGACGCACATAGCCTGCGTCGCGCTCTTCGACATCGGCCGCATCTACTTACCTCCGGGTGTCATGGAAGACGCGCGCGATTCTTACGAAGCACGTGCGGTATAGCTGCAGGAGCATTGCCCTCGGCTAGCACGGCCTGTGGAACATGGAACATGTCAGAGTTATCTCGAGCTGATCTTCGCGACCGTTCACCGAATCTTGTATGCGATGTACTAGGCGTGCATGCTTCTTTGGCTTCACTTGGCCGCCACTTCGAGTTGATCACGAGTGCTTCCTGTCAGCGCCTACTGTTCGACAGCGTGGGTTGTACTGTATGGCCCTTCAGTGCGAGCACAGAAGACTGTCGTTTTGTTTGGATACATCACCTTTTCTCCGATCACCAATGCTAATTTCCAGCTCCAGAACGATCCTCAACTTTTCCGAAACGCAGCTTCGCCGCGACACATGCAGCGCTCGCATGCTAATCGCCGGATGCCTTTACCTCGTGGATCGATGGGGACCCCAGTATGAGCAGCGTCATCTGTCTAGAACTTGAGATTAGGACAGCCCGTATAAGAGCGGCTCAAGAGATGTTTTCTTGTCGCCGTCTTCCGCATAACCTCCGGAGGTGTGTATTCCCTCGCCTCGCCCTGCCCTTTTTAACATTCGTACTTGATTAGTCGACTGCGACTAGCCACTTCTAATACTGACCATGTCAAACGAACCCCTCGGGTGCGATTCTGTCCCTGTGATATCCTTTCGCCGTACTGACGCAGTTGAACCTGTCCGCAGCCGTGTCCGCCCACCTCCACCTCCACCCCGGCCCCTGCAGGTGGGCATCGTCGGTGGCGGGATGGCAGGTCTCTACGCTGGCCTCCTCCTCCAGCGAGAGGGCCACCACGTGCGCATCTTCGAGGGCACCAGCCGCGTCGGTGGGCGTGTCCGCACCCATCACTTCTCCCACGAAGACAACCAGTACTTCGAGGCGGGCGCCATGCGCATTCCCGAATCCGACTTCCACGAGATCACGTTCAATCTAATCAAGTACTTGCAGTCTTTCAAAACGACTGATGACCGCAAGATCCGCCTCATCCCCTACATCATCACCGCCCCAGGCAACCGACTCTACGTTAACGGTGTTCCGGGCAACGGCTTTCGGGCATCCGCCGTGACGAGGCCCAGAGACATCAACTGGATTGTGCCGCCGAAATACGAGAACCAAACAGCGGACGACTTGATGATGGACGCGATCGGGCCCTTCATCAAGGACTTGCAGAATGACTTCGACGGGGGTTTCGAGAAACTCCTTCAGTTCGACGACTTCTCTTTCCGGTTCTACCTCACCTCCGTGAAGAACTATCCGCCCGAAGTCGTGGACTTCATCGAGACTGTCGCGTCGCAGACAAATCAGTTCGCTCTCAGCGTGCCGGAGATGGTCATGCAGTACATGGACTTCGACACGCAGAACTGGTGGACCGTCGACAAAGGCATGAATCGCCTCCCGTACGCGATGGCCTACCTCCTCGGGTACAAGAACATCACCTATGGTGCCCGCGTGGTTAGCCTGACGAACGAGTGGAACGGCCAAGTCACCGTTGGCGTGAGCGGCTTCAACGGCCTCTTGTACTCGAGTTTCGACAAGGTGATCTTGGCCATTCCACCCGCGGCCTTGAAGATGATCGCCGAGCGTCCTCGCTGGAACACCGACAAAGAGCTTGCTGTTCGCTCGATGCATTTCGAGGCCCTGTATAAGATGGGCATGCGCTTCAAGACGCGCTTCTGGGAACGCGTCACCGCTAAACCGACCGTCGGCGGTCAGTCGACGACAGACCTGCCGATCAGATGGATCGTGTATCCTTCGAACGGCGTTCCCCTCACGAACAGTCCTCCAGACTCCGGACCTGGCGTCCTTCTCGTCTACGCGTGGATGACGGACGCTACTACTTGGCTTCCCCTCACTGCTATCGAGCGTCGCAGTCTTGCCCTCCACTGCCTTGCGGAGCTGTACAACGGCGAGAGGGATCAGGACGGGACCACTATCGATGTCTACGATCTCCTCATCGGCACGTCCGACGCCGTGTGGTCCACGAAGACGGCCACAGGAGACGCCATGTTCCTCCCTGGGCAGTTCAAGACGCGCTTCGAGCCTGCGCGCCGCCGCGAGGGCAACATCTTCTTCGCTGGCGAGCATCTTTCCCGCCATCACACTTGGATCTCGGGTGCGCTCGACTCAGCGCTGTACACCGTCCGGCAGGTGTTGGGCAAGAGCGTTCAACCGTTGAAGGCTGTCCGGTCGCCATTCGAGTGCGTCGGTGGAGAGCCATTGGAAAACTTCGACCCCGTCACCGGCGAGCCCGTCCATGGCATCCCTCATCCGGGTCCAGACTGGCTGCATCCTGTTGTTCTCGGCAGCAGGGATGGCGACAACGCTGTGCCTGCGACCAAGTTCATCTTCAAACCCAAGGATGCTTTGTATGGGGAGAAATCACGATGGGGCGTGGTGGAGGGCGACACACAAGAAGTCAATGCGAACAAGTTCCCGTTGGACATGGGTGGAGACCCGCTGCATCCTCTCGGCGTCGAGTTGACGCAATTGGACGGCCCGCATGGCTCTTCTAGCCGCATTCCTGGTAGGGACTGAAGTCGACCGCATGGTGTCTGACGGATGGAGTGTAGTTGTACTACTGTAGTCTAAGGTTTCTTCCGAGTGTCTTGTTGAACGTGTACGATATCTTGTAAAGCCACTGTGTCCGATCAAGTACCGTCAATTGTCAACATCACAAATCCTTGTGCCCCATCTGTGCGGGTATGTAGAAGTGATTGGAGCATGGCAGCAGCTGCATACATGCCAAACAATTGATATGCGACCATAGGCTCTTACAAGCGCCGGGTGCGCGGCACCGCCACCGTTCTCTTCTTGTCCGCTCGCCGTCTGCGCCGGAGTCATCTACTCAAGATCAGTCACTCGCTCTGAGCGACTGATGGGATTCCACAATTATGCTGCAGTTCCTGGCGCTGCCATCATGCTGAACGAGACGGATTGACTCGGATCTCGTTTCTTGCGGCGGTCGTCTTTTCTCTCGTGTCTCCCACTAATTGTTACTGGACACTGGTATCTTGGCAACATTTGTCAAGGCGATTGGCGCATTTTATATGGCGACGTTCGCTTATTGTTTTGCCAGGACGTGTGGGATCCGGGGCCGCTGTCAGCACAGCACTGCTGCCGGTTTATAGGTCTAGCATCTGGACCACGTCCCACCTGCACCCCCCTCATAGTGCGGTTTTTAACATTCGTATCTATCGCTTTTTGTTGACGTGACCCATAGACCCACGCGCTCTCATTCTCCACCTCGCCGCTGCTAGAGCCTAAATGCCGTCAGCAGAGACGCCAATTGCTCGCGAACGAGCCGATCATCCTAATTCCCCACCGGGATTCATGGGAAACCCAGAGTGGGAGACCCCCGTCCATAGGACTAGAGAGGAGTTGCAGGCTAAAGGTTTTTCTCAGGACGCCATCGACGAAGGCACGTACATATTCCGCAGTCCCGTTATTCGCTGGACGACTGATATTATCTTCCGAACAAGTGCTATCCCAGGGTTACCCAGGGGAGGTTGGGTGGGACAGACTGAGGGATGCCTCTCAGAAGACACGGATGATGGTAATGTATCTTTGAAGCGGACGTTCAGCAATTTAGTTGATGGCACTCAATCTCTTACAGAAGGATGCGGCATTCGACGAATTGAGGAGCTTGCGCGCCGTTCAAGAAGAACTCAAGAAACACGGGGAGGAGACTGACCGAAGACTTATGAACCTGACAGCGCAGGTAAAAGAAACGGATGCCAAAATAGTGGAATTGTACAGGTCCCGCGGCCAACCACTGCCATCCTGGTATAAGCCCCAATTTTGATGCGCACATATCCTATCATCCTTGTCGTGCTCCCAACTGCCCATATATATAGTGCACCAATGTCCGCATGCGTAACGCGCCGTGCGAGACGTGTCATGCAGAAGCTTCAGTGCCCTGATCGAAAAGTGAAATGGCGGGCACGAGTTGCGAAATAAGCAGGCTCTGTTGCATCGCCGTTGCTTGCAGGCCCAGTATTTGACTGTCCCTGGCATGTATCGTTTTGACTTGCTCATTGTACTCCCTGCGCAGTTGTCGGCATTCAGCCTCCCATTTCTTCAACTCGGCCTGGTCAGCCGTTGACTCTTCTTGCCGTAACATTTTCTCTTCATTTGCTTTCGCAACAGCAGCCAAGACTACGGTGTGGAAATATGAGCATCGTTTGAGCTGCAGAGACTAAGGTAGACTCACCGTTTGTTATTGCTTCCGCATGCAGAACACCTGGCGCAATGTCACACGCCGCTCGCAGAGGCCACAGAGCCTCAACAATGTTTACGATGCGCTCGGTGGCTGCAGGAGGTTGCATAGGTCAGCGCGTCATCCCAGGTTACTTAGTAGGAACAGTAACCTACCTAGCACATGAGCAGTTTCTATTGTGCATGACGCGGGTATTTGGAGATGTGGCCTGATTATTCGTAGCTCGTTGTTACGTCGAAACCGCATTTGTTTCGATGCATCTCTGTTTTTCTCAGCATCGCGTTTTCGCTCAGGCTTAACACCTTTTTTTTTAACCGGTGCGGCGACAGAGGCGGCATCTGCAGCTGGTGTAATAGCAGCAGGCGATACGACAGCTTTGACCGGCTCGGAACCTGCATGGCGTTGGACTACCGCAGGCGACCCAACATTGTCAAGCCTAGTCTGGCTGCTGCAGTCCATGCGCTGCCTCTTCCGGTCGCGCGAAGGCAAATCAGTTGCGTGACCTTCAGGATGTACACAGCCTACGGAATCGGCTGGAACTTCGGATGAATCTCGGCGCCTCCTTCTCCCAGTGACTGTAGGCGGCACTTGTTCGATTGCCTCGCCGTGGAACGATGGCTCGTAGCCGGTCGCCGGAGAAGGCACGAGATCGTGCGGACGCACACTCTCGACAGAACAGGCAGCATTGAAGTTGTCCTTGAATGAAGAGACGTGCGAAGATACCAAGGTCGTCGATAGGGAGTACCTGCGAGAGGAGACCGTCTCCGTTGCGGCGTGCCCAGAACGCAACGTAGCACCGCTGTCGTGGCGGAACTCAGAGCTGGCCGGGGAGTCCAAGGCAGAATAACCACTGTACGATTGCAAAGAGGGCGCTGCGTGCGCTCTAGGGGATGAAGGGCCGGGATATGCAGCCAGCGCAGTGTGTGCCAGAGACGTTGGCGAAAGCGTCGGTCCTAGGTTGCGTCCGTACCGTGTGATATCGAGGGGAGGCAGAGAAAGAGGTGTGCGAGGCCAATTTGCTATCGTATCGGGAGGCTGGTAGGCATCATCTTGAAACAGAGGTAAATTCTCAGCAACATTGATCGTGGGAGCACGCAAGTCAAGCTGAGTAGCATCTGATCTGTTTTTCGGCACAACGGTAAGCATGAGGCTGTCCGTAGAATGATAGGGCTGACCGAGAAAATGAAAGTCTGCTGCTCCCGGCGACAGGGTGTAGCGTAGCGTTTGCACCAGTCCAGCTGGCAGGTTCGTCTAGTCGATTGCGGTTAACAAGTGTCGTTTGCCCTCTGAAACACGTCAGTACAATGCGGAACAAGTTTGCTTGATGATGGCGCACTGAGTACGATATGTGATATGGGTCGGCTCGAGTTGTACACCGGAGAAGCCACCAAAGTCCGACTGTTGCGGTAGCGAGGAGGGCAGCGAGGATTCTTCTGCAAAAGAATGTGACATTACAGAGCGGGATCACTGTATGGCTGGACGGTGAGGGGCGTTATATGGCGCAGAGGTAGTACAGAGGGAATCCCGTGCTGCCAGTGCATGTCAATATACCTCGCAGTACAAAGCCGGCCGGGCTGACGTCGCTGCAAATGCTAACACAAGGCCCCGACTCCGCACCCTGCATTGCCGCAGAACAACATGGTCGCCAGCAGTGATTAAAGCCCATTTGTTTTTTGGATGCAGGTGGTCGTGACGGTGAATACAAGAGATCTTGTCTAGCCGTACCTGCGTAGTACTGGACTGGCTGTAAGCATATGTCTTGGACAGAGATATCGCACTAGACGTACATCTACCAGTGAACGCGCCGTCGGGGTGCACTGTGCGATACGAGTAGCAGCTTGACCGAATCGCTCTCCTAGCCGAAGTCATCTATCAAAACTCGCTCGTCCTCCCCAAAGACCGTCCGCAGGTCCACGTCCTGCTCCCTGCCCAACAGAACAAGGGATTATGCATCGGCCTGAAGACTCTGCTCTATTTTTCGAGTTGTTGTCGAGCGCGAAGAGTGCGACACGTTCGCGTGGTTCCAACAGGGTCAGCGGTAGATTGAGCGTCCCGGGGCATGGTGAGCACATGCCGCAACGCTGCGACGTCGACTACGTTTTTGTGAGGAAGCTCTTGTACGTCCCAAACGACCCATAGTCGTGATACGCGCGGGGCACCATGAAAGCAGTGGAGGCTGGGTGGAACTCTGGAAAAGACTCGTGACATTCAATATTCAGCGTCGGCATCGTCCGGGAAATGCCGGCCAGCCAGCGATTCTCGAGTCAGTCGTTCAAATTCTCACACTAGCAGCGCATGCAGGGCTTGTCTCGCGCTACCACCATCCATGGCTAGAAACATAACTCGAACCTCAGCATCATCGATTGACCAATGCGTAGTTGCCAGCAGGAACCTCAGCCAAGCACTTGAGTGGATGCCATCGCGGCAACTCTCAACACGCACTCTGTCGACTTCCTAGTCACATACGCGGTTTTTCTTGGCCACGGCCACCTGCGGTCCATTCATCCTGCGCTCGGTGTGTGGGCTCTCCGTCGTTTTGAATCCCCTTGACTCAAATGTTTGCCTGTAACGTGTAGCTTTTCAATCAATAAGCGCCAGCTCGTTTCAATACCAGTACTTGCTAAGCTTTATCTGTGTGCCGCCATGTCCTCTTGCCCACATCTCTGGACACCTAGTCGGAGCGCGTTCTTCCTTTGTGCTGCTGTAAGTGCTCTTTGGCTGACACTCAGCCCACCGAGACGACACGAACCGCTTCGCCTACCTGTGGTATCAACTTGCGGTCTACTCGCCTCATCCGTTTTATCCAACCCATGGCCATGTTTTACTTGTCGCCACCACGTTACGTGCTCGCTTGGATATACCGTTCTGATTGCCAAGCTGTCGGCTGGCCGCTCTGTCGCTTCTGTGGCTGCATTTCTAGTGTCGGATTGGTTCCCACAATGGACGTGGCCTAGGTGGACAATAGAGAGGGCATCAAAGCGTACCGAGTAACCGCGCAAGCCACAGGGACATCGGCGCACGACCGCGGGCTGCGGCGTGACTGTGTCCGCACCGATCACGGGTTCACGGTTATTTATGCGCAAGTTGTGCCGTTGCATCTTGTCTGCCAAGTCCCTCCCGTTGAACCCCATCCCCGTGCGTACTGCGTATCCTCCTCCACTATTTGCTAAGTAATCTTCGACCCTTAGCACGATGTCGGACGTCCTAGACACATTCGACCTCGACGAGTTTCTAACATTGTTTGCTGCGTACGTGCTCATCTTCGACGGTCGTTCGGGCCCGGGGATACTCAACATTGCTGCAGACATACCCTCGATGCCACCCAGGACGAACACTCGCCCTACCCTCGCTGCTACATTGACAGCCTTCCGGCAGAGTGCTTAGGCCTTATATTCGCAATATGCGCGGAGGTCGACCCGCCAGAAAATCCCGACGATGAGAGTGGACACTCTCTGGGTTGGATCACGATCACGCACGTCTGTCGGCGATGGCGCGAGGTCGCTCTTGGCTACCCCCAGCTATGGACTCACGTCGCATTCGACCTCGGAGATGTCTGGGCGCAGGAGATGGTGGCACGCTCCCAGTCCACCGCGCTCATCATGTTCCCCGAGGTCGACTCCCTCTCCGCCATCGGCGTCAATCTCATAGCCAGTTGCTTCCACCGCGTCAAGCAACTCGACTTCGGGGTCGTGGACGAGCGCAACACCATGCTGTCCCTTCTCAAGCTGCTGACGAAACCAGCCCTCCAGCTCGAAGAGCTCACACTGTACGTGATCGATGACCCCCTACCGATCCCGGACGAATTCCTTGGCGGGTCAGCTCCCCGGTTGCACAAGTTATCCATGAGCGGATTTTCCTTTCATCTTTGGGCGTCCCCAATGCTCCACGGACTGCGACATCTCGAAGTCCGTGTTTCGTGTGAAGACCAGGAAACGGCGGATGTCTGCGACGACATCCTCGAGGCCCTGCAGGCCATGCCTTCCCTGGAGTCTCTCGAATTAGCGCACTGTCTCCCCCTCCACCGTCACATTCCTGCTCATGACCGCGCTGGGCACTCCGCCAAAATGGTGGCTCTACCGAATCTTGCATACCTCGACGTCACTGTACAACGTGACACATGCGCCCATGTGCTCAACCATCTCATCCTCCCTCCCGCCGCCGACCTCTATGTCACGATCGAACGGGATGCCGCCGGTGGCCAATATGGCAGCGAAGGGGTCGTGCCATGTATGCCCCTTGTCGCCACCTGGTTGAAAGGTTGCGACACGGCGGACACCTCAGTGCAGGTGGAAACTATATTTGCCCGCGTCGACGATATCCGATGGGTGTACTTTGTAACTCACAAGTTACCGGCCGCAACGGCTCACCACTCAACGTTGTTGATACGCGCGGAGACGCCGAACGTCGTGACAGCGCATCCCCCTTTCTTGCGCGCGATAAACCCAATCGTGCCGTGGGAGGTTGTCACCCACCTGCGATTTGCCTCCCCCCTCAGCTACGACGACGTGTCAAACATCTTCCCTCGTGTCGCCAAACTCCGCCACCTCACTCTGTGTGACTCACAGACTGCAGCGCCCGTTCTCGGATTCATGGCAACAAGGGATGCGTGCCTTCCATATACTGTCAGGGGCTGCGAGCAGCACGATCTCGTTCCTCAACTTCGGAGCATCAAGTTGGTGGATGTCGACTTCGAGCAGGCGCAGCTCGCCAACGTGACGCTGCCTGCTTGGTGCAAGCGACGGGCCATGGTACGGAAGGGATTGGCGGAGCTTCTCCTTAAGGACTGTCGCCACCAAGAAACAATCTTGGCGTTGGGGGATATCGGCCCCTTGAATCTGACCATTCTCACAACCACAACCATTACCACCATTACTGCTTGATTATCACCGATGCATGTACTCCATATGAATGTTGATCGCGGCAAGTTTGGAGATCTCGGCTAAAGAAAATACAGCTACTGGTAGCAAGGTTAGTATCACATATTAGCGAATTGTATGGTCGCTGAAGATGGTGCGGTGGATGGTGTAAGATCGTGGTCGGTCGACGTCGGGGGCGGACACTGTGTCCAATGTCCAAGCAAGCGCAGTGGCCATATCGTCACCGCGCTGAGTGCTGTGGTCGTCGTGCTTGAAACATGAAAGGAAATATGGCTAAACACCCGGGACACTTGCCAGACGGAAGTCCAAAGTCAAGACACGTATATACAATTGCAAAAACTCGCCAAAAACTTGTTTACTATGATACAATGGACTCTTCGCGTGCTATGCGGAAAAAAAAAACTAAAGCCTGGAACTGCTCATGACGCTGTGGCTGCCCTTACAATGCGCTACGCTGCCACTTCGCCGGCACCCCGTCCGCCGCGGCGAGATACGGCATCAAATCGCTCGTCAAGAACTCGCTCGGCCACTGCCCGCGCACCTGCTCCTTCAGATACGCCCTGACGATCTTCAGGTGCTCGTTCTGCAGCGCGGGCACCGCCGCGCGCACCTCGCGCTCGACCACGCCGTCGTCGAGCAGCCCGTCGACGTACGCCGCGGTGACCGGCTCGCCCGAGTCGAGCCGCGCGCCGTGCCGCACCCACTGCCACAGCTGCACGCGCGCGATCTCCGCCGTCGCGGCGTCCTCCATCAGCCAGTTCAGCGGGATGCACCCGTTCCCGCCGATCCACGCCCCGGCGTACGCGAGGGCGGCAGCGACGTTGCTGCGCACGCCGCCCGGAGTAATCTGCCCGGGCACGGTGGTGTTCAGCAGGTCCTGTGCAGCGACGCGGACGTCCTCGCGGCGGATGTGGTACTGGGGTAGAGGTAAGCGGGTTGTCGGCAGCAGGTGATATGTCTATCTATTTACCTGGTTGGGCCCGATCATGTGCTCGTCGAATACTTCACGGGCAATGTTGTTGATGAGCGGGTGTGCGATCCATGTGCCGTCGTGGCCGTTGGTGACCTCGCGCAGCTTGTCGGAGCGCACCTTGGCCATCGCGATCTCGTTGGCCTTGTCGTCACCCTTGATGGGGATCTGCGCGGACATACCGCCCATAGCAGCCACTTTGCGCCTAACGAACATTTTATTGAGCAAGCTATGAAAATGATGGATGCGCATAGACTCACTTGTGGCAAGTCTGGATGAGGAGGCGCACATAGGCGTTCATGAAGCCGACCTCCATGGTCACATCCTTCCGATCCGGAAGCACAGCGCTCCTGTCGGCACGACGCCGCTTGATAAAGCTGAAGATGTAGTCCCATCTGCGCAACAAATGAGAACTCAGTAGGAAGACTTGAATGGCAAAGCACTTACCGCCCGCAGTTGAGCCCGGAAGAGTGGTTGCGAAGCTCAAACAGAATCTCCTCCATCTGGAATGCAGCGGGAAGGGTCTCGATCAGGACCGTCCCGCGGATGGTATTTACGGGTATGCCGATATACGACTGCGAGAAGAGGAAGACGTCGTTCCAGAGACGAGCCTCGAGGTAGTGCTCCATCTTCGGAAGGTAGAAGTATGGACCGGAGCCTCGCGCGATGAGCTCCTTCGCGTTGTGATAGAAGTAGAGCGCAAAGTCGAAGAGAGAGCCGGACAGGGGAGTGTTATCGACAGTGACACGGGGCTCGTCGAGATGCCATCCTCGCGGGCGGACAATGAGGACGGCGGGGTTCGGAGACAGCTTGTACTGCTTGCCCTTCAACTCGAAATCGATCTTGCGGCGGATGGCATCGCGCAGGTTCACCTGGCCCTCGAGCATGTTCTTGAATGTCGGCGCAGACGCATCTGCACGCCGACCACGTCAGCTCGCTCCCTCGCGGGCAGCAACAGCACACACCTTCAAAGTCAGCCATGAACGTCTTAGCGCCGCTGTTG
This sequence comes from Auriscalpium microsporum, assembly GCA_019914985.1. Lineage (NCBI taxonomy): Eukaryota > Fungi > Basidiomycota > Agaricomycetes > Russulales > Auriscalpiaceae > Auriscalpium > Auriscalpium microsporum. The sequence goes on along the minus strand of JAHLMG010000013.1, from coordinate 566,540 downwards.
AGCGCATTGATGACCATCTTCCTGTCCGTCGGGCCAGTGATTTCAACACGGCGGTCCTCCAGACCCGGAGCGGGCGGCGCGCAGTGCCATGAGGGCTCTGCACGGATGTTGGCGGTCTCGGAGGGGAAGTCGAGTGGCTGGCCGGCGTCGAGACGCTGTTGTGCGGACAATCGGGCGATAAGGAGACTCTGGCGGGTCTTGTCGAACGTCCGGTGCAGCGCGGCGAGAAATTGGAGCGCGCCGTCGGTGAGAATCTCAGCCTGCGCCTCGGGGGCAACCTGGGAGTGAATATGAACACCTGCGACCATGCTGGCGATGATGTGGAAGGAGAGAGAGTTGTGTCACTCGCATAGGAAACGAATATTTAAATGTGGTGCGGCTCTCCGTTGCGGAGACCGCCGTCATCGTCTTGCACATGCCGGCGGGACAAGGGACCCCGGTCTCCCCGCGCTGCATTTATCACATGAGGCCGACGTTTGATCCGAACCTACCATAGCTTCAGACTTGTTCCAGAGCACGCGAGGTCCAGATCCCCCGAGTTTATACTCACAGGATATAATAAACACTGTACTTTCCCCCACGGGACACCGCCGGATATTCCCTATATAGCTACGCACGATCGATGCGCAGCCGCGCCTCCTCCCGCGCGCCCGCCTCCCAGTCGTCCGCACAGATCGCGAGCAGGACATGGTCCCTGCCCGGCGTACCCGCGGGGTCACCATCCCGCGGCTGATTCCCCTCCATCCCGTTTGGCAGCACCACCGCCCAGCGCATTGTGCCCTCCATGCTGAGCCCCAACCGCTGCGCCGCACGCACGGAGGGCGTATTCATCGGGTTGGTGATCCACTGCACGCGCCGCAGCCCGAGGCCGGGCGGGTTGGCGGTCGGCAGCTCGAGGCAGTAATTGAGCATCAGCCCCACGGCGTTCGCGCCGACATACGTCCCCTGGAATTCTGGGAATATAATCACGGGCCCGATCTCGGTGCACAGGTTCGGCGCGGACGTGCGCAGGAGCCCGATGATCCCGGCGAGCGCACGCGAGGGCCGGTCGTGTACGGCAAAAATTATAGTGTTGGGGTCTGCGCGTTTGGAGCACTCCATGTATGTGAGCACCTCGGGGAGCGTGCTCAATGCGAAGGGCATCCAGCGCTGCAGGGCAGGCGCGGCTACGAGCTGGGCGACGAGTGGCGCTGCGTGGAGAGCGGGGATGAAGGGGGTGAGCTCGACGCGTGCGCTGCGGAGGGTGGAGAGGTGGATGGGGAAGACGAAGTTGACATCGTAGGGGTCGGGGCCGTAGTTTTCGACCAGGGAGGGAGGCGCAGGCGGTTTGTATGAGTTGACGAAGGACTCGGCCATGTTTCGTGTATGTTGTAGTGGAAAAAGAGATCCACGAATCCCAGGAAAACTACTTGGCAGCCGGTCACACTTGCCGAATTGTGGACGCCGGTTGCTCGAAGCGTAGGGTCTGGCATCTTAATATTTATTCAGCCCTCTCGAGTAAAAGCCGCAGGCCAGGTGTTGAGAGCAACGTGAATGTCCAGGCCAGGATGCGGAAAACAACATGTCTGCGAGAAACAAAGCCATGATTACTCACAGGACCGTGACGGGGTCCTCCAAGTAGGCTCTCTGCCCAACTTCTGCCGGCGGGTCCAAGCTCATCCCGCCTCCGGGCAGCCTCCTGACGCTGCGCTATATCCTATAGATATCTCCTGCGACACGCAGACGCGGAGTGGCGCTCCTCCGGAACAAAAGGCGCCCCGCGTTCGCCTACTGGTCCTTCTTTCCCTGATCTGTCGTCCCATCCGACTCGGCACCATCTACAGAAGCCCACGAGACTGCAGATCGGCATCAGTGGGCAGACGCGAAGCGGTTTTTCGCGCCGGGTCACGCACTTGCGATGTCCTTCGTGACGCGCTCGCCAACTTTGACGACGCGCCGGCATGCCATCTGCCAGACCCCGCAGCTGACGGAACCTGTGCGGACGCGGGAGCCCGCGGTGTCAGACGGTGCTCACGGGAAGTACAGTGGCTGCGTACCGGCGGGGGCAAAGGGCAGGGCGAGCCACCACGTCAGCGGGCCCAGCCACGTCGGTGGCAGATAGAAGACTGCCGCCCGTCGATACCACCACCCGACCACAAACTGCAGCCCGGTTGTCAGCACCCACACTGCGGTGTTGAACTTGAGTGAGAACGACGACTTTGAGGTGCTCAGATCGGTATCTAGCGATGCGAGGATATGAGCGATAGGCCCGTGAAATGGGAGAGTACCACGCACTGAGCTTTTCGAGGTCTGCTAGCCCCTTGTCCACGCTCCGCCGCAGTTTCGCCCATTTGGCAAACTGGTCCTGGGCACTCGTCTGCAGGAGTTCCTGCTTCTTCACGAGTATCTCAGACTTGAGCTGCCGCTGTCGCGTCACCGCGCCCGCGTTGAAGACGCGCTGGTAACCCGCCCATGCCTGTAGAATAGCAAGTCAATGACGTGTACAGCGCTGACGCGACGGCGGGCGCACGAAGTGTAGCAGCACGGATTTTCCAATCCACGAGATGGCCTCGGAGATGAAGACCAGGGCAAATATTGTCAGGATGAGCGACATGTTGGGGGAGGACAAGAGTGCAATGTCAAACTTCAGCATTGACGGCGGCAACGTTGGCTTCAGAGCCAATCTGTCGGGACAACGGGCCCGGGCGCGCGTAAAATCCGAGAAACAAACTTCCGTTGCTGCGCTCTCCAGTCTGCTTCAGTTCATATTCATCATGGTCGAGTCGTGGTCTGGATTGTGTTCCGAAGGCGTTAAAAAGCAGGAAGTTCGTTGCATGTAGCCAACACCGTGTGATGCAGCGGAATCGGTGCGTCGCCAGAAGTGCTTGTTCCTCTCTTGCTCACCATTCTCTATCCTAGGGCCTGCGACTGTCGAGGCAAGTCGATGAGATGACATCAAGTAATCTACGAATGCACCTGGACTACGCTTGACTGTGCTGCTCCAGTGCTTACATATAAGTACCTCGTGTACATGAGCCAGCCCTCGCCCTATCAGGACATCGACTTGCTGTGAACCCCCGCACCCTTTGATCCATGAGGCCACCGATTCGTGTTGCTGTACACCTTAACTGTCCTCTCCTCCCACCATGACAAACAGTGCTGCGCAGATCGCGACCAGCAACTATGCAGAGACGACCAAGGCGCTCCTCGAGCTCGTACAGCAGCTCACATCGATAGGGTGCGTGTTGCTATGGGCGAGAGCGCTTGGAGCTGATGATACTTCTTACAGAGCTCAATCAGTGTTGGAGATCCCTAGAGTCGTGGTGATCGGAAACCAGTCTGCAGGTATGCGTCCGCGCCTTCAAGTTACGACCAGCAACACGGCTGCTCACCATCTCCAGGCAAGAGCAGCCTCGTCGAGGCCATTTCAGGGGCACGTCAATTTCTATCTCACCGCGCATTCGCTCACCTCCTCTCAGATCACCGTCCCGCGCGACAGCGGCACCTGCACGCGCTGCCCGATGGAGTGCCGCATGGCGCGCAGCTCCCCCGCCACGCCTTGGTCCTGCCGCGTGAGCATCCGCTGGGAGTACGACGCGGACGACCGGCGGCGTGCGCAGGTCACGCAGGTGCCTTTCGGCGACGTGCTATACGAGCGGGACGCCGTCGAGCTTGCCCTGCGCCGCGCGCAGTTCGCTGTGCTGCACGCAAACGCGGTCGACGCCCCGCGCGTGCTCGAGATGTCGCGCGACGCGCTCCGCGAGGGCATCAAGGGCGCGCGCCCGCTGTCGTTCTCGCGCAATGTGGTGTGTGTCGATCTGGAGGGCCCGGAGATGACAGACCTGGCGTTCATCGACTTGCCTGGTATGTCAGATTTTGGATTGCGTGGTGTGCAAGGATTGATTGTCAACAGGCCTCATCCAGAACGAGGAGGATCGGCTGGTGAAGTTGGTCGAGACGCTCGTGGTTGAGCATATACAGGGAAACTCGCTGATTCTCGTCACGGTGCCTATGACGGGTGAGATGCTCTGTTCACAACGCCCCTGATCTTCCCATCTGATACTGATACTCGCCGTAGACGATCTTGAGAACCAAAAGGCGTTGACTTTGGCACGAGAAGCCGATCCAGATGGGAAGCGCACGATAGGTGCGTATGCCATCCCTGCACAATCTCACCACACGTATTCTTATGCTGTCTCAGGCGTCCTTACCAAGCCCGACGTCGTTTCTAAAGGCTCCCGCGCGCGGGCCCTCTGGCTCGAGGTCATCGAAGGCAGGAAGCGGCCGCTTCTTCACGGGTATTACTGCACGCGCCAGCCGGACGACGATGAGCGCGAGCGCGGCATCGATGCCGCCGGCGCACGCAAAGCAGAGATGACGTACTTTGAGACCACCGCGCCGTGGAACAAGTCGTCCGCGCGCAGCCAGTTCGGGATCAACAATCTCGCGAGCACGCTCAGCCCGCTTCTCGCCCAGATTATCCGGGATACGTGGGTGGAATCGAGGTCTCCAGGAGTGTGCATGGCTGATCTCAGTGTGTTGGCAGATTGCCCACGCTTCGGCAACACACAGAGGAACACCTCGCATCGTGTAATGAGGAGCTCAGTAAACTTCCAGAGCCCGTCAAGGACCACCCGACGGAGCACATGCGCAAGTACGTTGCATTGCAACGCCATTACATCACACTCTCACTCAATGGACCACCCCAGCCTCATTGGTTCGCTCTACGAACAATTTGACGGGTTTGCGAAGGGAAGCCAGGGCTCCGAGCGTCTCATACAAACGAGTCGCACGATATTCGCCCAATTTAAGCGCGATATCCGTGCTACTGCGCCAGAGTATGTCCCATTCTTGAAGACAGATCCACGATCGGCAGCGGATTGGACCGCGGCGCGAGGTAATTTGCAGGACAGCGAAGACGAAGGCGTCCATGAGGATGCTACGAGCCCAAGGCGAAGGCTGCAGAAACCAATCTATCTGGATGAAGTGAGGAGCCGCATTGCTGGGTGCGTGTTGATAACGTCTTGTTGAGCTTCTATATATGATGGCCTTCATGAAGATCTATCACGCGCGAGCTCCCGAACAACGTACCGTTCCCTGCAAAGGTCGCGCTCATCGTTGACTTCCGCAGCAACTGGCCGATGCTCGCGAAGCGGTGCTTCGACGCCGTGCGCGAGGTCGCTCTGTCGATTATACTAGAACGGGTCCACGCGCTCTTCGGGCGTTGGGACTTCCTACACGTCCAGCTCCAGTGAGTCCCACCTCCTGTGTCCTTCTTCATACCGGAGGGCTCACACCAGGTAGGGCGTACGTGACAAACCTGGTTAAGGAGCACTATGTCAAGTGCCAGGCCTTCATCGACGGCGTGCTCCTTCTCGACTATTCGCCGTACACTCAGAATGACCACTACTTTCAGTCGACCCGCGAGAAATGGCTGTCCAAGTACCGCAGCATGCGCTCCGCGAAGACCGGTGCAAGCGTCGCTCCCGATGAGGTGCCAAGCTCACCCAAAGCCAATCAAAATGGTTCTCCACGCAAGGGGGGACACAAGACAGGGGGACAGAAAGCGGGCGCTTTCGGGCATTGGACGCAGCCCCCGGCAGCTGATGACAGCACACCCACCAACATGGACAAGCTGCTTGGCGACCTGGCCACAGCGGGCTACCCGGGGCTGAGCGTCGCCGATCTCGAGCGCCTAGTGAAGCCGGACGAGTATGACACGGAGATGCAGGTCATGGCGGAGGTGCGGAGCTACTTCCAAGTGGCGTACAAAGTGCGTCTCTGTCACGAGAGGCGCCTACATGCTGTATGATGGCTGGGCTGACGCGCTTTAAATTTCAGAGGATCATCGATTTAGTTCCGGCATTCATCGACTCGATTTTCATTCAAGGGTGTGCTCGCAGTCATTATTATCCTGCGGTATCGCAGCCTTCTGACTCGGATTTGAATGTAGGATTCCGACCAACATGCGCACAAATCTGCGCGAGCAGCTCAAACTTGGCGTACCTGGTGCAGACGAACGCTGTGAGCGATTCATGGCCGAGGATCCAAGCCTAATTGCGCGACGCGACAGTCTCATCGCGCGAAAGAAGACATTGGAGGGTGTGAAAGATGCACTAGATGGATTCGGATTCAGGACTGCATCATCTACTGAGTGATATACTGATGATCTTGGTCGATAACGAAGCCTTTGAAAGTATTGCTTGAAGGAAATCATGATGCATACAAAGTAACAAAGAACTGCAGGTTCGCCGTCGCGTGAACAAACGCGGCACCCAGCGTTTGCCGACGATTGCATGCCTTTCTTACTATCTTCCATTATCTCAGCTTCCACCTCTTCGGTTCCACCACGACAGATTCACAGCAGCTACCACCAAGTATAATATCCCCGGTTCGTAGCACCGTGGTGTGAGGCGAGCTGAGTAAGTAGTCTCAACGAGCCAGCTTTTAGCGACAACAACCGTGAAGCTCAGTCGTGTGTACCTCGATACCAGCGTCTCGACTCTCGGAGACGCGCCGCTCGGGGCCGCCGCGTCGAGGCAGTTTTAATTTATGTCAATTGTTTGGCGCTGGGAACGCGTAGCACGTGACTGTGATTTTGTCAAGTCGACTCTTGCCTCCGCCTGAGGGACTTTGCTCAGCCTTGGACAGGTTTCTTTCCCGCCTCAGCTCGCTTGTGAAGGGGATTCGGCCTCCACTACATTCTCTAGTCTGCATGATCAAAGCACCCGTCCAGGCGACTTCCCCCCCGCGATGTCACACCGCCTCGACCCGGATGTCTTTGTCCTTTCAACGAACGCGTGTCACGGCACCATATCCCCCATGCTTTGTGCGCCATGTCTATTAAACTCTGTCGTATTTGCACTGACGAGCCATCAACATGTCAGTCGCCTCACGGAATCTTGACCGCGACCCGCCTTCTTCCCAGCTTAGCCCCGAGCAGTGGTTCGTACGACGGCAGGAAGAGACAGAATCGGCATTGGACGTGCAGTGGCAGAACTCACAGCCTGTGGGGTGTGCTGCATGGCAGGAGCTACAGGCGAAGGGGCAAAAGCCACTACAACGTGAGTTTTGTTATCGTCGCATTGCGATGGCTACTCACTCGATGTACAGCGATTCATGTGGAAACAACCGACCTCTTCGCGTCCTCATCAACCCACACTGGCTCCAGCTCGTCTCTAGTCATGCGCCCCGACACACGCATGCGCCACTCGCGCCGGGAAAATACGACTGTCCAGGCGACATCCGCCGAACAGAATGCTCTCAATGCCCTTATGGAAGAGACATCCAAGGAAATGGACGCCAGAGCGGCTGCAAAACAACATGCCCTATATGCAAAGGCCGGGGTTAGCTCCAGAAAACGGACCAAGGGCAAGGGCAAGGGCAACGCAGGTGCGCTAGGCGAGACCCGCTCGCTCGATGAAATGTACGGTCAGACGGCGCGCTCCAAAGCATTGGAGGGACGACCTCATAGTATGTCCCCCTCCGTGCCCGAGGAGGTTGGCCATGATAGCAGGATGGACGTTGATGGAGGCAGGTGCATGGCGATGGACGTTGATTCACCTGCGCCTCCGCGAAAGCCACCAAGCAAGAGACCCAGGATTTCTTCGCCTCCGCCGGACGTTGTGCGCCAACAACCGCGCAACAAGCACACAACTAACTCTCAATCTATGTTCCACCCTACCTCCGAGTCCGCGCGTCCTGGCTCCTCTGGAGGTACACGCCCAGGCTACGCATCTGATTCATCGAGTGTCTCCAATCCCCACGTGTCTCCTCGCACACCACTTGGGGAATCACTCTCAGCCTCCTCAGCGCCCTCCTCTCGCTCCTGTTCGACGCCACCCAAGCCCCGGACCAGTAAGCAACAGCAGCAAGACCGACAGCAGGCATTGATCGTCGTCGCTAGCACCAGTACCTCGCGAGCCCCTCCCGCCCCCAACTTCACACAGGCCCCGCGCGCGTCCCAGCGCCCACCCGCCCTCGGTATGCGCGGGCCACCGTCGCGTTACCCTGCTGCTTCCACCTCTATCCCGAAGGCCTCGCAGAGCGCGAATAAGATCCCGCCGTTCCGCCCGCCTCTCGCCTCGCAGGCGTCGCACAAGATACCTGCCTTCCGTCCGCCGCGAGCACGTCTTTTGGCGCCAGTAGAGCAGGTGCAGCCGGCACCGGTGCGTGCCCATGACGATGACGTCGGGCCGGCGGAGGCGGACTCAAGCGTGAATTACGGGGATTTCTCGTTTGATGGGGAGCAGTTGAATGAGATGATGAGGCGATATGACTGAATTGGGGTACGCGTGGTTTTGTGTTATTTTCGTGGTCATTTAAGTCGCGTTGCTCTTCTAATTGACAATGACATGGCCTCCGTAACGCCATCACGTGAACAGCGCTTAAGCCGAGTCCTGTCGACGTGGCGCGCGGCGCACGAGTCCTGCTTCATTCTCGCCGCCACGGGGCTCCACTGGGCCACAGCTTCAGCTTCCCCGTTGAACATGACAGGTGCACAACTTTCGCAGACCGAGTATGCAGCTACCACAAAGGCACTATTGCAGCTGGTGCTGCGCTTGACATCCATAGGGTACGTTTATACGGCGACATCCCGACACTATAGCAACTGATCAACTCATGGCTTATGTACAGCGCGCATGCTGTTCTCGACGTGCCCCGCGTTGTCGTCATAGGAAATCAGAGTGCTGGTGCGTCTGCTCATCCGTATATGTGTACAGGGTGCCTAACTTGAGCTTCCTCTCGACAGGCAAAAGTAGCGTCGTTGAGGCCTTATCAGGCGTAGGCAGTGCTCTCAGTCCGAATGCCAGCGCCCTTTCTCACCTTTTTCAGATCACGGTTCCCCGTGACAGTGGAACATGCACGCGATGCCCAATGGAGTGCCGTATGGCGTATCGCAAGGGCGCCTGGTCGTGCCAAGTCAGCATCCGCTGGGAATTCGATGGTACAGACAGACCACTTGAGAAGATTTTGGAGGTGCAGTTTGGCAAAGAGATCCACGACAAGAACCTTGTGGAGCTTGCGCTGCGCCGAGCACAATTTGCCGTGCTGCATCCGGACGTGGAGGTTGACAAGGTCCTGTCAATGTCCCACAAATCCCTTAGGAAGGGGGTCGCAGGATCGGTCGCGCTGCCATTTTCGCGCAACGTCGTCTGCGTGGATCTCGAGGGCCCCGACATGACCGACCTTTCGTTCATCGATCTTCCCGGTTAGTCCTGCATCTTTTTGTCCCAAACTCTGCCTCACTCGCGTCACGGTGGCAGGCCTCATACAGAATGAAGATGACCATCTTGTCAAGTTGGTCGAGAGCTTGGCGGTCAGCCATATACAGGGTAACGCCCTGATACTCGTCACCATCCCCATGACTGGTATGTGTTCTTATTGATAATCATTATCTCTTCGTATGAATCCCTGGAATAGACGACCTTGAAAATCAACGGGCCATGACTCTGGCGCGTCAAGTGGACTCGAAAGGAAAGCGCACAATCGGTGCGTTTTCATGCTCACCTATTACTATGCGGACACTTATATTTTTAGGTGTTCTTACGAAGCCTGATGTCATTAGCAAGGGCTCGCGGTCTCGAGACCTGTGGATGGATGTCATCGAGGGCCGGAAGTATCGTCTCACACATGGCTATTTCTGCACGCGCCAGCCCGACGACGACGAGCGGGACAAGGGTATCACGGCTGAAGAAGCGCGAAAGTTCGAAGAAACATACTTTGCCACGAACACGCCATGGTCCCTGTCTTCAAAAGAGCGATTCGGAATCCGGAATCTGTCGAAGACCGTCAGCCCGTTGTTGGCGAAGATTATTAAGGACACGTACGTTCAATGGGATCTCCCTTGCGGCTCTGGCTGACTCTTTATCCACAAGGCTTCCCGGGCTTAGCAAGAAGACGGCACGGCATCTGGAATTGTGCTCGGCTGAATTGCAGGCGCTGCCCGAGCCCATCAACGATGAGCCGACAGAGCACATGCGAAAGTGAGTCGACTGTGCCCCGACTGCCAGCCCTGTAGAGCTTGGATTTAATGATGCGAAACTATATCTAGCCTCATCACGGAGCTCTTCGAACAGTTCAACGATCACGTCAGAGGGAACGAAGGGCACACTGCCATGATACAGGAAAACCGTACTATCTTCGAAAAGTTCAAGCGGATGGTCCGGACCACTGCGCCAGTCTACATCCCCTTTCTGAAGAGGGAGTACGACCAGGCTCTACGGAACGATGCCACGCTCACGAATGAGTCGGGTGACGTAGACATGTTCGATGTTCAGAGCCGAGGGCAATTGACTTCGCCGATAGAGGTCGTGCACCAAAGCGAGCTTAAAAACCCCCGGAAACGTCCTCGGGACGAGTGCGCGACCGAAAGCAACTACAAGAAGTACAAAACACTTGATGGCTCAAATCCATCTACCGCACGTCCACAGCCAGAGACACAGGAGCCATACAGTGATGATTCCTCGGAAGATTTGTCCGAAGAGGAGTTACCCCCCGGGGATAATAAGGAATATGAGGAAGACAATGATATCGCTAGCGAGGGGGAGGCAGAAGCGGAGGCGGAGCTGGAGGCTGAGGCGCAAGGACGGGATGACGATGAAACAGACGCCGATGAAGCGGATGCCCTAGAAGCTGTTACCCCAAACCACTGGCAAGATGGTGCCGAGAAGATGGCCCGTGTACCCCGGTCTATATATCTCGATGATGTAAGGGCCCAGATCACAGGGTAAGCCACTTTGTAAGATACTTGAACCGAAGAGCTTACATCTTGAGCGACAGGTCCATCACGCGCGAACTCCCCAATAACGTGCCGTTCCGTGCCAAGGAGGTGCTCATTCGGGACTTTCAAGAGGAATGGACCGAGCTCGCAAAGACCTGTCTCAACGACGTCTGCTGTATAGTCACGGCTGTACTACGAGCGCGGGTCGACGAGATTTTCGGCCGTTGGCTTTTACTGCATTCTCACATGAGGTGTGCCTTACCTTCAACGATATCCCAGCATTTGTTCATGTCCACGGTATCGGGCGTTTTGAAAGATCTCATGTCGATGCCTTGATTCAGAAACGCTACCACAAGACTGAGGTTTTCATCGATGGGTTCTTAGAAGCGGAGCGCTCGCCATTCACTCTCAACGGGCATTACTACCAGACCTGCCGCGACAAATGGCTCTCTGTGTACCGCGGCGCGCGGGCGAAGAAAACAATAGCCCGAAGGGATATTCTGCCTAAAAATGGTACGAAAGGCTTCGAATCGAGTATCAATGCACTCGCCAAAAATCAGCGTCAGCCTGATGATGCGAGCAAGGAGGAGAAGCAGGCGGTCGCGTTGGCAGCTCTGGCGTCCCTCGGCTTTCAGGGCTTGACCGCCACTGACCTACAAATGCTCCACAAGCCTGACGAGTACGATACCGAGATGATGGTCATGGCAGAGGTTCGCAGCTATTTCCAGGTATCTTACAAGGTGCGTGTCTTCATACTATTCTGGAGCTTCCTGTTCGACTATGTTTAACCTGCGAGCAGAGGATCATTGACACGATCCCTATGTTCATCGATACCTTCTTTGTTAAAGGGTAAGCGGATGCTGCAGCCTGTGCAGTGCGCACGCAAGAACTGACCATGACCACGATCCAGAATTCCGGTCGACCTGCGAATCTTCCTACGAGAGCAGCTCTGCCTCACTGACGAAAGCGCTTCGTCACGTTGCGAATACTATTTCGCAGAGGATGATAACACGGTGGCTCGGCGCCAGGAACTCCTGTCCCGGAAGACAACCCTGAAGGCCGTCAAGGACGAGCTAGACAATTTTTCAATGTCACACAAAAAATAGTGAAGGGGACAGTCCTGAGCCCGCCCCGCTCGACTGCGCTAGTCGAATCGCGAGTTTGCTGACGTTGGATATCGGCCTCTGTTACACTTCTCCGCGCGGAAGGGTGAGTAAGAACCTGGGCCGAAGGGTTCGTACCTATTAGTAGTATACATACATTCTCAACGCGAGGCTGGTTGGACACGTTACCTGTACTGCCGTGGAGTCTTATCGCATAGTATCCCTCCCGCTGTCACGATGTCCCTGCTGCGCGTGCGCAGAGTACGCTTCCCATGTCATTCGCAAGGCAACGGCTTTCCTGTTGCGAGGAACTTTTGCATGTACGCAGTACCTACGCAGTACCGTGATGATCGTCACGTGAAGGCGAGTGCGGTGGCTTAGGCCGCGGCTGCGGATCCGGCTGCGCGCCTCCCTGAGTCCCTCCTCGTTTTGCGCACTATGCATCGCAGTCTCTGCTATAAGACGACCCTATGCCCTCCCACCGTAGCTCATACCCTCCTCCCGATTACCTCTGGTCATCGCCATCCACCCGAAAACCCCACCCGACGACATCCAAAGGTGTATCACCATGAACGACTCGCAAATCACCCATAGCGACTATGCGGACACAACGCGGTCGTTACTCGAGCTGGTTCAGACCCTTACATCGGTTGGGTGCGCGTTTATAGACAGGAAGGATTGCTGTCAGTTGTACTGAATTGCGAGCAGAGCGGCTGCCATCCTAGATGTTCCGCGCGTCGTTGTCATCGGCAACCAGTCTGCTGGCGCGTAGTTTCGGGTTTCTCTACAGTGCACCTGACATATGTAGACTTGATTAACAGGCAAGAGTAGTGTCGTGGAAGCCATCTCCGGGGTGAGTGCTTGCATCCTCGCATCAAAGCAACCTCAAAGCAAAGCAACCTTCGACGCAATGGCTCACCGAGCGTCTGCCTTCTAGATTCGCGTCCCTCGGGACAGTGGGCTGTGTACGCGGTGCCCGATGGAATGTCGCATGTCTCGCTCGAATTCCGAGTGGGCATGCCAGGTCAGCATTCGCTGGGAATATGACTCCCGGGACCAGAGACTGGCAAGTCCTTTCGTCACCGTACCGCATTATAGCACACATTCCTAATAATCAAATGCCAACAGAACACGGTCATGCAAGTTCCCTTCGGTGATCTCATCACGGATAAGGAAGACGTTGAATTGGCTTTGCGTCGCGCGCAGTTTGCCGTCCTGAACGAAGAAGTCAGCGTGCAGACTGTGCTCGGCATGTCTGCGGACCACCTGAAGGCTGGCATCTCGAGCTCTCAGGCCCGCTCATTCTCTCGCAATGTGGTATGCGTGGACTTGGAAGGACCGGAGCTTACGGATCTGTCATTCATAGACCTCCCGGGTGAGTCGCTCGGCTCATGGACGCACACCCGAGTTCATTTGTTATCAGGTCTTATCCAGAATGAAGAAGCACACCTGGTCAAGCTCGTGGAGTCTCTGGTCATTGACCACATCCAAGGCAACACACTCATCTTGGTCACCCTCCCGATGTCTGGTTCGTCAATATCCCTCATTTCTCAAGTAATCTCCTCATCTTATCGGCAGATGATCTCGAGAACCAAAAAGCTTTGACACTCGCGAGGCAGGCTGACCCAGATGGAAAGCGAACCATTGGTTAGATGTCCACTGTCGCATACTGCACTCCTTTCTGACTCTCCGTTGTCAGGCGTGCTCACAAAGGCAGACGTCATCTCGAAGGGCTCAAAGTCCCGCGAGTTATGGTTGGAAGTTATCGAAGGTCGCAAGAAACCTCTGCTCCACGGCTATTTCTGCACCCGTCAGCCTGACGACGACGAACGTGAAAGAGGCATAACAGCCGCGGAAGCCCGACAGGTGGAAATGGAGTTTTTTGAGACAACCGACCCCTGGTGCAGGTCAACGCACAAATATCGCTTTGGCATCAAGAACTTGGCGAAGATGCTGAGCCCTCTTCTTGCTCAGGTTATTCGAGAATCGTGAGAAACCCCGTGCTGCTCCATTTTGTGACTTTACTGAATCACCATGGCATCCAGGCTACCAAAGCTTAGCGAAGCAGCAACTCATGAATTGGAAATATGCTCGGAGAGTTTGGGAAAGCTGCCCGTGGCCATGAAGGATGATCCGAGGGAGCATATGCGCAAGTAAGCAAGCCCATGCCTACCTAAATGATGCATGCAATTATTGACGTTCTTCTCAGCCTCATGACGGATCTGAATGATGGATTCAGTGACTTCGTCAAGGGCAGTCAAGGGTCTGAGGTCCTTATTCAGGATAGCCGTCAGATCTTCGTCCAATTCAAGGAAGACATTGCCGCGACATCTCCGTTTTATGTGCCTTTCCTGACCGGCGAGAAAAAGACTCGAAGGGACGATATTAAAAACTTCCAGAATCGCCTGGAGGACAATGAGGATGACTGCAACGTTGACTTACCAGGATCTCAATGTCAAAAGATCTATCTAGATGATATCCGCGCACATATCAATAAGTGAGTCCTGTGCTATGCTGGCTTCTATTAATTTTCTACGACGATTGCAGGTCCATCACGCGAGAGCTTCCGGACAACGTGCCGTTCACCTCCAAAGTCAAACTCGTCGTGGCATTCCAGGAAAAATGGTCGGACGCTGCGAAGGCATGCTTCAGGCGTGTCCGTGACCAGACTCTGGATGTCCTTCTAGAGTGCGTGGAGAAGGACTTTGGCCGCTGGGATTACTTGCACAGCCAGATGCGGTGCGTCTCTCGATGTGATTTACCCTCGCACGGTCACTTACTCGCCGAATGTAGTGTCCACATCGCGAATTTTGTCAAGAAGCACTCTGAGAGCTGCATGCCCTTCATTGAGCACATCCTGGAAATGGAGCGCACACCGTTCACCCAGAATACGCGCAGACATCAGTCCACTCGGGATGCTTGGCTAATGCAATACCGATCAGCACGCTCAAGCAATTCCTCGGATTCGCCACCCTCGACACCGACGTCCTCATCTGATTCAGATACTGCTCATACCGGCGCACCCGCTCGCAAAATGCCATCCTCCGCTGCAGACCCTGCTCGCCTGGCCAAGTTGCTGGCGCTACTGGCGGAAAATGGGTATCCAGGCTTGCGCACCGAGGACCTGAAGCGGCTAAACAAGCCGGACGAGTATGATGTCGAAATGAATGTCATGGCAGAAGTGCGCAGCTACTTCCAGGCGGCATACAAGGTAGACAAGTTGCTTGCTCGAATTTGCTAAGCGCTGACCCGATACTCAGCGGATCATCGACTACATCCCTGCAACAATCGACTCCAAGTTTCTCAAAGGGTACGTACCAGTTCTGTACAATGGTGCATGTGTGACCTGCTGATAGATCTACTTGACAGAATGGCAGTCGACATTCGTCCATACCTGCTCGAACAGCTCAAGCTCTCCGCTCCCGATGCCGCCGATCGATGCAATCGCTATTTGGCAGAAGATCCCAGCCTGTCTGCTCTTCGAGAGGAGCTCATCGCGCGCACGGCCACCCTCGAGAATGTTAAGTTTGCTTTAGATAGCTTTGGCGGTTCCAGGACGAGGGCTATCGTGATTGCATGAGTTGAGGCAATTGTACAGATAGTAAACTACTGAGTTTGTTGCGACCTTGCAAGTGTAGTCATTTTGTCTGAGATGTAGAAAGCCAGTCTGAAAGTAGCGGCGCGTGACAGGCACCCGGGGCCGGGGCCCGGCGCTGCCACTCCGACTCGCCGTTCACCCTTTCTGAGGCTTTCACTCCTTTTCACTCACCTCTCTTTGTCCTGACAATCGACGCCACTCATGCAAAAAATGCTCATAAACCCCCTGTCTGCCGTGACCTTCCATCTCACATCCATACGTTTTTTGTTACTCCTGGACCACTGCAGCTTGACTGCAGCAAAAGTCGACAACAACCATGAGTGACTCCCAGATTTCACAGAGCGACTATGCGGACACCACAAGGGCATTACTTGAGCTGGTACAAAAGCTTACAGCCATCGGGTGCGTTTCATATCTTGTTTGGAAGCGCGGTATCCTGACAACGGGTATTGCAGGGCACCGGCGATACTCGACGTCCCGCGTGTCGTAGTCATAGGCAATCAGTCCGCGGGTGAGTGGCTCTACCTTTCTTCTCTTCATATGATACACTTTATGCTGATGTGCCACACGATTTGTGTAGGCAAAAGCAGCGTTGTGGAAGCCATCTCCGGCGTGAGTGTGTCTCACACAGTGGCGCAGCGAATTTACTAACCTTCTTCAGATCAACGTCCCGCGAGACAGCGGGCTGTGTACCCGTTGTCCGATGGAGTGTCGCATGTCTCATTCAAGCTCGGCGTGGACATGCCAAGTCAGTATTCGATGGGAATACGACCCGGACAACCGAAGACGGGTATGTAGAGCACGAATCGTCCTGTCCTGGGCTAATCAACATATGTTGTAACGCAGCCGAAAGTTCTCCAGGTGCCCTTCGGGGATGTGATCACCGATAAAGGCGACGTGGAGTTGGCGCTTCGCCGTGCACAGTTTGCTGTCTTGAATGAAGATGTCGACGCGCAGAAGGTGTTAGGCATGTCTGCGGAGCATTTGAGGGCAGAAATAAGCGGTTCTCAAGCACGAGCATTCTCTCGGAACGTCGTATGCGTTGATCTCGAGGGACCGGAGCTCACAGACCTTTCATTCATTGACCTCCCAGGTTGGGATTGGAGTAGATGCATTGATCTGTTCGCTAATTCATATCCTTTAGGTCTCATTCAAAACGAGGAAGACCGTCTCGTCAAGCTGGTCGAGTCCTTGGTCGTCGATCACATCAAGGGCAACAGCCTCATCCTCGTTACTGTTCCGATGACTGGTACGTGCGTTCCCAAGCATTGTTTCATACCATGTGACGAGCATCGGCACGCAGACGACCTAGAGAATTGACGTTAGCGCGTCAGGCAGACCCAGATGGGAAGCGCACGATAGGTCAGTTTGTGTCACAACACACAAGTCTGCTCGTGCTGACTTCGTACACATTAGGTGTTCTGACCAAGCCCAACGTCATCTCGAAAGGCTCCAAGTCTCGCGATCTCTGGTTGGAGGTCATAGAAGGTCGAAAGTGTCCTCTCCTCCATGGGTACTACTGCACCCGACAGCCTGACGATGACGTGCGTGAGGGGGGTAGAACACCTTCTGAGGCACGCCGAATTGAGATGGACTACTTCGAGTCCAGCGAGCCTTGGTCCAGGTCTACGCACAAAAATCGGTTTGGAATCAAACATCTGTCCAATATGCTTAGTCCACTCCTAGCCCAAATCATCCGCGAATCGTCAGTCCCTCGTCTCGGGACTTCCGGGAGCATCATTGACCTTATGATCTGCAGGTTACCTAAATTGAGCGAGACGGCAACTCTGGAACTGGACTCATGCAGTGAGGCTCTGAAGAAACTGCCGTCTGCAGTCAAGGACGACCCAAGGGAGTATATGCGCAAGTAAGCTTTGCCCGCAGCGTCCTTTGAGGTAACTCACTCACATACTCCTACAGCCTGGTAACGGATTTACACGATGACTTCAACGACTACGCAAAAGGCAGCCAAGGTTTCGAGGGCCTTATTCAGGACAGCCGTGCCGTTTTTGGACAATTCAAGAAAAGTGTCCGCGCCAGCTTGCCGCGCTACGTCCCATTCTTAAGGAACGAGAAGCAAGCACGGTCCAGTGGCATTGCAACCTTCAAGGATTATCTCGAGGGCGACACCGACGAAGAACCGTGCGAGATGACATCGCCCGAGATAATATTCCTGGATGACGTGCGGACTCACATTGAGCAGTACGCCGCATTTTCTCGCGGCTACCCTACTGTCGCTTAATGTTGCTAGGTCCATCACGCGCGAACTTCCCGACAATGTCCCCTTCCCCGCTAAGGCCAAGCTCATTGTTGCGTTCCAGAAGACATGGTCAGACGCCACTGTCGCGTGCTTCAGGGAGATCCGCGATCAGACCGCAGAGGTTCTCATGCAATGCGTCAAAGTGCGCTTCGGTCGCTGGGACTTTCTCCACAGTCAGATGCGGTGAGTATCGCGATCGTTGGCGATTGTCTGTGCCGGCGCTGATTACTCTTGATTACCGCGGGGTCAGTTCCTTCGTGAACAACTTTATCAAGAAGCACTATGAAATTTGCACGCCCTTCATACAGCATGTTCTCGAGCTGGAGTGCACACCGTTCACGCAGAACACGTACTACCTCCAGTCAACGCGGGAAGCCTGGCTAGCAAAATACCGGAGTGCAAGGTCGACCAGCATCACATCGGGGTCGGACTCGCCCGCTTTCAGCACAATACCTGAAGCTTTTCGATTTGGGCCCCGTACCGCCTCGAAGCCAGGCCAGTGGGCCCCGCCGATACAGGCTTCCGCCACACCGTCCCCGCCATCAACTGCTGGCCGAGCTGGCGGATTTCGGGTACTCGGACCTGCGCGGCGAGGATTTGAAGCGGCTCGCGAAGCCTGACGAGTACGACACGGAGATGAAAGTCATAGCGGAAGTGCGCAGCTACTTCCAAGTGGCGTACAGGGTTCGTGAAACAAGCTCGATATCTAACACACTACTCACCAATGCATCAGCGCATCATCGACTACGTCCCTGCGACAATTGACAACAAGTTCATCAAGGGGTGAGTTCCTAGCGCGTTCGGGTATGAGACAAGCTGACTAGCGGGGGTCGTAGGATGGCCGCGGACATCCGGACGCACCTGCTCGAGCAGCTCGAGCTCTCTGCGCCGGACTCCGCCGAGCGCTGCAACCGCTACCTGTCGGAGGATCCTAGCGTATCTGCTCTGCGCGAAGAATTAATTACGCGCAAGGCCACGCTGGAGGATGTGAAGGACGCACTGGGTAGTTTCGGTGGTTTGAGGACGCGCTCAGCTTCGGCTGCTTGACCACGAGTCGTACAGGATTGTTGTGTGGCCCATAGAAACAGCACTATACTATAGAGTGTGTACCGTCGCAAATAATCTGTAGAGTTCAAGTTATCGTGCAGTGCTCAAGTCGTGGCGGTGCTTCGGACTCGAAGCGCGGCTCGTGTCCGGGCTCGGCGTTGCCCGACGGGTACAGCCTCTTACCAGCCCCCCTTCTTCACTGACGTCTACTATCCTTTTTCAATCAATCGCAACCCTTCCGTAGTCAAACCACGAGTCGGAACGATGACAATAGCAACCTGCGTGGCGACAATAGTGGCCTCTGCGATGGGCCAATGGGTGACCGGAAATTGACAAAGCGTCGGTAGCCACCGATTCGACGTCGATCGACCACTAGCTATGCTGCAGTGTCTTGGGCCACATCTGTGCGGCTTACGGCTCAAGCGACAGCTTTGATCTGTGTGCTGTGGCTGAGTCCGTCATGGGTATAAAATAAAGGGCTACCAGGATGCAGGCATTAATCTCCAACAGTCCTCGACGCGGCATTCACTACTCAAGCGTACTCTTCAGCCTCTGGAAAGATGTATATTCTCTCAAGCTACCTTCAACGTGCGCTCGTGCTGCGCAAGCATACGGTATGCACTTCAGCGCCTTCAACTCCACCCCGACAATCCTCACCCATCTGCGCAGGCCTATTCGCCGCCACGACCAGCTTGCCTACTAGATCTGACAAGGGAAACTCACGTTGCAGGCGGCGCGGTAAATGCTGTTCGGGCTGCATTTGAACAGCAAGCACAGTTCATGCTGGAACTGCCCAGGAGCATGGATGGCCGCCCTCGGACACACCGAGAGCGGTGCATCTGCCCACTCAGCTGAACCTCAGGGGAGCATGTCAGTACTTTCTACCCGTCTTTGACCATCACCGTTCTTATCGCCAGTCATTTCAGTGCTCCTGAGCCCGTTGCAGCATCCCAGCCTGCACCCCAGCCGCAGCGTACACCGCGACGTCTGTAATCAACTCTTATCTTCTCTCGCGTACACTGACTCTCTCTCCAGCAACAGTTGGCTTAGCGAGCTGGCTTCATCACACCGGACGCGGCGACGTGCACGCTTTCGCCGTACTACGAGGAGGGTCCTGTCATCCTAGATCTATCTCCAAGGTGGCGAGATGACGAGGAGCGGCTCTGCAGACCACGGTATGTATTCCGGGCTTCACCTGACCACGCGAGCCACTCCGCTCGTTGGCGCGCTGTGCGGGCTGAGTGGTTGGCGTGGGCATGTACAGTCCGGAATGTGTGGTAGAGTAGCGCTGGTGTCATAGCATGTATTATGGGCATGTTACGTGGTCGCGAGTGAATGCAGTGGATGCAGCTGGTAGGACGTGTCTCCCGCTCGAACGTGTAGAAGTGATCACATGAGCGCGTACGTCGTCGAGTCACCGGGAAAGCGGACGGTCGCTAGGAGTAGATGCCCAGCTGCGTTGAGTTTCAGCGGCATAGTCGAGCAACAGGTGAGAGCTCGCCAAATCCAAGTAGCGCAGCAGAGAGATGGTCACCTAGGTCGAATGTCGTGGAAGCCAAAGACACCAGGACACGCAGATATCTTGTGGGTGATGACGGTCCTCCGCCTTGTCCTTCCATCGGCAACTCCACAAGACGACCATGAGTGCCGATGAGCCACAGAATTACAAGAAAAAAAAGGCGGTGCGTGCAGAATCCAGATGGGAGAGCGTAGCAGCGCGCCTCCGAGCTCGGCAACATCCGCACGCTGTCTGGGACCGCACGTACACACTGAGTGCATATAACACACCTGTCGTTCCCACTATACGGGCTAAAGTAAGCACGACGGAGCGGTGCTTGGACGCGCTTAGTTTAGCACGTAGTTAGCGTCTCCCCTATAACAAAAGATCGAACACTTTACCTCCCAGCCAGCTACCCTTTCCAGCCCGTTTGATTGATGAGCTGTCAGAACGCTGTCAGCGACACGTGTGCCCGCTTCCTTCCCGTTATATTTAGGCGTCGGTCTGGACTCACGGAACCCCGGATCAGCTCCGGATCTCACGGATCTCGGCGCGTCATCGGATCTCAGGCCCGGGACAGGTAAATTACATCAAAGACGAGACAAAACAATGATAATATTCATACGCCCCGCATTATGGCACTTTATACTGTACTAAGGGCCAAGAAATACATAATAAATGATAACAAAACGATGCTACAGAATATCAGGGAGGGAGGACACCGCGTATCAATACGAAAGCACTCTTACTCGTCGTCGAACGGCAGCCCGAGCGGATTGAATCCCAGCGGGGCATCGCCTAAGTCCTTGTATCCGAAGGACTGCTCGGTAGATGCGGAGGTGGGTTGCCAGGGGAGGTGGAGGTCACCTAGGATGTGGCCGGTTTAATATCCCGTTGTTGACCGATGAATATACTACTCACCTTGCGAACCGTCGTCTCCCATCAAGACTCCAGGGCCGTCCTCATACAGAGAGGACATGAGGGGCCCAAACCCAGGCAACGAGACCTCGGGGAAGTGCGATGAGGTTGACGAGGATGCCGTTTGAAGGAAAGGCAGCTCCCATTCTGTGGCAAGGGGAGAGGAGGGCGCACGCGACGACGACAAAGACGGCAGGGATGTGAGCGCGTGAGGGAGGGACGGCGAGCTGCGTGGAAGGGATGGAGAAGGCGATGGCGAACGCGAAGGGGAAGGAGATGGGGATGGGGACGAGCGAGCCTTCTTTTTAGGGCGTTTTCCGGCCGAGTCGTCGTCGCCGCGTGGCCGCTTCGTGTTTTTATCTTTGCGTACCTTCCGCTGAGGAATTGTGCCGGCTGCGATCTCAGCCTCTCGCCTCTGGAACTCCTCGTCGAACTCCTCGTCGCTGATGGGAGCCCAGTGAATGTCGCCGCTGTACCAGAGCCTACCCAACTCGTCGGCAAGGCGCTTGGAGGGTGCGGCACGGCTGAGCGACGTGAAGGTAATATGTTCCGGCCAACCCTTGATCTGGACCCGGTATTTGCTCACGATGTCCCAGTGGGAGCCGAAGCGCCATTTGATGTCTCGCCTGCCGACGAGCTCCTCTGATTTATGTAAAATCATGTCAGTAGCATATAAGACTCGTGGAAATATTACTCACGGAGCTGCTGGTCAATGAATTTTGAGAGCGCGTCGCGCAGGTCCTCGACAGACCGAATTGCTTTTCCGCTGCCTGTGAAACCAGTTAGGCCAGACTTAAGTGAGACACGAGGCGCGTACCTGCGAGACCCTGAACAGCAAAGCCCTCCATGCGGGTGAGGAGGTCTTGCGGATCCATCGAGAGGACTTGGGGAATGAAGTCGACTAGTTGCGGGGTAGCGAATGCAATGGGATTGAATTGGATCGTGGAATTTCCTCGCACAAGGAACAACATTGCCTCGAGGCCCGTACGCGCTCGCAACGCGTGAAGCTGTGCGACAGGAATTAGAGTAAATTCTCGCCGCAAGGCCGGCACTTACCTCATCAATTAATTTCGTGGTCGTACTCGCGGCGTCATTTGTTTTCGAGCGCGCAGTGACCCATTCGCCTTTTTTTCTGGTCTCCAGGTGCGCCTTGTGCTCTTTGAGGGCCTGGGCCTTCTCCTCATCGGTGATCAAGACGTACTGGGCCCTGCGCAGTTTCGAGAGCGGCCCTATCGCCATGCCGGCTACCGACATACGTTAGGAACGAGTCATGAGAAGATGTTAATAACTCACTTGCGGGGTTGTCTCGGCCTTCTTTCCATTGGTAGGCGCTCCAGGCACTGTCCTTGGTGTGCTTACCGCGGCTGAGACCACCGCGGCCGATACGGAGCGCCGTTTCCACCTTGTGAACGACTTTGCCGTGCTTCTCGGCCAGGTCGTCGGTGAGCTTGCGGACATTGGCGGCCACCACGTCAACAGCATCGAGGTACGCGCTGCTTTTGACTTTGCGCGTCTGGTTGACCTGGGCCAGCGCCTCTGCCGAGAGCTTCGGGCGCGGCTTATGCGGAATGTGCCCTTGACGGTGCTTCGGTTGCGAAGGTTTTTTTGGCGGCATAGCGGGGATGGAGAATGGGGCGCGGCTGGTGAGTGAGGCGGCTGGCGAGTGAGCAGACGAGCTCAGTTGCGTGTTGGTCGTTACAATACACAGCCAAATACACACGTGACCGTGAAATTGCACTTCATTTTGAAGTACTACAAGAAATGTAACAACAGTATATAGATTACAGTACGAGAGCCATCAGGACACCCACCAACACGAGCGACACGAACGACATAGTATACGCGCAGCAGGTGGCCGTGCACTGGAAAATATGTCAGCAATAGACGGAGCAAATCAAAGACAGTACTTACACGGGAGCGCGCTGAAACTTTGATCCTCGGTTTCTTCGGCACCTGCGTTGTCGTAACCTGCGCCTTCGGGCCAAATATAGGCCCCTGGGTGTCGGAAAGCATCGCTGCTGCGATGGAGCGCGCTTTCGAATCTTCAAACTGCCAGTGATCTCGCATCACGGTAACCCAGCAGGGGGACGGCGTGTTGATGAGGGTATTGAGCTCCTCCTTGAAGGCGTCGCCGAGCCGGTACTGGTCCATGGCGACTACCGTGCACGGCCCGATGCTCTGAGTAGGTGCCGGCACGAAGGGGATGATGGGACGAGGCACGGCGGGGCCGGCGTCAGAGATGCGGCGCTGCCGCAATGCTGCGACTCCTGCTGGCGTGCGAGAAGGCGCAAGGAAGGTTGGCGAGGGACGGCGTTGCCCAGGAGGCGCAGACGCTGTAAGCGGGGGAGAGTCATCGATGTAGAGGGGGAGGGGAACGTCGATGCGTGAAGACGCCGGGAGAGGAGGGGAGTCATCGATGTAAAGAGGAAGAGGCGTGTGGGGGCTTGAGTGACCGGGTAGTGAATTGCTGCGGCGCGTTCGACCCTTCTTCGCCTTCGCCTTCGTTCCCATGTACTCGAAGACGGATTCCACCTTCGTTTGATTGCTCCCAGGTGCCTTGGAGTCCGGGCGTACCCGCGGGAAGCACAGAAGAGCGCTTCCCGGGCGCACAGGGCCAGGCAAGCGGCTGTGGTCCAGGGACGGAGGAGGTCGAGGAAGAGGGAGAGGCTGTTGGTTGTTGGGAACACCGGAGCGAGCGCGATACTCCTCGGCGCGCCGGAGGTAGGGGTATGCCACCTGTGAGCGAAATACATCCCTGATTTTCATGATATGCTCTTGCAAGTCCTCGGCATGATGGGCAACCTCGCGCGGCGGGAGGTAAGCGAGGATGTCGATGTCTTGCGGGGACGCAGAAGGGCGCTGCGCGGTGAAGCCCGGGACATGGAGGAGGAGGCTGAACCCGCCGTCTATCCTGTCCAACATTGTAACCTGTTGGCATTTTCAGTTGTCGGACGAACAGAAGGCGACCGAACATGTACTCACTGCGTCTAAGACATCTCCCAGTGTTGCCTCCACTACCTCGCGCTGTGAGCCCGGGTGATTAGCGTCGACGCCTTTCGTGTCTTCGTGAAGGGCGAGATAGTCGGTGTGAAGGCCATCAGCCTTGAGGGAGAGGTGACGGTTGTCGGCGTGGGCACCGGTGCGAATAAGGGCCCTAGCGGCAGACCCTGAGTACAGCCGAGGCTGATTACCGGAGACAAGGGACGCGAAGGTTGCCGGGGTGTATGGAGCAAAGGGTTCCAGACCCTGAGTTGAGCTCGGCTGAGCCATGGGTGATGGGAAGAGAGTTGAACACGTCGGCGCTTAAGTGAGCGCGCGGTTGCTGTGCAGATGTCGAGAAGTCCGCTAGGCAACTCACCTCTTGTGCAGCTTGTCTGCCGTCGTCCGGACCAGCGTAGGCATGTAAGAGTAGAATAGATAGACATAGTGATAAGTTTCCGAGGTGTGGGGTTTCACAGTCTTGAGCCGACTAGCCAAGTCGGAGCTGCATGCACAGATGCTGGGTTCTGACTCTGAGCGCGTCGAGTCCTTGAGCACTTATCCTGGCACACTTCAGAAAATTTAATTTTCAACAAATCTGAACTTCGACAAGAGCCTTCATTGACTGCCAAAACCATCATTGACGCATAAATTGAACCCTAACTATGATGTGATATTGTGTACAAAGTCCTCGAACGCGACGACGTCCGCTTCTTCGGCGTCCTGCCTCTCGTCACCCTCGCTATCCAATACCTCCGAAACCACTGCATCTTCTGCGTATTTGAGTGCGCTCGGCGATGGGGTACTTCCCTCGGCTGGAGCGGCTCGCCCGACACGTACCCCGAGGTCGTGTCGACCCGAATATCCTGGCAATTTCAGGATGGCCGCAAGACGACACTTATGTATACCGTTGATGGCCCTGCGCAGGTCCCATCGCCGCCCAATTTCGGCAGCAAGAGCCGGGTCTGATAGGGTTGTATCGGCAATGGCACGCTCGTAATCTTCGGCCTCGTCCCGAATGTGCGTGCGCAGGCGGCGGATTTCGTTGTCGCAACGTAGGAGCTCCTCGCGAGCCCTCAGCAACTCGAGGTGCTGGAGAAGAAGGTCGCGGTGGGCAGGGTCCGCCCACTTCTCCCGGCAAATGTCAGTGCGCGCCTCGCGAAGCAAGTCGAACTCGCCAAGGAAGCTGTAGTCAACAACCTCCTTCCATGAGAGAATAGGGCGTGGCGGCACCAGCCTCCGAGCCTGGGTGTTGTACTTGTCGAGTGCAGAGCGGATTGCGGCCGAGCGGCGCTTCAGGGCCGTTGCGATGTGGGTGCGCAGCTTGTAGCCTGTCGTAAGATATGAGTAAGTACGTGCCATGCGGAATCAGAGATCAGACGCACCTGTGCCGGCCATGTTAAGCTTTGTGAGCTCAAAGAGCCGCTGCACAACGAGCCGCTCGAGCTCATCGAGCGCCCTGCGGTACTTGCGCTCGATTGTCTGTGCCTTCACCGCACGATCATCTGGGAAACCCTCCCCCCCTTATAAGCCACCCATATGCTCTTATATGCTCTTATTCAGCTAAGCATAGTTTAAGGCTAAGTCATCCTTAGTCAGTTCTTATTATGACCTTACCATGTCCATCACAAGGCCAGAGGACCCTCATTGGCACAGAGCACCCAATTGGCATATGCAGTCCTTAATACATTCATGAGACCTTATCCAGACCTCACTCAAAGCACACTAGCCGCGCAGCACGTTCACATTATGACACCAGGCACGACATGCCTGTGGGATACACATAGTACGGCCGAAATCCAGACAAAGCGCTGCCCGGCCACGCACAGCTCCCTGTTGAAGAGAGCCGGCGCCCACAGCACACCGCGCAGCTCGGCAGCCATGCCTACTGCCCCCCGAAGGTCTTCTCAAACCCATCCACGTCAATGAAGCCATCGGAGCTGTCAGAGCTGCTTCCTCCAGCATCCTCGTCATCCGTGTCCCTGTCCTTGGCGCCCCCGCGGCCCTTTGACCTAGCAACCAGGCGGTCAGTACACACACACTATCAGACGATAACACGCACGCCGCCTCGTATAGCTGCGCCATCAACGCAGAATATGCCGCTGGCTTCTTCCTCTTGAGGCGTCGCAAAGCAACTGAGTGGAACTCGTACACTTTCGCAAAGATGTCGCCGACGAAGTCGATCTTTGAGGCACAGGTGGGCTCCAGCGCAAACGCCCTGAGCCCTGCTTCAATCTACCCCCACGTTAGTGCACCACACGATCCAGCATGTAACATACGCACGGCGGTTGCCGCCATGGCGACCATGGGCCGTGGCAGCTCCGGCCTATCCTTCTTCGTGGCGGTCGCGACGTAATACGCGCGAGGGAATCTGGGTTTCGCGCGCGGGCCAAAGCACACCTCGTGTATGAGGTGCGGAATGGCGGGGTGGCAGTACGGGCTCCCTGTGTGGACCTCCATCTTCGCCGTCTGTGAAAACCATCCCCACGTCAACTGGCCTTCCATGCTTGCAGGCAAAAGGCCACGCTCACCTCGAACGTCCCGGGGAATATGTAGAGGGGGGCTGTCGGCTCCAGGATCCTCTTCATGCGCTGTACGTACCTTGCCTCGGGGAGCTGCTCCAGTCGGTACATATATTGTACCATGTCATCCGCGCCTTCCTTGAACTTCTTGCGGTAATTTGACACACGTGCCTCTGGCTGTTTCCGTCACCGCCCGATTCCCCATCGTATCCGCCAGCAGCAGGAGAGCACGTACAATTTTCATCATTGATCTGCTGTAGTACTCGTCGACCTTCAGGCGTGCCGCGATGTCCGGCTTCTTGAGGCCCTCCGCGGCGCGTATCAGGCCATCGCGGAGCAGGACGAAGCGACGCTCCTCGTCCGGATACCCATGTTCGAACGCAATGGTATACGGCACTTCGTCGGCGGCCGCGGCGGATATGACCGCCCTGACGTCGGACGACTGGTCGCCCAATGCCATCCGGCTGCCGCTCACACGCTTGATATCCGTGGAGGCGGGCCAGGCGTTGCGTGCCCGTGGTGTGGATTGGTGTGCCCGACCTCGTTCGCGCTCTTCTGACGGGCGTCCGACCTCACGAGAGCAGCACGGTCAGCAAACATGGCTGCCTCGGCACACTGCGACATACCTGTGTCGCCGGCAGCTCCTCATTCGATGCTGTGGCCCCCGTCCAATCGTCGCGCGCCCCCGGTGTGGTGTCGTGGGCCCCTTGGGAGCGACCTCGCTCGCGGTCTTCTGACGGGCGTCCGGCCTCGAGAGCATCATGGTTCAGTAAACATCGCCGACTCAGTACACTGCGACATACCTGCGTCGTCGGTGGCCCGTCATTCGGCGCTGCGGTCCCTGTCCGGCTGCCCTGCTTGCGCGCCTTCACCATCAAGAGTGCCCACAGCAAGCTCGTCAGCCATGCATGCGCTCGCAGCTCAACTTGACTGACCTCGTCCCGCGGCTGCGGCGTGCCCGGGTGCGCAGTCGACCTCCCTGGCCGGTGCTCCGGGCCTCCAAACTGCGTTGCAGGCGACGACGTGGCGACTTTGGGCCTCGGTTGCTATGCAAGAAGAGCACGCGAGTCAGCGCTTGTGTGTGTCGCCGCAGGCGGGCAATACCTTCCATCCAGGCCCGTTGCCAGTGCTCTCCTTCAACCTGTTTGCCTTAGCCTGCGAGGGTGGACGTGTGGGTACGGGGGCGCTGTTGAAGTCGAAGTCGGGCACATCAGCATCTGCCAGCGCCTCCAGTTGCCTTTCGCGGGCGCTGAGTGCGGAGGTGCCGTCACTGTATTCCCATTGTGGCACCTAAGTCGCACAGTGAGCGCTTGTGTACTGAACAACCAACAAGACTTACTCCCGCCTTGAACTGCCTGTCAAGCCTCGAGCCTGTGCCCCCTTCATCCTCGCTCTGCTCGACCCACACCTCCTCCTTGTCTGGAATGTAGTCCTCTTCTTCGCTGTTGTCGGCCGCTTCATCGTCGCTCACCTCCACATAGGCCTTTCTTGCCGGGGACTGCACTTCCCATGCTCCAGCGTCGTCGTCTTCATCACTCCTCTCTGGGGCTGTGTGGCAAGCGGGTAAGCACGTCAGCCATCTGCTTCAATCTGGCGGGCACTCACCGGTGGCTCGCGCAGCTGAGTCGTCATGTGTGGCACTCAAGGCGGCAGCTTCGGCGCCCTCTAATGTCATCCACTGGTCAGTCGCCTGTCCCCCGACGAGTGGACAGCCGTCTGCTTACCGCTATCAGGTGCATGCAGCCCCGCAGCTCTAGCCCCCTTGCGCCCTGCAGGGGCAGCGACCTTTTTACGGCCCGAGGCCTGTGACACCACTGGCGCCGACCCATCTAAGTGGCACGATATCAATGCGCTCACTCCACAACGGTGCGTCTCCTCACCTTTGATTTTCGCAGCCGCCGCTGATGCACGCCTGGTCGCTGTTCGCATAGCTCAGCACTGCATATGCCCAGCAGGGCCTGTGGGCGCTCACTTGTATTGCGAGGGCCATTGCCCGCCCCCGCTGCGGCGCGCTCCTTCTTATTGGCAATGGTGCGCGCCCGTTTCTCCGCCGGAGTGAGTTCGGGAGACGCCGAACGACTGTGGGCGTCGGGACCGGAGGGAGCAGAGCGCTTCTTGCGTGTTGTCGGCATGTTGATCCGTCGCGAGTTTGCTCACAGGTGCGCTTGACGAGGGTGGGCGGAGGCGGAGGGGAAGGGATGGTGGGGGGGAAGGTGGGCCCTGTCGTCCATCTTGTCGGCTTTTATTCACCCCGTCCGGTCTTGCAGGATTTTCGCCCGTGGCAACGGTGCCTGATCGAGGACTTGGCCACATTCAGTTCTACAGCGACTCCCTGCACTCTCCCTGCGCGCTACTGCTACCATGCCCCGCCGAAGACCGACCGGCCTCAAGAAACGCAGCACCCCTGGGCCTCGCGTGGCCTGCGGGGGCTGTGGCAGGCAGTTTTGGCCGTCAGGCCTCACAAGGCATCTCCGGCATACAACACAGCCCCAATGCCTCCAATTTGCACGCGAGCGTCGAGCATCGTCCTCGGGAGAAGACGCATCCAGCACCGAGGGCTCGCAGAATGCGGCCGAGTCGTCCACGCGGCGGGCGCGCCGGCTGTCGTCTGCATCCTCAGACGGCTCGGTGAGTGCACACCAATCGCCGGGCAGCGCGGATGGCGATCATTCCGACCACCTTATGGACGTGGACCCAGGTATGCTCCACGCTCCATCCCGCATGCTGCGACCTGCTTAACCCATGTGCCATGCAGTGGATGCGGCCATGCAGGAGCTCTTTCAATTTGGCATGGCTGACGGTGGTTTGGGGTGGGGTGACGACGACGAGGCAGCGCTGGACGCTGCGGCGCCCGCGTCAGACGATGAAGAGTCCCTGGGGTACGCGTCAGAAGATGCTGCCATGCAGGCCGCGTTTGACGGCCCCGACGGCGATGCCCCCGCTGTTTTCTCCCCGGACGTTGATGCAGCGGATGCGGCGGAGGAGGATGTCCCGGACTTTCCGCCCCTGGACGACGACGAAGCCCACGCCTTCGCAGATCTTGAGCGCGCGGCTGCCGACGAACACGTGCATATGGACCCCAAGATAGTTCACTTCGGTGGCCAGGCCGGCGCACCTCTCGCGCACGACGCGGCCGGCACGTACGAGGCATACAATGAGGCGCTGGCTGGCCACGACCCGGCGAATCTTTGGGCTCCGTTCAGAAACAAACTGGAGTGGGAGATCGCCCACTGGGCAAAGATGCGTGGCCCCACGTCCACGGCATTCAATGAGCTCCTGCAGATAGACGAGGTATGCGCATATGGCTGTTCCGTCCTGTTTGCAGGCATGCTGACGCCTTCTCCAATCTAAGGTGCGCGAGAGGCTTGACCTGTCATTCAAAACGACGAGTGACATCAACAAGATAGTCGACAATCAACTTCCACCGATCGCTGAGTTCCAGTGCGACGAAATTACGGTGGAGGGCGAGACGTACGAGGTGTACTACCGCGACGTCATGCAGTGCGTCCGGGAGCTCTACGGCAATCCGGAGTTCCTGCCCACCATGAAGTTTGCGCCGGAGATGCACTACGCGGATGACGAGCACGAGGTCCCAATATACAGCGAGATGCACACTGGGCGCTGGTGGCGCGAGATGCAGGTGCGCTTGCGCCCCTTATTCGTGTACTTCCCGGCAAAGCTAACCTTTGCGCAGGTGCGCCTCGAGACGAACACGCCGGGCGCCACAATAGTCCCTCTGATATTGTCGTCAGACAAGACACAAGTTACTGAGTTCCGCAACAAGTCTGCCTACCCCCTCTACCTAACCATCGGCAATATATCCAAGGACATCCGCCGCAAGCCGTCGAAACGCGGGCAGATCCTCATAGGCTACCTTCCCTCTGCACGCCTGTCGCACATTGCAGAGGCGGACACGCGCCGCCGCGCAACTGCGAATCTCTTCCACGCCTGCGTGCGCAAGATTATGTCCCCCACCCGCCCTCACGCCTTGGCCGGCACACCGATGGCCAGCGGCGACGGTGTCGTGCGCCGATGCCACCCAATTTTTGCGGTGTTCATTGGAGATTACCCCGAGCAGGTCTTGGTCGCATGCGTCAAGACCGGTGAATGTCCCAAGTGCATTGTCGATGACGAATCGCTCGGCGAACGCGCAAATGCCCCCATACGAGACATCGCTGCCGCGCGCGCGGCTTTGCGCACTCTGGGGGACGGGCGTCCGGAGGCGTACATAGCCGCATGCCAGGACGTCCGGATGAAGCCCGTGTTCCATCCATTTTGGGAGAACCTCCCTCACTCGAACGTCTTCCTCGCCGTGACACCGGATATCCTGCATCAGCTCTACCAGGGGATGGTCAAGCACCTGCTTGCCTGGCTGACCCAAGCCTATGGTGCCACCGAGATAGACGCGCGGTGCAGCCGCCTTCCACCCAACCACAGCATCCGAGTGTTCAAGAACGGCCTATCCATTCTGTCGCGCGTCTCCGGGCAGGAGCACAAAGATATATGCCGAATCCTCCTGGGCATCATCGTCGACCTGAACCCTCTCGCCGGCATCCCCGCCACGCATGTCGTCCGCGCGGTCCGTGCCCTCCTCGACTTTTTGTACCTAGCCCAATATCCCTCGCACAGCGAGTCGACGCTAAAGTACCTCGAGAAGGCCTTGAAGGCCTTCCATGACAGCAAGTTTATCTTCGAGGAGCTTGGGATTCGACAAGGCTTCAACATCCCCAAATTGCACGCCATGCTACACTACGTCGCCTCGATTCGGGCGTTCGGCACCACGGATAACTACAACACCGAAGCAACTGAGCGGCTCCACATCGACTATGCGAAAGATGCATATCGATCGACTAATCACAAAGATGTATACCCTCAGATGACGCGGTGGCTCGTGCGCAGAGAGCAGATGCTTCGACATGCCAACTTCATTCGGTGGAGAGTTCAGCAGGCTGCGAATGCCGAGGCAGCTGTCGCACCGCCTGCTCACCCCCGCTTCCACATTGCGCGCATCCCGAGCTTCAAGTCTGTGTCCTTCACTCAGCTGGCGACCCGCTACGGCGCGGTCGATTTTCGCGAGGCCCTGGCGGCCTATATCATCAAGGAGGTGCATCCCGAATATTCTCCGTCGCACGTGGCCAACCTCGCCGCTGGCTGGCAACTGCCATTCAAAGCGGTGGCCGTCTACAACTCGGTCAAGATATGGCTAGCTGACCCTCAAGAGCGCGGTGAAGCACTCGATGTGCGCGACGTTGTGCACGCGAGGCCCTCGTACCGCGACACACGCGGGTGGGCGGTCCCCGGTCGGTTCGACACCGCGCTCATCAATCAGGGTGACGGCGGCGCATCCACCGTGATAGGTACGCTGCGATCCCCGACAGGAGCAGCTGAGATGCTAACGCTGCCGCTCCAGGGTATCAAGTTGCCCAAGTGCGCGTCATCTTCACCCTCCCGGTGAAAGCTCGCGCAGCAGCGTTTCCATACGACTACACCGGCCCCGCCCACCTCGCGTACGTGGAGTGGTTTTCACCGTTCGGGCCAGCGGCAGAGCCGAACCATCTCATGTACCGGGTCTCGCGAAAGTTCCGAACGGGCCTCCGCAGGCAGGCAAGCGTGATTGCCGTCAAGGACATCCACCGGAGCGTGCACCTCATACCGCGATTCGGGCCGCAAGCTCCTCGCCACTGGACTTCAGCGAACGTGCTTGACAAGTGTAGAGTTTTTTATGTATCTTCCTTCGTAGACAGACACACCTATATTACAGTCTATTGACACCCCATTGCACTGATCTGCCTGGCAAGGAAGGACCACCTGCGACGCCCTTGCAAATGCTTGCAAATGCAGGCCACACGTCAGGCAAGAGGGGGGCAAAAATGCAGCGACTGTATTCGGTGGGAGCTACGTGCGGCGCCCGTTGCGGAGGCCATCTCATCCACTCTCCGAGGACGAGGACTCGTCGACGCCGGCAGACCCGCCGCCCCAGGCGTCGTCATTCCAGCCATTCCACCCCGAGCCGCCCCAGGCCTCGCCCTCCCCGCCATTCCCCCACCCCGAGACGCCCCAGGGCTCGCCATTCCAGCCATTCCAGCTCGAGACAGCAGCAATCGCGTTGCGGACCATCTGGGTGGTGACGGGTGGAGGCCCCGCAGGCGCCCTTTGTGGCCCACCGAATGCTCTCCTCTCACTCGCCATGCCCCGCTGCCTCCGCAGCCATGCCGCCCGGTCAGGATCCCACGCAATGCCGCCGTTCTTCCAGGCCCATACGGAGGCTGGCGCTCCCCTGCTCCATGTTGTGAGCGATCTGCTACGGGCGAGTGCTCATAGGGCGCACCATCTTTTGGCCGTCTCCTCTCGCTGCTTCAGCTGGCGAGCCTCTCGCTTCCAGCTGGGCTCGGCGCCGTTCAAGCGCATTGGATGCTGGTGTGGAGGGTGCTTGGCGGTGGAGGCTGCAGTGGTGGTGGGCGCGGTACGAGAGGCGGACTGTCGCAAGCTCGGCGCCCGGGGTGCGCCGTCTTGCCTTATCAATGCGTCGCCCTGGGACATGCGCACCCAACCCTGCAATGCTATGCCACGCCGCTCGTGCAAAGAGGTTTGTCGGCGCATTTATCATGCTGCATTGATTACTTATGATTCAGCAGGATTGAATGGCATTGGGCATAAGGCCAGAGTCAAATACTATGGTAAAGACGGTGTAAGTACTTATTCCGTGCTTCATGGGGTATCAGCCTGCGGACTGACAAGTAAATTAGCGCACATGCCGGGGGAGCCAAAGAGAGCACATACCGTTCAATCATTCTGGCACACACTCATGCACCGCAGTATCCCAATCCAGTGCACGTTCTCCACCGAAAGGACTCATGGGTGGCGGGACGGGTGAAGGGCTTGGGGGAGGGCAGGAGCTCCCTCGACGGGGACGCGCTGGCGGGCGCGGCGCTGGGGTAAGGGGCATGAGCGGGGCATCTCCCACCCATACCGCGCCAGACATTGCACTGGCAGGGCTTGGGGCAGTGGGCGCTGCGACAGTGAACAGGGCGGAAGCAGGTGGCGGGGAGCGTGGGGCACCCGACGGCGGGATGGTGGCGAAGGTGACAGGCGATGCGCCCGCGTACAGGATGGGTGACTCGGGCATGGCCGCGAAGGGCGCGCTGGGGGGCAGGGGGTCGGTGAGAAACGCAGGCGCTGCGCGGACGGCCGTGGGTATTGGGGCGACGAACGTGGGGAGGCCGGTGGACGTTGTGACACCAGGAGCGGGGTCGGCAGCAGGCGCGGGGGCAGCGGCGGGCAGCACGGATATGGGCAGCCAGATTGCGGGCGCATTCGGGGCGTGGGCGAAGGCAGCAAAGGCTGGCGGGGGCGCAGGAGCGGGGTGATACGAGGGAGCAGGGGCAAAGGCGGGGTCTCCGACCGGCGTGGCGCGCAGCGGGGAAGGCGCAGGCGCCTGGGGACTTCGCGCCCACCAGTCGGGCATGTGGATGATCTGCAAAGTATAAGAGTCAGCTGTATAGTAGCGCCAATTGTATGTGACGCACATAGAGGCCGGGGACAGCGAGGGTGATGTTAATATTGCCGTGATGCGCCATGATGGGAGGGAGGCAAAGGATGGTGGGCGTCGTGATGGGGCGGAAGAAAAAGATGGTGGGCGTCGCCGGGCAAAGTCGCATCCGTAAGGTGGCTGTGTAGGGTGCTGACGCGTCTGGCCATCGTACGCGTGCCCTGGCTTGTCAACTCTGGTCGAGTCTCAACCATCAGCGAAATGTCAGACGGCAAAAGAGAGGTATATATCTTGCGACTCGCTGCAAAATCTGCCTCGCTCATGAACGCACACAGCCTCGAGACCGTATCGAAGTTTGTCTTGTCAAGCCGTCGAAAATCCGGCTGGCGTACCAAGGCCCGCCATCCTCGGACCCAACCAGCCTGGTGAGTACACCATGCACATCCACTGCCTAATGTCTAAGCGGCGCGGCATGGTGGAGGATGTCGTGTTTGAGGCGGCGGATCAGCGCACGGGAGGCGGCGTCCGGTCATTCTCCTCACGCAGGCAAGACACCACTCAAGGAGCAGGCCAGCCGGCACCCGTGCCAGAAGAGGCCTCCGCACGTGCCCCACCCCGGAGTGAGCCCAGCGACGAGGCTCCTGGCGCGTCCCAAACCACGACAGAGGCCTTAAATTCGCAGGCGGGGTCTGTCCTGTGCGCCGAAACTCCGCCCCAACCTCGACCTCCCACTCTGCGCTCGCCAGCGGGCACCACAGCGCCGCCACTCCCACCGCTCGCACCTCTCCCACCGCTGCCGCCTCTCTCTCCTCGGGAATTTCTCACAGAGCCGATGTCACCCCGCGCACGCGACAACGGCACCGACTGGAGGCTTGCCTTCGAAAACGCCTACGAACATGTTCACTTGCCCACGTCGCTGCCTGATGGTGCGGGTGCAATCCTGGTTGCTCACACCAATGGCGCCCGGCGAGCACAGAGCGCGGGAGACGAGGCGAGCCAAAGCCCTGCAACGCTGGTGATGAGCCAAGGAGGATCAGGCAACACTGGCGAGGACATCTGGTGCGCAGAGAGACCAGCGTGTAGGTGCATCTGCTGGATTCTGACTGCTCACCTAGCCCCTGCAGCGCGGAGGACGGAGCGGCTGGGCGCGCATCTCGAGCGTCGTCGCACACGGAGCCGAGCACGCCGATGCAGATCCACCACCCGCTCACCTCGGCCCCACCGCGACGCTCCAGGGGATCACGTCCACTTCGCCAGGCTGTTGGAAGTAGCCCTTCCATGGCCGACGCAGCAGTGTATGAGGGCAGCCAATTCATGGCCCGGGAGACGACCGAGAGCGCGGAAGGGTGGGGAGAAGATGTGGGTAGAGCGACGAAGCGACGGCGCGGCACCGAAGGGGGGGAAGAAGACGATGGCCGTGGGGGAAAAAGCACGCGCAATAGCATGGGCGAGAGGGCACTGCGTTAGAGCCCGTATATACTCATGCTCTTCACAATGACAATATACTCATGCTCATCATAATGACGAGAGCGTGGTGTCTATGCGTGGTTCAGTGCATCGGCAATGTTGCCGAGGCGGTGGATGGTGGGGCGGAGGCGGCGAGCGCAGCAGCTGTTTGACAGCTCTGGAGCTTTGGGGATGATGGCGGGCGCCTCTGATGGCGCCCGCGAATACCGTCTCAGGTGCCTGGATTCTACTCTCTACTTAAGCCCTCCCAACCGTCTCCCACACCCTCCTCCACACCCCTCCCACAGACGGCAGCACTACGCGCAGGCGGTCTGCCTGCGTCTCTTCTGACGCCCGAGACGCTACCGACACGTCCCGCCCCCATCCACGCCCCGCGTGAGCGCGCCTTGCCCCTTCTCAACGCGCTCTCCTCTCCCTCGACGCGCTGCTCCCTCTCTCAACGCGCCTCTGCCCCCTCGACGGACCCATCGCCTGCGCGACGCGTCAACCCCGCCCCTCTGCCCCGCGTGACGGGTGTCTAGCTGGCCCGGCGTGCTCAACACGTCCGCCGCACTCGGTGAGTCGCCAGCTGCCCTGCGCGCCGTGTACGGAGTCGATCCCGGCCCCTCCTGGCGCACGGGCTCTACGTCCTGTGAGGCAGCGTCGCTGACGGTACGCGTGCACCGACAGGGACCTGCAGAGCACCGCTCGTCACCCCGCCGGATATGGCGCCGCCCCTGAAGACGGTATGTGGCCTGCTCGTCGCCTCGCTGCTCCGCTGACACGCTGCTGCACAGCTGCGCTCTCGAGGGCACTATGGCACGTTGGAGGAGAGGACCTTGAACGACGCGGTCAAGACCTACGCCGCCGCCGACTTTGACCTGGAGGCCGCGCTGGCAGCATCTGTTCCAGAGGGGGGCGCCGATTGCTGGCGCTGCGAGGCCCCCACGCCGCTGCAAGAGGCCTTCGGAGACGAGGTGCCTGCTGCGAGGATGGCCGTCGACGCGCCTGCCAGCTCAAACGCGCCCGCCGGGCGGCAAAGGCGATCTGCAGCGGCGGCGCGGCAGCCCGAGGAGTCAGCACAGCATGCGCGGTATCGCATCGCGCGGTCGGAGAGGCGACGGGTGAAGCGCGCCTACACGCCGTACGGGCTGCCCCCGGTGACGCCTCGCATGGCCGCCGCCTTTCGCCTGCGGCCAGGGATGTCAACGCGCCAGGATGCTGCAGACCTGCCTGTCGCCAAAAAGGCCTTCGTTGGACGAGATGGGGTTCACCCTGCCGCGCTGCCCTATCTTGGGAAGCAGGTCTCGCTGCCGACGTTCGTCGAGGGCCTGAGATTTCAGCTGAAGAAGTGGGATGGAGGGTGCGCATTCAGACCCCCCCTGCCTGCGCTGCCGCTGACACCGACGCATGGCGCTTCAGGCAAAGCGAGTCAATACTCGACCGGAGGGGCCGCGTGCTCGCTCAGCTGGTTGCGCCCCCTCGGAAGGACCCCTCATGGCGCGGAGTGCCCGCCGGTGCCAGCGCTGAGCTGCGCGATGCGGCGGCAACCTGCCCCTTCTCACCGGACCAGCTCCGCCACGCACGCGGCCGATACCCGGCTCTGTCTGCCGGGTACTCTTGGGGAGGAGGGCCCACGGTACACACTTGCGCACCCTGGGGAACGCACCTCGGCGCTGACGCCTTGGTCTGCAGAAGCCGAAGAATGCGTCATTCTACAACGCCGACCAGGCTGCAGTCGCAGAGCGACTCCTCAACAGCAGGAACATCGGGCGTATCCTGGGCCATGGGAGCAGTAAGAGCGCTGCAGTCGGATAGGCGAGATGCAGCTGGCTGACAGCTCTCTCCCCAGGCGCCTTTGCCACATTCAACAATGAGTGTTTCGAGCACTACGCAGCCGTTCTCCAGGACATCCGCGCACGCCAGCCGGAGCTCCGGCCGCCCTCTGCTAACAGCGTGTTCCCCACAGTAACGTTCAACTTCGGGCCGCAGGCGGTGACTGTGCCCCATCGCGACGCTAAGAATGTGCCGTATGGGTGGTGCGCGGTCACTGCCCTCGGCGACTTCGACCACGAGCGGGGTGGGCACCTTGTCCTATGGGACCTGCAGCTTGTCATCGAGTTCCCTGCAGGCTCGACTATCTTAATCCCCTCCGCACTCATCACCCATAGCAACGCGTCAATTCAACCAGGAGAGACTCGTCAATCGATCACGCAGTTCTGCGCGGGGGCACTCATTCGGTGGCATGCGTATGGCTTCCGGACGGAGGCCACCATGAGGCACCAGGACCGAGACCTGGGGCTTGCGTTCGACAACACCGCCACGACTCGCTGGAAGGAGATGTTGTCATACCTGCCCACCTGGGAAGGAGTAGACCTTGAAGGGGGCGCAGAGGATGGGGAGCCTGAGCCATTGGAGACGCCTGGAGCAGGGCCGTCGAAGCCGCCGCGATGGGAGCCCGGAGCAGGCCCCTCGAAGCATACTCAAGAATAATGTACAGAGTGTAAATATATTTTTTCTAGCTAGCATTCTTGAGACATAGCTGTGCAATATCTGCGTGGGTGCCAGGCTGCATGTCGCAGTTGAGCGCAAGGTGTGACAATGATGGCTCTGAGTCACATGTGACTGCAATGTGACTCAAGTGTCTACACAGATGGCTGACTTTTGCATCGCATATTGCCAGCCTGCCTGGTGCTCTGGCGGGCTGAAATTTTGTGTGAAGGGTGCATGTCATGCCTGTTAGTCACCCCCAAAGTTTAAGGCCATAGGACAAAGTTTAAATATCTTGGGGGAGTAAGGTCCTGGTAAGTCGCTTATAAGGGGGGGAGGGTTTCCCAGATGATACTCCTCGGAGTCTTCGTTCCACCGCTCACCCGTCAGACCCAGCTGGTTTTCGAGCGACTCGACTTGGGTGTCCTTGTTCTCCAGCTTCCGGAGTTTCGTCCCAACGGCACGATTAGCCGCTATCATGGCCTTATGGAGACCGGGCGTTGCGATGTTGAACCGGAGCTTCTCAACCGCAGCCCGAGCTTCGTTCCACTCTTCCCTGCAGACGCATCACGAGATTATTGATAATGCACAGCTGATGGAATTAACAGCCACGTACCTTGCAGCGTCGAGATCGCCCAGTGCTTCCAGGTATTGAAACCGCAGCGTCTCGGCGGGGGGCTCGGCATGGAGGCCGGCAAGATACGCCTTCTCGGCCTCGACATACTGAGCGAAGGCATCGTCACCGATGCCCAGCTCCTCCTGCCGGGCGCGGATGCGGTCAGGGTAGCCCGTGGTAATAGCCAAGGCAGCGCGGTAGTGATTGGCGAGGTAGCGACCTGGGGACTCCATCAGTAAGATCACAGAGTTGAAGAAATTATTACGTACTGAGGTTTGCGTACTTGTCCTCGTCCCAGAATGCGAAATGCTGCTCGATAGCTTGGTGGCGATGGAATTTACTTGCATTCCGTGTGTTCGCAGCAAGTGCATTTGATGCGCCGAAGACGCGTTCGCAGCCCTCAAAGTTTGCCTGCCCCATGCCTGGGACATTCCTCGGGTGCCAGTGGAGCTGACACGCCCGGTTGTGGGCATGTCCGTGGAAGGAGCCGACGACGAGCCGGAACCGTTGAGCCGCCGCTCGCGGCCCGAGTGAGCTAGAGGCCAGGGTCTTCGAGAATGCACAGCCGATGTCGTAGCCGCATGCGATGTCGGAGCCATAAACGTCCAGGAGCTTGTCGACCAGGGCCAAAGGATATTTGCCCCTGAATAACACAACACGTCACAGTTAGCATTGATAGACTAGATACTGCGTGTGACGTACAGCTCCCCGCTCTTGATCATGTCGCACATCAGAAGGATGGTGCCGTGCCGACAACTCGCCAAGAAGATTCCGCTCTCTGCGAACATAGTCCACATGCGCTTGCGCTCTTCAGGGCCAGCGTTCGCCCAGCGTTTTGTGCACTGGGAAACGCCGTCTTCATCCTGCCATTCGTTATTGCCATCTTCGTCAATAATGGCGGCAGGATCAGCCGTCTTCACTTGGTCCTGGCAACAGCTCATACTTAGTGGAGTGTTAAATGGAATGAAAAGGTACACGCACCAATGGGCCTTTCACGTCGTCCTTGAACACGTCAACGCTCTCAGGGCTCAGCCAGTAATCGGTTCGCGCGCGCCGCGTGTCAATGCGTTCGACTTGGTTGCGAACCGAGGCCTCTGTTCGTTTCAACGAATTATTTCCGTCCATCTCACACATAAATGAAAATGTCAACTGAGGCTCGTCCTCGAGCGTGTAAAAACATGCGGGGCACGTATTAAGCATGCGCCAGTTGGGGGTGTCGCGTCCGAGGGCCGCACGTACGCATCGCGTGACCGAGTCGAGCACGTCAAGGTAGACGTCGAAAGCAATGCGCAGCTGTTCGCAGAGATAGCTGCGGTATGGTACCTGGAAGACAATGATTACGTTCATTCGGTGGTGGGACTCGGGGAAATGTACGCACATTATGCATTGCGCAAATGGCGCGAACCTGGGCCTGGATGCTTAGCCGGGGATTGGCGCGGTGTGTCTGGCGGTAGAGTTCAAGCGTGCGGATTGATATGGCCACGGTCGGGTGGAGAGGGGAGCAGCCAAGATACCCGGCCCGCACCATGGCAACGTTTGGGTAGATGTCCGTTGGTGACTGCACAAACGTACAGTGCATGCGCTCTACACACAGAATATTAGTTGTGCAGCCAAGCAGATAAGAAGAAAACCTACCAAAGACGTCGATAGTCTCGAGGACAAACTCTTGACCATTGGGTTCTGTCCCGCCTTCTCCTGGTGTTGGGGCAGTCGGCTCCGGCGGGCACATGTGCACGAGGTACGCATCAACGAGGGAAGGAAGCTGCAGAGCCCACTGAGCATTGCGGCGCTCAATTCGATCACGGCGGATGCGCTCATCCGACCGACAACTACTGCCATCACAATCAGCTTTCGGGGAAGGGAATACGAGGCTTACTAAATTGAGTTCGCGAGGTCGACGACGAAGTGTTGCATCATGTCATACTCCCCGCCTTCATGGCTGACCTGAGCGCCCTCTTCACCAGGTGGGACGGAGATGAGCGCATTTTGGTAGTCGGCACTATTGAGTAGATGATCGCAGTCAGCACCAAACGGCAGGTCTTCGTCCATTGCCGCTACGGCGTTGCGGTCTGACTGATCCATGCCTTTATAGAGGGCAGTGAGATAGAGAGAGAAGAAAGAATGCACTGTGACGCACCTTGGATAACACTCGCCCGCTTCCTTGCGCTCTTCTCCTTCCTCTCCGACTGCTTTCCCGGTCGCATATCCTCCCGCTGCAGCCGACCATGGCCATCTCGAGACCCATACAACCTCGACTTGCTCGAGATCCCTTTGAACTTCGAATTTGACTTTTTCTGAGTGCCTCCTGGGGCCATTGGGGGACAGAGGACGGCGTACGGGAGGAGTACAGGGAGGACTGATGCCTTCAGGCGCTCGCGCTCAGCATTTGTTGATCGTCACGTGCATGCGAGATCCCATCTTATCTGCAATTCCGATATTCAACACATCACTTCATATGATACGTTATTTGTGCGTCTACACTCCCTACCTATCTATGCACGCAGTGTATTACTATCAAAGAGGCCTCAAGCTCGGGCCGGGACACTATCTTCAGGCCGGGACACAATCTAATCTCACGCCGGGGAGCGCCGAGATCCGTGAGATCCGGAGCTGATCCGGGGTTCCGTGAGTCCAGACCGACGCCTAAATATAACGGGAAGGAAGCGGGCACACGTGTCGCTGACAGCGTTCTGACAGCTCATCAATCAAACGGGCTGGAAAGGGTAGCTGGCTGGGAGGTAAAGTGTTCGATCTTTTGTTATAGGGGAGACGCTAACTACGTGCTAAACTAAGCGCGTCCAAGCACCGCTCCGTCGTGCTTACTTTAGCCCGTATAGTGGGAACGACAGGTGATATAACAATATTTCTGCAGGGAATTGGTTGATATCTGGGTTGTCTGGGTATTAAATTTCTCCACCCAATTTCTCGCAACCAGATGTTGGATTTCTAACTGATAGAGCTTAAACAAATGCTATTTATATCGCATAGACGTTGAATAAATTCAGAACTTTGGCATTTGTTTAACCTCTATCAGCGAGAAAACCAAAATTTTGTCGTAAGAAATTGGTTAAAGAAATTTAATACCCTGACAACCCAGATATCAACCAAATTCCCACAGAAATATTGTTCCATGCACCCAGTGACAGTTACGGTTTACCCACGCACGATCACCCCGCCAAACCAGCTGCCAGTGGGGACGCGCAACGGCGTAGGGGTTTAAACTCCGAACCGTGATTCTCCCACACAGCCAAGTCACAGTCGAGGGCGGCGGAAGGATTTCGAGCTTGTTCTCGCGCAAGAATAATAGAGCACATAGACAGATAATTCATTTAAATCAGTGTCTATGATGATACGGGTTAAAGTGTTTGAAACAGCTGCAGGAAGGTGTGCATATTGAGAGATTCCAAACAGTAGGGCTGGGTTTGTTTAGATTTTCACCCGGAGGGCTGTCAAATAAGTCGAATACACGCCCAAAAAGGCTGTAGTTTATGTGCCAATGTAGCCGTTCCTATCAGATTCCTTCCGAAAGGCCGCCTGCAGAACACGCCAATTTGATTATGTAAGTTGACGCGTCAACGCATCAACACGTCGCGTCGCGCCGCGTTTGCTCGCGATTCCTCGTATTTCCTCGCATCCTGTCTCTACTCGACCTCTTTCTATCTATGCCAAGTCGAAGGAAGGGCCGCTCGCGCTCTCAAAAGGCTGCCCAGGCGGCAGCTACCGCTCAAGCGGCAGAACTTGCCCGCGCTTCTCAGGCTTCTTCCGGGCCTTCTTCTTCTCACAGGCCCTCTCCATCACGGAATCCTGTCACCCAGCGCGCTAAAGACATGCGCGTGGCTTTGGCTCGCTACAAGGCGCTATATCACGCCTCGAACAAGAGATACTATGCCTCAAAGAAGAAAGTCGCGCGACTGGAACGCAGACTGCAGGCACTCACTGCGCGGGACCCGTCACCGTCGCTGTCCTTTCTTCCCGCACCCATGTCCCCACCCATTCCATCTCCAATGCCATCCCCAATGCCATCCGAACCATCTGGAGCTTTGCAACAGTCCACCATGATGCAGCCCGAGTCCAGGCACAGTCAGCAAGAGCCTTCTATGACGGAGGTCGCCCGGCTCAAGAAGGAGAAGAACGCGCTCCGCATGCGCGTCTACCGCCTCAAATTAGGCAAATCTCGCGCGCTCGAGAACGTTCACCGGCGCGAGAGGACCCGTCACCACCCTTTCGAGCGCGCATTCCGCTTCAAGGAGAAGGGTGGGATGATCGCGCACTCCGCGCGCGTCATGATTCGCGAACTCAGCAGCCTCGGGATCCCCC
Organism: Auriscalpium microsporum; assembly: GCA_019914985.1. Taxonomy (NCBI): domain Eukaryota; kingdom Fungi; phylum Basidiomycota; class Agaricomycetes; order Russulales; family Auriscalpiaceae; genus Auriscalpium; species Auriscalpium microsporum. The sequence continues at coordinate 523,555 of JAHLMG010000013.1, read as the reverse complement.
ACGCAAAGATCACGCAGACGGCGCGCACTGTCCTGCGCGCTGCCGGCATCACAGTTGATGGTGACATCACTCGGCACAGTATCGCGCGGATTGTGCGGGAGGGCTACGTCGCAGCTGTTCTACAGGTGATGGACCGCATCCGCGAGTCGGCCAGTGAGTGCAGTGCTCCGCAGCAAATGTGCAGTGTGTGCTAACAATTTTGCATTCAGGTTGGACCGGGAGTGCAGACGGCACTAGCCACAAGCATATCGAGCATCTATCACATCACATGTACCTTCACGCTGCGCGCGCCACTGAAACGGCATCTGTCCAGCCTTCCGAAATGCTCTTTCTGGGTGTCCGTGCTACACCGAGCAAAACCAGTGAAGCTCAGCTAGAGCAATTCTCTCACATGCTCTTCGACTTTATCGCCACGTACAACAAGTCTTGCCTCGGCCGCGCCAATCCCATGTCACTCGATGATGTCCTCACCAAGCTCACTGGTTGGGGCAGCGACCACGCCGAGGACCAGAAGAAATTCTTTCGTCTCCTTCGGGAGTGGAAACGGTCAGTCGATCGCGAGCGGCGCGGCGAGCAGAGTCTTCATTCCGCCGGAGAGTCTTCCTCCAACATCGTCGCGCTCCACGTTCTGCAGGCTGTTGATGCTAAAATCACATCGCTTGGTGGTCCTGCAGTCTGGGATGCTCTGCCAGCTGCGGAGCGAGAAGCTGTGCACGAGGATGTCCGTCGCGATATGTGCCGGACTTTCGGCGAGGCGGCGTTCAATGCACTGCCAGAGGAGGAGAAGCGCCGTGTTGATCTCCTTGTCTGGGCAGGTTGTGCGATGCACAAGGAGCTCAATTCTGTCAAAGGGGGCAACACTGCAATGAAGGCGTACTGGTCAACGATCGAGGATGAAGGTCCCGTTCTTCTCCTGAACCGCGACAACGCTGCGGTGGCTGCGACAGCGTCATCCGATGCGGCACAGCAGTCTGATGCGGAGAAGCGGGCGCATGCGGTGTCTGAGGGTGGTGGAGTCAAGCTTACATCGCTCGCTGGCTTGGTATTCAATCATCATGACGACAAGAAAGGCCAGCAGGACACCTTCCGCATATTCTTCGAGCACGCCCTCGGCTTCGTCGTCCACTTCCCTGAGACTAGCAACACACGCTTCCAGACGCATTGCACCGCTGCATGCGAGCTCCTTGTCCATCTTCCCCTCTACATCCAGTTTCTCGAGATCGTTCGCGACAAAAAGGACAAGCGTAACTTCAACAACATTGAGAATAATATCTACAAAGGCCTCACGGACATTCCCACCATTACCGAGCTCGCTGTCCTTGCTCTCTACTCCCAGGCCATCAGTCATCCCTACATGCGCACTGTTCGTGGTCCTGACGGAAAAGAGAATGCACTTACCCTTGGAGCTTTCCACTACAAAGTCATCGAGCACTGCGAGGCCATCATTGCAAACCCAGACCTACTTCTGTCTCCTAGTGTTTCACACACCACCGGTTCCCTCGATGGAAAGCTCTGGGAGCGTCCAGAGGTTATCTATGCTATCCAACACCTAATGCCAACCCTACCCCACCTTCGAGGAGCTCTGGTCGCATTTTTCCAAGGCGCTCTCGAGACCTGGAGGCGCTTCTCGAGCGAGTTCCACCCGGACGGCATTATTGCATCCCTTTCCCCCGAAGAGGCCCGACTTGCTGCAGTGCGTGCAACAAACGACCTGAACGAGTCTGCTCTCGGACAGAAGCGGGTCATACAACGTCGGGCGCCAAACAAATCCGAGCTCACGTACAATGCGGAGCGGATGTATTCAGCAAACCGGACTGGCTCCTGGGCAGAGGAGCATTTGACGGAAGAGGCCTGGTTGGAGGTGCGGAAAATCGCACGGGACATGGATGAGAGTGGCATGGGGAAGAAGAACCGCGCGGAGATCATAGCAGCTGATCGGAAGCACGCGCAGACAAACCGAGAGAAAGATGCAGCAGCGCGGGCCAAGGTTGCGGACCGGAATGCCAAGTTGGATGCGTTCACACCGGTCCTGGATGTGGAGTGGTGGGAAAAGGCTCGCGTCAATCGCTCCGTGACCCTCGAGAAACACATCAATCCTCAGCTTCAATGGCACAAGCGCGACGACTCGAAGACTGTCGGCACCATCTCAAAGAGCACCCGGGAAGACAAGATCGACAAGATTATCGCAGCAATCAAGGTCCGGAATGCGCAGAATGTTCTTGAAAAAGCTCAGGAGGTACCACAAGCCATCTCCAAAGGTACTATCATAGAAGAGGGGGACTGTATAGAGGATCCTGAGTATGAGGAGGAGGAGCTTTATCATTCTTAACTTACAACTCAAGTTTATCACTTTCCTTATTGTTAATTTCTTAGATATTTGACGGGCATTGTTTTAAACACTATACCTAGCTACGTAAATATACTCAACATTTTAGGAGGCCAGATAGCGTCAGAATATGGTGTAGACACGGCGCGACAGTCATTTCGCGGCGCGGAGGTCACGTGATGTGCACGGTTTCCTTGGGCGGGGTTGCGCGTCCCCACTGCCAGCGTGGTCGACCAGTGGTCGAACGTCGACGGCGACGTCCTCTGTCCATTGCTTTAACCGTTCACGTTCGGGCCACTCACGCAAATCGCTGCTTTCTATCGTCTTCGGGGAATTATCGATGTGTGTGCTTTCGCCTTTCTGCAAGGGAACAGGTCGTCCAGCGTTGCCGTATTTCCTACCGGCCATACAATGCCCCCAGAGAAGATGCTGGGTTCTCAGCTGCTGTATGCGCTTGGAGCTGATGCCGCTATTCACTCATCCATTCCCGAAAGCAGGATTTTTCGCCCCAACAACAAACTCAGATGGATAAACGACCGCCCTTCCTTGTGGGCTGCTCTGGAGTGGCATCTACTTCATAAATAGAACTTTGCCCACCTATCGAACTTGTTTCAGCGACTCAGGACTGCGACGCACCCCCCAATGCAGTCTTCATCCTCTGGGGCCGCTGATATTCAAACCGAACGGGACACAAGCTCTCTGTCCACCACAGCGGTAGCAGGGGACCCATACACCAGGTGGCAGATCAGTGCGTCACGATTTGCATTTGGAGGAACACGATTCTGACTGGTTGTGTTCACAGCCGATTTACGATGCATTGCCCAAAGTCAAGATACACCACAACCTGTCCCGAGCCCCCTTTATACCCTCTTCGCCGCCAACCCATTCCTTCCCTGTGTCGGACCTTTCCTCTCCTTCAAGACCGTATGCAAGGCTACAATTTTATCAGTTTGGTGGGTAACATAGCAGTGAGCACCAGGTGAGCACACTACCAACGTTGAGTCACATTTAACCCTGTCGCTGCATGACCCCCATATCACGACGATGCACTGCACGAGCACGCGGGCAGCACGGTCGGCAAGTCCAGGGGTGCTGCGGTGACACTGCTCGGGAGGACGGCGACGGCGGCGCTGGCGAAGGGGATGATGGCGAGAGCGATAAGGAAGGAGAGCATTGTGAGTACTGTTGCTGTGCGGGCGAGTGTGCTGGTGCTCTGTGTGTGATAGAGAACTGAAATGTAGTTGGCCATCCGTCGCCGCCTTTTATCCTGCAGGTGCGCATCGCTGGACACCGCGTTCGATGAACACGGGTGCGCTCATCGCCCACACAAACGCCGTTGGCAATCCCATCCGGGCTGTCCAATACCTCTCTGCATCGCGCATCGCGTACAGTCTTGACATCGCGCGCGAGCGCGGACATGCGTCGTCGCTGTCCTCGGTCCCTCCAAAGCCGCATGGGCTCAAGACGGCGAGAACTTAGCTGGAACCAGATCAGCAAATAACTTATACGGTGCGGCGCCACCACGCCCTCCGCAGGCAGGCACCCTCCTCCCATATCGCGTGTACCGACCACCTGATCCGTCGTAAATCCGGTTTCTTCTTGGTATTCTTGCATACGCGTGCTCAAGCGAACAAGGATGCATGGCGGGATGTCATCGGCGAGGTCCTAAACTTCTACTTACGATGCCCGGCATTCGATGGCTGCGGCGCGATGTTCACGAGGGGATTCGCGAAAGGCAGACGACGCATGTATTCAGAGCTCACTGTTCTCATGTGTCTTGAAACGGAGGTCTGGGCTGCTTCCGTGCAGCACGTCGAAGGCATGTGGTGGACACTGGCACCGCCTTCCACTAATAGAGCCGTCAGCTGACCTTCGTTTCGTGTAGATTCGTCGCGCGCGAGCCCCTAAATAATGTCCCGTTCCCCATGTGAAGGTCGCCGCAGTGCGAGAGGTCGCTCTGTAAATTGTCCAAGAACGCCGGGCGGCGCCGCCCGGCGGCCGGGGACTTCCCACACGCACCTCCAGCTGCGGTGTGTCCCACCTCATGTAACTTACCTTCTTCATGCCGGACGGCTTACATCAGGTAGGGCGTACGTGGAACGAACCCACCCAAGCAAAGTCGAAATCATTGCGTTTCCACGCAAGGAGGGGCAGAAGGCGGGCGCTTTCGGGCAGTCGACGCAGCACCCGGCAGATGATTCAGCAAACCCACCAACATGGACAAGCTGCTGAGAGACCTGGCCACGGCGGGCTACCCGGGGCTGAGGGTCGCCGATCTCGCATAGTTAAGCCGAGTACGACACGGAAAATCAGGTCATGGCGGAGGTGCAGTGGCGTACAAATGTGTCCTTGCCACCAGAGGCGCTTGCATGATTGGTCGGGCTGACAGGGTCTGACGAGCTTCAGATGCAGAAGATCATCGATCTCCAGCGTTCCAGTCCTTCATCCAAGGGTATGTGTTCGCGGTCGTAAGTATCTGACTTGCGCAGCTCAAAGTCGGCGGACTTGGCGCAGGCGAACGTTGTGAGTGATCCCGGTCTGATTGCGCGACGTCAAATCGTTTTCGTGAGGAAGAATACATTGGAGGGTGTGAAAGATGCACTGGACGGACGGCCGCGGCGGGGCAAGAGGCCGGGGGCCACGTGCCCTTGTCCGCCAGTTCCGGCGCCGGACCGCCGCCAGCGGCAGCTTCGCCTGGCGTCTTGTGGCAAGAGCTTCGTCTTCTCTGTGAGGATACCACATTTCTTTGGCCCACAGGCAAGCTTCAACTGTCGTGCGAGTAATCGCGCTGCTCGAGATGGCATAAGTACCGAGCTGTATGTTGGCTGCAAATCCCGCGATCTGCTGGGCCGCCGCTGGCGCCGACCCCCGCGTCGCCGTCGCACATCTTGGGTCCTTGACCGTCCACTACTAACACTCGACCGATCATGATAGACAGCGCCACGAAGATTTCAACGAGCGAGTATGCGGAGACGACAAGGGCCCTTCTCGAGCTTGTGCAGCGGCTCACATCGATAGGGTGCGTTTTACTAGTACATGACGAAGAGTCCGAATAGCTGATAAGAAGCCATCGCAGAGCTCAGTCGGTGCTTGAGATTCCGAGAGTCGTGGTAATTGGCAACCAATCCGCTGGTGCGCGTCGCAGTCTACGCACAACCCACGTCTGCTTATAGTTTCCAGGCAAAAGCAGCCTCGTCGAGGCCATCTCTGGCGTACGTCCGACCCCACTAGCACCTCCCCGCACACCCGCTTACCGCCTCTCAGATCACTGTCCCGCGCGACAGCGGCACCTGCACACGCTGCCCGATGGAGTGCCGCATGGCACGCAGCGCGCCCGCTACGCCGTGGTCCTGCCGCGTGAGCATCCGCTGGGAGTTCGACGCGGACGACCGCCGGCGCACCCAGGTTGCGCAGGTGCCCTTCGGCGAAGTGCTGTACGAGCGCGGCGAAGTCGAGCTTGCGCTGCGCCGCGCGCAGTTCGCCGTGCTGCACGCGGAGGCGGTCGACCCGCAGCTCGTGCTCGCCTTGTCGCGCGAAGCACTTCGAGAGGGTGTCAAAGGCGTGCGTCCGCTGCCTTTTTCGCGCAACGTGGTGTGTGTCGATTTGGAGGGCCCGGAGCTGACGGATCTGTCGTTCATCGACTTGCCTGGTATGTTTGTGATTCGTGTAGCGTGATTCCAGGCAACTGACTACCTTAGGACTCATCCAAAACGAGGAGGATCGGCTGGTGAAGCTCGTCGAGACGCTTGTGGTTGAGCACGTTCAGGGCAATTCACTGATTCTGGTGACCGTGCCTATGACTGGTGAGATCTTCTGTCAATGACGCTACTGGTCTCTTCACATGAGAGTCCCCGCAGATGACCTCGAGAATCAAAAGGCGTTGACTCTGGCACGAGAAGCCGACCCGGACGGGCGACGAACGATAGGTGTGCAAGCCTGCTATGCCTCATTTAGGATTGTCTAACATGAACTACTACTGTTCCAGGTGTTCTCACGAAGCCTGACGTAGTGTCAAAAGGCTCCCGAGCGCGAGACCTTTGGCTGGAGGTCATCGAAGGAAGGAAGCGGCCGCTCCTTCATGGGTACTACTGCACGCGCCAGCCCGACGACGACGAGCGCGAACGCGGCATTGACGCGGCTGATGCGCGCAAGGCAGAGATGGCGTACTTCGAGACTACTGCACCATGGAGCAAATCGTCCGCGCGCACACAGTTTGGTATCAACAACTTAGCCAACACACTCAGCCCGCTTCTAGCGCAGATCATCCGGGATTCGTGAGTGATGTCGAGATCCTTGGAAGGTAGGCACGGCTGATTGTGTATCCGCAGGCTGCCCACGCTCAGGGGGCACGCGGAGGCGCATCTTGCGGCGTGTACGGAGGACCTCAACAAGCTTCCAGAACCTATCAAGGACGATCCGACGGAGCACATGCGCAAGTACGTAGCCTTCCCACCCTTCTCCCGCATACTCAACGAGACGCCTCTGTAGCCTTATTACGCTGCTGTTCGAGCAATTCGACGGGTTTGCCAAGGGCAGCCAGGGCTCCGAGCGCCTCATCCAGGCGAGCCGCACGATATTCTCCCAATTTAAGCGTGACATCCGCGCGACCGCGCCGGAGTACGTCCCATTTATGAAGACCGATGCGCAGTCGGCAGTAGACTGGAATGCGGCACGCGGCGACTTGCAGGACAGCGATGATGAAGTTAGGCCGCTGCGGAAGCCGATATATCTGGATGAAGTCAGGAGCCGGATTGCTGGGTGGGTGTCGACGGCTTTTGGGCTAAGGTCAGTGGCTAACGGCTCCGTGTAGATCCATCACGCGCGAGCTCCCGAACAATGTTCCGTTCCCAGCCAAGGTCGCGCTCATTCTTGATTTCCGCAGCAGCTGGCCTATGCTCGCGAAGCGTTGCTTTGACGCAGTGCGCGATGTCGCTCTGTCAATTTTATTGGAACGCGTCCAGACGCTCTTCGGGCGCTGGGATCTCCTCCACGTCCAGATGCGGTAGGCATCTTCGTTCTCCTGTTCAAGTGTTTGTAACTCATGCCTAGCAGGTCGTACGTGACGAACCTGGTGAAGCAACACTACGAGAAGTGCCAGGCTTTCATCGACGGTGTGCTGCTGCTCGACTACACGCCGTACACACAGAACGACCATTACTTCCAGTCATGCCGCGAGAAATGGCTGTCCAAGTACCGCAGCACGCGCGCCGCTAAAACGAGCGTGAGCACAGCCCCGTCGACACCCGGAACACTCGCCATCTCAACGGACCGCAGCGCGAACAAAGCCGTAGCTTCCCAGGCAAGCAAACAGACGCAGCAACCTATTTTCGGCTTCTCGTCCCTATCGGCCGAAGTCCACATGGACAAGCTGCTGGGCGACCTGGCCACGGCGGGGTACCCCGGGCTGAGGGCCGCAGATCTCAAGCGCCTGGTGAAGCCGGACGAGTACGACACAGAGATGCAGGTCATGGCAGAAGTGCGGAGCTACTTCCAGGTCGCGTACAAGGTGCGTGTCGTCGAGCAGTGGTCGGGGGCTGGGTTGACGCTACTCGGACTGTAGAGGATCATCGATTTGGTTCCAGCATTCATCGACTCCTTTTTCATCCAAGGGTACGCGAACAGTCACCATCCAACCCCGTATGTAGCCCTTGCTGACTCTGGTGGTGTGGTAGGATTCCGGCAAACATGCGCCAATTCCTGCGCGAGCAGCTCAAGCTCGGCGCCTCCGGAGCAGATGAGCGCAGCGAGCGTTATCTGGCCGAGGATCCCAGTCTGATGGCACGTCGTGAAAGCCTTCTCTCGCGAAAGAAGACGCTGGAGAGCGTGAAAGATGCGTTGGATGAGTTCGGATTCAGGACGGCGTCATCTGAGTGAAGTTGAGATCTGGCCGACATATAGAGCCGGGGCGATGGTTACGAAGCCCTAGCCGAACGGGAGAATTGTGCATGCGTGTGCATTGAATTTGTAGAGATGTACACAAACGACACGTGGGTGATATTCCTGGGCAACAGGCTCCACCAAAATGCAAAAGGTTTTAGTGGCTCGGTCGCCTCAGCTATGCCCTGGAGCTGATCGAAAATCAGAGCCCGAACTCAGTCTGGTCAAGGCAGGCTTTCTTCCAGGGGTACAGGCGGTGCAAACCACCTCGCTGTCGACCTCGTTCTGAACACCATGGCCTCCGTAAGCGTGTCCCAAACGACGACTCTGTCATCGTCGCCTCCGCTGACCAAACGCTTTCCATCAGGCGAGAATGCCATGCAGCCTATGGCATCCGTATGACCGATACCGAGAGTCATTACCTTGGTATACAAGGCAGAACGGCGACGGACGTCTTAGGATACTGACTGCAGTGAAAGACAAAAGAATATTCCACGTGCTTTGCACCTGGTCCATCGTTACGTTCCGGTTACGTCCAGCCTACACGCGCTCTGCCCTTCTCCAGCTGTCCTGCAGAAATTCATCGACGCTCACGCCTTGCCGACCTCCACGACGACACCCTGGCTGAGCGCACGGCTGTACGGGCACAGCTCGTGCGCGGCGGCGATAAGCGAGTCTTCCTCGACGTTCTCGACCGCGAGCTTCACGCGCAGGCCGAAGCCCTCGAGCCCCTCGGGGTGCCCGAGGTGCACCGTCGCGTGCACCTTCGCGCGCGAGGCGGAGTCCGGGATCCGCGCGTTACGCGCGGCAAGGTGGAGCGCACCGAGGAAACACGCTGTGCGGTGTATCAGCGAACGTCCTCAGGTAGAGTAGATAATTGACAATGAACGAGGGGTGTGTTGGATATGCGGATCGGGATGGGAAGGAGCACGCACACGCATAGCCCATCGCGAAGAGCTGCTCGGGGTTGTGCCCATCGCCGCGCCCGCCCATCGACTTTGGCACGGTCATCTTGAGCTCGAGCGGCAGCGCGTCGGGCGCACCCTCGGATGTGGCCTTGCCGTTGCGCCCCGGACCTGCGGAAGTCGCGTGCGCGGTGTACTGTGGGTGGTGAGCGCGATGGGGTGGGCTCTGAGAAGGATCAGACGTACAGTGACGGAGTCTCTCAGAGTGATGACCGTGCGCCGACCGAGATGCGCGGACGCGGGAAGGCGCAAGTTGCGCGGGAAAGAATAGCGGAGGAGAGCAGAGACCATGGTTGCGGTGAAGAGAAAAGCGCTGGCGGAACAATCCCGGGAAACGGCTACCCACGAGTTCTCGATTTCAACAAGTGAACAACACGACTGCGCAGAACCGTATGCTTTGGAAACAATGCGATACAAATGATACAAATAGTATGTAGACTGTGCATATCAGAGTCGTGACGGGAGAAGAACTCAGAAAGCCCTTTTTCTATCTCGTGCTCTCAAAACTCAAACTTTCTTCACGTTCACCACCGCCCCATGCTCCATTGCACGGGAGTAAGGGCACAGCTGCACCCGCAACCTATCAGCACAAAATAAACACATTGTGTGCCACGTATACGGCGTACCTCGCGGCCCGCATTGATGAGCTCCTGGTCCTCGATGCCCTCGACCTGGATATCCACCGCGAGCCCGTAGTCGCCCATCTCCTCCGCCTCGCCCATGTGCACCTGCGCGTGCACGACCGCTGCCCCCGCCTCGCGGGTCTTGCCCACGCGGCCCGCCGCGAGCTGCAACGACGTCAGGAAGCACGCTGCAAAACTATCAGTGAGTATGGTGTGCGCGTGTGCGCCTAAGGCGGGATGCGGCTCACCTGCGAAGCCCATAGCGAAGAGCTGTTCGGGGTTCTGCCCGTCGCCGCGCCCGCCGAGCGACTTGGGGGATGCGAGACGCAGCTTGAGCCCGTCGTCGTCGTCCGACGCGACCTCGCCGTCGCGGCCCTTGCCACGAGCAATCGCGTGGGCGGTGTACTGCACGCGCAAAGTCAACATGAAAGATCTCCTGGACATATATTGCATGAGGAGCATACTAGGGGCTTCTTGATGGTCATCAGGCAGCGCCGCGGTGACGCGGCGAAAGTGGTGATGCGCGTGAGCGGGCGGCTTGACAGGGACGTTGGTCTGAACATGGTGGTGGTTTGGTGAAGATTGTAGACAGCTGGGGTGATGAATATATTTTGGCTGCCATGTTCAAATATTAAGTGCTACGACGTCAATGCCGATCGGCGTCCAACATCCATCGGCAAAATCAGAGAATAATTATGATCATTATAACCGATTATGACAAAGCTCTCCCAGGCATGATATCCAGCCTGTAGCTGCCTTATTTAGGTTATACGACAGGATATCCTCACTAATCTACTAAGCTGGACATCCCGCATGTTCGTGATAACTTTCAGGACATATCACCTATGTAGATTGCGAAATGACCCATAATTATGACGGGGAGAGAAGCATGATAATCGCTTATAATCCCTATAATTTTTTCTCGCTTTTGCTGATGTCGCTCACCGGCTTTTCGGCTACGCTCGCTCCATCTGCGCTCCCGCTCGCCCTTTCTGCCGCCCGCAGCCCTTTCTGTCTGCCCCGCGCGCTTTCTCTGATACACACCCACATATTGCTTAAACGTCAAGCATACACTCACACAGCGGCACAAAAACAAGAGAAGGAGGGACCGACGTTCGACTATAAAAAACCGACAACAAAGGGACTTCGAGGCATCAGGCTGCGGCGGTTTCGGCGAACTTGAGGCGGTCAAAAGTCCACCCGGTCCTCAAGAACGAGTTATGGAAGGAGACCGTTGCCCCAGAGATTATTGCGCTGCTCAAGGATGAGATCCGTGGCGTTCGGGTCTCTGCCCCGTGGTCTTCAAAACCTGCACTTGCACGTCCACCGGCACCCAGTCCAGGTTTCCCTGTAAACGCGGGCCACTGTACGGGTCAACAGAATTTCCAGTACATTGTAAATAGGTGATACAGATGGCAAATGAGTGTTATACAGTGCGCGCCTGGGTATGCATACTCTAGCCAATGCAAGACATAATCATGATCGCTCGTCCTCCATAGTCGTGGGATCGAACCGCTTCACGGTCTTTATCATATCAGACCCTTTGCGGACGTAAACCAGCTGCGACTGCTGTCAGCAGAGCTCAGCCCCAATGCCGAACGGCGTGCTCACCATGTACGGGTTAGCCGTCGACCCGGTCGTATCTGCCAGCACCTCGTCTTTGGGGACGGTGCTCACGTCCGAGTCGTTGTACTTGAACCAGGAGTCGGGGCTGTCGGGCAGGTGCCGCGAGTAGAAAAAATAGTGTCCCCACGACGGCGATGATCCGCGGTGGATGAAGACGGATGTAAGCTCGTACGCCGCGCCGTGCTCGCCCTCCCAGATCCCTTCCAGTTCCTCCTTGAGCTTCGACGCGCGAGCCCGCAATTCTTCGAGTTCGGTCATCAGATAGTCTTGCTCGGCAGCGAGCTCGATGAGCATGTTGTCGTCTACTTCGGGCAGGACGACAGATGTCTGTTCCTTCAGGAAGTCGTAGGTGTTGCTGAGGGCTGGGCCGAAGGGCACATGCTGATGGCCATCAGCGTCGTGGAGGGCCGCATAAAGCAGCCGTGCGCTTACCTTTCCCGTCGTTAGTTGATGAATTCGATCGCGACATGAGCTCAGTTCACACTGGATAGCTTTGGACTGGTTCTTCTTATCGGGGCTAGCGCTGTCCAGAAAACGGTCCATGTATATTGTCTCTCCGAACTTGACGAATGCTTGAGACTTATAGGGTTGCATCGTCTCCCGATCGAACTGGGCTCTCTACTCGGAAAGTCAGGATTGTCACAAGGACAACGGAACATATATATATATATGCACCTGCAGTTGGATCTGAAGCACAGGCGGTAAGTCCACGAGGGATACTTCCATCCGCGCTTTCTTGGATTGGAATTCAACAACGTCGTCGAAGTAGCCGCTCAACCCGTCGTAGAGATCGTATCCTTCGTCAGAAACGTTGACCGGAAGTAGAGAGAACAGGTCCTCCTTCTCATGCACAGGAGCCGGAGAACTCAGCTCGTCGGTGGAGACTGTTGTTATTCGTTGTTTGAGGGTACCGAAGAATAGCCTTGTGTGAACAGAGCAATCAGATCTACCGCAAAAAAAAAAAAAAACAACACAGCTGTAGGTGCCTACCGCTTGACGATGCTTGACTTGCCCTCCTCAGACCCTTCGAGATCATTGAACTTGAGCAGGGCAGTTTCGATTTGGAACACGCAGTTGTCCATGCACTCGGAAACGTCATGTTGCCGCCCTATCTGATATGAGCCAGTAGTAGATCACATCGCGATGACGCGCACCGAACATCATAGTCGACTCGGACGCTTTCCTCGCAGGTATTATCTTCACTTTAGACTCGGATGGTTCTCCCATTTCCACGTCGTTGGGTGTTGTGCCCTCCTCCCACGGGCCGGGCGACCGCGACTGCCGACGTTGCTCCGCAGCAGGGCTGGTACGCGCCGTAGCAAAGTTCTCTTTGTCTGTCTGGGTGTCAACAGCCATATCCGAGGGCGGTGGGGATCGAGAGCGCTTGCCCAGAATGGAAGACGACGACCCGGCGTCCGGAGAACCGACCGCAGGCGAGTTGGGCACTGTCATGGGCCGCAGCGGGGCATCTTCGACAAGAGTTGCGTCCGTGTCATTCGACGAGACGGTGCCGTTCCGGTCCGCGTCTTCTTCTTCTTCGTCTTTTGACGTGACAAGCGCAAGTTTCGCCAGCTCGAGCGAAGGCGTTACCGCTGCATTCTCATCGAATTCAAGCTGCTGAAATAGCTCCGCTAGTCGTGCGACGACTGAGATCGGGATCAGCAAGCAGTCCCAGCCAAAGCGGAGGGCGCAAACATTTCTTTGAGCGTACGATCTCTCGACGAGTAACCAGCCTCCCGCCAACACGGTGGCGTTTGAGGTCGTCGTCTGACAACTTGTCGTCGTCCACCGCCTTCGCGGTTGCTTCCAGAAGAGGTGCAATGGCGTCGCGCAGGTCTTTGATAGTGTAGAAGTACTACAAGAATGAATTAGCAGACTGTGTCTCCAGTAACAGATAACTTCATCGACCTGCAAGAGAGAGTTGAGGTAGCACGTGTTACCCAATTGGTTCAGACCTCGCGGCCAGTCGGATCGGGTGGGCGCAATGATATCCCCCGCTGTGACGCAACATCAACGAGATGAGCACTTGATATTGAGAACATGGACATACGGTCCATGCCAGTGCTCAAATAATCGCGCAAGCGCTGACTATCTCTAGCTTCGGCGATCACAGCCAGAGCTTCCCGCATCTTCTCTGTTTGTGTAGGTTGTTCCCGAACCTACGAACAAGATATCAGAACCACTCGTGCCTGGAAATGACTACACACACCCGTATATCAAACACCGTAATGAGCATCGTGTCATCGATTTCCTTCGGCACCTCAAGCGTCGTGAGCGCGCGATCTGGCGTCATTCCACCGTCCTTCTCCAACCGCCACTTGTGGACAAGGTCTGCATTGTTCCGCAATTCCGCAAGCATCCTGAACGCTTCGTGAATCTCCATGAGTCGCACGGCGTCGCCCGACGCTTCTCGCCACGCGCGCCGTATTGACTCTCTCCATGCGTTCTCAATGAACCCGTCCTCTATGTCGTCTTCAAAATCAACGCCTAAGGGACCATCCTTGCCGAATCCCAGCACCTTGACCGCGTCTTGGACGTTGTCATGAGTGAAACGATTCTTATTGCGCTCTTCGACGACGATGTCTTGCAATTCGGAGGGCGGCAGCTCGCCAACCCGGTTCATTGTGTCGAAGAAAAAGAAGAAGGCAGTGAAGTAGTCGATTGTGTGTGCTGGGTCGCAGCGGCATTGCGCGTAGTAGGCGAAGGCCAGCAGTTCTACACTTACGTGAGCTAAGCGGCACACTGCCGAGGATCTCTACGTACCCCATGAATAGGTCGTTGGCGTCATGCCCAGTTTTATCCACGCATTTTGAAGGTCGTCAAGGCCAACAAGGCTGGCGGGCAGATTGCCTCGTACAACTGCGGTATGACGTCAAGCAGTGATAAGGCCGTCGGGGAAAACCTCACTTTGGTCCGGATGCGCGCCTATGGCGTTCTGATACATCTCCCTCGCATTGTCGATTTTCACGGTCAAAGGATGCGGAGTATAGTCCTTCAAGGATGGTGCTTTGCGGATAATCAATACTGCAGCACAGAGTCAGAACACAAGAAGCGCACCAAACCGTTTCTGGAAGTCCGTCATCCACGCGCTGAGCTCGACCCACGCTCGAAGAAGTTTTGCGCGGCATACGCTATGGGCGTGTGTCTTCATATCCGTCTTTGGGGGTACGAGGTTGACATCTTCAGGCGATGCAGCGTCTGGAGCAGCTTCCGCGAGGAAATCAAGGGCCGTAAATATCTTTCGCCTTTACACATTTCATGAGCTGACAATACGCCGCGGTAATACCGTGAGGCGCCTACATCAGCGGTGTCCAACCCAGTTTCATTTTGAAGGTCTTTCGAGATACTGGAAGCACGCGGCTTTCATTCTTCCATAATTTGTTCTCAATGATGCTGTGCTCAAACTCAGTTTCCCGGCCTTAACAGGAATAACAAATTAGCCACGTACATCAGGATTGTCTCCAATGCAGTCAACGCAGTTGCCTCCCCGGTCTTCCCCACAATCGGGTTTTCCATTTTGTCTTTGACAAGATCCTCGATGTACTTCACCGGAAGGACACCCGGGATCACATCGGGCGACGCCAAAGCATAGAAAGAGCACTGGCAGCAGACGTAAAGGTCAAGGAGGTCACCCTCCTCCTCCTCCTGAACTGCTTCCATAGCATCCGCAAGTTGCACGCTAGGACCACTCTCGTCGGGCCCCAGCGTAGTCCTCCTGTTCCTATGCTTTTCCTGCTCGACTGGTTCCCACTCGCTGCGGCGGAACGGGGGAGAGACCCTCCGAGCGTCAACGGCGCGCTCGTACACATGGAAGTGGTGCGTGCGGTTCGTCGGCCCAAACGACTGCGTGCCGTCCGCGATGCACGAATGCGTGCGCTTGCGTCGCGCTTGGCTGGGCAGCCTTGCGTTGGGGTGCGCCTCCTGAAATGAGAGCGCGAGCGGCGGTGCGACGGAGGACGCCTTCCAGATGAGTAGCACCCAGCCATTGTGCTTCCGACAGTAATACGCGTTCGGATGCGGGATGGCAGTACGGACTTCTTCGGCGGTGGGTGGGTTGACGAGGGAAACATCGGGTGGTGGAGGGGCGAGTGGCTTGACCTCTGGCGGGGTCGCAGTCACGGAGAAGAGCGAATGCTCCGGGTCGTGGAGGCGGTCGACGAGGAGCGGGGGGAGGATTCCGGGTCCAGGGCGAGGGTTCCGCTCACGCTCCCATGGATCCCACCAATTCTTCTCTTCGTGCTCGCTGCGGCCGTCGATGTCCACCCGCCGCACCGTCGTGCTCGTACCCCACATCTCCGTGGAGTAAGACGGACCGTAGGACGATGTCCAAGGGTCATTAACATCAGCCGCGGGCCATGATGTCGTCACGTCGTCCATCGTACTTGGCGTTGAATCGTATGAGAATGGTCGAGGCGCGCTGTCTGCCTCAGTAGTGAGCTTCGGAATCTCTGCCATTTGCTCGTCCTCAGGAATGAGCTCGGGCTCCCGGAATGGTGAGAATTCTGGATTGTAGGGCTCCTGGTTGGGCGGCATCATGAGGAAATTGGTGCTGGCCGAGCCCAGTGCGCCAGAGGGACGATCGGGGAGTGGGGGAGGTTTCTGAGCCTGGGTTCCGTAGAACGATGCCGGTGCGACGGGCGTTCCTGCTGGTGGCTTTGCGTCGGAAAGTCGTTTGTTGTCCATGCCGGGATGTGTGAAGGTCTCCCTAGAGCTATGGGAAGACGATGCGAAATCAGCACTGTACAGGCGACGCGGAAGCGCATCGCGACCACGGAGACAATTTGCGCACACTGTCTATATTATCTCCTGGCTGATCGAATCAGCGGATAAACAGGAGAATAATAGTGTGGAGATGGTGGTAGGGAGATGGCAAGACTGCGCGCAGAGGCCGCGTACATCCTGAAGTGGAAAGTCGGTGTGCAGCCTCCACTTGCCGGCGCCGCGCGACGCGCTCTTCTGCTCACCGCCATCGACGAGCTCCCGCCTTGCCACGTCGGGCTGCAATATTCTCTTGGGTTCTCTAGCGGCTTTTACGATCCTCAGGACAATGACATATGGGCATGCACCTCCTCTAGCTGCGCGTCCCTTCAAGTCTGGTTCCCTCCGTCATCTGCATCTACTGTGCACAGTGCTTCATCGATATCTACAGCGAGACTCGAACACCCGGGCCAGACCTCATGCCAATGGGCCCTTGGCAGGCCCCGCACAATCGAGGTCGATCACGATTATGCATTTGTCTATTCCCTATTTTATGTACGTTGAACGTCTGGAAACTTCGAACTACAACATACAACTAATGATTTCTCCTCAACTGGCACAGATTTTTATTCTCCATTCAGCATCGTGACTACCGTTCAGAAGCGTTTAGACCATCCACGGCCGCCCTTCGCCACTGCCGCTGTTCTGTCAATCGAGACCTTGTCATCCGCGCGCGGAAGCACACGTGACACTAAGCGTGGGAAGGGAAATGATTGCTTTATGAGGCAGGCGAAGCTACTTTTTGAAGGCCACCGTTGGACGGTGTCGCGGATTTTCTTTTTACCCTCCTCTTGGGCTACCGATAGGCTTTCTCTCGGCAACCTGGGTAGGGATAGGGGTCGGGCTGAGTTGGCCCGCAGCTGTGCAATGGGCTCTGATCCGGTGTTACAATCTCGCTCTCACGCTGATTCGGCTCGTATAAGTTTAACAGAACGACTATCTTCTGTAGCCACGGAGACTAGACGGTCCCGACCCTATCCACCCGGGTTGCCGATCGGGGCCTCATTCTTCGAGAGGAGGGATTATATATCCATCACTTCAGCTGTCCACATTCTTTACCAACTTACTGCCACCAGCCACCACCATGTTCAGAGCAACGTCCCTGTCAAGCCGCCCGCTCACGCGCATCAGCACCTTCGCTGCGACGCGGCGCTCCCTGGTGACCATCAAGAAACCCCTGGTATGCTCCTCATGCAATACGTCCAGGAGAACTTTCATGTTGACTTTGTGCGTGCAGTACACCGCCCACGCGACTGCTCATGCCAAGGGCCGCGACGGCGAGGTCGCGTTGAACGACGACGACGGGCTCAAGCTGCGCCTCGGAACCCCCAAGTCGCTCGGCGGGCGCGGCGACGGGCACGACCCCGAACAGCTCTTGGCCATGGGCTTCGCAGGTGAGCCGCATCCCGCCCTAGGCGCACACGCGCACACCGTACTCACTGATACTTTTGCAGCGTGCTTCCTGACGTCGTTGCAGCTCGCAGCGGGCCGCATGGACAAGACGCGCGAGGCTGGCTCGGCGATCGTGCACGCGCAGGTGCACGTGGGCGAGGCGGAGGAGATGGGTGGCTACGCGCTCGCGGTGGATATCCAGGTCGATGGCATCGACCAGGAGCTCATCAATGCGGGCCGCGAGGTACGCCGTATACGTAGCACTCAACGTGGATTTGCTTTGCTGATATGTTGCGGGTGCAGCTGTGCCCTTACTCCCGTGCGATGGAGCAAGGGGCGGTAGTGAACGTGAAGAAAGTTTGAGTTTGAGGGCACGAGATAGAAAATGGGCTCCTCTGAATTCTTTCCCCGTCATAACTCTGATGTGCCGAGTCTACATGCTATTTGCATCATTTGTATCGCAGCCTTTCCAAGTATGTTCTGCGCGCGCAGAGTCGTGTTGTTCACTTGTTGAAATCGCGAACCCGTGGGTCTTCACCGCAACCATCATGGTCTCTGCTCTCCTCCGCTACTCTTTCCCGCGCAACTTGCGCCTTCCCGCGTCCGCGCATCTCGGTCGGCGCACGGTCATCACTCTGAGAGGCGTCGTGACCGTACGTCTGATCCCTCTCAGAGTCCATCACATCGCGCTCACCACCCACCCACAGTACACCGCGCACGCAACTTCCGCAGGTCCGGGGCACAACGGCAAGGCCACATCCGAGGGTGTGCCCGACGCGCTGCCGCTCGAGCTCAAGATGGCCGAGCCGAAGACTGCACGATGCATTCTAGGACACACTCTGTCGAGATCACTACATGCGCCTCGATGGGTTCGCTGGAAAATCACGCGCCAGACTCTGATGCGCGACGCGACGTTCCCCTTCATATCTAATCCACAATGACTGCTCAGGTCGCATAAATTCTTCAGTTGAAGGCGCTATGCCTTTATTTCCTGTGGCTAGCTCGTCTCGGAGACCCTTCTTTGCCTCTAGCGACGCGACCTACATACCAAAGCGACCCATCCTGACACTGACTCTCGACCACCTAAGCAGCTTTGATAGACAATTCCAGAGAGGGAATGGGAACCAGTGTCAACAAGTACTTTAGGGTGATTGCGCACAACAACATGGGTAAGTTACATCCCAATATTTACCCTTTATTAAGAAGTCGATCAGCGATCATCACTGCCTGCGCGGTCGAGTGGCACCAAGGTCCAAGATATACTGTGGAAATAACTGTAAAAAGACTGTACGTATTTGACAAGAAAACCCTTGAAATACTGTAAAGTATTGCACAAAGAAATACTTAGTAACCTAGCGGCTGTGGGTTTTTGTCTGTCTTAGCGCTTCTTATGCAATACTTTAAATAACTCTCACAGTATTTCTGGTAATATAAGTCTGGTCCTTTAAACTTTTACCATATATTGCTCACGGTATTTCCGATAAGATACCCGGCTGGGCAGGCAGTGCATTCTGCGCATGCATGCGGATATTTATCGATTGTCATATATCGTATATCACTCAAGCTGCTGCGCATGACTTCGCAAAGAGCAGTGAACTTAGACAGAAAACTTCGAGAGATGCCGCCTCGGACGTCTTCGAAATATAAAATAGGAGCGTACCGACGGAGGCCGCTTGCCAGTGGGTTTTTTAGAGAGGGTATTACTATCTACGTGAATTCCTTCGCAGTTAGCTCTCCACAGTGCTCGAAATTATTTGGCACAAACGCCGATGGGCGGATACTTCGAATCTTATCTTATCTTATCATGTCGCTACTCCGCATTGTGTTTTGACAGGTAACTACATACCTCCTTCCTTTCATCTCTGGAATGAGTCTTCGGCTACCTGCAACACCTGTGAGATCAGAAGCGGGCTCTGATGATGGCTCTCAATCGTCGGTGGATGATGCTGAAGAAACTTGGAGCGACTGGCTTTCGGATTCCGGCCGGCTTTGCAAATCCCTCTTCGACGACAAAACGTTTCCATCAGCAGCAGATTCTCTCAAATACGACAGAGATACACATGGATTCGACCTGTCCACGGCGTGCCAACGGCTAGGTACGTTATCAGCGCCTCGTCGATTTCATCCCCTAACTCGCTCGACAGGGCTCGATTTCCATGGGCGTATAAGACTGATCAATTACATCAGAAAAGAGGTGTGTGCATGCAATGTTTGCGCACAATTATCGTCATTTTCTCATAATCGATACTTTAGAAACCTCAGGTCGACGCTATCGGCTCGCTCACAGGGCAGGAGGACTTCCTGTCGGCCGATGACTATCTGGTGCCTGTTATTGAAGACGATCCGCTCCTCTGTGCGTCGCAAGTTAATACACGTATATCTGTGCTCACCTTTCCTTAGTAGAGAACTCGGAAAGTTGGTCCGATAGCGATGACGATGCTGCGAATGCACCTACCGACCTCAGGAGTGCATTGCGGCGAATTGGCGCACTGGAGGCGAAGATCGCAAAAGCAAAGCAGGATCTGTCCGACTACCAAGCGCTTGTCACCGAAAGGCTGGACATATCCCGTCTCAAAGACGCCGTCGAAGGTGCTGACGCCGCCGTGGCGTCTGGGAGCGGCGGCGCCAGGGATGATGATACGCATTACTTCCAGAGCTACGAAGTAAATGGTAAGCAACTCTCATTGCAGCGGTGAACACAAGTTTAAAATATCTCGAACAGATATCCATGCCGTCATGATCCAGGATAAAGTTCGAACCTCCTCCTATGCGAGCTTCATCATGTCGAATCCGGCGCTCTTCCACGACGCCATCGTGCTTGACGTCGGATGTGGGACTGGAATCCTCTCGCTCTTCGCAGCTCGAGCCGGCGCGAAGCATGTCTTCGCGGTCGATGCCAGCGATATAGCCGAAAAGGCAAAGAAGATCGTGGCAGAAAACGGCCTGGGGGACGTCATAACGTACGTGGCTGTTAGTTGCCGGGCGTCTCGCATTCTGACCCCCGTCAGTGTATTGCATGGGAAGGTTGAGCAGATATCGCTCCCGGAAGGTGTCACCCATGTCGACGTCATCATATCGGAATGGATGGGTTATGCTCTGCTTTACGAATCCATGCTAGACTCGGTGTTGCAAGCCAGGGACCGCTTCCTCAAGCCGGGTGGCGTTATGGCACCTAGCCAGTGCAAGATGATGCTGGGATTGTCTGATGCTAGCGAAATTCTAAAGGAGAGGGTTGGGTTCTGGAATGATGTCTATGGTGAAGCAAATCGACGCTCTTTTTTGACTGGGGCGCTGACGGACTGAGCCAGGATTTGACTTGTCAACCATGAGCGAAGCGGTATACGATGAAGCAATCATGGACATCGTCGGCCCCGAGACCATGGTTAGCAATGCATATCCCGTCAAAGTACGCGCTTACTCCTCTGCCATTAACATCGCGCTAACACACTGGCAAGGACCTTTACCTTCGCGATGTGACGGCCCGGCAGCTCGACTTCTCCGCCCCGTTTACCCTGGTCTCGACAGCGGAGCGGAAAACAAAAGTGCATGCATTCCTGCTCTATTTCGACACATTCTTCACACCAGATGGCAATCGCATACCCGAGGACGCAAAGGCGCAAGTCACGAAGGATGCGGGCCTCGCAGAGGTTTGGCAACTAGGTCGCAGGCCATCTCGCAGAGCAAGTCAAAGTGCCAAACCTCAAATGTCAAGCTTTAGCACAGGGCCCCTGAGTGCTCCCACTCACTGGAAACATACGATCTTCCTGTTACGAGACCCGATCATTGTTGAAGAAGGTGAGTAGCGTGCGTTGCACTACCCCCGCCGACTTCCGTATCGATGGCATCCAGGCACGGTCGTGGAAGGAATTTTCCATTGCAAAAAGAGCGATGAGAATAGTCGAGAGCTCGACGTCGAAGTGCATTACAATGTTAAAGAAAACGTGGACGCCGAGGCGCCTGGAGAGAGGATTGTACAAATCTTCAAGGTGCGGTAGAAGGGATCAGCTCGATGTAATTGTATCATGTTCCTCGTGGTTCGATCCTATCTTACAATCTGACGAGATTCGATGGCATAGTCAGCGTACACGAGTGGTAGCATGGTATGTATTGATATTATAAGACTAATTATACCGGGAGAACAAAAGCAGTCAAGGTGAGCTCGAAGACGACCTCGAACTCGTCCCCTCCATTTTCGATTCGGGGAGCCCCATCTCCTCATCGATGAGCGCCCTTTTCGGGCGGTCGTCTGGCACAGTCGACGTGTCCCTTCGCGCGAAAAAGACAATAGCACTGTTCGGAGTCATCCTGTCCCGAACACCATGATAAGTACGAGCCGGATGAAGCAGAAGGAAAAGCGGCGCACGCTGCGGAGGCCGGAACACGCATGGCTGACTGCAAATCTGCGATAGAATTGTAGTCCAGGAGGCCCCGGTATATGCGGGACACGCCGATGGTCCTGCAGCGAACATATATAAGTTAGAACGTCGATCTGCAGGTGATCATGCGCGACGTGCGCGGACATACATGATAATCACTGTTCGGGATGCAGAGGTGAGTTGTATGGTGTAGAAACGCGGGGTGTCTACTCACGTTCAGGGACTTGGAACATCTGCGAATGGGCGGTTCAACAAGACGCTCTCTGATGCAATGCGATACGAGACTCACGAGGTTCCATGGTGCTAGGAGCAGCCGGCGATGTCAGAAAAGATTGCACTGGGAATTGCGAGGCACGGCACGCACCGTTCAAGTTCAATAATATGAACACCTGTAACTCAGGATCATCAGCTTGCGAACAGGGAGGGGAGCAGCTGCGCGGCATACCGTAGAGGGAACCTCTGCCAGAGTAACAACTAGGATCCAAAATAAGCCCTACAAACGTAGATCAAAACAGCATCTCCAGACATAGCTGCATTCGGGCGCACCTGGTTGAACAGCAGTCTCCAGATGCCGCCTTCCAGACCTGCCCGATGCCAGCGCATGAGGCCAAGCCACATAAGCACAAGCAGCACCGTGTCGGTGACGAGCGTGGTGATAATGTTATCCTTGCTGGCCTCAGTGTGTAGCGCGATACACGTTTTGGCCGATTCACTCCATACGCCCCTGGACTATCCAATTGTAAGTGCACACCGCGTCGTGTGTTACATTGAAGGTGGTGCTCACGATGGCCGCGCCTAATCAGCGTGATGTTCATTTTCTATGACAACAAAGAGCGAGAGGAGGGTGTACGCACTGCGGATGGCGAAACCAGTGTTGGCTATCCATGCGAGACAGGCAATAACCATGACGGGCCTGTTCCATTCCCAAAGTGCTCCGCTATATGTACCATATGAGGAGACATTGAGAAAATGCGGTGAGGGCACCTACACGCGGAGTACGACGAGGCCTGAGGCGCAAAAAAATGCAATGTAACCGAATAGCTAGGCAGCAGTGAGCTACAGCAGTGAAATGCCGGGTCGCGTTTACGACTTACATATGCGCACACAACCTGACCCTGAGATAAAATATGTCGATTGAAAACCACGCGACGGAGGAGGGATGTAGGATGTATTGCGTACCGTGCAGTTCAATTTGCTCGTCGCATCAAACCCCACCAACATCGTTATCACCGCCGCAAGCGCCATCAAGCGGCACCCAATATATAGCTGCACTCCACCACCGTCAACAGTGTTTTAGGAGAGCAGTGAGGGCAACGCACCCAGAAAGACCATCGGTACGATCGCCGGCCTTTGTAGATATCCCATTCAAAGCCCAGGTTGCTCACAAACTCCCATCTGTTCAAAGCGTCAACGAGCAGATCAAAGCCTGTTAGTGACCTGACATACATGTATAAACCTCCGAGGGCGTGGATTAGCTTCACAAATATCACTAGTGCAAATCGCGTGTCATCGGAGACGTCATGATGCGCTAGCGCTTGTTTTACTCACGGTAATCTTTGGCAAGCAATGCAGGATCGTTCCGGTCGGTCATGCTTGAGATGGTCCACAGAAAGGAAACAGGTAGATCGATATGTACAGTGAGGAGCGGTGCTGGGTGAGGTAGTCTTAGGGCATAGAGGTCGCTGGATGGAGAATGAAATGAACTGACGGGTGCGATCCGGGGCGAAAGAACACGCACCTTTGCTGCTGACCAGCTTCTGCCTACTTATACTGAACAGGTTTCCATGAGCGGCGGCGGTGCGTGCGGCATGGAACCGAGATTGCATGGAGCGCTGCATGTCAATTAGGCAGTCGTGCGGATATAGCGTCTGACTCATGAGAAGGCATACTACGTCCGTGGCGCCAACAGCCCATGTACAGCAATTCTGCACCAGGGCGGCATACTGTTTCAGTCAACAGCTGATCATAGCGATGCGACTGTGCAGCATGGGAATGAAAGTTCTAGCGCATCCGAGTCAGTGTACACCAGCAATGGGAGCCAAAATATTCACCGTAACAACTTGGTGAAGACTCGCAGCCAGCATGACGGTGTCCGAGTAAGTACGGAGAAGACCTGTGCCGAAGTGCCAAGTGTCGGTTCGGAAGATGCCGAGACATGACCGGGCGGTACCTCAAGGCATCCCACGGCGGCCCACGCAGTACTCTTCTGAAGCGCCCTCCTTGCATTCCGCAAGTTCCGCAAAGCCGTCTCAGAATTCGGAGCCATCATCTTCTCCGGCGCCGTGTTGTCACCTGCTCTTCCTGCAATCTAGGTCTGCATGTGCACTAGCGGCGGCTTCATCGAAGTTCTTGCGATTGGACAACGAAGGGATGCGATTTTCGCGAGCTCAACCCCTACGATAATGTTCCGCGCAATGGGGTAACGGAGACTGACGATAATGCAGGAAGTGACTCGAGTACAAGCTGTGCTCTCCTTCTCATGGCGCGCTTATGCTCGGTGGTGCCCTCCAGGCTCCGCTTCTTGGGCCCTCAATGTAATTTTCACATTATCCCGGTGCTTACGCAGTTTAAATTCAATGATACGCGCTGCCGTTATCCTTCGGAGCTTCAGCTTTCTCACCAGCAAATAAAAGGGGACACAGGCTTCATGTCTGGTATACGCAAGTATACGCACGGTCCATATATTGCCACTAAATTTCGTCGGTTCCGTAGGGCTTGGGCGCCCATCTGTGTTGGTCTAAGTGAGCACAATGTAGGTGAGGAAGAGAAACGCCCGCAACTCGAGGATTTAATTACCTCTCTTCAGATGCGGGCCTTCGCACAGGAAACATCCACTGCCCTCACACCTCTCGCCCCACTGGACGTGCGGGTCGCGGCGCCTGCTTGCGCGCTGCAGCAGACATCGATTCCGACTCACAGGAGTTCCTGGTCCTAGGACGGACGTCGACGGCGGTCGCGACCACTGGCGCCGCATACGGCGCCTCGAGGAGTCGAGGGTCCGACTCCCACGGAAGCCACTTCTTCACATATGCTAGGATAGTCGGCGCACACACACACATACAAGTCAAGCTAGTCAGGAGTGGCATGTGTATCGATATTATGAGAGTAATTACTGTATATCGAGAGAACAATAGCGAGTCAAGATGAGCTCCAAGACGATCTCGAACTTGTCCCCTCCCTGTTCGGTTCTGGTAGCCCCATCTCCGCATCGACGGGCGCCCTTTTCGCGCGGTCATCTTGCAGAGTCGACGTGTCCCTTTGCGCGAATAAGACGACACTGTTCGGAGTTATCCTGTCTCGACCGCCATAATAAATGCAGACTGGACGAGGCAGAAGGAAAAGCAACGCACGCTGCGGAGGCCGGAACAAGCACAGCTGACTGCAGGTCTGCGACAGAATTGTAGTCAAGGAGACCCCGGTATATGCGGGACACGCTGATGGTCCTGCGGCGAACATATATAAGTTAGAACGTCGATCTGCAGGTGATCAGTGTACGCGGACGTGCGCGGACATACATGATAATCACTGTTCGGGATGCAAAGGTGAGTTGTATGGTGTAGAAACGCGAGTAATGTACTCACGTTCAGGGAGTCGGAACATCTGCGAATGGGCGATTCAACAAGACGCTCTCCGATGCAATGCAGCGGGACTCACGAGGTTCCAAGGTGCTAGGAGCATAGGAGCAGCCGGCGATGTTAGTAAAGATTGTATTGAGAATTGCAAGGCACGCTACGTACCATTCAAATTGAGCATTATGAACACCTGTAACTCAGGATCGTCAGCTTCCGCACAGCGAGGGGGGTAGCTGTACGGCATACCGTAGAGGGAACTTCTGCCAGAGTGACGACAATGACCCACAATAAGCCCTGCAAGTGCACATCAAAACAGCATTTTTTGATAGGGCCGCATTCGGGCGCACCTGGTTGAACAGCGGTCTCCAGATGCCGCCTTCCAGGCCGGCTCGATGTCAGCGCATGAGACCAAGCCACATGAGCACAAGCAGCACGGTATCGGTGACTAGCGTGGCAATAAGGTTATCCTTGCTCGTCTCGGTGTGCAGCACGATGCACATGTTAGACGATTCACTCCATACGCCCCTGGACTATCCAAGTGTAAGTGCACACCGCGTCGTGTGTTACGTTGAGGGTGGTGGTCACAATGGCCGCGCCTAATCAGCGTGATGTTCATTTTCTATGACAACGAAGAGCGAGAGGAGGGTGTACGCACTGTGGATGCCGAAAGCAGTGTTGGCTGTCCATGCGAGACAGGCAATAACCATGACGGGCTTGTTCCATTCCCAAAGTTCTCCGCTATATGTGGATACCATATGAGAACACGTTGAGAAACTGCAGTGAGTGTACCTACACGCGGAGTACAATGAGGCCCGAGGCGCAAAAAAAGCAATGTAACCGAACAGCTGGGCAGTAGTGAGCTACAGTAGTAAAAGTCCGGGTATGACTTACAAATACGCACACAACCTGAGCCTGTGATACAGAATCTCAATGAAAAATCACGCGACGGAGGGAAGTACTACGTAGATGTATTGCGCACCGTGCAGTTCAACTTGCTCGTCACATCAAACCCTACTAACATCGTTATCACCGCCGCAAGCGCCATCAAGCGGCACCCGGCATATAGCTGCACTCCACCCTCAGCTATGTTTTAGGAGAGCAGTGAGGTCGACGCACCCAGAACGACCATCGGTACGATCGCCGCCCTTTGTAGATATCCCATTCGAAGTCAAGGTTGCTCACAAACTCCCATCTGTGAAAAATGTCAACGTGCAGATCAAAGCCTGATAATGACCTGTATACATATACACGCCTCCGAGGGCATGGATCAGCTTCACAAAAATCACTGCATGCGTGACAGTGCAAATCGTGTGTCATCGGCGCTGTCATAGAATGCGCGTGTTGTACTCACGGTAGTCTTTGGCAAGCAACGCAGGATTGTTCCGGTCGGTCATACTTGTGACGGGGCCCACAGATGAAAAGAGGTAGATCCGAAATATGCTCAGTGGGGAGCGGGTGCTGATGTTGCTGGATGGTGGATGGGATAGAGTAAGGACTCGATTGGTCTTATTCGATACGCGAAATCTGACAGGTCCCGGCGGTAAATATGATTACATAGCTTGATAACGCCCTTATCTCTTGTATTTGCCCATTCCGCTTGTACCTTGCCCCAAACCCTAGTCTATGTCCACAAAACCTGAACCCTAGCAAGCCCTAGCACCTCTCCCCTTGTCACGCTGCCCCAGTCCGCGATCTGAGCGTCGGTTAGCGACGTTTCCCTCAATATATCGCCACATTTCCTCCAATTTCACTAGTAAGCCCCGACGTCGGCCTATGCATTCAGGCTCTCCTCGCAGCCAATGGGCGAGTCCGCAAGGCGTTAGTTGCGGCGGCCGTGAGCATGGTCCTCCGCGCCGATGAGAGAGTGACGAGGAACGAGAGGTACGCGTCCGCATCGAGTGAGCAAGACGCCGCTATGGGGTCTGGACGGACGGGGAGAGCAGAGCGCAGCGACGCACCCCGTTTCCCCCACCTGCGTCGCCCGCCCATGCTTCCCTTGTCCAGCCTGCTGAACCCCGTCCCTGGGGACCCAGCTTCTCCGAACGACGGGGTTTCATCGTTGCCTTTAAGTCAACTCGGTGAGTAGGACATTGCATAGCGAGCTTCACACCGCTGACCCCATTGCAGACCGCGATATGCCCCCTGCGACAGAGCGGTCCGCCGAATCAGTCCCCCGGCGCGCCGAGGCGTCTGAGCATCCGGATGCAACGCTCACCCCGCATTCCCCTCCCCCCCGCATCTTGCTGCCGCTGCCTTCGCAAGCAGTGTCCGTCGAGCACAACGTGCGTCTGACACGAAAATCAGACTGGAGAAGTTGCTACACTACGACACAGGCGCGAACGTCGAGTATCCGGAGACAAGCTCTACTACAGGCTTCGTCGGGCACCTTTTCCGCCTCGACCCTGCGACGTGGTCGCCGCCTTTCCTCGACTTTGTGTATGCCCAAGGAGAGCCGAGGGGCATGCTCTCAGCAACGAAGGCAGTGTCCGTCCCGGTGCTACAGGACAGAAGCGGACGCATGGTTCCCTGCAGGAAGTTACATAGCACATGTACGTAGCTCACTGCCTGCTTACAGCGCAAGTAAAAAAAAAAAAAAAAAAAAAAAAACAAACAAACAAACATGAGATAACTGAGGACGATGTAAGGCCAAGGATGTAAGTGTTGGATATATCACGTGAGCGAGCTCAACGCCGCGTCGGCAACTTCCGGGTACTGTACAGTTCGCACGAACCTTATTTCGTATACATGTAGCTAGCTCGTAGCCTACACTGTTCTCTACGCGATTGTAACCCAATCAACCTCATTCCCTCTTTCGTCGTCCTTCGAGTGCGTCGCACACTCTCGTCGTAGGTCATGCGGACCCGATTTCCCCAACACAATCGCGTATCGCCTTCGTGGTGAGGCCAATCACCAGCACCCTCCTCCCGGTCGTACTGTCTCGGTCGTGCGCCGTGCGCGCGTAACTGGAACTCGCGTCGCAGCCGCCCTCGCGTAATGACTCGCGTTGTAATCAGCCCAGGTGGGCTACCGCCCCTTCTTCCTCCTTCTCCGCCATCCTCCGCCTTCGGGCTTCATCATCATCCGCCATCGTCCGCGCCACGGGATACGGTCTCCGGACCACTGGGCACTGCAGGCTGCTCCAGCCTTTGACTCCGGTTGAACAGGAGAGGCTGTTCCCGAGCTGGCTCAGGCCGAACAGGGGAGCCTGTCTTACGGGGCTCTGAGGCTGCCACGCCCACTCGCGGGTAATGCGCCACTGGAGGGCTCACCGGCGCCATAGGTCGGGCAACTCGTGCGAGGTCGCCGAGGTTGCACTTCGGTCCAGGTGGACCATCTGCGTTTCAGGAAGCTGGTCAGGCAGGGAGTGCGTCCAGAGTCAGGGAGTGGCAGGATCGTTTGGGAGTTGGTCATGGCTAGGATCTCCTACTGTCTGGGGCTACTAGGCACGTCTTCATCTTCTTTTCTTATCCCTTTGCTTTATGATTCCCAACCCCATTCCGTCCCTATCCCCCATCTCTTCCTAATTCCTTTTCTTTTCTTGCTTGGCGTTTTCGCTCGAGGGAGTGTGTTGGATATATCACGTGAGCGAGCTCAACGCCGCGTCGGCAACTTCCGGGTACTGTACAGTTCGCACGAACCTTATTTCGTATACATGTAGCTAGCTCGTAGCCTACACTGTTCTCTACGCGATTGTAACCCAATCAACCTCATTCCCTCTTTCGTCGTCCTTCGAGTGCGTCGCACACTCTCGTCGTAGGTCATGCGGACCCGATTTCCCCAACAGTAAGATATGCCCGTACGCCATGGAAGACCCCCGCAGCAGCAGCCACACGAACGCATCAAGAGAAGACCTCCGTGCGCGTCTCGAAGAGGACACGGACATACTGCGCAGGGAGACCGCGACGCCGGTTCGACAAGTCCGCGAGGGGACGCTCGCGCTGTACTCGGCCTACCTCAAGCTCGGGTGTCCGGCGCCGCGCTTCAAAGAGGCCTCCTATGGACCGGACAGCCAGACTGCCGTGGATTACCTGGAGCTCGAAAATGCGCGTGCAGAGCGTCGGCGTGGGTGGGGGAGGGTCGGGATGTGACGCGTCGTGACCAGGAACTGCAAGGGAACTGATTATTTCCTTGTATTTCCTAGGGTTTGTGAATATATCGGCTTGTTTGGCTCTGCAGTGGCGTCAATCACGTCATATCTTTGATTATCGGGGGAGTTACGACACAGATAGTACTACCCGAGCTAAGCGAATAAGACCAATCGACTCTGCACTCGGATGGGATAAACTGACAGGTGCGACACAGGGAGAAAGGAGCGCACCTTTAAGCCGCCAACTGCGCTGACGGCAGTGGAACCGAGATTGTACTGCATGCCAATCTGGCAGTTGAATCCTGAGGCTCCGAGGTATGTAAAGTGTCTCCGCAAGGGTGGCATACGGTTTCAGTCACTGGTAGCTGACCAGAGCGATGCCGGCGTGTGGCATGAGACTGAGTAATGTCAGTGTACATCAGCCCCAATCGGAGTAAGTTATCCACCGTAGCAACTTTGCATCCCGGCGGTCCGCGGTTAACCAGGCGTTCAAACTTGGCGCAGCCAATTTCGCGGGACGCAGCCACAGGAAGATTGTGACGGGATGTGACTGATAATATCACACGCCACGCGCCTTGTCCGCCGCCACTACCACTATGTTTGACCGCTTTGGCGGGCCAGGAGAGCGCGAAGGGATCAGACACAGGACACAGGTGGTTTTCTTTCAAGGTGCGCTGCGAACTCTCTGGGCTCAAAATCTGCACAAATTGAAACTCATCTGCAAGCTGCCCGGGAGATCGAGAAAACCAGGACTTGTTCGGTGCATGTGCTAATGAGGCAAGTCGTGCCAGCGCTGCATGATGGCTAATCCGTAATGGTGCCATGTAGAAGGTATGCACCCCGACCTCCACTCAAGTCTCAGCCGACACGCGCGCCGCAGCGTCGCCCTAAAGGATGCGTGCTTATCGAGCATCTATGTGTAAAGTGCCACGGTGCGTCTATTTTTGCTTTGAGTCAAACGTGCAAGCCCGGCGTGCAGTCGTACTACCTGGGTAAAGTTGCTGATCACACAGTCTACGAAGCTGAGCGCGTCGGCCTCCTACTTGCACCGAGCTCCTGCGCTCGGAAGATGACGCGAACCGGCCAACAGCTATTAGCGTCGACGATCAAGCCACCGCTACGCACCGTAGCGCACGCGCACCTCGCAACCTGGACAATACCTTGCCACCGCCTTTGCCTCGGCAGCCACTTATCTCAAGAAATCCCGTCGACGCGGCTACGCGCTCACTCTGCGATGGGTTCGTGGTCACGAAAGCCTGGAATGAATTAGCTGATGTCGAAGCGAAAGCAGCGGCCGCTGGCGCCTCCAGCCTGCCGCGCCTGCTCCCGGAGATTCTACGCAAAGGACTCCCACGTAGTGCGTCCGCTACTCGCCAGGAACACCATGCAACGCTCAATCGGCGCTGAGCGGCCAGCTGGAAGACCTCGCCTCGCTTTGCTCGATATACGCGCATCGACCCTACCATGCCGTCCAACCGGTTCCACAAGGGCTGTAGCGCCAAGTGCAACAGTTGGCGTCGACTCCGACGAGCTACTCTCCCGATGATTCCACGGGGCGGTAGTACTTCTGAGCACTCTCACTGCATTCCGGAAGTTCCGCAAAGCCGCCTCAGATATTTGGAGCCTCATCATCTTCCGCCGGTGCCGGTGCTGTCACCTGCTCCTCCTGAGTGATCTGTCTCAGTGTCTGCTGCCTGTATGCGCACTCGGTGCTTCTTGGCAATATGCATGCGCTTTTCTAGTGTCTGTATCTTGACCTTACGGTATTAGAAGTGACTCCACAATAATGCAGGAATGACGCGAGCCTCTCAAGCTGTGTTTCTCCTTATCATGGCGCGCTTATGTTTGGTGGTGCCCTCCGCTGAGTCTCAGTGGGCCCTCACATTCTCCGGCTGTCAGTGATACTATGACAGAGCGCTGCAGTTATCCTTCGTATCAGAGCCCCAGCTTTTCAACAACAACCAGGAGGGGCCGCAGGCCATTATCTCGTCTGCGGTGGCACTGGAAATACTGGTATACGCAGGTATACTGCCATGGCGCCTCTAAATTTCGTCGGTTGTGGGCCTGGGCCGTGATGCGCGCTCATCTGTTTTTAACTGCATGCTCTAGGCTCTAAGATGCTTTACTAGTACCAAAGTTTCACCTCATGCCCGAGGGTCGTCGGACGCTTGTATAAAGTGTTTGGCGTTGTCGGCGCCATATTCCCGAGCGAAGCCGGCATGTGGAAACGCCGCCGTGTAAGCACGGTCGTGCTTATATTTGCCTGGATATTTGAGGCTGACTATCACCGCCTCTGCCCGACAGGATACGTAGGCTAGTCTTATCGGCGGTCTTACGCAGTGTCTTTGCGGCAGGCGTCACTCATGACGAAAGGACAGCATGTACCGCCTTGATGATCTGGCGCTCGAACAGTGCGACAGCTTTGAAAGAGGCCTTACGCAGTCTCACTTACGAGGCGTTTTGGAGA
The DNA here is from genome assembly GCA_019914985.1 of Auriscalpium microsporum. Taxonomy (NCBI): domain Eukaryota; kingdom Fungi; phylum Basidiomycota; class Agaricomycetes; order Russulales; family Auriscalpiaceae; genus Auriscalpium; species Auriscalpium microsporum. The sequence goes on along the minus strand of JAHLMG010000013.1, from coordinate 491,486 downwards.
CGTCTAGATGTGTCTGTGCTAGGGAAGTAATCAGATGATGCGAGCAACATGCACCAAGGAAATGGATGTCAAGGAGCAGAGACTCCAAACAATTCAGCCTCCCGCTGCACTCAGCAGCACTGGCAACAGACATTGAAGTTGAACGGGCCGTGGCCGTCATTCCATAGCTGCCGTGTCAGGTGCCAGCGGCCAAATTCTTGGGCGAGGTAAGTGGACGGTGGGAGGCGGTGGAGGCGCCGCTCCCTTCCGACTGTGAGGAGTGGAGAGGGACCACGCAGGTTTTCAGTGGTGCCGTATCAGAAGAATCTATGTCGACAGAGGATAGCTGGAGCTTAGAGAGTAGAGCAGCTCAATTCCTTAGTCCTAGCTTCGAACAGCTGATGTTGACGCCGCGTGCCAGTTGCACAGGCCCGGAGCCTTTTGTTGAGGAACGTCGACAGAGTATATTCAACAACGGGTGGCTACACAAAGTTCAAATTAACTAACCCATGGTTTGCACTCATACCGCCCAGCGACGTCATATGCCGTCGACAGTCACGTGGTCCGTAGAAAATTTGTATCGGCACAGGCCACCCCTCCGCATCCTTCTTGCTTAAACTACCCGGCGTGACCTTGAGCACGGGTTGACGCCCAGCATCCCTCCGCCGGGAAAGCCACGCGCGCAGCTCCTCGACAGCGATATGCGCCGACTGGGCGCTGAACTCGACGTTGTGGAGGATCAACTCCGTGATTGCCGTGTTGCGGTGCCCAGTTGCCGCATCCGCTGGCAGTGGCATGTCGAAGTGTGCGAGCGCCCAGCAGAAAGAGAGGCCTGCCTTCGAGTAAGCGGTCACCTCCTGCAGAGAGACAGCGCGTTCGAGGATGACCGTCCAGAACGGTGCGCCGGGATCGAGGGAGATGTTGAGGCGCCTGATATGCGCGACTGGGAGGGATTGGGAGAGGAAGCAGAATAGGGAGTGGAATCTCTGATCCATGAGCGTGAACTTGAGCATAACTTCGGGATCGTGGGTATCGTCCGTCCGGTAAGCAAGTAGTTGGAGCTGCGGATGTTGCACTACCCGGCCCGTTGGTCCTCGTAATGCAAGTTGACAGAGTTCAGGATGGATGTATCTTGTGAGAATGGATATGAGGAGCGCGAGCGCATTGGGCTCTGTCGGTACGTCTAAGTTTTCCCCCATCCATAGATCGAGATCGAGCTGAACGTCCGCGGGAAGGCACAGTGCTGTGATCAAGTGTGCGACGGCATGCAGTCGGTCATAAACCGAACATTCTCTGAGCCTTGCCAACTTGACAGCGCGGTATGAGGCGGATGCGTGACCAGGCGCCGCGTGAGGGAGACAATAATGCAGAACCAGGCTCTCGAGAAGTGGCATTCCGTGGAGGGCATCGATGACTTCGCCAACGGATGTGGAGGTCAAGTCTTGCCCTTTACTCGAAAGGTGCAATGTCACCAGGTTGTGCAGTTCGCAGGACGTCCACGAAAATCGATGCGCAAGGCCGTCTAGTTTTATATGGCGGAGTTTCGGAGCATTCAATCTCTGCACCGAGTTGCCCCCCATGTCCACCGAGTCGCGCAAATGCAAATGCTCCAACCGAGGCATTGGTTGATCGAAAGCCTTGATAATATCTTCGGGCTGGATGGGGTTCATGTCGATGGAACACACCCGATACGCGTTCTGTTTGATGAGCCCCTTCCTGCGCACCTCCGGCACCGACCACTCGGTGTAAGGGCTGTTGAGGTCATCCAAGTAGAGGTCCTTCTTCCCGCTACGCAGCAGCATCTCCTCCACCCACGCGTCCCCCATGCCGATCGAGACGTGTGTCCACAGATGCGCGCAGTCCAGTGCGACGTCGCGCCAGCGTTGACAGACATACGTGATGTTGATCCAACCTAGCATGCGCCGGGAACTGCGTGGGTCTCTGAATGGCTTGTCCTGAAGGCAACATAGGAATATCTGAATGAGGAGTTCGGTAGGAAAACGGTTGATGCTCGCGTCGCGGATGGGATGGCGCTCCTCGTCCTCTGGGAACGAATCATCCACATGCATGGTAAGGGCCGCGACACCGCCCACTAAATCGTCGACAACCATTCTGGATGGGAAACACATCAGATTCAACCGCTGATAATCAATGAGGCGTACGAAAGCCCACCTTGATTTCGGATGAGCGTTGATGTCGAGTTGGATAAGAGCGAAACCGAGTGCGCGACAGACAACAGGTTAAATAACAGTGGGATCGCGGCCAAGGACGCGTGACATCTGTCCATTGTGCTAGCATAATAGGCCGGGATGCCATTGTGTTGCCAGGGACACACACCAATACTAACACAGGGACGCGAGATCAAATAATGCCGACGCACAATCAAAGTAAAGGACGCCAACCTCGCAGCTTATCCCCCGGCCCTCATCTTCTTATACGTCCCAAACGGCCCCACAGTGCCCTTCGGACCGCCAAGTATCATGGCGCCCTCGCCTCTTGAGCTCGTCAGCGGCAGCGCACTCACCCGCCCATCCTCCGACCCAATTCCACCCGCCGATTCTGGCCCCTGCACCTCCTCTATCGGCTCACCCATCAACCGCCGCAGCATCTGATTCTCCTTCTCCAAGCGCGCCAGCTCGCACTCGCGCTCGAGCGCCCATTCCGACGCCGCCAGCTCGTCCCATGGGCCCAGGTCCTCCTCCTCTGGAGGCGGGGTGTCAATGTCCTCGCCGCCGAGTGACCGCATCGTTTGGCGCAGGAGGCGGGAGACGTGCGTGAGCGACTCGGAGAAGGTGGTGCTAGCGGCAAGTTGTTGCTCTTGCGCGACCGTTTCGCGAGCGATGATGTGTGCCTCGAAGTCACGGATGATGGCGAGTTCGCGTTCCTGCACTTCGTGCTGCAGGTGGAGGTCGGGCGTCAGCAATCGAGGCGGTGAGATGATCTGAGACGTTGCGTACCGCGCGCACGCGGAACTGGCTCATTACGCTCTCGAGAGTGGTCTCGTAGTCTCGTATGAGCGCAGTCAGTTGCTTATTGTCGTGTTGCAAGGCGAGGTTCTCTGCAGACATAGCTGCATTCATGCGCTCCAGTTCTGCTTCGTATTCCTCTACAGCGCGTGAGCCAATGCGTCCTTCTTCAGCGCAGACGCATACCTATTGGCTTTTCTGAATTGAACCTGTGTGATCACGACCGCCGTGAGACACAGGCAAGACATGCCCTTCCGACCACACATACCGTCGCAACACGAATCCAGTCTGCGAGTGGATAGCTTGATTCTGAGGTATTCCAAAGGCTGTTTTCAGCCTGATGAGCTCCTTACAACGCTTGTAGAAGCCGCATACCTTGACACTGGTCGCCGCAGCATGCAGTCGGGCTGTAGCTTGCTTGTGCTGGGCCAGTTGCTCCATGAGTTCTGTAAGCAGCGCCCACAGCCTGCTCGTATCCTGCTCGCTTCCCATATCCATGATCACCATCTCGTCTTGATTTTGAAGGGAAGGATTGAGGGGTGTGAGGAGTTGTACGGTCTTGTACGGTCCAGCGCTCAGTGCGACCATTTCCCACGGATTCGTCGCAGACTCGGAGGTTGAACAAGAACACTGAACAGTGAACAGAGGCCCGTACAGTTTACTGGGATCTCCCTTCTGGGTCCCTTCGTCGTCCGCTAGTGGGTCTCCAAACTGTCATCGGGCACTCTTCTGCAGCTGTGCATGACGTTTTCATCCCTTGAGAACTCTGAACCTCCACGAGCCTTTATATCCAACCAGCTGCCAACTCAACGTCCTGGGCTTTGCCGCTTGATCAGACGGTGTTGTCTGCGGCTCTTGGGTTATGAGCAGTGCAGTATCAAGTTGTCACCGATGCGGGAAGAACGATAGCAGCAATAGAAACTTTATGCTGACGTGCAGGGAGTGCAGGCGGGCCTGGCACCACCGTACGTATGCACTTCCAACTGCCTTCCACTATCTCATAAGCGCGTCTACTATCCACAGGATGCCACATTCCTGTCATAGATGATCGTACCCTCATCGTGATGATCAATGCCACGGTTGCGGGGACTGTGGCTGATGGACTAGAGTCTTGGGAGTGTCGACGGTGTCGAAAGAAGCAGGCTCCCGTGAGTTCGCCGTCTGTTCGTGAAAGAGCGCCCTTGAACGCGCTTGGCCATAGGTTATTCCTCCTACAGCTACGAGAGTAACACATCCCGCCCGTATCTCTCTCTCAGATGCTACAACTTTACCCACTGCACCACCCAGCCCGCTTCCGGCTCCATCTCCATCTCCAGCTTCTAATCCCCCGATCGCGACCAACGCGCAGGACGATCGCTCCGACATATCATCATTGAAGAGGCCTCGCCCTGCGGATCCTTCATCGTCCCCGCCAACCGTCAAACGTCCATATCATCCCGAAAGGGTACCGCCCCGCGATGACCAGTCACATTTTTCAGCTCTTCAGAGCAATACTCACGCCTCAACCTCGTTCGAGAGTCATACCCCAAGAGAAGAACCGATTCCTTCAACCTTCCGGCCATACACACGTCCCGCGCATTTACGCGACATATCCGTGCGTCTCCGCGCGACCTTGCGCCTACTCGAGCACTGATCGCGCTGCGTTTGCAGCTTGATGATGATATCCTGTCCCCTAGCTTTCACACTCCACCTCCTACGCATACCACGGACCACTCCAATTCAATCGTTCCGGATACCCACGAAGGCACTTCTCTTGCTGAAGACGCCATGGACATCGATACCCTGCCACCAACCCCTCCCCCACCATTGCCACCATCAGTCCAGTTCAAAGATGGAAAGTACATACCCGACGTTAAAGCTATGTTCACCAAGCTGCGCGACAGCGGTCGCCTCCACGTTCCCGCCCCAGGCAGCGGTATGTTTGTCGCGGCCGGTTCCATGCGCTCCCGTCCCCCACCTATGCACATGGACGAACCCGCGTCTCTGTTCCTTAGCTCGTCTTCCAGTGACGACGACGAGGAGGCGTCCAAGAGAAAGAACCGGCGAGCCGCCCGCAAGACCGTCGCACCGCCTCAACGGCTGTCTCTCGCCCTCGACGAGGAGGACGACCTCTACACGCCCGCGCCACCGTGGCTCGTTGAACGGCTTGCGGCTCGCGGCTCGCCAGCACCGTGGCCTATTCCTACTCCTACGCCCGCCCCAGATGTGCCCCGCTCCGCCCGCATGTCTACGCGACCGCCGCCCCCACTCCCGCCTTCGCCAGGCCATGCAATCGAGGAAGACCCACCGCCGGGCTTGCCTCCCATGGAGTTGCTCATGCTGGAGGCGGAACGGGTGGTGTCCAGACGCGAGAATGCTAGGATTGAGAGGGGTGAGGATGAGAACGGGGTTCAGGGCGCTGGGAGGAGGAAATGCAAGGCTCAGAAGATGTCGAAGGCCCGGCAGCTGAAGATGGTACTCATAATAGGAGGCTTGTTGTACGAACACATAACGGGAGCTGATGTAGCTGTAGCCAGTGTATCGTCGTAAGAACTCTTTCTTTTGAGTTTTCTGCATCTGATTAAAAGCACTTTCGGGGGCGGAATTATTGCGAAGCCTGCCGTAGACTCTAGAGAACCGCGTATCCACAAACATTTGTGACCGAGCTTTGTCCAGACTTTTGACGGTCGATGACACTTCCACAGCCTGGCAGGTCCCTCATGATCGTGATTATGCTCGCGTGGGTGGAATCACAGAAACTATACATTTCGCGCAGTCTTCTCTGACGGTCGTCTCTTACTGGCCTCCGAAGACGCCTTTGCTCCCCGACAGCTCTGCTCCCAATTTGTATCCCAGAACCTGCCAGCCTGTGGTCGGTACAACGCATGGGACGAATTGTTGAAGCATACCTTATCCCAATCAATCTTCTGTCGCGTGAGTGGCAGCGCGCGTCGGAGAACCTTGAAAGTCTTCTCGCCCATGTCATGATACGTGTCCCCGAGCGACGTCTGATAAGCACTCTCCTGCTCGGCGATGAGGGCGATGATCTTGGAAGCTGACGAAGGCGACGTGGTGTCGAGCGTGGAAGGAAGTGTTAGACTGGACTTGTGAGTTGTCTCCAGTTGCACCTGGTGTCGCAGGGACAGGACGTCAGAGAAGAAGCACGTTTGAGGGCGCAGAACGCACATTTCCCTGCTCGTAATAGTGGACATTCAGAAGAATGCGCCCAGCGATGGTCTTCGCTTCCAAATCGATGCTGTAATCAGATCTCCAGCGGCCGGACCTGCGAGCACATGAATGAGCCCGGGCGGTCGTAGATGGTATTGGAAGCCGAACGCACCAGTAGTTTGAAGGGTTGTACTTGTTCGCGACAACCTGCAGGACGAACTGTTGTGGATATTGTGCGACGGAGAATACCGAAGCGGTGCCATCGGTGAAGTGTCCTTTGAGGTACTCCAGAGTAGCTTTCTCTAATGCGGCGCTGGACGAATGGTGATTTTATGCTGAGCCGATACCAAGCTGCAGACGACGAGGGAGAACGAGGGAGACATACCGGAGGGGCTCGGATTCGGGATCAGATTCAACATCCTGCGGTTCGGATGCTTCCTAAATGTAGAAGAATCGTTGGCATCATGCAGGGTCCAGGATTCCATACGGCACGCACGAGAGATATGTGGTCAAATTTGAAGCTTGTCTTCGACCGTGGATCCAAGAATCTGTCCTCCTCGCCGTCAACCTTCGCCGCCTCACTCACAATGGACTATCCGCTAGCTCATCTCAGCATTATGCCTGATATCCGCAGTAAGAGTACGCACGCTGTGACCCGAGTTTGGAACGTCCGCTACGATGAACTGCGCGAGGTTGTACTCCCGCAGTGCGGGCTCAACCCCTGCCTGCAGGCTCTCATCATCGGATATAATGTTACGCACATCTGCAATACGTCAAATAAGTTCTGTGTGGACTGACGCGATACGCACCATTGAGGACGTCGTTGATTTCTCCTGGAGGTGATTGGAGGAGGAATTGAGAGACGGCTTGCACGCGCTCTCCGGTCTCCATTTGTCGGTCTGGCGGATATGTGACGCTTGTTTTCCTGGGCGCTGGATGTCAAAGTCGATCGCAGCGTGGGGTTGATATGGCGGTGGCAGGACGGCGGTGAAGCTGCGCGCTCACTCGCGCTCGGGCCACTGGCGGTCCGGGTCCGGTCCGCTGGTGTTTTCCTTTCAAGTTGTTCCGAGTCCGCGACCATCTTCTCGCGTCGCAGCAGTTCGAACCCAGGACAAAATCAAAGGACGGGAATAAAGTGAGTTGACAGTATTTTTAAACCGTCGGAATGAAGCGATTCTCTCCTCTCCGGCCATGACTCGGATTACATGCGCCAGCACACCTACATCACACACCGTTTTAGTCGCCCGAAGGGCTAATAATATGGGCCCGACCCCGTTCGCTTGTCTGTCAACACAGCCCAACAGAATCGTTCCCCGTCTGGCCCGTCGCCGCCGCCACGGCTTCCCATACTTCGGATCGTACGGGTATGTGAATGGTCGGTGCTTGGTGCTCTGAGCACCTGGGCCGTCGACTCCTACCGTGTATTTCTGATTTTCTGTCGGACATTGCTCCGAATACTCAGTCTTGTCTGAGTTTCTGGTCTTCCCGCTCCTGACACCGCCTGTCTACTGGAGAAAACTGGCTTTTTTGCAGCCTCCCTGTGTGTCCTGCTGCCTTCTCTCTGCATGCACGCTTGAGGTGCAGTCATCTTTCGTATCTTCCAACAAAAAATTGGCGTACACCGTCCGCTCGTCGTCCGCAGCACCGGAAACACTGCTATACAGGTGTCGTTACTCACGCTACCATGCTGTCCACGGCGCCATGTATCACTTTGTGTGCCTGGGCTATGATGCGCTCCCATCTGTTTGTACTACTGACCGCGTGAGCTACATGACGATTTAACCTCCTGTCGTCGGACGCGCTACTTGCATAAAACGACGACTGGCGTTGTTGACGCTATGTCAATATCTGAGCCTGAGGTCATCCCTCTCCCCGAACAGATACGTATCAGTCTCTTCGGCAATCATACGTATGCTTGACATGTTGCGCCATACGTCACTCATCGAAACAACAAGTACCACATAGTAGCACATCCGTGATCCCTTCGTGATCCGGCGCTCGCATGCGCGCTTTGAAAGATGCCATACGCAACCTCGCTTGTCGAGGCGATGGATACGTTCTAGCAAGGCGCTGCAGTGCGAGGGAGACTCATCAGGTGATGATACAACGTGCACCAAGGAGATGGATGTCAAGAGCAGAGACTCCGGATACTCTGGTGGTTCGCTGCTCACTACGTCAGCTCATGCGTGGCATTCATTAGCAACAGTTTCGGAGTACAATACAGCAAGAGTACAATCCATGAAAGAGCGAACCCCTCGTCATCATAACATACCCAATATTGCAATTTACAGTTCGACCAATCGCAAGTCAAGGCGCGGCCGAAGACGACCTCGAACTTGCGCGCTCGATCTTCGACCTTTGCAGCCCCATCTCCTCATCGATGTGGATGGGACCCGTTTTCGCGTGGTCTTCGTCGAAGATCGACACGTCTGTCGCGCCGCTGTCCGCCTGCGCGAGAAATACGACCGCGCTGTGATGGCCAGGTTGGCGTGGCGTCGGAGGTACCGCACTGTCCCGACTGCCACCATTAGTCCATTAGTACCGAGCTGAACGAGGAAGGGGAAGGGGGACGTACGCTGGGGACGCAGGCACACGCCTCCGCGACTGCAGGTCATCGATAGAACTATAGTCAAGAAGGCCGCGGTATATCCGGGACGCGCCGATGGCCCTATCGCGGGGAAATGAAAGTCAGCATGCCGATACGCAGGTGACCAGAAGGTTGCCCAGACGTACATTATAATTACTGTCCGTTGGAAAAAATAAATAAAAAATAGGTGAGTTAAAATAAGTTGGTGCAGGGGCGGAGACATCGATCATCACTTACGTTCAGGGACTTGAAACATCTGCGAGCGTGCAATTCGATAAGGCCGTCTCTTAGACACAGTGGGCATGACTCACGAGATTCCATGGTGCTGGAGCGACCGGACATGTCAGGAATGACACACGCTTGGCTTCGCGAGGCACGACGTACCGTTAAAGTTCAATAAGATGAACACCTAGACCAGGGCAGTAAGCTCGCGAGCAGCGACGACAGCAAACTGCACCATACCGTTGACGGCACCTCTGCCAGAGTGACGACGAGCACCCAAAGTAAGCCCTGCAGCCAGAATCAAACGACACATCTCGACATCTGCGCACATCAGGCGCACCTGGTTGAGCAGCAGACCAAAGATGCCGCCGTTGAGGCCCGCCCGGTGCCAGCGCATGAGGCCGACCAACATCAGCACAAGCAGCACGCTGTCGGTGGCGAGCGTGGTGAGAATGTTGTCCTTGCTTCTCTCGGTGTGCAGCACGATGCACGTATTTCCTGCTGCGTTCCATACAGCCCTGGACTGCTCGGGCGTGAGTGCATCCCGCGGCGCGCACTAATGAGATTGCTCACGATGACCGCGCCTAGTCGGTACGAGGGTCATTTGGGCTTGTTACTTAACGAGCGAGAGGAGGGTGGACGCACTGCGAATTCCGAAGGCAGCATTGGCTGACCATGCGAGACAGGCAATGACCACAACGAATTTGTTCCACTCCCAGATCGCTCCGCTGTACGTGATGTGAGGGGGAACATCAAGGTGGAGTGGAGGAGCAGCGATGACACCTACACGCGGAGCACGATAAGGGCCGATGCGCAGATGAACGCGAGGTAGCCAAATAGCTGAACACGAGATGAGAATCGAAGGACACGCTAGGCATGTTCACGGCTTACGAATGAGCACACGGCCTGGCCCTGCAAGGAAGGATGGATGAGAGCATGCGACGGAGAGTTGAAGGTATCCATCACATACCGTGCAGTTGATCTTGCTCGTCACGTCAAAACCGACAAACATGGCTATCACCGCCGCAAGCGCTGTCAAGCGGCACCCAATGTAAAGCTGCACCCCGCCTCCGTCAGGTTGTTCTGGGAAAGCAGTGAAAGGTCTACACACCCATAGCGACCACCGATACGATCGCCGGCCTTTATAGATGTCCCATTCGAAGTCGAGGTTGCTCACAAACTCCCATCTGTACAACGCGTCAACCTCGGGTCAAAAAAGATAGTGTCCTGACGTACATATACACGCCTCCAAGGGTGTGGATCAGCTTCACAAAGGCCACTAGAAGAACAGCGTCGAATCGAGTTGGGCGTGTCATAGGATGCGATTACTTACAGTAATCTTTGGTCAGCACAGCAGGGTCGTTCCAGTTGGTCATAATTGCGGGGGAACACAGAGAAGAAACCGTCGATCAGTGTATACTGCAAGGGGAGGTATCCTCAGAACATGGAGGATGCTGGACGGTCGGGGTGATGGGAGAAGAAAAGACACGCACCTTGCCAGCTGACTGGGCTGCCTATCAAGAGGTGCAAGACAAGGTTTCTCTGAGCGCTGGCTGTGCGGAAATCGAACCTAGATGGGACGGCCGAGCGTCCATCAGGCTGCAGCTGTCGCACAGATATGGCCTTCGACTAGGCACATCGAGCCTGCGTAGCGCCAGAATGAGTAGCGAAATTCCACACACACTCATGATGTGAGTTTGAGAGCCACACCATCCGTGTTTTCAGCCCCAGGAACAGAACATAGACAACAACTTGGCTGCAAGGAGATCGATAGCGAGCTGTGAGAAACAAGATGCGCTGGAGCTGCGCGTGATGTGATGTCGCCGGCCGGCCGGGCCGTTTCCACCGCCCCGCCCCAACTCGTCGGCATGCAGTCTATGCACCCTTAGCTTCATCTTCCATGAATCGGGTTTTGCATTCCGCAAAGTCGTCTACGAATTCAGTGGCTCGAACTGCTCCTACTGGCGTCGACGGGTCACGATCACCTCGCCGACCTCGCCAATGTGTGATGTGAGCGCTCGGAACTTCTGGCTATGTGTGCGAGACTTGGCCCTCCCGAGCTTGCTCAAGTCGTCTAGAATCTCCACGAGGACACCCGGCTCCGAGGGCGCCGGCGTGTCCGACCTCGGAACGCGGCTTACTGACTGAGTCAGACTCAAGCTAGCTCAGAGTTAGGACATCCTTAGACGAAACGTAAGCTTCCCTCTCGCATCTCTCCGGACTCTCCTGGTACAGATGGTAAGGGCCCTGGATGTGAGGCCCAAGACACTTTGGTGCATACCATACTTACCGACAAATGAGCGCGGCGCAACACGCCCGCTCGGCATGATGCAGGGAAGTCGTATGCAATTGAAGCTGCTCGGTCAGGCACAATGTCACACTGCGGCCGCACATACGCACACTGCATGCCATGCTAATAGTAATTGCTATCCAATGCGCCACCTAGCTTCGGCGTCAAACTATGCGGGGCGGACTATGCTATGAATACGATGTGCTGCATGATTATAAGTAGGGTGCAGAACTAATAATTCAGTCTCCTGTCCGAGGACTCCGGGTCTGAGACTTCGTGTGATTAAAGCGATTGGCGTGGCTAGCGCTCAGGCTACAACCGTAATTTGAAGGTGGTGTGGGGAGATACGGTGTGCACGGACTATCCTCCTCCGGTTTGTCTGCATGAATTAGCTTAGGTCAGGCTAGCGTGCGTGGGTCCCACACCACACCGTAACGAGCACTGCGCTCGGGCAACATTGACACCAATACATGCCAGGGAACACGCCGGGAGGCGCACAAAGGAACGCCAGACCACTGGGAGGTACGCCTATTCACGCGTCACGGCGAACGTACTCATGCCGACATGACAACACCGCCTTTCGTACCTATGTACGCGCGCTATGCATGCCGGAGACATCTGTGGTGAAACAGGCCAAACGCGGCATGTCATGATGGGACGGTGTTCCTCGGTGTCCCCGCCGCAGACCACCTGCGAGGCGATGGAGATAAGATCTGGCGACAAAGGTCTGAGGCGTGCGAGGGAGTCAAGTGTCGATTAAAATATGGATCATAGTACTTACTTCCTTGCACATTCCTTCGTACTGATTTATGACAGAACGAAAAGTAAGCGCTCATTGATTGTTCGCTCAGCATCGTGCAGAGAGGCACACGAAGGCGACGCGACGCAGGAGAGCTGATGCGCTGGTGGTCCCGCTATAATTCCGCCCAAGCGCGCCTGCCCTGTCAGAGTTAGCACCGTCAGCGATTAATTATGTTTGACTAGGCTCACGGACCCGACAGTAGACTTCCCTCCGGTGTCCGCATTTCCCATCGTCCCATCGACGCCCGGACTAGAGCATAAGTATACCGAGAAACCTTCTTCAATTAGAAATGACCTTGGGAATAAGTTTCGTTACTTGTCATTGAGCCGATTTCGAGGCCAAAAGGTATGGATATTGATCCGTAGGAGCTCAAAGCTTGGGCCGTCCGATGGAGACACACAAGCAAAGGTAACAGAAGGGTTCAGTAAGTAGTGCTGATAGTCGACCTGAGTTGGCCGATCTCGTGAATGGCGAGTTGCGATGATCCTCCTCTTTGATCTGGCATAGCAAGGCTTCGACTTCGGTGAAAGTTGTCGTCACGATGATGCCTGTGCACGAACAACCCCAAAGCAATCTTGAGCAAGAAGTCGACCGGGCAAAGGCGTTGGTCTGAGCATCCGTCGACCGACAAGTGACCCAAGCAAGCTGCATGCAAACATATGGCTGAGCAGGAAGCGGTGACAACACCACATGCAAGTACTAGTGCAGTCATTCCAGACGGTCCGAGTCTTTGCGAGCGGCGCCCCTCGCTCTCCGTGTGACAATTCGGGGCAGTCAAGCCATTTTCTGCAGCACGGCGCGCGCAAGGCGACCTGAGCGTTTACATAGGATGATGGCTGCATCCCGGGAAGAAAGAGATGAAAGGAGAGCACAGACTCAGAGTTGGAAACGAAAAAGTACTCGGCAATCCAATTATCCATTGATCCAGTCGCGACCTTTACGTAAACTCTCCGAGCATCTGTATCAAACGTTTGTGGAACGCGGGGTACGTACTGTATATGTACGCGCCAGCACTTGGCCTCGACCTTCATCACTGCCCGACGTTCGTAATGCAGATGCATGATTTTCCTTCCTATCACCGCTCTCGCAGCATTTCCACAATGCGGTCGCCGCTGCTGCCCTCCACGCCCATGACGCCCTCGCCCGGAACACCACATCTACCATCGCACAACCCCAGCCCGTCCATCAATGTCAGCGCGTCACACTCACATCGAAGAAGAACTGGTGGATGGGTACGTGACAATAGTACTCTGTGGCACGAGCGCCGCTCATGGCGCTCGCAGTCGAGCTCGATGAGGAGGACGATCGACTAAGAAGACCTCCATCGCGCACGTTTTCCCCGTCTGAAGAGACTGTTCATGATTTCACGCCCAACCCGCAGCCCCGCCCGCTCACTCCGCCCGCATCTCCACGATACAACCCTCCCCGCAACCACCCAAACAACATCTTCTCCTTCCCCACACCATCCATATATGCCGCGCCGCCGAACCCTACGGCAGCGCTCGCGCCCTTCGCCAACGGCTCTGCATCAGAGCTCTTCCAGTGCATCATCAAGAAGCCGAGCGTTGTGCAGCTCGAGATCAACGGAGAGATGCAGAGCAACGCGACGGACGTCGCGACACAGTTCCTCGCCGAACTGCGCGTATACACCTCCGTTGCGACGCATCGGAATCTCCCGGCATTCATGGGCTGCCTTGACGGCCTCGGCATGGTCCTCGAGTTTATCGACGGCTGCACGCTCTACGACCTGCTCAAGGCCTCGCGCCCGGCCCTCCCGCGCGCCCGCCTGCCCGACTTCCACAACCAGCTGCTCGACGGGCTCACGCACCTGCACTACTTCGGGCTCTCGCACGGAGACCTCTCGCTGCTCAACATCCAGGTCGCCCAGGGTGGCACGACGCTCAAGCTTCTCGACTTTGGGCGCTCGACCGCCGCGGACTCGGTGCTCGAGCCGCCCGACGACGAGCCCGTCGACCCGTTCGCATACATGACGGACTCGCCGCGCCGCCTGCGCTCGGAGCAGATCCACCCGGGCACGCGCCCTTTTTGCGCCCCGGAGATCCTGCGCGGGGAGTGCCAGGACGCGCGACTCGCCGACGCGTACAGCTTCGGCATGGTGCTCGTGTGTCTCGAGCGCTGCGAGCTTGTGGACGTGAAGCCGTGGGACCAGCGCAAAGACTGGCTGCCGGAGGGCTTCTTGGACGAGTTGCCGGTGTTTGGGTTGCGCGCGGTGGAGTATCTGCGACGATACGATCTTCGGAGACGGGCGATGAAAGAGGATACAATGCCTGTGATGGACGATTGAAGGTTCGCTACCTTAGGCTCTTTACAGTCCGTCGACTGATGGCAGAATAGATGACCGTATACCCGTATCGATGATGCCCACAACTCAGCCTGTGTATTTTAGTCGAGCATCATCCTTGTATGTCCTCAGCGCTGCGACTTGCTCTGTACGTTGTTTGCTGTGTCTGTCTTTCCTCACAACTTATTAGCATCCTACGCCATACTCAATATACATCCTGTGCCTGCGTGCTGGTGTTGAAGAGGGGGGTGCTCTCCTTGTCGTCAACGTTCCATCAAGCATTCTTTGTCCCGCCACTCACTAACAACGCTTCGATCGACAGCCAAGCATCTAGCCTTGACGAATACCTGTTTGCGCATTCGCTTTGCGATGTACGCATTACGGTTGCCCTTCGGATGCCTTCGCTTGCATGTCTACATTGGAAGGCCCAAGCTTCGAGCTCCCCTAGCTGATGGCCTTACGGCCTCCGAATCGGGACAAAGAAACGAAACTTGATTTTCCTTTCAACTCGCCGCGATGGCTATCTACCGGTCTCACGCCTACGATTGCAACTCTGCACATGAACTCGGAATTGAGCAATGGGCTCTCCCGCACAGCGCAAAGCTCGCGTTGCACCTACTTGGGAAAAGTCTGTGCCGTCCCGACGGAGCAATACTAACGGTGCCCGGAACCTTCTCATACAGAGCTGAAGGTGTCTCGGTACATGTCTCGGTACAGTTCTCGCGCTAAGGTCGGCATGGAGATTAGATTCTTTCTAGCTCATTGGCATGAACGATGATCACCCACCACCGCCAGATACATATAAGTCGTGCTCCAAGAATTTCAACTTACTGTACGTATGCTATATTAGCCGGGCTAGGATTAGTCTTCGTCTTCGCCAGCCACATTTAGAGTGCTAGGTGTGCTCATACTTGAGGACTGGCGGCATATAGAGGTAGAGACCCCCTTTTCATTCGGCTGAGTATGACTGCCTTGCTGGTGCTGAGGCCGGCTAGAGGATGGCGACAGGTGTGAGCGTCACGGTGTATTGCCCATGGTGAACGAGATCAACCTTCCGAGATGCAAGAGCCGACGTATATATCCCCGAGACGAATAGGGGGAATAGTAGTATGATGCAAATAACCCTATCATGTGGCACTTGCATGCGCGGATTCAAAGTAGACCCACTCAGGGATAAGTTTCGTAAGTTAGCACGGTCTGGACCTTCTGGTGGCCGGGATGACGATCGAAGAGGTACGTCGACTACAGGATCATTGCGCAAAGGTTACGACCGCTAGGCTGAAGTGCTGCAGGAGAACACTGCGCCTTCACACTGTACAGTACAGTAGATGCAAATACCAAAAGAAGTGCGGGAGCAAAAGGGCTCAACCGGGAGTTGAACCCGGGACCTCGCACATCATGCTCTGTCAGAGCGGGGATTAACCCGAAGCGCGAATCATACTACTAGACCATTGAGCCGTGCTTACCTCGCCTTCTCAAACTAATAGGATAGGCACTCAGGACTTTCGTAACCGACCGAGTCACTATGCAGGTCACTGTTCTACGGCTACCATCATCACTGCTAGTCTGCTACAGCTACTGCCCCTGCTGGTTTACAACAATGTCGTCTGTTATCAGCTTGTCTACCACCACTGCGGCCCCAGTCGCATCTGACGCGACCGCTGTCTCAGATAGCGGTCCCGTACCGCTCTCATTTCCCGCCTACTTGCGCAACGCTGCCCTATCGAGCCGGTTCGCGCATCTTACACTTGATGACGCCGGTGAGCGCCGCCGCCCGCCCGCAGTGTCGTCCAAGAAGGTTCTCCGCAGAGGCGACAACGAGGGCAAGCGCTGGGTGCGCCGCAAGGAGAACGGTAGGTGCCGCCGCCTAGCCTCACGAAGGGTTCATCAGGACTTTGGTGCACAGACCACTTCGCTGGGAACCCGCACATAGCGGTGCCGTCCCGCCGCGACCTCGAGCCCGCACGCCCGACCGTCCACGCAACCTTTCCCGTCCCGCTGCCGCCTTATCTCCCGCGCTCCGTGCCCGCGCCCGCGGCGTCCCTCCCCATGACCGACGCCCAAGCCGCCAGCGCCGGCCGCTTCGCCCTCTCCCTGCGCGGCATGCGCAAGGCGCTCCGCCGCGCGGGCCCGCGCACGCAGGCCCTTGTGCGCGGTGTCGAGGAGGAGCTCACGCAGTGGCTCGAGGGCGTGCAGGTGGTTACGAGCCCGGACGACAGCGCGCAGCTCGAGTTCCCCGGACGGGAGGTGGGTGGCCAGGACGGCGTGCGCGAAGTGCAGCGCAGCGCGGCGCGGCTTGTGTGGTGGATCGAGGACGACGCATGGGCGCGATACGTTGTGCACTGTTGCGCACGATTCCACGAGGTGGTCAGCTTCAGTGAGTATTCCCCGCTGATGCGCTTGCTCTGGGCCTGACATGCTCTTCAAGGCAAAGACACGCCCACTCATCGTCTGACGTATCTTCTCCGCCCCAACGTCACCCGGCCCGACCCGATCTCTCTCCCTTCGCTCGTCACGCCCCCTACCTCTGATTTTGACTTTTCCTCGTACGACTCGGACCTCGTCTCCTCCCTCTCTGACATTCCCTCCGACGCGCTCTCTGATATCGTTTCCGAGGCCGATTTACCGCCGCAGTCCGTGCTCTCCGACGTCGCCTCAGACGCAGGCGAGGCGGACGTGGAGAGCGGCTCCGTTGCGTCACTCCGGCGCAGTGTCATCAGGGAGGCGGACGCATGGAGCATCGACGCGGACAGCCTCGCGAGCGCCGAAGAGGACACACCGCGCCCGCGTCGCGCGGCTGCGTTCAGGACCCGTGTGTGGGACCGCACGGCCCGGTCGGGGTCTTCGCCCTCTCGGTCGCCGGCACGCAGGATGCCGCTTCGCAGGCCCGCTGTCACACTGGCCAAGCCTGCTGTGAACGCGAAGTCCAGCCAGAGCTTTTACGAGTATCTCTTCAATTAACTGGGGATATGGATGGTTTTGATGTATTCTATCGGTATATGTTGCCGTGTTGCTGTGCTTTCACCTCCCTCAGATCATACTCGACAATCCTCAGTGTCCAGAACGTAGACTGCGGAAATTTTCAAAGATTTGTCTCTGCTCTGATCAAATCCGCTGCCTTCTCCGCGACCGCGACGACCACAGCCGCCGGGTGACCGCTCACTTGCGACGGGAAGACCGATGCGTCGACGACCCGCAGCCCCTTCACACCAAACACCTTCAATGACGGGTCGACGACGCCCGTCTCCTGCGTGGCACCCATCCGCGCGCTCGATGTCTACCGCATTGTAAGCAGGGAGAATGGTTCCACGAAAAAAGGTTGCTCACGGGGTGGAAAATGGGCAGCGAATTGTTGCGGATATATGCCTTGATTTCATCGTTCGTGATCTGCAGCAAATGTGAGGGTCTATCCCGTGCGCCGCCAGAGCGAAAGCAGAGTTGCAGACACACCTGGTCGGGGTCGGCGTCTGCGGGCCAGAAGATGTCAGACTGGTCGGTGGCGTGCGGCTTGAGATCGAGAATGCCCTTCATGCGCTCCGTGCGCACGAGACGCAGGATGAAGCGCATGCCGAAGGCGACGACGCGCCAATCGTTCTCGGACTCGTACACACTGCGGGTACATCAACTTCGTCACCATGAACGATGCAGCGTTGGGCGCACTTTGGATCGACGAGCGGTTTGTCGTATATGCTACCTGTCTTGAGCGTGACAGTGCCCCCGGTCTCGGGTTTGATTGCCATAGCACCCTGGTAGTATAAGGAGTTGTAACCTTACACGAAGAAAGGGATCTTACAATGGTTATTCCGTTCAAGCCGCGCGGAGGTGGCCCGCTCAGATCGCCAGTGATGAGCGGGAACCACAGTACCTCGATGTCAGGGCCCTTCGGGCCCGCAGCCAGATCCCGCACAGGTAGGTCGCCACCTAGCTTGCTATCGAAGCGAATACTGTCCAACGCACATCAGATAACTCCCTCCTCGAATGATAAAGAAAGAAGAGTGCCGCACTTTTTGTCATCGGTGCGTATGAATGCCGCGCCCGGGGCGGCCATCGCGGTCATGGGGCCCTTTCCAGTCAGATACCACTTTGCGAGCGCGAGAAGGCCGGACAGCGGGTTGCTAAGGTAGTCGTACGTCCAGCCCGGCTTGGCGCGTGCGGTGACCGCACCGCCTGCGACGTGCTGCCATCCGCGCATCAGCCAGAGCCATTCGCCCACCCAACGGCACTCACGTCGTAGTACTTCTCGCCGACTTGTGAAAGATCCTTCACAACTTTCACGTCGAGTTTGTCGAGCTGCTCCTTGGGCCCGAGACCAGAGACCAGGAGGAGGTGAGGAGTCCCGATGGCGCCGGCGCAGACTAGTACCTCCTTGCGCGCCGCGACGCGGAATTTCGGCGCGTCCGGCGATTTTGACACCTGCAGGCCGACTGCTTGAGGAGCGCCGGATGCGTCGGAGAACAGAATTTTCTCGATGACGGTGTGGATGGCGATGGTTAGATTTGGTCTGTTTGTGACAGATGGTGTGAGGTAGCTGTTTGCTACCGATGAACCTAGATATATCAACGAGTAAGTAAAATAGACGGCCAAGATTGGTCTAACGACACTGACGGCTGCCCTTCCCATCAGCAGTAGAAGTGAATGTGGACGCGCCGAGGTTCCCCTCCGGGGAGTTGAAGTCACTAAATGCAAGGTTTTATAATCATTAGCTCCTAATGTCAAGCCACAAACCGTACCCGATTGCTTTCACACCGAGCTCTTCACATGCCTCCACCAGCGCCTTTTGAACGGGCTACAAGGGAGAAGCTCAGTCGAGGCAGAGTGCACAGTAGAAGTTCTATGCTTACCGATTCTTCGTCGGGCACCCCAGTCTTCCACGGCCCTGATGTGCCGTGATACTCGGGCTTCATCCCAGGATACTTCGGATTGGGAACGAATCCCTCTGATTTATCGAAGTAGCTGTGATTGGCCCTCAGAACGACAACCACAGTCAAAGGCGCGAGGGTGACGCACGGAAGGATGTCCTTGTAACCCCATCCCGCTGCACCTAAACGGACCCACTCCTCGAAGTCTGGAAGAAAAACGGGGTTGAGACCGAGGGTAATCGGGTGTATCCAAGCCGAGTCCTGACCTTCTGGAGAGCAGCGCTGGTAGATGAGGGCGTTTATGGAGCTAAGTAACCAGTGTAGGTGGTGGCGGCGATTTAGTACTGGGGCGGCTCACCTCGTTCCTCCAAGAACCTTTCCCCGGGGTACAGCGAACTGTCTATTCGCCGACCTGGATTGCGGGCTGGTAGCGTCAAAGTCAGATGTACGTATATAGGCCGGGTAGTGAAATACTCACATAGACTGAAATTGCCAGTCTAGATGAGTTTTCACAGCCTGGGGCCACCCGAGCGGAAGGCGAGTAAACAACTCCTTCTCGTGGCTAAATTCATGCGCTCAGATTGATGAGAGCGTCATGGATACACAGGGTACGTGCCTTCCGCCTGCCTCGATGAGCAGCACTGTAACATTCGGATCTTCGGACAACCGCGAGGCTAGAACACATCCAGCGGTCCCTACACCGTTACTACTATTAGCAAGTCTTCAAGCAGAACGCGACCGTAACAAACCTCCACCCGCGATAACATAGTCATACTCCCTCCCTTTTGCCTCTCTATCCCCGCTGACTGGAGTAGCGAACTGCGACAGGTCAGAAAGGAATGAATGAGATGCGCCCATCGTTCAAGTACAGCTCGTCCACAGTCGTGTGTGCTTCCGAGCCGTTGTTCGCGTTCCAGTCGTGGAAGGTTCCCCGGAGGGAGGGAGGGGCCTGATGCTGCCAAACGCCGAAGCGCTCATATATAAGGGCCATTCACTGCGCGCTATCAGAATTGGTGGCTGACCTTTTTACATATATACGGCGTGCACGTTGAGAAATATGATACAGACAAGGGAGCTCGGCAGGATGCCAACAGATCAGCGGCATCTCGGCTCAGCGCTCGCCACCCAGGTTGCTGGCGCTAGTAACTCACTCGCTCACCCTCGACCGCCGACATAAAGCCTGAGTATCGAGAAGCGAGCTCTGCTCCACTCAATGCACATCCGATGCTCCAGCACCACATCAGAACGACGAAGTTCCAACCGCCTGCGCCGCTCAGCGCTCATCACATAGAACCTGATGCTTTCACGGTTCTCAGGAGGTCATATTTCTGGCGTTTGGATGCGATTGTCAGCAGTAATCAGCAGGACGAGCAACTCGGTCGGAGCTGTGAGGGCGGTCGGCGCTCTGAGTCGGGTTGCGTGGGGCGAGTTAGACTCGTGACCTCCGTATTGACGACGATGTTGAGGTTGTGCGCTTCGAGTCGGGTTGCTGGCTTTGATGAACAGCACTTGTTCCATCACAGGTTCGTGGAAGTGATCTTGAGCTTTTGACGGTTCGATATTCACTCAATTGAAAGCTCCCCACGATTCTCAGTGACGGACTCACACTGTGACTCCTATCGCCCTGCCTTGCTCAGCTTTCAAGTAGCTTCCTGGTGATGTCTGCTCGTATCGTACTGAGTGGAGGCATCGCACACTTTTCCGCCCATCTCTGATGACCTGCAGCGCATCTCGACCTCCACTCGGAGCTGTCGAAACAGCGCTCGTTGCATCGCTAATGTGTCATTTTCGGACATGCCTTGTAATGTACACCCATCGCTATATCAATGGCGATGGTGGTGGCCGCGTCACCCGAAGCCCCTCTTTCGTTTTCTTCTTCTTTCCTTCATACTGACCATGCCGAACTGGCGCGACCCAGATGTAGTGGCTCAAGACAGCCGTACGGTTCCTATATCGCACCGCACTTGACCTGACCCTATTGCTGCAGTTGCATTTATCAAGCTTCAGCATGCAATGGCTGGGCTCTACTTGTATGTCACAGGCTGTCATGTCCGGCCGCACGCGCATTCTCAATGACTTTCCAGATGGGAATTCGTCACCACTATGAGCTTCGAATGGAGCGTGTTCACCCGACAGCGGAAGTATCGATGGTCTATATGGGTGCGGCACCGGATTTATTCTGTCCACTCAAAGCCTTCTAACAGATAGCCATGATCCTCTAGATATACATGGGTGCTCGCCTGTCCCCCCTCCTGACCATAACATCAATTTTCATCGATTTTGATTATGGTCACCGACTACGTTGCAAAGTGACCGTTTCCCTCTGCTCTTTTGCCTCTGGCTGACTATTCAGAATAGACATGGCTGGTCTTCCTATATGTGCGTCGCTTCCCGTATTGACAATTTCCAATTTGACTCCCACTAAGACCTTTGCAAACTCGGGTTTCCTGTGTTCCGCGGCTCTAATCATCTTGCGCATGTATGTAGATCTTTCGTGCCATACTCCGCACGAACGGCCTGAACCTCGATGTACCCTAGCATGGCCATCTGGAGTCGTGCATGGATACCGATGACCATTGCGATTTTATCGTGGGTCACCAATTGTGCCTTCATCATACACAGTGAGTACGCTGCTCTGCGCACCTGCCTTGGCTGACCTGTCCTCTCAGACATTGTGATCGTAGGTCAAATTTATGTGCGCTGCCTACGATATACTCATGCCTTGTCTTCAGTCCGACGCTGTCTGGGATCCGGTCGATGCAACTTGTGCGATCCTCCACAGCAACGATAGCCAGGCCAACATCCTAGCCACCCTTATCATGGACGTCATTCTACTGGTTCTCATGCTATGGGGATTGGTTCGTGGCGGGAGGCCGACTTCATTTGGCCTCGTGAAACTACTGTATTATCAAGTCTGTACCAACGCCACCCTAGGATCTCTATGGTATTCTGACGCAAGCACGCAGGGTCTGCTTTGGGTGGTCGTGGTGACGGTGGCAGAGATACCGACGACAGTAAGTGACTCTGAGAAGGACGTTCAGTACCGGGTCAAATAACGAGCATGAGCACAGGTGTTCATCTTTCTAAACCTAAACAGTACGAGTTCAATGCTTTATGCAGCATCTGTCATTCAAGTTGATAATGAATTATTCTTCATTATTGCTTTTCAGCACCTCTCAACCAAGTACGCCACTTCTTTATCTAGCCGGCATGGACTAACCACGTCGCAATTGAGCGTAGATGTTTTATACGCCGCAACGTAAGTCTCGTTTGCGTACACCTTGCTTGTAACTGTCGGAGGCTAAAACTCAACGTGGCAACAGTTGTCATTATGTGAGATCTAGTTCGAGCCCACGTCCAACGAGAATACTGACTTAGTCCGACTGTAGGGTGATTGGTAGCTGCCGCATACATCGCAGTCTAGTGGACTACTCCATGACAGAACTTGAAGTTTTGTACAGCTTCAAGGGCTCAAGGCACGGCACCAATAGGCCTGTCGGTAGTAGCACACCTGCGATTACCGAGACGTACCCGCTCACAGTATTTGTCGACTCGATGAGGCGGGCTGAGTCCGTCTCAGAGCACCATGAGAGCAAGCCAAATGCACTCGGAGGGAGCTTGTCGATCTATGAAGCAACAACATGACTTCGGAAACATGACGCAGAGAGACGAGCAAGCGGTGGTCGTCGGTATGTATCCGCGTGCAACTCCAGGATTTATAGTACTGAATTGTCTGTAGTAGGTACAGAGGCGTGCCACCAAACATTTATACTTCACGGGTTCAGCAACAAGGCGACGCTATTTCTGTTGTTTTTGTGCGAATTGAATACAGCTCTTTCGGAAATGCTTGAGCGACGCGCGTAGAGGTGCCCGGAAAGTCCCGTAAATACAGAGCGCGGCAAAAAGTCACGAAAAGTCATGAAAGTCAGAATACACCTGCAGAGACTGTCCGACACCCCGCATCCTGTCTGATACACACCCCTGAGCATGATCTACCACGATATTGACGATGATATCAAGTGTCAAAGCATCCAGATGCTGCAGGATGGGTGGGAGATGTCCGGCGTGCTGGCAGCCTTCAATGTCTCTCGCAGCAGTATGGAGCAATGGATTGCGCAGCATCTGCCTACACGGTCCGTGGCAGCAGACCGCGTGTTGAGTGGGTGGCCGCGCAGGCTCATTTGTGCTGTGACAGAGGAGCTTCAGTGAGGCGGCTCCGTTACTCTACCTCGACGAGCTCGCTGAGTGGGTTGCAGTCTTGAACGACATCCACATCTCCATCACCTCCATCCACGAGAACCTCCATGCCGCTGGGTTCATGGTCAAAATTCTGCGCGCAAGACCGCACAACGTGACGATGCAGCACGCGTACTGGGCGACTATGTATGGCCCCCTCGATGGCTACTTCAACGCGCTCCAGCGCATTCCGGGCGCCGTCAGTGGGCACGATATCTTTGACTTCATTGTCAACGATATCCGAGTCGTGAGTGTCCCTTCCATCAGGAAAAATGCGCTTGCCTACGTGTCGCTCTACTGCCGAGTCCCAAAAGACAGGGACGTGCGACCTTCGTAAGTTAGCATCCTGTACGTAGCACCGAGTGCATGTCCTGTCAATGTCCGGTAGCATCATACAGCAATTAATATGAGTGCGGTCTACATATGTAGGTGATCTGCATAGGACTTACATGGAGTCCGTCGTAGATATAGACTACATACCGTCTCATCTCCTGGCACTGGGCACCATGCTACTACAGTCGCACATCTCTCAGGAATCTTTCCGACAAAACACAGTCATATACGGGGCCTCATAAATGTACAAGGACATACAGATACACGAGATGCCCTCCAAATATCGCAATTGACGGCCCGTCGTCACCGCAATCTTTGCTGCCATGACCCATTGTCGAATCCGGTGGGCGGTTGAGG
This sequence comes from Auriscalpium microsporum, assembly GCA_019914985.1. Taxonomy (NCBI): domain Eukaryota; kingdom Fungi; phylum Basidiomycota; class Agaricomycetes; order Russulales; family Auriscalpiaceae; genus Auriscalpium; species Auriscalpium microsporum. Next base: position 467,406 of record JAHLMG010000013.1, on the reverse strand, counting down.
ACTCTGAGGAGCGTCATGCGCGGCGCCCGATGAGGGTGAGCGGGGCACTCGAACGACAAGGGCGGCGGGGCGAGCGAGGACGAAGGTGGGCGACAGTTGCGCGACGTCGCGCGACGTTGAGCAGCATTCAGCACGTCGGTGGCGCTTCGAGGGTGCTGGAAGTCGGCAGGCGCCGCTTGAGAGGGAATAGGCGGTGATGGGCGTCGTTGCGCGCCGTTGGTCGTTGGGGGCGGGGCTTGGCGTCGGTCGCGTGTTGGAGGGTGCGGGGTACTCACGAGGTATGTCGACGTCTACTTCTCTGCCATTCCCTTCGTCAACAAAGCTGTCTGCAAGATCGGCGCGATGTGTTGGAGCATCAGGTGCTTCGACATCGGGAGAGGGAGCGTCGTCGTTCTCGGATTAGATGCCGACAACTTGGAGTGTCGTTGCGCGAGCGGACCGTCCGCGTGTTTTCACAGCCATGGTAGGATAGTTCAATGAGTGTGTATAAGTAGTTTTCTGGCCAGGATATGGCTGGAAAGGGCGACAGGGAGGTTGTAGGGTATATTCTGACTTTTCGTGACTTTTCGCCGCGCTCTGTATTTACGGGACTTTCCGGGCACCTCTACGCGCGTCGCTCAAGCATTTCCGAAAGAGCTGTATCGAGCTTCATGCCTTCGGAGTAACCCTGTCAAAAGCGTGTACACCCCCGGGACCATCGTCTCACTGGCAGACGACATGGTTCGGCTGCTGCTTCCTTTCCCAAACATATTTGAAGAACCATTGACAGGCCAGACCAGCATCTCGGCACAGCGTCACCACCCGAGTTGCTGGCGCTCTCGGTCGTCTCAGCCGCATCGCACTCAGGCTACGATCCTCGACAGGCTCTTCGATTACTTACAACACCTTCAATGTCTCCGACGTAAAGACTGAGTACTGAGGACTGCGCTTTAATTCACTCAATACAGTGCGGATACTCCAGCACCAAATCAGAACGTCGTACAGCCGAGTAATAGAACCTGATGAATCCAGGCAGTACCTTTCACGGCGAGCTGTCCACCCTACCAAGACACGAACAGCGGCGCATCTAAACATCTCCTTCATTGTTCCTCGTCATATGATGTACTGACAATCGCATCCCAGATCATCTTTCTGACGAACATGTGATAGATCAAGCCAGAGTGCTAGGTTCATGTGAGCCAGGAACCCGCCTATCGATGTAGCACTTTCGCGTCGTGGCTCACGACCTTCCCTTCAAGCCGCTACTCTCATGTCCCCAGGACTATCGTCTCACCGGCCGTCTCACCGGCTGGCCCAGGACGCACGCTCGTCCATCCACAGCGCTGATCTCCCGGCTCCGCACGTCACCTTACTGGATTCTGAACAAAGCTTCACTTCTCCTGTCCCGCTAGCTCACGCATATGCACCGCTCGATCCGGCACCGGCGCCGCCAGGCTCTTCCTTGCCCACCTATCAGCAAGGCTCGCCGAAACATGACGTATACCGGCAGTTTGCATACCGCTCTGCTAGATCAGCAGCCTCTGGCAACCGAGAGCCTGAGGCGAGCATCCCAGCTGTGAGCAATGGCGTAAAGAAAAGCAAGACTATCAACAAAAAGCAGAGTTTCTTCAAGCTCAGAATGACCGATTGGAGCAACAGGTGCAATGGATGGAGAGCAAATTGAAGAAGGGACTATAGATGGGAAATGCGTACTAGATATATTTGTGTATAAATATTTAGTATCATTCCTGATGACCACCTTGCTGTTGAACAAGCGTCTCATGTTCGCTCAACTGATCCGTGCTTTCGGGGAGCAAATGCAAACGACCTTGATCTTGGGCTGCCCTATTCTCCTGTGCCCTTTCCACGCGTTCGCACATATCCCTGAATCGCTCACAGAGATTCATTGTCTTTGCGATGGTTTCATCTAGCGTTGTAAGGACCTTGGACATGAAAACGGTGGGCGATTGAGCAGATTCCGAGTCGGCGGTCTCATTGTTAAGTGTATCTTCGCTGTCGGACTCGGACTCGTACTCTGTTTCCCCGTCGGACTCGAACTCATGCTCTGTATCTGGATATTGGAGCTCGATGAGCCATGTATAGGAGTGACGTACCTTCGATCGTTGTGTGGCCGCCGATAGTCACATTGACCGTGACCTTGGGGAGAGGAGCCGATGAATTACTCATGGATGGCGTATGACGTGTAGATGCAACGCGGTCTGTTCACAGCTCAGAAAGTGAGCGCGTGGGAGGATGCAGAAGTACAGAGCATACGTTGGTTGACTGTAGCGTCTTCCAAGCAGCGCAAATCAGATCTGCAGTCTGAAGTCCAGTAAGTTACGTACATTTCGCTCTCGATACAAGCCATGCTCACCGATGCAGGGACCTGAGGGCGTGTTGATTAGTAGGCACGTAGTTCTGCGACCTACGTAGTTATATGTCTGCTTTGCATCGCTACAGGCGCTCTGCGAGTATCCAAGCGAACGTTTTATTCTCTCAGAAGACAAGAGGAGAGTCCAAAATGGTTGAGTGACGAGCAACGGGAAAGAAAGCGACCACTTCAAGAGTTGTTAGGCAGTATGCTTTGGCGCTCACCTCAACAAAAGCGTTTTGGTGGCGAGCGCCTTTTGTCATGCTGCGAGTCCGGCTCCTTGGCCAAAGGAATGGATGGCATCATGCACAATAGTAACACCCGAGAGGTACAATAGCGCGGCGAGTTGTGTGGATGGCTGTGCAAGATGCGCTCGCTGGGACCGCGCGCAGCATGCGCGACGGCGTACAGGTACCAGAACCGGCTGTTCTCTCGGAAGACGGGGCTGAAGGAGCGCGATGGGTCTCAATGATATAGTCACGTCAGTGCTGGATAGATGTACTCCCTGTACGGTGATATTGGCTGGTTATACGCACACCCTTACGCCATTGTTGTGTGGCTGAGCCCAAAATGTCGTGACCAAGTGCGTTGTGAGAGCGACGAATTCGCTTGTTCACGGAGATCGAACCTCACAGAAACGTGCTAGCCTTGATCACGTCGGCCGCCTTCTCTGCGACGGCGACGACCACCGCGGCGGGATGGCCGCTCACTTGGGCAGGGAAGACGGATGCGTCAACGACCCGCAGACCCTGCACGCCGTGGACCTTGAGCGAAGGGTCGACCACGCCCGTCTCAGCTGTGGGTCCAATCTTTGCCGTCCCCACCTGAAGGTAAACGTCGCGTTAGTGACACTGCTTGTCAAAGCTACGCATATGTATGGGTCAACTGACCGGATGAAATATCGGCAAGCAGTTGTTGCGAATGTACGCCTTGATCTCCTCGTCCGTGATCTATTTCCAAGTTCGTCAGATTATACTTATACTCGATGGGAGCAGAGCTGCACACCTGATCGGGGTCGGCATCTCCAGGCCAGAAGAAGTCGGTCTGGTCTGTGGAATGCGGCTGCAGATCAACGATGCCTTTGAGGCGTTCGCTGCGCGCGAGCTTCAGAATGAAGCGCATGCCCCGGGCAACGACTTCCCAGTCATTGTCGGAGGCGAAGACACTGATTCACGGCATAAGTGTCTTTCGGTGCAGTGAGTCTAAGGCTATGAGCTCACTTGGGGTCGATCAGAGGATGATCGTATGTGCTGGTTGTGCTTAGGGTCACTTCGCCGGAGCTCTCCGGTCTCAGCGCCATGGCGCCCTTTGGGACAGCGATACTGCGTCAGGACTCCCACCCGCGCACCAAATTGAAGAAAGCCCTACCAGGGTGATGCCATGTATGCCGCTGGGTGCCGGAACGCTCAGATTCCCCGTGAGTAGCGGGAACCACAAGATCTCGAGGTCGGGTGAGCGCGGACCCGAGGTATTGTCTCTGATTTCGACGGGCTTGCCGTGTTTGGTGTCAAAAGGTAACCTGACGACGTTGTGAGAGAGGAAGTATGAATGGAGAAGAGCAGCCGTACGACGGGTCGTCAGTGCGGATGAAGGCTGCGCCGGGCGCGGCGAGCGCTGCCATGGGGCCTGTCCCGAAGAGAAGCCATCGGCCGAGTGCGAGGACTCCGGAGACGGGGTTGTTGAGGTAGTCGAACGACCATCCGGGTTTCACGCGCGCAGCAAGAGGGCCCGCGGCGACGTGCTAGCCAAATCCGCATCGTCATTCACTCCAGTGCCGCATCATGGGTAAGTCCGCACTTACATCGCGGTAGTTCTTCCCGACCTGGGGCAGGTCCTTCACCACCTCTATGCCCAACTTCATCAGCTCTTCTTTCGGCCCGACACCAGATAGCAGGAGGAGCTGCGGCGTTCCGATAGTCCCGCCGCACACTATGACCTCCTTCTTCGCCGTGACGCGGAACTTCGGCGCCGCAGCGGATACGGACACTTCGACGCCAATCGCACGAGGGTCGGCGCCGGGCTGCGATGCGAAGAGGATCTTCTCTGTTGTGGTGCGGATGGCAATCGTGAGGTTGGGTCGGCGGGCAACGGAAGGCGGGAGGTAAGCGACGGCCACGGAGTTTCCTGCCAACCAATTCGATGTCAGTCAAGACAATGATGCAACCAAATGATCAACCGCACTTGATCCTTTGCCGTCTGTAATAGATGTAAAAGTGGAAGCACCAAGTATTCCTTCGGATGTGTTGAGGTCACTTCAAAGTCAGTGAGTACAAGCGCCTGTTATATACAAGTAGAGTCTTACTCGACAGCTTTGACACCAAGCTCCTCGCACGCTTCGATGATAGCTCTGTTGATGGGCTGAGATTGCATTACATTTTAAGCCATTGCGTCTCAGGGTTGGCCAACATACAGGCACTTCTTGCGCGATGCCCACTTTGAGCAGGCCGCTGCTGCCGTAGCTCTCAGCTTTTACACCAGGGAACTTCGCGTTTGGGACGAATTGTTCGAGTTTCTCGAAGTACCTAGAGGAGATTGTGTGAGCTGGACGACCCGAGGAAAATGACAAGTACGAGAGCTGACGGTTTGATGTCTTGGTATCCCCATCCTGATGCACCGAGTCTGACCCACTCCTCGAAGTCTGACGTGGGCGTGAACCGAGAATCCAAAAGACGTCGAATCAGAGCGACGACGTACCTTCCGGAGAACAACGCTGGTAGATGAGCGCGTTGAGTGCACTATGAATATTTCATCAAGGCGAGTTCGCGCGAAGCGTCATAGTACACACCTCGAGCCGCCCAACACTTTCCCCCGAGGAATGACGAGATTCCTCTCGGCCCCCCGCACCTGCGGTCTAAACATACCTCCGTCAACCACCATAACGCATGCGCGGGCAGTGACACGCACGTCGATTCGTACGCCCAGTCTAAATGCGTTTTGATCGCTCGTGGCCATGCGAGCGGGATCCTCGTGTATATCTCGTGCTCGTGGCTCGTCCCAGCTTCAATCAACAGCACCATGGCGTTGAGATCCTCCGAGAGGCGTGACGCGAGCACGCAGCCCGCCGTCCCTGAGCAAATCACGGGCAGAGTTAGCGCAAAAGGTTATCGCGCAGCTACATACTTAGCAAGCGCGCACCTCCGCCGACGACAACGTAGTCGTATTTCCTCCAGTCCTCTTCGGGCGCATTGGCAGGCGTGGCGAATGTGGCAGGGTCGGAGACATACAAGCCGGAGGAGTGCGACAAGCCCATCCTTTCGTTATTGAGTCAGAGGGGGATTTCTGATGTCGTATTCGCCCGAGCAGGCATTGATATACAGTTGTTCAGCGTTCTGACGTGTCGGGCGGAGGCATGCAGAGGGGGCTCGAGGCTCTCAGGCTTGGCTGGCCGCTGGCACGGGGCGAGACTCAAACGTTGATGGCATTGCGCGGGTCTAATTGCCGGCGCTGGATAAAAGCTCAGCGCCGATCAGTTTGGGATATTGCCCGGTGCAGTCAACGCTCTGCGTGACTGCAAAAAGCGAAATAGTGGGGAATATGAGAGAACGCGGTTGATAGCAAGGTCGAGAAAGCTAGCGCAAGGAGATGCCGGAGGGCGGCAGCCTCGTGAAGCCTTCAAGTTCAAGACTTCAGTGAAGGCCGACTCCGAGTCGGACTCCGAGGTTCGAGGCAAGTTGCGCGGGGCGGCTGTTCTGATCACGGCGTTCAAAGTCAACATCTCGTACATAGGCGCCCTACTATCCTTGAGTCCAGGTCCAAGCCCTTTCCATTACGCAGAAGATAGCAAAGTAATGAGCGTGAGATACGGCGACGCTTCCAGTGCGGGCGGGATGACGATTCGAATTCGAGCATGGGGAGAGAGCGAACATATTCGGTTGCGTTGGGTGGGCAGGGCATGGGACGTCGTCGTGCGGCCGTGAGTCGGGTGTAAGCAGCGGAACTGGTCTGGGGTATACCGAAGGCGAAAAAGTAAAAAAGACAAAACAGCGAAAACGAGACGCACAGGATAGAAGTACGGGGCATGAAGGCGAATCAAGACGGGCATGTATGTATGTACGGTATACGAAGAAAGAGAGGGTGCCGGGTGGCTCATTGCTGCCGCTTCTTGACGTTCTGCGAGAGCCACTGCAGGCCCTCGAAGAGGCCCTCCCCTGTGGTGGCGCAGCTGCGCGACCGGGCGTCAGTGCTGCCGGAGCGCACCGGAGGCGAGCGGCACGTACCTTGGGTGCACATACCACGAGCGGTCGCGCATGCGGTGCAGGCCCAGCTTCTCCGTCACCTCCGCAGGCGACATCGCTGCCCGGCCACGCGCGTCAGCACACCGGGAACGCGACTGGAACGCAGACGATACGCACCTCCCGGCAGATCCTGCTTGTTCGCGAACACCAGCAGCAGGCACTCCTTCATCTCGCGGTCGCTCAGGATGCGGTGGAGCTCCTGTTTTGCCTCGTCTATCCGCTCGCGGTCCTGGCTGTCGACGACAAACACGAGGCCCTGCGTGCCCGTGTAGTAGTGCCGCCAGAGGGGCCGGATCTTGTCCTGCCCGCCGACGTCCCAGACGTTGAACTTGACGTTCTTGTATGTCACAGTCTCGACGTTGAAGCCGACTGCGTGAGGGGGCATGCACATGGATTCAGACAGTGTAGAAGGCAAGGAGGAGACGGCGCACCTGTTGGAATAGTTGTGACGGACTGGTTGAGCTTGAGCTTGTATAAGATAGCTGGTTGCAACATATGAGCAGAGGGCGGGTAGTACATATCGACGACCTGCTCACTCGTCTTTCCCGCAGCGTCGAGGCCCAGCATCAACAAACGCATCTCCTTGTTGCCAAACAGGCGGCCTGCGCATGCCAGGTTGTCAGCACCAGCATACACGCAGAGTACAAAGGCATCGACGCGTGGTACGACGTCTGTTCGAGAACGCACCGAGGGCCTTGGAAAGATTTGCGCCCATGGATAGTGTCGGAGAGGAATAGGTAGGGTAAAGAACGACGAGAAAAGGGCTGGGAGGAGGAGGGAAGAGTCGCGAGAATGTGTGCGCACGCAGGCAGCGGGAAAAGAGCAGCGCCGGTTGAGCGCCGGATTCAAACTACACTGGGAAAGGACCCCGGGACACCGCCTCCCGCACTTTAGTCTTTTGCCATATCTCGTTGCCGACTTCACGAAGTTCTCTAGATCTCCGGTAGCCAAAAATGAACACTACACATTGCTTTTACTATGGTAACATCGCGGAGGAAGACACATATACAACTCCATTGACGAAAACAGACATCCTTCATGAGTCGTCAAACCCGCCCTCAAACAGATAGTTCGCAGCCAGCTCCTCATTCTTATCGCACGCAAAGTACGCCTCGATCACCGCCTGCCGTGGGAAGCCCAGAGCCTGCAGCTGTGCGGATGTCAGGGGAAATGTTATTTAGACAAGCTTGCTTCACGTACCCGTTCGATAGCCGCGTGTTCCTCCTGCGTAATGCTGACCACCTGCGCACCCGGGGGGATATCACCTTCCTCACCAAAGTCACCGTCTCCACCGCCGAGCAGCTGAAACAGAGCCTCCGGATTCTGCGCAATCACCTGTGCGAGCTGCGGGTTCGACGCAGCCAGCTGCTGGATCAGTGGCTGGATCAAAGTCGGGTTCTGCGCGACAATTTCCCGCAATTGGGACACTTGCGGGTTGTCGCGCAGGGCCGACAAGTCGAGGGCGGGTCCGCCGCCAAGCGGAGCACCAGCACCGGCCGTTGGGGCGTGTTGTTGCTGCTGCTGTTGCTGAGCGAGCTGCGGAGTATGTGAGGCAGAATTTAGGGAATGGGACGCGCAACACGCACCTGGAACAGATTCTGAGGACCACCGACGGGTGCTGCCTGGGGAGTAGGTGTGCTGGCTGCAGCAGGGGCCTGGGCAGCCGGAGGCAATGCGGGAGTGGCGGGGGCTGCAGCAGGGGCTGCTGCGGACGGTGCCGCATGACTCAACTCAGCCTCAAGATGGGCGGGGATACCCTTGTAGACACAAGAGTGAGCATATGCTTGCATATATAGCCTGGACTGCTCACCGTCATCAAATACTCCACAGCGCGGTCGGGGTTGTTGTAGCTCGCCCTGAGCGCGCGCAACACCTGCTCTCTCGGGAAACCCATCTCAATCATGTTCTGGATAGTCGACTGCAGCACCTCTCCGGTCACGAACGAGCTCATGTCCCCAAAAGGAGCCGGTGTGGCGGCGGGGGCATCGGGGGTCGGTTCGGCGGGGGTAGTTTCAGAGGCAGCCGGGGTAGGGGCGGGCTCCGAAGCAGGTGCCGGCGTCGGCTCAGCGACAGGAGCGGGGGTAGCGGCCGGGGCCGCTGGAGCGGGTGCAGGCGTCGCAGCACTGGAGGATGAGGCTGCAGGAGCTGCTTTGGGCTGTCGGGACGATCGATGAGCATCAGTGCTGAAGACGAGTAGAAGCAACGCACCTTGGACACCATGAGCACCAAGAAGTCTTTCTCCTTGATATTACACGACTCTATAGTCTTGTCATCGGGGAGTACCTTGCCTGTACGATCACGTCAGCTGCGCGGCCACATTGAACGCGTCGCAGAACAAGAACGCACCTGAGTAGATGATCTTCTGAAATTCTACGGGGTGACTCTGAGTTTCGCTGATCTTCTTCTTCAAATCACCGACAGTCTCTGATCCTTCGGCGTCGATCTATTGGTGTGTAAGGGCTGCACAAAAGGGTTGACGGCGCGAGGAAGACTTACGTTGAACACCTTCTGCTGAAGTGTCTTTATTGTCAACTTCATGATGAAAATGCCTGGGTGACGACAAGCAACTCGAGTACGAGAGCGTGAGCAGCGAGTTGTGAGGCTCACGCAAAGCGATGGAGGTGGTCAAGACAAGAGAGAGCTCAAGGAGTGCCGCGTAACTGCATCCACATTCGGACGCGCATTACGCAAGCATCCACTGTGGCCTCTTCGAATCGTCATGGACTCTCTGGCCAATTTGCTTGCCTTTCATCGCGACATTGACATATGCCCGGCGTTTTGAAAATTTGTTTGCCCCTCGGTATGCCTGCATCAGAGATCACAATATCTGCTCAGCAACTTGAACTCTCCATCTCAACTCCATCTTGAGTTGATCTTCAGTGCGAGATCTCGGCGGCACTAGACAACAATTATGAAGCGAGGGTAGATGGTATGAGAGAGGCGTCTATGAGAGTGTGTCTGGTGTCATCCCCAGATCGTGGCAACATTATCGAGCTACGCCCGCAGCGGTAGAGGCGGATAAGTCGGCCCTGGGCCTACATTGAATTGATTAAGCTGCTACTGCCGTGCGGAATCATGATATACGGGCATTTTACAACGCCCCGCAGCACAAGCAGCGCATGCACTGATGCCGTGCGGGTCCGTCGTCCGATGCCCTCAGGATCCTTGCCAGACGAGGCCGCGCAGCGCCCAGAACAACAGCGACGGTGCACGCGCACGGTCACCAGCCCATGAGTAACGTACGCGAGGAGTGCAAGTGGCAAAGAGCTGTGGAAGAGCCATACGACGCGGGCTAGTCCTGGAAGAGTTTGGCCGCCAAAATCGTATCCTCCTACCCGCACGACAAAAGCCATACTTGCCGATGCACACCCATCAGGAACAGAAACACTCACATTCGCCAAGCTGAAATTTATGCAGATGCTCGTCGCCGGCGTCCTCGCCCTCGTCCACAGGCGCGTACACGCTCTGGTCCGCGGCAAAGACCCACCCGGGTTCGGTAGCACGCCGCCTCGCGGGGAGTTTTCAGAAGCGCTGCTCGAGCGACTCCGCCGCCGTTCTGCAGCGCTGCGAAGTGTCCGGCAGGGTGCAGGCGTACCCACACAAACATGCCCGACGGCGGGACGAAGCTCAGCAGCGGCTTGCGCTTGTCGACGGAATTCTCCGAGAGACGTAGGGGGGCGGAGGCGGTGTGGACGGGGAACCTGCCCAGGTGCCGCGCGTGCGCGTCGACGTGCGCAGCTCGAACGCGTCGCCACAGAAGAAGCCCCGGCGCAGTCTGTACTGCGTCGCGAGCCCGCGCAGCCAGCGGACGTACCCGTCGAAGGACCAGGGTCGAGGAGCTTAATGACAAGCGTCTGCAGTCAAGCGCGTCTGAGTATAAGACAAGTAATAAGATATATAATTCGAGTAGAGATACCGGGGGACTGTGTGGACCTCTCGCCGAACCGCTCGAGACGCTCTACAAAGCGCGGGTTGCAGGTGAACCAACCGAGACGAGCGTCTGGTGCGAGTGTCTACGTATGAAGCTCAGCTCGATTTCAAAAGCAGTACATGCTGGATTCACGTACCTTGGAGAACGTGTCCAAGCGGATGACATGACTCGGCCCTGACGGTTAACTCTGTCAATGAGGTCAGTCACGGTTGAAACACATTGAGGCCGTGTCTCACTTCAGATATCTAGGTACCAGATTGTAATTCCAGTCCGCGCTGTCTTCCCTGGAGGACGCGCCACGCGAAGTTTTGGGAAGGTATATGCGCTGCCTGGAGCAAGAAATACGGGTCGTTCCCAGCGACAGCGATAACCGCGTTTGTCGCGGTATCAGCAATACCGTCAATATGTGGCTCAACGCATTTGCTCACCGAACTCGACACAGATGTCGTAGGCAGCCCGACAAGACCAGTGACTGTACCGCCTGGGTTCGCCAACTGGGACGGTGAAGGCTGAAAATTCTCGCTCAGAGTGTGCGACTTGACAGAATCGAGCATCTACGCACCGTTTGCCCGAGTCAAATCTCGCTCGGGCAGCAATTTGCGCAGGCTATCCGCACGCATGCCTTCTGCATCCGTAGCTACAGACAACGAATTCACGCCGACTTGGGCCGCCGCAGCTACAGCTGACTGGTAAGTCCACCTCTACGTGAGAATCACCACGTATGGCCGGGGTTGCAGAACATCTTCGCGAGACGGCTCCATCTGCGCAACGCCGGACTTGATATCAGTCCCAGCCACTCTGCCAGGATAGACAACGCACCGTCCGTGTTCCCCGAGCATCCTCCAGTCGCTGTACACCGGCTCGTACACCCGCTCGGTGAACATGCGGATGAACTTCTATACCTTCACGATGGCGGTTGCGGGTGAGACTGCATCGCTGCGATGAGATTCATGCTGTTGTCTCCGGGGAAGGGATGTTGGGCACGGCCACTGGCGTCGAGTACTTGTGCTGTGTCCAAGCCGAAGACTCAATGCAAGCCTTCGCATTGCTGAGCACAGGCCCCGCGATCGCTTGGCTAGGATTGTGCGACCAGTTCGCAAGTGGGGCGCTCCTCCCAGCCGCTGTCCGTCTACCCCGCGACCCGGGTACTTTCGCTTCGCGGCACCGCGGCGAGCCTGCTCCCCGCAGGCCCATCATTACCGGCGTCGCCGCCGCCGCACCTCAGCCGCTGGCGCTGCGGCAAGCTCCAGTTCAACAGGCGGCCATCCGCTGACGTTCTCGAGAAGATCGCAAGGACGCGACGCGGACAGGTCGATGTGCGCTGTGATCGAGTTTGTCCGCGCGCCGCGCGCCGCCGTCACTTTGACGAGATGGTCACCATTCTTTCTATACTAGGGGCGCTTACGTCACTGTAGGGCACAGGTGGTTAGTCCTGCGCGACTGCAAACGGCAGCAACTCCCTTCCGACCTACGCATCCTTCAAATCCCGCGTCATTCGACTCGAGGCTTGCGGTGTCATCTCGGTTTACCAAAGACCTTCAGTGTGCACACCACATCACAGCGTGGCCGCTGCCAGTGTCGGCCTGCTTGCTCCCACCCTGCGTGCATCCCGTCGCCAGGCCATACAAGGTCCGCCACCTTCCCCACTGTTCCCTCTCGACTGACTGACCCGCACCTCCAAGCATATGGAGCACGAATCCGGCGACGCCTACCTCCGCCGCATTGCGACCTTCATCAGGACCAACGAGCCACGTCTCGCCGAGGCAGGATTCCAACGCCGGCGCCGCCCCAGGAAACCCACCCCCGAGGCATCCACTGCGTCCGCCTTCAACCCACTGACATGGTTTGGCGGGGAGCCGACGACCGCCTCGGCACCAGCGAGCCGCCCGAAGCCACTTGTCTTCACCACTGACACGCACCGCCTGTTCTACATCCTGATGCGCCTGGAGGCACTGGGCTGCGACGTGGGCTCTCTCGACGTCAAGGTTGACCGCCCTTCACGCCCCATGAACTACGTCGAGCTCTTCCCCGCACCCGACACGTCCGAGACGCTCTCCCTCACCTCCATCCGCACGTCCTTCTCCGCCGTCTCCCGCCTGTCGCTCGGCGTCGGCTTGTGGGGCCGCCCGGAGCCGCTGAGCGTCGACCAGGAGCTCAAGTACATCTTCAGCAGCTTTACGAAGATCCCCGCGCTCGCGTTGCACGCCCCTGGCCCGAAGAAGATTGCAGAGCTCGCAAACGAGCCTCCGAACGAGAACGCCCTCCCGCTCGATGCCTTCCGTAATCTGCAGTCGCTCGAGTGCGTGGACATCGACCCACGCACGCTGCTAGGGTGGGACAGACTTGCGGAGGTGCTCTGTAGCCTCACGATCAGGCGTAGCGGGCTCGACGATGTCACCGATGTGTTTGTCGACGCGGTGCTGGAGGACCAGAAGCGGCGGGAGGGAGGCATTGCAGCCTCGAGGCGGAGGAGCATCCACGGCATGTCGCGACAGTCATCCTTCTACGGATCCCGACTCCCAGAATCTATATCGGAAGACTCGGAGGAGTCGACGCCGATCAGCGAAGATGCGCCGCGGTCTGCCCTCCCAGAGACGACTCCGCCACTACTGCCTTCATCGAAATGGGCCTTCCTCCGACATCTCTCGCTCGCGGACAACGCGCTCACTTTCCTCCCGTCGACACCACTGCCGTACCTCACATCTATCACACACCTCGACCTTTCCTCCAACCTCCTCGTGTCCGTGCCGCCCGGGCTCTCCTCACTTTACAACCTCGTCTCCCTCAATCTCTCCGACAACATGATCGACTCCGTCCTCGGGATATACAAGCACATGGGATCCGTGCTCACGCTCAACCTCGCGCGCAACCGGCTCGACTCGCTCTGCGGGCTGGAGCGCCTCATGGCACTGGAGCGCGTCGACGTGCGGCACAACCTCCTCGAGGAGTCCGGCGAGGTCGGCCGCCTCGCGCCGCTGCCCAATGTCACAGAAGTGTGGGTCGACGGCAACCCGTTCACGGAGCTCGAGGACGGCTTTCGCGTGAAATGCTTCGACCACTTCTGGCGCGAGGGCAAGGCGATCCTGCTCGACGGCACGCCGGCAGGCTACTACGAGAAGATGAACCTCACCACGGCGCCACCCGAGCAGATGAGCTCCTCCCGCCCACTGTCCTCCGCGTCCTCACCACCCATCGTGCCGGTCGGCCTCGCCGCGGTGTCCTCGCCGAGCGCTGGCAGCGCGTCGAGCAGCCCCGCGTTCGCGCCATCATCGTCCTCGCACAACGCATCGCCGTACCTCGCGCCCGCTGCAAACGCGGGCCGGCCGCGCAAGCGCAAGCCGAAGCGTATCGTCGACCTCGACGGCGACTCGCCCTCCCCGTCATTCTCGCCGCCGCCACCCGCGCCGCTCACGCGCTCGCCCGTCGCGGTGCAATCCGCACTGCCTGCGCCCGCGCCCGAGGACGAAGACGCGGACATGACGCCGCGCCCCTCTGCGCTGCGCCCGCCCGCGCCTGCGCCGCCCAAAGCGCGCCCGCACACGAAGCACCGTCGCTCGCAGACCGAGGCCGTCTTCTCCTCGTCGCCGGAGCCGGAGCCGGAGCCCGCGCCCCTCCCACTGCCACTGCGCCCCGCACAGGACCGCCAGCGCTCGGCGTCGCTCAGGTGGAAGTCCGCCGCACGGCGCGCACGCGCATCGGCGTCCGTGTTCGAGGCGGGTGCGGGGAGCGGCGCGGACGACCTGAAGGAGGCGGATGCGTTCCGCGCGCGCATCGAGGCGCTGCGGTCGGACATGGGCGAGGGCTGGCTGAAGGTGCTGAGCCAGAGCCAACTAGGGCAGGCAGGCGTGCAGTCGGGGTGACAGGGTGTCGTGGCTGGGTTATATATGCTCTGTTTAGTGGCTGCTTTATTGGTGTTACTGTTTCATACTGCATACCATACCCTACGTGTTCTTTTTCGTGTACTAGTACTTACTGACACATGTGGCATCTGTTACCCTCACTCATGCATTGAAGTAACTAATTGACTGCGAATCTGAGATAGGATTGGACGGGGCGTCTACTACGGGCTACAGCGGGGACATGTCCGGTGAAATTAGGTACAGTAAAAGCGACCCTGAAGGATAGAAAATAGATAACGGGACAACGGCGCCGGCTGCAGGATAACGGGGACTGCTGGATAGCAGAAAGCAAGGTATCAAACCGCACCGAGCTCGGCTAGTGAGACCGGAGCCCGGGCACAGACGTCTGCTCCTCCGGGACATACGGAGGCTCGGGCTGCGTCGAGTACACCTCACGCGCGTTCTCCATCTCATACGCAGAAGAGCGCGTAGAGATTTTGGACATGCGCTGGTCGCCGAGCGTGAAAGAAGAGCTCGTCGAGACTTTGGACATGCGATTGTCGCCGAGCGTGATGCCATGCTGCATGAACGGCGCCTCTTCCTCCTCTTCGTGCAGCCCGACGACCTTCTGGTACGCCGCAGAGCGCTGCTGGCGGCGCTTGCGCCAAATCCTGCACCAAGTCGTCAGATCGGCAACATAAACACATGCAAGGGAGCAGACACACAGGATCCCAATGATGCTAGCAATGATCAGCGCCGCGACGATAAACCCGCCGATGATGGGCAGCTTGCTGCGGGCCAGGAAGCCCTCGACCTTCGCGGCGCCCTGCGGGTCGGGGTCCTTGAACGTGAGCTTGCGCCCGACGAGCGCGCTCACACTTGGCAAGTTGGTCGGGTCGAAGCAGTACTGTGTGAAGCACTGCGTGCACACGTCCGAACGGTTGAGCGGTGGCGAGAGGCGCAGGCGCGCGCGGTCGAGCGCGGCGCACTGCAGACACTTGCCGAAGTTCGGGTCGGGCGTGTTCGCGCCGGGCATGAAGCCGCCGATCGTGTTCGCGTGAACCTGGTCGAGGAAGATCTGTGTGAACTTCAGCGAGTAGTCGAGCTTGAAGGTGCCCGTGCTGAGAAGAGGTCGGCGTTAGATGTGCGCGCTTAAGCAGAGGGAAGGGAAATGCACTTGGAGACGGGATCATCGCCGGTGAGCGGAGGTGAGTTCGGAAAGTATAGCACCATGGGGTACTCGGGCGGGTTCTTCGTGGGGAAACACCCGAAGAATGTTGGGCGCTGATTCACGCCCGTCGCGAGGAAATCAGCGGTGTTGCCGGGGAGTGGAGGGAATGGCTGATGCGACGAAGTCAGCAGGTTCGAGATACGGGCGGCGCTGTTCAGTGGGGACGTGCCGCTACAATATGCAGATGGTCAGCTATGGAATGCAGCGGGCGAGGAAGGGAAGCGCACTTCGGCCAAAGGAACGTGGGGTCGTCGGCGCTCCCATCGACGGCAACGATCACGTCGAGATTGCGTGCCTTGACGAACAGCTGCCCGACGGGCACGTTCTCGAGATTCGACGAGCCGTCGATGAGCTCGAGCCAGCGTGATGACGAGTCCTCGAAGTCGTTTGGCTTAATTCCCTGGAAGGGCTACATCGTGGGTTAGAACGAGATCGAGGGTGTGGGAGGGCTCGAGACGTACGCTAGGCCAGTTCGCCACATCGTCGGCGCGCGTACGAACAGAGCGCAGTTGGCGGTCGACAATCTGAAGTATGCCCTGCGCTGCGCTGCCATCAAATCCCTCGATCTTGTTGTTTGCGAAGTCCAGGATTTGCTACCCAGGTCGATGTCAACTCTTCGCTAATAGTAGGAAGGCGCAGTATGCTCACGTTGAACAAGCTGGCACTGGTTCCCATCACAAAGCTCGTCTGGTCGAAGCCGGTCACACAGGCCGTGGTGTTATCTGGGACGCCGTTGTTGAGGTGTGTACCGACGTAGGAGACGTTCATCATGGAGGACAAGTTAGGATCCCACGAGCCAAACTCCATCGGCGTGATCTCGAGGAACGATGAGTCGCCAAGGAGGTAGGAGAAGAAGGCCCGCATACCTCGTATACGACAGGTTCCGGCGCGAGCGCGGTCGTCAAGTTCGAGCCGGCAGGCCTCGAGTCTGCCTGGATGATGGGGAACGGCTCCTGAAGCGCGAGCCAGGTCGATGTCTCGGGGACCTGCGACCACAACTGACCCGCGCCATGCGCAGAGTCGTTAGTGAAGAAGTTGTCACGCGTTGTCTGGTTTAGGAAGTGGTACGCTATCATACGTCCCCACGGGTCTGTGAGGCTCGTGTCGCTATGAGACGGGTGAGAGCATGAGTGGCGGCAGGCGTGAAAGCTGCAAGCTGACGCACATGCTCATATTCGCCTTTGCGATGACGCTCAAAAGGATACTCCCGTACCATGCCTGATTATTGGCGTTGAATATGTTGTTCCCGTCGGGCGTCGCCAGTGCGAGGTCCAGCTTCCAGCCAGACAGATTTCCCCCATTCCCGTAGACCATGTCCTTTACCGTTGGAAAATCGTTCATGAAAAGCGAGCCTGTGAGCCAAGATCCTCCTACAAAGCAGAGAGGCGGCATTTAGTGATCTAATCCGCTGCGCACACAATCAAGACGACGCACCGGAGAGCCCTGCGAAATACGAGGACACCTGCAGCAGACCACCCGTCCCCGCAGCCTTCGCGGACTCGTTGCGCGCATCGAACCCCGACACCACCCCCGCGCCATACTGCGCCGCGCGGTACCCGCCCCCGCTCACGGCAATCCCGATCCTCGTGAAGTTGTTCCCGAACACAGACAAATTATACCCAATCCCGGAGCCATCGCCTGCCCAGTTGCTCCACTCTACAGGGACGACCTTCGAGAGGCGTGAGTTCACGTAGTCGGCCTCGCGTGGGTGGAGGGATTGATTCTGGGGTGTGAAGACGCGCACGAGCGGGCTTGTGGCAATGTCGGGGCACGGCTGGTTCGTCTGCGGCGCGTAGTCTGCGATGCTGTTGGAGTCTGCGTACACGCCTACCACGAGGGCGAGGAGGGAGACGGGGAGGAGATGCATTGAGGTGTGGGCGAGGCGCGCGGGCGCATCTTATGTTTGTGATCACCTCCGAGTCGCACTGTCGCAGAGTAATACTAATAATGATCGGCCAAGCTTTCCCACACACCCATGGCTGGCCTATTCCCATATCCGGCTCCGTGTGCGGCGAGCCGGTCCTCGGCGGCAGTCAGGGCAACGGGGGCAATGAGATGAGCATAGCACTAGTGCATGCAGGGGACGAGTCCTCGCATGGCAGCAGTGCAACCAGAAACTCAAGCAAAGACCGCGGCCTCGGAGTTCGAGGAGCCAGGCGCGCGATTTATCTTCCAGCGCGATTTATCTCTGTTTAATTTAATCAGGGGGACTGGAGAAACAAATCGCCAGACACTGTGGCGTCCGGTACTCGTCGACGGCTATACCTTTGGCTACTCACCGCGTCGAGGAGATAAGTATGTGAGGAGCGCGTGCAAACAAAAACAAAAATTCCCTGTAGTGTGCAGGAATGCAGCGGCGACGGTGGTGGTGGTGGTGGTAGTGGTGGTGGCGGTGGTGGTGGAGAGAGACGTCGACAAGCCTTACTTAGCCGAGGCCTTACTCCGACTCCAGCTGACACCTCACTATAGCACGCACCTTTAGGTTCGTCACGTGCTCGTATTCCCATTAAGTATTCCACACTGAACAAACATGTACTGTACGTACTGTACAAATTGTCATTTCCGTGCTTTATGCCGCAGCTACCAACGATCAAGTAACATGAGAATGATGCAGAAGACGAGCCAGCGCCTATTGACCGTCGATTACGCGATCGCGTCTTTCTATTGTGGCCCACGAGGTTCACGAAATGTCGCTGCGCTTCCGAGTCATCCAATACTCAACGCCTACCTTCACCATCTCAACGGCACCATCATATGGCCTTCCGAGCGGCCATCAGGAAGTCTACGCTCTCGCGGGGGTTCACATCTCGAGCTGTGGACGGTTTCCCTGGCGCCGTCGGAAACACTCCTCTCGTACGCTCTCGCGCATCTATATCACAACCTGTTCTCCAACTCCGTGTCAGATCCTACTCAAGGGCCTTTCAGAAAAGACTGGCTCCAACATCTACGGAAAGGCGGAGTTTCAGAACCCAGGAGGTAGCGTGAAGGACCGAGCTGCGCTGGGCGTCATCGAGGATGCAGAAGCGAGCGGCCGGTGCGTCTCGATCCACTTGTTCGGCTGCGCTATGCGGGACCTGTCTTTCCACGGATTTGCAGGCTAAAGCCTGGCGGCACCGTCGTCGAGGGCACCGCGGGCAACACGGGCATCGGGCTCGCCCACGTCTGCCGCGCGAAGGGCTACCGCTGCGTCATCTACATGCCCAACACGCAGTCGCAGGAGAAGATCGACCTCCTGCGCATGCTCGGCGCGGACGTGCGCCCCGTTCCCGCTGTCGCGTACGAGCACCCCGCGAACTACAACCACCAGGCGCGCGACTACGCCGCGACGCTCGCGAACGCGGTCTGGACGGACCAGTTCGACAACACCGCGAACGCGCGCGCGCACTACGCGTCGACGGGCCCGGAGATATGGGCGCAGCGCGAGGGGGCAGTGGATGGCTTCGTGTGCGCGACGGGGACGGGCGGCACGCTAGCGGGCGTGGGCCGGTACTTGAAGGAGGCGAGCGACGGGCGCGCGCAGGTGTGGCTCGCGGATCCGCCGGGGAGTGTGCTGTACAGCTACATCGAGAGCGGGGGGAAGCTGAAAGAGCGCAGCGGGGGGTCGATCACCGAGGGTGCGTCGCACGCTTAATTCGCGCTCGGTACACGCTGACGCCGCGCCGGCAGGCATTGGCCAGGGCCGTATCACGGACAACCTCGGCACGTTTGTGGATGCGGTGGACGGTGCGCTGCACATTGCAGACGCGAAGAGCGTCGCGATGGTGTACGACCTGCTCGACACGGAGGGGCTGTACCTCGGTGCAAGCTCCGCGCTCAACGTTGTGGCCGCATACGAGCTTGCGCTTAAACTCGGGCCCGGTGCGTCCTCATCCATGCGCTTACTCGCTTCTGTGTTCCTTATTTTTGCATGTGTATAGGCAAGTCGATCGTGACGATCCTGTGCGACGGCGCATATCGTTATCAAAGCCGGCTGTTCTCCAAGACGTGGTTACGGGAGAAGGGCCTCGAGGACGCAATACCGGAACATTTGAAGAAGTACGCAGTGCTGGAATGAGCATTGCGCTTTCGGGAAGCAACTGGCGATGCCTTGTCTCACCATTTACACACGCATCCGTGTCAGTGACTGTAATAGACGTCGCTCATTCTCAGTCATGATCCCCCAGGTCAAGTGCGCTGCAAGCTGTCATGTTCTTGTCGCTGCGAAAGTTGTTGACCACGACCAGCAATCAATTTTATCACACTTACCGCGATCAATAGATATCCGAGGTCATGCATCCGGAGCCAATATGCGGTACGGCCTCGCCCATGCTCAGACCACGAAGTACGTGTCGCTGTACTTCACTGAAGGAATACTCCACTTACTGCTTGCTTACTGCTCACACTCGCATCCTCCTGTCATAATGGATATGCTCATTGTTTTTGGCTCCGTTGCGCAGGTTACAGACAGTGCAAGTGACTGCGCCTTGTCGCACATCAATATTGTGCCTTCTTGACATGCAATCTCGGGACAGTGCTGTAGTGCCAGCGAGCGCGTCTTGCACAGCCATCCGCAGTACTCGCCGCGCTGTCGGCGTGCCTCTCGGTCTGTTATTGTGATACCATTCATTCCGCTGGCCAAGGAGCCGGACTCGCAGTATGACAAAACGCACTCGCCACAAAAAGGCTATTGTTTAGGTGAGCGCCAAACATACTACCTAACAACTGCTGAAGGGCTCGTTTTCTTGCCCGTTGCTCGTTAGCCAACCATCTTGTACTCTCCTTTTGTTTCTGAGAAAATAAGACGAGTTCGCTTGGATACTGCCCGAGCGCCTGTAGCGATGCAAAGCACACAAAACTACGTAGGTCGCAGAACTACATCCCTACTCATCAACACGCCCTCAGGTCACTGCATCGGTGAGCATATCTTGTCTCGAGCGCGAAATGTATGTAACTCACTGAGCTTCAGACTGCATATCCGATTGCGCTGCTCGAAGATACTACAGTCAACCAACGTATGCTCTGTACTTCTGCATCCTCCCACGCGCTCACTTTCTGAGCTGTGAACAGACCGCGTTGCATCTACACGTCATACGCCATCCATGAGTGATTCATCGGCTCCTCTCTCCAAGGTCACGGTCAATGTGACTATCGGCGACCGAACAACGATCGAAGGTACGCGATCATACGCGCCATACATAGAGCTTCATGTCCATCCGGAAACAGAGCATGAGTTCGAGTCCGACAGGGAAACAGAGTATGAGTTCGATTCCGAGAGCGAAGACACACTCGACAATGCGACCGCCGGCTCAGCCCGCAACGAAACTGATGATTCGCGCACCGTGGACATGTCCAAGGTATTCAACACGCTAGATGAAACTACCGCAACAATGAGGGGTCTCTCTGAGCGACTCAGAGTTTATTGCGAACGCCGACGCGAGCAAATGTTGGCAGAGCAGAATAGGGTAGCGTCGGACGCTCAAGCTTTGCATTCGCTCTCCAAGTGCACCGATCAATTGAGCGAAGTCGAGAAACTTGCTCAGCAGCAAGGTGGCCATCAGGAGTGACCTGCATATTTGTATACCGCCCACACAAAGATATTTACTCTACATTTTTCCAATCTGCCTTGTTGTTATAGTACTGGTGGGCGTTCTTCAATACGATCTGGATCCATCTTGCCGCTCTCCATCCATTGCACATATTCTTCCAAGCGGCTCGCCTCAGCTCGAAGACTGGCTTCCTTTTGTTGAAAGTCCAGCCTTTCTTTACGCCATACTCCGACGACGTCTGCAACTGAAGCTCATCGGTCAATACACATACCGCGAATGAGCAGAGCTTCTTACTTTCGTCAAGCTGAGCAAGTTTACTGGACTTGTTCTTGGCTCCCAAGATGTCCGCAATCTCATTGATCAAGGCTGTTTCGGCGTCGCGACGCCACTTTGCATCCTTGTTGTTTTCTGCCCTCTTCTCCTCCAGGCTTTTGGGCACATTGGATCGTTTGGTCAACGGTCGTCCGCGCGGTACAGACTTTCTGCTTTTCACTTGTTCGGAGTGCTGGGTGGGCTGATTGTGTACCGTGAGGTCGTTCGCGGCAGGCATTTGCTTTCCCTTCGGTCCTCCATTCCGCTGCTTCTTGAGTGCCGGCTGTGCATCAATCTCCTCATCGTCAGGAGAACGACTCCGCTTTCTTGATATCACCTGTGACGTAGCCTCCGAGTCGAGCTGATGTACAGCACTGCCCTCAGCCCGTGGGTT
Source organism: Auriscalpium microsporum (assembly GCA_019914985.1). NCBI lineage: Eukaryota > Fungi > Basidiomycota > Agaricomycetes > Russulales > Auriscalpiaceae > Auriscalpium > Auriscalpium microsporum. Next base: position 445,589 of record JAHLMG010000013.1, on the reverse strand, counting down.
GCTCACAGATGGGATGCTCAGCGCAGGCTTTCGGCTGCCAGAGGCTGCTGGTCTAGCAGAGCGGTATGCAAACTGCCAGTATATGTCCTCTTCCGGCTGATAGGTGGGCAGGGAGGTGCCTGGCGGTGCCGGTGCCGGATCGAGCGGTGTATTTGCGTAGGATAGTGGGGCAGGAGCGAAGCTTTGTTGATGATCCATTAAGCTGACGCGCGGAGCCGGCAGATCAGCAGTGTGGATGGACGAGCGTGTGTCCTGCCGGCGATACGATAGCCCTGGGGACATGAGAGGAGCAACATCTTGAAGCGAAGGTTGTGAGTCACGATGCGAAGGTGTTGCATCGATGGGCTGGATTGGATAGGTGGGAAACATCATGTGGGCTCGCACGGGTGACTGCGTGGGCTGTCGCACGATCCCGGAGTCAGGGTTGGTCCAGTCAAAAATTCCATGCTCATTGTCAGTTCCGTGTGACGCATATGTTCTGAAGAATATCGGCAGCTAATTAGTGGACACATTACAGAAGAGTTTGGGATAAGACGTACTGTGGCTGGGGAATATGGAGGCTTGACTCGGAGTATGGGTGCTCGAAGCATGAATGTGGTAGCGCTAAAGTCGACCCGTGCTCGGATGCAGGAATGTGTAAGCCTGAGGCGTGTCCAGAATTGTAGTCAGACATATCGAGCGAATTTCTAGTGCAACGAGGAGGATACAGGATGCAGTAGGGCATCACTAGGCTCTCGGTGCGCGTCATATACCTCGCAGAGTACAACATCGAGCACGTCGCGAGCGCAGGGAAACTCAAAACAAGGCATCAAGTTGACTGTTGAGCAACAGTGTGACGTCGTCGCTAGGACCGTGGATGGGCAGTAGAACATCTGAAGATTGGTTGTGACGCCGCCGAAGTACAAGAGACCGTTGTACTGAAAAGAACGAGCTCACTATCGCCAGTCATTACGAGTGCCAGATCAGGGGAGCTGTACATCAGCTGGATTCATTTTAACAGCGTGTCACGGTGGTCCACATATAAGCTTGAGTATAGAGATGAGGGAATGAAACGTAGGAAGGTCTGCAGTGATCTAGACAGAGCAGGCTTGCGCAGGCCCTTGGTCAAGAGGACAAGAGGATCCGGAGCTCGCGCGGATAGTTGTCGTCTCGACGTCGTTGTCACGGCACAGTATGAACACAGTGTCGTTTGAGGGCGTGCAAAGTCATGGTCGGATGGAAGTATCCGAAGACTTCGGCCGCAGCGTTAGAAGCTTATCAGTTATCTTATCAGTGCAGGCAAGCGCCGGCGCGATGGCACCGCAGAACGACCGGCCGTGGAACCATGGCAAGAACTTCCATGAGCCGGAAAGCCGACTCAGACGCTGCCACGTATCCCCTCTTTCCTTGCTCTTTCCCTTTCGCTGGCAAAGACTGGTTGCTAGAACTTAGCGGTGGGTGCGCCATGACAGCATCAATGCATACATCTACTACCCGAAATTCTAGGCAAGTTCCTTCTGTGTTATGCCAGCAGCGCTAGCTTGGTAGCCCACATGCCTAACATCTGCGCATCCGGCATCGACGGGCGCGCCATCGCATTCCATGAACTACCAGACGCGACTCTCGCGCGAACGCGACCACGCACTGAGCATCGACAGAGAGTCGACAATCTCGGATGTCTAGGCGCGGGATGTCCTAGCGACACTGTCAGCGTGCCTCTCAGGTCTTGCTATTGTGACAGCATCCATTCCTTTGGTCAAGCTGAAAGAGCCGGACTCGCAGCATGAGAAAAGGCGCTCGCTACAAAAACCTTTTTGTTGAGGTGAGCGCCAAAGCATACTACTCTAACAACTGCTGAAGGGCTCGTTTTCTTGCCCGTTGCTCATCAGTCAATTATCTCGGACTCTCCTTTTGTCTTCTGAAAGAATAAGACGTTCTCTTGGATACTCGCAGCGCGCCTGTAGCGATGCAAATAGATATATAACCACGTAGGTTGCAAGACTACATCCCTACCAATCAACGCGCCCTCAGGTCACTGCATCGGTGAGCATATCTTGTCTCGAGCGCGAAATGTATGTAACTCACTGAGCTTCAGACTGCATATCCGATTGCGCTGCTCGAAGATACTACAGTCAACCAACGTATGCTCTGTACTTCTACATCCTCCCACGCGCTCACTTTCTGAGCTGTGAACAGACCGCGTTGCATCTACACGCCATAAGCCATCCATGAGTAATTCATCGGCTCCTCTCCCCAAGGTCACGGTCAATGTGACTATCGGCGGCCACACAACGATCGAAGGTACGTCACTCCTATACGTCGTTTATCGAGCTCTATACCTATTCAGATACAGAGCATGAGTTCGAGTCCGACGGGGAAACAGAGTACGAGTCCGAGTCCGACAGCGAAGATACACTTGACAATGGGACCGCCGACTCGGAATCTGCTCAATCGCCCAATGTGGACATGTCCAAGGTACTTAAAACGCTAGATGAAACTACCGCGAAGACGATGGATCTCTGCGAGCGACTCAGGGATATGTGCGAACGCGTGGAAAGGGCACAGGAGAATAGGGCAGCCCAAGATCAAGGTCGTTTGCATTTGCTCCCCGAAAGCACGGATCAGTTGAGCGAACATGAGATGCTTGTTCAACAGCAAGGTGGTCATCAGGAATGATACTAAATATTATACACAAATATATCTAGTACGCATCTCCCATCTATAGTCCCTTCTTCAATTTGCTCTCCATCCATTGCACCTGTTGCTCCAATCGGTCATTCTGAGCTTGAAGAAACTCTGCTTTTTGTTGATAGTCCTGCTTTTCTTTACGCCATTGTCTGACGACGCCTACCACTGAAGATGCTCGGTAAATACATTTCGCGAGAGTCAATAGGTAGAGTTACCTACTTTTCTCGAGTCGAGCCTCTTGACTGAGCTTGACAACATTGACTCCCAAGATATCCGCAATTTCATTGATACTTTTTTTTTCGGCAACGCGACGCCTCGTTGCATCCTTTTTGTTATACGCCTTCTTCTCTTCCAGGCTTTTGGGCACCTGGGATCGTGTGGCCGACGGTCGTTCACGCGGTGCAGAATTGCCGCTTTCCAGTTGTTCGTACTGGGGCAGCTGACTGCCAGTGAGTACCACGAGGTCGTTCGCGGCAGACATTCGCTCCCCCATCGAACCTCCATGCCGCTGCTTTTTGAGTGCCGGTTGCGCATCGATCGCCTCATAGTCAGGAGAACGACTCCGTTTTCTCGAAGTCACTTGTGACATAGCTTCCGAGTCGAGCTGATGCACAGGATTGCTTTCAGCCCGCGAGTTTCTCACAGCTGAGATGCTCACCGCAGGCTCTCGGTTGCCAGAGGCTGCTGGTCTGGCAGAGCGGTATGCAAAATGCCAGTATGTGTCATGTTCCGGCGAGCCTTGCTGATAGGTGGGCAAGGAAGAGCCTAGCGGCGCCGATGCCGGATCGAGCGGTGCCTTTGCGTAGGACAGTGAGGCAGGAGCGAAGCTTTGTTGAGGACCCATTGAGTTGACGCGCGGAGCCGGGAGATCAGCATTGTGGATGGACGAGCGTGCGTCATGGGCCTGCCAGTGAGACGATATTCCTGGGGACATGAGAGAGGCAGCATCTTGAAGGGAAGGTTGTGCCAGTGAGCCACGACGCGAAGGTGTTACATCAATGGGCTGGATTTGATAGGTCTGAAGCATCATGTGGGCTCGCGCGGGTGACTGCGTGGCTTGTACCGGAAAGCGTGCGCTGACGGGAGTATGTAAGGTGTCCGGTGCGGGCTCTCCTAGTTGAAGCATTGGACTGCATTTAATATTGGTTAGCATCGACCGTGTCAGTGAAGAGATTGGTCTAACCCATCGAAAGAAGGTCGCGCGACCTCGGAGCTAGAGTCGGGCCAGCCGAAAACTCCAGGCCCATTTTCAGTCCCGGGCGACGCATATGTTCTGAAGAACATCAGCAGCCGATTAGTGAGTAAATAACGCAGGGAATTGGGATGTCACACACTGTGTTGGGGGTGTATGAAGGCTTGACTCGGAGTATGTGTCGGACAAGTGCTCTAAGCCTAACTGTGGTAGCCACAAAGTCCGCCCGTGCTCGGAAGCAGGAAGGTGCGAGCCTGAGGCGTGTGTAGGATTATAGTCAGACATATCGAGCGTAGTACTAGCGCAACGAGGAGGATACAGGATACAGTGGAGCATCACTCAGCTCTCGGTGCGCATCATATACCTCGCAAAGTACAACGTCGCGCGCGTCGCGAGCGCAGGGAAACCCAAAACAAGGCATCTAGTTGACTGTTGAGCAACAGTGTGACGTGGTCGCTAGTACCGTGGACGAGTAGTAGAATCTCTGATAGTTGGTTGTGACGCCGCCGGAGAAAGAGTACAAGAGACGTTGTACTGAATAGAACGAACCAGCTGTCGCCAATCGCTAAAAGCGCCAAACAAGAAGAAGCTGTACAGTACATCAGCCCGGCACATTGGAATAGAGTGTGGTCCACATAGTATATAGATAGGGAATAGAACGTAGGAAGGTCTTGATCCAGATTCCAGACAGAGCTCTTCACGTGGCAGGTGGGTCAAGAGGACAAGAGGATCCGGCGCTCGCGTAAAGCGTTGTCTTCTCGCCGTCGTCGGCACGGCACAGTATGAGCAGATTAAATGTTGCCGGTCGAGGAAGAGGCGTGAAGTCATGCGACAGCAGTGGAAGTGCAGGACAATTCGGCGCGCTAGGCTCCCAATTTTATTACGCCGCTGGCCGCGCGGCCCGGCTTTCTTTTTGCCCTTTTCCCAAGAGCAAACTACCTCATTATCCCCCTAGCTCTTCGCCTCTACCACCCCGGCGCCACTCAATGCACCAGCACCGGATGCAGAACAGCACAACGAATTTGCGGTCATGTTCTGCGCGGCTTTCAGTCCGACTACGAGGACATGCAAGTCTAGCGCAAGTAGTCAGCGAGCGCTTTGCGTGTCCATTCGACACTCCATCCCGCGTCAAGCAGACCCACCGCGCACTCCATATTCGTACGCGTGTCTTTTCAACCTGGATGCGGTAGTGTCGAGTAACACGCCCGCATTCGTACGTGAACGCGCGTATCCTCTATCTTCTACACGGGCATGAATCATGCAGGACGTGGTCAGAAGGACGGCGGTGCTGGACCTTGTCCTCAGGCCCCTGGAACTGGACAACGCGTCCTGCGTCCATTAGGTACGTTCTCAGTGGTGCACTGCTCGAAAGACTTACATATGTCGGATCAGACCGTTCTCATCGCGCTCGTCACGCCAATATGAGCGGTCTTCTCGGATCCAGGAAGCGCTGTGCGGCGGGCAAAGTTTCGGCCGTCGCAGTCGGTTCCCAGTGCAGCGACACGAGGATAAACTCCAGGCCCCGATCGGAGTCCAGGGTTATTTGTGCTACTCACAATAGCCCGGTCGCACAAAATGCTGGACTGCGCTGCCTCCGATCCCTCATACTGTATCGTTTTGGAGGCTCTCATGGTACTGCAGAAGGCATACCTTTTCGCGAAGTCATACTTCAAGGCAGTCCTCTTCCCGGTCGTGAGTCTTCCTTGACAGAACTCCATCGCTTCTCTTCTCATCTCATCATCTCGTCTCGGTGCTTCGACCTTCAAATCGTTGCTCTGATGTCGTGTTTTGGGAAGGTGCTCAGCGGGTTCCTGGCTCTGATGAACCTAACACTCTGGCTTGATCTCGCACTGTATTGAGTGAAGTTAAGCTTAGTCCTCAGTACTCAGTCTTAATGTCGGCGACTTGAAGGTGCTGTAAGTAATCGAAGAGCCTGTCGAGGGTCGTAGTGCACTGCGGCTATAACGACCGAGTGAGAGCGCCAGCAACTCGGGTGGTGACGCTGTGCCGGGATGCTGCTGGTCTGGCCTGCCGATGGTTCTTCGAAATTGTTTGGGAAAGGAAGCAGCAGCCGAACCATGTCGTCTGCCATTGAGAGGATGATCCCGGGGGTGTACGCGCTTTTGACAGGGTTACTCCGAAGTCATGAAGCTCGATATTCTATTCGCACAAAAACAACGGATATAACGTCGCCTTGCTTCGCCGAACCCGTCAAGTATAACTAGTACATGGCACGCCTCTGTACCTACTACAGACAATTCAGTAGTAATCCTGGAGTTACACACGGATACATACCGAGTACCACCGTTTGCTCGTCTATCCACATCGTGTTTCCGAAGTCATGTTATTGCTTCATTGATCGACAAGCTCCCTCCGAGTCCATCTGGCTTGCTCTCATGGTGCTCCGAGACGGACTCAGTCCGCCTCATTGAGTCGGCAAATACTGTGCGCGGGTACGTCGCGGTAGTCGGAGATTTCCTACTACCGACAGGCCTATTGGTACTGTGCTTTGAGCCGTTGAAGCTGTACAGCAAAGCGTGAGCAAAGTAGGTTGATACGAGGAGATCACATACCCCGACGGAGTTGACCTTGGAACCAAAATTTCAAGTTCTGGAATGGAGTAGTCCACTAGACTGCGATGTATGCGGCAGCTACCAATCACCCTACAGTCGGGGTAAGTCAGTATTCTCGCTGGACGTGGGCTCGAACTAGATCTCACATAATGACAACTGTTGCCACGTTGAGTTTCAGCCTTCGACAGTGTACAAGCAAGGTGTACGCAAACGAGTTAAGGCTTTGAGACTTACGTTGAGGCGTATAAAACATCTATGCTCAATTGCGACGTGGTTAGTCCATGCCGGCTAGATAGAAAAGTAGCGTACTTGGTTGAGAGGTGCTGAAAAGCAATAATGAAGAATAATTCATGAGCAATGACATATATGCATGGTGCGTATAGCATTGAACTCGTACTGTTGAGGTTCAAAAAGACGAACACCTGTGCTCATGCCTGTTATTTGACCCAGTACGGATTGTCCTTCTCAGAGTCACTTACTGTCGTCGGTATCTCTGCCACTGTCACCGCGACCACACAAAGCAGACCCTGTGTGCTTGCGTCAGAATACCATGAGGATCCTAGAGTGGCATCGTACAGACTTGATAATACAGTAGTTTCACGAGGCCGAACCATGCCGGCCTACTGCCACGAAGCAAACCCCACAGCATAAGGATCAGCAGGGTGACGTCCATGATAAGGGTGGTTAGGATGTTGGCCTTAATATCGTCGCTGTGAAAGAGTACACAGGCTGCATCGACCGTATCCCAGACAGCGTAGGACTGAAGACAAGACATGGGTATCGTAGGCAGCACAATAGAATTTGACCTACGATCACAATGTCTGAGAGGAAAGGTCAGCTAGGACAGGTGCGCAGAGCAGAGAACTCACTGTGTATGATGAAGGCACAATTGGTGACCCACGACAAAATCGCAATGGTCATCGGTATCCATGCACGATTCCAGATAGCCATGCTAGGAAACATCAAGGTTTAGGCCGCTCGTGCGTTGGATAGCGCGAAAGATCTCCAAGACATACATACGCAAGATGATCAGAGCCCCGGAGCACAGAAATCCCGAATTTGCAAAGGTCTGCATGAGAGTCAAACCAAAATTTGCAGTGGTAAATACGAGATGCGACGCACGTATAGGAAGACCAGCCAAGTCTATTTTGAATGGTCAGCCAGAGGGAAACGAGTGTAGGGAAACGGTCACTTTGCAATGCAGTCGGTGCCCATAATCCAGATCGACGAGAACCAAAGTTATGGTCAGGAGGGGGGACAGGCGAGCACTCATGTATATCTAGAGGATTATGGCTATCTGTTAGAAGGCTTTGAGTTGACAGAATAAATCCAGTGCCGCACCCATATAGACCATCGACACTTCCGCTGTCGGGTGAACATGCTCCACTCGAAGCTCATAGTGGTGACGAACTCCCATCTGGAAAGTCATTGAGAATGCGCGTGCGGCCGGACATGACAGCCTGGGACATACAAGTAGAGCCCAGCCATCGCATGCTGAAGCTTGGTAAATGCGACTGCAGCGATAGGGTCAGGTCAAGTGCGGCGCGATATACACACGCGGACCGTACGGCTGTCTTGAGCCACTACATCTGGGTCGTGCCAGTTCGGCATGATCAGTATAAAGGGGGAGAAAAGCGAAAGTGGGGACTGGTGACGCGGCCACCACCATCGCCCTAGATGTAGCAATGGGTGTACAAGACATGTCCGAAAATAACACATTAGCGACGCAACGAGCGCCGTTTCGACAGCTCCGAGTCAAGATACGCCGCAGGTCATCGGCGATGGGCGGAAAAGTGTGCGATGTCTCCACTCAGTACGATACGAGCAGATGTCACCAGGAAGCTACTCAACAGCTGAGCAAGGCAGGGCGATAGTGTGAGCCCGTCACTGAGAATCTTGGGGAGCTTTCAAGTGAGATATCCTCACGCAATGTTGACTGCAGAACGAATTCAGACGAGATCGCAAGCCGAGCGCAGAGTCCTGAGTCATCTGTGGAAGTTTCTCTGCCTCAGTATTGAACTATCAAAAGCTCAAGATCGTTTCCACGAACCTGTGATGGAACAAGTGCTGTTCATTAGAGCCAACAACCCGACTCGGAGCGCACAACCTCAATATAGTCGTCAATCCGGAGGTTATGAGTCCTAACTCGCCCCGCGCAACCCGATTCGGAGCGCCGACCGCCCTACTAAAACACAGCTCCGACCAAGTTGCTCGTCCTGCAGTGTCGCATCCAAACGCCAGAAATAGGACCTCCCGAGAACAGCATCAGGTTCTATTGCTCGGTACTGAGCGCTGAGCGGCGCAGGCGGCTGGCAATTCGTCGTTCTGATGTGGTGCTGGAGCATAGGCAGTGCATTGAGTGGAGCAGAGCTCGGTCCTCGATACTCACTATGTCGGCGGTCGAGGGTCATGTGCTGCAGATGGCGAGCGAGTTAGTGCCAGCAAGAGCGCTGAGCCGAGATGCCGCTGATCTGCCAGTGGCATCTGCCCGAACCTACCGAGCTCCCTTCTGTTCCGTGTCTGTATCATAGTTCTCAATGTGCATGCACGCCGTATGTAAAAAGGTCAGCCACCAATTTTGATAGCGCACAGTAAATGACTCTATATACTTATGAGCGCTTCAGCGTTTGGCAGCACTCAGGCCCCTTCCTCCGGGCCCCGGCGGGTAACCTTCTCTGACTGGAACGCGAACAACGGCTCGGAAGCCCACACGACTGTGGACGAGCTGTTCTTGAATGATTGGGCGCACCTCACCCCTTTCTGACCTGTCGCAGTTCGCTACAGGCGTAACGAGACAAACACGGGCATACCAAGACATACTGATACAGTCGTCGCAGCGCCGCCAATAGTGGTTCCTTCTCGTTCGGTCAGGCAAACTTGACTTTGTTCTCTGAATTCTAGTAAGTCCATTGATGCTCTATATATCTACTTACAACTACACGCCGAAAAATCCTAGGAATGCTTTGCCGATGACAGCAGCCCCACCAACAATAACAGCCCCGCACACTTTCCCGATGGCCGGCACTGCAGCTCCCATTCCAATCCCCTGCAGTGTCGCGAAGGTGGTGCCAGCGGCGACATTTCCGATGCCAGCTTGTGCTACTGCGGCCGCGGTGCCTGCACAGTAAGTCAGTGGGTATGTGACATTCCAAGGACGTCGACCGCGCGCACCTGCAATGGGGCCGGCGGCGCCGAAGCCCCAGAGGCCGACGACGAAGGGGGCGGCGATGGGTGTGATGACTGCGCCGAAGATGAGGCCGGCTACCCCGACGGCGATGGCTGTGGTGTGGCATGAGGTGATGATACTGAGTACAAGGTGCCGACGCATACCTGCCATGTTAGACTCGATGCACTAGCTACTGAGGTGGAAAAGACGAGGAGGTGGGGTAGTTGGAGACTCGGACGACTGTGCTACTAGCTGGAAGGCTGATGGTGACAGTCGCGCCGCCTGTTATGATGACTATATATATGCCCCGTGCCCACGCGCGCGGAGGGCACGCAGGAACGGCGAGGAGACAGACATAGGGTACAGCCTGAGTGAGTCGACGATAGGTAACGCTGGCACCGTCGGACGCCACCTTGAAGCCAACGGGTGCCCGGCGCACCGCGCGGGCCGGCCCCGCAGCCAGGCTGCGCGCCCCATCGGTTGCAAGGCGCGTCGTCAGCTCTCATCTCCTCATCACCACCATGTCCAGCCCCTCGCCCGCCGCCGTCCAAGGCTACTCCGTCGACGAGCCCGAGCTCGAGCCCCACGCCGACGCCGACGCCCACATCGCCCCGCCCGCCCCGCCCGCCTCGCCGCCGCCGCCACCCGCAGCCGTGTCTCCGCCGCCCGGGCCACCCCTGCAGCACCACGAACCCGAACCCGCACCCGTGCGCCAGGCGGCGGACACACCTGCGCTCCCGGAGCGCCCTGCTGAGGACGAGTTCGCCGATCCCCAGATCGCGTCGCTGCATGCCATCTTTCCGGACTTCGACGCTGCGCTCCTGTACGTCTGCGCGCCGGCTGAGGTCAAGTCTTCAATGCTGACGGTTTCGTGGCGGCGGCGGGGGTGTGTAGGCAATCGGTGCTGGAGAGCGTAGGCGGGAACGAGGACCGCGCGGTCGATGCGCTGCTCGGCATGAGCGACCCCGAGCACGTCCCCACCGCCGCGCCGCCGCAGAATCCGCAGGTGCGCGCGCCTCGCATCCTGACAGATCCTGCTCCCGCTGACATCTTCCGTCTCCCTGCCTGCCTTTAATCGCCGCGCGGGCGCGTTCGTGGGTGGTGAACTCAGCGCACGCTCACGCAGGAGGAGCTAGACGAGGAGTTCGCGCGGCAGCTCATGCTGCAGGACGAGCAGGAGTACCAGCAGCGCCGCCAGGCGCCGCTCGCATACACGCCGCGCGTGGGGCGCCCGCAAGGCCTCCCGCCCGCGGCGGACCCGGAGCGCGCGCCCGGCGCGGACGGACAGAAGGACACGATGGCGGACGTGCAGGAGCACATCAGTCGCATCGCGGAGAGTGCGCGCGTTCTCGTCTCATGCAGTGCGACCGCGGACTGACGTGTGCGCATTCGCAGCGGGCAAGCGCACGTTCAGCAGCCTCGTCTCGAAGGTGAAGGCGAAGGTGCAGGAGTTCGACCAGGCCCGGTGCGCGCCGCTTTGCTGTTTCATCTGTGCGCGTGATCTTGACGGGGTGGTAGGAACACGCCGCAGAGCCAGGGCTCGACGTCAGCGGCGGGCACGCAGCCCTCGTGGGGCACGGCGGGCGGGCAGCCCGGCCTCGACCGTCACGCGCAGACGGCTTACTACGCCCCGCGCGTGCAGGCTGACGCGCCCCCTGCGGCAAGTGCAAGTGCGTCGTCCCCCTATCCTCCCCTCGTCTGATTGGCGGTGCTCATATCGCGCGTGTGCGGCCGCCTGTTGCAGACACCGCAAACCCGCCAGCGCCGCTGCCGTCGCTCTCCCCAGCCGAGGGCGGGGCGGGCGGGGCCACGCCGCCCCCGCCGTCCACAAGCCCCGGACACCCGAACATCGACGCCGGTGCGCCCGATCTGCCGTGACCCGCTGCGTTGCACTAACCGTGTCGGAGTAGGCAAAATCGGCTTGCTGCCTAAACGGCCTGTGTCGCTCGTGAGCTCGAGCGCGGCGGGGCGGCAGGCGGACGACGAGGACGACGAGCTGGAGTATGTGGAGAATCCGTTCGAAGAGGGCCACACGCGCACATAAGTCGCAGAACGAAGTAGGATGAGTATTGTCGGAAGGACTTTGAAGATATAACGTAGGTTGCTTATTTGGCGGCGGCGGGCGGATATACCATAGCGGACTGGCTAGGTTGTTTTATGCGACTATATATAAGTTTTGGGTTGCCTTCCGAATTGTGGCGTGCCATGAACAGGAACCAGATCTGCGCTGGCCACCGAGATGAGGTGTCGGGTCGGGCCGTAGAGACCGGCGTCACGTGCGCGTACTGACGGCGACTTCGACCGGATTTGCTCGTCGTATCCGCACCAGAACCATTACTTATGATGTTCGTCTAGACGAGGGCTGCGCACCTGATTAGCTCTGCAGCATCTACCCCGCAGGTCGACCCCGGGTAGCGTTGTCATGTCGGTAGAGACCGTGACAGTGCGTTTTCTTCGTACACACCACTCACGCACTGGCGGGCGGCGGCATTGCATTTCGTACAGTGCCCTTCTTCACAGGTATTTAATGACCTAACTGCGACACGTTTTCTCCACTGGATCTCAGAGCACGCCGAGCTGATCATCTCTGAATAATAGGTTGACCGCAGCGGTCGATGCGCTCGCATTCGACGACATCGCAAGCCTCACCATGAGCAGAGATGGAACACATTTGGACGCCCCCCATCTTGCGCTGACGTCTGATACAGCGACAGCACGATCGCAACACATGCATGTACGTCTCCGAAATGTCAGGCATGTGCGGAAACCGCCAGTGCGGAATCGTTACCGTTGCTTGACGTTTTCTGTGAGCCAATTGCGCTCTGTCATTGCTCACGATCTCTTTAACGCGTAGATGCGCACGACAGAAAGTTCTGCGTCTCACTTGAACCTCTGACCCCATAGGTCGACCCCGGGTGGCGTCGTCAGGTCATTGAGGGCAGTGCATTTTCTTCATACACACAGCTCATGTGTCTCATTTTGTATATGCTCCTCACAGGTATCTTTTCACGCTACCGCTCTGCTGAATGAGCCCAACGGCGAGCGTATCCTTGTAAAGGCCAACGACGGGGAAGTTCTCTTCTCTGCAGGTCTGCATCATCCCCGCACCGGCGACACCTGCCGCCACCGCCGATTTGATCCTTGGAGCCTAGGCCGCAGTCATGACTCACACGCCCTCCGACAGGCAGTGCAGACAGTTTGAAACGTTAGCCGCGTAACGTTTCAAACTGTTTGAGGCGCACAAACATATGGCGTTGAACTAGCAACGTCATCGAGCACTGTCGCATGTTATTCGTTATTCTGAAGATGGCTAGCGTTGAGGTGCTGTGAGTCTGCTGGGTATCACGCGCATTCGACTCTGAACTGACTAAATACAAAAATAGCATCCTGTGTAGTGACGCAAGTACCACCAATTCTTCGCATCGTCTGGCTCTTGATTCTACTTGATTCTGTCCGCAGTGTTCAATCGAGACGGAGATACATCTCCTTTACAAACCCTCACCTCGAATGCGGGGCGGGACAACTTTGCTCGCGGTTGGGAGACGTTTTCTGAACACGTTTCCGGTCAACCAAAATTCCGAAGTGCATTTCTGACCAGCAGACGACGACCGCCTTCTCGTAAACGATTTTACGACACAGGCCGTCTCGCAATCTGCTAGATAAAAGGCGGTCGATTCTGGCGAGTATCCCTCATCCGCTTCACTTTCCCCCCACTTTCACCTCTCTCTCATTCTCTTCTTCATTCTCTGGGGACGTATGTACGGGGGGTTCAGCGCGTTCGGAGGCTCCGTGTGGACCGATCTAGCTGTCGTGAGCTGGGTTGGGACCGCGGAGGTCGACGAGCGAGCGGGGACCGTGTGGGGGCAGGCTCTTGTGCTGTGGATCTGCTGTATTTGGGCTTGGACATAGCGCCTGCCCGTGTAGCGATGAAGTGGCTCAGGGGCGGGGATGAACCGGGGGGCTTTCTGCGCGCTGACGTCGTCGTACGCGCTTGTCTGGCCCGTCGCGGGGCTAGGCTTTGGATTGAATTGTCGGGAAGACGGCTGGGGAGCCTGTCGACGGTGGCTGGTATTACGATCGGGGCTGGTCTGGTTGGTCGCACGATGAGGGCACAACATGGGTATACGGAGGACACATGGCTCTGCTCTCGCAGATCCGTTGGCAGGCTTAGTGCTTGCCTGACGCCGGGAATGCAGCGCGGGCTCATAGGGTTCTGGGGGATTTACAACGGTTCGGTGTGCTCTGACGCGCCTTCGTACGAACTGATTTCGGCTGGTTGCTCGGCTGGGTTAGCACCGCGGAGGTTGACGAACGCACTTAGGGCTCTGGGGCATTGGCCCTGTTGTCGATTGGGCTTGCGGCGCCGCTTGCTCGGACGACAATGGACCATGCGCCCGGGGCCGAGGGATCTGGGGGCATGGTATGCGCACTGGGAGTCGATCACAGTCTCGGCGTTCAGGCTGAGATCGGTCTCCCCTGAAAGGGCTGACGTGCACACCCCGTCACCGACTGAGCTCGTAGCGCCACTTGCTCGGAATGTGATGGGCTCTAGTCCGAATTCTCTTCTTCTCCACCATTCGTTCCAGACTTATTTCACTTCGTTTCAGACAGGTCGAACTCGACACTCCTCACGCCTTTTAGTTCGATTTCACTCCTTCTCCACCATTCTTCCAGGCTTATCTTATTTCACCCACTTTTAGATTAGGTCGACCGCACACTCCTCGCGCCTTTTAGTTCGATTTCACTTCTTCTCCAACATTTTTCCAGGCTTATCTTGTTTCACCCGTTTCTAGATTAGGTCGACTGCAACACTCCTCCTGCCTTTTAGTTCGATTTCACTTCTTCTCTACCATTCTTTTCAGGCTTATCTTGTTTCACCCGTTTTTAGATTAGGTCGACCTCAACACTCCTCCTGCCTTTTAGTTCTATTTCACTTCTTCTCTACCATTCTTTCCAGGCTTATTTTGTTTCACCCGTTTCTAGATTAGGTCGACCTCAACACTCCTCCTGCCTTTTAGTCCGATTTCACTTCTTCTCCACCATTCTTTCCAGGCTTATCTTGTTTCACCCGTTTTTAGATTAGGTCGACCTCAACACTCCTCCTGCCTTTTAGTCCGATTTCACTTCTTCTCCACCATTTTTCCAGGCTTATTTTACCCTTCTTTATACTAGATCGACCTCGACACTCCTTCGCCTTTTAGTCTCGGTCGTACGTATCTTTTTTCTGGACTCTGCGACGTTTGCTAGAGTGGACTCGGTCTGGACCTGTCAGCCTGGCCAGCTGGCGGATCCAGATCGAGTCTGCTCCAGCAGACGCCGCAGAGCCCACCCAGGGGAGGTCTTGTAAGTGGCAGAGTGTGCCATGGTGGGGTTCCGGAGCGTCACCAGGGTAGACTCGGCTACGGATCTAGTTTGTAGGGGGAGCCCCGGTGTATCTTGACACAACGTACACCGTGGCTGCCATTACAATCGGGATCAGGCTTTTTTTGTATTCCGTCGTCGTTGCTTGTCGCTCACTTGAGCTCTGGTGTTCGCTGTCTCACCTTTTCCCTTTTCAGCGTCAACTCATCTCCGGATGCACGATAGCACGGGTACGATTATGTTCATTCCCCAGGATCCCTTGTGCTGATGCCGTCTCCGACAGATGCTTCGCGCCTTTGGCGAAGTGATCTAGCTACTTCATTCAGCCAACGTTCGCCAGCACAGCGGGAAGGTACGTATGTATTACAACCTACGGCGACATCTTCTCATTGTATGCGCCCCATCGTCTCAACTGCACGCGCCCTGGAAGAAGGTGGCACAGTGACTCAGGTGACTCGGCTGGTGCCTCGAACGATGTCCCATTTTGACTTTCCGACTCCCTCCTAGGTAGACCCCGGCGTACCGCGACCGGTACGTCGCGACGTTTCACTGGCTGAGATGCCCTCCTGCACAAGTGCTGAGACTATATTCCCAGCTTCGTGATATGACTCGGACTACGGCCCTTGAACGCTCGCAATCGCAGTGCAGTTACGCGCAAGGACGAAGACGCACTCGCGATGACTGTCCGACGAATCTCGTCCGAACACCCTACGTTCCAGATATGTCTATGTCTTTCCATACGAGGCGAACTCCAACGAGCATGGGTATGTACAAGGTACCCTATGTGGAGATCGTACTCGCTGATCATTGACCCCATAGGTCAACATAGCAGGCCAATGCACTCGCGTCGGGCGTGTCAGCATGAGAAGGACATCGCAGACGCCTGCCTCAGCATCTCGATGGCCTTGTCAATGTTTCCGAGCGATGCGCACGAATCTTCTGTTAGAAAACAAGGCGTTCCTCGCATCTGCGTGACGTCGGCAACAACGAGATCACAACAAGGATTCTATCTCACGTATCCCGCAAACGCACGAGTTACACTGGCATACAGTGCGTGCGTGTCATGTCATGGCACCCGCCGGCGAAGTGCGCGCATGGTACGGGCACTGTCAGGACATTTCGAGAATGTGACACCCACTGCTTCGTAGTAGCGCAACGGCATCACGGCCAAGGCTTGTACCTCGGTGAGCGCATCGCCGCATAGCATAGCCCGCTCAAATCCCTCGGACTGACCGCGGAACGTGACGCAGCATCTATCAGTCCTGCGGCATGCAGTATTATACGGTGCCAGCCATCGAGGATTCCATCAACACACAAGGCATCTATCTGTCTGTCCGTCTGGGGAGTGATCGCTGGCACGAAGGTCCGCTTAGCAGAGCAATCTTGGACCAGCTTTCGTCACATGCAACTTACATTAATACTTACAGGTTCCGTGACGCTGTGCCCGCTAGGACTCATCGTCGCATCACCACCACCTTGCGAACGCAAGGACCTGATGGCGTCACTGGACCGTCCAGCTAGTCAACTACGCTATACTACGATTGGGAGAGGATCCGGCTCGAGACCTGGGCACGAGCGGTGAGCGCCACCCGGTGATGTGATGTGCTCTACACAAGCCGCGAGCAACTAGTCTTTATTTTGCTTACCCGTTCCTCAAGGCCTCTAGGCTCAGGGGACCAGTGGTGCCGGCCACCGCCGGCCATCTGCATCAGTGCCTCCTGCCACGACCGGCTTACAGTCATCTTCCCGTGGCGTCCCGCTCTCCCGATCTACAGCAGTTCCGCTGGAAACAGGGCTTGTATAGGGGGGTACTTCTACCCACACGCATACTGATCCCATTGAATAACGTACTGATAGAACTCTTGCGTTGTTCGCATCCTCCGATCTCTCCCGCACACGTACCATGTACGCCCTCAACCCCACGAATGACCGTTCCCTTCAGATCAACCGGCACGGTTCCGTACGTCCCGCCATAGCGCTGGCCATACTTACTGTATTGAAGTGTCTCATCTAAGTTACAGCGTGCTGATCCCGCCGCCGCACGGCATCACGTGCCGTCTCATCGACATCACGCATTCAGTATTGGTTCCCGAGTACGGGCTGATAAAGACCACTCATGTATCATGCGCAGGATCAAATGCTGAGCGGCGATGGAGAGAACGAGCCACCATCAGAATGCGAACTTATTCCACTGTGCGAGTAGGTGTATATATATAAGGTGAGAGTGTCTGCCCTGAGACCAAGACTCGACACCCATACACCCATACACCCACAACCACGTTGACCTCTGCACCACGATGCCCGAGAAGGTGCGCATAGCATCCACCCAGTCGACGCCTGCCGCAGACTAATCCCGGGCCCTATCATGACAGCAACGCCCCACCCTGCGCGTCGACACGAGTACCGAGCGGTGGACGAAGCCGGACTCGGTCCAGTCGGACGACGAGGACACCCCGGTGATCCTCACCTCCCGGCGCGTCGAGGTGACCAGCGCCAAAGGCACAGTGTTGTCCTACTCGTACCCGTACGTGTCTCCGTCCGTCCGCGGCAGGATTGGATTGAATATTGACGCTCAGAGGCGGCCGCAGGGTGTACTCGCAGATCACGGTGCTGCGGAACCTGTGCCAGACGCAGCCGTGTTGATGAGCACGGTTACGCGACTTCTGGGCCCAGTGACTCCACAGCCAGCCAGCCAGCCAGCCAGCCAGCCAGCATATGTCCCCATCCCGTCCGCCGTCCTCAACTCCTCATCCACTTGATACTTTTCCGACTCAACTTGACAAGCCCGCGCCGCGCCGCGCCGTACGCCCACAGCGCCCCCGCTCTCGCTCGGCCATGTCCCGTGGGAGCAACGACTGCGGGGAATGGGTGGACGACCGCATGCAGCTCGTGCAAGTGCTCGCAGGCCCAGACAGCACAGCCCTGAGACTCGAGCTCCCCATCGTACGCGCCAGATGCTGCGGTGTCAGCGGATCGACGGGCCCTCGCCACTGCGACGCGGGAGCACCGCATCCCGACGAAGCACGCTGCACGCACACCATGACAGTGGGAACATCTAGCCCAGCCCAGCGTAGTATGATATCAATCAGAACGAAACGAGGTGACTGTTGTGTACTGTATGATATGCTAGAGAAGATCGTACCTTGTACCTTGCATTCTGTCCGACGCCCGTGAGGAATCAGGATGGTTGCTGATTGGTATGATGTACCTGCGCTTGCGCTTCAG
This sequence comes from Auriscalpium microsporum, assembly GCA_019914985.1. Taxonomy (NCBI): domain Eukaryota; kingdom Fungi; phylum Basidiomycota; class Agaricomycetes; order Russulales; family Auriscalpiaceae; genus Auriscalpium; species Auriscalpium microsporum. Next base: position 427,405 of record JAHLMG010000013.1, on the reverse strand, counting down.
CCAATCACACGCGGGCGGCGCCAAGCAGGGCGGGCAGGGCTGCAGCGGAGCGCCGCGAGACACCCGGATCTGAGTAAATGAATTGGCGTTCATTTGGGCCTATCGGAGAGGACTAGCGGACATCCTGGATCCGTGGCATCCAGGCCGTATGTCATGAGACGCCAGAACGCTTGCGCTGAGATATGTACACGCGGAGCGCGGGCGACGACGCAGTCAATGTGTTAGCAAAAATGATGAACACTTTGTAGAGACCAGCTGTGCGTGAGGAACGACAGAAGATCACAGTAACGGAACGATCGACGGCGCTCACGAAGGACTATCGCTTAGCCTTCCGTGCACTCTTTTTGTCCTCGCCGCCCTCGAGCTTCCTCTTTCTTGCCCCAGCCGTGCCCTTTGCGCCAGGCGACGACAGCGCGTCCAGCTTCGCCTTCGCCTTCACAACAGCCGCATGCAGGATGCGTTTCTCCCCTAGGCGGACAACGACGGCGTGGCGTATATTCGCGCTGAGAGTGCCTGCGGACAACGCTCGTCGGTCCTCCTGAGAAAGCACCTTCAATGATTGATTGGCGGAACGATGGTGAAGCGGACTACATACGTCTATTGAGGTGGGGTATGCGGACAGGCGGCGCTGGAGGACGTCTACCGCCACGGACAGAATCTCGCTGTCGAGTTTTGGTTTGGGGAGCTTTGATTTGAGCTTTGCTTTCTGCCACTCGGGTTCCGAGATACTGAGCAGGCGCAGGAATGATATGAAGTCGTCCGGGAGCTCGCCCGGGAGCTCGAGCACGAAGACACTGGCGGGAGAGAAATGCGATGAGCGACGCGGCGGGGCGCAGGAAGAGAAGAGAAGAAGACGCGTACTCGTCGCCGCCCTCCTCGAGCCACCAGTCCACGCGCTCCGCGAACGGGTCGGATGGCGATGACGGGAGTGCGCGCTGGTGCGCGAGGCCCGCGAGCGCGAAGTCTGCCGGGACTTCGACGATGTCGGCCGGGTTGCCGAGGTCGCCGTCGGGCAGCGGCACGAGGTCCACGTGGCCGTAGCGGCGGAGGAGGGCCGCGTTCGGGGGATCGCCATACGTGTTCCACTGCGCGAACGACCGTCAGAGTCAGAGTCGCGCATGAATCGCGGCGGGACGGCGCTACTGACTATCTGCTCGCCTTTGGGGACGGGCTTCGTGACGTTCATGAGCAGGCTGTGCTCCTCGTAGAACAATCGCGCCTGTGGAGAAGCGTCGCGTCGCGTCTGCGCTGTGCGATACTAATGGAAGGCGTCATGCGCGACGTACGTTCTCGCTGCCGAAGCGCGCGTTGAGCATGTCCGCCAGAGGCACCATCGCGATATCTGCCGGGTCTTCTTCATCGTCGCTGTCATCGCTGTCGTCCACCAGCCCGTCCAGCTCCTCCGCGTCGCGCCCAGCCCCTTCGTCCGCCGGTGCTTCCTGCTCCCGGGCGACATCGCCGTCGACGTCGACGTCCATGCCCGCGAGGCCGCCGTCCTCCTGCCCGCGCGCGCGCTTCCACCGCTCGACATGGAAGCTGCGTGACAGGATGCGGCTGCCCATCAGGTGGTAGTGCGCCAGGGCGTAGTGCGTCTCGCGGTGCTGCGGCGGGAAGAGGTCTGCCCGCGTCTGCAGATCGCTGTTCGGCACGGGCACGCATTATCTGTGCGATTCCAACGCGTTTCACGCACCTCGATCAATGGAAGCGCTTTTTCTAGGTAGTCCCTTTCGGCCTGGTCGCGCCCGATTTTGTCTGTCGGGAGAAGAGGGAGTCGGTGTGGGTTGTGGCCAGTGCGAACAGGAAAGAAGAAGAGGTCGGGGCAGGGTACGGACCCACCACCGCTGTTCCTCTCAGCTCGTCAATCTCCTCCTGGGACCAGAACATGGGCGTGTCGAACGCCGTCGGGAGGGACGCTGCAGGGCAGGGCTCTCGCATGAGAAAAGGGCTGTTACAGGCTAGGCTGACGCGGACGGCCGGGCAAGGGAGGACGCACCGAGATAGGTCGACCACGGCGACGCGCTGCCCTGCGCGGCCTCCCACATCATGCTCACGATCAGGCCCGCCCACCCGACGTCCAGCGCGAGGCGCTTCCATGCGTCCTGCCCGACGAGAGCGGGCAGGCGCGCGGTGCGCGTCGACAGCGTGAGTGCGCGCGGGATGGCGAACAGGGTCTCGCCTTGCTGCATTGACAAGTGCGCGCGAAGTTGCATTGCAGTTTCAGAGATACAGACACAGGCGCATGCGGGAAGGGGTAAGATGGGGGCACGGTGTTGTGGCGGGGAGACGCACCGCGAGATCACGGCGGGCGAGCGCGCCGTAGCCCTGCCCCGGGACAGGCGCAAACGTGAGGGCGGAACGGTCAAATATGCCCCCATGGGCTTCGAACCACTCGACGAGGGCGGCTGGAGATGCGTGCATGGCTGTCAGCACCGTATGGCGCGAGGCCTTCTGATGGGGTTGGAGGCGCAATGTATCCGAGTCGAGTCAAGAACGCCAATTGAAATGCGGTGGCAAGTTGGCTGCGCAACGTTGGCGGCACGTGCGGCACGTGATGGTCGCGACGCGTCTGTCACTGCGTAGTGCGCTCCATAGAGCGGCCTTGGTGAATGCCCTTTGCGGTTAGGCATGCACCGAGGACACGAGCACTTTACAGGGTCCGGAGCTTCGAATTCGTTCATAGGCTGCGACAAGTGCGCACTTCGAAAGAAGGCCTGCAGGCTCTCGTCACCGATGCGTAATGATCCAAGGATACACCCGGCGAATCAATATGGGAAGTGCATCGACATGGCCACCCGCCGTGAACCGAGCAAGACAGCAGAGCGACTACGTGCGCGCCAAGATAGAGCAAGGCAGAACCACCAGGAACCCGCAATCCACCCCTCCTTGGCCACCTGTAGAACATTCTCTCCGAGTCGCGCGTAACGCACAAGTAGGCGACGTCGCCGTGGCGCAGCGCAGCGCAGGAGCCGTGCGGGGCTTGCGGGACGCGCAGTGGCAGCGCGCCAATCTCGCACGTCCCGGAGATGTGCGCCGGGCAGCGCACGCCCAGGACCGCGGCGTCCTCGATCTGCGTCGTGCTTCTTGGCGTGGGCGTAGATGCCAGGGCGAGGGGAAACCCGGCTTACCGCCACAGCTGGGCGAGCAACGTGCACGCAGTGGGAGCGCGGGCGAGCGCGGCCTTGCCACTGCGGTGGGCCGTGGGACGAGCTGCCGGTCCAGCGCGTGGCCTCGGGTCCCGCAGCCCAACTCGGCAGCAGCTCCGACTGCAACGCTGCGCGTGGCCGACAACATTGGCCTCGCGCGCGCCCGACTCGACCGCGCCGCTATCGGAGGGCACCGTTGTCGGCCGGGCGCCTGCACCGCGGACATAGCGTTCATTTCCGGGCGACGCGCGAGGCACACGGGTGCGCGCGACGTTCTGCCCCACGCTGGGCGCGGCCGTGCCCGATCGCGGTCCTGAGCCTGAGCGCGATGGACGAGCACGCCGTCGCGGGATGCCGTCGGGACCGCCTGCGCGGACCCGCCGCCCACGACGATCTCGCGGATCGCGGTCCGCGGCGACGAGGGGCCCGCCCGCCTGCGTGTCGAGGGCAATGTCGGCGCGGACGGCGCGCGCACATCTGCGAGGATCGTGGCGGCCCGCTGCGCTTGGCGGGCTTCGTGCGCCGGCGGTTCGGGCGCGTCGGCACTGCGCTGGACAAATGTCTGTGCGACAACCGCGGACTCGGGGAGCAGAGCGCTGCAGGGCTCGCATCGCGCACGGTGTACGTTCTCCATGCGATCGCCGAGACGCATCTGTTCGGCCTGCCGTTTCTGTCTGCGGGCGGGCGATGGCCAGCGGGTGCGAAGGGAGCGGAGTGTGAGCCAATGATGCGGGTGTGCATGCCACAGACAATAATGTATCGGGGCAAGCAGGCGTATGGCGCCCTTTGTGTGCGCGACGATCTATCGCTGCAGCACACCGCGCTGCTGGGAGGAAACTAGCATTCCCGCATCTACGCGCACGATAGCGGATATGTTCTCCGGACGGTTCGCCTTCCCATCCTGCGAGGCACAGCGCTGCCTGCCACCTCAAACGGTTAGATATGCCTGACACCACGCAAAATGGATCAGCGGAAATCCGGTCTATGGGACTCATTCAACGTACATACCCGTTGCGGAGAGTGTATACCGCGATAGGAGTAGTATCCTTTCTAACCGTATTGATCTTGGTGTACACTCAGTGAGACTGAGAGCAGGGTGGCCATGTCATGTCCTAAATAGAGTGCCAGTAAATGCTCACGTCAGCTCATGGAGTACTAGGATCGCACTGGGTTTCATAACTTGAGAGTTCCGAATTCCAGAGGCAAGGCGTGGCAGCTACCCTAACCCTGCATTAGGGCCTTGCGGAATTCACGTGTCTCCATGCAGCGGCGCGCGCGTGCACCGCTCGACAACCTCCACCGTTGCTCCCGACGCGCACCAGCATGGACGCGCGCATCCTCGCCGCGCTGTCCACGCACAACGACGCGCTCCAGAGCTCGTATCAGGAGCATCTCCACAAAGTGCTGGCGCTGCAGACGACCTTGCTCGATCAAATCCTGCCGAATCTGGTCGATGAGCTGGGGCTCGATGCGCTGGCCGTCCAGCGCGCGACGGAGTGGCTGCACGACACCCGTGAGTCGCACAGCCGCCCACCGCGTCTCTCCGCTGACGCCCCGCCGCAGCGTCCATCTTCCGCATGCTGAAGGTAGGCACAGCACGGCGCCCCGACATGCATACACATGACACCGCGCTGCACGAACGCTCACCCTTCCCTTTCCCAGCGGCACAAGTTCACCGCCTCGTTCGCGCTCGAGTCCATGCGCATGACCCTCGTATGGCGTCTCACCGCGCTGCCGGCACAGCGTCCGCCGCCCGCGCGGCAGCCTGCCCTCATCCACTGCCTGCCCCGCACTTCTCTGGACCACTTCGGGCGCCCCGTGCTCGTCATACGCCTCGCCGCGCTCGGAGAAGTGGCCAGCGACCCCCGGCCGTACTTCCTCACCGCTATCGAGCTTCTGCGCGTTAACCTGAAGAGTCTGAATGACGCGTCCGAGGAGCCCCGCCGGCACCCGGTGCTTCAATACACCCTCCTTCTTGACATGGCAGATGTTTCGATGCGAAGTATCGTGAGTGCCCCTGTGGCTTCGCGTGCCACCCTCTTCACTTACAAGGTTCTGATTGAATCGCGCGACACATCCGTCCAGAACGTGGACCTTCTGACCTGGTACACGCGCGACGTCGTGCCCCGCTTCCCCGGACTGCTCGCCGCAGGTGTGTAAACCTGCCACGCACGCGCTGGCCGCGTGTCGTCCTGCGCGTGCACTGTCACTGTCGAAGCGCTAACCGCGCATATCCCTCGCAGTATTCATGCTCAACTTCTCCTGGACGCACTCGGGCGTGTGGAACATTCTCAAGTACGTAGGTGGTGCACGCTGCCGCGGTGCCGCGCAGGAACCCGCGCTTGCAGTATCCCTATCAATGAATGCATGCCACATGCTGACTTGAGCCGAACGCACCAGGCACATCCTGCCCGCCTCCGCTCTTACGAAGGTGTTCTTTCCCTCGCCGCAGACGCTGCACCACATCATCCCCCCGGCCGGCCTCCCACAAGGTCAGCGTCACCGCCCTGGCAGTTCCATGCAGACCCGCACTGACAGACAGCACTTACTCTTTGTTCCGCACGCAGATTACGGCGGCACGCTGCCCTCCCTCGCCGCCCTCGAGGACCCGCTGCGCCCGTCCCCCGCGCGCACCCCGCGCACCCCGCCCAGGCGCCCCGCCGCCGCCGGCCTCCCCGCCGTGCCCGCGCGCTCGCTGCTGAACCCGTTCTTCGGCTACCCCGTGCGCCGCCCCGCCTCCGCCTCCGCGTCCGCGCCCCGCGCGCACCTGCGGCACGGCCGCCAGCGCAAGCGCGACCTGCTGCGCACGCTCGCGGCGCTCTGGTGGGAGCGGTGGGGGCGCCGCGCGACGCTTGCGCTCGGCCTCGCGCTGTGCCTCGCCTTGTGCCTCGCGCGGGCACGCCGGGCAGCAGCAGCACGTCCGCTGCACTGACACTGCGCACTGCACCCGCGTCGGCTGCCGGCGGGACGGCGGGCTGGCATTGCGCTTTTTAGTTTTAGTGTGGCGCGGCGCTGCCCGGATGGGACGTAGGGCTGTCGAGATGCCGGGCAGTGCGTACGCGTAATACTAGAGCGAAGAAGAAGCGTGTGTGGCAGGCAGCGCCGCGTGCGTGTGTCATGCATATGCCCGAGTCGCTGGTGGCCGCGTGCAGGCCGGTCGTACTGTACCTTCTCGCTCGCATGCACGGGGGGACAGACACTTTCCCCGCCGGCCAGCCAGCCAGACATCCATGCTTACATAGCTGATTACTGCCAGCCAGCCACCACGCTAGCGTCCGTGTCACTCTATTTAGATTTTGATCGGCACCGTAAGCTACAGTAACACTGCGTTGCATGTCCAAAAATAAAATAACGACATAGCGTAAGTCGGGCAATTACAAACGGGCGGGCGGGCGACGTCGAGGGAAAAAAAAATAGTCGTGCTGGGGCGGCTGCAGTCGGGGCACGCCGTCGGGGCCGCTCCCCCCCGCTACAGGAAGTACTCCGGGAGCTGCGCGCGGCCGGCCGTCAGCATCCAATCCACGCCCCATCGCACTCGCAACGCACCTTCCCGCCGGCATTCTGCGCCGCCTGGTGCGCGGGCCCATCGCGCTCGTTCTCGGGCGCCGCGTCGAACACATTGAAGTACATCGCGCCGGCCGGGCCGACCTCGAGGATGCTCGCGGCGTTCCCGCAGCGGTAGCAGTAGTTCGGCGCGGACCACACCGTCGAGAGGTGCTTGTCGAACAGCGCGGCGTAGCCCTCCATGCAGAGCTGGTGCGCGCGCAGGATGTGCGTCATGGAGTTCGTGGCGAGGAACTTGTGCACGACGCCGGAGCCGAAGGTGTAGCCTGCGCCGCTGGGTGTGTAGCGTTAGTAGGGGGAGGGGGAGGGGGGGGAGGGGGGTACCGTGGGGAGATGGCGAAGTCTTCTTTTTCTGGGTCCGGGTCTGACCAGACGAGGTCCGCCATGGGGCCCTCGTGCGGGATCTCTGCGCGCCGTCACCGTCAGCGTCCCCGCATCGCCATCGCCCGCGCCACGCACCGCGGAACCGGTCGACGACCTTGATCTGGTCGATGGAGTGTATGGACGGCGACAGGCCTGCGCTTGTCCGCGTCTGCGTCAGTGCGATATCCAGAGAGGGGGAGGGAGGGAGGGGGGCGCACGCACCGCCGTGGACGCAGAAGATGCGGTCGTCGATGACGACGGAGAGCGTGAGGAAGTCGAACATGTCCGTGAAGTACGTCCACACGCGCGAGGAGCCGTACTTGCGCACGCACTCCGTGTAGAACCCGTACGACTACCGCGTCCGTCCGTGCGTCCGTCCGTCCGTCAGTCGGCGTGCGGAGGCGGGGAGGGGGAGCGCACCTGGGTGACGGCGCGCGACTCGTGGTTCCCGCGGATGAGCTGCACGCGGTCGGGGTAGCGCAGCTTGAGGCATGTGAGGAGGGAGATGGTCTCGACGCTGAAGAGCCCGCGGTCCACGTAGTCGCCTGCGCGCCCCGCCCCCGCACACACACACACACAGACCCAGCACGGAAGTCAGCATGGGGACCCACGCCGGGCAGCGACGCAACGCAACGCACCGAGAAAGAGGTAGTTCGTATGCGGTGCGTACCCGCCTATCCGGAATATCTCTATGAGGTCGTAGAACTGCCTTGACGGACGATCAGCACGCAGCACGGGCACGGAGACCGCGCGCGGCGGGCACGCACCCGTGGATGTCGCCGACGACGGTGACGGGCGCGCTGACGTGCACGACGTTCGACTCGCGCATGAGCACCTCCTTCGTCTTCTCGCAGATCTCGCGCAGCAGCGCCTCGTGCAGCAGCTGCTTGCGCAGGAGCTGCTCGATGCAGGCGTCGAGGTCGAACGGCATCGGGTCGGGGGGTCGGGGGCGGAGCGAGCGGCGCACGAACTGGATTGGGCCGCACGCGTCACTGCGCTGTAACGCCCCGCCGCGCGCGCCGTCACAGCAAGCGAGTCACGGTCGCCCGCAGTGTCCCGCCACGCCGACTCACCGCAACCCAAGGCCGGCCGACACAGAACCAGCGCTGTCCCGCAACAGCGACGCGCAGCCCGCCCGCCCGCCGCTAGCGCCCCGCCCGAACGCGCGCCCGCCGTCGACGCGGGCACCACTGGCAGTGCACTGGCAGCCCCCGCGCGGCCACGCTGCGCTGCCAGTGTGTGTGCGCGCGCGCATACGTACCCGCGCTAACGCCTGCGCGATGCGGGGCGCGGATCGGGCGTGCGCTGACAGCGCTCCGACGCCCCGCGGGGACGCGCTGCGCGCGCTGCAGCCTGCGCGCGCTGTGCCTGGCCCGCCCCCGCCCCCGGCACCGGCACCGCCCCCGGCACCGCGAGCAGGGCAGGCTGCGCGCGGGGCGGCGACACGTACGGCGTACGTACGGCGCTGCCTGGCCTGCCCTGCCGGTGGTAAGTCAACGTCTCCCGTCGGGCCCTCGAGAGAACAGATCGACTTGCAGTTGCGTCTGCGGAGACACGCAGCGCTGGCGTGGGGGTGCAGGCTCAGGCAGCGCGCCACCCGCCGCGCCGCGCGATATCGATTTGCCTGGACACGCAGGTGCAGGCGGGCGGTGCGCGGGCCCGCACTAAGGTCGCGGACGGGCGGGGCGGGGGTCGGCCCCTCGGAGCCACGTGCGGATGTCCGGGCGGGGCGTGCGCTGACGCGGACGCGGACAGGCCCGCGGACGCGCGCGGGGGGCAGACTGCCTGTGCGGGCGGCGGGCGCGGGCCTGGGCGGCGGCGGCCTGGGTGGCCGGGAGGGCTGGGACTGGGACTGGGACTGGCCTGGTGGTCCGAGTCGGGGTCGGGGCGGATCTGACGGGCGGGTGGCCGGGGGGCGCGGGCGGGGGACGTGTGCCGTGCTTGCATCGAAGGGAAGGCGGGCGGGGAGCCTGATTACTTTATTCCGCAACGAGGTATATGGTCTGTGTCTGACGTGCCGAGTTGCGGTGGGTGCGTCTCGTCCCTGCCGCCAGCGCCCCGTTCGCGTCGATCGCGTCGCGCGCACGTACTACTTATACCGCGCGTCCCTCCCCGCCAGCCAGCCAGCCAGCCGTGCGCCATGCAGTCCCAGTCGCCCCACTCCCCCGACCCCTACGCCGCCCGCCGCACCTACCGCACAGACCCCCACCACTCCTCCGCCTCCCCGCCCGCCGACCCCACCGCCTACCACCCCTGGCCCCACCACCCGTCCGCCTCTGCCTCCTCGCCCGCCCCCGCCCCCGCCCCCGCCCCCGCCCCCGCCCCCGCGCCCGCGCCCTACCCCCGTACGCCCCGCCCGCCGCCCGCCCGTCGCACGCACTGACCCCGCCCCGCCAGCCGCGCTCGCCTTCGCCCACCCCCAGCCCTCCGGCGTGCCCGCCGCGTACGCCGCCTACCCGCCCCAGTCGCTCTACGCCGCCGCCGCCGCCGCCGACCCGCTCGACCCGCGCGTGCCGCCGCACTACCAGAACTACCGCCCCATGCAGCAGGGCCACCCCGTCGTGCCGTCCCAGCAGCAGGCGCAGGCGCAGGCGCAGCAGCACGGGTACTACGACGCGGGCAGCGGCAGCCCGTACGTCGTCACGCCCGCGCAGGCGCAGGCGCAGGCGTACGCCCAGCCGCAGTACCCGGCGTACCCGGCGTACGCGACGAGCGCGAGCTCCCCCTCGAGCGCAGGCGCGGGCTCGCCGCCGGGCGCGGGGGGCGCGAGCGCGTCGCCGTACACGTGCGAGCTGTGCCCGGCGACGTTCACGCGGCCGCACGACCGCAAGCGGCACTTTGAGAGCCACCACACGACGATCCAGCACACGTGCCGGTACTGCGGCAAGGGCTACGCGCGCGTCGACTCGCTCAAGCGCCACTACGACAAGCCGTGCGACAAGATGCCGCCGCGCCAGGGCTCGGCGTCGTAGGCGGGTGGGTGCGCGCGGGGGAGGATGCAATGTGCGCGAGGGGGAGGATGTGGACGGCGCGATGTGTTGGGCGCGCTGTTCGATTCTTGGGATACTGTACGGTCTGTACGATAGCCATACCTGCGGCGGACTCGGGCCGCCCTAATAACGATGCCCTCGCGGTGCGCCGTTCCATTGCTCACGTCAGTCGTCCGCGTCAGTGTCACAGGCTGACGGGGCACGCGCGGCTGATATGCGCGGCCAGCACACCCGCCGCGCCCGATGACGGCGATCGCAGCCCGATCGCCGGATCGCCCCTGCCCCGCGCCGCGTAAGTGCACGTCCACGCTTACACGCACGCCCCGCGAGGCCTTCGAGCGCGGCCGCCGTGTCACGCCCCGCTCGCGGACTTGGGATCGCGCCCGCACGCCAATCGCGCTGCACGCGTGCCCGCGAGATTGGCATCGCGGTGCGTCGCTTCGGGCCCGCACGCCAGCTGCAGGGCTCGAGTATCGCGTCCGTCGTGTGTGTATGTGCGTAGTGCGCAGGCAGGCAGGCAGGAACGGCCGCCTGGCGGTACTTGCGGATGCGGATGCGGACGTGGACGTGCGACTATGACGAGGACCCCCGTAACTTACGCCAGAGGTATGATCCGCCAAACAGGGTCAACTACCACTTTCTGCGGAGGCCCGAGACCCCCCTCCAGCTGCCATTCACCCCTCAGACCTCCGTTTGGGGTCCGTAGCTACCACAAATAAGATCATACCTCTAAAAATACCAAAAAAATCGTAATTTATTGCAAAAAAGCTTCAATGTGCGCGCAGGCAGGAGGGGATGTGGCTACGGGTGCGCAGAGGCCTATCAGACAGACCTATTCCTCTAGTTCCTCGTCACCCGCCTGCTCTTGACCCGCCTTGACCTTCCCATCAAATTCCTTGATAGCACGAGCAATATTCCCGGTGTTCTGCTTGAGGGCGACATGTCGCACGGCATCAGACTGCACCAAAGCTAGTGTCGAGCCCGAGAATTGGAGAGGATGGTCGAGGGCAAAGAGGAAATGAGACGGTTTGATGAAGGCGAACCGAGGGATCTTCATAGAGTCGACGAGGGAAAATTGGTTGTGTCGCGCAGGCTTGTACAGCCTTACCGCGATGTAAGACAGCGCGGTGATGCGAGACGTGTCCGAAGCCCAACCGTGCTTGCCGTTCTTACCGCCCGATTTCTCGTACATGGTCAGGACTTAACAGCCATTAGCGCACGCCGAATCACGGCTGATATCATGACGCACCTTCCGCAAGGCAGATTGCCTCATCGACAAGAACCAAGCCATAACTTGAAGTAGGCGGCGGGCCAGTGTGGGCAGCGAGAAGGTGGTTCAACGGCGTGACATTGGCTGAGTGTGCGAACTCGGGGACGTGGTGCTTTGCGAATATCGCCGCTCGCCTCCGTTGAGCCTGGTGAACATCAATATATGTAATTACTTATACAACACTACCGGACGCACCTGATGCGACGCATTTGCAGCGACCTCAGCCGCATTTGCAGCCGTCCCCGGTGCAGGAGCAACAGCTTCTTCGCCGTTGATTGCTCCGTCTCGACCGCCCGCAGCTGGCTGCCGCCAGCGTATCGACCGACCCGCTCCGGTGGTGACACCGCGCTCTTCTTGACTCCTGAGGACATCCTTGACCATCTGCAGAAGGCGCTTTTTGTCGGCAAGCGTTGGCTGAGCGGGTGTATCGTTACCAGAGGCAGGTGGTAGGTCTTCGGAGGAGGAGGTCTTTGTTCGGATGCCTTTCTCAGCTTGTCTGGTATGATGCGACCGGCGGATGATAGCGAGCTGTTCGAGATCGACGTCAGCATCGATCGCTGTATCCCGGAAGGTCCTGCGCTCGTCGGGGTCGAACACAACAGGGAGCGACTGAGCGAGGATATTCCCTATATTTGCAGCGTCGTTGCGTGTTGCATCTTCTGGGTCTTCAGGCAATTGCAGTCTAGTAATGTGAGGGTCAGATGCTGTCGACGGTGGGAGGAGGACAAAATACGCACATATCGACAGTGCTCTGGACGCATAAGGCAGCCGCAGCGCAAGTCAAATCGTTCAACTGCTTGTCGAAGACCGCACCAACTCCGTCTGCATTCTCTGCCTTCTTCAACCCATTCTCGATCTGGAGCATCTCGGGCTCGTCGTCATCCGCCTCTGGGCCCTCATCTTCGGAATCCAAAGACTGTCCATAAATCGCATCCCAAGCCTCCTGCGAATACCAACTCGACAGCGATGGAAATGCGCGAACACGGTGAGCTTGATTCTGCAATTTGTCCAGGAATTCCGGGTCTATCACGAGAGCGTCCCACAGATTGGCTGCCTCCGAATGCGACTGCGTCGTTGCTTGCTCGATGTCATGATCAGAAGGGAATGTAGAGAGTGCTTGAAGGTCGATAAGGCGATTGTCGGTATAGGTATGATTGTATCCATTCGCCCTTTCTTTGCCGTCAGACGTCTTAGCAAGGAAGAGATGCTCACGCAATCGGACTGAGAGCTTCGGGATCATATAATAGAAATCTTGTAAGGTGAAATCCTTCACAATCTGTCGACATATGCCGAAGACATGCTCACAGACTTCGGTTGACAAAAGCCAGGGCAGCAATGGGTATCTGCCGTCGAGGTGGTCCCGGTAGATGATCACCAGCTGCAGGAAACCGACGACGAGAAAGTTCGTGATGTCGCGCGCCTCAGGAGATATGAAATGCTGAGCTTTTCGGTAGCCCGCGATGTCCATGAAGTCGGTCCAGAGTTCCATGAAAAAGTGCGCACGCAGTACCATGCGAACACGCTCGATAATCGGGAGCGATCGATTCTGGTACGCATCCACGAGCTCTCCAAAGACAAAGAGGTAGATAATTGAGCCACGCAATTCAGGATGTGTGCTGGTAAACCATGCCAGCGTATGGCCGGAGAAGAGACGGGTCGCGGCGTTGTCGTCTTGTCGATCAAGTTTCTCGACATCCCTCCGAAACAAGGTCCCCGTCGCTTCCATTGCTGCAAGGCGGAAGTGGCTATATGATGTCGTATAGCTGCCCAAAGTAAGTATTCGGGCGCCGGAGAATGCGTTGTTACGATACGTCTTGCGGCCATGGTTTGAATCTTGAATGAGTGCGATAGGCTGTCGCCTAGCGCCGATGAGAGGGATGTGAAGGTTGATATCACGATGCGAGCGGACAGGGTGCCTAAGGGTGTAGTCGTTGTACGCGTCGGCGTGAGCAAGGAGGAGACGTTGAAGGGAGCGCTCGACAGCTGTGCCATCTGCAGCGTAGGAGACAACATTGATCTTGTGGGAGAGCAAACCATTCAATATCATTTCCAGATGCACGAAGAGTTGCTCCGCCGAGTTTGACTCTGAGATTGCGAGCGCCGCAACGACGATAGTCGGCACACCGGGAAGAGGGATCTGGAGGGTCCATACACGTATCTGGTATGTGTCGGTGAGCCGCATGCCTCCAAAGTATCTCGTAGAACACATGCCTTCTTTGCCTTCTCAATCTTCCTAGTGCGGATGAGAGCATCAAGTGCTTTGATGTCGCTCACAACGATGGGCTCGCCAGGACTCCCTAGAAGCACGTAGCATTTCCGTTCTGGATCCCAGTGTGGCCTCAAAGACTCCAGCAACTTAGTATCATCGCATGCAAGGCCCACGGGACCCTCACGGTAGTCCAAGGATTTTAGCCGTTCATAAACAAGGTCAAATGTTGTCTCTGTGATGCCGATGGGGAACTGCACTTCATGCGCACGACGTTTCCTTCGGGTCATTGATCAGCGATATGGATATCGGCATCGTCTTGTAAACACTCACTGGAGTGTCCGTTCTGCGGGTACGGGTAGCACATTCATCATAGATTCGTATGCTCGCGGGCTCATGACATGGATAATTTGTGCCCACTCCAACGTCATGGCTGAATATCGCATGCCATTCAAAGGGACACCTTGTTCTTCTAGATCTTTCTTCTTGACAAGATCCTGCATTAAGGCAACAAACAAACCACTATGCTTTCCCTCGATAACACCTCTCGCAAAGACTAGGCATGCATTATGAGGGTTCTGTGCAGACGATGATCAGGGAGCTGTAACATATACGAGGGAAAAGCGAACTTGAAACTACTGACCTCTTCGTAGGCCTCCAGAAGAGGTGCGAGGTCAGGATGAGTAAGGGCATATCGATGAATGGCCTGTATATCGTCTCTCTGAGCACGATTCGGGGTGAAGCGGCGATTCTTAGGCTCGGGGACTGGTTTGCGAATCGCATTCTGGAATACATGGACACGAAGCAAAGCGAGGCAGTTGACGCAAGTAACATCCATAGATGACCCTTCCGGCACCCGTACAGTGCGAAGACAATTTGCTGCAAGGACGTGGGGGGGAGGCGACCGGTAGTTCTTCCACTGCCACCGATGCTCTTGCTCTGCGTCGACGACTTGTTTTCTAGCCTCATCCAACGACTTATAGTCTGGTGCCTGATACAATTCGAGAGCCAAATCAGAGGGGGAAGGCCCGCCGCCCCCGCCCTCTGGTGTGCGCTCCAAATATTGACGCACACGAGCGTATTTTGTTGCACGAAGTCCGAAGCAAGGATGATCTATCATTTGTGCAGCTTGAGGTTTCGTCGATGAGCTTGTTGATGCCCACATGTGGCCGAGCGTATGCGAGCGCAGTTTCCCCTTGCAAACAGCCCAGTGCTGTTTGAATGCCTTGGGTCGATACGCCGCAGTCATAAGCTTGTACTCATTGCAACGAGAGCATCGGACTTTTCGAACGTCGTCTGGACTGAACTCAGCCATGTCATCGATCTCCATTATTTTCTCCTTGAATTTGGCGTAAGATTTTGAGTTGTCATCCACACCGCGTTTGATGAATGCATTGGCCAGACGGGTGCTGATTGATCCGGGTGATGCCCCAAACTCAGCGCTTGCGGTGCTTGCAGACATGGTAGCTGCGATATCCTTATTCTTTCCCTTGGGTGCGAAGAACGGATGAACGGGGACAGTCCGTGTGCGTTTCGCAGGATGGGAAGGCGCCTCCGAGCCGTGATCAGATTGAGCGCTTGTTGCTTCACTCGCGGTCGCCGCGGTCGTGTCGTCTGCACTCGAGCTCCCATTCCTCCGCCTTTTCAGTAAGCCCCGCGCAGCTTTTAGTGTTGTCTCGATAGAGCTGATGATCTTCTTCGATGCCCTTGACAGTCGGCTTCCATCGGATGCGCAATCCTCCGCCTCACTTCCCACCGACGACACCCTTCTTGACGACATCGACGCAGCGTCAGAAGTCCCACTTTCCAACTGGCCTCTCCAATCTGTGATACTGCCAGGCGCATCCTGGTCCAGCATTCCAGCACGCGGAACCGGTGGGAGATTGTCGGCGACAGCGGATGGAGAGAGCAATGACCGGCCGTATGCGTAGCTGGTATCGGTGGTATCGGGCATAGGTATGTCGTCGCAGTCACTGTCATAGCCACTAGCAGATGCAAGTACTGAGTATGATGAGGTAGGAGAAGGTGGCATCGACAGAGGTGGAATTGAGGGATTGTATTTGCTGCCTTCATCCATGTCTCCGGATCGCCCCATCTGCTTTTCTTCCACCTCTGAACTGAATCCCTCAAGTAGACATTCAGCATCTCTGGTCGATTCGCCGGGTTCGGGAGCCCGAGGATTTAGAAGGTGCGCCATCCCGCGAGGGATATGATGCGCATCAAGCTCATCGCATCCAGTGGCGCCCGTCACAGCATCGGACTGCCGCTGGTGGCTTGATACCTGCGAAGAGCACCTAAGTATCATTGTTCTCATGTTGCTAATGAGCAAAATATGGCGTACCGATCGAATATGGTCGGCAGCGAGCCTCTCGAACCACGCCAGCCGTTCAACGTGGCGCCTCGAACTGTCCCAAAGCTGCCAGCCCAGTGTTGCGTGTGCGACCGCATTCACGGCGATCACGCCACATGATACATGATCTGTCTGTCTTGCTGTCGTAAGTGACTGTCCTTCCCACTTGTACTCCACGCCGAGCTTGACACGTGTCCACAAGTGCAATTTCTTCTTGATGTCTTTTGGCAGACGCAGTCCCTGATGATAAAGGCCGTCGCCTTGTTTCACAGAAATGGTAAGGTTGGATTCTCATTGGATGGTAGATATAGTACTCACCGTAGGAAATTGTCTCCGCTCGAGCGTCGATCTTCATGACAACAAAATGCTTGTGTTTGGCGAGGAAAACGGGGAAGAGAAGTATCTTTTTATGGGTGCGAAGATCGTCTTCAATTCTCTTCAGGTAACGAGGTGAGTCGGGGAACAAGTCTTCTATTACTGTGATCTTTGAAATCGCATTCCAGAACTCATGTCCGGCGATCTCGAAGTTGTTGGCAATTCCTGGCATGCTCCGAATGCGGCTTCTCAACCACATGAGCATCATGTCAACGACGGTATCTGTGAGAAGGCCGTCGGATAACAGCGGAGCAAGGGCTGATGTGGTCGTAAATGTGGCGGCACCGAGTATCGTGAGTTGCTGGCGCCAGGGAAGCGAGTGGATAAGAGTAACGGCGCGTTCGCTTTCCATAGAGCCGTCAGCGACTTGTAGCAGCCACTGCACGCTCGCCTTCCATGTCTCCTGTACCCGGAGGACCGCACGCATTTGTTGCCAGTAAGTGATTATCCACAGCGGGGATACACCCCTTTCATATCGTGGGTCCATGATTGATTGTGCGCCATCCAGGATGGCCTGCGGTGCAAGCGCAGCAAGCTTGTCCACGAAGGCATCCGTAGGAAGGCTTCGTAATCTTGTAAGTGTTGTCATGGGGAAGACTGCCACGTCATGGCTGAAAACAGCTTTGATTGAGGGGTGTATGAGCTGCTGATCGCGACTAGGGAGTTGCGTAGATATGAAGGAATGAACATCCTCGGTGCCGCTAGGGAGCAAAGAAGTCTCCGGAGTGCTGGGAATCCTGAGGAGCTGCTCGATGTAGGCCAGCAGCTCCGGCGGTGGGTTATGGGGATAGCTTTTGCCTTGCGAGATCCATAATTCGGGACGGAATACAGGTATTTCATCGTCGTTGTAGATTGTGATGGACTCATCCATTGGCAAGATGCCGGGATGGCTGCGAGGGTGATGCGCTGTACAGAAGAAGCAGGTTCGGTCCGAGGTTGTACAGTGTCGTACGCAGCAGTCGGCCGCGATACCCGCGTAGATTTCTACCCAATGTCATACCAAATTATACCGGTAATTACGGGGTCAAAACTTTTTGCCGTCGGCCTCCGTCGGCCAGCTACCTCCGTGATCAGACATCGGTTCACCCAGCCCCCTAACTACCACTATTAGGATCATACTTTTGACTCAAATTCTAGCCCCCAGCTACCTCAGACCCCTCAGAGCTTCCGGCGCAAAGCGCCGTCTAGCTACCGTGGGAAGATCATACCTCTGGCGTAAGTTACGGGGGTCCTCTATGACGTCGGCGATGACTGGCTGGCGCGCGCGCCGCGCATCGCCTTCTGCTCGTGGCCACCGGCAATCTCGCGCGCCGCCGGGACGGGTGGGGACCGGGGCGCGTGGGGGCTATAGGCGTACTGACATGTGTTGGCGTAGCGTGCGCAGGCTGCGTGGATCGAGGTCCGCTGCCCGGGGGAGCAGCGCCATGCATGCATACTCATGTACCCGTCTCGCGCGACTGCTCTGCCCACCGAGCAAGTACTTACCATGGCAAGTAAGCAGCCGCGTCGCGTCCACTGCTCGAGCGCCCCGCCTGCAATGTATCCCTCATATTCAGCAGCCTCCGACGCGTGGAACGTTCGCGACGCGCCAGATCACGTGGACTCCTCCTCCTCCATCACCATCCCCACCGTAGTTGGTATATATCATACGTTTCACGTTTCACGTTCCACCTCCATCCCATCCCAAGCGCCCGCCAGAATCGTCAATTCGTTCTCTTATTCCACAGAACATCGCACCGGAGTAACTTGAGTATCTGGGGCCGGCCACGCCACGTCGCGCTGGCAGTTGTATCCGCGCCCGGCCTGCGCGCGATGCCCGCGTCTCTGCGGTGCAATCGCGCGCGCTGGGATGCGATGGGATGGGATGGGATGGACAAATTAATATCGGCCTCCGGGTGCACTACGTGGCTAATGTATGTGGACTTGGTGCTAGTGGCTGGCTTGCATGGCGGACGGAGAGAGGACGGTGGCCTCTTGACGCGTCGGACGGCGCA
Source organism: Auriscalpium microsporum (assembly GCA_019914985.1). Lineage (NCBI taxonomy): Eukaryota > Fungi > Basidiomycota > Agaricomycetes > Russulales > Auriscalpiaceae > Auriscalpium > Auriscalpium microsporum. The sequence goes on along the minus strand of JAHLMG010000013.1, from coordinate 409,150 downwards.
GTGCATGGCCAAGTCACGAAGCGCCCAAGTCGATTGTATCCGCGCCCGGCCTGCGCGCGATGCCCGTGTGTGTCTGCGGTGCAATCGCGCGCGCTGGGACGGGATGGACAGGACAAATTGGCCTCCGGGTGCACTACGTGGCTAATGTATGTGGACTTGGGGCTAGTGGCATCCACGGCGGTGTTTTTTTTTTTTGGTGGCGTGCGTGCGTGTGTCGGGCATATGCAGAGTCGACGTCTCTAGTCCCGGGTCCGCGTTCGAACGTCGCCGTCGCTGTCGCTGGTGCACGGCCGACCTTACTCACTTACGTGCGCGCAGGACCACCTCCGGCATCCCCGAGCTCCCGCCGAGCTTCCTCACGCTTACGCTTACGCTTACTCTTACGCGCACTTACGTCGTACCGACGGCTGCGCGCGGGGCTTGCTCTTGCTCTTGCTGACGTCTGCCAATGCGAATTCGAATTCGAATTGACGCCGGCGCGGCACCGCGCAGATGGCATGGCATGGCATGGCAGGGCGGCAGGGCATTACAGTTCATGTCGGGGTACTGTACTTACACGTACACTGTTCACTGTTCAGAGGGCGTTGAGTGACATTGGGTGACAGCGCTGGGCAGCGGGAGCCGGGAAACGGCGAGCCGACTCCTACTCGTCCTCCTCGCTCACCTCGCCGAGCCCCTCGATCCTCACATCCCCACCCTTCTCCCCACCCTTACTTTTCACCTTCTCCTTCCCCGCCCCCTCCTCCTCCCCACCACTCTCCTCCTCCTCATCTTCATCAGAACCCCTTCCGCCGCGCTCCGCGCGCACGCGCTTCATCCGCGCGATCACCTTATCCGCACGGTTGAAGATCCCGCCCGTCGCCGCGCCGCACGCGGCGCACTTGGGCGTGCGCGCGTAGCGCCGCAGCGCGCACGCGGTGCAGAAGTAGTGCCCGCACTTGGTGACGACGGGGTCCGTGTACGCGTGGCGCCCGATGAGGCACTTGAACGGGATCGTCTCGTCGTCGGACGAGTTGCGCTGCGCGTCCGGGGCGGCGGCGGCGGATTTGGGGGCGGCGGCGGCGAGCTTGTCGAGCTGCCAGCCTTGCAGGTCTGCATGGGCGAGTCAGTACGGTGTGGGAGAGTATGAATGGATGCACGCACACGTCCCGCGATCGTGCAGAAACTTGCACGTATCCCCGAACCCACAGAACCCCGTCTCTACAACACACACACACCCATCAGCCTTCACACCCACCCACACGAACCGCAAACCACACGCACCTTTATAGTCCTTACACACATCCGGCTGATAATCCACCATCGTCACCGTCTTAATCACGCTCCCCACCGGCGCGCGCTGCGGGCCCGCCCGCATCGCCTTCGGCACGTCCCTGCTCCTCGCGACGCGCTCCGCATACCCCGCGACGCCGCGATACAGCCCGTCGTCCCTCGCGCTGTCGAAGTCGCCCTCGGGCGCGTCGACGCGCCGCCGCTTGGCGAGCAGCGCCTCCGCGGCGTCGCCCGCGAGGATGTCGAGCGCCGCGCCCTGCGCGCCGCGCCCGCCGCGCGCGCCCCAGTTCACGCTGGGCCCCCCGTCCGCGCGCTCGGGGTCGGGCTCGGCGGACTCGTCGTAAGGGGCGGGCGGCCGCTTGGTTCCGGCGGAGAGGAGCGAGGTGGCGGGCTTGCGTGGGGGGAGCACGACTTGCGATGTGGACGTGGATGTGGATGCTGGTGTGGAGGTGGAGGGGTGGGAGGAGGAGGAGGGGGCGGGGGCGTCGGGGGTGCGCTGGCGGGCGGTGGTGGGGCGCGCGCGCTTTTTCTTGAAGAAGGGGACGTTTTCGGTCATGGCGCGGTGGTGGTGGTGGTGAGCGAGAGAGGAGAGGTGAGAGAGAAAGAGGTGAGCGGCCGACGGGAGAGGTGGCGGGGATTGGTCAGCGGCGGGCCGCGGGGTTGGAAATGCAATCGGCGTGGATCTGGCGGTGACTGCGCTGACGAACGATGGAACGGCTGCCGGTGCTGCCGGTGGAGGCTGCTCGTGGTGACTGGATGCCAGTGCGCATGCCGAGTCGTTCGGATCCGCCTGTACCTGCACCTTTCCCAAGACGCATCCCGGGCCCCGTTGGATCCTCTCGTGCGCATCTCGGCCCCAGGCCATGTCTTCCGCGCAAGGTCGGCACGGAGACTAAGTACTACCTCCCAGGCCGGCGCCTCGCCCCTTGACCTTCCTGAAGGCGCCCCCAGCAATGCGAATCCTGCACTCGCGTCACCGCATGCGCACGCCATTTGGCGCAACACCTGCCTCAGTGCCAGTGCTTGCCTCTGCCGCGCACACCACACCCCCCACACTGCCAACACATTGCTCCAGCTTCCCCACCCTCGCGCAAGAGCTCGCCATCCGCACACGCCTACATACATAAACCGCCCACCGCCCCTTCATTTCCTGCGTCCTGACGTACGCGTACGTACGCCTCCCGCCTGCCCTACCCGCACCCGCCCCGTGCGGATCCCACCGCCAATCCTCGCGCGCTTCCTCTCCTTACTTCCTAGAAGAGCCTGTCTACCTGGCTACAGTACCTGGCTGGGCGAGGATCCGCATGCTTATCGTCCGCGCCCGAGGACGTCGACGGCGTGCGTGCTGCAGCCTCGGCCTCGGGGATCTGCACGAATTTGAATTCGCTGGGCCGACGTCCGTGGCCAGCGTGCGTGCATCCGTGGCCCGGCCGACCGACCGACGCGGAGCCCAGGATCACAGCTGTACATTGGACACGTGCAAAGCTGCAAGTACTGTCGTCGTCTACTTCAACTATCTCCCAGTGCGCACATACTGTACCCCTGCCGTCCGACGTCACCGTGGGTACAGCACACTCCTTGGCCCGGAACCTCCTCCCGACCGCGCCCAGGATTCGCAGTCTTGACTTGACTTGGCGCGGAGGATAGATCGCCCGCGCGTAGCCTACCCTAGGCCTGAGGCCTGAGGCCTGCGGATCCAGCCTTCCAGCACTGGATTGTCCGCGCGGGGATCACTCGTCGTGGTAAGGGGCCTCTCCTGGCGAGGTCGTGTCGCTGAACCTCTTCTTCCCAGCGGGGTGCACTACTTACGCAGCTGGTCCCTCGGGAACCGGCCGTGCACGCCGACGTCGACTGCGGATCTGCTCACCGCGCAGTAAGTAGTGCACTTCAATACTTTCCAACTCCAACTGCATGCATCATCTGCACCACTGGCAGCGCTCTTGCCCCGCACGCTGCTCTATCACACCGTTATCAACGCGTGCCAGTGCCGGCGGCCCCTGCGAGCAGCACAAGCAGAAGCCCCGTCAGCTGCCCTCGGCGTGCTGACTGACCGCGGGGACCGGGTGTGTGCTAATCTTGCGGGTCTGCATCAGTATCACGGCGTGCTGGGTGCGTCATGCAGCGCACAGACCTCACGCCCATCGGAGGTGCGGCCGACCCAGCGCGGAATGTCGGCCGATGCTGTCCGGGTGTCTCACCACCCCTCTTCATATTCTGCTTCACCCGTCGTCGTCGTCGTTGAGCTGTAAAAATATAATTGATGCTACTTCTGTCCTACATTGGAGTCGCGAGCCTTATAACGTCGGTGAACCCACATACACACATGTACGACGCACCCGCAGCGTGCACGAAGGAAAACAAAATAAGATTACCCCAGCCCACCGCTCACTTGCCCTCCTCGCCCTCTCTCGGCCGCTTCACCCCCGCGCTCACGCCCTGCTGCTGCTGCTGCTGCGCCGCGCCCGCGCCCGTCACACCCACCACAAGCCCCTTCAGCCACCCATTCTCCCTCCGCAGGCCCTCGCACTCGCGCTCGAGCTCATTCACCCTGCCCTCCAGCTCCTTCGACTTCTTCTCCAGCGCCGCCTCGCGCTCCTTCTTCTTCAGCCGGAAGCGCGCCGACGCCGCCGTGTTGCGCCGCCGCTTGTCCTCCGCGGCAGACAGCGACAGCGGCGCGCCGCCCTCCGCGCGCTCGCGCTCGTCCTCGTCCGCGTCCGCGGCCGTGCTGCCGGACACGGACGCCTTGCGCGTGCGCGCGCGCTTGGCCGCGGGCGCGCGCGCGGGGAGCGGCGCGGGCGGCGGCGGGTACAGGCCCTGCGGGTACAGCGCGAGGATCTGCGCGAGCGTGGGCGCGGGGGCGCCGGCGGGCGCGGGCGGCGCGGCGAACGGGTCGACGCCGAAGCCCGCGAGGATGCTCGCGATGTCGAACGGCCGCGGCGGCGCGGGCGCCTCGTCGTCCTCGTCCTCGTCGCCCGCGTCGTCCGTGGGGTGTGCTGCTGTCGTGGATGTGGATGTGGATGCGGATGCGGGGGTGGATGTGGATGTGGATGTGGATGCGGGGGTGGGCTTGGACTTGTCGGGGCGGACGAGCGGCTCGTCCTGCTCGAAGGCGAGGTTCGTCCAGAGGTCGAGCTGCGCGGAGAGCTCGGGGAAGTGCGGGAGGTTGAGCAGGTCCTGTGCGTCGGACATGTAGGACGCGGGGGACGCCTGCGCGGGCTGGACGATGTTGAGGCCGTGCAGGTTGGGGGGCGCCATGGTCGCTGTTGCTGTCTCTGTCGCTGTCGGGGGCGGGTGGGAGAACGTGGAGAAAAAGCGTCGATGCGCGATAAGATGCCCGGCGGGTATATCAGGTGGCGCACCGGCCTGACAAATGGCGTGCGCGTGACACCGACCGCCCCGGCCCCGACTTCCCGATCGCGAGCTTCCCGCCCCGAGGGCCGGCGACTGGCTGGCGCCGTCACGGCTTCATTATTACACCCAAGGTCTCAGTTCTCCGTCGTTCCGATTTCCTTGTGTTCCGCCAGCTTTGCTCTCCTACAAAGTCTTGGAATCAAATGTTTGCGGCCTTGTGATCATGACTCGGACGTTGCGAGCCAGGCAAACGCGACGTATAAATCATCTGATGCGCCCTCTCGACACACTCGTACTCGAGCGTGTGCTCACCGTGATTGGCGGTGCGCCTCGACCATCGATAGCCCGCGCAAGATCAATCTTTCCCGCTTGCGCTGTCGCCATTCTGTGGCGGAAGGCATCATACTGCCGGCAGTCACGGCACGCGTGCTCCTCGACCGAAGGTCACCATTACAAGGCCTCAGGGACTAACGTGAACAAGGTACATTTACAGCGTAAGTTCCTCCGCTGCGCCTGCTGAAGTCGACGTCGAGGTCACATACATACCTACCTCATAAGTTGTCGACCGTGCTCTATATTTCAAAGGCGGCTCTTCCTGGAGATAGCTTTTGTAGGCAGTGAGAGAACAACGTGCTTCTGAATTTGAGCCTCGCCTTCACAGTGCAGAAGTAGAGAGCAACTGAAACAGGACACTGACCGCATGTGTTCGAGCGCTGGAGCCACCCAGGGACCCGGGGGGTGAAAAGTCATGTTGCAACCTCGTTGTTCGATGCGCCAGGTAAGACGATCCTGAGCCTGCGAGGGCTTGAATCTGCCTCGGGGACTCGTAGACTAGCTCCAGGGCCGGTTCGTCGAGTGTGCAGCAATCCTGTTACTTCGGGGGTGCTGGTAAGCGACGAGAAAGCCGGGGTTCCCTTCGCCATGACGGTTATGGGCACGTGATCTTGTTCTCACACCAGGAGAACATCGCCCTCAGGGCCCAGGACGAAGCTGCGCTCCGCGGCCAACATCATGAACGCAGCTGGAGTGCAAGCACCATATGAGAGCGAGATTTGAGCGAAGAGCGAAGAGCGATGTGTCACTGACCTCAGTACTGAGTACATTGACCACGCTGGGGTCGACCGTAGGGGTCAATGGTCAGGACGACGACCTCCGCGAGGTACCAAAACTCCTCTGGAGAAACCACATATTCGCACTTGAGAGGTGAGGCTCGCGAACTTCTTTTCGACACGCGACAAGGATTATGCGCACGGCTCCGTTTCTGTTCGGTGCAGATTCCCGCCGCGGACAAGCTGCGCACGTCTGAGCACGCCCATTTCGTCCGAGCGTGCGACAAAGTCTTGGTATGCAGTTCATAAAGCGTATTGTGCACCTAAATGTCGAAAGCGGCCCGAAAGAAGGAGGTCGCAAGTGGTCGAGTCGGGAGGTCGGACCCCAGCGCTGGGCACCCATGGGGTCAATCTCTCGGCAACTCACTGATATTTGTCTGTATCCACTCACTTTTAAAGATAGAATGCTATTCAAACTCATGTGTAAGACGCAGTTGGCGATGCTCGAGGCAGGGTTGGCCCTGTGCGGACCTGATTGGAGATGAGAGGAGGGGCGACGTGGTGGATGGGCTGAGATTCTGACCCCAGCGCTGGTGACCTATGGGGTCGGAGGTCAGCGGGCGTGTCTTCATTTCTCGACATCGAGGGGGGGAATTACTCAGGGGGATCACGCACCATATAGTGGAAGACGCATGCTCCTCACTTACGGTGCTTGTCGTATCGCCGCGGGGTGGGTGCCGGTCACTACGGCAGAGGTCTATATTGCACCATCACAAACCTGTCTCCATAAATTGTCTGCGTCCAGAAACTGCGCGGGGGAGGCTGTGAATGGTCATTGGTGTGGTCATGCGCAGGGGATAAGGCGATGACGAGGACGATCGCCCGCGTTATATGGCCAGGACCTGTGCGAGAGACGTGTCCGAGCAGTAATCCACAGGAGGTGGGGAGCCAGCCGCTGGGTATGTCGCGGAGCTGGCGCTGACCATTACCGACTCCAACACAAAGAGGTTCCGTCCATCCCGCAAGTCCTGTCCTGTCCTGACATCGTCAGAGACGCGGAAAGACGGGCTTCGTGGGATCCAGGTTGTGGAAAGGCGCCGCGACGGGCTGGCGGTGTGGGAGCGAAGGCAGGGAGGATTATTACATTACGCACTTTTGAATGTGGGTCGGCGGTCAGGTGCGCGCGGCTTTAGCTGGCTTTAGGCAATCGGGCACGCCCAAAGCTTATTTTGAAGATCGGGCATTGGGACTTCGCGGAGATGGTGACAAGTTGCTCTCGACGCTCGTCCGCGTCGGCGCGCACGACGAACACGCACGCACGATGTGTCGCTCGGAGTAATCTGCGTCGCGCGATTGGCCGAAGAGTCCGATAGCACACACTTATCTGCCGCCCGCTTACCTGAGCCAACCTAGACCGCCAATCCTGCTCTTTTTTATCTCGCCTGCCGTCCGAGCTTCCCTCTTGCTCTCAACCATCACCATGCACTCCATCGCTGCCTCGCTCAGGGCTCCTGCTCGTCGCTCTGCGTTTGCCTCGGCGCGCGTCGCCAGGGCCTCGCTCCGCACGTCCTATCGCAAGTTCTCGACGGAGGCCCCCCCGCCCGAGCCCAAAAAGTCCAACTTTGCCTTGTTCGCGGGGCTCGGTGCCGGTGCCGCTGGTGGTCTCGCGTACTACCTACTCAGCTCTGACACCCTCGGCACGACCGCCAAGTCGGGTGCGCAGATTGTGAAGTCCGCCACGAAGTTCGTCCCGTCTCAGGAGGACTACCAAAAGGTGCGGGCCGCGTCTTTCACGGCAAATATAGTGCTGACGCGTCGTGCGATCCTAGGTGTACAACAAGATCGCCGATGTGCTCAACTCGGACGAGTCGGGCTCGTACGACGGTGAGCACTATTTTTGTGTGGCGCGGCGCGTCGGCTGAACTCGCTCCAGACGGCTCGTATGGCCCCGTCCTCATCCGTCTCGCCTGGCACAGCTCCGGCACGTACGACAAGACCACGGGCACCGGAGGCAGGTGCGTCGCCATCACGCCCCAATCTCGCAGCAAAGTTCTGACATATTCCGTGCGCGCTCCCGAATAACAGCAACTACGCCACCATGCGTTTTGCGCCCGAGTCCCTCCACGGCGCGAACGCGGGCCTGCACGTCGCGCGCGGCATCATGGAGGAGGTCAAGAAGGACTTCCCGTGGATCACGTACGGCGACCTGTGGACCATCGGCGGTGTCGCTGCGATCCAGGTATGTCTCGTCCGCCTCCGGTCCCCCGGATCATCCGGGGCTGACTGACTCGCATTTGCAGGAAATGGCTGGGCCGAAGGTTCCGTGGCGCGCTGGGCGCATCGACGGCACATTCGAGCAGGTGACGCCTGACGGCCGCCTGCCGGACGCCTCGCAGGGCCAAAACCACCTCCGCGATGTAAGCGCCACACCCTCTCCCGCTGACTCCCCCGCTGACCGCGCTGCGTCGCATAGATCTTCTACCGCATGGGGTACGCGCCTCCCGCACGCAACTCCGGCGCGCCACGCTGACCCAGCCCTGCAGCTTCAATGACCAGGAGATTGTCGCGCTGTCCGGCGCGCACGCGCTCGGCCGTGCGCACCCTGACCGGTACGTCGCGTGCGCTGCATGCAAGACACGCGCGGTACTCACGTGCGCGCTGCAGCTCCGGCTTTGACGGGCCCTGGACGTTCTCGCCCACGACGCTGTCCAACGACTTTTTCAAGCTGCTGCTGAATGAGAAGTGCGTGCCATCTCCCTGTATTGCGGTCCCGACATCTTCGCTTCGCCTTCCATCTTGCTTTGGCTTGCTGTCACATATGATGCGCCGGAATTTTGTGCTGACGGCTGTTGTTTTAGGTGGGTCTGGAAGAAGTGGTCTGGCCCCAAGCAGCTCGCCGACAAGAAGACCGGCACGCTCATGATGCTCCCGTGCGTCCTGTTCGCAGACATCCTTGTTTCTCATCCTTGACCTCCGAGGTCGTGCAGGACCGACCACGCGCTCGTCCAGGACAAGGCCTTCAAGAAGTGGGTGCAGGCGTACGCCGCGGATGAGGGGCTCTTCTTCAAGGAGTACGTCCACGCCTCGACTGTCGCATCAGCACGACGTCGCTGACTTTCATGGGTGTGCAGCTTCTCCGCCGTCGTTGCGCGCCTCTTCGAACTCGGTGTGCCCTCGGCGCAGTTCGTCTCCTCCGAGCCGTGGTTCTTCAAGACGCTCGACGAGCAGAAGGCTTAATTATTCTTACCCCCTCCAGCCCAGCGCTTTAATTCACTCTTTGCTCGCAACTCACTTATTAAATTTCCTGACCAAGCTGATATGACCAGGCCACCGTAGACACCTAGACCTAGACCTAGACGCTAGAGTAGAGTAGAGGAATTGGATTCCCCGCCCCCTAGATGTTAGAGACGAGGTTCGCGAACGTGGGTGCTTTGCATTGTTCGTAATATCGAAATGGTATTCCTATCACCTGCGCAGGCGTGAGAAGGCGAGGGAACTGACCACTTGTATAGTATGTAAGGGTGACGAACTCCCATCTGGAAAGTCATTTAGAATGTACGTGCGGCCGGACACGACGGCCTGGGACATACTATTACAAGTACAGCCCAGTTGAAGGTTAACGAATGCAACTGTCCAGTGATCGGACCAGGTCAACTTGGTGTGTCCGTGCATGGCGATAAGCGGACCCTACGACTGTCTTGGGCCACTACCTCTGGGTTGTGCCGGTTCGGCATGGTCAGGATGAAGGAAAAGGGAATAACGAAAGAGTGGCCACGGGTGACGCTGCCGCCACACCCCATCGCCCTAGATATAAGCAACTTGTCGAGTGAGGCATGACCGAAGTTAACGCATGACCGAAGTTAACGCAAGAGCGATGCAACGAACACTGCTTGACAGCTTGAGAGTTGAGATGCGCCGCAGCTCATCGGCGATGGGCAAAAAAGTGGGCCATGCCTACGATATGAGCGGACTTCACCAGGAAACTACTCGACAGCTGAGCAAGGCAGAGCGAATAGCGAGAGACTGATGAGAATCGTGGGGAGCATCCAAGTGAGTCGAAGACGAGCTCGCAAGCCGAGCGCAGAGTGCCATCCCTGGTGAGGTTTCTCTGCAGCTAAGGCAGATCAGCCTGAGAGCCCATCGCATGCTCAAGAACATCGTTGAGTCAGTGAGGGATCAAGGAAATGCCGTTCATGAGAGCCAGCAACCCACACAAGCCGGCAGTGCAACCAAAAGAACGACATCAGAGCACGTACACGCTCGTCACATTGCTGGTTCGTCCTGTTGACAACGTATCCCGCTGGCAGCGAGAAATAGGAACCTCCTCAAAACAGCGGCGGATGATGCTGCTTTGCCGCCTCGTGTATAGCCAACGGTGTTGAGCTGCCAGCCTAGCCCCGTATACTTAGCGTCCATCGCCACGCAGTCTGCTAGAACAAAGCGATGTGAAGGTTGAAGCAACGAGGCGTGCGGCCACGCCAATATAATCCGGCGCGGCCCGGGCGTTCCTTTGTCTTGTCCCCTCGTGTCAAAGCCACAAAGGCCTCAAGGCACCTTTTTGCATGGCTCGCCACTTTGTTTCCTTTACGCTTTGAGTGCTGTGTAGTGCTTTAAAGATGGCGGGCCTGTGCACCGGGCTTGCTTCGTTCCTTGGGTCTCCTCCGACAGCAGGCTTGCGGCGCACACTCTCCCGACAGCTCAACTCCTCGAAACCATCCATATGCTCTTCTCGGATAGGAACAGCTTCAGTGTCCACTTTGGCGAGCCCAAAGACTCACTACTACTCTCCGAAGATGCATCCCAGTCAGACGTCATCGAGAACTACTTCAGTATGGATGCCTTCCGAGGCGATATACATGATTTTCTGCTCCCTCAGTCGGTACGTCGTGGTTCAGCTTGTCTTTGCATCCATTACTTATCTGGCTATCAGACTCCTTTTCTGGCACCGTCTACGTGGGCAGACATGAAGATTCCGCAGCCAAGCGACGTACCCGTCCAGGATGCTGTGGTTCCTACCGCGACACTCCTCACTGCATGGGAAAGCCCACATCCGTTTTTCGACCCAGACATGCCGGCTGCCTCTCGTACCTCATATGCCGCGCGCCGGGACGCAGTCGGTGTGGAGCCCTGGAAGGTCAACACGCTCCCAATCCTCCCGGATCTATTCGATTGGAATGCTGGTGTGGAGGCGGAGCGCAGGGCGTCGATCGCTTCCAACTCCGAGAAATGGGACATCCAGGGCAGTGGTTGGCTCGATAAGGACGTGCTTGGACCGCGCCCCTCCGCCAACGCGGATTCCTCGTCGGCGCATAACTCAGACTCCTCGTCCTCATCCGACTCTGACTCTGACTCTGACTGCGAGTCGGATGATGCGACGGCCAGCATTCCGCTCACGAATCGAGTGCTTGCACCCCTTCCCCGCCGTCTTCCCACCCCTCGCCCCGTGCAGTCGCCGGCATTCTCGGAATCCTCTTCGACGGCCGACTCACGGCTCCACACGCCCTCGCCCGCTACGGACCTTCTCCATCATCTGCCGCAATCCGTCACAACAAACTACTACGCGCGCTCATGCTCTCCTTCAAGCGAGTCTGACGACAGCGAGTACGAGGACCGCGCGGCCTCCCGCGGCCGCAAGCGCAAGATGGCGCAACGCTCTGCGCATGGCCGGGGCAAGAAGTCGCGCGCGATGCCCTCCCCCTCCGCTTCCGAAGACTTTGCCGCCGCCCTCGCGTACACGCCCTCCCGCGCGAGCACGCCGGCCTCGCGCGCGTCGTCCGCGTCGCCGTCCGCCGACCACGCGGGGAAGTTCCGCTGCCCGGAGGCGGGCTGCACGCAGGTGTGCAAAACGTCCGGGGACCTGCGGCGCCACTTGCAGAGCCTCGCGCATCGCGCCCCCGCGTTCCCGTGCGACCGCTGCGGGAAGAACTTCACGCGTGAGGACGCGCTGAAGCGCCATCGCGTGAATGTGAAGGGGTGCGCGACTACGAGGCGATGAGAGCCCTTTTCGATTGCGCTCATAGACTCTTTGCCCATTTTCTCTTATTTGCCCAGATTCTCTTCTCGATACTCCATGCTTATTTATATCCACCTGGTGTCTCTTGTTTGATATTGTAGCATTACCGTTCCCCGATTTACCTTCTGTATCGATAGCCCTTCTTTATGTTGTGTCTCTGACGGTCACAATAGGACAGTGAGCCGAAGCCCGTTGGTTTTCCAAGTCATAGGGTGCCCAAGCCGACATGTAGCAAGAAGACTTTCAAGCCTGCTCCGCTAATACCAGTCTCAGTCCCGTTTGGGAGGCGATACCCTGAGATCCTTCACTAACGACCCCAAGAGACATTCGTACAACTCGTTCCTAGTTTACATCGTAAAGGGCGTTAGATATTAAAGGACGTGGGACGTAGGTGCCACCATCAAATGACGTATCTACGCGGAATGGAGGAGGTGAGTCCGGACCATTGGAGAGAAGACAGGGCGGGCTTACCGGAAGAGCGGGCTCTTGTCGCCCATGTCGGCGTACCGATGCTTCATGTCCTCTGTGATACCCTCGCGCGCACAGAGCTCCTCCTTCTCTTTATTGAGGCGGTCGTACTTCCACATCAAGATGGACGTCAGGATAATGCTGCACAATCGGTCAGATATGGCATGGGCGTGAAATCATTCGAATGTGAAGGAACACGCACGTAAGTCCCAGCCATCCGATGATGGTGCCGTGGCCTTGGTGAAAGCGCGGGCCGTCAAAGTAGATGTAAGAGGAGCAGATGCTGGAGTACGGCCCGTTACTATCAGCATCACGCCACGGCCGAACGCGCCTCGTATAATGCTCACCCTCCAAGGTTACCAATGCCGATGACCATGGCGATCACGACGCCGCGCTTCATGTCCCCTCCAGCATTGCCGCCAGACCACGCGAGGATGACCGCGATGGTCGGGTACACGCCCGTCGCCGCGATGACGGCGGCGGCGTACCCCGGCCCCGCGGCGCTGGTTGTGTACGCCACGATGTAGCCGACCATTCCCACCGCCGCCCCGAGGATGACGAAGACGCCGCGCCGCTGTATCTTGTCGGACACGATGCCGACGATAATGGTGCAGATGCACCCGGAGACGAAGGGCGGGATGGAGAGCAGCTGTGCGCGCGCAGAGGTGTAGCCGAGCGCCTTGATGATGCTAGGCGTGAAGAGCGCGACGGCGTACACGGGGATGAGAACGCTGATAGGTAGAGGTGAGTTGCCATCGTGACACGGGATAGATACGGCATGCATACCCCATGTAGAGGACAACCTGCATCCAGGACTTCCAGTCCGCCAAGGCCTGCCAGACGAAGCGCCACTCAAAGTGCGTCGATTGGTGACCAGATGAATGGCGCAGCGCATTTACTACAAATTCGCGCTCGCGCTCGGTGAGGAAGGTGGCAGTTTCTGGGTACTGCGGCATGCATCAGCCTCTGAAGGTCAGTGAAGCAGTAATGTTGCCCACATCGTGCATGAAGAAAAACGCCAGGACCGCAATGACAACAGTGACTGCCGAGAGGTTAGCTCAGGTCTCATGCTGCAGTCGAGAATCATTTACTGAGGCCTTCGATTAAAAACTGCGGTTGCAGGTTAGTAGCGCTCTGACGGGGAGATCGCGACTAGACTTACGATCCATTGCCAACCGTGGAGTCCACCTTTTCTGGAGCTAAGCTTAGCAGCTGCAACATCGCAAACGACCGGGATCTTACCCGTCCAAGTGTTCGATACCCCAAGCCAAGATACCACCGAATGCTCCCGCCACGGTCGCGGCGGAGAAGAATATTGCGACGCGCTTCGCTTGCATGTGGCGCGGGTACCAGAGTGAGATGTAGTATGTCACGCCGGGGAACAAACCAGCCTCAGCAAGACCCAGGAACACGCGGGCGCTGTAGATGTTTGAGGAACACAGGCATCACGAGGTCTTAGGAGACACGCACACAATCAGGCCTTCGAAGCTGTGGACGCGACACATCAAAGTCATGACAATACCCCAGGCAACCATGATTGCCGGAACTGTCAGGTAAGTGGGTTCATATTTGTGAGGTGAGTTGAAGACGAGTGAAGCTCACTCCATATCGATGGTCGGAACAGTTTCAGCAGGATGTTTCTGCAGAAAGATGTTAGGCGCAGCCTCTCGTGCGCAGGGCGAGTTATGCTTACGATGGCACCTCCGCAAAGCAGTAAGGAATCTGTGCACGGTGGGCACGTCGACATCAGAGAAGGTTAGGCCGAGGGAGATAGATGACGCACGAAGAATACAGCGGCAGCCGTGTTATACCGGAGGTGAATCAGCTTGAGGTCGACGGCCATCCCTGCGATTCTCGCATTGCCTGGGGAAGGGTTTAGTGCATGCCACGGGCGCGACGGTGCCGTAAACATACCAATGTTGCTCCGATCGCTGGAGGTTAATTCGCGGTCTCAGCACTCTGAGCGTGATCATGCGAGGGTATAGAAGGGGACTTACAGGAATGAAAGTAGGTAGAGCAGCGATACGAACGGCAAGAGCTGTATGTCGAGCTTGCGCCAGATACGGGCAGCCTCGACGGATGGCACGGTGCTGACGGGCTCTTCGATATGGTCCCCGGCCTTCTCCTGGACGGACTCCAAACCCTCGTCTTTCTCGATTGAAGCGGTCATCTTCTGCAGGGACTTGGTAGAGCAGGGGAGTCGGGGGAGGAAGGGCGGGCGCGGCACTTGGGTGGGGCTCCATTTCTAGAGGTTTTCATATGAGCGGCAGACGCCCGGCTGGCGTTAGCTGTGGCGTTCTGGGGTCAACGGTGGTTGGACAACGGGCGCTTGTAGGCCGGCCCCATGGCCCGATCAAATTTATCCTGAGCCTGCGAAGGTTACTATACTCTGCCCTGACTCTGCCTCAGGGAGACTAGATCAAATGCCAGACAGATGATCCTGAGCCTGCGAAGGTTTGAATCTGTCTACTCTGCCAGTACTCTGCCTCGGGGAGACTAGATCAAATGCTCCAGAACGCGAAAGAGTCTCTGACATGATAGATCCTGGGTCAGCTCCAGGAACGGGGTCATGTTACGCACAGAGTCTAGGGTCATGTTACATCTTTTGCACGAAATTCACCGATCATGTCACATGTGGGGTAAGGATATAATAACGCGGCTTCTCCGGGCAGTACTGGGCAGTGGGCACTTTCTTTTTGCCGATGTCCTCTGAACTCCTTGGAATGGGAGAAAATAATTCCCCGGCGACGGCATTAATGCCGTACAGAGCAACAGAGTTGCAGGCATACATCTCTTTGGCTAAACCGGCACTGGCAGGCCATAATACGACGACGAGTTTTGGCGACGGCGTGGGCGCACGAAGGCGGAGGTCCGCACGGGCTTTGCTTTCACCGGTTTATGAATTTACGATCCGGTTCTGTGTGGATTGAACGACACTTTCAGCGGTGCCAGCTTTGTTGAAAGGTATCGGGGCCCCGACGGCGTGCTAGCCAGCCCGCCGGCATCGTCTACTTACTGCAACAACACTACCTTACCTCTAAGAGTTTTGATGTGACTTCCTACTAAGTACTTGCCATGTTTGTTTCCAAACTCTTCCCACCCCGTAGAATCGGCTCCCCATTCCTCGAACAAGGTACTTAGTAGCTTCGGACTCTCGTCCGCATCCCGTGTTACGGCTAGTGACCTTCTGACCTTAGTCTTCCAATAGTTTGACCAGAAGATGGTCGTTCCGAATTATAAGTTCTTCCGAATCTTCATTGAACGGTCTGCATCAAATTTATGGTCCGACGCAGTTCAAAGGTCGCCTTCAAAGATTTGACCGCCGGTGGCCTAGGACGCCGCTAGTAGTTCCCAGTGCCAATCGCAACTAATGCTCTGGGTATCGTATTCTGGCCCACGCTGACACAGTCCGGTAAGTAGGTCGGCTCAACGCGGCATAGATCGACGAATTGCGTTCGAAAGCGATGCTCGCACCATTGCCCATACAAAGGCTGCAAAACGCATGCCAAGGATTCAGGAACGGTATTTTGTTCTTTGATCGACGTCGGGAACGAGGACTACGATGGCCTGCTGATCGTTGTCGCGGAAGCAGCCATTTGAACTTCGGTGGATGTACGGATACATTGGACGATGAGGCGATGTTAACCATAACACGCGGCACACACGACGAGGCAGCGGTAATCTACGACTGTGCGGGACCGGTCCCTGCCAGCGTCGGGTCAGTATAACCTGCGGCCAAAACGGATGCGCTCGGGCGTACCTGAAATGTTATGGCCCTCGATGGCCTGCACAAACTCTAGCCAATTCCTTCCAGGAATGTCATACATCCCCTCCCAATCACGGCAGACATGTGTCTGTCCGACGCGATCGATCGTGAAGTTCCACTGGGCGAAGTCTCCGGGCTCGAGGGTCAAGTCGGCTTGACCCAAGATCGCCTGCCGCATGTAGTTGATGCAATGTTGCATATGCGCCTTGCTGGGAGATTCCTCGTCGGTGTAAGCAGAACAGATGTAGCGGAGGCAGTGAAGCTGGTGGAACATCGAGACGAAAAAGCCGCGGGGGCCCAGCGCATATATTCCGGTGCCCATAGGAGAGACCTGGAGCCACTCGTGCTCTGCGTCGGGTTCGTCAAGGGAGTAGTGGACGCTTTCCTCGACGGTCAGCTCGACGGACTGACCGTGGTGGAGCCCTGGAGCGAGACTCGGGACGTCGAGTCCCTCGTAGCCTGCAGGCGATGTGAATCGGCTGGTGGAGGGCAGAGAAACAGAGTCTCAACTTTAGCTGTCCGGAGGTTGATCGACATGGATTGGGTGGATGGCAGCGCAGACGACGTCGGCGTCTGGCGCAGGCTGCGCCACAAAGGATCAGAGGGAGAGCGTGGCCCGAGAACGACAGAGACAGCGGCGAGGGCGACAGTGCCACTGCCTGCTTCCCGCCAACTCGCTGTGTCTGCCGGCCAGTCATGTTGGAGGGGACATGTTGGCATTGGCAATAAATTTGGCAATGACATGATGTGGCCATGGCTGTGTGTCGGACACTGCCGACTGGTGTCCGAGGTCCTATACAGGACAGCTCCCCGAATGATAGCGCGCTCAGGCTCTGCTGTCTCCGCCTTCGTTCTTCGCTGCAGTCGTCCTGCTGGATCATGCCCATTCTCTCTCCATAGCCTCTAGGGATGCCGTCAAAAGGCGGTCTTTCTGCCTCGCCAACGCCGTACGACGAGTCCTGGGACGACCATGGTCTCTATTCAAACCCATTCAATAATGAAGTTGCGCACAAGCCATTTACTTCCGCGCTCGATGCAAGCTCTCGGCGCACCGTCATGCGTAGGCGCGGCTCGGACAGTGCAGTTTCGACCAAGTCTCTGGGAGAAGCATCGTCGAGGTCGCCGAAGACCGTGCACTCGCGTTCGCGGACGGTGGATGACGCTCCGGAGAGCGTCCATCCGCTGCGCCGCTCCAGCAGCGCGAAGAGCTGGCGATCGGATGACGGAAACACTCGTCCCCATCTATCGCGCATGGTGTCGTCCCGTCGATCGTCCAGCCAGTCCCCGGAGGACACCAAGTTCGAAGACGACCCCGCAGAACAAGGCGGGGAGAAGGACGTCGTTATCCACGAGGTGCGTCGTCAGCGCCCTGACACCTGTCGTAACTTACCCCTCGACCATCAGGTTGCACGACACGACTCTCTCGCCGGCGTCGCTCTGAAGTACGGCATTGCTATTGCGGATCTGCGTCGTGCGAACTCGCTTTGGGCATCCGACTCCATCCACCTTCGCAATCACCTCTACATCCCCGTCGACAAGGCGCGACACGCACGACGGGCCCTCGCCCAGCCTCTGCAGGAGCCCGCTATAGCTGCCACGCCAGCTGCTGAACGCGCCAGCGCACCTCCGGATTCCGCGCCGACCACGTATTTTGTGCACAAAGTGCCAGCGACCCGGCTTTCCTACTTTCCTCCGTCGAGCTCTAGCCCCCAGCTGCCTTCTTTTATTGCGCAGGATTCTCCGATTCGCACACGCACTGCCCCCTCTTCCCCCGCCAATCTTTCCGATATCTTATCTCCGGACTACTTCACCCCACCGGCAACTGTCGCTGCCCGTCCCTCGCACACTACCTCCTCTTCGAACTTGCGGAATCACACACTGGCTACCATCTTTTCTGTGCTCCCCATTCCAGCGTCCACACGCGAGGACATCATTTCCCGTTTCTCCGTCGAGAGCACATCGTCGTCGGTGACTGGGAGCGATGATCAGGAGCACGAAATGAGGACAGTGCCCACTACCCCAAAGTCACGTGTCAAGCTGTCATCCCCCATACCATTCCTCAGCCCGCGCAAATCCACACCCAATCCGAAGCACGCATCGCCGCCTCTGTTCCTGTCGCGCACGCCGTCCAACGGAAAAGGCAAAGGAAGTCGGCCGCCTGATGTCGTCGAGCACATCGCCTTGGGGTCGAGCCCAATACGGACTCTTCAGATGGAGCCTGCGCCTGTGATGCGCCTCCCCGAGCAGATGGTCCGGACGGCGTCCAAGACCGAATCGGATGCCGACACCTCTGCACCTTATCTACGGCCCTCGCGCAGTCGCACGCAGATCCGGTAGCTTGCGCCTTTGGGCACTGCCTGAAGACTGCCTGTTGGGTTTCCGAAGATGGCGTTTCCAGCGCCGGTCCATGCAGAATAACCAAGGAACATTGCAACACGTTGGTCGCACTGCGTGCATCAACCTGATCTATCGACCTCTGGATTGGAGCAGCCCAAGGCTGCGCGCTGCAGACCACCTTGAACGGACATAGGGATTTTGGTTTGACATGGAGTTGGTGACACATCAATGTATACTTATTACCTCAACTTAGCATATCGTCAGTCTTCCCTGGCTGCTGTGCATGGTTTGTGAGCAAATCTCATGATATCTCCCATCTGGTATACTGACATCCCCGTCTTGCAGTGCAACTGTAGAGTTATACCATCGCTCTTTCTCATGCTTCGCATCTACGCATGTATTGCTGGTTATCCCACAATATCGATCTTACTCACCTGGAATGGCATGTCTTCTCTGGTCGTTCAAGCAGGACTCCGCAAGTTATCTTGTGGACATACGGGGGTTGTGAAGTTGCCTGACAACTGTATTGCAGCGTTTGGCTTACCTCGCATTGATGGCTGGGCGCTGTGAGCAAGGTAATTAACCGTCATCATTATCATCATCATTCTCAAAATACGTAGATTGACTACGTTATAAAATAGTCATTTCTCGTTCAATTCTCGCAGCTAGGACGTGCCGTTGTCGTAACGTCCCCTCGCCATTGAATTGCGCCAAGTGAGTGTCGCACACCTCATCACATCGCTGGAGTTCTGGCCAGTGGCCTGATCGATTCTTCACAGGATGACCGGAATAATACGGACGCCGAGCCCAAGAACAACATGCGCCATCACCGGCGTTTCAGCGGAAGTCGTAGGGTACAGCAGGCATCAGCGAAGAGCTGACCACCACTTGTGAGTCCGTACGTGACTACCATCGTCTGCGCCGCAATAAATAAACGTTCGTCAGCTTTCTTTGCCATACTTGAATGTCCGGGTGGAATGCCATAGCGAGAAGGAATGTCATATAAGGAGAGATGGGGGCGAGCCAAAGCTGCCTGTGGGCGCTAGTGCGGTGCGTGGTCCTGGCCGACGCGTGCTGAACAACGTGATGATCAAAGCACGAAGTTGTCAGGAGGACGCCTTGGCCGCCAATGCGACGACTTGCATCTGCGTTTGCTGCGGCATGGGCGTCTTCTGGCCATCCCCGGCCACTGTGTCAGCACTGCGTAGAGGGAGTGATAGTCATAGTCAAGCCAGCGTCGTCGCGCAACATTAGAGAAGGTGCTCACGCAGAGAAGTACAGCAGCTGCCCCTTCGCCTCCCATATCCCGACGCGCCGCGATACGAGCACCACCGGGGTCTCCGCGTACACGGAGCTCAGCGGACTCAACGGGTCGTCCTCATGGGAGAAGCATGCCTTCGGGTCGATTCGCAGAACCGCAGGTCGTGTCTGAGTGCGCACCGTCAGTAGGTCGTCGAGCGGCGAGACTGTGTCGACTCACCGTCATGGCGCCGCGAGCTTGTTCGTTAGGTAGGTCTGTTAAGGTTAGGGGGCAGCGCGACACGACACGTATATATACTCACCTCGGTTCCCGAGCGCGAGCGCGATCGCGTTGTCACAGGTGTACCGCAATCCGATCTCTGATGGATGCCGGTGACCACCCGACCGACGGCGAACTCTTGCTTGACACCGGCACTCCCTGATCACATACAGCCGATGTGACGAGCGGATTGCCGTGCCGGCCTCAATGTTGGCGCGTCGCCGTATGCTGCTGTACAGCCATGAATTTTATTGAATTTTAGGATTGCCATCATCGTGCGCGTGATGGCGATGGAGGGCTCAGGGAGGCTCAGGGCGGCGCCGCGAACCATGCCGCTCAATGTTCCCAGATGTCCCTCATGTTTGTTGTGTTCACACTATCGCTTATAATGTGCCAGCATTCAACTACCGTATAGGTGCACGTTGAGACGCACGCCCCATCAGTTGGTGTAGGGCTCTAGGCGAGTCTAGCGATCGGCCCACAAGTATGCATCAGAGTCTCGGATGGTCTGTCAACGCTTAGCTTATGGAGATAAAATAACTGCTGCCCAGCAGCAAGGGGATTCGGTTTTTCACCGGTGCGAAAACAAAAAAACACCGATCGAAAACGATTATTGCGGAAGTGATGTACCTGCCGATCAGGACTCTGGGAGCTGAGTATATGCGTCATTCAATTGCAGTGACCGGTCTCCATTACCGACCTTGTGCGGAAGAAGTCGTTCCGCCGGCCGAGCTAGATCTCGCCATATGATATCATGTTTCACCACATTCAAGAGGAGTCAAGAGGCTTGTGCCTAGTCTCCGTTGCCGATCTTGCGCGGAAGACAGTCGTTCCTATATACTATCTTTTGTGCCAAGGTCAGCCACAGAGACTAAGTCGTCCGCATAGCCTGTGCCTAACTGATGGGCCTCAAAATTGACATCTGCACATACGAAAGACATTTTAGCAGATCTTTCAACAACTCGAAACGCGCCCCGGCCCGGGTTGTAACCTGGAGCATATATAACACGCACAAATATCCAATGTGCCTGACACACTTTCGGGCGGGAGACCCGGAGACGTGTACCTGATGCGTGACAATACCTAGAATCTGCGATGAACGTCGTCGGGATAGTTTTTAGTTTTTGAGGGTCCGCGCACGTGAAGATAGGACGTCTTAGTCGCGCCAAAACTGTAGGGCGGTGATAAAGTCAAGCTTAAGCACATGCCCCCGTCGCAGGCCTAGGTAAGAAACCGCAGCTGCATTCGCGTGGTTCTGATCGATGTACCGATGGTTACCTTGCCCTGGCAAGGTCTCTCGCTCCCCGTAATGAGTCAGGCACATTTACAGGCACATTTACCTTCCTCTTTCACATATGTTTGTATATATTTTGCCGTCACCGCACAGCGCGCAACGGCTGGACAATGGCAAGGTAGCTGTCGCCCACAGCGGCGCTTTTCGAGTTTACTAAACGCTTCGAGAACTTGTCGCAGGTCTAGCTCTGCACCAAGCTCATAAATTTATTCAAAGGCTGTTCGAAGCGAACTGAAGTATCTCACCTCCATCTTTTGTGGTAAATTTCGCCGACAGATCATAACTTTCCACGGTGTCGCTTAAAGCTCTGTGCAACGCCTACACCGGCATTGATATCGTCCAAGCATTTCGCGTCAACCTCTCGCCCCTTCTGCGCAAGCCTCAACACGTCGCCCTCCAGCTCGCGCGGCACGCACACGACGCCGTCCGAATCTGCGACGAGCCAGTCGCCCGGGTGCACTGTCACCCCGGGGAGCCCACCAACTTCGTGCGCGCTGTTGTTGACGATCACAGGCACCTGCACTTCGGATGCGCGCGTAAAGGGCGCCTGGCCGACGGTGGATGTGCCGCGCGCGAACACGGGGAACTGCATCGCGCGATGCTCGGCAGTATCGCGGACGCGTCCTGATACGACAGCACCCACACAGCCGCGAGCACGCGCCCCGGCAGTCATCAGGCCGCCCCAAACAGCATTTTGAGCCTCTGTTAATTAACACTGTAAGATGCGTGCACTGGGCGATGAGCGGCGTTAACAACGCACGTGGCGGGGCAGACACGAAGATGAGACTGCCTTCAGGGGCCAAGTCCACGAAGTGCCCTTGCAACTTCGGTGCGCTGGAGTTTGCCGCAAGAACCAGTTTGACTGTGTATGCCTCCCCGCACAGACGGATGGAGTTTGCTGTCGGGAAGGGCGAGATCTGATGGATGTCCGGGATGTGACCGCCATGTGGAACGCTGAGCTTGAGCAGAGCATCCGAGAGCTCGCATGTCGAGAAATCGGACGCTGTCAAGGAGGTTGGGGGCTCAGACATGGCAGCGTGAAACAAGGAGGAACCACTCTTGGGGATGCACGGAGCTCCGAACCAGGCTATCTGATAAGATGCGTTTCCAAGACAAATCGGCGAACTTGGCAGTGCTTGAGTTGTCATATATTCCTTGCGCGCACCGTCTCCTCTCTGTTCGCAATGGCGGGCAACAGCTCATGGGCAACACACACAGACCAGCATGACCCCGGTGTCGTCAAGAGGGTACGACGACAAGGCCGCAAGGCGTTCAAGGCCCTCATGCGCTCGCATCACCTCCAGCTGCCAAAATATGACCTCCCGCTGCGTTTTCGGCCAGTGCGTGCCCATCTTCATACCATATAGCTGTTTCTTGTCTCGATTACTGACTATGATCAGTGGTTCGTCCTTATAACCGCCCTCATCATGGTCGCCTTAGGCCTGCTGGGGCTGACCAACCTGGCTCATGCGTTTCCCCTAAACGACAAGCTCCTTCACTTCATCTGCCTTGGGATTGCCACGGGGGTGTTCTACTTTATCTTCGACGTAGAGGAGTGAGTTTCGCGCCCAACCCAATGTCGTCGGACTAACCGGAGTTTCTGCTAGGGATGCGCGGAGGATATGGTTTTGGCGCCGTGCACCACTGATGCTGACCGGCGTCGTGTGCTTCTTGTTTGGCGGAATCGTGAGCGAGATTGTACAGTCGCTGCTTCCTGTGCGTGTACATTTTGTCTGTAGTGTTGAAGCTATAAGCTTATTTCCCCGTCCGCGCAGTATAAGACATTCCAGTTCGGTGACATCGTTGTGAGTGTTGCTGCGTACAACTTACAATATGTGCCTATGACTTTCCCCAGGCCAACCTTCTCGGCTCGACTATCGGTCTGTATACAGCCTACCACCTAGAACGCTACTACCGCCACCGGCGCGAAGTACGCCTGCGTATCTTCTCTCTGCGCCGCATCCTCCTTCTAACTCATTCATCACAGATCAGTCGCCTCTACCGGCCCCTCTCCGGCTCGCACTCCTCCCTCGCTCTCGACTCTGATGCTTCTGACACCGAGCCTGACTCAGGAGACATCGAAGCTGGCACACAGCTCCTGCCCGTACCAAAGCCCATCGCGCCGAAGAAAGGCAAAACGAAGGCGCGCCCAGCGACAAGCTCCGCGCTCGCGGATGTGTGGGACGAGCGCGAAGAGGTTTTCGATGTTGGCGAGGACAGCGACGCGTCCGCGGGCGAGGGTGACGAAGAGGATGGACCCGTGGAGGCACGGCCGGTAAAGAAGGGGCAAAAATCGGTGCACTGGGCGGAGGGGAGTGGGTGACCTATGTCAGATGGGCAGTCTCTGCTTTGGCGTGCACCACACCTTATCTGCCGGACTACATCTGTTGTCGTGCAATTACTATCTGTACTTTACGTCGAGCCCGCGCTGCAATATTTATGTGCAAGATTCAAATGATGATGAGAAAAGATATACAGTGATAGGAAGGTACAGGTATAATGAGATTTTATTCAGTAGCAGCCATGATATGCATCGTCAGCATCGCTTATCATTGCTTACGAGGCACATGTATGCTATGTAAGTGGCGTAAGTACGTAGCGTGGAAGGAGTGAGGTTGAGTGCGTTTCCCAAGATCTCGGCACCATGCAGTACTTCGCTCGGTGGGCCTACCAACTCCTTCGGCGTTTCCGAGTCCCCCGGTGGGCGTACTAGTATGGTGCCAACCAACTCTTCCAGTGTTTCCCGCGTCCAAATGTGACACCGATGGGCAAATCAGCCCGTTGAGCGCGCTCGCTTTCCAGAGGTAAGTGGCGTTAGAGCGCTTGTGCATGTGAACTCTCAGAAATCACCATCGCTTGACGTCATTTAAATCTTCCAGGCGGTCCATTGGTTGAACCCTGACAATAGATTGAGCTTCGACGGGAAGACCATGTTAAAATCATATCGACAGTGATATACCTCTGATTCTATACCAAGGGGTTCAAGCGCTGCGTCGTGCACCGAGAACGTCAGCCTGTCGTGAAAATAGTACCAGTGCGGATAGACTGTTGCCATAATAACAAGCCACTTACTACCTATTCCTGCGGTTCTTCCCCTTCTCCTGACTTTTCCTGTCCCTACCTCCAGCCTTCCACCACTCTTTCCTCCCATCATCGCTCGCCTCCTTCGCCCTAACCTCTCCTCCGGGTGTGCCTTTCGTACCCTCTTTCCCTTTCCCTCTGTTCCAAGCCGTGTCGTCACTCGCCCCAGCCTGCGCGGCGCGAATCGCCTCGCGGCTGAGGCACCAGTCGACATGCGCGTTCAGCTCATCGTTGTCCGCGAATGGGCGGGTGCACAGCGGGCATGGGAACGCCGCGGGCGCTGTTGTGGTGGAGGTGACTGGAGCAGGAGGATGGGATGAGGCAGAGGAGATCTGGTCTTCCCAGTCTCCAACGGTGACACGCGCGGGGGCGCTGATCGGCTTCGAGGACGAAGATGGGCGTGCGGAGGACGAGGGGCGGGGCCCTGTTGACAGAGGTGCCTTCGATGTGGAGGCGGCGTACTCCGTGTGCTCGAAGTCGACTTCCCAGATGTCCGGCTCGTCGTCGGGATGTTCTGCGTCGTACTGATGTTCGTGATACCCAGGCATCACATCGTCATATTCTGGGTCCTCTTCTCGATGGTGCTCCTTCTTGTGCCGCTTTGAGGGCGACCCGCCTACTGATTCGAAGAACTGCAACCCAAAGTGCTCAGCGGCATTCTAGACTGAATGGGGAAAGTGAACGAACCCGCTTGATACCTTGCCCGTCGTCCTTCTTTCGCGTGTCTTTGAGCTTCGTCAAGCGCAGACCTATCAGTCGCAGACGCAGTGGCCATTCGGGCTGCAGAAGATCCTTCCCGGTGGCGAATAGCTCCTCCTTGGTCGTAATCCAACGGTCGAATGATTTTGCGCGGGTGAAGACTGGGCAAGGATCAGCGTCAGAGGCACATCTTGGCGAAGGGATGACATACCCTGATACGTATCGAGCTTGAACTTCAGCGTTACCGTCTTTCCCACCCACCCGCTTGATTCCATGTCCGCGGCGAGCTCTTCAGCAACACCTTCCAGCTTTTCCAGAATCTTAGTCTTCTCTGAAATCGCGTGGAACGTACTAAGATGAATGAGTATCTAGGGCTATGAGAGCAACGAAAATACGCACGTCTCCGCACCGATACTCTTGCGCTCCTCCCGCAGCCAGGGCTGCACTACATTCGATGCGATGCCAAGGTACGTGCGGAGCATGAAATGCAGGCCAAATTGCTTGTCCATGAGGCAGAGCACCGCGCGGTGTGTGTAGATATCGCCGCACGTCTGTTAATCAGTCAGTTTGTACTTTGGTTGGGTACGGTAGTGCGTACCTTGATACCCATGGACTCAAGCAGACGTTCGTTGACACGTCCTACGCCTGGAATTTTGCGAATGGAAAGGTCACGCATAAAATCGACGATGGCGTCTCGGTCGTGAGGCAGGTGATACTGTCCATTCGGTTTGTTCTATTTTCTTCAGTGATGAGTATGGGTGCTATGCAGTAACACAGGTCCCCACCTTGTCGGAGCATATCTACGGCGAGCAGGTGCCATCCAGCAGCTGGTCCAATTACATACGCAACATGAGCTCACCTTCGCCAGCATCTGGGTAAGGGTAAGGTGAGGTCAGACCGTCGCTTTGATCGCTTGGAAATTCTGCCACCGACCTTGTTGGCGGCAAGACCCGCGCTAACCGTCAACTTTGTCTCGTCGACGACGCGCTGACGCATCTTCTGCACACATCCATCTGGATCCAGCCCATGATCCTGGCAATATTGAGTGATGCTGCCAACGCGTGAGTATTAGCCACTTCGGAGAAACGACCAAGGCAGCACTCACTTCATGTACGCCTCGTCAACGCTAGCGGAGAGCATGTTTGGATCGTACTCCCTGAAGATCATCATGATCGTCTTCGACAGCTCGCTGTAGCGGCTCATGTGAATGGGGACGATGATAAGGTCGGGGTAGAGCTTCTTTGCGATGTACTCTGAAGTCCCGACAGGTCGCATAAGTAAAGTACGACAGGCGTATGAGGTGTTGCAGACGTACCAGGCATCCCCGAGCGCACACCGTGCTTCCGCGCTTCGTATGATGCAGTGCTCAGGACACCGCGTCCGACCTAGTTTCCATTCGTCACTTCGTCTTTCATTGATGCACGCGTTTGCACCTACGCCAAATGCCTTTCCTGCAAGGTCTGGGTTGTCCAACAGCTCGACATTAGCGTAGAACGCGTCCATGTCTACGTGGACGATGTACTGCGTGAGGTCGCGTTCCATTTCCAATTCGGAGAGCTATACGAGATATTGATATTCCTAAGCGAATTCACTGGTACCAGGGAAGGAGCGCACCAGGTGGTCCATCTTAGCCTCGATCTTCTCTGCGTGGTTGTCAGAATAGTCGAACACGCGAAGTCGACTGCTACACACCTAAGTCCACACCCTTGACCGCATCACCTCGTTGACGCAGAATGCGCTCAATCCTTTGAGTCAAATCCTTGTCCTTCCGCTTCTCATTCTGCTCGTCGCAGCATACGGATTTAATTTATGAGCTCCAGGCTTGCCTGAGACCAACTAAGACCGGACCTCGTAGAACTTGGATCCCTTAGACGCGTCGGCAATGATGCGATTGATCTCAGTTTGGTCCTTGGCAAGTCTAGTGCGATGCATGTTACTGACTGGCAACGTAGTTTGTGGTCGGAGCCACTGACCCTGCTTTCGTTGTTGAAGGTCCCGCGAGTCGGTGAAGGAGACTTGCCGTTTCCTGGGACGGTTCTGGTGGATGGTTGCTACTCATTGACGCGACCCGAGTCTTGGACTTGTCACCGGGGCCTGCTCACTGATGGGCGATCGCGCAAAGGTAATGTGGCCTGACAAGTTCCGTCACGAGCGCGTCTGACTCTGACTTCCCGTCGGCCCCTCACAGTGCCCGGCCCGCCTCCCTAGACTCCGGCCCGTCGTCCCGGTCTCCGGCCCGCCGCAACCCCCGCCGCGGCAAGGAGGGCGAGGGAGAGCGCCCTAAACGCTCTCCAACAAAACTCATGACCCGACCAATCTTCTCTTTCCCGCTCTCACTGTCCTTTGATCTCTCTGGAGTAATATGTCTGTCAAAATAACGCATTTTGAGACCCATGGTGAGTCGCATTCAGTGAAGAGAGTAGTGATCTCATGTCTTGTGCAGATGTGCGATTCCCGACATCGCTGACGGGTGACGGTACCGATGCGATGTGAGTCGTATCATAATATGATGCTGTATCTGAGTTGACGACGTCTAGGAACACCGACTGCGACTATTCCTCTGCGTATGTATCACTGTACACAAACTCTGACCTCGTCGGCCATGGGATGACCTTCACCATCGGACGTGGCAACGACATCGTTTGCATCTTCACTACTGCGTTGTGAGACTCCAATAACTATTATTCAGGTCTGCGACGCAATCAAACACGTCGCCAACCGCCTCGTCGGCAAAGAGATCGAGCCGCTCTTCGAGAACATGGGCAAAGCCTGGGAGCACCTCGTCGCAGACCCCCAATTGCGATGGTGAGCCATATGCCTTGGGCTGGTTTTCCTTGAGCCGGCTGATGCGCGTATGACAGGGTCGGCCCGGAGAAGGGCGTGATCCACATTGCCACGGGTGCAGTGGACAACGCGCTTTGGGATCTCTACGCCAAGTCGCGCAAGAAACCGCTGTGGAAGCTCGTAGTGGACATGTCCCCCGTTGGTGATCTGTCGAATTGGGGATGGGGCGTGAACACTAATGTGTGTTTGCAGGAGGAATTGGTCAAGTCTGCTGCGTTCCGGTACATCACGGACGCAATCACGCCGGAGGAGGCGCTCGAGATGCTCAAGTCGAAGGAGGCGACCAAGCAAGAGCGCGAGGCCAAGGTTCGCGAACTTGGGTAAGAAAATCCTCTCGCTAGTCTAAGCTCTCATTCACCTATCCAAAGTTACCCCGCCTATGTCACGTCAGCTGGCTGGCTCGGTACGCACCTTCTTCTCTAACTCTTCTCGTCCCCGCTCACTTACTCCAGGCTACTCGGACGAGAAAGTTGCGAAGCTCACCAAAAAGGCCGTTCAAGCAGGCTTCAATCACTTCAAGATGAAGGTCGGTGCGGATCGCGCGAACGACTTGCGCCGCGGGCAGATCATCCGCTCCATCATCGACGACCCGCAGTACCTCCCGCCCGGGCACACGCCGCACGACCCGGCGGGGCCTGAGCTGGCGGGGAAGAACGCGGGGCCTACGGGTGCGGTGCTGATGATCGACGCGAACCAGGTGTGGGACGTGCGGGAGGCGATCGACTACGTGAAGTCGCTCGAGCCCATTAAGCCTTGGTGCGAATGATACGCTCGTCCCAGATACCTTGGCATTTCGTTGACTTGGCATGATGGCGGCAGGTTCATCGAGGAACCCACTGCGCCTGACGACATTCTGGGGCACGCCGCGATCCGCCGCGCGCTCAAGCCGCACGGCATCGGCGTCGCGACGGGCGAGCACGCACATAACCGGATGGTGTTCAAGCAGCTTCTCCAGGCGGATGCCATCGACGTCTGCCAGATCGACTCGTGTCGCCTTGCGGGCGTCAGCGAGGTCCTCAGCGTTCTGCTCATGGCCGCCAAGTACGTGCCGCGCCCCGCTGCCCCGCGCATGCGGGATTAATCATTTGCTTTGTCGACGTAGGTTTGGCGTCCCGGTGTGCCCGCACGCGGGCGGCGTGGGGCTCTGCGAATATGTGATTCACCTCAGGTGTGTTTCACAGTTCCGCGCCTGCCTGCGTTCGCAGTGTTGAGCGGACATTTCTATAGCTTGATCGACTACATTGCCGTGTCGGGCACGATGGAACGCAACGTCCTCGAGTTCGTCGACCATCTGCACGAGCACTTCCTCAACCCGTGCTCTATCAACTCGCGCGGCCGGTACAACGTCCCGAGCAACCCGCTCGAAGGGTACAGGTGCGTGTCAGTTCACATCGACAGGCCAAGCATTCACCTCAATCTGTATGGCAGTATCGAGATGCACAAATCGAGCATTGCAGAGTACGAGTGGCCGCACGGATCGTACTGGGTGAAAGCTAAAGAGGCGGCGTAGTATGTATAACGTATGGCAATTAGGAAAGCAGGGGCAGTTGCATGTAAAGATACAGGCGTCGTGAGAGGCATAAACATAGCGTCCGAAGAGAGAGATCCGTCCTTAAGGTTACCGTCTCACGCGACACTACGACAAAACCTGCGACGGTAGCAGATGAGCATGGGTAAATTGTCTCGTTCTGAGACAAGGAACATACCGCAAGGAGCACGATCGCCACCACGATTACAAGGATGATCATCAGGCAGGCGGCGCGCCGGCCAGCCTTGCGCTGGTAGTCCGACGCCGTGGCGAGCTCCTCCGCCGCGCCAGATGTGTCTGCAGCAATCGAGTACACGTTCGACTCGATGTTGTCTAGACCGCACGCGTGTCAGCGGTGTCCATCACAAGGGGACTCGCCCCGAAGACGTGAGGCGCAGGAATGAACTCAACGCACCGACCATGCCGCCCTGCTCGTTGACGAGCGTGCCCAGGTCGCGGAAGATCTCCGAGAGCTCATGGATACCCGTCTCGATCTCGCGAATTTCCGTCTCGCGTTCCTGGATTAATGACTCCTGGTACGCAAGCTCGTGGGGCGACAACTGCTGGTGCATGAGCTGCGCTTGACGTTGTTCCGGCTCACTCGCCGTGTCCTCCTGTCTGCGAACGAATTTGGCAGCCCGAAGTCAGTTTTAGATAGCAGGGGAAGTGATGCCAAGGAGAAGTGGGGGCGCGGTACTCACGTCGTGGAGTCCTCTTCCACCGCGAGCTTCACGCCCTGTACAACCGTGCGCTGCCGCTCCGCGGTGACCTGCTGCGCACGCTGAAACGCGACAAAAGAGAGCTGGAAGTCGTGCGCCGTCTTCTGCAATTGCGTCTTCTTTCCCGGCTGCATTCCCGCAAGTGGTGTCAGGTGGCCGGCCGCGCGCAATGTCAGTTCCGAAAGGAAACGGACGCACCAGTGTCGCCTGTAACGCAGACAGCTTCTTCAGATCGTCAGACCCGCGCCTCGTCATTGCGCGCGTAGACTCAGTTAGATCGTGTCTATCAGCGTGGCGCGGGGCCCAAGCCACGAGTCAGCGACCATACATTCACCATATCATACATGCTCGCATCCACGCGCAGCAGCCATTGCCATTACGAGAAAGCGGGAGCACTCACAGGCTCTTGCGGACCGCCTCCGAGTCGCGCTGGGTACCCAGTTGGTCTACGAGCTTGAGGATGCCCTGCACGTTCGCGTTGATCTTGAAGACCTGCAGCGAGAGCGAAGTCTGCAGGCTCTGAAACGCGGCGTCCTCGCGCGACTGGGGGGCGCCGTTGGAAGGAGCGTGCGGCGGCTGTGATAGCCCAGTTTCTATGTCTTGAAAACTCATGATATAGATTGCGCGTCCGGGGAGGCGAAGGGCAGTGGGTGGATGAGGATGCGGTCGTGCGTCAAGATGTGTTTCGCGCCGAGGAGCCGCCGCTCGCATGATTATCTCTAGGGTTAGGGTTATACCGCCTTGTATATGCGTAACTACGAAGAATATTTAGTATTTGGTAGGATGTCCTGTATATACTTTCTAGCTCTCACTAGCTATGGCGTAGACATGCGTACAGCTCAGCCATTCGCATATATCGTTTGCAGCAGAAAGGGGGTAATAATAATAACTAAAATGTCTCTCATTCAGTTCTACATACGCTGATGTGGCACCTTTAGGCTTCCATAGGATTGGTACAGCTGCAGTTGCTCCTCTTTATCGAGACCCGCCCGCCCGCGCCAGAACGTGCGAAGCGGCGAGGACTCAGCCAAGACGCTCGTTGACCATTGAACGCTGGAGCTATTTGCAAGCACGAGAGAGTCCAAGACAGCTGGAACGTGCTCCGGCCGCAGCATGCCAAACCTAAGTCCGATGAGCAATTCAGCGGGGTATGATTGTCGATGCAGCACGACCTACCAGTCACATCGGGGGAACACAAGCAGATTAGCGGCGTACCTACGCAGATTTTTTCATGCATCATGAGCAATATTCAGAGAGAACAGTGCGATGAAAAACATACTGGTGCCCGCCAACATGCCCCACCTCGCCCACGACGAACTTCCCATACGGTCCACTAGGATCTGCGCTCCTCCGTCGCGCGATCTCCTCCCTCAGCGCGTCCGCAACACGCGTCCCCTCCTCACCACACCGGCAGTCCCGTGCGCCATGCGTGCACACGTACAGGTACACCGCGTTGTCCTCCGACGGGTTGGGCTTCCGCACCTTCTGCGCTCGATCGCGCGCGCGCACGAGGCGCGACACCTCGTCTATGTTGTCATCCGATACGTCTTCAAAGTGCAGCCGCGGGTGCCCCGGCGTGAACACCGACGCGGCGTATACCTCGGACCCGTCCCTCAGCGCATGGTGCGTCGTTGGGATCGTGTCTTCGCAGTCTAGGTCTGGCTGCCACGCGAAGTTGACGAGGCCGCCCCATTTGCGCGCGTGGAAGGCGAGGGCGGAGCTCAGGGGCGATGTGACACGCGAGGGGAACTCCCGAGGGGACTGAATCTGGTGGAGGAGCATGTAGGATGTGTGCATAGGTACGGTGCCGGCGAGCGTTGAATTGGCTCGCCCGTGCGCGATGAGGGCTTTACCACGCCGGAGAATGTTCATGGAAGTGCCGTGAGGTGTCGCGATGCTTGATGTGGACGAAGGCGGGAGCAGAGGCGCATGAGCATCGTGATCATGGAGTGAGAATTTGAAAGGAAACGAACAGTAGCGCTGCCTCGGCAGACGTCCGCGTCAGCCCGGCTCGCAGAAGCAATATGTAACTGTTCCAAGGCTACAACTCGGTTGTCTACATATACGATACAAGATATATTAGATCTATCACCTTAGGCTTACACTTGCTTCACATGCCCTTCTACAAAGTGCCCTGATCGTGCTGCCCGCCGGTGTAGTCCTCCGGGAGCAAGTCCGGCGCGCGCCGCACGCCTCGCTCACTGCCATCATATCATTAGCACTCTACAACTTGCAATCGACAGAGAAAGCACGTACATCTCATCCACGGCCACCATCAAATCATAGTTGATCTCCTCAATCACGACCGAGTCCGACTTATACGCCGGATGCGCGCGCACAAATTCGCGGATCCAGGTCGCGGGCGTCTTAAGCGTCCCATTCGCGCGGCGCCGCACGAGGTTGAGGTAGGAGCTGATCTTGCGCTGCTCGGTTTCGTCGAGATCGAGCGTGCTGAGGTAGTCCTGAACAAGCCCCAGTAGGCCAGGGAACGCCGCGCCCTGCGCCGACACGTTCGTCTCTCCCACAACAAAGATACAGAAAGAAGCGGCTTACCCTGCCGTTAATAATCTGGTCCATGGTATACTCCTCATACTCGTCCTCCACCGCCCCGCGCGGCGGTCCCTCATCTGGGAGCGGGGGCAGGGGGTAGCAGTTGGCCATGCTGCGCGGCTTTCCCCCCGATGGCGTGCTGTTTCCACTCCCAGACGGCGACTCGCACGACGAGTGGTGACCCTCAATAGAGCCATTCGGCGAGGCTGCACCTGAGTTCTGGCGTGACGGCGGCGGGAACACGTCCTTGCGGAAGTAGAACGAGCACTGGTGCACGGCGTCGCGCTGCTGCCCGCGGCGCATGTTCTCGTCTACCTTCGAGATGGGGATGTATGTGTTGAGGTTGAAGAGCAGGATCGCACGCGAGAGGAGCACGATGAACACGGCGAAGGCAGCGTTCTCAAAGTCGGTCATCTGGACCTCCATGCTACGGAATTCGACGCGCCACCCGATGGGCGAGTTAGCGGGAGGTGGCTTGAATCGCATGGTCTGCCAGTTTGTCGATTGGATATTCTGCGGACGCGTCAGAGTGCGAACGAAACGAAAACTCGACATGATAACTACCTCGAAATGGTCTGTGCTGGAGTTGTTGTCTTGGTCGAGGAGCTCGGCAAATATAACGATAGGGTCGCGTATGAATAGATGTGCGACATGCTTGGATAGCAGGTCATCGATGCCTGCGCGCGTAAGTCAGCGAGGGCCGCTAGTGCTGCTGCAGATACATACCGTGATTCCGCAGGCGGTCATAAATGGGCTCGTCGATTGGAAAGGGGTTGTCATTGTACTCTGGCCGATTCATCCACGTTTCAGAAAGATACCAGTCGACGCTGTCATATCGCGACTTGGGGATCCGCTTCTTATTCTCCTTCAGAGGCTGCGAAGCGAATAAGCATGGGTGAGAGCACATTGCCGAGGACACGGACCTTGAGCCCGCGCTCTTCCTCTGTGCGATCGTCAACGCTGCCGGCTATGACGTTCCACCGACAGTCGACATCCGCGATGTAGCCACGCCATAATGGACTCGCGGCTGTCAATGCAAGCTGTACGTTATAGATAAGAGGCAGATCAGACGACGGGATAAGAAGACCGACCATAATGGGACCAAGGGGGATAAAGGCATCGTATAATCGCCTCGATTCTTCAATACTGCATCCTTGAAAAGTCAGCTGCAAACAGCAGCACCCCATCCCGAAACCCATAGCGTCCATATAGATATGATCAGTCAGCGCGGCGCCGTTCTTAGCCTCTACAAAGCCGAGGGTTCAATAATCCGGCCGCTTACGAAGGAATAGCCTTACCTGGATCTTCAGGGTAAATGTTGCGCTGCCATGGGATGGTAGGGTCCACGAAGGGCCGCGGCGTGCGCGTGTCTACAAAGATTGGAAGATTTATGGCCACCTTCGAGCCACGCCTCTTCCTGATATTCGCAGTCAATGTGCTGAAATGGCATCCTCTCAGCGTGAGCCCTGCGCGGAACGGCGGACACTACTGACGGGAAGCGCGCGTGGGGGTTCGTGATTTGCTCAGGCAAGAATAGACTGTGGCTAGAGACGGCATCCGCGGGGTCGTAGTACGGCTTGGTGAATCTACCTGGGACGCCGAGGCGGGGGAAGGAGGTGAAGGTCACGGGGATCTGATTACGGTCCATGTTCTTGCGCGCCAGGTTCCGCCTTCGTTCGCAGGATGTGAAACGGGTCACGGGAGGCCGTCCGCTGTACTCACCTGAAGCGCATGTTTCCCTCGACCGAGAGCAGGTCGCGCAGCGAGCCGGTGTACGGCCGCCCCGGCGTCGACTCGAGCATGAACCGCCCATACTCGGGGTGGAACGTCGGCGCCGCGATGCTGTCTCGTCGAGCTGTCAGTTGGGGGGTACGGCGGGGCGGAGTGGTCGCTCGCACTCACGAATCGTCAGTAGCAGCGTCAATGTGATCCGTGAGAGGCGTCAATTTGGCCAAGACGTCCGTTTGGCAAAGCGACAGCACGGCGCTCTTGTGTTCATGATCTAGCTCGACGACCATGTACTCCACCTTGCGCAGCGGGCGGGTGAGCAAGTGTGTGGACAAGACAGAAGTAGCGCACCTCGTCGCCCCAGAGCAACTCATCGCCGTATCTGTCCTTGACTTTGTCCCATGTGTTCATGAACTGCGTGATACCGTTGAATCTAACATGGTCAGCGAATTTCTTTGCCTCTTCCCAAGGGAGCGGGGTGCCGAGCGACAAAAGGCCCATGGCGGGCGGGCGGAAGCTGAGATGTGTTGAATGAAAAGTTTGGCTGCAGATTATCTTCGAGTAAGTACCGGGCGAGATCCTTCATCGCCGGCACGTCACGTCATCCGGTCACCTTCCGGTTCCTGCTTCTTTTCCCAAACCGTCTTTCAGAGCCTCGCGGACAGTCGCCGGCCCGCGGCCAACAAACATCCAGCTTCACGGAAATAAATCATTATCATTCTGTACGACAAACATGCAGGAGTTTTGCAACTAATTCCGCAGCGGAACCCGGCGACAATGTTCTCACGTAAATGGCCCTGCGAACCCACAGGTACTTCCAAGTGTTCCACATGCAGCGCGGGTTCCAGCCGCAACCTACCAACCAACCGGGTAAACCCGCCTTCCAAGCTCGTTCCAAGGCATGGGCGCCCGCCAGTCAGATGACGGATAGCACGGATAGCCGCAGGACGAACGAAGACCGTCGCCCGAGCTCTGAATACAAGATAAGCCTCAAGATCCGCACTTGCCTGCCTTACGTGCACCACCATTCGCATGGGGTTAGCAGGAAGCGGGCAAACGTACTCCGCACATGTCGAGCTAGCCATTGCTGCCACTCGTCGTCCATTTCAGAAGAATCTTCAGCGCCAGGAGGACGTGTCGCAGGGCTCGCGTCCACGCCTCCTCTTGGCTGAACTGCAGCTTGACCGAAGAATCCCCGATCTTGTCTTTCGCAATCCTGAAATGACATGAGCAATCTCAACGCATGAGCAGCATGGGAAGAAGACGGCTCACGCGTGCGGAAACTCGATGCTTGGGTCCTGGGACTTCGCCCAGTCGATGAGCTGCTTCAAACAGTCCAGGAAGGCGACCATGGCAAAATCGAATCGGCGATTGTGTAGTAGACGGCCCAAATGGAGGTCACCCGATCCATAGAGTTCATACGTTGCTTTATCGCCAGTAGTACGTTCGACCCGGGAGAATGAGCCCATGGGAACTAGCCGATAGCTGCAGAGCCTCGTGAGCACATTGATGGTATTGGACGTCAAGTGAGCTCACCCACTTCTCGAAGGTGAATTCCAATTTGCGCGCCACCGTGTACAAAAGGAGCAACGTCTGACCCCACGCTGCGTTGATTTCTGCCCACTCGACCTGGGGAAAGCGATGAGATGAGCTTGCATTGATTAATCGTTTCACATACAGGAACACCAGGGACTCGTCCAAGGCGTAGGTTATTGATGGTTCCAAAGACGCCATCGTGACCAATACAGAAGGCGTCGTTGTACACGTTTGTGCGTTCCAACCTCTCGAGCGTAGCCGAATCGGCGGCGTATGCAGCGCGAAGGGCTGCCAGCTGGGAGCTCTGCTCCACCGACTTGAGGAGGTGCGCGTTGTGCGTTCGCCAGAATCTGGCTTTGGCGTCAGTACATAATTTCAGGGACCCAAGGATGGGTGACGCACTCTTCCTCTTCCTCCTCTAGAGCCTTCTCTTCCAATTCGAGGGCACGCATCTCGTCCGCGAGCTGGTCACGCTCCCGTTCCGCCTCTCTCAGTTGCTGTATTGCGACACGCTCGTCCTCCTTCAAATGGTTGATTTTCCGCTCAGCATCCTCCTTGCTTATGCCCTCTTTCTCGCGCTCCTTCTCCTTCTTGACCTCTCGCTCAAATGCGATATACCCATCGCGCTCCTTCTTCGTCTCCTCGAGCTGCCGCGTGAGCATCGAGAGCAAGATATGCGTACACTCGGAGCACAAGGGGTGATCGATGTCGGTCCGGCTGGAGAGCAGGTTTAATAGCCGTTGTGTTGAGCGCAAGTGGTGTGAGAGAGGTGAAGGATCTGCGTGGTCGAGCTGGCCGTGCGGCTCCGCCGGGGGACCCCTCGACCCATCAGCATCCGGGCCCGCGCTGGACGACTTCTTGGCACGCGGCGTCGAGGGCACCTGTGAAGGGATGTTTCGGATGACGCTGTCTTGCAGAAGCACAAAGGACTCGTTAGGCAGAGGTGGTGCACGCTGGGGAAGTTTTCCTTGCGCGCGGGGGGAGAGTGGGGGGCGTGAGGCGGATGCGGCAGAAGATTGCCAGGCAGCCTTCGCGGAGGCAGGGCCGGGGACCTGCGCGAGTTGTTCTGCCTCTGACGCGGGCGGCGGGTGGGCGGGCTGGTGAGGCGGGAGAGAGCCTGCGATCATGTCATAGGCCGAAGGCGCCAGATCCACTAGCGACGCATCTAGCTGCATATGAAGATGAATACAGTTAATATGGCTCTCATAGATATAACTTTGCTTACCTGGATGGGTTGTTTGCATTGTTGGCAGACGAAGGCCATGGTGGTCTTGGTCAAACGAGTCGGACGTGTAACTCGCGCGCCACCTCACACCAACTCACACCTTGCCACCTGCGCCCACAGTCTCCTCGGAATTGTCGATTACATTGCTCATCAATGATTTCATCGCGGTCAGGGATGTTGCGGTAACTATCAATGAACCTCGCGGCAACTACAGGCTCACTGGTTGATTCCTGAGCCTTCGATTAGTTGCCGATCTGCGACGGCTCTTGTGGTCCAACGGGACCTTCTCGAGTCCTCTTGCAGGTGATAGCATCTATCGCTAGTAATGAGTGCGTACGTATACTGCTCGCTGCTTGCGCGTGTTGCACGCAGGGCCAGAACGTGCTACCAACTCCACACACTCCCCTGGCCCACAGCCAATCGCCCTTTTCTGCTGCAAAAGGCTCTCAACACCCGTGTCGCCGTGCCCTGTGCAACTTTCTGCAGCGGCTAACGCTATTCGCGAGGATCCCCGGCTTTCTGCCATCCGTAGGATCGCTCCCCAGGTCGACGCAAGTCGTCACAGGTGGACTGCGCTCGCAGCAGGAATCGGGACTCGGTTGACCTTTGCCCAGCTTCCGATTGGATGTATGAATGCCTTGCTTGTTGCAGGCAGTCCTGCGGTCCCGTTCCATGCGGCCGGCGTGATGCCGCTTAGTCGAGAGAGGCGCCTCTGGAGAATTCACTGGTGTCGGGCGCCACCCCTCGATTGACATTGCCAGCAAAGGAGACCCGACTGTCGAATATGGCATTCTTTGCTGCTGCAGTAACTGAGCCTCTCACTCGTTCTTCCAAAGCTTCGACCGAATCGTTGGGGCTGTCGACTTCTGCGAAGCACATGAAACATGCCCCTCCAGGATGCGATATCATGCGGTGAAGAGGCATTACACACGCAAGGCCGGACAGGTTCTGCGTGGCCCGTCGCTGTAGACGCCAAGGTGAATCCACAAAACCCCACAGGCAAGGGCTCTCGTTTCTGCATCTTCCTTTCCCTTTCCCCCGGCTCAACGGCACACACTGGCCATTCGAGACCTATTATATAAAGCATACCGCAAAGTAAGTCCTTTCGCTCACCCAACCCGTCCGCATCGTTAATATTGTCTTTAATGTAACTTCACAGCCGAATGTCTTCACGTGTGTTCGCCCTCATTATCGGTATCGACCAGTACAAGTCCGGCCAGATCTGGAACCTGACATCTTGTGTCGACGATGCGCTGAACTTCAAACGATGGCTCATGGACGACTTCCACGTTCCGCGGGAGAACATCTGCCTGCTCCTCGATGAGAAGGCCACCAAGCACGCCATCGAGGACAGCTTCATGTCGCATCTCGTCAGCAATCCTGTCATCGAGCGCGGTGACGCCATGATCGTCTACTTCGCCGGCCACGGCAGCAGCCAGATTGCCCCCGACGGCTGGTGCAGCACTGATGCACTCCACGTGGAGATGCTGTGCCCCTACGATCACAGCACGCGCACCCATGGCAGCCGCGTCGCAGGCATCACGGATTGGTCGATGCACGCCATGCTCGGCGAGCTGGCGGAAGTCAAGGGCGACACATCACTCTTATCCTGGACGCGTGCTTCTCGCCTGCACGCTCACGTGAACGTCCTCCTCCGCCGCGCCACGCGCTGGACCCCCACAACGAAGTTGATGCAGACGATCTCTACTCTACTCTGGCCTGTGGCCCGTGCTCTATCGCGCAAGATGTCCAGCGAGGGCAAGGGTTTCTACCGGAACGACAGCGGCTTCCCACGTCACGATCCTGGCGTGCATCCCCGCGAGCGCGCGATGGAGAAAAGGAAGGCGGGAGGCTCACAACGGGCGC
The DNA here is from genome assembly GCA_019914985.1 of Auriscalpium microsporum. Lineage (NCBI taxonomy): Eukaryota > Fungi > Basidiomycota > Agaricomycetes > Russulales > Auriscalpiaceae > Auriscalpium > Auriscalpium microsporum. The sequence goes on along the minus strand of JAHLMG010000013.1, from coordinate 370,305 downwards.
TGCTGGAGGCGAAGAAGAGACTGCCTCTCCACAAGACGTCGTACTCGCAGCTGCTAGATCACTTACCCAACACGACGGTTCCCAGCACGCTGTCTGTGCTGGCCGAAACTGTAATCGCACGGTGTTCGGCGGTGTTCCTTTCGTGTCCGATGCGCACTATGTTTCGGTGGCGCGTTGGGAGAAGGACGCGCGTATCGATGCAGGCGCTATCCATGGCATCGTCGAGGGTACGGAGCTCACCCTTCATGAACACAAACTGCCGCGGATCACTACCCCATCCTTGCCACGCTCCTCGTTTTCGAGGTTCACCCCGACATGGTGTTTGGCGCGCTCCAGATATCCTCTCCTAGACGAGGGCTGGGCGCGCGTCACGCGGTGGAACAATCGCAAACCGTTTCCACGTGTACTTGAAGAAGACATGTTCATCCATTATGCAGTGGTGGAGGCTCCGCAAGCAGCTGCCCCGCAGGCGGAGGAGGGCGACACGCGCGGCGGATTCAAGATTTCGCGTGTCAAGCGGCCCTCGCAAGCGGACATATCCGTCCAGGCGGGCAACAAGCGCATCTCCATCGAGCGCCATGACACGCTCATCACACGCAACTGCCCGCAAATCGTATATGTCCCGACCAAGGACTCCGAGGGACGCGCACGCCATCGAACCGCGGCGCGCTTCCACCTGCACCTTCACCGCAAGAATCCGCTCGTCCCACTTCGCGACAAGGTGCACATGGAGTTGCGGCGGCTGGACGACGAGTCGTGGGACATGGTCGGCGAGAACGTGCTCGTCAAAGGGCAAGCGACACTCGCGCACGAGGACGGCTCGCTGTACGCCGTATCGCTGGAGAACCGCTCCGACATGGATCTTTGGCCCTACCTTTTCTGGATGGACTCGACAGTTTGTGATCAGTGCGATATACCAGCCCGGCCCAGACGACGTTGTCCCGCCGCTCGCAGCCGGGTCGACGTTCATGATCGGCACGGGCAACGTCGGGTCCGAGCACTCTCGTTCAGGCTGAACGACAGCGAGGCGTACAACTCGGGTTTCCTGAAGCTGTTCCTGTCGACAACATATGCGCCGATGAACATGGTCGAGCAAGGAGCGCTGACGGCCGCGATGCCGCCGGTGCGTGACTCGGTGGTGGCGACGCCGAGGGAGACACCGCTGTCTAGTCCGATCTCTGCGCCGGTGCCAGAGATGTGGGACTCGCTCATCGCGTGTGTGACCATTGTGCGGGGCATTTGAAGACGAGGCTCTACTTAACTCGACCGGGTATGTATGACGAGTTGTTTCAAGTGGGTTTGATCCGAATATGTGTCATCGCGGGACGAATGCCGAATAGCTAGCCTGTATATGTGTAGAGTATTCCTCATATCAATATTGCTATTTATATGATTCAATATTATGGGCATCTTTTCCTGAGTGTGCGAGGTAACGCTGGGCGGAGAAACACATACAGGAGGACACCGCACGTTCACCAAATTAATGACTGTCCTGGTCATTGTGAATGCTCGAGTCGACAGTATGCCAAAGACACTTCATCGTCTGTTGAGTATTCGATGATAGAACTTTACAAATACAGAACGGTCGTTATTAGTCGTCAGGGTATCGCAGCTAATGGACACATGCTGGGCACCGGGTTCGAGCGAGCTCGGGTCGAGAAGGTGGGCTGGTATAGATTAGATTATAAAAAATATTCTGGGAGCTACACGATGGCATGTTAAGCCATCACACACACGGAGAATATGATTACAATAAGCTCACGCTCACCTTTCCACCTGCGTTCTGCGCTGCCTGGTGCGCGGGACCATCGCGCTCGTTCTCTGGCGCGTCCTCGAACACGTTAAAATACATCGAGCCATTCGGCCCGACCTCGAGAATTGACGCGGAGTTGCCGGCGCGATAGCAGTAATTCGGCGCAGACCACACAGTCGAGAGGTGGTTATCGAAGAGCGACGAGTAGCCTCATGCAAAGCTGGTGCGCGCGCAGGATGTGCGACATGCTGTTGGTTTCGAGGAACTTGTACACGACGCCTGAGCCGAAGGTGTACCCCGCGCCGCTGGTGGAGAGGGGATAACGAGGCAAGGAGGTGTGTGAGGCGTGTCGACCTACCGTGGTGAAATTGCAAAGTTCTCTTTCTCCGGGTCAGGATCGGACCATACGAGATCCGACATGGGACTTCCGGAGGTATCTCTGCAGGTAGCAGCCCGCGAATTCAGCATCCCCAGGCACCGAATATATCGCTTAACACACCCCGAAATCTGTCCACCACTTTGATTTGATCTATTCCATGAATGGACGGCGACAGGCCTATAAATGCGGCTGTCAGCAGCACACCCACGACAATCATTTGCATCTAGTGCGTGAATATGACAAGCCTCACCGCCGTGCACGCAGAAAATATGTGTCGTCAATAACCACGGAGAGCGTAGGTAGTCGAACATGTCTGTGAAGTACGTCCAGACGCGCGACGAGCCATACTTGCGTGTGCATTCTGTGTAAAAGCCGTAAGACTGTGCCATGATAGGTAATCGGGAAATATTGCACTGTCAAATAAGTTAAGGAAACACCAAGAAGCGAAACCAAACGCACCTGTGTGACTGCACGCGACTCATGGTTCCGCGGATCAGCTGCACTCGGTCGGGATAACGCAGCTTGAGACAGGTGAGAAGGGACATGGTCTCGATGCTGAAGAGACCACGATCGATGTAGTCGCCTGTGTGTGCAATGTCTGTGCTCAATGCTCTGCAACTGCTTGATTGCAATGCGACATCCGAGGAAGAGGTAATTTGTTGTGCGGCAGATAACCGCCAATCCGGAAGATCTCTATGAGGTCGTAAAATTGACTTGAAGAAAATACCAATTACAACCAAAAGGCATAAAGCGTTACGCGCCACGCACCCGTGCAAATCACCCACAACGGTAACAGGCGAGCTGACATGCACGACGTTCGACTCGCGCATGAGGACTTCCTTGGTCTTTTCGCATATCTCGCGCAGCAGCGACTCGTGTAGGAGCTGTTTCCGCAGCAGCTGCTCGATGCATGAGTCGAGGTCGAATGGCATGGGAGTGCGTGTAGTATGACTCAGGCTCAGCTTGAGTCTGTGTTAGAGGGCCGCGAATCACGTGCGACACAGAAAATCCTCTAGGATTTAGAACGTTGAACATGAACGGTAGTCCTGAGTCGCCTAGGTCGTTGTCGCCAACGCGGACGACACGCATGAGCGTCGAGAGCAACTCTAGTCACCATCTCCGCGAAGACCGAATGCGGCGATCGAGTCTAATAGTAACTTGCCCGCGCACCAGCTAACGCGCGCTGAAGTCTTGTAGGATAGGGTCAAAGTAGAGGATAGGATGAGTCGCATAGAATAGGACCCGCAGGACTCGGAGGAGTTACCGCCGCTTTTAGATAAACTGCCGCGATGTTGTCTAAAAACGTCCTCATTCCGCCGCCGCCGATCGAACCAGTTGTTCCCATGTGCCAGGTCCCCGGTCCCGCAAGGCATCTTGCTATGGGTCAACGGAGCTCTCCACGCTCGAAGACTACATCTTGAGCACTTCAAGATAGCAGATACATATGGCCAAATCTCTGGAGAGGAAGCAACATCGATATCGACATAGGCGGAGTGCTGCTCATCACAATTCCCTCAGGCAGAGAACACTTCCCAGTAGCACTACCACCCATCCGCAGCCCCGAACGCGGCCGACGACGACTTACTTCGCGATTTTGAGGTACCCTTACCTCTCCCGCGCGCCCGACCAGCTTTACCGCCTCGTTTACTCTTCGATGAGCCCGTCGATGGGGCCGTATATGAGTTCGGACACTCTGAGAGATCGAAGTCAGCTCCAAGTGCGAAGGACAGCTTCGTGAAGGTTACCCTTGCTCCAGTGCCCTTGTTCGCCGCATTTGAGACATGACGACGATCGACTGCTGTCGTTCGTGGATGTCTTGGCGCGCTTCAAATTGCCTTTGCCCCCGGAAGGATTAGGGCATGCTGCAAGCACAAAGGTTCAGATGATGCGGAAATGAGGGGCGTAAAGTGTACCGTTAGCCCAATGCCCTGGTTGATGGCACTATACCCAGGTCAGCCCTCCATCAGGTAGCAACATATCGCACCACCCACATTGTAACACTCTCCTGTGGAACCACCACCCAGCTGACCACCGCTCACACTCCGCGCACCCATGCGCCCACCGTCCCCTTCCTGATCCGAGTCCCAGTCAAAATAGCCACAGCCAGCCGGAGGCATGCCTTTCGCGCAGGCCCAGAAGGAGCGCCCCTGGTTAGGACCCTCCTTCTGCGTAACCTTCGAGACAGCGAGGGTCTTGCATCGACATTGTCGTACCCCATCAACTTGGGTTGCAGCCTACCGGTGTAAGGATGCGGTCAAAATAGATACTTGTACCCGCAATGAGAGAACAGCGCACCGAATACTCCCCGTACGTCCGCTTCACAGATAGTGGCTTCTCGCTCCTCCCAGTGCCCGCGCCCGCCACCGACGCGCCCTGTTCGTCTGCCCACTCGAAGAATATACAGTCCGCGGAGCCCCCGCAGCGCCAGAATATTCTTCCCTTGTTCGCGCTCTCTTTCAGGACGGTGCGCTGGATCGCGGGCACGCCACAGTTGCAGTTGACCTCGCCAGATCCAGGAGCGGGGCGTGTTGTTCGGCTGGGCCCGGCGGAGGCGGGTTTTGACTGGGCTTGGCGAGCACGAGCGGGTGGGGGGATTGGGGCTGGGGGAGAGGGGGGTGGCGAAAGTTGGTCCCAGAGGTCTGCAGACAATGGAGGTGGTGTCAGGTTCATCTTGGACATGCAAGGTCGGCTCACCATCTTCGCTATTTTGTGTGGCGAGAGGGGGTGCGCGGACAGCAGGAGCAGGCGGTGGCGGTGGTGGCGGTGGTCGGTCGTCATCGTGGTGGTCGTCAGCGCGACTTCCTCGTCTACCTCGTGTGGAAGCGCCACCTCTCGCGCGACCGGCTCCGCGGCTACGCCCACGCGCTCTAGGTGCAGCAGCGCCACCTCCGCCTCCACCTCCGAACTCGTCGTCGTCGTCGCCACCTCCGTGCCCTCCGCCGCCCCCTGCTCCGCCGCCTCCGCGTCCCCTCCCACCCCTTGCTCCCCTGCCACCACCTCGCCCGCCTCTGGCACCTCGTGCAGCGTTTCCCCCGCCTTCGAGCCTGGTGCGTACATTCTGTCCGGTGGCGTCAATATCTATTTCGAACTCGTCCTTTTGGTCCACGTACTGTTATGACTTTCTGGAATTCGCGCCGAGCTTTGATGAACATCTCCTTGTACTGGTCGATGCTCTCCGCGAGCATGTCGTTTTTTGTCTTGGTGCCTTGACATACCTCGACCATGCTCCGTTCGGTCTATCATGTGACGAAAAGAAGTAAGATCGCAGGATAGCGAAGGGGTAATAGTACCGCACCTGTCTCCGTAGTTGAGGCTTGCTCAGACTTCGGTCAAACCCGATCTCATTATATCCATCGATGAGGCCTATACCCAACGTCGAGGGCACGAGGTACTTCGTTGCTCCTTCCATGCGGGCGATCACGTATCCACGGTCGATGACGGTTTCGATGTGCTGTGCAATTGTCGCATCCGTTCCTGCGCAGACGATGTTTAAACCAAAAGCAGTGCGACGATTGCGTAGTCCGCATACCGATGCCGTTTTTGTCCATTAAAGTGACCAAGTCCGCTTCAGTCAGCAAGGTCGGTTTCGTCGTCCAGCCGTCTCGGAGCTCGCATATCGACGGCACAAACTCCTCGCCCTCCTGGAAGTCGGGTAGTTCCTTCGACGACCACTTGTCGTATGGATAGACCTCGAGGTAATTACGCTCAAGAACGATCAGACCTACTCAGTGATAAGTTTCAAGGACATTGGTACAGTATGATCACGCACCTGTAGCGGAGAACTCCTCACCGCCGTACTCGACGTCGATGGTAGTCTGGAAGCCCAAAGCGTCTTTCGAGCAGCACGCGAGAAATCGCCGGGTTACAAACTCGTAGACCCGCTTTTCGTCTCCGATCAAGTTACCAGCATGTGCGGTAGGGTGTATTGGAGGATGTGCTTGATCGTTGTTCTTGCCCTTGCGAGGAGTGGTGAATCCGTGATTATCCCGTAGACTGAGGAACACGTGAGCCAACGAAAGATGGAACACGCAGGCAAAGTACCCAGTGGCGAATGCACCCCATGCCGGGTCCACGGTCTGCTTCGCGATGAGCGTCATGAAGTCAAATTGAGGGTCAAACTGATCGGTCTCAGTTCGAGGATAAGACAAGAAGCCTCCTTGATAGAGCTTCTCAGCGATCTGCGGAGTTCGTGAGCAGTGTTTGGGTTAGGCGCACATCTGTGGCCTGACGAGCACGTACATCCAAGACCTTCTTCGGCGCGAGCTTCAGCAGGCGAGATCCAGCCTTCTGGAGCTCAACCGTCGTCAGGGGATAGGGCTTCCTGCACGAGATGTGAAGGTCACCAAATTAAAATACGAGCTGGAGTGTCCTCACCATTTCTTCGTCTCCTTCTTCGTGACCTTCGTGACACGGGCTCTTGGATGCTGTAACACGTCTTCGTAGATGGCGAGCGCGACATCAAATTCAAATAGATGGCCGCGCCTCCAGTTAAAGGGGGTCTCTTCTTGCTCTTGAGATGTGTTACTCGTCAGAGCAAGGTAGATATACCAGAACTGCTCTGGCTGAAAGGCTTGGACTTGATTGTATCGCGACACGACAAACCCCAGAGTTGGGAACTGGCACGGTCCTAGACGCAGATTTTAGTCTATATATGCGCGCCTAAGAACACGCCACTCACCGTACGAAACCACACTGGTGATATGTTCTTTAAACATGTCCTGGAGAGACATAGTCTGCATGCGTGTGAAAGCGGCTCCTATGCGAAGATCAAGGAAAATGCGCGCATCAACGGCAGCTGCTTGTGCCATGTCCAAGTCGATAGGATGCTGCGCTGCATTGTGTATTTGCCTGGCTGTAACCTCGATACGCAAGTCATGTAGGCGAAACAGACAGACGACGCACTGTGCAATGATGGCGCTGAATCGAGCCCTCTTCACCACAAGATTCCTTCTTGATTGTCGGCAGACCGATACAATCTCCGCGCCTATGTTCTCTCCTTCTCGATCGCAGTCGGTCCATATCATGAGCTGGTCGGCATTCCTCGCTTCGGCCCTGAGGTTAGCTTCAATTGCTTTCTTGTCCTTGGCCACGGATGTCACTATAGGCGCTTCGAAGAGGGCAAAGGGGTCGCATGTTTGCCACTTTCTGTGGGTCTCGGCGAAGTCATGCTCGAGAAGGTGGCCTGCGACACAGGTCACAGTGAAGTGAGCGTTGGTTTGTGGATAGTCAAAGTCGTAGTTCTTGACAAAGTTGCTGCCCGTCGCTCTCTGGTGTAGATGTCAGATACAAGCCTGAAGCGATATAACTGCGACGCACCGTGGCAAAACGCCCTCCTGATAAAATCTGACTGATAGACTTGGAGATCGAGGGTTTCTCCGCAACGCACAGTACTTTCATGCCGACGCCAACCAGAATCTATGTCAAGTGAAGCAGCAGGAATGAGAAACGGTAGAGCATGGAGGCGGGGAGCGGAGAGGTGGACGGAGCAGACGCGTTTCCGGTTTCGTTGACCGCGAGGCGCGTTCCACAGGTATTGTCACGTGGCGGAGTTTTCTGGTAGATCTCGAGCCATAAGCTGATAATTTACGCGCTCACCGTTCCCGATAGGGAAATCGTAGTAGCAGAAAGTCTCCCTGCAGCCCGCCCGGGCGCTGAGCCCGCCTCGTCCGTAAAAAACACCTTGCTCAGCTGCTGGTCGACATGGCTGACGATGGAAACTCCCCCACGACTCGCCTCCTCACACTCCTGAACGTCTCGGCTGGGAAGTCGTTGAAGCGGAAGCGGGTTCTTCTGGAAGAGCCCTCACCGTCCCCCAAACTTAACACGCGATCGAAGAAGACGGCCACGTTCGAGGGCAGCGATAATGTAGCCCCTGAGTTATCCGGCGATGATGCTATGAAATATACTGCTCCGGAGGAAGAGGACAAGGAGGACAGAGAAAGTGCAGCCGGAGACGCTGACGGTATGTGGCCGTCTATATTCCTCGAATGAGAACTCACAGCCAATAGATTCACAGGATCCATACGAGCATCATTTCGGTGGGAATACGAGCATCTTGCGTGACAGTGTCAGGGAGAGTGTAGAAAGTCGAGCGTGGAACACCTCTGCTTCTTCGTTTTCAAAACTTGGTTCCGTCGTGACCTCCGTCCCGTCAGGTTCTTCGAGTCTGGAGCCCCCAAAGTCGAGTTCTTTCGGTGTGAGTCCTCATCAATGTCTGGGTTCTGTAGACTGCTGAAAGTCATGCAGATACTGAAACGACTGAAAGAACCTTTCGACGGACGGCAGTCCAAGCTACCGAAAGGTGAGTACCGACCCTTCAGTCACCAGCTGTCGTATTAATGCGGCCCACTTAGACCGCCGTGAATTCCAGAACGACATTTTCTCGTGTATTGCAGGGTACCGGGATCTCTACCTTACGCATGCGTCGTACGCCTTGTCCTCCATCACACGGGAGGCCATCTCCTTGCACATATTAAACCATGTATCCAAGTACGTTTCTCCATCTTTTGCTCTACACACTCACTGACGAGAGTGCAGAAAGCGCCGACGTGTTCTCAAAAATAATGAGCGTCTCTCTCATGCGACGAAAAACAAGGTGCCCATCCCTGAGGACGTCCAGGACCAGGGCTTCACACGGCCTTCCATCCTCATCCTGCTTCCTTTTCGCTCCTCCGCGCTCTCATGGCTCGACGCGCTTATTGCACACACGCCTCCACCGACTTACCAAGTCGAGAACCTCGCGCGCTTCCGGCGGGAGTTTGGCCTCCCTGAGGGCGCTGTAGACAAACTCGCGACAGCCGAGTCAGGGACATACCCGCCCGACCATGTCGAGACCTTCAAGGGGAATATCGACGATAGCTTTAGAGTGGGGATCAAGGTAACGCGGAAGAGCTTACGGCTGTTCTCGGAGTTCTACGCGAGCGATATAATCATTGCGAGCCCGTTGGGCTTAAGGTTATCCATTGAAAAAGAGGAGTGAGTCGTCTTGTAACGAGATGCGCCGCTGCTGATCACTTGGTCTCAGGAATGCCGACTTCTTGTCATCTATTGAGGTTCTAGTAATGGATCAAACGGATGCTCTCACTATGCAAAACTGGGAGCATGTGCAGGTATGCCATAATGTTCTACCGCCTTCTGTTAATAACACAGTTTGATATTCCCTCTGCAGTTCGTCATGTCGCAAATGAACGAGCATCCAAAAGAATCCCATGACACCGACTTTTCACGCATCAAGCCATGGTACCTGGAGAAACAGTGCGTTCCCTTGTGTGCCATTTCTGTGCTCCTGGACTCACAAATTGCTAGTGCTGCGTATCTCCGCCAGAGCATTCTTCTCACCGCGTACGAAACCCCCGAAACGCGGAGCTTGTTCAATACTTCTTTGAAGAACGTCGCAGGCAAATTGAGCACCAAGCGACAATGGCCGCCGGTGCAGGTGCCAGACGAATTGGAGCAGGTGTGCTGCGACTGCTCGGTGTGGTATCAAGCGCTGACCGTGGGACGGGCAGAACTTCATCCAATTAGACTGCACGAGCTTGAAGGATGAGCCTGACAAACGCTTCACTCACTTTACAACGCAGGTAATCATGACCCCAATGGTTGGTACATATGGGAGGAATTTACTCATTCGCCCGTTCATAGATTCTTCCTGCTATCCTCAAATCGGCTGTTCAAAGCGCCAATACCGCCATTTTCATACCGAGCTCGTTGGACTTCATTCGCGTGCAGAATCACTTCCGCAAACAGGAACTGTCCTTCACCGTGCTATCAGAATATTCATCCAACCAAGATATTTCGCGCGCGCGGCAAGCATTTTTCTCTGGAAATAAAGCGTTTGTCCTCGTCAGCGAGCGTTTCCACTTTTACCGAAGGTAACATGCTCGCTCGTCATGCAGTCCTCACTCGACTTACTCGACCCTGCCGCCTCCAGATATAAAATCCGTGGCATTCGTAACCTTGTCTTCTATGGCCCGCCTGACCACTCGATCTTCTACACAGAGTTTCTGTCGTACCCGTTCCTGGACGAGGAGGTCGAGCCTGCAGATGTTACGTGCAAAGTCTTATACTCGAGATACGATTGGTTCAAGATGGAGAGAATTGCAGGCACAAAGGGTGCGAGCCAGCTGATGAAGCAGGGTCCTTTATGACCGTGTCATGCTACGGTGTTCCATCTATATAGCGTCGCGCGCATTGGAAACCGTAGAGCCTTCATGCACATGTGCTTGAGCTGGTTGTCACAGGGCTTGTCGCCGGATTACCACAAAGTGATAGCCTTGGCCAGGACACCGCGGCAGCTCCGACTTTCTAAGACGAGTCGTCTCTGCATAGTCAAAGCATCAAGCTAAGCGCTTCGATGGACAACAAGGCGACGCACCTTCGTCTGCTGTTTTGAACGCGAATGAACAACCAATCGACTGCAGCGCGAACATTGGTCCTGCAGCCATGCTCAGCACGATTACAGACACCGGCTGCATTACAAGGGACGCACCCTTCGAGCGCGGAGACCCCCAAGACGTCCAGACTGGCGATGCGCTGTCTCCGATGCTCCTCCTCCGTATCCTCGCCGTACCGTCTCCGTGCGCTCTCAATCTTGCGCTGATGCCACTCCTCGTAATCGTTCCGAATCTCCTCAACTGACAAGCTCTGCGGACTGTCCTGCTTGTTCGCGAGCAGCAGCAGCGGAACGCCCAGGATCTGCGGAGCGGAGAGCACATTGTCTTACGGTGCTTGCGCATCGTGAGCTTGTGCGCGTGCGAGGGACGGAAGGGAACAGACCAAAGACTTCCCAACCCTCGCCGAGGCGCTCACGGTCGTCCGCGTCGATCACGTAGACAACGGCGTGGCAGTCGTCGTAGTAGCGCGGCCAGATAGACCGGATCCCGCGCTGCCCGCCCAGGTCCCAGAACTGCAGGATCGTGGAGGGCAGAGTAATTTTGCCCACTAGGGACGTATGAGCGCGCGGAGGTCGCGAGAGTCTGGCGACACGCACTGTTTTGCCCAACCGTGGGGGCTATCTTGTCCGGAGGGAGGCCAGGTACATCATTATAGAGCGTTTTGATCTTCTCCAGGAGAGTCTGTGGGTAATATTAGCCATGGTCGAACGGTGGAAAGCGCATCGCCTAAGTACCGTCTTTCCTGCGCCGTCCAGTCCAATGATGATTACAGAGAATTCCTCCTTCCTGTGGAACGTTTAGTTTGCAGGGAACAGAAGATGAGAGCGCGCATACCTTGTGAGATACTCATGTAGGCCCTTGAGGAGGTGGTACATAGCATACAGCTGGCGCCAAACAGACACCAAACACAAACGCGCTCTTGGGCGCGTCAGTGTTCCGAGTCTGAAGTCATACTCCCGCCCACGACATGGGACTCTACCTCAACTACTATGCCTTCGGGCTTCCGTCATTTCTCGTTCTTGTTATCGCCCTATACCTTCTTTTCACCGGTGTGTGCGGTGTCGTGCCAGGCGACGCGAGACTGACGGCTCACAACAGGCTCCGGCGAGGCATTCAATGTCGGGCGGTTTCTCGAAGAGTCGAGTCCGTATATGTGGGCGTCGTCAGGCATTGGGCTCTGCATCGGCTTCAGCGTGCTGGGTGCGGGATGGTGTGTGTCAATCTGTGTTGAAGTAGGCGTGTGCGTGACCGCTACTGCAGGGGGATATTCGTTACGGGGGCGTCGATTCTTGGTGGAGGTGTGAGGGCGCCGCGGATACGAACCAAGAATCTTATCAGGTGCGTGCTGAAGCATTTTCATGCCAGGTCTATGCTAAGGGGTGCCATATGCGCAGCGTCATTTTCTGCGAGGTCGTGGCCATTTACGGTGTCGTGCGTACCCAGGGACTATACGCGCGGCTCTCACTTACGCCTTTGTCAGATTATGGGCATCGTGTACTCCTCGAAGCTCACCGCTGTTGACGAGAGCCAACTCTACACGAGAGAAAACTACTTCACTGGTACGTCATCGCACGATCCTTGTGCTGCGCACCTCGTCCGAACTGGAATACCCAGGCTTCGCGCTTTTCTGGGGTGGCCTGACAGTCGGCCTCTGCAACATGCTGTGCGGCGTGTCGGTTGGCATCACAGGCTCCACCGCCGCGATTTCTGACGCCGCCGATCCCGCACTATTCGTGAAAATCCTCATTGTGGAGGTGTTTGGCAGTATCCTGGGCTTGTTCGGTCTCATCGGTACGCTTGAACCTTTGCCTCTGTGGATCGGCGCTGGTACTGACAGGGTTGGTAGTGGGGCTGCTGATGGTTGCGCGCGCACCAGAATTCACGGCTGCGAGCAGCGCCGCGGCGGCGAACCTGTCCCACGTGGCGAAGACAGCTTTCGAGTTATGAGATCGTAGAGCATGGCCTGTATTTATACATGCAATTTTCAGCGCCCTCTTTCCGACGAGCTGCAGAGGAGCTTCGCAGATGTAACCTGTAAGTCTTCGAAGTGCTTTCGCTGACGTGCTTTGTGACTGGCACCATAACTTGGAGGACAAGCGATTGACATACGGTATGGTAACATTCCACTTGACAGTCTAGCTAGGCCTTTGGGCACGCAGACGCAACATCATGCTTTCTCATACGCGCTTTGTCGGCTCTTGTCTTGCTTGCTTCAACCATGGCATATATATAAAGTCACCTGGAACATAGCAGCCCGTCAAACTTCAGCTTCCACCCACTATCTTCTCCCGTCGAGCCCACCGTCGATACGGTCATGGGTGCGAGTCCTCAATGTCCAGTAAGTTAGCATCCGTTCTCTGACGTATTTCGCTTACAGATGGCCAGCAATTCGAGACACCGTGGGGGTTTAGCGCCGGCAGGATCCCATCAGCGCTGAAAACCCTTGTGGGATTCCTAATTCACGCCGTCGGTCCCGCCATAGGCATCTCGATGCTCGTACCACTCGTTTGGACCTTCATCGTGATAGTGATGTCGTCTTTCTTCACGTTGGCTACGCTCGTCGGGCCTACTCTTGTTGCGCTCACGCTATGTGGGTTCAAGATCCCTCTGCCAAATTTTGGTACGTGTATCGGATCCCGATCGCTCGTGTAGGTCACGATGCTGATATACCGCATACTCGTAGCGCGCCACTCCGCGGCCATTCACGACAAGGCTGGGGACATACTTCGGCCCAAGGTGTACCAGCATTCCCAGAGGAGCTCGCAATTGGATCCCCGATCCTGATTGGGTTCTGTTCAGGGTTCTACCATTCTGTATCTCACTAGACAGGCACGAGCGATGGAAGGCAGCCTTACTCAATGCATCTTCGAATCGCTCGCCGTGTTTCTCTTTCTTTCCCGACAACGTGGATTTACTGTTTGTACTTCCCAGGGCGCATGTGGAAACCGCAACTTTCTGATCGTGATTCGCCATTGGTTGCCACTTTTGTCCACCCGACGGAAGATGTAATTGGCAGCGCTGGTCCAGCCAATGAAAGTATGGAGAGCTTATGCACATGCCTTTTTTCGTGATTTTCGTGATCATGAATGCCAATTTCCAGCCGCATATCCATCCATCCTTGAATCTGACTCACAGTGCGAGGTTTCCGCTCGCCGTCCCGACGTAGCTATCGCCGCGCTGCTGCTCTGCGTAGCGTATGAGTGCTTACCTGTTCTCATTTCGTCACCAAATAAGCAGGGTATCACCTGGTCGGGGCGCGCGGCAAAGCCAGCAACGGTTAAGACGATCCGTACGTTCTATTCCACTGGCAACCCTGTCCCCCTATCATTGCATCTGATGGGAGTGCTGCAATATATTATACATTATGTTGCAGCATGTTCTATCGCGGCCCTGGACCATTGCACATTGGGTGACACACTGAATGTCGATGCCTACTTATCAGAACTCTAACAGACGGCGCACCGCATCCGGTGAGTAATCGCCCCCGCAAAAATGGCTCAGGGAGCGCGGTGCCCGATGGAATCACCGTCCACGGCGCAATCAATTGGGCCCTTGTCCCTCCTCTGGAACAGGGCATCTTTTTGACCACGATACGCGTAGCAGGTCACAGCGCAGCCCATGCACCGGCATCAATCAGCGTTTGACTCAAGAGGTGCGTTTGGGGCAGCCACGATTGTAAATATATCCACAACCGTCTCGCATGCAGCGAGGCGATTGGCTGAGGCTTCCGTTAGCCGCTGCAGAAGCTTCAGATCTCAGAGGCGGGTACGTGTCGTGGTCGCAGGATATAAGCATCGCTGACTGTTAACCGAAAGCTCAGGCGCCCATTTATCGCGCGTTGCGCCAGCGAGTTGTTCCACTAGTGACTCTCACATCGCTAAGCTGATCGACACTGCCGTTGCGACCGACGTCGGGAGTCGAACGGCAATTTCGCCAAGGCGCCGGAGTAGATGACACCAGTCAATACCGAACATTCATAATTCAGCTGTATGTCGGCTCTGCGCCTTAGGGCAGCGGACCCATGTGCACCCACCACAGTAAGCTCCGTGCCTTCCGCCTCATTTCAGTCTCCTAAGCTGTATTATTTTTCTCAACGCGGTTCCTCGACATTTTCCCGCATTCTAGCGCTGTGCGGTAATAATACAGGGCTCTCGAACACGTAAATATAAATGCAGGCCTATGCGGGTCTCGTATGAAAGGAAAGTTATGTCTTTTATTACATTGCCCCGGCTGCGCCGCAATATTGATCGGCGCGGGAGTGCATCGTAGCGGTAGTACGGGAGCAGTAGACTCACGTCCCTTAGTAGCCGCTGAGTGAAAACAATCTCGCGTAAGTAAACCTGGACTCTGGAGAAATGCCGAGTCGGTGGTCTTTCGCTCCAAGTCCCACCGTGTTTTGGACTCTATGTGTGGGACTCCGTCTGTCAATCCTGTGCGGTTCAAGGTAAGTTATGCGAAGAGGGGAGTAGGAGCGCTAATAATATATTGTCTTAGCGCCCGGTCGGCGCGCCCACCGTGCCGACGCGTCTTGCTTGCCAGCCTGAGTGCCACCCACAGGCCTAGCCCGGATCTTCGTCATCTCACTGGCACTACATGGCCTGTGCGGGACATCGCTCTTGCCTGGATATACAGTAAACGCGACAAGGGATGCGTCTTCCCTGTGTACAAGACGTTCGCGCCCCGGTGGCTCAACGTCGTTGACGACTCGGATCCTTTGACGAAAAATCACGGGGCGTGCCGATGACTGCTGGCGAAGGAAACGGAAGATGTCTTACAAGGTTAGCGAAGTCTTTGCTTGGGCGCTTGCACATCTCACGCACGACTGTCACCTCTGTGTTTTGAATTGTCCCGATCTTCTTCGTCGCACAAACCACAGCAACCGTTGACGAAGCCAGTAATGCTTTTCGTAAATTTCTGGAGATCGCTCCTGTCGTTGCGCAGCATCAAGTGCAAGGTGACGAGGCGCCTACGCGTAAGCAACGAGTTCAACGATGTACCGATACCATCTAGGTGCTGTGCTTCCAGCCCCGGCAGCCGCTGGCCAGCAGTATCACAGGAAAGCGCAAGAGTCGGCTGCGTTGCTCAACGGTACAGTTCTCGAGTCGACTCATCTTCCACGCTGCTCATGGTGCCCACCAGAGAGTATCAGCGCGGCCCGAGAAGTCAGACCTCGCCACCAGCACGCCGCAAATCGGCACCCTTGTCGTGAACGCCAGCAACGCCGCAGTGGGGAACAATATCCTCCAGGCAGCTGGGAGCTTCGTCCAGGAGCACCAATAGGTCGTGTCTGGCGTCGCCACTGCCGTCGCCACCGCTATCGCCCCTCCACTGCCACTCATACCCTCCATCTTGGCACCGTAGGTATTGTTGCGGCCCCAGGTATGCCTCACGTCCGATCATCTACCAGCGATGTGATTGTCTCCTGAACATGCTGCGCAGCTGGGCATTTGGAAGGTGGGCAGCGGCTACAGCGGCGGCGGGGAGCTGGCAACCCAGCGACCAAGGCATCGGTCAAGGCAAGGGCGATCAGCCCGATACCTCCGGCGCCCGCCCGCTTCACATTTGCATCCGGCGCGTGGGGCTTCGCATCCCCAGCGGGCACGGTGTACTAAATTGTATCGTATCTTGATAGTACCAGTCTTGGTAGACGCCGACCGGCCAATGGCAGCGCACAGTGAGGGGACCGCAAAGACGTTTCCCAAAGCACGCTTAAGCCCTATCGGCCTCGAACATAATTCGCGGGCAATGTTCGTGCCCAGAGCGGGCCTCGAACTGAGGAAGTGCAGGAAGATAGGGAGAGAAACGAAGCACCCAGGGACGCGGACGCTAAATTTCGAAGGCTACAGAGCCCGGCGCACGCATGACACTAGTATACTGACGTGTAAGAACCCGCGGGGGCATTAAAGAGCGGGGCCCCTCACCTGTGCCCCTCACGCCTGTCCTTCGCACAGGCCCCGACGTCGAGGCATGTGCAAATTTGTCGACGTGCGTCATCACAGCTGCGCGTTTGTCGAGAACATCAATTTCGACGGCGTGGGGGCCGCGGCGGAGAATAGTGACAGTGCGCACCCGAAAGCTAGATTGACAAGTGCGCGCGTGAGCTCAGGTGGTGCATGCCGTCGCAAAAAAAAAAACCGCCCAAAAAATTCCACCGTAGACGGCTTTGCTGTCAGCGCCTCAGCAGCGGCGGCTGGTCGACGTCGGCCGGCGGTCGCATGTACAACGAATGCGGTGCGATACTTATATGTGGCGCGGGTGCCGCCGTCTGCACGCACAGCGCGGTGACGGTGCGGGCCCGCGCTTCGCAAGACCCCGGGTCTTCGATTTACCCCAGTTCCCCGTGTCGTTAATGTGGCCCCAAATGCGAGCGGGTGGCGTAGGGCGTGACATGGATTTGCAAAACGCGAGTAGACTGTACATGCATGCGGGCGATGTGAGGCGAAGAAGTCCGTGCGTGCTAACGGAATGTTCTGACATGGGCAGGAGCGGGACGCGCCGCCCCCGTTTTGGTACACCTATACACTGTTGGAATCGTAGAGATGGAAAGCCCCGCCGGCGACGTCCATACGAGGCACATGCGGGATGCGGCAGGCGACAATTGCGCGTCCGCGTACACCGCTGATTCGATCCTGGCAATGCATCCGTGAGCAAGCGCTCGCCACCAACGTGACAAGAAGACCTACTGCGATGGGCGCGGGTGCAGCTCAGTGGCACGGCTGCCGGAGCTTCCGCAGCATGCGCTCGTCGGCAGGGTCGCGCCACGAACGCATGCCCGTCTCGAGCTGGTTCGCCTCGAGCTGGTCGAGCGGCGCGAGTGCGAGGCCATGCGCGGGACGGGGCGGCGGCGGGGGAAAGCCGGGATTTGCGTGTGCCACCGCGTACAGCGGGGGGTGCGGATCGCGCTGCGAAGGCGTCGGTGACGGCGCAGGCTGCGGCGTCCGTTGCGAGGGGTACGGCGCGGCGTGCGCGCGTAGATCGGCGACGGCGCCCGAGCCCGTGCTCTCCGCTGAACCGCTGCGGTCCGAGCGGTTGCTGCTATCGCGCATGCGGTTCGAGCGCGCGCACATGTAGAAGCCCGGCGGTACGACGAGGTCGCAGAGCCGGGGCACATCCTGGACGGTTGCGAGCCGGTCGAGGGTCTCCTGCGTCCAGTAGGCGTCTGCGGCGCACGGTACGGTCAGGGGGCGGGCGGCGGAGAAGGGGGCGGAACGCGACGTACTGAGGTGCCACTTCTTCACGCCCTTGAGGCCGTTGACGTAGACCGAGTATGTCTGCTTGATCATTCGCTCACCTCGGCGACGAGGATACAGCATTGGGGCGCTGCTAGGATCCTCTTGGTATCTGGCATGATGTGGACAGCATTGAGCAGTGCAAAGTTGTAGCCTCACACAGATACACCGACCTGATCGCGCGGGTGCGTTCGACCATCATGGACTTAGGAGCATCGTCCTTTTCGTTATAGAACAAGAAGTCCTGATGAAGGAAGACAATGGATGAGCACATCACTTTGGTGATAGGATCTGTGTGGACCCCTTACGTCTCGTGCCCTTGGCGATGAAGCATGTCGTGAGCGAACGGAAAATGCCAGACGCAGAGCATGCAATACCTGGACGGGCCCCAGCTCCTACCCTCAGTGAAACGCTCGATGCCCTGGTCGACGGACTCAGAGACGCTGCTGCTGCGCTCCTCCCAGACATAGACGCAGCCGGAGCACAGGAACATGCGCTCCTCGCTGTCGAGGCGGCGCTCGACCATGGGTAGGACACCCTGCGCGACGGCGTGGAAGACGACCTCGGCATCGTGTGTGGTGCGGACGCGGAGGCCTGTGCAAGTGGGAGGCTGCATGGTTGGTGAAGAGGGGATGGAAGCGGGGAGGGAGGGGAGAGCTAAGCAGATTGGTGGGTAAGGTGCGTAGAAATAGGTGGCGACGGAGGCACGGCTCCTGAGAGGGACGATATGAATGATGGCGGCGCGGACAGACGCCGCACATGAAGCCGGTTGGAGGACAATCGAGGGGAGGGAGAGCCGACCATACAAGTATAAGGGCGGCTACCCGTGGAGGGTAAAGTTTCGAGATCCAATATCAAAGGCTGTTTCTTTAACTGCAAAAGATCACGAACTCTATCTGCGCATAGCGAGTTGACACGCGAGTGACGGCACCATTCGCCTGGCAGAGCAGCAGAGCAAAATCATCCGGATCGATGGGAACGGATCTGAACCCCTCAATGTCTGCCCTCTTCCCTAAGACCTGGACGTACCCTTCAGCGGCCACATGGAGACTGGAAGCCATCATCATCAGAATTCCGTAAGGTTTAATGAAATTCACCCAGGAAGTGCGTCAGCCCTGGGCTGCCCTGGGACGCGATTCTTTCTGCGGCGGCTGGCGAGGAGCGCGGACCGTGATCGAGACGGCGATGTGCATATGAGAGTAGGCGGGGCTGATGACGGCGTGTTTCGTACCACTTGTATTGAGACGCGTCCCGGGAGGGTCGAGCGGATCGCCACGCTCTGGTCGTTGATTCTCACACGCAGCAACTCGCCTGGGGGCCGAGCGTGTCGAGGAAGGCAGGACGCCGTAAGAGCGAAAAGACCGAGTCGAGTGTGAAAGAGAGCTGAGAGTCCGTGTCGGCCAATGCCAGCTTCGCCTCCGCGCGGCCGTTCAATGTCGCTGACGTAAAGTTGTTCAAACCCCGGTCCTCCTCTCCCCAACGGTCGCCGCGCACATAGAAAAATTACTCTCTTCTTCGCCCCGCTGGACCAGTCATCTGTCTGGGTGCGCGTGGCCGTTCAAAACAACGCGTCTTGTTCGCCGCCCTTCGTTCTCAGGCAGGTACGGACGCCTCATCTGCCCTGCCCGCCTTGATCTGCACAGCGCTCTGGCCCATGTCCGCGCGTCCCCCTCCGTGCGTTTCACCCGTCGTCGCACTCAAATGATGGACACTTGCCCGCCTGCCTCGTTGCGACAGCGGCGACTTTTTTCGACCAACGTCATCGCAACGGTCTCCCCCTTGTGCGTCGCTCTGGGCAAGCCAAGATCTACCGTTTCCGCAACCTTTGGTACGCATCCGGAAGCTTCGATATCTCATCGCGTGGTTTGACGGGGGTGCCACGACGTGCGCAAGGATCCTGCGGTGATAAGCAGGCCTTGTTCGCACAACGCCAGAGCCCCTTGTTCCCCGGCGAATGCGGGGATTTGCAGGTGGGCTTGACCTTCCAGCTCGGGCTACACCCCAGCAACCATAAGTACATCTCCAACGGTTCCGCCAATTGCGTCTCTGCCCTGATCTTCACCGTGCCCCTTGAACGGCCTCCACGCGCACAAGGCCCTGTCACTCTTCTGTATTGAAGAAAGATCAGTTTCGCCGGGTGCAAGTTGCAGAAGGGCGTCTGTGGCTCAGGACCCAATGCGTACCCACACAAACTGTACGTCTGACCCGGACTGGACGCGACCGCTCCGTTGCCTTTCCGGTACGTCCTGAGTGTTCTCTTTCCAGCACTTTCTCTTTCCATCTCATTCGTCGCGCTGACTGTCTTCTACAGGTGGCGCTACCCTGCCATTGGATGCTGCCGACAGAAGGATTCGGCATTGATAGGGGCGCCGTGCGTCTGTGCTTTTTACTCGCCCTCACGAGGTTCCGCCGCGCTGGGAATATAGAGGCTTTTAAGGTGGTAGCATCTTAACCTTCGGCCGACTGTGTATGTAAGTGTGCACATTCGGACGACAGCCTAGCCGCCTGCGGTAGGGGTGTACTAGGCGCCTGGTATTTCCAGACGCCACTGCGCCTTCCCGCTTTCGTGCTCGTGGGGCGAAGGCACGTACAGTGCACCCGGCGCACTCCCACAGTACTCACAGGAGTCACTGTCTGGCGCGCCTGGGTGCTCCCGCATCCCCGGACACATATGTCCCAGGCTGAAACGTCATGCACCCCGCCTCATATACCCTCTCACAGCTTTCACCCCAAATCAGACGACTTACAACGGCAACGCAGGTCGCCCGGCCTCCGCAGGACTGATCCCAGCTGTCGCGCTTCGACTTCTGATCACAGTCGTTTTTCTGACTTCGGATAGCCTCGGTAAGCTGGCGACTGACCGCGGCATTTCCTTCCTGTGCTGACCAGATGACACGCAGCCGCTGCTGACTTCTATCCTGTCCTCCGGAAGGTCCAGGCACTGCGCAGGTGGCACTTCTATCGCGACGGTTCTGGCGCGGAGTCAAATGATAACGCGCTGCGAGGCTCTGCGACGTAAAACAAACTGAGGCTGATGCTTCTAAAGACGTATGTGCCGCCCATATCGCATGCGCGCCTTTGAATGTGCGTCTGTCTGTCTCCAGGAGGTGACTAGGGCTGGGTACGGGTTCTATCTTTAGCTTGCACTTCATTTACGGCGACCGCCTAGCCCATTACCCATTGATTAGACCCCAGAAGACATGCGTGTCTTCTTGGGCTGCGACTAGGACGATTGCGTTAATTAGGGCGGAGCGTGCGATCAGAGACGGACCCTCGGATCGCACAAGTAGGATCGCCCAGTGTGGCGCGTCAGCTGAGGCCCATCAGTTTGAGCCCCTGCTTGCGTGAAGGCTCTGAGAATTGGGGTCTGCTGTCTATCTTACCAGAGAAAATACCGGGCAGCGTCCAGGCCCGGGCCGACAATCGAATGCCGAAAGGCAGCGCACGTAGATAATTGCCAGATGATGTGTGTTACTCAGTAGTACAGTCATGCATGACGTAGGCCTAGAAGCCCTTGCCATACCCACCCTTCTCGTAGAACTCTTCGATGCGGGCGACGATGCTCGCGAGCGCGCCGAGCCACCTGGAGAGCTCCTCGTCGACTTTCTCCTGCGTCGCGGGCGGGCCACCGCTCGGATCCGCCTTTAGCTTCTCGAAGAGGACAGCGCGGTACGGGCACGCCTTGAGCGCGACCTGGGCACCCGTGGCGCGGTCAGCTAAGGTTCGGGGGTGATCTTGTCGGCGGACGCACCGCAAAGACGCCCTTGACGACAAAGTTGTGGAACTTCTTGAGGGTCACTTCGTATGATTTCGCAAACGCGGCGGCAAGCTCCTCGCTCGCATTGGCCTGCGCGTTCTGGAGGGCCTTGCACGTGAAGGAGAGCCCACGCAGGAGCCAGAGCAGGCCCTCGGTCGCTGTGCGCTTCTTCTCGCCCTTCTCGTTCACGACGAGCTTTTCGAGGGTATCAGACAACTGGGGCGCAGCGTCGTATCGGGCGCGGACTTTCTGTGGATTGTCGGAGAACGTGAGGATGCGCGAGCCCGGATTTGTGAAAGGGGGGTGCCCGTACCGTGATGTTGCCGCGCAGGTCGGATTGGACGACACTGAATGCCGCAGATCCCAGAAGATCTGGTCAAGGGCACACGGTGAGGCTGCGAAGGTACTGAGGGCAGAGTGTGGACGTACCAAAGAGCCCCACGAGACCATCTGCCGCTTTGAGGAATGCCAGCGTGTCGACGCCTGCGTCGGTGATCGGGACATCTGCGAAAGACTATTTTGGGGGACGTCAGAAGACGGCAGGGGCGAGGCGAGACAGCGGCGTACGGTGACAGACTCAAGATAGGGCGCCATGGAAGACTCTGTGTGGGACAGGTGGGCGATGGATGGGGTGTAAACTGTGTTGCTGCTGCACGCACTGCAGGACAGGATCAGTGATGGGTGGCGACGTCCCATCTAATCTTATCTCTCACGGGCGCGACCCACTGATTTATTTTGTAAACACCGACAAAAGGTTTCCTTCTTTGGAAATCTTTCGTCGGTGTTTACAATGTTTCGGACCGAATCATCATCGTGTCGCGCCCCACTGGCAGTGACACTGAGATCTTTGTCACTCTGTCCCCCGTTCGCTTGCGAGTCTCTTACGCGTCAGGCCGTCAGCATCATCTATCTAAACTCAGGCTACGCCGTCCCTGCCGCCATGCATCATTCAGACACCTCTCTCGTCCCGGACAGCATCCAGACCAAGGCAGACTTCTGGCGTCACGTACACGAACAGCTGGCGTCTCTCCTGGAAGGCCAGCGCGACTGGGTGCCTACCACTATACACTCGCCGCGCCGGCCCTACGCTGACTTCCGCCTCCTGTGTCCATTTGTACTAGGTCACAAACCTTGCGAACGCCTCGTCGCTCGTGTACAACGCGCTGCTCGCCTTCCCTGCCTTCGGGAACGGCAGCTCGGCGGTCAACTGGTGTGGTGAGCGGCCCATTCAGTCAGCCCTCGCCCGCCCATTCGCTGCGCATAGGGTAAATCCGCTCTTTACGTCGCTCACGCGTTTTCTAGGCTTTTACCTCGATTCCTCCATCTTCCCTACGCCCAAATTGTCTTCACCGCGCGCGGCGGCCCTTCCAGAAGGCCAGCACCGCCTCCTTCTAGGCCCGTTCTGCGGCAGGCCGGCGTGCCAGTTCATTAATACCACCCCCGGCAAGGCGCGCGGCGTGTGTGCGGACGCCTTCCTCGCGCGCAGCACGGTGCGCGTGCCCGACGTGAACGCGTACCCCGGACACATCGCGTGCGACGGCGAGACGAACAGCGAGATTGTCGTGCCCCTCGTGCTGCAGGTCGCCGGCAGCGCCGTGCCGCTGGGCGTGCTCGACCTGGACTGCCTCGCGCTGGGCGGGTTCGACGAAGAGGATCAGGTGGGCTTGGACAGAATCGCCGACTTGGTGGTCAGGGCGTGTGACTGGTAGGTAAGGGCGGCGGCGACTTTGTTGTGCAGAATACAGCGAAGCTTGCTCTCACAGATTGGCAGAATCGCTCTCCTATTCGCCGACGCCGCCCTTCGCGGCCAATACAAACTGTGTCATGACGCCTGCTCCTTTTTCCAAGCCAAGTACTCGTCATGCAACTTCTTCTGCGCCGCCCACTCTTTCTGAGCCTTCTTGCCCTGGTTTTTACTCAATTCCTTGCCCGTTCCGTCCGTGAGCGGAATGCCCGCGCCGTCCCAGCTGCCATAAGTGTCCTCGGGGACGTTAGGGGGCTTGAACAGCTCCTCGGGCGGGACGCGGCCCTTCTCGAGTTTCTGCTGCCGTTTCTGTCGCTCGGCCTCAACGGCTGCGGCCTTTTTCGCCGCCTTCGCCTCTGCCTGCGCCCGCTTCTCGTCACGGGCCTTGACGAGCTCCGCCGGGGGCACGAGCTTCACGAGAGCCTTGCCGTCTAAGTCAGTCACGGCAAACATACAGGCTGTCTGTCAGATGACGTATGCGACGGTCGGCCTTGTGCTCACCTTCCTGGTCGTCTAGGGCGACACCCAACGGGACCAAGTCTACGTCGCGTAGCTTGTCCGACAGCGCCAAGATTTCTTTGGCCGCCCCATCTCCTTTGGAGACCGCGAGCGAGCGAACGCCGTCTCTGAACGAGGACAGTGCCCGGAGATACGGCATGAGCAGCTCGTCGCGCTACATACGGGGGCCGTTAGGAACGAGACGCGGACGCATCAGACCGTTCATTAAGCGGAAGCGGCACTCACGTTTACGGCAGCGTGCCCATCTATCTGCTCCTGGCCCCAGCCGACCTCCAGCGACGACTCGCCCTCTCCCAGGCCGAACATCCGCAGCATGCTTCCCACCCACCGCGCAACCCCCTCGACCACGCCGACGTTCAGGTCCTTCCCACGCGCATTGATATAGACGTTCGTGCGAGAGACGAGCTCGCGCAGCGTGTCTAGGGCGGCCGGCGTGTTGAATGAATCGCACAATGCGGCGCGGAACGACCTCTGTGCCTCGTGCAACCTGGAGGGCGCGGTGTATTGGGACCTTGAATGAGTGAATGTGCGCGAAGGCATGACGTACACTTCCGTAAGCGCCAGCTCAGCGCCCTCGTATCCATGCTTTGCATCCAGTCGAGGACCGTCTGCACGCGCTTGATTGATCAGAGCCTTCGCATTAGCGAAGAAATTCTATGTGTGCGATCAGCGATCGGAAATTGCGGAAAGCACGGAATTGTAAATGTGTGTACGCACGTTGAGGGTCGACTCAATGTTCTTCACTTCGCCTGTCATCAGACTCTCGGAGAAATCGACTTTCGCGTTCCACGACTGTGTCAGGAAGGCAAGCCGTAATTGCCTCGCCGAGTACCGCGACAAAATTTCCTGCGCGCGCCACACATGAAGCAGCGCCACGAGAATGATATGCGCAGAGGCAAGCCCAGTCAGCGTGCCGTCAGAACCCGCCTCCGAAGCGGAAGCGATGCGCGCAACTCACATCGATCGTGATGAAATTCTTGAGCGATTTGCTCATCTTCAGGCCCTCGATGTGCAGGTGGCCGGTGTGCAGGAAATAGTTTACCCATGCGCCGCACTCGTGATACGCCTGCGCCGTAACACGTCTGAATGAGCACACACACACTACACTCGGGTCCCTGGTACGCGCGCGCGGCGCTCACCTCTGATTGGGCCATCTCGTTGTCATGATGTGGGAATGCGAGGTCGATTCCGCCAGAGTGGATATCCATGTTGTCGCCGAAGATGGCGGACGCCATCACGGAGCACTCGATATGCCACCCGGGCCGCCCAGCGCCCCATGGCGAGGGCCAAGAAGGCTCCCCCGGCTTCGACGCCTTCCACAGCGCGAAGTCGGATGCCGAGCGCCGGCTGGAGCCGCTCGACAGCGCACCTGCGGGCCCCGCGCTGCATCAGCATAACTGGCGCATCCCCACTCCCCGCCGCCACGCACCTTCGCCCTCCTCCAGCAGCTCCCGGTTGCCCTTGCTCCACGGCTCGAGCTTGGCGTAGTCGTGCAGGTCCGCCTTGTCGAACGCGCGCGTGTCGAAGTAGATGCTCCCCTCGTGCTCGTACGCGTACCCGTTCTGCACGATGCGCGCGACAAAGTCGACGATCTCGGGCACGTACTCGGTCACGCGTGTGAGCGTGTCCGGCTCGCGCACGCGCAGGCGCGCCATGTCCTCGAAGAACTTGCCTTCCCAATATGCGGCCAGGGACCGCGAGATGGAAGGATCCGTGACGCCCGCGCCGTACTGTGATGATGGTCAGAGGGCACTTGATGGATGATGAACGGACGCACCTTGGCGTCCAAGGATAGTGATAATACGTCCGTTGCGTCGTCGATGAGCCTGTGGGCATGGTGCTCATCACGCGATCCTGATGCTAGCAGTTTGTGAGCGGTTGCCAGCGCAGTGTGGGTTCGGGCCTGGATAGAATAAGGATGTGAGGGCGGGGTTCTGTGATCGAAAAGCAAAACAGACAGACCGCAGCACTGAAATGCATCTCGAACTTCTCGTCCCTCTTCAGCCCCTCTGCCTTCCACGACTTGTCCTGGAACTTCTGGGCAAGCGCCGCCCACGCGTCCCATTCTGTCCCGGGTGCGGGTCTGTCGCTTTCAGCGAGCCCCTTGGCGACCTTGGAGCGCACGTAGGACTCCCAGGCTGCGCGAACCTCTTCCACCAGATCTGACGACAAAGCCTGGGTCTCACCGCGATACTTCTTCACCAGGTGATTCTGACGGGCTCTCAGGATGATCTATGCGGCGACATTGAGTAATGATCATCTGTGCATTGCTCGCGGCGCACCTTGTCGTCGATATCTGTGATGTTCATGACAAAGTGCACATCATAACCGAAGTAGTCTGACATGATCCTGCGTAGCACATCCTGAGTTACGTAGTTTCTTTCATCGGGAAAGCATCAGCGCATCTGTTGCAGTCAAGGCAGTGGTCGTACCTGGCATGGCCCATATGTGATGCATCGTAGACGGTGGGACCGCAGTTGTACCACTTTATGTGGCGTCCTTCGCGCGGAACAAACTCATTCTGAAGCGAGGATGAGACAAGACACGTCGTGCGATCTCAGCACGACAGACTTTGGTCCTTGTGAGAGTATTGTAGACCTTGAGCACCGGCTCGGGAGCCTTGTTGGTTGGCGTCGCCCAGGATGGTTGTGTGGCCATTCCGGGGCGGTGGAGAGGATGGCAGGGATGGTGGTATAGAGCAAAGACTGTGAGTCTGCGGCCTGTGAAGAGCCTGCCAGCAAGCATAGACGTTTGAGCTCGAGTCAAGATCGCGAGGGCGAGACGCGGCACGTGCACGAGTTGCCACGTTGCGCACGATCTCATCCCATCTTATCTCATCCGCCTCTCCGACTCTGACCTCCGACTCGGAGTCCTCGCTCTGCAACGTCGTTCAACCGACGGCGCTGCCAGCTGCCAAACTGGCCCACAAGGTTCGCCGCATCTGCAGTGTCCTCGGATTCTATGCCAGCGCGATCTTACAGCATCAACAACAGCCTTCTCTCATTTGTGCTCGTGTGCTCGCTGCCTTCCTGAATCCTGATAACCTCTTCAGCGACCGCGGGTTTCGCAGGGATATCAGCGCCCGGCGGCGCCCGCGCGTCTAACTTGCTCACGCATCGATCTTTCGTCGAACCGTCCATCTGGGCAGAAACCTAACATCAGCCGATGTTCGCATCTCCGGGTGCTTGAATCCCCACACCCGCAGAGCCAACGCGATGGCCAGGACGCTTGGCTCTGGCGAAGTGCTGCACCTCGGTGGCCAGCAGCGTCACAGGCAGCGCCGTGGCTTCGCGGGTGTTCACACCGGCGGGGCGTGCAGCTTCCCATGGTGCTGATGTCGGGTATGATGGATGGGTCTGTCGTGCGCGCTGGCCCGGGTGGTGGTGATAGGCAGGCTGGGGGCGGCCGTTGTGGAGGCAGAGACGGTGTGGTTGATTGATCCTGCCGACCCGAAGAGATGTTGATGAGCGATGCGCCACAGAATAAACGTATAGAGTTTCATTGGGAGGGATTCACACGTCCGTCAGCGAGTCTTGGAACGAATGCTGCCTGCCTTTGTTAGCCAGCCCGCTGTCTGCGCGCGCCTGTCCTGCCCAATCACGCTCCCGCCCCGTGCGCGCTTCCCTGCTTATCGTAATCCGTACTTATACTACGCCTCAATATGTCCGCCTCCTCCTCCGTCCTTCTCAGCACCGTCCCATCCGCCCCGTCCTCTTCCCCTTCCCCTCCACCACACCCACCGCACCCCCAGCGACACATCCCCGCCCCCCGCCATGCAGCGCGCCACCTGCACCGACATCCGCATCCGCTCCGTCGCAGATGCCCAGGTCGTCTTCTTCGCCGTCTCCAAGGGCATCCTCCCCATCGTCTCCCGCCGCCTCGACAGCGAGGAGCGCCGCTCCATCCGCTCCGGCTCCGTCTACGTCTGGGAGGAGCGCGGCCCCGACGCCGAGGCCACCGGCGTGCGTCGCCCCTAGTACCCATTCCGCGCGCGCTCCGGCCTGATGTGCCCTTTAATTACGCAGCTCGGGATCGAACGATGGACCGACGGCATCCGCTGGGGCCCGTCCCGCGTCAAGTGAGTCGCCCGCCACACCACCCCGCCGCCACCCCGTGCTGACCGCGCGCGTGCCCCGCAGAGACGAGTTTCTGTTCTACAACGAGCGCGAGCTCGACATGGAGCTCGACGTGATCGGCCACCCGTGCGTGCTCGCTCCCCCCAGCGCGTCCGGCCCCCGTCGGAGGCCCCGGTGCGCCCTGCGGGTGCCTGTCGCGCCGCGTAACGCTCGTCTGACGCCGCATATCTATCCAGGTTCAGCCTCCATCTGCCGCCAGGGTCCTACTACGGGCGCCCGCGGGAGCGTCTCGTAAAGCAGACCTACTCGGTATTCATCGACACCCCGCGCGGCCGGCGCAAATGGCATCTCAGTGCGTCCCTCCCCCCCCCCCACCCACCCACCTCCCTACGTACCCGTACCCTTCCTCTTCCTCTCCGCCCCACGCACCGCCTCTTGGGTCTTGTTCTCCACGTACCGCGCGCAGCGGCTGACAGAGCCCGGTCTCCCCGCAGTCGCGTACTTCACGCAGGAGACGATCGACAGCCTGTTCGCGGTGGACGACTTCCCCGCGCTCGCGTGCCTGCACGTCCCGCCGGGCCGCTTCCGCAGCGCGCGCGGGCCCAAGAACCCGCGCGCCCAGCGCGAGCCGCCGCCGCCGCCGCTCCCGCCCACCGAGCCCACCACCGTCACCGTCGTCGCCGTCCGCCCGCACCCGCACCCGCACCCGCACTCCCTCCTCCACCCCGCACCCGCACCCATGCCCATGCCCATGCCCGCGTCCGAGTCGCCGCATATGATGCACCCGTCGCCGACGCTGAGCGGGAGCGCGGAGAGCGTGGGGAGCGCGGGGAGCGCGGGCGGGCGGGGGGCGCGGTTTGCGCGGACGCCGGACGGCGCGCAGGTGCTCGCGCCGCTTGCGTGGCTCGAGACGACGCCCGTGCCGCGGCGGCACCCCATCGACGACCGCGTCCTGCGCTCGTTCACCGTGTCGTGAGCGCCGCGGCGCAAACTGCCAACATCGCACGTTGAAATTGAAATTCGGAGTCGGAGTCGCGCTGTGCGCGGAGGACCCGCGCCGTCTCCGGAATGAGCATGTCATCCTGATACTGATACCGACACCATACAGCCGTCATCATAAATATTGACAGAAGAAATCTACTGCTAGGCTCGTACCTGTCTGTAATACTGCATCCTGCATCCTCCCTCGCATACCACACTCGCCCCGCGCTACCCTGCCCCCCGTGCCCTCGTGTGTGCGGTGCGCTTCCGGCCAACACGCGAACCTACACGCACCCATTTATCGATACGCGCGGGGCTTCCCCGCATCTGTGTAACTTATGCATACGCTATCGATATCCTTGTACTGTACCGCGGTATCGCTCGGCAACGGCAACGGCAACGCAACGTCGGCACACTCATACTCACCTTGTACCCCGCGCCATCCGATCCATACCGAGATCGGCAGAATGAATTTGGCTACTATACAAGATAACATTTTGGAAAATAAGAGCGCGTTGTACGCTGCTCGTATGTAAGTAAGTGCTGTGCCAGTGCTTGCCGTGCGCGCGCCTGTGACGCGTCGTGCGAGCTCGTCGGGGCATCACCGTGCGTGTGCGTGGCGCGCTCGGAATGCGCGCGGAACGCGGCGGCGCGGGCGTGGCGGCGACTCCTGCAGGGACTCGGATACTGTGCAAACACGTTACACACCCAGTCGGCTAGAAGCTGATCATGATCGTCTCGACGTGATGTGTGCAACACGACAACAGCTCGAGTCCGAATTCGAATGGGAGCAGCACTAGTCTGACGACGGTTTAGTGTCCGGGTCCATTCAACTTGTTTATCGTCGGGCGGCCATCCGGGTGCTTAGTGTTAGTGATACAGGTTCTAGGCAGACGTCGGACACGGTCTGATTCACTGATAGATCGACGGTCCCGTACCGGTGTTGTCGCAAGCATGATCCAGACAGCGGCAGCGCGCCCCCGCCCGGTGCGCGCTGTAGTACTAGCGCAGGGCGGGCCCCTGGCCGCCGCACCCGTTATTCAAATCAAATCAAATTATTCTAAATGAATTCGCGAGCCTATTAGCGTTGCAGGGATCCATGCATCCGAGTCCGTTAATTAAGTAAAAGTGGCACGGGAGTATTTGCCGGCGCGCGCCTACGGACCTGGACCCGGTCGTACGCGCGCAACGCTAATCATTTCTGTTTGCTGTTTACTCCGAGTGTAAGTGTGATGATGCGGGGGACTGCAGTGGATGGATCAGATGCCGAGACTGGCGCTGCATAGTCAGCGCGCTATTCCTGGAGATCTGATCTGTTCACCCTAGTAGTCCACCTCGTCCGAGGCAATGTCATGCACAACGCATACACAAATGATTAGCGTAGCGGTGCAATATATGTGGGTCAGACGCGTCCCTGCCTGCCTCAGGCGTTCTGTGCAGCATCGAACGTTCGCGTCGACGCGATCGACTCGCGTCCCCACTTCACATTCTCGCTTGCGCAGAGTAAGTACAACAGCTCATAGTACTCCAACAAGGCCCGCACAGATATCCGCATGCGCGCGCCGAGGCCTCGTCCTAGTCCGCACGGGGAGCTGCTGCGCATGCTGGGATTCGTCTCCTGCGCGCCAAGGGGACTTCGGCGACGTGGGGACGGCTCGCATCGCGGGCGCGCATCCCGAACTGGCAGGAATTCGGCAGTCAGTCGGTCAGCCGTGCGGTGCGGTGCCACGTCGTCCGAGTCCATGCCGTCGGGCGGGCGGGCGGGCGCGCACCAACTAGTGTGCACCCCAGACGTGCGTGGCGCGCGGTGCGCGCTTCGCCGTCGACGGTCGGTCAGTCGAGACTCGTCACGGCCAGTGCTATAGCTGTCCGAGTCTGGGCATGTGCGAGCAGATCTGAGTTTCTGACGCGGACGCCAATAAAAATAGGAGTGCCGGCAGCGTCCCGGCCGACCAACCACACCGCTGCAAACGCTAATCATTAATCAGGTTCAGTCGTGATGAGGGTGCGCTAATTATTTGCTGAACAGATGCCGAGGCCTAAGTAGTCCGCGCGCGCGCACCTTGCTGTATGATATTGAGTAAGCTCTTGTACCGGAAGCTGCGTATTCCGGCCGACAGGGCAGGGCGGGCGGCAGATCGGAAGGGAAGTCGAAGCATCGCGTCGCGCGAAGGGCGTCGTCGAACAGCAGCAGGGGGGCGGGTTCGAAGACAGGCAGGGACACCCCAGACGTAGGCCCGCCGAGGCGACAGACCAGATGCAACGCGCCTGAGATGTGTTGGGACTGATCAGATGGCGAGGGCAGTGAGCGGGTGCACATGATGTGGGCATAAGCTTGTAGTTGTAAGCTGGGGTGCTTCCCGGCAGGGCAGGGCAGGGCGGGGGCGAGATCAGAAGGGAAAGGGAAGCGGGGACGCGATGGCATCGCAGCTGCGCCGTCTATAGAGAAGGGCGGGGTGCACCCCAGACGTAGCAGCGGTGTCGGAAGCGCGGGGCGAGGTTCGGGCACTGTACTATTGGAAGACGTACGTATGGGGGGATGACGACGTGGCGGCGAGCAGGCGCGCGGCCAGGCGGGCCTGCGGGGGCACATGCGCAGGATCGATAAGTGGGCGGGCCTGGGATGACGACGCGGGCGGCGTGCAGGGGGCGTGCATATGCGATGTCGCTGCCGTGCGCTCGGGGGCAGGGTCAAGGTTCGGGGCCTGGGGCGCCTGCGCACGGATCATGAGAGCACCGCGTCGAGAGGATTCCAGAAGGGAGGCGTAGCAGGCGTGCGAGCGGGCGAGGAGGTGTAACCCTAGTGGGGGGTACCTAAAACTTAAAGGCTGTATCCCCGCATCGTGGGCGGTCGGGGTCGCGGTCGGGGTCGCGGTCGCGGGGGTGCCTCGGGTGATGTCAGGCCCCCAGGCGGGGGTTAGGGCAGCCGGGGGGCAGGCGCGGGGGTGCGCGGGGGGCGGGATGAGGGCCTGGACGGGGACGTCAGCGTCAGGGGGCGAGGCGGCAAGTGGGGTGCGTGTCATGTGCGCATCGTGGGCGGATCGGGGCCGGTTGCCGCGTCGCGGTGGGAAATGTGGCCGGCGAGTGTGAGCCAGCTGCAGCTATTAAAGTGATAGAGTGTGGACACCCGAATCTCGATTCATTCGATGATCGGCTCGTCTCGTCACGCGGCTCGCACCGGGGGCCCGGCCGTGCGCGGAGATAGCCCTGCGCTGAACGGACATTGAATTTCCTCTCAGTCTCTGCCCGTTGCGTCCCCAGCCCTTTTATGCCCCGCCCTCGCGATCATCACACACGCTCTCCCCCTCCGCCATGCAGGTCCCCACCGTCAGCAACGTCCGCATCCGCAACACCCACGACGTCCACCGCATCTTCTACGCCGTCCACCGCCGCATCCTCCCCATGATCTCCCGCCGCCTCGACGCAAAGGAGCGCGACGCCCTCGCATCCGGCTGCTGCTACGCCTGGGAGGACAGAGGCCCCCACGCCATCACAGGCCTCGGCATCGAACGCTTCACAGAGGGCCGCCACTGGTCCGCCTCCCGCGTCCGCGATGTGCGTCTCACCCCTCCCCCCCCCCACCCCTCCCCCCACCCACATCTGACCCATCGCGCCCCCATCCAGGAGTTTCTCTTCTACTACGAAAAATGGGAGCCCCCCAAGAACAAGAACGGCGACGGCCCCAGGTGCGCGCCCCCGTCGATCCCTGCCCCCAGCCCCACCACCATCTGACGCCCATTTCCGCTAGCACCGAGTCCGCCCCGCGCGATTGGGACCCCCTCGTCAAGCAGACCTACTCCGTATTCGTCAACGACGGCTCCTCCCACCGCCGCAAGTGGCATCTCAGTGCGTCTCTCCGCCCTAGCCCCGCCTCACCCACTAGTCCCTAACCGCGCACGCACCCACAGCCGCCTACTTCACCCAGGCCACCGTCGACCGCCTCGGCACCGTAGACGACATCCCCGAGCTCCGCCACCTCAGCGTCCCCCCCAACATGTTCCGCTCCTCGCGCACCACCAAATCGCGCCGCGGTGCCGCCCCCGCCCCCGCCCCCGCCCCCGCCGAGCCCGTCGCGTCGTCGTCCAGCCCCCCGGCCACGCGCGTGTACGCGCAGTTCCCGTCCGCGCACCGCCCCGCCCCCGGCCCGCCGGCGCAGACGTTCGCCTTCGAGCACACCACGCCGTCCGCGCCCCCGCCGCCCGCGCCGCAGTACGCGCACACGCACACGCCCGCCCCCGCCTACCCCGCGTCCGACGCCTACCGGCCGCACTCCCCCGCACTCCCGTACGCCCCGCCGCCGCCGCACCAGGAGGTCTACGCGTGGCAGCAGGTGCCGTGCACGCCCCCGCCGCCCCCCGCCGACGCGCCCGCGCCCGCGCCGCGGCACACGTCGTACTTCTACCCGCCGGGCACCGAGGTGTACGGGAGCTGGGACTCGTTCGCCTCGGGCGCGCCGTACGTGCCGTGGGCGTGCGGCCGCTCCGTGTCGCCCGCGCCGTCGTCCGCGACGTCGCGCTCGGGCTCGTCGTCGTCCGCGAGCGCGCACACGCCCGACCCGGACCCGGGCGCCGCGCTCCCGCGCGTCGACTTTCCCGAGCCGCGGGTCGGCGGGAACGTGCGCGGCGCGCGCGAGGAGCTCGGCGGCGGTGCGCAGAGCGGGCTCGCGCCGTTGAATAAGCTCGTGCGTTTCAACCCGTACCGTCGCGATCCGATCGACGATAAGATGATGCTGCGGCTGTGTGAGACGACGTAGGGGTCGATGCGCTGGTCGAGGCTGCGGTGCCCGGTTCTTGTTGTTCTTGTTGTCCTTGTTCTTGCTGTTCTTGCTGTTGTTCACGCTCATACATATGCGGCTACCCGGATTGTGTCCGTACATACATATACATACATACATGGAAGCGTTCGTGTTGGCGTCGGCGATCTTGGAGGCGGACGTAGTGTAGAGGATGGTGCGGAGTAGTAGTTGTACCAGACTTTGTTGGCTGGTTGCTTGCTTGCTTGTTGTATTTGATCATTGCGCTTGGGTGTGTGCATGGTAATGGTGGATGGGATGGGCTCGGGCCTGCATGAGCGCCGCGATCTTGTCCCTTCCAGCAGCTTGCATGCGTTGGTCATATTCATTGGACACTCGTCGGCTCGTCAACTCAACTGGCTCAGTAAAAGCCTGGTCACCGTCTACCACCAGCTACAGCGCGCGCGTCAGCACGTACACGTCACGACCCCCGAGCGCCTCAGGTCCTTCCGGTCTATTAATACCCACCCCGGCAACGGCACACACGTACTGGCGCGTCGTCCGGGGACTTCGTACAGTACGTAATCACCCACCGCTGTTGGCAGCCGCATACGCGCGCGTGCGGATAATAGTATTACAGTAATAAGTACTCTAGGACAGGATGCTCGTACGCGCGGGCGCCGACGCAGGCCGACGCCTGCCGACGCCTGCCGACGCCGCCGACTGCGCAATAATGCCTAATTGCTAGCCGAGCCGCTCGAGCTCGAGCCCCGACGTCAGCGCCGACGTCATCTCTTCATCTCTGCACAGTGCACGTCGGGCGGGCGGGCGGCAATTGCACGGCTAACGCTGTGTGCTAGCTATATGGACGTACACAAGTGGCTTGGTTGAATATAGTAGTAAGCGCGGGGAGCAAGGGCGCCGGGACGCGCGATCAGAACTTGGGATTCGAAGGCTGAGGGAGGGCGAGATCTCGTTCGCGTACGTGGACTTGGCTTGGCTTGGCTGCAGCTGGTTAGTTACTTAGCGCTCTGGTCAGCCTGAGGCCGGCCGGCAGATGGCGTCGAATCTATCAGTGACACTGGTAACTCTGTCAGTGTATGCGCATGCATGTGATGCCCGGGCCCGGCACCGGCACCAGGTGAGTTTGTTTATAATGTAAGTTAGTGGGTGCGCGGGACGAGGAGGCATGCATGGCATGTCAGGTGCGCCCCCGACTCGGAGGCGTACTGTATAGGCTTGAGCAGCAGTTGCTGAGCTCTGAAGCTGAAGGCGCGCACGCCACCGATGCCGAAACAGCGAGGAACCCCCGCAACGGGAGGGCAGGCACGCGCGCACCTACTTACGCGAGCGCACTTCCCTGCATGCAGCCATGTATGAATTGTCCTGGTCCATGCATGTGAAGGTCTGCTCTGACGCACGGCCTCGAGGCCGCGAGCGGTCTGATGCGAACAATCCATTCGGGTGCAGTTAATGCTGGTTGGTTGTAAGTACAGGAGGCGGAGGGCGCGTGGCTGTGGGGAGTATGAGTGGTATGGTATGGCTATGGGGAGGAGATGCATGGGATAGCGTGGGTGGCACGGCGGCAACGTGATAAGATTCGAGCAGCGAGGGAGCAGGGCTGGCCAAGCGGGCGGGCGCAAAAGACTACGAGCGAAGTAGGTTTGGGGGCCGCTACCATTCAAACTCTCTAAATTGTCCATATCGAGACATGTCAGTGGATCTGAGGAAGGCGGGTGACGCGGGCAACGAACCCTGTGCACTTGGCAAAGAGATAGTCCTTGCCGTTGACATGGATCATGCCGTCCTTCAGGATGCACTTCCACTTGTTCTTCACCCTGGCGACCTGATGCGCGGCGCAGCCATCACCCCGCCGCCGACAATCAGAAGCGACGCGCATCGGCACGGCAGATCTGCGCACCTTATCGTATGTGCAGAACACGATATCGCTCTCCCCGGGGCCGCCCTCATCCGGATCTTCCTCGCCCTCCGAGTCCGAGTCGTCCAGGTCGCTGTTGATCGCCTCGTCGTCCGTCCGCACGGTCGAGCTCTGCGACGGCTGCGGCAGCGACGGGTGCGACGAGTGCGGCGCGTACTGCGCGGGCGGCGGCGACGACGAGTCCGAGCCGGACGACGACGGCCCGTCGACCTGCGGGATTCGCGGCTGCGTCGACGACGACGACCCCGCCGCCGCCGCCTGCTGCTGCTGCGCCCGCGCCTGGTACGCCGCGGTGGGCGGCGGCGGCGGGCGCAGCGCGGGGATCTGCGGCCCGGGGAGCGGCGGCACGCCCGGGTACGGCATCAGATGCTGGTTCTGCTGCGGGTGCAGGATGTAGCGCGAGTCGAGCGGCTCGGTCTTGATCTGCGGCGGCCCGGGCGGCGGCGGCGGGAGCGCGGGCGGCGGCGCGGCGTACGGGTTGTGCGTCGGGTAGTGCGGGTGCTGCGCGAGCGCGGGGTGCATGGGGTGCGGGGGGTAGGGCGCGGGCGCGGGTGCGGGGGGCGCCTCGAACTCGGCGACGTGCGACATGATGACCTTATGTTCCCATTTCTGTGGGTGGCAAAGCGGGTGGGTGGTGGCACGGGGCGGATTGGATGGGTCTGTTTGAGCTTGCAGATCTGGGCAGCAGGGAAACGACATACACGCTGGAGCTCCGCAAGGACGTCTTCGCTGACGCCGTACTCATCAAAGTCGCCCTTTATGGAGGTGATCACATCGTCTATGACATTGCGGTAGATGGAGGGCTCATTGCAGACAGCACGTCACCATTGGGGACTACTACAGATACATGGGCGCGGCGGTGGCTCACCACTATTTTGTTGGACATTGCTTGCGGAGCGTCGGGGCGTTGCGGACGGCGGGCGCGACGACGACGACGACGGCGGGGTGGTGGGGGGCAATGAAGAACGCTTTTATAGATGATGCTTTCTCAGGACAGGACCGCCATTCAGACTCCGCTCGAAGTCTTTCCCGCTCCCACGCACGGACCACCCGCCACACAGGTGAGTCTCATGGACAACTTCCGGGTGGCAAGACGTCTTCGTGCTCTGTGCTGGTTGCTTTGGGTCATACTATGCCTCGCTTGCGGGCTATTTATATCGGCGACGTCACGTCTCCCATGCTGCAGCACGGCTCCGAGAGGCTCCATGATACGGCCCTAGGCGTGCCTTCAAGGCGTTTGTTGCTAGCCTATGGCGACGCTCGCTTGTTCCACTACCTCAGCGCTCGTTGCGCTCTCCACTGACGTAATGCGCTGGAGGAGCTCGCAGCGCGATCCCCTCGAAGCATAAATACGCGCGCCGTGGAACTCTCGCTCCTCACCATCGAATCCCCCTCTAACATTGAATACCCTTTGCTCACTAAAACAGGTATGTCTTCGCCAAGAATCCTTCAGATCCGGGGTGACTGATACTCGCGCGCCCGCTGCCAGCCCCTTGCATAATAATGCCTTTCTTCGGATCGCGCCACGACGAAGCCCCCGTCGCTGAGCCTGTGCGCCCTGTCACCCCGCCCCACCACAGCCGCAGCATCTTCGGCCGCCGCTCCCGCTCGGTCGATCACGCGGACTCCTCCAACAGCAGCGTCGCGCGCTCCAATACCGTGCGTCCGCAACCCTACAACAACGGCAACGGCAACGGAAACGGAAACGGCTACGCGGACAGCACCACAAGTGGCTCGCGCGGCGGGTGGTTCAACCGCAATCGCTCCTTGTCGCCCGATGAGCAGCTCCGCCACGTCGGGAGCGACCCCAACGTCCTCAATGCGCGTCAGAAGGTCGCGGACGCCGAGAGTCTGGAGCGCGACGCCGACCAGGCACTGCATGCCGCGCGCATGGCCGTCCGGGAGGCGCGCGACCACGTCAAGCTGCTGGAGCGCGAGGCCCTCGAAGAGTACGTGTCTTGCCACGCGTGTCGGGGGAGTGGTGTGCTGACGTCGGTGTCCTTTTCACAGCGCACGTCGGGCCAAGATGAAGCAGGAGGAGGCGAAGAACGTGAGCAAGAGCGCGCGTGGCCTCGGTCGGCATGGCTGAGCGCTGCACCTGCTTATTCCCTTCGCTGTGTTCCCTCAAGTGCTGAGCATCGTCAATTTTACGTTTATGATTAATATGCAGGGGCGAGTTACCCCGTACAGCTTACATGGCCGACATTGAACCGAGCACTCGTCCGCGTTTTACTGCGTCTGTACTATATATCCATCTCCTTGTATTCTCAATATACCCTTGCTATTATGACTTCATTTGTCCGCCGAAGGCACCTCGTGTGCCACTTGGGAACCATGGGGTTACAACTATTGGACTCGTGTGAGTGATAGATACTCCGTGGATGGGCGCTCCCTTGCGATTATTGGCGGCGCTGAACGGCGTCCCGAAGGGCCGAGAACCCGCATGTGAACCTTATTGACCGTTGTCGACGATGCCTGAACCCGGCTATCCT
This sequence comes from Auriscalpium microsporum, assembly GCA_019914985.1. Classification (NCBI taxonomy): domain Eukaryota; kingdom Fungi; phylum Basidiomycota; class Agaricomycetes; order Russulales; family Auriscalpiaceae; genus Auriscalpium; species Auriscalpium microsporum. Next base: position 332,311 of record JAHLMG010000013.1, on the reverse strand, counting down.
CCAGACGTGTGCAGCGATCGAGCTGGAGACAAATGGTGGTTAAGAATAATCATTCCAGTGATTCAGAGAACCAAAATGATATGAAACAACTGACGGAGGCTCGGGCGGGGCACGGATCTCAGGGGGACGAACGCCGCCGCGCGAAGCACCCAGATGGACCCAGCCCTCAGTGCCTCTAAAATTTCAGGAACATTCGCTGTAAAGCCAATCAGACAGTTGATATGTAGTGGAGAGTTCAATGAGGCACGCGCGTTGTCGAAGCTGAGATGGGGACAGATATGGAACTGGGGTGTACGCATCGAGTGAAGCATTGCCACTATTGCGGCTGGTCCACTGGCAGCCCGCCCCGGCGTATAGCCTTGAACCGCAAGAACCGCAGCTATGTGAACCGAGTAAGTATGGCATATTAAATCGGACACTGCGTATGTGAAACGGGGGGCGCCGCAGAGGCTTGTCCATTAGCGCGCTTGCGAGAGAGTGTTAGCCGCAGATCGGCCGGCACACGCGTACGGTGCCCACAGATGAGTCCGCAAGCGAGGCCAGCACAAGCCTAGACTGTCTGCCTCCGCGAACGCTGCTGCAGGCGGGGAATCAGCCCGCGTCATCGAGAACAGTGGGAGAAGAAAAGCATGCAGTGCGTTCGTGACGGGCGTGGAAAGTGGCAGGCCGAGTGGAAGCCAATCATCTGCCTGGGGACGGGGGCAAGGCCGGGGACCCCGGATGGACATATGCGTGCTGATCGCCGCCAATATTCCCGCCTGATGTGCGGAGAGATCATGAATGGAGGGAACGCGAGGACGCCCTGGAGCGCCGCAGCAGCATCGCTTTCTGGAACGGAGAAATGCTCGCTAGAACGAGGCTCTTGGACCCAAGTGTGCCGCCATGTTCTGGCGTGTCGCACGCGAGGCGCGAGATAAGGGGGACAGAGGGGGCGAGCGATCGAAGCGGCGTCGACGCGGAGTAGCCGCGCCGCACCGGGTGACTTGGGTGTGAAATCCGTGCATCGGGGTCGACGCGAGTATGTCTGCAGTGCCTTTCGCGCGAGGCCATTTACGCAAGGGACTAGACAGGTTGGTGGTTGGGGCGAGACAAGACTGATCTCACCCTAGATCGCGCCAGCACGGTGGGTGGCCCGGGTAGCAGTGCTCCACTTGTTCAGTCGGCTCCACTGAGAGATGAGGGGGTACGATCACAGACGAAGGAGTTGGGGAATCGCTTGGAGCGCGTATACAGAGGCCTTCGCTAGGAGTACCCGCCCAGAGTGTGAAGGCCAGCGCTCGGGTAGAAAAGACCGTTCCTTACAATGGTCTCCACCTCGAGAAGCTTGCGCAGAAGGGGCCTTGTAAGTCCACGAATTACATTCCCTCGTTACACGTCTTCGGACGCCGTTTCAGTCGATAGGGTCAAACTCGTCGGACAGTTTCGAGAAACGGCTGCAACGGTCCTGGGATTTTAGTACGTACTCATTCGCCGGCAGCATCGGCAATGCGGAAGTGGTCGCGGCCACCGAGGAGTTTGCCTGCATCTCGCCGTCTCAGACATTGCAGATGTGGTGACCCGCGGTGAGGTCAACGAGACGCAGAGTATTGGTGGCACCATTCGGACGGTGGGGAGACCCAGGCGGTGGCGCGCGCGCAGCCAAATGCGCGCACCGCGCTGTCAACATGCGTAAACACTGTCCTCGTCCAAACCACAATGCGGGGCATCTCCCTGTGCTTCGTCCTTGCAGGGCTTGCCGGCGCGGCGGAAGTATACTTGAGCCCACCGGTCTCCGTCCCAGCGCAATTATCTACTGCAGAGGCCAGCGCGCTCGTCACGCGGCATCTCCAGCTCGAGCAGTTCGAGCCGTCATTGGACAGCCAGGCATTGCCGGAGTTGTTCAGGCAGCCGTTTGTCGGGCAGGGGTCGAGGAGCGGTCTGTTGCTAAGCATCAACGAAGTGGATGCACGCGGTGAGTACAGTCACGTCTTTCCGCCCATGCACCGTCTCATCCGGCGCTGCTGCAGATGTGATCTCCGACGCCTTCAAGCCCTCTTTCTCTCTCCCCGCCTCGTCTCCCACCACTTCTTTCTCCCACCTCATCTCCACCTCCCTCGAACGCGCCCCGCACGTGTACTCCCACGTATACTCGGAGCCCGCCCACCCCGCCCCGCTTCCCCGCCTCGTCGACCTCTTCTCCATCCCGACGGACGCCACGGAGCGCTTCCTCTCCGAGCTCGCCGCGCTAGTCAACTTCCTCGAGACCGACGCGGACGCGCCCGGGGACAGCTTCGGCGCGTTCGAGCTGCGGGGGCTTGGCGCGATCGCGGCGGCGCACGGGCGCGCGAGCGAGCCGTACGCGCTCGCGGCGGAGTCTCTGCGCGCGGCGCTGCACAGCGCCCTGCACACCGAGCATCTGAATCTCGCACTGCTCACACACGCGGCCGGCGGCCTGGGCAGGAGGACACCGCAACAGTCGCCCCTCCCGCCGGACATCACGCCTTTGCCCATCGGGTCGGACGTGCAGTGCTTCACGTCGGCTGAGATTTGCTCCAACTCGACGAGCTCGTGCTCTGGGCGGGGGGAGTGCGCCGCGGCGTCGAAGCTGGGCCGTACGTGCTATGTGTGCTCGTGTGCTGCCACGAAGGACTCGAAGGGAAGGACGGAGTATTGGGCCGGGAGCCAGTGCGAGCGCAAGGACGTGAGCAGGTGGGTTGAGCTGTTTTCGCTGCGGTCGATCGCATTTGACGTCATCCCACAGCTCGTTTGTGCTGCTCGCAGGAACGTCGATCGGGCTGCTGGTGATGGTCGCAGGCTCTGTCGGTCTCCTGGCATCCATGGGCAGCATGAAATTACCTAGCGTCTTGACGGGCACCATTGCGAGGGACAAGAAGAACGACTAGGTCTCAGTTTTTCGTACACCTTTCCGTAGTCAGACAATACAACGTTTGACGTTTTAAAACCTTCGCATTGGGGGGTATGCACCTACTCACAGTGATGGCGATCGATTGTGCATTCGCGACTTACGATGATGGTGATGACTTTTTCAAGCTAGTCTCAACACAGTGATCCACACCCACGGGACTGGGACTGTGTGACTCCGATGACTCGAATATGACACCGTTGTACAGCAAATGTCATTCGCTTCGAAGAGCGAAGTCGCGAACGATATTGTAGCAGAAGAATCGGTACCACACCGTGTCCGCGACTCCACAAATACCATGCAGATTCTCGACTCACGCGAAGTCGAAGAAGCATTTGCACGTCTCCCTCGTTTTTGTTCGGCAAGGCTGCGATCACGCCGACCTCTCCCGTACACTCGCTACCGCACCACGGGTAAAGATCTGTGGGCAGCTTCTGATCGGGTGTAAGGGATGTGTAGCGGCAGGCGCTCCTAGGCATCCGCGGGCATGCGCTCTTCTTTGTAGAAGTCGGTCCGTAAGTACTATAAGTATGCGACGCTCGGAGGAAGGGAGGAAGGCCGTGCGCTTAGCGACGAAGTCAGAAGGCTGGCGCGCACGTCGGCAACGACACAGGGCACTCACGGAGTCGCCTACATGCACACAAACCTGACCATGCGACCGTAATTGGATGTTGGCAAAGTCGAAGCCTCCGTGTGGAGCTGGAGGGTCTCTGAATAGGTTCCTACGCGAAATGAGTGTGCGTACCTCGATCGCTGACGTTGAATTTACGATCCCTTTACGCTGCTCGCAGTCACCGCACGCAGAAAGCGCGGCCCGATGGGGGGTGTTGTCGTAAGGACCGCCTTGCCTCGAGGACGACGGACAGGGTGGCCCCATACGTGCCCACACCGTCTTCGCGTCCGATTTACTATCATTTAGGCAGCCCACGGGTCGCCTGGAAACTCCCGTAAAACAAACGAAAGAACGCGCTGCCGCGGTGGTTCCCGGCCCTTCGAAAGGACCTTGGCCTTTGGGGATGGCGAGGCACACAGTGCGATAGGCCCTTTGCGAGGGCCAGGCCAGAGAAGCTGCCGGCGCCTGGAAACGCGCAGAGCGGGTGACTTACCGGCCTACCATGTCAGAGTCCGCGCCACGCGAGCACGCTAGTCCTCGTTCAACCGGTGTCGAGGAGCGGCGGCGTGCTCTAAGGTTCTGTCGGTGATGGAACGCACGGTGGGCATGAGTACAGACTTGCACAGGGTCGATGACCGCCGCCACTGAGATGCGTGGTATCATGTGGGAGGATCGTGCGCTCGGTATGGTCACGGAGGAGGCGATTTCCCCTGAGGACAGGTTAGGTACCCGTCTGTTAGAGATATGTTTGTGCTTCTGATGCGAGGTTACAGCATCGGGTTTCAATCTGGACATTGCGTCAGACGAGTCTGTAAGCTTCATTGCAGGAGAGAGCGGGTGACAAACGCGGGGAACATGCCATCCAGCGGCGAGTCATGCTGCATCTTACTCAAATGGGCCGCGGTGATGTCGTCGGAAGATACTGGATCCATACGCAAGGCAAAAAGAGTATGTGTTTTTCTCCGACGATCAACGTTGTATCGTGTGGCTGGTGCTTCTTTTCTCGACATTGTCTTCTTTTCTCGACAATGTCGAGAACGCGCTTCGCCTGCGATCCTGATCGGAGTCTGCCTGCATCGGTGGTGGGAGCCGTCAGTAATCGGAGGAATCGGAGAGCCGCCGTCGTATTGACGATGAAACGGAAAAGTTGGACCGCCGGTCCGTCCGTGGGTACCCAGGCAGCAGGAGAAGCATTCGCGTTCACGAAAGCTGCCGTCTCGGTCAACGTAACCTAGAAAAATGTCTGTATGAAATGCATCGTTCAAACTCAAAAACCCAAGGGAGGCAGCGAGGAGACAGGCACGAGCACGGCAGGGCACTCAATTTGAATCACTCGTCTAAATTTATGGCGCTCCCGAATTTTGCATACAGGGCGACCTTCAGCTGCTTCATCTCCTCCTCGCAGGCCTCGGAGCGGCCCACCAGCGTCGCGATCTCTTGATCGACGGCTGCCGTGTCTTTGGTGAGGCGCCGGACCGCTCGAGGATGTGATAGATGCAGAAATGCCTCGCCGACTCTGTATCTGGATTGGAGGATGGAAAGAATGAGGATGGGGGACGGGTGACAGCGGCAGAAGACGCACAGTACAGGCTCGTCTTCGTCCACCAACTCCAGCTCGTTGGCAAGATCATCAAGGGCCTCCTTCTCTTGCTGTAATAGTGAGATGGGACGGTTGAGACGCAAATGATGGCCCAGTATTTCCATCACGCACCATCAGCTCCTCCATCTTCTCCTTGATGTTTTGTATCCGTGTATTCAGCTTGGAGAACGTATTGATCTTTTTCTGGTCCTCTTTCCGAGCGTTGCTTCATCAGGGCCAGTCAATTTGAGTTAACGTACGACCCACCCCATGTCACCTCGTTCGCATCGTCGTTCTCCTCTTCTTGTGCTAACTGGCTGTTCCTGAGCAGAGTGCGGCTAGTGTTGGAGCTGCACGCACCATACGCATCTTGCGGATCTATCCTCGGTCAAAATTGTACAGACTTGCGACTGAGGAAAGAGAGACAGTATTCGGGGAGACTGGCTTCCGGCCAAGTCCTGCAGTGCACTGCGAGATCACGAGACTGAGATCTGCCGCGTGAGCGTGTCGCGCGCTTGACTCTGGTCGTCCCTGACTTTTCTTTCGCCGGCGTCGCGCTGCTGCAAGGCTACAGGAATCTTCAATCACTGAAAACACACACACAGCTTGGAAAATATGTGCGCTGGGCACCGCGGTTAGTGTTCGGCCCGGGCTTTCCTTTTGCGGCCAGGTTTGTCGGAATGCACGACTGAATGCGGACTCAGGCACCTCCGAGTCGGCCAGCGCGCTTTCTCTCTCTCACCGTCACGACCTGCTTTGCTCGACACCATGCCGTCCACTCTGTCGATGCCCCGCATCGTGGACGTGGCTCAAGCTCTCCGCACAGGCCTCACCGCCGACAACGCGAAAAATGCGGTCGTCTTCTACATCGTCCTCTCGCACGCGCGTCAGGCCTGGCGTCATGTTTGGGCGCGCGGACTACTGACGACGTTTGGGGAGATCTATACCTGGGCAGCCAAGGTGCGTGGGCAGTATGCTGTGCCCTGACGACGCGCTCACGTGGCGGACAGAGGGTATTGCAAGTGGTTTTGCGCCTCCCCTCGATGCGCAAAAGAGTCGCGACTGAACTCGGTGCGGTGAGGGCGCAAATTCAACGGGAGCTCGTGCCGTCTGGTCCGGAGGTTGTGCAGCACCTGCGTCTGCCTGTCGAAAGCCAGTCGTTAGAGTGGATCCTCGACGAAATGGCAAAAATGGATGCCCAAGGCCCCTCGCATACGGACTTCCGCCACGGGCGACTATCGGGCGCTGTTTACCGTGAGGTCTACCATCTCAACCCCCATTGCCTGCGCTGACCTTGTTTCTATACGCAGACGGAGGGGACGACATGGAGAAGATTCTGGTGGCTGCCTTCCAGAGGTACTGCGTGTCGAACCCATTGCACCCTGACGTCTTCCCTGCGGTGCGTAAAATGGAGGCTGAGGTGGTCGCTATGTGCTTGCGGATGTACAACAATCCGACCGGTGCGGGTGCGACCACTTCTGGGGGTACGGAGTCAATCATTATGTCGGTCAAGACCCATCGAGACTGGGCACGCGCGGTGAAGGGCATCACAGAGCCGGAAATGTGCGTTCTCGCAGCATGTCTTCCGTAGCTCATGACGAAATTCGCTCCAGTGTGGTGCCTGCATCGGCGCATGCGGCATTCGACAAGGCGGCTGCATATCTCAAAATCAAGCTGCACACCATTCCAGTGAACCCCGAGACGCGACAAGTCGATCTCAAACGGGTTCGTAGAGCAATGTTTGTCCACTCTGTTGCTGTTATTGTACACCAATAACACGCCTCACAGCAATTCGAACACAATAATGGTAAGTCGGCACTCCCCCTCCGCCAAGCATCACGTACTCTCTTGGAACGCAACTCAAACAGGTCGTTATGTATACAGATAGTAGGATCCGCGATCAACTTCCCGGACGGCTGCCAAGACGACATCGTTGCCCTCGGAAAGCTGGCTAAGAAATACAGTGTCGGCATGCACGTCGACTGCTGCCTAGGAAGCTTCATCATGCCGTTCCTCGAAAAGGCGGGATATCCCGTAGAGCCCTTCGACTTTAGGGTAGAGGGCGTCACCGCTATCAGCTGTGATACCCACAAGGTAACCACACCTACGGCCTTGTCCTTAGCTCGCGCCTACTGACGATCTGCGCAGTACGGATTCGCTCCCAAGGTACAGACATACCGCGTGCCTTGTTGCGTGCTGAGAGTTGACGATGCCAACGCAGGGTTCTTCCGTTATTATGTATCGCTCCGCGGAACTGAGGCAACATCAGTACTATGTCAACCCGTCATGGACTGGTGGGTTACACACCACTTCATCTCCACACCTCTGCTCACGCACCTGCGTGGCCATCCCCAGGCGGTCTGTACGCTAGCCCTGGCTTCTCTGGTTCTCGGTAAGCTCCACGTCCTGGCACATCGGCACCCTTGTCATGTTTCTCACCACTTACGCAGCTCTGGCGCGCTGATTGCCGGCGCTTGGGCCGCAATGCACTACATGGGTGAAGAGTGGGTTGTTTGCCGCATTCTCTTGTCACAGCGCGATTCTCATTCCCAACTCCACACCCAGGGGCTACCTCGCGTCCTGCCACGATATCGTCGGCGCGGCGAAGACCATCGAGCGGCGCATTAAGACGGAGATCCCCGAGCTTCACATCCTCGGAAAGCCCCCGGCATCCGTTGTCGCGTTTGGCTCACGCAACGCGGAAGTCAACGCCCTTGAGGTCGGCGACCGGATGTCCAAGAAGGGGTGGCACTTGAACGCGCTGCAGAACCCCCCTGCGGTGCATATCGCATGCACGGTGCGTCCCTGTGTGGTTTTACCCCAACAGCCTCTACCTGAAGGAGCTGGTAATATCTGAAAGGAGGCTAATTGTTTGCCATATTATCTTCAACTTTTCGGACCGTGCCATGCAGCGCTTGACGGTAGCTGTCGTGGATGCATTCATCGACGACTTGAAGCAGGCCGTGAAGGAGGCGAAGGGCGCTGAATTGGGCAAGGGCACAATGGTGGCAATCTACGGTACGTGTCCGATTTTTGTGCCCCTTCCCTCCCCTCATCGATCGACATGGCTAATCACATCCTACTAGGCTTGGGCACCTCGAGTGCTATCGGGCCACAGATGGTCGGCGCGGTCGCCTCTGCGTTCTTGGATGCCCTTTACCAGGCATGAGCCGGCGGAAGCCAGTGGCGCCGTTTTTCCGTCCCCTTGTTTGTGGACTTTTAGAGCGTCGTGCATCTATTGGATGGCTATCTCATACTTAGTATCCTAGTAATATCTTGGGGACATATGCCCATCTGCTGTCGCCATAAATCTTATGTGCGGGTGTCCGCCTGCTCATCGTGACGATGTCGAATCTGTCCTGCAATACAGAACTCTTGGACATTCACGCAACGATCACTCTGCCTCCGCGGCCGTATCTATCGATTAGGTGTTTAGTATTACACTTGTTTATGGGCCAGCCATCTTCGGTCCTCCCCGCTACGGCAGCTCCCTTCAGGCTAGCTGGCGCTCCTCCTGCTGGGCGTTTGTCGCATCTTCGTCCTCTCCCGTGTCCCGACCGCCCCCGGGATTGCGTATCGCAGGAGTCGCAGCCGTGTGCCCAGTTTCCGCGCTGTACTCTACGGCGGGATCCGACGCTCCTGGCATCTTGGGAGTGTAGCCATTCTCCTCAGGTATGGATTCATTTGTGACATACACAGGTCTTGGGGGGCAATGACAATGAGAAGGATCAAGAAGCACAATCAGTGCCACTCACGAGATATCGACCAGCGGCATATATTCCACGAGGGTGCGGTGCATACGTGTCGCACTTATGCACAAGGTGGGAACTGACCACGAGCCATCAGTGACTGGAATTCTTAGAGACTGAAACGGCTAACGTGTTATGAGCTCAAATATCTGCCGTTAGCGCGAAGCGAAGTGAGAATATGCAGTAGCACAACATTTAGTGCACACACCAGATACCAGTGGTCTGTTCACGTCGAAAAGTAAATTATTGGAGCTTGAGAGGGGCTATTACTCACTTGTGAGGTTCAGGCTGATTATGACCTGCGGGATCGACCGGTCTAGACATCGCTACGCATACAGACGTGGAACGTACCAACGCCGGCACTTCAACCATTGCGGCCACCGTGAGCCATACAATCCCCTGGATACAGTAAAACATCTGCGAACCCGCGACGACGATGGTCGAGATGCACGCACCTGTTGCCACACCAGCTCCCACAGATCTCGGACTCCCCATCGTATGAGCGGCTCACCAGCACGGTGCTTCAGCACTCCGACAATCATGATAATGAGGAGTGTCATGTCGGAAGCGATTATACCGATGGCGTTCGCGGTGGGATGCGAGCGGGGCAGGCATCCGCCTACTTGAGGTATGTAGACGGAGCGCAGCTGGACCGGCAATATCAGCGAATAGCCTTTGCTAGAAATAAGGGGGAAGCTATGAAAGTCTCACAATGACGACGTCTAGCGCGAAGCGTCCGAAGGTCAGAGAGAAGAGTGATGTCAGCTGGTATGCTACAACATACATCGAATATTGAGCACGACGCTTGCAAGCCATATGAGAAGAGATGTCGTTGATACGAGGATGTTGCGCTGCCATACAGCAATTCTGGATAAAACGAATCATGAGATGCCTGCCGTTGGTGTAGAGAATATAGTGCTCACACCCTCAGCAGTATGAGCGACGATGCGAGGCCTAGGCTAAGGTACGTGAGTGCCTACAGATGGAGGGTCCATCAGCTCATGATTGCCGGCGTGGATGAGGAGCCACGAACGTACGTAGACCGAAGCGTGCCATGCCTGAAAGGAGCATCAGTCCTGTTCAAGTTGTCGCTGAAGTAGAGATAAAGGCCGCACGGTGCAATTCGTGGCAACCCTGAAGTCCTGGCTCACGGCTAGAACGACAAGTGAGACGACCATTGAGGCGCGACAGCTGAAATATATCCAGAACGTCCATCGATACGGCCGCCTTCCGAGAAGGGCGTCAATTTCATAGTCGCAAGTCGAGAAAATTTCCCATCTTCATCAGGAATGAGTGCATCAGCGACTGTCTAGGTGTGTGATGAGTAACGTGAGTCACTGACAGTACGAGGCCTGTTAGAACATTGACGAGCCGGAGAAATATCTCTGCAGCACGAAGCAGTTAGCGAAAGGCTTGCATGGCAGGTCAAAATGAGACACAAACGATCGACTGTCGAATTGGCCACAAACTCCTTCCGGTATGACATTTGTCGTGGGCGAGTATAAGTGGACTGTAACAGCGTAACCTGGCATACTGCGTTCAACACGACTGCTGCTGTGACCGGAGAAGTTATGATGGAATCAAGAGCTTACCGGATGACTCCGTCGCGACCTCCTCCAGGATCTTTCTCTTCTGTCGAGTTCTCGTCGAGCTCCTAACTGCTGTTTAATGGACACTATGCACTGGGGGTTGAGTGAGTGGCTGAGATAAGGACAAAGTTATCCATGTATCCTTACCGGGTCGTCAGAAGGCGCGGAGATGTTCGAATCACAACTTTATAACTAACTTGAGCGCCTTAGGTATGTTAGCATCAACCATGCTGTCAGCGTGTTCAATGAAAATAGACAGATTGAAGTTTGAACCTATGTAGCTCAGCGACGTTGTTCGAAAGTGATGTTGCCTAATCATTCCTCGTACGTGGAATGCTATTGCCGCAACCATTGTCTGGCGGCTCTGAGAAGGGTCGTCGCAGCAGCGGTACCACTTGCAGTCAACCGTGACGGCAGCTGGAGGAGCCAGGCGCCCTGGAAGAAAGAATAACAGGTGGCGCACGAGCGCGAACGCTAGAGATGATGGACACATTCGTCGCAACCTCGGGACGCTTACATCCGTCCCGCGTCCCGAGCCGCGTCCGATACGTTCACTACGAGGGGTGAGGACATACAGAGCTTCCAAACTCGTTGGAAGTCGCATATTCTGTGTCCCAGCCACGTTAGCAGGAGTGCGCCGGTGCAGGTCGGCCAGTGCACACTGTGGACCAGGGGCAGCTGATCTGTTCGAGTTGCATCCTCAGGTACATTCTGAGTTTACGGTTGTCAGACGTGAACGTCTCATATTCAAGTGATTCGCAAACCGTACCTGGATGCTGCGCTAACCCATCTTGTTAAATCTGTAGTTTCGGGTCATCGCCACATATCCTGCGCAGATCAAATGAAAATTCTCGTAATTTTGCGCTGTTCAACTTCATTGATGATGCAAGAGTAAACTGGCTCGGCACCGCGGTCGCGGCCCTGCTTTGTAACCGACGACGCACGTGCACGCAGTGTCTGAGAAGCTGGCCTGCAGTCACCGTCTGGACGGTCTGCCACGACCATTTGCCAACATGCGCAACAGCTGCGGGCTCATCACCTTTAAATCCCATGCCATCCAGACGGTCACGCTATGAAGCTCGCTCCATTACCGGGTGGCGTCCAGACCGACCTTGGACCGAATATCGGTGCTGTAGCGCTGTTCCAGCGCCGTGTCATCAGTGGTAACAGAGACCAGGAGGCACACTGGGTTATTGCATCACAAATGGTGCGTCTACCTGTGTACTGTTCGGAGATGTATTGAATTAAATGAATTTTCTCCAGGTTGCATGACCGGCCCCATTTGTCCAGTACACGATTGTTTACGCGCCATTGAAACCAAAGGAAATCATCCTCCGACCTCCCTCTCGTTTCGTCGTGTGTAAAGACATTCTCCCTTTTCAGTCTGGTGAGCTCGCTATGTACAAAGATGGCTTTCGCATCTCATCATGTCAAGCGCCAAGTGGCGCGTATGTATTCGCCTTTCGACACCTGCCGGCCGCGCTGGCGCCTCACTGGCTTGCAATCTCGGAACATTCTTCCGCCTTCCCTGCTACGCTAGCGACAGTTAGGTGGACCATTTGGCAGGCTCAGGCGATCAGACACACAGAGTTCTGGAATTGAGTGTATGCGCTTGCGCTGCAATGAGGCCGTTGTGTGTGCGCTCTTCGAGCACGAGACTCAATACCCCCGCCAGGGTGGCAGCAATCATGTCAGACGAGTTTGACAGACGTGGGGAAGATGACTGCGGTGGAAAAGAGGTCCTTCTTATATACCTCAAGTTCTTGCGTGCCTTACCTTCCCACTTCATCTTTATTTTCCTCTTCGATTTAGACACTGCAAGTGACGTCGGACGTCGTGAGTCCTCCAGATAACCTGTAGAATGTGTATTGACCTGCTCAATTTCACCAGAGGTGAAGAATGGATCATTCGCGTACTATGAGGAGACAGCGATCGTCCAGTGCTTCTCTGATATTGGATGGTACCCGCTCGCGCCCGCTAACACCCCGCATCATTACCTTCCCTCGTCCGGATACTTCACGCGTGCCAAGCCCGCCTATCTCTGTCACTCACTCGTTGTCAAATCGAATTTTTGCCCGAGCTCAACGGCCTGCCAGCCCACCTCCCATTCGGTCTCGATCGTTGATACGAGTGTGGCATCGATCTCGTCCAAGCACCCCCATCCCTGTTGAGCACAAGGACGATGGCTCGTCGACGGCTTCGATGGACTCGGACCATTAGTACGTGGTCAACCAATTCCTACACTTTGCCAATTCATCTTGAATTAGTTCATACGTGCCAAGGACTCATGTTGACAGGCTCAAGGTAAAGTGGGTGTTAAATTCTCGTTGACGTCCTATGTGAATCCTGAAGACAGCGCGCAGTGCGCCGGCGGGTGTGACGCATTTCACTCCCACCTTCGCGACGTCTCCGGACAGCGGCGACTTACCGCCTAAGTTATGGCCACTGTACTTCCAAGAGGCGCAGAAGCGGGACTCGAAACTTATCAAGAACATGCAAGAAGATACAAACAGCATCCTCATTTTCGCTGGCCTCTTTTCAGCAGTCGTTGCAGCATTCATCGTCGAGAGTTACAAGCTCTTGCGTCTTGACACGGGTGGAGCCACTGTCTCACTTCTAAACCAGATCTCTCAGCAGCTCGCGAACGCGTCGAGTGATGCCAACGCGGCGTCATTTGTCCCTGTCATGGTCGATCCATCGGCATTCCACACCCCCTTGGCCAGCCTACGAGTGAACGTCTTGTGGTTCGTTAGCCTCATCTTGAGTCTGTCGTATGCCCTAGGAGCGACTTTGATCCAGCACTGGGCGCGTCGATACAGGCGCATCACGGATCGCATTGGACAACGCGGGCAGACCCCCAAGCAAGGCCGCATGTATGCATACGTACTCACCGGGTCCAAGACGTTCCGGATGGAGAATACCATAGAAGGTCTCCCTGCGCTCTTGCACATCTCCTTCGTCCTGTTCTTCGCCGGTATGGTCGAGTTCATGTTCCCAATCAACAGGACGATCGCTATCATCATTCTCGCCCTGGTCTGCGTCGGAGCGTTTGTCTACCTCGGGTTCACCTTTGTTCCATTCATATATCCGAACTCGCCATACGCCACACCATTAACAACGATCTGGCACGAGATCTACAAAACAGCCATCTTCCGTCCCTTCGCCGTATCAATCCTTGGCAGCGGCGAACGCCTGCTCCAGGCGATAGACTCCCAGCCAAATGGATCCCAGAGCAGACTTCGCTCCTTCGTCCACTGGATGGCTAGTGCTTCCCTAGGTAGTCGGCTACAGAAGATCGAATACGCGACGGCGCGAGACAAGCAGTTGGACTCTAGAACTGTCGAGTGGACGCTAGCCTCGCTAATGCACCGCGACAAAGACCTCAAAACATTCATGGATGTTCTCACTGGTATATCGCCGTTGCCACCATCACCTTCAAAGGCCATGATCGCAGAAGCCGTCCTCGCAACACCGGGATTCGATGCCCGGCTGGCCCAGATAATCGAGATGCCGACAATTGACGGTGTTCGCCGACACCCTCTGGAGCAGACCAGATTTGTTGTTTCGGCTCTGCGGACCCTCCGATCCCTCATCTCGCTGAAACCGGACATTGGGTTGTGCTCTCAAGCATATCTCAAGATCATGAAGGCATTGGATGACGCACGCGGTGACGAGAATCGCGACGTCGCGTTTAACGCGGCTTGTACATCCGCGAAGGTGGCCTCGTATCTTATGGAGAGCATAGTCTTCGAACGATCCTCATCCCTTCGTACACGCACAGAGCGCCAGGATCTCATATTTTCCTTGTACTCTCTAGTCGAGGGACCGACGGAAGTTCCGGAGGCAGCCCAGCACGATGTCTACCATCAAAAAAGCTACCGACTGAGGCGGGAGGGCCCGATGGACAACATCACAAGCTTTGTGAACAGGCTTTTGGACGACTCCCCACTGGGCATGCAACTGCCCGAGGACATTGCTACTGCCTGCCATACTCTCTCAGACCTAAACTTTCCAGAAGCTCCCAGGGACAGCGCGGAAGTCGATCAATGGGCGGCGGAAATGCTGGGGAAGCTCAACTCCGTGCGAACTCGCATATACGAGGCGGATGAAAAGTTCTACGCGTCCCCTGCTTCGCCTTGGCAGTCCATGGTGGGGCAATTCACTACGTGGCAGTTTGACCTCCAGGGCGAATTGATACCGCCGCCTGACCACAACAGCTTATCTCCATACATGAAACTTTACAACGAGCTGGCGCCATTTGCGAGGCATCTGCGGTCCTTGACCCACGCACCCATCCCGCCTCCTCCCGCTGATCCGGCTGCCGACAACGGTCGCGCATCTCCTGCTCCTGCTCCGCCTTCTCCATCCTCACCGTCTCTAATTGCACCAGCGCCGATTGGATTACCGACTGCGCGGCCCCTGTTAGACGATCATCCGCGGACGTTCAGCAGCTTAGGGCAAGCGATGCGCGACATGCCTAGTAACCAGCGTGGCCAGACGATGTATTCAAGTCCATTGTCATCACTCGAAGCACTGGACCAAGCGCTCTCCACTGACAACAACAGCCGAGCACCGCGATCGCAGCCTACACTACCTACGCCACGATTCTCTCAGAACGACCCTAATCACCGAACCCACTCACCTCCACCTCGAGCGTATTCTCCCCCTTACAGACGCTCGCCCCCACCTCGGAGCTGGCAGGCTCCGCAAGCGGCGCCGCGAAGCTACGATGGTCTACCTGTAGCGTCCCACCTCCCAATTGCGCGTGATCTTGACTCCCAGGACCTCCGCAGGGTCTCTTCTGCTCCAGACGACCGAAGCGGGATTGTCCCGCCCATTCGGCGCATTCGAGTCATTCACCCTCGCCCCTTGGTCCCGGCTACCTTCTCTATGAACGATCTTCCCGATCTTGAGGCACAGCTGGGAGTGGTGGACATGTCGGAGGATGTTCTTCCCGGCCGTCGTGCGGAAACCGTGTCGTCTCCCAGACCACGAATGGATAGGCATATTTAGCATGTTTGGATAGGAATGCTGGTTAGGTGCGGTCATTCTGACAACATAAAATCAAGGGCTGAGAATTGTTGAAGTTGCGTGGCTATCACGAGACGGCAGAACTACTTAAATACACTTGTTGTAACTGGTACCTGTACATAACATGGAACGGATTCGCCCCGCTGTTTTACGATGACCTCGATGAAATTCTCGCCCGTGACATGAAACATGGATACTGTTAGATTCAGATAGATGACCCTTAGCTTGTCGGAAGGTTGAATCTAGCTACTCTTATCTCAGGATCGGCCGTTAGTCCGGTGATCGGAATCAGAATCTCCGTACAGATTCGTACTGCAAAAACATTTGTGCAGTACCGCGACTCCGCCCAGCGAGGCAAGAACTTTGCCACGACGCTCGCTAGCGACTTATATCATATTTTGTTAACTTATTGATGTGACTCTACCGTCGAGCCTCCTAGCCACCGCGCAGCGAACGTCTAACGACTTGAGTCCAGTCGCGCCGAGCATCGGGATTCGGTGCGTCTACAACGCCGAGCTTCTCAATGCTTCTGTTCGCGCCATAATCTTCCTCACATCCAACCAGCTCAACAAAGGCGGCTCATCATCTCCCCAACCCTGGATATCGAAATCCAGCTCAAACCCACCCAACTTCCCCTTCCCCTTCGGCTGTGGCACCGCCGCCGCGCTTGACATCATCTCGCCGTCGTCGTCGTCGTCCCCCGCATCCGCGATAAACGCCCTGTCGCGGCTCAGCTTTTTAGATGACGAGTCGCCCTCCGACGAGCCTGTTGCGCGCTGCTCGTCGGGCGACAGCTCCATGCTCTCCCCGTTGCCCGGCGTCCCCGGCACGAAGCTCGGCGAGCGCTCCCCGCGCGCGCGCAGGGCGTACGGCGGGCTCGATGGCGGCAGGTAGCCCGGGGAGGACAGCCCGGGGCTTCCGGCACTTCTGTGCTGCGTGCCTTTAACCGCCACCGCGCTGACGTCGTGTTGCTGTGAGAACGACTCGTGGTGCTGCGAGCCCGCCCCCGCCTTGCCACCGCCGAAGACCTCCTCCGGGCGCGTCGCCGCCAGCGCGCGCCCGAGCCGCGAGCCCGCCTTCTGCCCCTGGCTCTGGCTCTGGCTTTGGCTCTGTGACGGGTCCGAATTGGGCACGAGCACGCGGCCCGTGGGCGGCTCGACGCGCAGGACTTTGACCGGCACGCGGCGGTCTATCTGGCGCGGCGCGCCAAATGCGGGGAGGGAGGCCGTCTTTCGCGTGTCGCTGGGGCGGGAATGCGGTGGGGTCGGTGCTGGCGGCTGCGACGAGGGTGGGGTGCGCGGGCGAGGGCGTTGGGCTGGCGGCGGGCCCTGGTAGAACGAGGGAGTGCGCGGCGATGCGGGGGATTTGGAGCCACTCGATTGGCGTACGTCGTCCCATTTGCCGGGGAGGTGAAGCGGGGGAATAGGAGAGGAAAAAGAAGATCGCGAAGCGGCGGAACGTGCGGGGCTCGTCTGGTCCCAGTTCGATGGAGTTGTTGGAAAGGCGTGGGCGGAGCTCTTGGTGATATGAGGTGGCGAAGACTGCGCCCTTGTCTTCGCCGTTTCGTCGCCAAGGTCGTCCCCACAACCTTTGGGAGGCGGTTGTGATGGGCTTGAGAACTCGAGTGCACCCTTCCCTATAAAGAGGCGTAAGAAAGAAAGTATTTTGACTTGCTGAGAGTCGAGTTTCCGTACTGCGAGCGGGTTTCTTAGCAGGCACCACTGGCGTAGTAGGTCTTGTCGACTCTTGCGCTAGTGCACGGGTACTCTGAATAGGTGGGACTGGGCGCAACGAATCAGCAGCTTTCCGCCGTCGGAGTAACTCGAGCTTACTGTCTGAACCCTCCGACAGGTCGCGAGGAGGCATCCTGTACCGTTTGTCCTGAGCCAACAACTACCGATTCAATTCGTATAATTGGTGCCAGGCCCGGGCAAACTAAGACATAGCTCACGAGCCAGGATTTCTGATATTCTGCGGCACGAGAGCGTGCCGGAGGCGCTATGACGGGCTTCGGCTGCACGCCAATAATGTCTTCCAGCTTTCGCTTCGCCGGGGCTTTCGTGGGTGCGGCGGATGGCCCAGCTACTGGCTCGGCGTCGTTGCTCACTGCTTCGGCAAGCGCTTTCTCCTTCTTTTGCTTCAAGACATTTCTGAGGTCGTGGTTACTCGTGTGCATGAAGGCGATGAGATGGAGGAACACGCACCCGCCGCCCCCCGGCTGTCGTAGGCCGTTTATCCAGGAGTCCAATTCCGGATGGCGACTCAGAGACGCGGGATTGCCGAAGACAGGCTCATCTATGCTACCGATGATGCGTACATGGTTCACGTCAAGCGCGAGCGTCGCTTCCGTGGTCATCTTCCGCTCGCCGTTCCCGACTGGCACTCGCGTGAAGATAGGCTTGAAAGACTTGATGGAAATAATGGCGTGCTTCTGCTCGGTGAGTCGCTTGCCTTGGCTGTCCTGCTGGCTATTGATGGGATTATAAGAATGCTGACTTTGGGATTCTACATCACGCACTAGTTCATCGAGTAGTCGGACAACGCTTGGCTGGTGAACCGGACAGGGAGCTTCTGCCACTTGTCAGATACAACAGCCCAGATACAGTCGTCGTCCTCGTGTTGTTGAAATGTAAGGAACTAGATGCTGGAAGTCGTTGGTGCGTTTGCAATGAGGAGATGTGATATGTGCGCACCTCGACGAGCTGCACTTTCTTGCTCTTAGAGTACATCGGCGCGCTGCCTAAACTTCCTCCACAGGTTTCGGCGATACCAATGAGATATTCAGCTATCCATGATGTGTGCAATGTCTCCGACATGTGAAGAATATAATCAAAAGCTTCAGAAGCCACAGATTGAAGACAAGTGGTTCGTAGTCGGAAGGAGGACGTGCCAGTGACAACCGCAGCGTGACGGGAGCGTTACGCGACGCGACGGGCCCGTGAGAAAGCTGTCGCCATAAGCGCCGACATGCGCGTGCTGCAGCTGCGGAACAACTCCGTCACTTCACCTGAGGCCGTCGTTGTCTCGTCTCCCTAGGTCTCCCTCCACCATGAAGCTCACATCCTCCCTCGTTTATCTTGCGACCGCCGCCGCCGTCGCTGCGTTGCCCGCGACCCTCCCGCCGCTGGTTGTGCAGGATGGCAACGGGTACTCGTTGCTTTCCGACCTTAAGCAACTCCCTCAAGAGGTCGAGGGCTTCAGTCTCGACCTCTCCGCTAAGCGGCTTGTGCAGTTGGAAGGCATGTCGCCTGTGTGGATGACAGAACTCGAGAAGGTGCGGCGGCTTCATCGCGCTTTGAATCATAAACAACGCGCCCGCTGACGTATACGCGGCTTCTGGCAGATCGCGGCCAAGGCGAAGGGCATCAAGTTCTTCGATATGTATGGGCAGTTCTTCCCTTAGGTCGTCGCGATCTCATACCCGCTCAGCACCGATACGCAGGACCTTGGATCCTTCGCCTACTTGCGGGCTCCCACGAAAGGCATGTCCGGCGCCCGCCTCGCTTGCCAGCTTGCACTCGCTCACTTACGTCTCCGTGCCTCAGATTTCCCGAAGCCCAGTCACTCGAAACAGGTCAAGAAGGTTATTAAGGAATTGTCGACCGCGGGCCCAAAGGCGAACTTGCAGAAGTTCTCCAGCTTCCGCACCCGGTGTTCGTCCAATGCAATCGCTTCCCGCACATCAACTGACCTATCCCTGTAGACTATCGCAGCGAGGTAAGAAATCAATCTCCAGTGGTTGAATATGCTCATGCGGTTGCAATTTTTAAAGACCGGTCGCCAAAGCCAACAATGGCTGAGCAGCAAGATTCTTGAGGTCCGTATTCCGCCCACCGCCTGCGTCTCCACATATCTCACCTCCCGTGGCAAGTAGATCACGGCGGAGTATGCGTCTGAGAGCATACAGAGCCTGATCTCTCTCACTGAGTTCCCGCATTCGTGGGGTCAGAACTCCATCGTAAAGTCGTATGCTCGTCCATGACTACTTAATCATTGAAATCTCCTACAGGTCGTCCGCATCAACGGCTCTAACCCTACGGATGACGCTGTCGTCATCCTTGGCGCTCACCAGGACAGCACCAACATCTGGCCCTTCCTGCCCGCGCCCGGTGCCGACGACGACGGCTCCGGCTCCGTCACGCTCCTTGAGGCCTACCGCGCGCTCATTACCTCTGACTTCCGCCCCGTTCAGAATGTTGAGTTCCACTGGTACTCCGCTGAGGTACATGCATGCACTTCGTCTGACCGCTTCTTTTGCTTACATGTCGTTTCCTCTACAGGAGGGCGGCCTGCTGGGCTCCCAGGCTGTTGCGCAGGCATATGAGAAGCGCTCTGTGAACGCCATCGCCATGAGTCAGGTATGGTGTCGTCCCTTCTGAGCGCGCCGGACTGACGTGGCCACGACATGTGATAAGTTCGACATGACGGCGTGGCACAAGAGCGGCACGCGTGAGGAGGTCGGCATCATCACAGACTTTGTCGACACCGCGTGCGTCCTTCTCTCTCCCCATGCTCCGTGGCAGTCTTTGACGGTAACATGCAGCGTGACAGAGCTCAATAAGCAGCTCGTAGACGCGTACCTCTCCATCCCGTACATTGAGACGAAGTGTGGCTACGCCTGCAGTGACCAGTACGCCCCCACCTTCCCTGCTAACCCCATTCACGCTCAGTTTGTCTGCGTCTCCAGTGCGTCCTGGGCGAAGGCCGGGTACCCCAGCTCATTCACCATTGGTACGAGCACCTACCTCCTCTACCTCCTCTTTCATTCCGCTGCTCACCAATACCCTACCGACAGAGAGCTCCTTCGAGAACTCCAACAAGAACATCCACTCCGGGAACGAGTACGCCTTTCCTCCTTTTCCTCCTGACGAGAGACTTATCGCGCGCACAGCCGCATCGACATTTCGCCGGAATTTAGCTTTGACCATCTGCTCGAGTTTTCGAAGCTCGCAGTGGCGTTTGCGATTGAGCTCGGCGGCTGGACGAAGAGCGACTGAGGCGTCCGGTCAGATGTGAATACGCGAGCAGATCGCTGTCATGAATAATGAATAATACATCAAATGACTTCGTGGGTCTTTTCACGGGTCTTGTAGGATCGGCGGTTTAAGTTCAAGTACTAGTCAAGGACGAGAAAGCTCGGATCCGGCATGTGGTGGGGGATTGGCCCTCGTCGACTCCAGAGCCGCAGCGGGCCCCGAGCAATATTCTATCTCTTGAAGCTGAGTGTGACAATGTGAAGCCACTGAGGCGAGGGCCTTCGATGTGAGCGCACGAAAGCCGTGACATCTAAGTACTCTGCCTGTCAGCACTGGAATTGCGTGTCATCAGGCAAGGAAATGAGTAGCCACCTCTCGCTATCGCTGACGGGTCTTTGCATTGCTGCTCAAGCCTCAATCTGCCGCAGTCATTAAATTTGGGAGTTGTCCAAGCAGATAAGATAAGATGAATCAGATCGTTCGACGGGCCGCGCTCGCCCACAAATTTAAAGGCTCCGACTCTCCATGGCCAGCTCTGCCCATCATCTCATCCACTTCTAAGTATAGGCTCTCTATCGGCTGCGAAGGTTGAGACGAAGGCGAACTTGAGGAGCATGCGGACTCAGGTGGGTCGCTTTGAATATGATTGCATGGCTGCGTTCCCTTCCGCTCAGACCGTGCTAACCCACTATTAGGATCCCGTACGCGTACAGAGTAGAAATTCAGTTCGCGCGATGCGTATCGCGTGTCAGTTGACACGCAAATCGGTGACTAGGATCCCGTCAGGCTAATGGCATCGCGCCCTTTCCTCAGCGCCAGCAACAAGCACTCAAAACACGCAGCGGCCCGGGCGCATTTTGTCTCAATATGCCGTAGCGTCGTTTGTGTGGACCAGGGTCGGCAGCGCCACGAACCTACGACCTTCTGACGCAGCTTGTGAGCAAGCAAGAGTATGGATAAGGTGAGTCGCAGGTCTCTTGCTATTCACAGAGTATCGAACTCAATTAGGATTCGCCGGGGAGCGTCTACGAAGCATATCCGAGTCATGCTTGTCATATCGTAGCCTGATGCCCCTCGTCACGCCGTGTGGGGCCCACCGTCTGACCCACTGTGAGTCCGTTTTCCACTTGTCCATCATGTCATAGCACATTAGCATTGAGACGACTTGCCAGATAGTTTTGTATCAGCCAGTCTTATAAAAGGGCATGTATCCCACCATTCCTGAAAATATTCCCCTTGCTATCAAAGCTCATACCCTTTGTTTGACCAGAAAACATGTCGCAAGCTTTTGATGTCGAGGGAACCCTAGCGAAGTTGACGATGCCACAGAAGGTGAAGATGCTTGCTGGATCGGTGCGTTTCTCGTCGATTACCAATGCAAAGCGCGTCGCTCATCGCAACACTTGGCATGCAGGGCTTTTGGAATACGCTCTCAGTGCCGGCAGCGGGCGTGCCACCCGTCAGGTTCAGCGATGGTACGTCATGGTCTTCGCTGTCTAGTTATCATGATATCGACATTGCAGATTTGACTTCAGACCGAACGGTGTTCGAGGGACTCAAAGTACGCGTGTTCGCTCCTTGCGCATATATTCTCTCATTTTGATTCGCAAAGTGTAGTGTTCAATAGTGTGCCCGCGAGCTGCTTCCCTGCATCCACGGGACTTGGCTCTTCTTTCGATGTTGACCTCGCACGGCAAGTCGGAGAGGCCCTGGCGGACGAGTGTCGCGCGAAGAGTAAGCAATTGACTGGACACAGTCACTGAGCGCGTCTCATATTGCTGCATAGGCGCCCATGTACTTCTTGGGCCTACCATCAACACGCCGCGGTCGCCGCTCGGCGGTCGTAACTTCGAAGCGTTCTCAGAAGACCCACATCTCAATGGCACAATTGCTGCAGCCTACATCAACGGCCTGCAGTCCAAGGGGGTTGGAGCGGCGATCAAACACTTTGTCGCCAACGACCAAGAGTTCGAAAAGTGTGTTTTTTCGTCTACAATTGAGCTGTTATACGCCAACCTAATCCATTCTGCTCAGATTCTCTATCAGCTGTACGTCTGTGCTCTCATATACTTTTCTTGTCGCTCAGCCTGTTTCAGGCGAAGTCTCAGAGAGGGCCCTACGGGAGATCTACCTCAAACCTTTCCAGATTGCGATTAAGAACTCTGACCCATGGGTTGTCGTGTCCTCGTAAGTCGTCGACCTACTCTATCTTCCCTGCTCATGCATAGTGATGACCTTCATTCAGCTATAACCGTGTAAATGGACTGCATGTCTCCGAGAATCCGTGGCTCCTCGATGACATCCTCCGTAAGGTACGCAGTAGAACCCCCGTTTTACAGTTCAGCTTCAGCGCTAAATATCGGTGCGTGTAGGAATGGGGATTCAAAGGCATGGTCCTGAGCGACTGGATGGGCACGTACAGCACGACTGAGAGTATCAAAGCTGGTCTCGACCTCGAAATGCCGTAAGCCATAATGGTGCACTTCCGACGAAGGTCCTGACTGACTTTCTTTGCTTCCAGCGGGCCGACCATCATGCGTGGAAAAGCCGTCGATCGGGCTCTTATGTCGGGGAAGCTTCTTCCAGGAGACATCGACGAGCGTGTCCGCAAAGTGGGCTTCCTGTTGGCAACGCTTCGTCACGGCACGTCTGACACACCAGTCTCTCAGATTCTCGGCCTCGTCGGGCACGCGAAAGCCTCCGGCATTCCGTTTGACGGCCCAGAACTCGGCGTGGACACACCCGCGCTCCGCGCCCTCTTGCGCCGCGCCGCCGCCGACGCGACAGTGCTCCTGAAGAACGACAAGTCCCTTTTGCCCCTCGACCCGACTGCCATCGCGAAGATCGCGGTCATTGGCCCGAACGCAAAGCGGTCCTTCACATCGGGCGGCGGCTCCGCGCGTGTGTCGGAGACGTATACCGTGAGTCCGCTCGAGGGTATCCGTGCTGCAGTGAAGGATGCCGCGGCGGAAGTGGCTCATGCCGTGGGTGCATTTACGCACAAGTACCTTCCGCTGCTGGATGGGTATATCGAGTACGGTGGCAGCGAGGGCGCATTGGTCGAGTTTTGGAACGCGCCACCGACGGAGCGCTGGGAGGAGAGCTTGACGAGTGGCGGGCCGGCGGTCTGGAGCACACAGACGAGAGGCAGCAATTGCTTCTTCGTGGACAGCATTGTAAGTGTTGTGGCTTTCAGCTCACACACCTGCCGCTGAATTTTTGTATTCAGCCTGCAAACAAAGTCGACACGACCTGCTGGGTTCGCGTACGAAGTCTTCACAAACTCCTCCCTGCCTTCTCTGCTGACGGCGTTTTGTTTTAGTATGTCACTGCATTCATCCCCGACGAAGACGGGGACTACGAGTTCGGAATCTCCCTCGCGGGCCGCGGTAGGCTCTTCATCAACGGAGAGCTTGCCGTGGACCTGAGCATGCCGTCCAAGGGTGAATTATTCGTCGGGCTCGGCTCAGCTGACCTGCGCACCGTTGTGAAGGGCCTTGAGGCGGGAAAACCAGTGCCCGTAGAGGTGCGCCTGAATAATGTCTCGCTCCGCGACGCACCTCTCCCGATTCCGATTCGTGGGGGCCTGCGGCTTGGTGCCGTGCGGGTGCTCGAAGAGGACCAGGCTATTGCGGATGCGGTGAAGATCGCACGGGAGGCAGATGGTATGTGTCTTCCTGCGCAGATAATTGCAGTATACAGGCGTGCTTATGCGCCGTCTCGTAGTCGCCATTCTGGTTGTCGGGCTAAACCACGAGTTGGAGGGCGAGTCCCGGTCCTTTGATAGGCCAAGTTTGAGGTCAGAGTGGTCTAGTTCGTACGCCGAGCACTTCAAACTCACGAGGTCTTCCAGTTTGCCAGGAGCGACGGACAAGCTTGTCTCTGCTGTGCTCAAGGCCAACCCGAAGACGGTCCTCGTGAACCAGTCCGGCTCGCCCGTGGCGATGCCCTGGATCGACGATGCGCACACGCTTGTTCAGGTATGTCACATGCATGTCTTGGCTGGCCCGCACGTTGCGCGAATTTCCCATCACGGTCCTTCAGGCCTTCTATGGGGGCAATGAACTCGGCAATGGGCTCGCGGACGTGCTTTTCGGGAAGGTCGACCCGTCTGGCAAGCTCTCGCTCACGTTCCCGTAAGCGACGAGGATCCTTCATCTCGTAGTATATGCGTCGTTCTGAACCGCCACACGCGTGCATGGCAGGAAACGCATCGAAGACAGTCCCGCCGATGAAAATCACGGCGAGTCACCCGGGAAGATCCTCTATAACGAAGTGAGCGCCTTCTCGTTACCGCGGGCGGCACGACAGAGCACCTAAAACTACCTGCGACGCAGGGCATATACGTTGGCTATCGCGGCTACGACTCGAAAAAGTCAATTACACCTCTCTTCCCCTTCGGCTTCGGCCTGTCGTACACGACCTTCACATACACCGACCTCTCCGCGCCGCGCATCGCCGCGGACGGGACGTTCTCCGTCGCCTTCACCGTCACGAACTCGGGGCCGCGCGACGGGCGCGAGGCCGCACAGGTGTACATCGGCGACCCGTCCTCGGCGCTGCCGCGGCCCGCCAAGGAGCTGAGGGGGTTCGTGAAGGTCGCGCTGAAGGCGGGCGAGAGCAAAACGGTGAGGCTGGATCTGGATCGGGAGGCGCTTGGGTTTTTCGATGATAGGCGGAGGGCGTGGGTGGCGGAGGCGGGGAGGTTCGAGGTGCTGGTCGGCGCGTCGTCGAGGGACATCCGGCTGACGGCGACCACTGAGCTGGGGGAGACCTTGAGCTGGGTGGGGTTGTAGTTGGTAGAGTCTATGTGTGCCATTGCCGTACAGTGGCCATTGGAAGAGGTTCGTACTATGAGCCATGCGAATACTACGGTTGCTCTCTCCAAATATCTCAGCATGCTATGTCATTCAATCGTCTACTGATCGCTATCCTCAAGCCAAATCAATCAACCTACACTTCACTTCATCTCTATAACAATCTAAGTATAAAAAGCGCCGGCACCACAGCCAACAGCCAAGAAGCGATACGGACGGGGAATAGGGATGGGGATAGGGATAGGGATAGGGATAGATGCGTCCAGTCGTGCCGTCTAAATTCTAAAGCAGTCCACATGTGCGCGAAAAAAAAGAAGGAGTATGCATATATGCTGTGTGCAGGTATAGCAGCAAATGGATGGCAGTCAATCTATCGATCATGATAAATACGGGGAGCGGGAGCGGGAATGCGATGAGCGGGGCGGGGGCGGGCGTGTTAAAGCGGCGAAAATAATCGTCTATGCGGATGCAGGCACAAATACAGCGGAACAGTGAATGTCAATGGATGGATGGATGGATGGATGGATGAATATTGCGATGCGTTGAACAGTAACAGACAATACATAAGAGACGGAGATGCAGGCAGAACACACGCGCGCGCTACGACGTCAGGGCCGGCGGACTGGCGGCCCTGCGCAGCGCGTCCACGCGCGACTCGTGCGGGTGCGGGTGCGCGAGCGCAGCGAGGTCCGCGGGCACGCTGTGCGAGCGCGTCAGCGCGGCCTCCTGGTAGCTCGGGAGGCCCTGCTGGCTCTCGAGCGGGGTGACGCCGCCGAGGAACCCGCGCGACGCGATGCCATAGTCCGGCACCTCCGTGAACGCGCGGTGCAGCGCCGAGTGCGGCGTGTTGAGCACCGGCGGGACGACCTGCACCGGCGGCTGCCCGCGCCCGCCCGCCGCGCTCGCCGGGCGCGGGTGCGGGTGCGAGTGCGGGTGGTGCGGGTGGTGCGTGTGGTTGTGATTGTGGTGATGGAACGGCAGGAGGGAGGTGAACGGCTTCATGGACGTGTTGAACAGCCCGTGCAGCCCGCGCGCCGCGGCGCTGTGGTCGTGCACGTACGTCGAGCCGGGCGGCGCTTCCGCGGGCGTTGAGGTGCCGGAGCGCTCGCCAGACGAGCGGCGCGAGAGCCCGAGGTCCGGCGACGGCGACGGCGCGCGGGTCGGCGGGAGCGAGCTCGGGGTACGTGTAGCGCTCGTCCGTCGGCGGGGCGAGCGCGGCGTCGAGCGCGGGCGGCGCGTCGGCAGACAGCGAGAGCAGGAGCTCCGAGTTGACGTAGTCGAGGCCCGCAGCGGTCGGCGGGAGCGCGGAGGGCAGGTGCGTCGCCTCGAGCGCATGCGGGTGCGCGGGCGCGCCGGGCGGCGACGGGTGGTGTGGGTCGAGCTGCACGGGCGAGACGCCCTGCTGCACCCACGGGTTCGTGACGCGCATGACGGCCTGGGTGGGGAGGTACATGTTCGCGACGCGGTCGCGCACGTGCGACGAGTAGCTCGGGAGCTCGAGGTCCTGGTCGGCGAGCTGGTCCTCGGGCGTCGCCGTGCCGCCGAGCAACAGGCGGCGCGTCTGCGCGGTCGCGGCGCGCGCGTCGTCGATGAGCCGCGGGTCGAGCACGTGCAGCGGCAGCGAGCAGCGCAGCTCGGACGTGTGCCCGTCGAGGTTCTTGATGAGGATGGACCAGCGCACGCGGTGGGTGACGACGATCGGCTCGAGCGAGTGCGTCGGCGTCGTGGAGGGCGGGATGAGCACGTCGAGCTGCGTGACGACGTCCTCCTCGGAGAGCTCAAAGTCGTCGTGGGTGGCGAAGTGCTCGGGGTTGCTGCTGCTGCCGGCCACGTTGGGCGAGCTCGAGGCGGGTGCCGGTGCGGGGCGCGCCGGTGACGGGCCGGCCTCGGCCGCGGACGAAGTTGGCTCAAAGTAGGAGCTGGTCGATCCGCTGGAATGCGGGACACCGTAGGGCAGTGGGGGGCTGATGTGGCCGGAGGCTAGGGCAGGCGTCATCGAGCCGGGCGTGGAGGGCGTGCTGCGACTGTGCCAGGACGGGGCGCGGGGACGCGGGTCGACGGGGACGGCACGGCCGTTCTGTATCTCGTGCTTGGCGATGGCGACGGCCTTGGTGTGCTCCTGCCAGCCGACCTTGGGCGTAGAGCTTGACGGTCTCGTTGACGTGTGTCTGGACGGTGAGGACGCGGACGCCTTTGGCGAGCGGGGAGAATTTGACGACGGCGGAGAGGGTGTCGCCGGCGGCCCAGGCCTTGTGGGGGATCATGATGGAGTACATGAGCTTGTCGGGCCATGTTTCTCGATCTCGAGGGACTGCTGGTACTCGAGGGCCTCGGGGGCGAAGGAGCGGGTGAGGGCGACGGGGAGCTGGGCGGTGAGGTTGGAGGCGAGGCCGGGGCGGGCGGCGACGGCGCGCAGCTTGTAGGCGACGGAGGCGCCACCGAGGACGGCGGTGGCGATGCTGGAGGGGAGGGAGCCGCCGATGCGGAGCTGGAAGGGGAAGAGGTGACGGCCGGCCTTGAGGGTGTGGGCGTGCTTGCGCTCGCCCTCGAGGAAGGACCACTCGTGGCTGCAGACGAGGTAGGTGAGGCCCGAGTTGTTGAGGCTGATGCTGCGCGGCGGGTGTTAGCGGACAGAGAGAAGAGAGAGAGAAGAGGGGGGGTGCGCACGCCTCGTTCTGGGGCGGGGGGAGGCGGGCCTTGCCGCGAAAGTCGAGGGTGATATTCTTGAAGGAGGTGGACTCTGCGAGATTGAGGACGAGGTGGCCGGAGAGGAGAGCGGGTGCGACGTCTACGCCGATGCCGCTGAGGGTGAGGACGTCGTCTGCGAGGACGATGTCGAGGGCGGGGAGCTTGTCGTCCTTCTTGCTCATGTCTGAGTCGTGGTGGGGACGGGCGGAGGAGGAGGCAGCGGAGGAGGGAGGAGGAAGAGGAGGAGGCCTGCGCACGGGAGATGCCTTGCAGAGCATTATGGAGGGCCGAGGCGAGGGAGTCGATGTCGTTGGCAGAGCCGGCGTGTGGTGGCCTGGGCTGTCGGGGGGGGAAGCGATGCGTGTGAGAGAAAGGACATCGTGGCCCCAGCGCGCGCGGCAGGCCAACTCCTGCGCGCTTTTATAGCCCTCCCAATCCGGCCGCCTTCCTCCTCAGATCTGGATCTCGCAGCATCCCCCCGACACTCCCGCGCGGCTGCCTGACTGATCCTCTCCTGCCCGACCACGGCTCTCGGCCCGAGTCCCACTGCGATAACGACGCCCGCCGCAACCCGGGCATGCACCGCCACCGCCCGCGCGTCAATACCCTGCTGAGTTGGTGTCGTCGGCCTTCGGTCGGATGCAATGATCATCATCATCATCAGCCCGCCGCGGAACGACTCATAGTCCGCTGGCAGATTCAAACAAACCCTGCCCGGGCCTCGCGTTCCCAGAAGCCCACGGCACCATCACAGCACGATCGTCCGACGCCGCGACTGTCGTCCCTTGCCGCATCTCGCCTCTGGTTACGCGCTCACGCTGGCCGGGTTACGCGCCTGACCTGCCGGTGCGTTGCGCTCTAGTTGGACACGGCTGGTAAAGACCCCGTCCTGACATCTTCAATCCACCTGCCGCGTCTGCTCAACAAACGCCGCGGCGAACGCGATCCATTCGCCGAGGATCCGACGCGTCCGTGGTGACGTGCCTACATATACCCTGGCGCTCTGCATTCCAGGGGGCGTCCCGTTGAATGTTGCATACCCAATGGAAAGGCTCTCTTACGTGTGCACGTTCCTCGCCGCGCGCACACGAAGCACACCCTAAAGCGCGCCCGCTTCTAATAGGGGCGCGCCATTTCGCCAACCCGCGCGCGCGCCAGGTCTGCGGGATGGCGATTGGCGATGAGGGCTCCCATCGAAGCTTCGCTCGAGTTTGTATGTCGTGGATAGCCTGCCGGCTGGCCTGGATGCGCCAGAAGTCCAGAGGCGCGCGCCACCAAAGGAGGAAGCCGTTCGCTCAATCGCGTCACACAACTCCCATCCAGGCCAAGGACACCGCGCACGCGATTTCCATTGCACACGCAGCAGCAGTATCCCACCGGTACTTAACCTTCTGCCACGTCCAGCCCATCGCACGCACCTCCTAATCGGCGCACCAGTGCGTCGTTTTTGAACTGCCATCGGCGTTTGCATGTGCGATCGGACGCGAAAAAGGTCGGCGGCGGGATCTGGGGCGGCAAGCTGGCTGCGGGCGTGCGGGAAGTGGATGATGACGACGGATCGAGAAGACCGCGAGCCTGGCGGTGCCAATTCACGCGGTGGTCCTGCAAAACTGGTCCTCAACGACTGCGTGCGTGTGCCGCGTACGCAGTATGCAGTGAGTATGTGGACCTCGTTTCCGGGGCGATCTTGCGACCGCTTACCCCAGACGCAGACGCATCGGAAATCGCAGGACGTCGACGCCAACTCGGCACACGTTCGAATGCAGCTCGCGCGCTGTCGATTATCTCGCTTCTGCGCGCGGCGGCGTCCCGGGCTCGCGAGCCGGGTCTTCATTTCACGCCACGTGATGGTCGTCGTCATCGATGGGGCCTCGCTAATTTATTATACTTATCGACGGCGGACGCGAGCGTTGGCAGGCGACCACATCGGGCAATTCGGATTAGCTGTGCCTCCGCGCCTCCATTCGCCGCGCAGGGGCACAGGAACGTGAGTGCGCGCGTGGCGTTGCCCGCCATGGATCCGCCGTCACGGCTGCGGCGTTGCAGTCCAGCTGAAGCAGCGCGCGTTTGATCCTGGGCTGTGGTTTATGTCATTAATTAGTCGGGTGCGAGGCCCGTGCAGGGAGACGTGCCTTGTCAGTAAATAGTGCATAAGAGTTCGGCTCTTCACATGGTTATATCAATCGGCCTGCATTGACTACAGGTTACCAAGCCCACGCACACGCCAATGGTACGAGGGGGGGGGAATGAATGCCGGGAGACGCAGTCAGCACGAGCAGTGACAAGGCAACATTCCTATCATTCCTATTCTCGATGCGATGGGCCAGCTGCATTTGACGCGCGCGTTGTCGTATTCGAGCGTATTCGGTTCTTATTCTTATCTTCATTGATCTTGCGCGCTGACGATCCCAATCTGCTAGAGATAACGTTGTTGGTTCGCAGTCTTCTAATCCAGTGCCTATCAGACAATACGCGCTTCCCCTTGGCCTGAGACAGATCTTGCCTGCCTATCTGCGGACAGGGTGCTTGTGGAATGGACTCGGAGCGCGTGAGGATAGCATAGCGGTATCTTGCCGGGCAGCGTGGCGATGCGACTGCAGTGGATGTTCAGTTAGGACTAAGAAAGTACAGTAAGCAAGGAGAAGGATAGGGGGGGTGATAGGGGCGGGCCGTTTTGTGCTATCTGCCGCAGCAGATACGTAGTGGGTCGCTCGTGGATAAGCTCGCCTGCCGGGCCATTCAAGACTCCTTGAGGAAATCGGGAAGAACCGGCGTCTGGGTTGCACCCCCCGCCGGCCCCGGGCTTCACGGCGGGCTTGCCTGGAGCCCACCAGGAACATCATGAAATATGCTGGAACATTACATTTTTTGAGTACTGACCGTGCGGCCGGGTCAGGGGCGTACTATGAGCTCGAGGTGCTGCTGCAGCAGTGGCAGCTTCGGGCGGAGTGGCGGCCCGCCCGGCCACCAGTGGCGAGTCATCATCCCGACAAGATCGTTGCGCAGTAGCTGAGGGACGTTCGATGACGAAACTTCTGACTCACCACCGTTATTGAGTGGTAGTAAAGCCTGCCAGCCAATCGGCTCCGAGATCGACCATTACTAGATCAGAGGCAATGAAAAGCGCTAGCGCGACGAAATCGATGTTTTCTGAG
Source organism: Auriscalpium microsporum (assembly GCA_019914985.1). NCBI lineage: Eukaryota > Fungi > Basidiomycota > Agaricomycetes > Russulales > Auriscalpiaceae > Auriscalpium > Auriscalpium microsporum. The sequence continues at coordinate 301,212 of JAHLMG010000013.1, read as the reverse complement.
GCGGGTCGGCTTCGGCAGCGCGTACTCCGCGAAATTGTCTTCCGGTATCGTTCGTGTCAGCATGGCGTCTCCGCGCGCGGTCGGATGCGACACGGGGAGGATGTAGATAAGCATTGCCAGTTAGGAGGACGTTACGGGACACCAGTGTACGTACTAAAATACTAAATCTGCCAAGTTACTTTGGGGCTGAACTCGCCCGACGGACAGACCAAGTTGGGCCGGATCCCGGATAGGAATGTTGTCGTCATTACCGCGCTGGACGATTGCCAGGTCATCGAAAACAGGTTAGGGCATCAAAGGGGGGCGACCGAAGTCACCGTGCCTTCGTCGTAGCAGCTAGCTGAGACTAATTGAATCGGAGAGCATCCCTACATTCATTTTCAAAAGGCAGCATCTTCGCCACAGAGCGTCCAGCAACCCGAGGCCATAAGCTATATCAGGTGTGTGCAATCAATTGGTCGCTCGCGGCCCCCCTTCTTCAAGTCTAAAATTCTCTGCTATCGCGCAATCTAGTATCATATATGATCGGTCAATCTAACCTTTTCGACATGAGAGGAAAGAGCCTCCGCCGACACAAAATAAGCGCCTTGTCCAAGACTAATCAATGCTTTTGCCCACAGAGGCAATTCATGCCCTGTCGATGTTTCCAAGCAAGCGACGGGAGATCGTGGATGTTAAGGGAGGGGGCGGGTATGCTTCCGAACGCGTGCTGGCAGGGGTTCAGATTGATTTCGTGGCAGTGCAGGCGGACGATACGCATCTGGGAGTGAGAAGGGAATCCCGATAGGGGTCTGCCGACGAGGGTAGCTGGGTTGGACGGCAGATCGTGCTCGAAGTCTCCAGGGAGAGGGGCCCACAATTCGTCCTTTTATGGGGGTTGGGGAGGTAGTAACGTTGAAAGAGGCATGGCCGAGTTTGTCGATCGGTGCTCGGCTGGGATGCACCTGAAGGCGAAATGGGGAGTGGGATCGTCTGTCGATCTCAGCAGACTGTAGCGGCGGCCAGAGGCACTGGTTGAGACGACCCACGGCGCATATACGGCAGCCGAGGCAGCACGCGGAGGTGGAGGCTGTCCGCCATTGACAATCGGTCGATGTTGACTGTGAATCTGCAGACTCGGACGAGTGGGGCCGGCGTCGCGGCGTGGGCGACTGACGTCCATCGCACGAAGCGATGCCAGCCGGGGCCTCGTCGGCGGCGGGCGCGTGGGCGTTGCATAGGATGGAGGGGTAGACGGAACCGCCCAGCCGCATTGTAAATGCGGGATAGAGGCTGCCGAAGGCGCTGGCCACCCCGCGCAACTCCTCGCAGAGTCTGATATGTGCCGGATTGATTTGTCAAGCCCGCTCGGGCCTGGGGGTGTCAACTTCGATTAGGCAGTAGTCGTAGCCAGTGATGTCCTGTTCCCAAGGGCCCCAATCTTTCCAACAGCCGCTTCCGTACGTCGATCAGAATTGGGAACGTCTGAGGCGAACCTTTCTCGGGTTTCTTGACGTCCGGAGGGGTCCAGCAGCCTCAGCTTTCCGAGGATGTTGCAGGCGACATTGACGTTGGGGCTGCAGTTTACGCCTCACGTTACACTTCACAGGCCGTCCACAAAGTTCGCAAAATGTTGTTCATGGGCCGTCGGGACTGTAAGCTGCGCGGACAAGCGTGGCGAGCGTTATCCTGGGTGCGCGTTCCACACTCTGTCCGAGGGACGACGACGAATGAAAGAAGGGAACGGATGAAGTCCATTCTTCTCTGATCGGGAGGAGAAGGTCTGCGTCTTCAGTCATGTGCTCCATCAGGTAGGAGGCGACAACGGTGGAGGTACACATCGCGTTGAACTGCAATAGTCGGGACTGGATTTTCTCCAGGTCCTCAGCGGCTTCATGATTTGAGGAAAGGTCAGCCGGACACAGCGTCATTGTCTGGCCTTCCAAAGGTGATCCGGTGCGAAAGACTCGAAGGCAAGACAGGACCATGGGGGTCTTGTCTTGCGGTGGCGCAACACGCCATCGATTTGTGGCATTTCGAGGGGATCGAGGAAGGCGGCCGAGCGAACCCCGGCGGTACGTCAAACACAGCGTTCGACAGTCTTCGTCGCCTTGGCGTCGGCTTTGGGCGGGATCCGTGCAATGCATTCATGAAAAACCGTCAGGTCGTCGTTGCGGTGTGCATGAGCGCGGCAAGCGTCCACCCCATGCGCCGTGGCATTCCAGCTCGTCATCCCCGTGATGGCATGCTCGGATCCTATCGAGCCGGCCGCTGAGGCGAGCAAAAGTTCGAGCCATTTCCCGAGCAGCCCACGTGTGCGCGTTGGCGCGAATGAGAGATGATGTTTGTATCCTCTGGGTGATTTGGTTTAATGGCGCAATCCGGCCTGCTGGTACCGCGAGTGCTCTGGATATGGCAAAGAAGAGCCCGACTGAAGCAACTTCTAGATTTCATGGGACAGATCGTGGTCAATGGGAGTCGATACGGAGGCTTGGCGATATGATGGGAATAGCATGAAGCCGAATAGATGACCGCCGCCGGCCATCACACTTATGATGAGGAGATCTGGCGAGAAAGAGTTGATGGGGAACATGGAAACTCTGCAGTCCTGTCGAAGAAGAACAGGAACAAAGGGAACCCGTGGCGGAGTACGGTAGCCTTCGACGGTGCTCTCCATCCCGAAAAGTATTATGATCCGTGAGGACGTATGATGCATTTGCGGCAGGCTTTGGGGGTGACGGCCTTGGTTCGGATGCGCTCGGTGGTACGCCGGTATCTACGGCCAAGTGCGCATTAAGGTGGCGCCCAAGGCATAACGAAAGGATTGAGGACCAGGTGAGAACCCAGAACGATTGACCCAAGGGCTGATAATGGAGCATGAATGAGTCGGGATCGGTGCAATTGTGTCAAAGGATGTGGATGCGAGGGATTGTATCGGTGGCAGACTGTTTGGCCATTGAGCCAGGAGCGCAACAGTTGTCAACCCAGGGTCCAGACGCAGAAGCTTGTAACTTCGACTATGAATCCGCGAGGGACGGCAGAGAAAACAGGCCAGAGAAGACAACGATGTTGTTTGTATCGTCCTGGATATGCTTGATAAGCGCATCGTCGCGAGTGCTGCCTCTTAAAGACAGGACCAGAGCGACGGTGGGCAACTCTCCGTCTTCTGCGGCCGCTTGACCGAGCGCAGGAGCCTCCAAGGGTCTTTCGAAAATAGCTACTCACACCCGTAAATAATCACCTGCATCAAACGAATGGAGATGGACCTTTTGCTGGGCTCCTACTATGAAGGGATGATCAACTCGGTGTCCTATGTTCGGAAACGAGGACGCCGGAGACGCGAGCAATCGGCGGTCATGAGGGTGTCTTTCCACAGGAATGAGCTTCCGAGGAGGTGCGATTATGAGCGAGGGCGGTATATAATGAGTTTTTGGAGACGGGAAGGGAGACGGGATGGGCAATTGGGCGATTCAGAGACAGACAAGGACGGGGTGGTAGGGGCCAGCGCGTCAGGAGAATGAATCCCGACGGTTGCTTCAGGTGTCCTTTTACCGGTGGAGAGTCTGGATCCTATGGTCAAGACTCGTAACTAGAGTCAAGGCGGTCATGTCCAGCACAAGATCGACAAGTGGAAGGACGCACAGTTGACCAGAGAAAGTACGCCAGGGTGGGACGGCGGGCTCGCACCTGCGAGCGAGAGATTACTTAAGGGAAAGGGCGCAGCGGATATGATGGGCAGCGTCTTATTTACACCCGCAGTTAAAGCGCGATGCTATCCTGCCTTTTTGAAACCCACTGGTTCCAGTAGCTGCTATCACATGGATAGGCTACTTTTCGATCGTGTGTCCAGGATGCAACAGATCGAGCGCTCCGTGAAGCTTTGTAGGGGCATGTTGGGGAGAATGCACGATGCGGCATTCAATGGATTTGGGAAGCGGACTCAATTTACGAGTACGAAACAGGCTTCAGTTACTCCGGCGGCATCCATTTGACGGGCAATGGTCGACCCTTAGTGTCATTTTTTTTAATTCCATCACGCATTTCTTGAGACAATCAAGCGTTAACAGAGTGATTGTGGTGGAAGAGACTAGGCACTAACTCATTGGAAGGCAGACCACATGCACCATCCTCTCTGAAAGCCGGGGCGAGGAGAGAATGAGCGATTGGGACGACCAGAGGATGACAAGATCTGTGTCCGCCCGGCCCTCTTCCCGAGACCATGCGCAACCGAGGCCAATAGCTCATCCCATTGGTGTGGAGCGCCTCCACCGAAGAGACGATTGGCATCCTTCCATGGACCATGCATTCAGAACGAAAGGTTTTCCAATCGTGAAACAATGCGCGAGTTGGCTGCAACACTTGACAAACAGGGACAGCCAAACCAAAAAAGACATATGGGAGTGGTTTTTCTGGGAGACGGGTCCCCTCGACATTCCGAGATGGTGCCCAGATATAGTGCTAGCTGGGGGTGGGGGGGGGGACAGTGACGAAACATGAGTTATTTTGAGCGCAAAATTGTGATCCCATATGTCGCGTCACAGGACAACTTCAGCCTAAAACGAAGGAGCATGCACCCCTGTCGAGGCCAATCATTGAAAGTCTGGACATTACACATAAATCTAGGCGAAACGCACCTCATCTTGTCATGCCAGTGGCCCGCAGTGTCACTGCACTCGCACTGCCGCTGCTAAGCGAGCGTCGCAGCTGACGATTCTAGTCTAACTCTGCATATGACTCAAGACGTTCACGGACGGTCATCAGAAGCGATGGAAGTAGTAGAAGGCAGGAGTCAGGTGTAGGTGGCGTGAGTAAAGCCAACGTAGAGGACTCCGAACCGACGCCAGCGCATCCGCGTTCTCCCGGAGCGCCTAACGGACCTGTCTGGTCAATGATATTATATTACACATTCGCATTCTAAACTACAGCGTATATGACAGACAAGTACAGTTGCAGCAAGACAGCCAAGCACGACTTCACGGGTATACCATCCAAAATCTTCTACCACCCACTCAGAACGCCGTGGTCGAGTCGACCTCAATCGTCGGCACGATCGACGCGATAACTTGAGGAACACGACGAGATAGAAGTCAACCCCGCATGCCGTCGACATCCTCCTCTTCGCCGGCGGCAGCGACCTTCTCGTCCTTCCCAGTCCCGCTCGCGCGGCGGAACATCCACTTCTTCTTCGCGTCTTCGACCCAGTCGCTTTGCGCTGCGCCGCCTTCTGCTCTTCGAGCACGCCGACGTTCATACGCTCGATGAGCTTCTTCATCACGCTCGCGTGCTTGCAGGGGTGCACCGACGCAGCCTGTAGCGTTCCGGAGTGTGGGAAGCCCTCGATCGTCACGGTCTTGAACGCGTGATCGGCGGACACGTCCTGGAAGATCTGCGGTGGGGTCAAGGGTGTCCGTTTCTGCAGCGTATCGGAGAATGTTAGCAAGCGGAAGCTGGTATGAGGGTGAGCGCACCTCATCATATCCGAGCAGCCATGTCCTGGGCGTCTGATAGTATTTATCGTAGGTGATCATGACGTCGTACGTGCGCACTTGCAGCAGATTGCCGTTCGCGACCTCTACCCTCACTAAACTCTATCGTTGTAAGACGCGCACTAGACGAGGGCAAGACGCACCCTGACTCGACCTTGCCAGACGGTGGCGCGGCCCTCGACGGCGCGGCCGCCGCGTCGTCCTCGTCCTCCAGATCCTCCTCCATGTCCGGGATGTCGTCCATGTCGGGCGTATCGGCTGCGGCAGAAATCGACAGGTTGCCCACGCCGCTCGCAAGTCCCTCGTCATCGTTCCCGCCATCCAGGTCCGGGATGTCGTCGATGGAGCCTGGATTTGCGGCTGAGTCTGCCGATGGGTGGCGGCCCGCATGCGTCTCGACCCACTCGTCTGCCTCACCGCCCACAGCGGACCCGTCGCCGAAGTTGAGCAGCCGCTCGGCGTCCTCGTCGGCGTCGGTGTAGGCGAGCGACGTTGCGCGCCGCAGGCATGGCACGCCGCGGGTGACGAGGTACTGCTTGTCGGCGGGGAGGTAGTCGCGCGCTTTCGACGGGTCGCCCTTTTCCCTGGGGTAGGGGTTGGCAATGAGAGTTAGGGGGCGTTGCGAGGGTGTAGGACGCACCATTGCCAAACGGGGAACTTGTAGGTCAGGAAATCGCCCGCGGCCACAAACTCCTCTGCAGCGCAAGCGAGAGATCAGCGTCAGCTACACTGCAGATAATGATTTGACGCACCAGGTGTTATGCGCCCATGCTCCTTGAATTTACTCTCCTTCAGGACCTGGGGCAAAAGGTCAAAGACTGCACGACTGGACCAGTGCCGCAGCAGCGCACCGGACTGAGATAGTCGCGGACAGCCCAGTATTGTTGCTGCGATCGCGTCGTGAGCTAGAATCAAACGCGGGACAAGTGATGCGCTCACCTGGATCGCGTGCATGGCGAAGGGGATGATAGGATGGACGAGCAGACGAGGGTAACGGGGACTGCTGCTCCTGGCAATCGATTTCTATATACACGCCTGCACGTGACAAACACGAGGCGCGGTTACGAACCTTGTCCTCTGCTAATGAAGCACTGCAAAGCCCATAGGCACCCTGGAACGTGCGGTAATGTACGCAGATGGACAGCCAGACGCGATGCAAATGGGCGTTAGATCAGGTCCAGATTCACTTGGACGGCTATGTACGGCGGCGCAGTCAAGTCTGGCCTGCATCGCGAACGCGCGAACCTCGAGATCTCGGATATTGAAGATACCATGCAAGCAAGTATGAAGTGGTAAGAGATGGAAAGATAGATGGCTCGGAAGAGCACAAGGCGCAGGGTCATGAAGCCTCGACGGCAGCAGCCTTCTTGTCCTTCTTGCTCTTCTTCTTGTCCTTCTTCGCTTTCTTCTCGACAACGTTAACCTCTGCGCCCTCACCTGCCAGTGGCTCGGGGACATCAACATCCATCGCCTCCGCTGTACGCTTCCCTTTCTTCCCCACCTTCGCTGGTTCATCCTGCGCTGGAGGTTGCGGCTCAGCGTCCACGTCCATCGCCTTCGACTCCCGCTTCTTCTTCTTCTTGTCCTTCTTGCTCTTCACCTCTGATGTCGGGTCTGCGGCATCGTCCACAACCGGGACCTCCCCCGCTGCCGCCTCCTTGCTCTTCTTCCCTTTACTCTTCTTCTCCTTCTTCGACTCCCCGCCAACGTCCAGAGCCACCTCTTTTGCCTCCGCGCCATTTGACTCTACCGCCTTCGTCTTTTTCTCCTTCTTCGACTTGGCCTTAGACTCGGGCACGGGCACAGGCGCGCTGGGAGTCTCCACTGCAGCGCTTGCTTCTTCAGTAGGCGCGCTCTTGCTCTCCTTCTTCGTCTTTTTTGTCTTCTTTCCCTCCGCATCTGCATCCACGCTGGCCGCAGGGACAGCTGCCGTGTCGCCCTTGATTTTCTTCTCCTTTTTTCTTGCTCTTGCTAGGCGCAGTGGGTTCGTCAGGAGGGGTAGAGGCGACAGGTATCGACGGAGCATCCTGCTTGGCCTCATCCTTAGCAGCTTTCTTCGCCTTCTTTTTCAGCGGCGCATCCTTACAACGCGACAGCGAGTCAGGTAATGAAATGGTTCCAATTGAACACAACTCACCTCTGCCGCATCATCTGCCTTTCTTTTCTCCATCTGCTTCCCGTTCGCTGCTCCATCTGCATTGGCGGATTTCGGAGTAGGCGATGATGGTGGCGGCGAAGCGGAATCGACGGGTGACATTCGTATCGGCGTGCCGAGGGGAGTACCGTTAGCACCAGTTGCCTGAATGCGCACGATTTGCGAGCGTTGCTGATAACGCCCGCCAGAGTACTGGCCGGTCGCAAACTTACCGTTGGCGTTGCTTTTTGGCCGGTCGTGAGCGCTGTTGGCGCGTCCGACGCCGTTGCTCTGGCCGTTCTGCGTACGCGATAAGTCAGAGAATGGCGTATGAAAAGGACTGGACGCACTGTTTTTGGTCCCTTGTACAAGGACTTTTGATACTTCTCCGCTTCGCTGATGCAGGCTGTATGGCCCTTGTACTGGGCCGGCGACGAGAAGGTCGTGCTGCAGTCGATGCAGGTGAACGACGCGCGACACTTTCCGTAGTGATTATCGAGCTTCGGCTTCTTCACGACGTCGGAGCAAGCTATGCGCATGTGTGAGGGACGGATAGAGCACTCGAAACTCCACGAGGCTCACCGTCGCATCTGAGAAGATAGTTGAGTATAATGAAAGAGTTGCAACAGTACTGCAGGAGTATCTGACGCACTGAAAGACACCATATCTGCAGCGAGTTGTCTGTTCGTTGGACGATGAACGCTAGGGCCCGGGAGTCTTTCGTGGACGATCGCTAGCGTAGACCGTAGCGTGCGTTCCAATCAAACGCGAGCCCTGCGAAAAATCGTGTGCCGGATCTCGGGCCGCCGTCCGGCCCGCGCCTCCCGTCCAGCAACCAGTTCTTTGCCAACACTGCGCTCTCATTCAGAAATGCGGTACAAGAGACTGCTATGTGGTTTTTAGAGGTGTATTCTCGATGCGTTTTGATGCATGGGGGCAGGGATGTTGGTCTAAGTCCGACGTTCCAAATACGGATGTGTCGTCGGCACGAGGCGCCTGAGAGCAGTCAGCGACTCCGAGGTTGCAGGTCCTCACCATCTGGCCTCCACCACCTATCTATATATCTGCCCTACTATCCTGTCTTGCAGAACATATCTGCACCTGTGCATCAATGTCCTGGGTGCCGTCTCCATCGACCGCGCGTCACCTTTTCTATGGCGTCCTCATCGGCTTCTCACTCTCCTTCGCCACCACATCCGTCGCGCTCGCAGTCCGCGAGCGGAGGCGCGCGAAAAACTTTCTGAGCCACTGACGCTCCGTCCTATTGAGCTCCGGAGCGACGAGATTCTGGATGGTGTGACGGGGCTCATAGGTGCGTCTCCGACGTTGCACGCGCCGCGCACGTGTTGTGCTGAGCGCTGTTGCATACAGGAAACACGCCCCTAGTGCGCATCAACTCCTTGAGCGATGCGCTGGGCGTGGAGATTCTTGGGAAGGCGGAGGTACGCTCCGCGCTGTATGCATCGTGGACCACTAAAGACACGTCTCCAGTATTTAAACCCGGGCGGGAGCGTGAAGGACGCGCGTCGCGCTGAGATAGGTTTCCTCCTCCCGCCTCGCACTACGTTCCTTTCGCGATCTCATTGCGACCGTCCACAGTGATTGAAGACGCAGAGCGTCAAGGTCTTCTACACCCGTACACAGGATCCCGCATCTTCGAGGGCACGGTTGGCTCGACTGGCATTTCGATCGCGACGATCGCCCGCGCACGGTGAGAATGGAGTCAGAGAGTTCCACGGATACTGACGTTGTGTAACGTTCAAAGAGGCTATGACACGAGTAAGCTTAATTCAATAGCATGGAGCGCATGACCCTGACTGTTTGTAGCCATCATAATGCCCGACGATGTCGCTATCGAGAAGGTGAGGGCCTTGGAGGCGCTTGGTGCGGATGTGGAGCGGGTAAGGCCCGCGAGCATCGTGGACAAGAAGCAGGTATGTCGGGTCTCCATTCTTGTGGGCTGCGAATGAACACTGTCATTTAGTATGTGGTGAGTGCCCGCTCGACCACTGCGGAAGTCGCAAAGCTTACGGTAACCGAAGAACCTGGCACGCGAATACGCGCTGCACTTCACCAGCGAGAATACCCATGGAGCTCCAGCGTCCGCCCTGTCACTGCACCACGAGCACCCGTACACTCTAAAGCATTCCGCATCGTCCGTCGTCGTCACCACCGCGGAAAACCCAGAGCACGATGCACCCCGCAATGGGAATGGCATGGCAAATGGGCATGCTGACGAGAGTGAGGAGCTGCGCACGAAACCGCGCGGTTTTTTCGCGGATCAGTTCGAGGTATGCTGATATATTCTCGCCACAAAGGTCGTAATCTAATCACGTATACAGAACCGCAGCAACTTCGACGCGCACTTCGACGGCACCGGCCCAGAGCTGTGGCGACAGACGAACGGTGAGGCCGTCGCGCTTGTCGCGGGAGCCGGCACGGGCGGCACGATCGCGGGCACAGGGCAGTACCTCAAGTCCATGAATGAGGGCATCTTAGTTGCGCTGGCGGATCCAGAGGGCAGCGGGCTTTACAACAAGGTGAAGCACGGCGTCATGTACGATCGGAAGGAGAGCGAGGGCACAAAACGGCGCCATCAGGTTGACACCGTGGTTGAGGGCATGTCAGTTGGTTTACCTATGTCACACACACGCATACTGATCTTATTTTGTAGCGGTATCAACCGGGTCACAAAGAACATTGAGCTTGCGCTGCCCATCATCGACGATGCGTTCCGGTCCGTACATGCCGAATTACTCACTCCAGTTTTACTTCCCCTGTGTTTGATGAATATCTGAATATTTGTTTACCGGTTGCAGGATAACCGACGCAGAGGCGGTCAGCATGTCGCGGTTCCTCGTCCAGCGAGACGGTCTCTTCCTCGGCTCGAGCAGCGCGTGCAACCTCGTAGCATGCGTCAAACTCGTGCAAAAAATGGGCTGGCAGAATGGCGAGAAGGTCGTCACTATTTTGTGAGTACCGCTGGTGTTTGTGATCAATATCCATACCCATAATGCGCCTTGAATCTAGATGCGATTCTGGGAATCGACATTACTCCAAGGTAAGCTTTGTCGTGAATTGTCACAGGTTCTGACACTGAAAACCACGTCTTCCTTCGGCTCGCAGTTCTGGTAGGTCGATCTTTTTTCGCGGTGCTTCGGTAGTACTCACTTAACCCAAGGAACGACGAGTACCTCGTCAAAGCAGGCATCCCGAACGACATCGGCCTCGTACAAGACCTTCTCACCAAGCCATACCCCCCAATCTCGTCAATCACGAAGATATGATCGTGATCTTCGCGGCTGACACACCTCCACTCACTCTCCCCCGTTCTTATCGACCAATCCATCGTACATACTGATACTGATATGGTGTGCGTGCGTGGTAGAATTACAAGTGCGGTGCAGTACTAGGCGGGAGGTAAGTGTAGACGAGTATAGTAAGCAGTTCGAGATGAGTCCGATGGTGACGATCAGTGCGGCCAGGGGGCGGATGAGAAGGATGGAGTCGGCGTGGTGAGCCCACTGGGCGCCGGTGCAAAGGGCAGCGTCGGCGTCAGCTTGCCAACAGATCCTTTGCTGGGGGACGGAGTCATGCCAAGGAGCGAGGAGGGACCTGGCGTCCCGGACGATCTGCAGCTCACAGACGTCAGTCGTCGGACTACGTATGTAGGCACCAGGGAAGGACTTACAGCGCGGTATTGCTGCCTTCTGCCACTGCTGTTTGCGACTGAGACTGAGACTGTGAACCCGCATCGACGTTGATTCGGAGGTATCCAGCCTGAACGAGGAAGTCCCACACGCGGCTCGTCTTGTTCACGTCGATCTTGACGAGGTCGCGAGCCTCGCGCCGGCGCAGCTTGCCACCGCGCCGTGCGTACTCGCGTACGAGTGTCTCCTTGATGACGAGATACGGTTTGGGCAAGATGCGTAGTGTTGAGCAGAGCGTCTGTTCTGCAGGCGTGAGGAGGTGCAGGAGCGGGCTGTTGGCGAGGTTGAGTGGCGCAGCTGGAGGGAAAGAACATGAGCGTCAACTCGTCGCACGGAAGTGGAAGCAGGGCCAGTACGTACGAGGCTTCCGCCCGGTGTGCGCGGAGGCGGAAGCGGCCGCGCGCGAGTCACCATCGTGGGCTTCTGGGAGGGCGCTGGCACGGCGGGAGTCCGGCCCGAGAGAGCCGCGCCCCCCACCTGCGCGCAGTTGCTGCAGGCGCTCCGAAGAGAAGTGGTCGCGCGACATGTTTGCTTTGGCCTGCGTCTGTAAGGCGGACAATCATGAGACAGCTGGATGGAGTCAGGAGGCACATGCGTACCCGTTTGTAGGCGTCCTCTTCCCATTTCTTGATGTCAGCTGCAGTTGTGAGGCCCAATCTCCGGTATGACTGCAGTTCGGCGATCTTCTTACGCAAAACGGCCTCGTCTGCGCGACATGAGCGTCAGATAGCAGGGCATGCGACCGGGGAACGCACACAGGATATCCGCGCAGAAGACTTCGTAGTCTTCGGCGGTCTGCAATTTGGCAAATGGCCGGAGACGGTGGACGATGTCCTTCTCCTCTTTCGGCCGCTTCTTCTCCGCAGCTTGGATCTTCGTGCTACAGTTAGAGCAGATCGAAACAGAGACGGTATGATACACACCTTTTTGTACTCTAAGAGGCCGCGGTCAAAGATGAGCGCTTTCCCTTCGTGTCGCTTCTCGAGCCGTTGAGCGTAGGTCTCGAGCAGCGTGAGCTTGAAGGCAAGAGACTCGGGCGTCTCAAAGGGTAATGGTGGCATGTTCTCTTCCGAGTCTTCGTCCGCGTCATCACCAGTGCTCAGATCCTCTGACGGCCGCTGAACCTCCTTCTCCTTCTTCACAGCGTCCTTGACTATGCCGTTAGTCCCATAAAAGCCATTGACGTTGACTGCAGCGCCGTTCATGGTTCCGTTGATACTTATTGGCGGCACAAAGGCGATTTCCTTTTCTCGCTTCTCTTCCTCCCATCGCGCGCGTGCCTTCACGTCAGGGTCTGTGTCATCCTCCGGAATGGCGTCTCCTCCCCACTCCATACACAGGCCAAACTCGAGGTCCTTAATTATTTCCTCGGCCTCGTTCTCAATCTCGTGCTCGAACTCGAGTCGACCGGGGAGGAACGTCGCCACTTCGTGTACGCCCGGCGCGGATGTTGGTGCCACCTTCGGCGCCGCATTAGCGGTGGGCATGTTTGATATTCGTCGGCGCTTGCGTTCCTGAAATTCGGATGGATCGATATTGAAACGTTTATCTCCTCGCTGATGGATATGATAATCATTGTCAGGAAGATCCCAGGACCAGATGACGAGAAGGCTCACGGGTATTGGCCACGTGGGCGAGTCGATATAAATTTCGTTGTAGTGTTTTTCCACCTCCTCCTTGGTCCGCGTGCCTAAGTGTTCGGCTATTGATTGCCAGTTACCAAGCCCTTGAGAAGCAATGGCCTCGACGAGCAAAAGTTCCCTGTACGACGGTTATAAAAAATGAGGCAGGAGATAAAGGGCATGCCACTCACTCGTCTGCTCCCCAGTCCTCTGAGAATATCGGATACGAATGTAGTTCCTGTACAGGAATTAGCGATGAGTACCCTGATGAATGAACACCACCCACCACTACCCGGTATGCATGACTCCGTTTGTGCTTGCCAAACTCCTTGCCAGTGCGGAAACAATTCGGACACAAATCGACGCCATCGCCGGGGTCGCAAATGGGGTCGGCACATTTTATACGGATGGAGTGGGTGAGGTCTCTGAGGCATCCGTCGCACTCGATCTGAAATCCGGGTTCGTTGATGGCTGGAGTTACGTAAGGAGCTGAGCGTGAGAAACGAGAGGCAAGAGGGGAGGAGGAGGGCCTGCACTCAATCTTCACCACGTACTTGTAATCTCCTCCGGCTGGTGCTGCCGCTTTCTATGCGTCACCGTCATCGCGGGGATCCAACTTCCAGCCCACTCCTTATGATATTCCGACGCTGGAAAGGGCTTCCAGGCGCGCAGATGAGGTGGGGATCGGGCGGTGCGATGACCGCCGTGTGTGCGAGTTGGGTGTTTGGGAGGGTGAGATTGCTCCGAGGAGCCTAGAGACGGCTTGGAACTGGTGAAGGGCGCGTGGTAAGGTCGTTGTCGTCGCCGACGACGCAGTGATTGGAAGTCGTGGATATGTTCGGCGGGCAAGCGACACTTGGTATGGGGCTGACAAAGCGGCTTCCGCGATTCCAACGAATGTTGTGTGACGGGCAGAGGTGGTGTAGAAAGGGAGTGGGAATGAGGAGGACGCTGCGCCCGACGCGCTCGACGACGTCGGCGGCAGCGGCGGTGGCGGCGCGAGAGATATTTGGCCTTCTTTGCACTGCGCGTACGTAATCCGATCACAAGCGCCCGTCGATGCAAGTCGCCTCGTCCCTCCTTCGCGCCCGTCAGCTCAGTTTGCGTTTCTGCTCGCTGCGCAGCAGCAATCTCAACGACTTCGCTTTTCCGTCTGTCCCTGCGCCTCTCGCTTCATGCCGCGCCTTGCGACGCCACACGACATGAGCTTCTACCCATGGAACCCAGATCCTGGACGCTCAATCGACATAGAGCTCGGCGGACAAGAGGTCATCAACATCGAGCTTGACGCGTTGGACTCTAATGTGGAAGATGTGCTGGAGGTGCTCAGGGAGGGCCAGCCCAGGGTCGGACATTGGACGCGTCTGGCCGGAGAGTACCTTCGAAGGGGTCACCTAGATGCAGCAGATGCTATCATGAATGCTGCTGCTCAGTGTGCGTTTCTTACGACTCGAAGATACAGCTGCAACTGATGTTTGCATCTGAGCAGGTTTTAAGGCAAGCGGGTCGACTGAATCATTCCCGGCCGTGTATTCCTTACTGGCGAATATTCACCTTGCAAGAGCACGGAGCGCCCCAAAGATCAAGCTGGCCAATCCTCGTACGCCCTCCTACTTGACTCTTACAGGCGCGAATATTAATGCGTGATGAATGGATATAGGTCAGGACATCCTGCTTGATTACAAGACTCGAGATGACTACGTCAGGGAGGCGACCCAGGATCTCAACATATGTGACCGAGTTATTACGGAGCAACGCTCTGGCGCAGACTCTGAGCAGCGTTTGGAGGCGATGATGGAGCTCATTGTAATGACGCGAGGTGCGTCGACACTGTATGCCCTGGCAGGACTTCGCGTCTAACAGGCTCTCAGCCATTCACCAGTTGGCCAACAACGAGATGGACGATGCACTGAGGTCATTTCAGTCGATTCTTGTCAAGAAGCCTACAAACTTGATCGCTTTGCTAGGGAAGGTGCGTTTGACACATTGCACCGCGTTGTGCCATTCTCAGCTCCTCCTAGGCGAGGATTCTTTACGCACGTAGACAATACGGCGCGGCGCTCAAGATCTTTCAACAAGTCCTTCAGCTCAATCCGCATTGCCTGCCAGACCCTCGAATAGGTATCGGCCTCTGTTTCTGGGCTATGAACCACAGAGAGCAGGCGAAGGCCGCATGGCAGCGGAGTGCGGAAGTCGTCAGTCCTCCCTTTTTTGCGAAATGTATTGAAACGCTGGTTACTGACTTATCTCACATTAGAACCCATCGGAATTGGCAGGGCAGCTGTTGCTTGGCATCGAGGCCCTGAACGCAAGCAAGAATCCTAACATGTCTGACGACGAACGAGTGCGGGAGATCACCATCGGGTCCAAGCTGATTGAAAAGGCGTTCAATAGCAATCAGCGCAACGCGTCGGCTGCAAATGCATTGTGTGACATATTCCTGCGCAAGGGTTTGCATAGTCGAGTAGGCATCCATCTTGAGCATGAGGTCGACTGACTAACGCAATTGGGGCAGGCACTGAAGTTGGCTGAGCGGACGGTCCAATTCGCTGACACACGAGCCGTTCTTGCGGATGGCTACATTCGTGCCGGCCGTGTGTGCCATGTGGACGGCAATCACAGCGACGCACTGCGCTATTATCAGAAAGCAGCTGAAGGCCCCGCAAAGAATGTACTAGCTGTCATTGGAGTTGCGCAGATTCAGTTGCGAAACAGTGAGTGATTGTCGTTATTTCTATGGCCTTGTATTTAAGCGGACGCGCAGACGAGATTCCAGCTGCCATCCACACTCTTGACACCCTCCTGCAGCCGCCAAATGCGCCTCGCTCCGTCGAAGCCATGGCCATGTTGGCTTCACTCCGCGCTCATCCGCGCCCTGGCGTGTCCAGCTCTGAAGCCGTCCAGGAGACGGTTCGCGCTCGCGAACTCTTCGATCGCGTGCACAAGACAATCGAGCACGGTGAGGAGCTCACACCTCTCAACGGGCACTCGCAGAAGCCTCATCTTCCTGCGCGTGCTATCTTGGACGACGTGGAGATGCATCTTGAGGTGGCTCGGTTGTGGCGGAATGAGAATCTCGACCGCACCGGTAAGGCACTTCGGGAGGCTTTGCGGGTCAGTCAGGAAAACGGGGATGTTGATCCACGTCTGTGGAACAACTTGGGTGTCTTGGCGCATTTGGAAGGTCAACACGACCAAGCTCGGGCGATGTACGAGAATGCGTTGACGGGCGTCACCGTTTCTGCAACTTCAACGGCAGAGGCAATGTCGACGTCGATCTTGTACAACCTCGCTCGGGTGTATGAAGACGTAGGAGAAGACACCATGGCGTCAGAAGCTTACGGAAAGCTCCTCTCGCGACATCCGGAGTACGTTGATGGTAGGCTAGCTTCACTCTTATGGCAAGTAGTCGACTGCTCATCCATGCTACCAGCCAAGATACGTCAAGCAGATATGCTTGCTAACTTAAATCAGCGGAACGATGCCCACGAGCTGCTAAAGGATGCCCTCGTTTCCCAAAGCCACAACCTCAACGTCCGCGCCTTTTACACATACTTCCTCATCCAGTCAAATCTCCCGAAACCCGCCCGAGAGTTCGTCTTCGCTACACTCAAAGACCACGACAAGCACGATGTCTGGTCACTCTGCGCGGCAGGGTGGCTGCACTACCACCAAGCGCGCGAGAGCCGTGACTCCAGCTCGAAAGGCGTCGACGAGCGCAAAAAGCTCTTCTTGCGGAGCGCCGAGTTCTATGAGAAGGCACTGCATTTAGACCCGATGTGCGCTGTGGCGGCGCAGGGGCTCGCAATTGTAACCGCAGAAGACGCTCTCGGAACGCTTGGGGGCACCTTGCCTCCTGGCCCAACTCCGGACGAGGGGCAGAAGCGCGCGACAAACGCACGGGATGCTCTGGAGGTGTTCGCCAAGGTGCGCGAGTCCACGAACGATGGGAGCGTATACATCAATATTGGACATTGTCATTTCGCTCGGGACGAGTTCGATCGTGCCATTGAGAGTGTAAGTGGGTTGGCATTCATTATATATATATCTCTGATGGATTTTCCTATAGTACGAAACTGCGTCTAGGCGGTACTATCACGATCAAAATGTGTCGGTGCTGCTCTCTCTAGCGCGCTCTTGGTATGCGAAGGCAAATAAGGATCAGTCCTTCTCATCCATGATCACGGCTCTGAGCTACACGCAGAAGGTGGACACACATTGTGGATTTTCAAATGAGACTGCTGACTGTCGACAAAGGCACTTCACATACAACCCAATGATAAGGCCGTCCTCTACAACATCGCCATGATCCAGCAGAAGGCAGCCGAGATGATGTTCGCTCTCCCAAGCGCTAAGCGTAGTCTCAAGGATCTACAACGTGCAATCGAACATGCGAGCCACGCACAGAAGATGTTCGCATCCCTTGCGGCGGACCCTTCTACATCGCTACCCTATAATCGCGATATTGCTGACCAGCGCAAGAAGTACGGTGACAGCATGTTGCGGCGAGCAGAGGAACATTTGGTCGCTCAGCGCCAGCACGAAGGGGAGCAGCATGCTAGGCTCGAAGCTGCGAGGCAAAAGAGATTGGAGGAGAAGCAACGCCAGGAAGCTTTGGAGGTCAGTAGTCACTTCGCAGCTTCCCGTGCTAAGCTGATACTTTCGTCCATCAGCGCGAAAGGACCGCAAAGCTCCAGGAGGAAGCAGAGAAACTTCGCGGGGAGCGGGACAAAGCCCGTGCCGAAGCACTGCAGTGGACGCAGGAAGTGCGCATGGAGAGCGACGACGAGCGCGAGCGGAAAGCGCGCAAAGCTGCGAACAAGCGCACCAAGTCGGGGCCCGTCAGCGGGGACGAGGACGGAGCCGCGAACGGGGAGCCCAAAAAGAAGCGGACACGGAAGCTCAAAAAGGGCACCGCAACACCGGCAGAGGGGTCCGACGGTGAGGAGGAGGCGCTATTTTCGGGCGGCGAAAATGTGGAGAAGCCAGCCAAGAAGGTGCGTAGCTATTTTCAGACTGCTTGGTGAGACCTGTGGTGATCCAGTTTTGTGCAGCGGCCAAAGAAGCGTATCGTTCGGGACGATGACGATGACGAGCCGTCGGCCAGTGCTCCGCGCAAAAAGCAGTAGTCAGTAACGTACCTCTCATTCATCGTCACAGTGGACTGACAAATACTCACAGCAAGAGCAAAGAGATCATATCTGACTCTGATGAATCCATGGAGTGATGAGATACTTTGCACACTGTGGATAGATGTAGCCATGAGCTTTGCCCGACTGACTGCTGCTTTCCCTCCATCTGTGCTGTCGCATGTCCGTTTTATATATTGTATGCATTTATTCTGCAATGCGTCTCTTGCTGTAATCTGTTGTTCTGTGCAGTTTGTGGTTGAACCAATTGTTCGTTCGTATCTGAGGTGTACCTGATCTGCAAATCGCGTATGTTGAAACAATCTCAGGCAGCCGCTGCGGAGCGCTCCGTCCATGCATAGCAAGCGTCATCTTCGAGAATGTAGAATAAGAAAACCCTGTCGGTATCGTGACCACAGGCAAGTGTCTCATGTACAATGTACCTAGATGGGATGCTGAAGGGACAGCTGCGTCAGGTATGTGATTCCGTCCGCCCGGTATGTATCCCGTGTGATGATCTGAGGGACCAAGCCATCCAGAAAAGTGAGAAGATTGGGTGACGACGTTGTATACTTTGGCCAATTGAGGTTCAAGCCGCCATTCGGATCTAGGTTCGTGGCGAAGCGCACTAGATATTCCGTCATGTCGCCAGGCCCATAGACGTTGAGAATGTCCGAACTGTGAACCTGAGTAAGATGTCGATCAGAACATACTACGCGAGGCACTAGGTCGCGACTGACCGAGCCCAGTACCGGGAGGCCTTTCAGGCGTTTGCTCACTTAGAGACACTGTCAGTACGACTACAGCACTGGGGGGTGATTCTGGTCCTCACAGAACGACCACGTGTTCTGCTTCCCCGAACGCTGTTGCAGGAAGAAGCGCCTAGGGGCCTGGAAGACCGTGTCTCCCTGGATCGCTGCTATGCGCTTGTACTGAGGTGTCAGAGAATTGAAATAGCCAGTGTTGAAAGGTGATCCAGCGACGATGTCGTCATCATATAAGTCCAGAAGCTGGTTGATCTCATCGTTCGAGGCGGTGGGAAGGTAGATCGCGTGCATGTAGTCATGAACTTGCTCGTCGGTGCTGGAAGAAGTGTTCAGCATCGAGGAAGGGGAGTAGTATCGAGGCACATACGTGATGTTCAAATTAGACAACGAAAAAAGGGTTCCCTCGTCGTCACAATCACCTACAAAAGTCATTGTTCGAGGCAGTGTTTGAGACGTAGAAGGGGATCTCACCGGTGATGAACGGGATGGCGGCCACGCTGCCAGCCTGAACGAGTTTTTGAGGGATATCTGTTAAGAACACGCCGTCTGCGCGCGGCAGCCAGGCGAGTACCAGCGACTAGTTGCGCGTCAGCTAAATTACCCCCAGTACTTGAGCATGAGCACAGTAGTCACCTGATACCCCAAGACAGATGGAGACTTGTCCATAGCGGCTTTCAAAGTGTTGTACGGTACTTGACGAAGACATTGGAGCGTGTCCGATGTGCCATTGCACCCGCTTCGAGATACTAGATCATCGTAGTATGGTTGTCCATGCGATATGTCGCCAACGGGAATGGGGGAGCCAGACTGCATGAAGGCGGCGCGGAATAGTCCGTCGGTGTTTCCACCATTCGTGAGCAAGTGCAGAGAGACAGAGATAGCCCCTGCACTCTCGCCCCATCTGTACGTTCAAGTTAGTTGTTGGCTTAAGTAACGGCTGAGCAGGAGTTGCCGACATAGTCACTTTCGTCGGATCGCCTCCGAAGGCAGATATATACTTCTGGATCCAGCGGAGAGCTTGGCGCTCTGTAGCACAAGTGATTTGAATAGAAGCGTAGCCGTCAGGGAAAAAGTGTCACGCACGATCCTGCAGTCCTAAATTGCCAACGCCTTCCTCTTTGACTTCTTGACTCGCCAAAAAGCCGAAAGCTAGATAATATCGCGGGCGTCAGTTGTGCTCGAGGCAATGTCAAGTGAATGATATCTACCAGATAGGCTGCGACACGGAGCATGTCAGTAACTCTCAACAAGCATATCTCACGGGGGGCTCACCGGTAGTTCATACTGACGTAGATCACTGGATGCCCTATGTCAATTGACCTCTGGACGATAACGGCCCCATCGTAACTGGCACAGTTGAGTGCTTGTTTTGTTTTCAGATATGAAACCGCCCGCTTACGTAGAGGTCCCGCCGAGTTGGAAGCCGCCTGAGTGTGCATCTGAGCTCAGTATTTGTCGTAAAACACGGATAGGATGTTACCTCCAAAGATCCACTTCAACCAAAATCAAAATCAATTGAAGTCTATACAAGCAGCATGTTGCACTCACGGCCACCACGGGGAGTTTGGAGTTGGGTGTTGCAGAGGCAGGCAGCACGACATTGATCGTCAGACCTGGCCCGTAAATCAGACATCTGCCGCCTGTCTCGTCATGCTGAAAGACCTTACAATCTTCGCTATCGGGTATAATGGCATCGTATATGGTGTTGACCAAGAAATCGACAGCATCTTGAGCTAA
Source organism: Auriscalpium microsporum (assembly GCA_019914985.1). NCBI lineage: Eukaryota > Fungi > Basidiomycota > Agaricomycetes > Russulales > Auriscalpiaceae > Auriscalpium > Auriscalpium microsporum. The sequence continues at coordinate 280,648 of JAHLMG010000013.1, read as the reverse complement.
AGCTTCGGGAATTGGGAGCGTGACTGCTTGCTGAGGGCATGACGGGCCAAATGCTTCCGCTGTATGCGTGCCCGTGTACGGGTTATTGGGCTGCGGCAGGCGAAAACGCAGGTCGCCCAAGCTGCGGATCGGATTCGCTCCTATGAACAGATGCCGACGTCGGTCACGGTGGGCTGCAGGGACTCACGGCGGTTGGGCAAATGGTATCCCCAAAAACTTGTGAACGCCGCCGAATGCTGTGCCAATGAAGGTCCCGTTGTCGAGCGTGACAGTAGGCCTCGCTGCTCCACCCGCAGGACTGGCCACTGATGGGAGGGACTGCAAAACCAACGCGACCAGGAGGAAAGAGAGAGAAGCCATGAGACTCAGAGGCCAGTAGATCCATGGGGACTTGTCAGGCGGCTGTATATATTGTAGAGCAGTCGCCAAAGTAAAATCGAATTCCGAGAACTGGAGTGACGAGAGGTCACGAGAACAAGAATTCGAAGATTGGATGCTAAGTTATCAAAATTTCATGTTCGAGAAGGTCACATGAGGCAAAGAGAGCGTGCTGCGGTTTCGAACCTGTTTGATTTGCTTGTGGAGCTTGGACAGCATGGAAAGGTAGTCAAAACTCACACTTGGCGGACCAGGCGGCAGTCGAACCTCCTTTCATTGGAACCGTATACTCGTAACAGACACGACACGCTGGGTTTCTCGACACATTAATTTACTCAACGCAGAACATCGGCGCGCACAGGAGAATGAAAGGTAAGAGGAAACGAAGGGACAGGACGCAAGCGAAATGTTTATGGGGTTAAGGGGTGGAGACACAGACGCAGGGAGGTGGGTGTACAATGTGGACAGCGCGCTCAGCGCGGGTGCAGCGCATTTACTCGTCGTCATCGTCGCCATCACCGCTGCCGCCACCTTGTTTGCTCTGAATCAATGGGTTAGATATCGAGGTAGTCACATGGGAAGAAAGAAGCAACCCACATCATAGTCCGCCTTCTCCGCCTCGGCGCGCGACTTATCCCTCGTAGCCTGTTCGACGTACGGCTGAAGGAGACAGTGATCAGCGTACATCCAACACGGAACAGGCATGTATATGCGCATTCGCATGCGCATATATGTGCATGGAATGAAGGAAACCGACCTTCTTCTCCGATTCGTCAAGCTCCTTCCACTTTGCCCCAAGAAGCTTGCCCACTTCGCCTGAACGCGGCCGTCAGTATTCGACAACGCGCAGCCCTCGACGAGGAAGGCACGGAAGAGAGACTGCACGCACCGAAGCTTGCGTCCGGGTTCTCAGTCTTGATCCTCTCCCGCCAGTCCTGGGAGAAGAACATATATGCGGACAGGGCACGCTTCGGCGCCTTGGGATCCTTCTTTGCCTTGGCCTGGCGAGGTGTCTTCTCGCTTTTCTCAGCAGCCTTGCGCGTCTGGGTAGTCAAAGGAGCGCGTTAGCCAAGGCGGGGGTCATAGCATAACGGGAGTGCGGGTTTGGGGCAAGTCGAACACCCACCTTGGACTTCGTAGCTTCCTTCGGCATCTGGAACGCGTAGAATAGGGTCAGCAAATCCATCGACACGTCTGCGAACTGCCCGAGACTTCGCAAGAGGCCCCGCCGCAGCACAAACGCGCGCGCTCTGTGAGAGCGCGCCTGAGCGCCGATCGACGACGGCGACGACGTCGCCATCGATAACGATGGCCCCTATGGAGCCAGAATGAAGCGTAGACGATACCTTTATAGTGTAGTGTTAACGACGAAGGCGATTGTGCGTGAGGGAGACGAAGGAAATAAAAGTGGCCGGTGGGCGCGGGCACACTGGGCTGGCTGGGAGGCCTGCAGTGAGGGAGCGGCTGGCAGGGGTTTGGTTTGTTGGTGGGCGTGCGACGCGCGGTTTTTGGCGGTGGGAATTTCGGTCGGGCGGGGCATGAATTTTGGCGTGCCGGCCTGTGCACGGACACTTCTCGCTTGGTCAGCCGGTTCAGCCCACCACCCGGCCCGCTCTCTCGCCGAAATCTCGCCGTCGACGGCCGAAATGGTCCGCTCGCGCCGGGCTGCAACTTTCCTTCGTGCCCTTTGCTTCGTTTGCTCACAGCACGGAGTAGCAGGGGGTCTGGCATTTGGGCAGTCAATGTTCAGATTCGATAGAGACAGTGCCGCGGCAATCCCAAGATACGCCCCAGCTGTCCACGCGCTCTCGCCCGCCGACCAGCCTTTGAAGTGGAGAACGCGTATGTTGCGGTCAATATTTACTGGATATGACGCCTTCATCAGCTCACCAACAACATATATGTCGGGTTGTCGCGGTTGTCGCAAACGTGTGCAAGTTTATTCTGCGTCTACTGAGTACTGACGTGGAATGTATTTTCGTCAGTATCCTGGCACATCCCAGAAACACAGATGCATACCAGAAGGCCTACTCGTCGCCATCATTATCCTGCATGACCTCTGCAGCACCCGATCGCTTGGCTGCCCGGCGCCCGCCTTTCCCGAGCATCCAACGCTCGTTAGTGACCTCCACTTTCTCCAACCTCTTGCGTTCCAGTAGCCGCACATATTTGGACGTCCGATGGAACGTACCTCCTCCGAGCGGGACATTGAGGGACTTGCCGTCCAGCAAATCGACACCCTGACCAGGTTTCCGGGACGTCAGAGGCTCAGATAGTGGGAAAGCGTTCGCAGGCGTGGCCTGGTATCGGGTAGCTGCCTCAAGAAAGTGGCCATGCAGGACAGTTTGAATGTGAGATCGTTCGCAGATGGACTGCATTTGCAATATCAGGTTCGTCTTCGGGGCAGCACCGCTGTCGCCTGAATGTCTGCCTGCCTTGCCACTTCTCTGGGCCGGCTCCTCGTCTTCGTCATCATCTCCTCGCCACGATAGATCGCCTTCGCCGTATCCGCAGTCCCACAACACCAGCGGCAGTCCATCTGCCATTTGATATTCGGGCTTGCAGGAAACGACCGGCGGACTGTCCTCGCCGTCGGCGAACGGCAAGTACGGAGCGTCCGGGTTGACATTGAGTAAAGCAGATACAGTCGTAGACGGCTCGAGCCCTGCGCCAATGAGCAATAAGATGGCCATGATATGTCGGACCTGGTGGTAGAGAAATGCGGTGCCTACGAGGTCAAAGACCCACAAACCGCTGTCACGCTGCGACACGGGGGACAGCTCCGCACGCAAAACGCGTCGATGGAAGTTCGTGATCTGCTTGGTGGGGTCGAGCTTACACAGATTGCGGAAGTCATGTTCGCCGACGAGGCGGGTGGCACCTGACTGCATAGCTGCGACGTTGAGGTGCGCGGGGGAGAAGAAGTACTTGTAGTGGCGCCAGCGGCAGTTGAAGCGAGCGGAGAAGGAGGCGTCGACAGGGGAGAAGGCGTGGACGCGAATGGAGGGTGGGAGAACGCGGTTTAGGAGGGTAATATAGCGGAGTTCCTTCTTCGGCGCTGATGAAGGAAGGGATGGCGCAGGAAGTGGCTCAGTGGCGGGGAAACCAGCTTCGCCAGACCCCTCGGCGGAGACATCACTGGGTTCCAAACCGACGATTCCGGTCAGCTCAACACCATTCGCCTGCGGCAACGTGTCCTCGGCATCTTGACCTTCAACGGCTTCTGTTGTGGGCTTTCCGCCCATGGCACTTCGTACCCACAGGCTCACGACCTGGCCAGCAGCGCTCACCCCGCGATCTGTCCGGCCGCACCGCTCCCAGCCACATCCCTCAAAGCCTGCCGCACCATCTATGAGCCGCGTCTTCGCGAGCGCATCGAATAATACGCCCTCCACCGTCGGGAGTGGCGTGAAGCCGTTCTGGAAGGCCAGCCCATTATAATCCTCGCCGACATAACTGAACCGCAACGCAATCTTCCGCGTTGGGTGCTTGGAAAACGAAAACGGTTTTGGTGTAGGCTTCGGGCGAGGAGGAGAATGGGAGCGCGTGCGCGAGCGGGGGGCAGGTGGGAGAGGGGAAGTGAGCTGCGTCAAGCGCGCGATGAGCTCCTCTTTTGTCCAGGAGGCGTAGTCAGGGGCATGAGAGTGGAGAGAGCGTGGATGCGACATGAGCAATCTCCGGGCGCTATAAATGTTTCCTGAGAACGTCCGTGAGCGGAAAGCGAGGTGCATGCATGAAGCGAGGTTACAGCCAGGTCCGTGCCGGCCGATTTCCGATCCCCTCAATTGCCGACGAGGGGTAGTTTAGGCACGGATTTAAGAGGCGGGATTAGGTTAGTGATATGGGCAACAGGTCGCGGTGATGGTACTGGTAGGAAGAGAAAGAAATATGGCCAGTCAAAGGAAACTAAGGAAAGACTGCATTTCCCGCCACATGACGCTGTATTTGGTTATGACTTCTTTATCAGGTTCGAGTGGCAGAGATTTTGGCTTGACGAGTCCAGTTCTCTGTGACTATCCGATAGTCATCAAGAAGAATGATCACTCAATCACTCACCGTTCTAGCAAGGCCGTGTGAGTTACTCTTGTGTCTCTTCCAAATGCCCTCCACAAACACCATGGAATCCTTGCGTTGGCCGTCTCCTCGGATAACTCACGACCTGGGACATCTTATGTAGACAGCCAAGCGCAACTATTCTCGGGGGGAAACTCCAAGCACGCTGGCCCTCTGCACCTGTGATTTGCGTGTCTGGAGGCAAGACTCATCACAACAATGTTGACTGAGACTATGTTACTCACTACCATTAAGCAATATCCTGTGGTAATGATGCTCTACCGCTAAGCTCCAAAATTTTCAGGGTATGCATTGGGACATATTCTAAGATCACAGGAATTTTTTCGTGACCCCAGCTCAACTACGAAGCAAAGATTTGGAGAGCCTCAGCGAGAGGCGCGGTGGTGGCGCGGCGGTGGCGCGACGCGCTGATACCACGATTCCTGCTTACCTATTGGACACACGCGCGTTGCTGGAGCTGCCCGTCCCCAGAGGAAAGGCAGAGCCGGTAGTAGTACCGTGACGGCGATGTCTTTACAGAAGCGACGGTCCGGGTTCCCGGCCGGCTCCGGCCGGTCCGTTCGGTCTAAGTATATGATATACGACGGGGACCGCTGCCAGTGGTCCTTTATCTTTGCCGCTGATGGCTATTTTCGCTGATGGCTAGTTTCGTCCTCTTACAAGTCAACTGAGCTTCAAATTCTACGATTCGACAGAACACTGTCAAGTTGGTCCATCGTGTACTCATGCTCGAGAGGAAGACCCTCTCCTGACGAACTTAAAGCTCGAGTCACACACAGCCGCGTCAAGTCGAACTTCCGAATCATCCTGAGCTTGTCATGATCAACTAGCTTCGAGGCTAGGCTGATTGAGCTGGCAAGGCCAGTCCGAAATTACGGTTTTTTGTTTCCACATAGACGATCCGCGCTGCCCTAGTTCAAGTCTTGGCTCGTAAATCTCGGACGTCTCCTGTCACTGAAGATGGCACGGGTCCCAATATCATAGTCGCCGTGACGCGTTGAACACGCTTCTAACGAGCCCACGACGGCCACAATCGCCTACAAGTCGGCGGCTGCTAATTTTTCAGTTATTACTAGAGGATTCTTCTACGTCGACAACGGGCCGATTTATTTTGCATGTCAGATGGGCATCCTGGACGTGGTCATCTGGCACTCGGCGCCTCTTGCCTCTGCCCTTGGCATATTTATCGGAATTGCCGCGGTGAATGCGTTCGCTTGTATCTCGGATGGGACATTCCATCTTACGGTGGCAAGGCCTGGACAACCCCACCAAAAGAATTAGAATGGTCGACGTATAAATAGTTCGCAAGCTAGCTGTGGGTTAGATAGAAGACCTATCCTATGGCTTCCCTTCGTAGAATCGCTTTCCTCTTGTCTCTGGCGGTGGCGATGCCGGCCGTCTTAGGTGCCGCCCTTGACTCCACCGACTCGTCCTCGACGACGCCCACCACTACGAGCTCCGCCCCCGTCGCTACGGTGTCACCGTATGGACAATGCGGAGGTGCTTATCACACCGTGCCCGCCATCGAGCGATGGACCATTGACTTCTGGACATACTAGGCCAAGGCTTCACCGGAGCGACGAAATGCGCGGATGGATGGTACTGTCAATACGAGAATTCCTGTACTTTGTATCTGCCCCTCTGGCCAAAAAGACTAGCTGACTGTGACCGCAGGGTATCAAAATTGCTTCAAGAGCCCCACCACGACTTCTCCAGCGACCGCTACGGCGACCGCTCTTGGAGTCTGCGGTGGTACGCTCAGTTGCTGTATTTGCCGGAGAGCGACAACGAATTGATGACTGCTGTATCCAGGCGCAGGCTGGACCGGACCTACGGCATGCCCAGACGGGTATAAGTGCACTGTCGTCAGTCCCTGTACGTCGCGACTGCTCTTGCTAGCTGTCCGTTTGCCAGTCCGTTAACAAGAATGTGTTGGATAGGGACGTCGGATTGCCTTTCCCCTGGCGACTGGTATTAGCCTCTCATTTTGGTTCAAGGTGCACAACAAGTTATCGGTGGATAGTGGTCGGTTTATTGGTAAATATTGAGACCAGAATATATTCAAGTTGTCCCCAGTCGCTCGCCGGTACTGTGCTTACATAAGGAGCCAATAAAGACGCGCGGGTCCGACCACGTACCGCGTCTACGATCTTGCTTTTTTAGCTTTCTCGCCAGGGCCAGGTAGTTCAAGTTGCATTCCCCACCGCACTTTATTCTCGCTCTGGACTGGCACGTATGTTTTGCCGGCTCGACGCTGGGCGACCGCCCCTTCCGAGTCATTCATCATCCCTTTCTATGTTCTTCAAAATCCTACGCTCAGCTTCACGACCTGCGCTACAGTCTCCAGGAACGTCTAGTGTGGTTATTATGGCCTCTGTCTAGACTCTACTCAGCCGTCTCTCTTGTAAGTATATCGTAGCCGCTGTCGCAGCCTGTCAAAATCCAGAATGCTCCAAGGCACACCCGACGTCGGCCCTCTTGATGTCTATATTTCGAGAACAACGCTGAACAACGCCGTCCCAAAGTCAATTGATTTGACTACTTTTAGCGCGCTCCTCCGGGATTATATATCTGCGATTCATGCACTGAGTATTTTCCCCCTCCTCTCTGTCTCTGTACACGGATCCCAGTCGCTCATTTTCCCTTCCCTCCTTTGCATCAAGAAGCCCCGTCCAATATTCAGACACGATGCGCCTCGCACGCACCCTCATCATAATCGTTTCCTGCGTCGTCGCGACCGCCAGTGCCTCCTCCGTCCTCGCACTGCGCCAGCACGTCGCACCCCGCGCGCAGGTCGACACCTGCGCGTACATCGATAGCCAGACCCTTCACAATCGATTCCCCACTGTGTTCGAGATTCCGTCGGGCCTGTGCCTTTGCTCCTCCGGGATTCAGGAGGCCGCTTACACCAACGTGGACCTTATATTATACGGCGTGGTTTTGGGCCCTGCCGTTGTGACGACTGGGCTGACGAATCTGGTGCGTATACTGTTTCCTTACAGTTGATTGCAAGTCGCTGACGCCGTCGGTATTGCGCGGTTGTAGGTCAACGATAATGGGGACGTGTGCACGTATCCGCCGGGCGCGACGCCTGTCTGCTCGCAGTCTGACCCATGCGGGTTCCAGTGCCCCGCGCCGTACGTCCAACAAGGTTCCCAGTGCGTCTGCACCGCCCCGTATACGTCCTGCAACGGCGTCTGCGACCTCTTCCCGAACGTACGTGCATCGCAGTGCGGTGATGCAGTTGATTCTGACGCGCCTTGACGATCCAGGGCTGCGGTTCGGCCGTTCCTCAAGATCCTCTCAAGCGTAACGTGCTCGCGGGACGCTCGCTGGGGATCAGAACGCATGTTGAGGCGCAGACGACGTGTCATGCTGGCGAGACGGTGTGCGGCGTGCCGCGTGGGTCGGTCGGCTTTGAGTGCCTCGACCTTGCCAGGACGCTAGACAGCTGTGCGTCGATCGCCGCTCTCGCTCAGCGGGCTGTGCTGATTAATTTGTCTGCAGGCGGCGGTTGCATGTACCCTAGTCCGTTCTTGCTCCCCTCGGAGCAAGGGCCGCCTGGAAAGGACTGCTCGGTGGTCCCGAACGCGCTCGACATGGGGTGCGTGGCCGGGGGTTGCGTCGTGCGGCGTTGCAAGTCGGGCTTCAGGGTTTCGGCGGCAGGCGATGCATGCGAGGCGGACAGTAGTACGGCGCCTCTCCTCGTACAGCCCCGGTGAATACGCCATGTCATGCTCATGGCTAGATGCAGTACTGTAAATTCGATTAATGGTACACCTACGGGACGCCGCACCCGCTCGACGCGCTCATATGAGGTGTTTGGGCTCCCACAGCGTCTGGCGACAAGTCCCCGATGCCGAACGGCACACGCGGATACCCAGTGGATACCCTCCCACATGTGAGCTTCGGGAGGCTTCGGGGCAGACGAGCAACGCCCTTTTGCGTCCAGGAGGCTTGTCGGGCGACTATCGCGTCATCGGCGTCGACGCATTTCGCCTGAGACCGGCAACACAAGCGAGCGCTTCGAGGGAGCTGCGGGTCTGTGGCGACCCATAGTGCTTGTCAAATCGGATGAGTGAAGTCCCGACAGCCCGCACAGAGGATGAAGCATCGATGAAGAGCCTAGACTGTTCAGAAAATGCAGTGTCCTTGCATCGTGTCGTGGAGACGTTGTGACAGACGTGCCTGCAATGCGCGGCAGGTAGACCGCCAAGCGCGGCCAAGATGCTTGTGCCGAGTCTGGCGAGGCTTGTGCTGCAGGCGGCGACGGCGTTGGAGAGAAAGAGCCGTAGTTATGCGATGCGCTGAACATATGTCGACGAAGTCGACCCGTGGAGGAGCAAGTGAAAGCAGTCACGGTGCCCGTCATTTCGACTCCCTATATTGGCTGAGGTCAGCGTGGGGTGCGAGCCGAGACCTCGCGCGCAGTCATACAGTAAGCGTTTGTTCTCCAAATCTCCTCCTGCCTCCTCCCACATCTGCGCCTTTCCGCAAGCCCAAGGCCCGTCGACGACCCACCGTCCAAGTCTTGTCAGGACAGCTGCTGATCAGCGCCCAGGAACGCCAAGGTTAATAATTAACTCAAGCCGGTCTTGGCCGTAGTATCACATCACAAAGGGCCTCTCTCAAAGCCATAACAACCCTTCCCTTCTTCCATCTCCCCTCCATCCATATCCTATGCTTCCCTCGATAGTCGCCTCACTCTCCCTTTCGGCTGCGCTCGTGGCGGCAGTGCCGTCTCCCAACGATGTGCACCACCTCCAACTCGCGCGACGCTCCATTCGCACCCGTTCACCCCTCGCCGACCTAGAAGCATTCACCAAAGCCAAGACAGACCTCCAGTACAAGTACGGATGGAAGACCCATGATGACGATGTCTCCCGCAGACAGTCCAGCGCAGACGTAGCTATCACCAACCAGGTCCGTCTGTGTCGTCTTCCATGCTTTCGGCACACTCTTACGCTAGGACCTCGTAGGGCGGCGACACCAGCTACTTTGCTCCCGTCAGTGTTGGTACACCGTGAGTCGCCTTTTTTTTCACGGGAGGGCTGCAACTGATCATTGTAAACGCAGAGCGCAAGTCTTCGACCTAGTGCTCGACACAGGCTCCTCCGACTTGTGGTTCACGACTACCGCTTGCGACGCCTCGTGTCCCGGCGGGACACCTGAATTTGATATTACAAAGTCCTCCTCGCTGAAGTCATCCACTCAGCCTATCAGCTTGAAGTACGGCTCGGGCGCTGCATCGGGCACGCTTGCGCAGGACACGGTGACCATGGGACCTTTTACTATCAGTAATCAAATATTCGGTGAGCTTTTGTTTTCGTCATATAACTCTTGTTATGCTTTTGCTTCCTGCTCACTCTGCGTACCCGATTCAGTGTCCGTCGACACCATCTCCTCCGGCCTCATCGATGGTCAGCTTGCGGGCATCATGGGATTGGGCTTCGAAAGCATCGCAGCGACCGACGCTACGCCTTTCTGGCAGGCCCTGCTCAATGCCAATCAGCTCACCAGCCCCGAATTCTCTTTCTTCATCACTCGCTTCGGTAACGACCCTAGAGCGTCTGAAGAGGAGCCCGGAGGAGTGCTCACTCTCGGCGGCACAAACTCTACGTTCTACCAGGGCGAAATCGACTTCAATGACTTCCCGAGCGGCTCAAGACCGTCGTTCTGGTTACAAGAGGTGTCAGGTAAGGGGAAGGCGCTCACCGCATTGATTTGAGAGCACAGAGGACTGATCTCATATCGGACAGCCGTCACTGTCAACGGCAAGAGCGTCACGGTCCCCGGAGGCGATTCTGCGCTCGCCGCCATCGACACCGGCACGACGCTCATCGGTGCCCCCACTGCTGCCGTCAACGCTATCTGGGGTGCCGTGTCCGGTTCTCAACCACTGAGCGGCAATCAGGCTGGTTTCTTTAGCTTCCGTGCGTACTATCTTTGCTTCTGCGCACCCATGAACTCACCTGCTCAGCCTTACAATAGCTTGCAGCTCGTCGTTGACAATCTCGCTGGCGTTTGGTGGCAAATCATGGCCAATCAGCAGTGCTGACCTCAATTTGGGACAGTTGGGCGGCGGACAGTGCTTGGGCGCGATCTTCGATATCACCCAGGGCACCAGTGTCGTACCCGGCAGTGGAAACCCGTCGTGGATTGTCGGTGACACCTTCCTGGTACGTCATTCTATGGTGCTACGTTGAGTTCTATCAACTCATTGACTGCGTGCAGAAAAACGTCTACTCTGTCTACCGTGCTAACCCTCCGTCGGTTGGTTTCGCGGAGCTGTCGGATGCGGCTGGTGGGTCCTCAGGTGCGTTCTAAGTTTTATTCCCATCTCCATTATTTTGCCCCGTCCCTCTGCTTCTTGGGATCAGTATCAGCTTGAGCGCTTGCCTTCTCACGAGAAGTTCAACCTCATCTGAAATCTTCCTTTGATGGCAAGCCGGGAGCACGTCCACCCCGTCCTCCTCAATCCCGTCTGTCGGAACCACGTCAATAACTTTTCGCTCTTCCCCCGTCCCCACAGGCACCCCGGGCACCGCAGGGGCATCCGGCACCGCGAAGACGTCTGGCACCGGTGTCCCACTGCCCTCCATCAGCGGCAGCTCTCCATGTACGCATCTACGGCCTCCGCCGCTCCCACGTCTTATCTGACCGTGTCTTCTTTTTCCGCAGCGGGCGCAGTCGCGTCCTACTACATGCCGTCGGGCGGTGTCGCTCTCACGGCGGGGCTCTCGCTGCTCACGACGCTCGTTGCGGGCCGCGCGATCTTCGGCAGCGCATGACGTTTTGCAATGTGATGTATGTTGGCCCGTGGAGATACGATGGTGGGCGGCGCGGTTGATGGCGCTTTGCTGTCGATGTTGATACTCACTTATTTACGACTGTGGATGGACGTGGATCTAGGACAGATATGATACATCTAATCGTCTGTGTGATATCACTAAGCAGTACTTTACGATCCTGGATACTAAGTCATATGACGAGACGCTTTGTGGTGAGTACTATAAGACCACGTTCACTTCCACTTCAGAATCGATGTCCCTGTGCTGATACAATTGCTGAACTTCGCCGCTATCGTTCACTTCTTCCATACTCATGACAAGAATAGAAGCACACCGGTGTTTCTGCACGTTCTCAATGCGAGTTATGGACTTCTGCCAGAGAAGGGCTCGGATCGATGTCGCTGTTCGGGGCTCGCTTTGCTCGAAAGGGTCGACCTCGTCGCAACAAAGTGATTGTAAATATCCTATATATACAGTGTCGTACAACAACGCAATAAAACCAGTTACAAGACGATATGGAATCATAAACTCCTGAAGGCCTCAGCCCCAGTTCGCGCACATATGAGATGCAAGTAAGAGAGGGAATTGTAAATATCCTATATATACAGTGTCGTACAACAACGCAATAAAACCAGTTACAAGACGATATGGAATCATAAACTCCTGAAGGCCTCAGCCCCAGTTCGCGCACATATGAGATGCAAGTAAGAGAGAGGGAGAGGCCGGCCTTCAGACCTTCTGGTCCAACGACTGAATTGAGGTCGTCTCGTTCTTGTCGTAAGCGTTTTCTGGCGGTATACAGGTGGGTCAGCGACTGGAAATACTACATAAGCAAACGGTGCGTACGGCGCTCCTGGCGTTCGATGTTCTCCGCGCGCTTCTCGGCGGTGATCGACCCGAATATGATGTCCATCTCCTCGAGAGAGCGGCCCTTGGTCTCGGGGATGATTCTGCAGGGGCGGGGATGAGCATCTGTGCGTTATATATACGAGGAGATGGGGGTAAACGCACAATGAGAAGGTGGCCATGGCGCCGATGTTGATCGTGGCAAACATGAGGAACATCTTGTACCCGAGATGCGTGTGGATTGTGGGCGTGACCTTCGCCACGACGAAATCTGCGTGTTGTCAGCAAAAGGAACACAGGACAGCAAGAACGGGGGACAACGCACTCCATAGCCACTGTGAGGACGACGCGACCGCAAGACCGTAGTGCCGTGTACGTGTCGGGAAGATGTCAGAGACATACACCCACGGCAGCGGTCCCCAGCCCATCGAGTAGAAGCACACGTAGATATAGATCATCGCAGCCATCGCCTTGCTCGACGCGGCGGGCGTCGCGCCGGGAGCCGTGTTGGGCGGGTGCGTCTTGAGAAGCGCGCCGACAATGAAGAACATGGTGCCCATGCCCAACGCGGAGATGAAAAACGAGAGCTTGCGGCCGAGACTGTCGACGAAAAAAAATACGAAGATGCTTGTCGCGATGACCTTGACGATGCCGTACACACCGGATGCGAGAAGCGAGTTTGTGGCGCCAGTGTAGCCGATCTGAGCGGCTAGTGAGTGGGAGGCGAAACGATTTCAGTACTTGTGGATCAAACACGCACCGAGGTGAAAATTTGCGGCGTGTAGTAGTTTACCGAGTTCTGTCCACCCCACTGTTGCAAGAAGAATACCACAAACGCGATGACGAAGCGGATGAAATTGCCTTTCCCGAAGAACGCCTCGCGCAGACCGAGGTTTGCGCGAGCCTCACGCTCCTCCCTAATAGCGGCCTCGATTTCTGTGAGTTCGGCGCGGATCTCGTCAGAGTCGGGGAGCTGCTTCCGGAGGTAGGAAAGGTTGTGAAGCGCGTCCTCCTTGCGGCCCTTGGAAGCGAGCCACCGGGGGGACTCCTTCACGGTCAGCAGGCCGAAGGCCATGATACCGGCAGGCACAAGCTGGAAGCCGAACGGAATCCTCCATATCTTGGGGCTATTCTTGATGTGCTCGCTGATTCCAACTGAAGACACGGGTCAGCTCGAGTTTGGTGAGAGTGACCGCATGACTTACAGTTGATGAAGTACGAAATCATCACACCAATCGCCACCATTATCTGGAACAGACCAGTGATGCGCCCACGTACGTTCTTGGGCGAGCATTCGGAGACGTATGCGGGGGATACAGCAGATATGCCGCCAATACCGAAGCCGGAGATGACACGGCCACTATAAATGTAACCCAAGCCCCGGCTGCCACCTGCGATGGTTTGCAGGACCTAAATGTGTGATTGTGAGATAGCCAGTTGAGCTCGGCCGGCGCTAGAAGTCAGAGAAGACAGCGCCACTTACTGCTCCGACTGAGAAGATGACCGTGAAAGCTTCGAGCGTCCATCGCCGCCCAATGTACGCTGGCGCCGCACGCCGCATAGTCAGCATCAGGGAAGACTTCGGACAAAACGCAAAGACCCACCTGAAACTGGCGCGCTGATCAAGGCGCCGAAAAAGGCCCCCGCCTGAAGGACAGAGACGACGTTGGAGGAGACCGAGTCGATCTTGCCCTGGTCAACGGGCCCCGTCGCTGGCCGGATGCCGAACTTGATCTGAAAGTACGTCGAGTTCACAACGCCTCCAGCGACACCACTGTCTCGTGGTCGTCAGTAGTGGCCATCGACACATGCAGTTGGGAAAACCCACGTATCGTAACCAAACAGGACGATGCCCCAGTACGCGATGAACGCGAGCCCTGTAAGCGTTCGTCAGCTCACCGCGCCACGTCTGTATCTCGCGGCGCTGGGTGGGACTCACAGTAGACTCGGCTGTTCCTGAAGACGTTGGACCTGAAAACGGACATGGCTAGCTAGAGCTGGAGCTCGTCGTCGTCGTCGTCGTGGGGGGAAGGAGAGTCAGAGGCTCTGGGGTGCCATAAGGGAGAGGGCGGTCTTATATGCTTCTGCCCCACGCGCGACATGGGCGCCGTCCTGCGGGGTCCGGCCCGCCCCCTCCCGCCCCTTACCCCGCAATGCGCATGATCGGTTCTGTTTGAGGAAGGTATCGTTGTTCACTGTGTATTTTCTCGATCTTCCCCGCCGCCCTCAGGCTCGTGACCAGTCCTCTCGTCACGTTTTATCGAGAGGCGAGATGCAGGCGCGGTGCAGGTCGACAGTTGCCTCTTGGGAAGCCGCGCCTAGGAACAATTATAGCATTTCGTTGGCCATCAAGTTCCTCCGGGTGGTATCCCGGCACTAGGTTGGCACCTGACGCAGCCTAATCCGCTGATGAAGATGAGGAGATGGCTGGTCGCCAAGGGCATCAGGGAAAAAGATACACAAGGAAGTACAGTCACTTTGTTCTTCTGGACGTCCGTCCGTTGGTTCCTGTATGCCAAACCTTTTCGACAAAAAAAACAATCTACTACCAACGGATGCAATCTCAGGATGACAAAATGTGTTGTTCAGAATTCCCCGACGTCATGACGTCAAGTCAGAAGTGATGGCGAATTTCCCGGACCCTGAGAGTTTGGAAAGGAGGCGGGAGGAGCAGCTGACGACGGCGGGCCGCCGCTTGAGCGAGCCGCCCGTGCCACGCGTGCTCAGGTAGAGTTCGTCAGGGAGCCGGCCATGTTTGAAATATGGCGCCGGGATCATCATCAGGGCGAGGGGCGGGGAGAGCGTGCCGCTGGTCGTCAAGGGCCGCTCGATGTACAGACGGCAGAGGAGATGATGTCGAAGGTAAAAGCCATGACCAGAAGGTTGTATCAACTCGTAGTGCCGCTTGGCACAGCTGAGCGGAATTTGAGCGCGCGCAAAAATTTACCCTTCTTGATTGTAGAAGCGTCGAAAGGGCCTGGTTAGTGGAATTGCAAAGTACTTCTTGGATCCGTCGCCATTGACTGGGGCTAAAACGACCTAGCGGCCAAGCTTGGCGATGCATCGATGAGGCAAGTCAATAGAAGGTGTGTCTTTCAGGGTGGTCGAGAGTAAGCGCCCCAGACACCGTGTCGTTCCTTGAGTCAACTTGCGACTCCGCGGTGTCGACGGCAACGCGGATATGATATCGCTATTCGCTTTGCGAGTCGCAAAACTAAGGGGGTTTTGACCGAGCAGGAGAAGGATTGGGTGCAGCGGGAGATGCCGCGGTGACCATCAGGAAAACCGCCCACGCGGTCAAGAGATAGGACGAAAGTCAAGCGTTCACGAGAGCCTTCAAGCGCTTGAAGCACGCTTGACGCGCGCTTGACGTGTCTCTCGAGTCGCGTCGAGCACACCATTGACAGCGCGCTCTTGAGTGCTCTCTCGAGCTCTCTCAAGGCGGCTCATCTATGATAAGTGACCGGGTCCTCGTGCTCAGGAATTTACATGGCAATTGCGTGGTACCATGATTTGGCTTTGTATATCAGTGGACCCTTTGTGAACGAGATACATGCTGCACGTGCGAGAAAACACCTCGGCGGGTGCACAGCTGCAGTCCATTTTGTTCAAGACTTCGAGGACAACATGAAATTACACGCGGGTGCATAATCTAAGTACTAAGGACCGGGGAAAGATGGGCAGGGACGTCGAGGACGTGCACGTCCAACAACGAAATTACGGCGAGCCCACTCCGGCTCTCGCAACCCGACTTGATTAAACTTCAAGCAGCTAGCTCGCGAGGTGCCGTGACTCGGATGCGCCGTAGTGTGTACTATCCGCGTGGGGCTCCCCGGGCAGGCGAGGCGCGGTTGCGTCGGCACGATGGGGCGTCTGGGGCGGTGTTATCTGGGACTGAAAGCCCGTCGAACATCTTGCTTAGCGGCGGGCTTCTGGGGCGTATCCGTGTACTTGAAAAGTTGAAGCGCGCGCGCGGGAAGCACAGTGTCAGCGCGTGAATAAAGGGTCGTCTGCGGCCTTAACGTCGAGCTGAGTGCGCGAGCGCGGAACGGGAGGTGGACATACCGTGAAAGCCGTGATGAACGTGAAGGACGTGAGGCTTCTTTGCATTGACGAGGAAGGTTCAATAGGCGAGGGCACGCTGGGTATGTAGTATGCGCACCTGGTTGCTGCTATCTGCCGTTGCTTGTGCTTTTCTGTGCTCCCATCGCATTTGCTGGGAGACTGCCCATCGTTGAGACAAGATAAGTCTGCAAGCTTCTGAGAAGTGATTCATGCTGAGTAGGAGAACGCGCTCGGCGCAGCAGAGGACCGTTCAATACGCGCGGTGCATCAGAGTCCCCGACGCATCGTGCTGAATGTCTGAAAGGCCTAGACTAGTGACCAGGCTTTTACTGAGCCAGTGACGAGGCAGGCATGTACTGTCAGTAGGAAAGGCCAGCCGAGACGGTTACCGTGTATTTGCTCCTGTTTGTGTCATGTTGAACTTCGCGCGTTGCTTGCAACAGGTCGTAACTAAACTTGACCACTCGAGCCTCCATCGTGCCCCTCCCTCATACATCAAATTTAGTTTCGCCGTCGTAGTCGCCGAACAGGGTCAAAGCGACGTCGCCTTCACATATTCCCCTTGCGACAACATCGTCAAATAACCCATTCAACCAGTACGAATCATGATAGGTTTTGTTGCATGACACCCGTTCTCGACACCTGAGGCTCTGCAGTCTTTGAGCTGCCGACTCAACCCATTCTTGGCTTATCTCACCCCCCTTGCCTCCGCATCCCCTCTCCGCCTGCGCAGGACTACTTCAGCTCCCACAAGTCGAAGCCCGATGCGGGCCCATCGTACATTATCATCTCCGGTGAGACAAGGTGTAACGCGAGCTGCTCCGCCTTTGCACGCGCGTGCTAAGTCCTGCCCGTCTTGGACGACGAAGGGTCGTCGAGTGAGGTTGCTATGGTGCCGGGACGGCCTTCAATTGGTGCGTCTACACTCATCTCGAGTACAAGCAGTGATTAATTGCCCGTTCGCACAGGCGACATTCGCTCACGGCTGGTGCGCCTGATCCCGCCCGCCGAGCAAGGCTCTCCTTTCGACGCACATTCCTCGCATACCGCTTACCTGAGCATGTATCGGCGCAAGACGCGCGCGACGAATGGCGTTCTGTTGTAAAGGGTCGTAGTCCTCTGTGGATGGGCATCCCGAATGATCGCAAGGAGGCCATACGCGGTACGTGCATTTGAACGCAAATGCTATCGCGAACTGACACTGTGGCAGGCTTCCTGCTTTAGTTTGAGATGCGTCGTGCGTTTGAACCGTCTCTGGCCCCTGCTGCGCCTCATGTTACTCGGGCATTTGCCGGGCCCCCGGGAGGGCTATCTACTACGTGTATGCAGTTGGGCCCACGCAGATACTCACTTCCTTACATGGCTTCATTCTTTACTTTCGGGTCCCTGGTGGTCTTCCTGCGGTCCTAATAATATATGTGCTCATTTTGCTCATCTGTGATACAAGTCATAAGCCAAATTAAGCGACAAATCAAGCAATTAATTCACTATCAGGCGCTGTGTGCTTGAGGTCGCTCGAGAGAAGCCTCGAGAGCAAAAGAAGCGGCGTCGAGCCGACCGCTTGAGCGTGCTTGAGCGTGCTCGAGAGCGTGACTCAAGCAACCGGGTGCGCTCGAGGCGTCTCTCGAATCACCCTACTGCTTGACGACGCTTGAGCTCTTGAGGCGCTCTCGAGCGGCCTCGAGCAGCGGCCGGGTTTCCTGATGACGGCCGACTCGAGCAACTGGAGATGTGTCGGATGCCATGCCATGCCAGTAGAGTAAAACTTCTAAGTTCTGACATGGACGCTAGTCTGCAGTTGTCGCGATCGAGCTTCTTTGCTTGTGGACATCTTGGAGGAGCCTGATCCCCGCGCGACGTTCTTGACTTGCGTACTGTTCTCTGAATAACCGCTGTTCGGACGCAGACAGTAAGCTGCATTCGAAAATATAACCTTGTATAAAAACCTGCTGTTCGGCATTGGATGACTTCGACATCCCTGCGCACTTTGATTCGGGACACGGATAGGGTCTGCGAGGAATCCAGGATGAATTTCGGCTTACCATGTAAGGCGTGTATAAAATGAGTGGATCTCGAGGGTTTTGAAAAGAATTGTGAGTACGCCTGTGACGCTGACCTCCGGATAAGTGAGACAGTCTGGATGTGGGCCAGGGAAGGCCCTGTCTGTGATCTGTGAAAGGCGGGGAGGCACGGGGGCGGCTTTTGGGTCTTCCGAGTCGCCAAAGCCATGCCAGAGCCTGCCAAGGGCAACGAATCTAATCCTGAGTATTGATCGGGATACGCACAAACTTAACCTTGCTCCTGTAGACATCGGTAGGAGTATAGTATGTAGTAGTGGTATCATGATGTACGACCAGAAAGCCCCTTGTATACAAACACCCGACTCCGGCCGTTGCCCGGCCGCACATGAAGGCCGCGGGTTTGTAGATGGCGTCTTGGCGACATGCTCCTTTCTCTCCACCATCTCCGAGTCCTTCGCTGTCAGAACAATCACCTCAGCGACCACTCGTATGTCAGCTTGCTATCAGCTTCCCCCGCGCTCGTGAGCTGACTACTCTCGCTCGCTCGTCACATGCTCAGCTCTGATATGGCGCGAGGCTGATTCTATCTTTCCGGACTGCTGGCACGTATATAATCCGCGACCCTCTCCTCTTGCTGTCGCCGAGAAGATTTGCAACCCACGCTATGCCGATCACAAGCGAAATCCAGAAGACGTTCTTTTCGTCGCCGAAGTACGCTGTAGTCGGCGCGTCGAAGGACCAGACCAAGTACGGGACGAAAGTGAGTCTTAACAAATTGCTCACAGGCATGCATCGGCCTCATATAGTGCTTCGCACACAGGTCTTGAAGTGGTACCAGGCTCGTGAGAAGGACGTCACACCAGTGCATCCGGTATGTCTTGTCGAGCTTTGACCCAATGGCAAGCCTGACTCATGGGTGTGGTTGTCAGAAAGAAGCTGAGCTTGAGGGCCTCCCCGCGCTGCGCAAGCTCTCCGATCTCCTTTCGCCCGCTGAGACTTCCGTCAGCGTCATCACGAATCCCAAGGTGCGTTGCCCGAGTGACTTTGCTCTGCTCCCATCAATCGTTGACCGGACTCTGCTAGGTTACCATCGGGCTTCTCGAAGAAGCCAAGGCCTTGAACATCCCGGCGCTGTGGCTGCAACCTGGTGCGGAGGATGAGGCAGTAATACAGTACGTCAAAGACAATGGTTTGGAAGAGAAGGTCATATATGGCGGCCCGTGCATTCTTGTCGAAGGAGACGGTATCATCAAGAGCTTGCTTTGAGCGTGGGCTCTACTGTTACAATTACATCCGTTGCAGCTGGTATGATGAGAGAAGTCTCGTGGCATGTCACGATACGTACGCTTGCAATTACGAGACTAGGTTCAATTATATTCAGAAGCGGTCCAAATCCGACCATCTACATAGTAGTACAGATCAGTGATAGGGTTAGTTATACTGCATGGGATTTGGATCTATAAAGCTTCAAGCTGAACATATGTTAATGTAGACCAAAACAACTTTGAGAAGTTCTGAGGTTAATCTTGACTCGCGCGGCACGTGATAGTATATCTCCAGCGGAGAGCGCGTCGGTGGGCAACTGTAGTCAGCTCAACCTTGACAGCAGCCATCTCCTTGCAAGGCGACAACCCCCACAGAGCTTTCGCGTCAAGGCAGCGCGGTCGTACCATGCCAAATGACCCTAATGCGCTAGATGATGAGGAAATAGAGCAGATCCGGTGCGTCAGGAGCAGTCCGTTCTGGACATGCGACGTGCTCACGCTTTCGCAGCCGCTACGAGGACTTTGAGACGATAGGTGTGTGATCAGCACGGAGAGGCGTGCGTCAGCTAAGAGAATATGTGTGGCAGACTGGATAGAGGACTCTATCATCGAACGTAACAGGCGACTGCGGCTCGCTAAGGATGTCTATGCGCAAAGGGGACCCAACGGCGAGATCACGTTCCACTGGCTACGTTCAACATTTCGGAGGGCCATCAACGCCGGTCAGACATGGCTTGTCGTCAGCCTCGTCGGTGCGTGTTCCTCTTACTGCATCCGTGCTTGCCTGAAGCTGAAAGCACACGCGCGTCCAGGCGCGGCCATCGGCGTTAATGCAGCTATCATCTCTATTGTCACAGAATGGCTGGCAGACGTGAAAATGGGCTACTGCTCTGACGGTTGGTGGTTGAATCAAGAGTTCTGCTGCTGGGAGCTGGAGAGCAACGAGGATTCGGCATGCGATCCCTGGCACCTCTGGAGCACGGTGACAGTGGCGCGGTGGTTCATCTACGTGACTTTCGCGGTGCGTCTGCAATTTTCTATCTCCTTAACATTCTTGACATGCTTAGTCGAATGATAGACCTCGTTTGCCTTCGTGGCGGCCCACCTCGTTCGCTCCCTGGCCAAGTACGCCGCTGGCTCTGGCATCGCTGAAATCAAGTGTATCCTCGCGGGCTTCATCATGCAGGGCTTTCTCGGCTTTTGGACCTTCTTCATCAAAAGCCTTACACTGGTAGATAGACTCCTGTTGACCTTCCATGCTTGCTCTTCTCACTGTGGTGCGTGTGTAGCCCCTGGTGATCGCGTCTGGCCTTGCGGTGGGCAAAGAGGGCCCTTCGGTACACGTCGCGTGCACTATAGGCAACCTTATAGCTGGGCTTTTCAACAAGTTCGCCCGAAGTCAAGGTATGTAAATCTCTCTGCGAAGCGTTGTGTCTTTGCCGACGGAACATGTTAGGCAAGATGAGAGACATCTTGACCGCGTCCAGCGCTGCAGGAGTTGCTGTGGCTTTCGGCTCGCCTATTGGCGGTGTTCTCTTCTCCATAGAGGTGCGCACATTTGCTCATTGATATCGCTCAGTTATTCCAACTATTGTGCCAGGAAATGAGCCCGACGTTCAGTATTAAGACGATGTGGAGAAGCTTTCTGTGTGCGTTGGTTGCCACTGTGACCCTTTCGGTGCGTCGTGCGATTCGTACTCTCTTTACCGAAGCTGAGATATGTACGTGTAGGCCATGAACCCTTTCCGCACCGGAAAGCTTGTGCTCTTCCAAGTCACCTACGACCGAGACTGGCATTTCTTCGAGATATTGTTTTTCATCATCCTCGGCGTCTTCGGGGTATTTATCCATTACCACCTCACTGCTTACCTTTGTTATTGATCTTACTAAACAGGGCCTCTACGGAGCGTTCGTGATTAAATTCAACTTGCAAGTTGCTGCCTTCCGCAAGAAGCACCTGGCAAACCACGGCGTCGCCGAGGCCGTCACGCTCGCATGTATAACCGCGATGATCGGGTACTTCAACCGCTTCCTGCGCATCGACATGACTGAGAGCTTGGCCATCCTGTTCCGGGAGTGCGACAACGGTGGCGACTACGAGAGCCTCTGCCAGTGCGTTGATCTTTTTCTCTTCAGGTCAGCGTCTCCTCTGATCTTGTAAGCGCAGGACATCAGCGCAGTGGCGCATGGTGAACTCGCTTTTCTTAGCGACGGTAATCCGCACTGGCCTTGTCATCGTTTCTTACGGGGCTAAGGTACCAGCTGGTATCTTCGTGCCTTCGATGGCCATTGGCGCGAGCTTTGGGCGCATGGTAGGGATTATTGTGAAGGCAATGAACCGGTCAGCGTCCAATCCTTTCCAGTCTTCCTTCCCTCTTACCGACTGGTTATCAGCGCATATCCCAACTCAGGTATATTCGCCGTCTGTCGGCCAGATGTGCCATGCATAACTCCTGGGACATATGCTTTTCTCGGCGCGGCCGCAGCTCTGAGGTTCGTGTGATATTTAGTTTTGTCTGATCGATTGTATGGCTTATCTTTCTTAGTGGAGTCATGCGGATCACCGTCACAGTCGTGGTGATCATGTTCGAACTGACCGGTGCGCTTACCTACATTCTGCCCACCATGGTCAGTCTTTCTGTTTTCCAGATTCCACAATCCTGACTCTCGGGTGCTTTTAGATTGTGCTACTTGTGACGAAGGCGGTGGGCGATATTTTGGGGGTTACGGGCATTGCCGACGAAGCAATACGGTTCAATGGGTACCCCTTCCTCGAGAAGGATGATCACGTCTACGATGCGCCAGGTACGAGCTCATGTTCTGCATAGAATCCGACTGTTCACGCGACAATCGCAGTGGCGAAGGTCATGGAACGGAGGATCCATACGTTGCGAGCGTCTGGTATGACCCTCGGTGATGTTGGTGAGCAGATTCGGCGCCTAAGGCTCCCACCGTCTTGACGCACTCTTCCAGAAAGGCACATGGATCGAACTCGGGTCAAGGGCTTTCCAATAGTGTCAGACGACGAGTCCAGGACACTATTAGGCTACATCGGGCGATACGAGCTGCGCTATGTCATTGGTGAGTTTTCTATGCCCCTGCCCTTTCACATTCCCTGATCCGTTGCACTTATGCTCATGCAGAGAAGGCGCGGCGGATGGAGGAGCTATCCCCGGAGACTGTTTGCGCGTTCATACCGGATCCGGCGGAACAGACGGGGAACAGCTGGTCAGCTGCCGGCCTGGACGAAGACTTTGCGAACAACATCCTCGAGGCGACTGCGACGCCGGGTGTTCTGAAGATCTGGGCGTGGGTGAACCAGGTGCGTGCTTCAGGCTCCGTGGTGCTGTGCCCTCCTCCTTGACAACCGATCACTTGGCACAGACTCCGCTCACCGTGTCCTCGAGGCTGCCGCTGGAGATTGTTATGCAGCTATTTAAGCGCATGGGGTAAGTCCGAGCACATCACTCTGCTCGGCCGTCATAAATGCACTGCTTGCTCACTACACGCATAGGCCACGCGTGATCCTCGTGGAGGACTTCGGCTCGCTCGTGGGGCTCGTGACTGTGAAAGACGTACTGCATCTGAAGCCGCACGAAGTGCTGGAGAGCCCGCGGGTCGCATGGAGCAACCGAGGTGGGCTGGACTACGTGCTGGAGGAGGTATGGACGTGGCTGGCGGACATGCGCAGCTCGGCGAGCGCGTGGGCGCATCGTTCATTTCGGCGATAATTTATCTTCGATGTAATCTATTGGAATGGACGGATTGCTTGCTTATCGATAAACCGCGCACGGTGGAGGTGCGGCGGCGCTGCGCGCTGCGGTGGTGGTTTATATTACACTAGGCGGTCATACAATGGTACACAAGGAATATACAAGCAAGATACCAAGCTGATAGTACAGATTCAGGATAGCACACCTCGTGAGCATAGGTCAGTTCCCCGTGGCATCCAGCATGCTTTGGTCGCTGTCGTATTCATTCTGGAAGTCTGTCATTTCCGCACACGTCAATGCACAACACAACGCGGAGGATGCTTGAAAGAGCTCACCACCGGAATGGTACGTCGCGAAGGACTCAACAGAGTTTGTACGGGAAGAGCCGTACGGCAGAGCAAATGTTGAGCCGTCCGGACTGGGCGTCATGCCGTCGGCTGGGCGAATGGCTCTCGCTCAGCAAGTACCAAGAGGAGCAAGGTTGACCATCTACTCACGCAAACCGTAGATCCGATTACGCCCCTCCACCGACGCCAGGGTGCGCGAGTAGAACCCTTGCCAGCGCTCTCCCTCGTCATCGTCGTCGGTCACGTCCGGATCTGAAATTCCGCGCACAGGTTGTCAATGACATGTCATACAACGCCAAGTTGATCACAGACGCACCTTCGTTCCCCTGCCGATATGAAACAGGCGACCCTGAATCCGCGCCATGTCGGGGCGACTCCTGCGGCGCCGTCACCGTGAAGCGGTAGTGGCCGGGCGACTGGGGGCGCCCGACGTCGGGCGCGGTGCACGACACGGGCGTGGTCGCGGTGCCGTTAGGCGTGCGTTCGCCCTGGAATCCGATCGGAACGTCTTGGTACTGCTCTGCGGTGCGGGAGTGAGGTCAATGCTTCATCCAGGGCAAATGCAGTACTTGTGCGCACCGTGTGCCAGCGCAGCCTGCACATCAACTTGGATGTCGACTTTCTCGCCCGACGACGCAGGCCTCAGCGGCGTGGCGTGGCTCTCGGAGTGCGTAGCGGTCTGCATGGTGCGTCGTGGTTGCAGGTAACTTGTAAGGCTATTCTCGGGTGACGCGGTTGCTTCCGGGATGGCCGCGCTGTGCGATTTATACGGCGATACGCAAGACGAAGGGTGGGTGAGCGAAACAGTTGGGCGAGTAGGCGGAGCGGGAGGGTCCTAGCAGCGTGTGGTAGGCATGGCGAGTGTCTGGAGGGGAACAAAGGGCCAAAGTTAACGTTCGGCGCCGTCGTCCCGCGGAGAAAGCCGTAGGCCGGGGTCGTGTCTAGCGCAGGAAACCTTGTCCTCCCTTTGAGCGTACAGTCTGTCGAAATGCTCGACTACAAATACGGTGGAGGGCTCCCGAGGATACATAGCTGGTACAAATGTTCCA
The DNA here is from genome assembly GCA_019914985.1 of Auriscalpium microsporum. Taxonomy (NCBI): domain Eukaryota; kingdom Fungi; phylum Basidiomycota; class Agaricomycetes; order Russulales; family Auriscalpiaceae; genus Auriscalpium; species Auriscalpium microsporum. The sequence goes on along the minus strand of JAHLMG010000013.1, from coordinate 256,099 downwards.
GGAGAAAGGCGCTCTCTTCCCTAGCGACATCCTAGTATCATACAACATGACATTACTCCTCCATTGCATCCGGCCGGCGCGATTCCCGTTCTTCCCTCCACAACTCGCTCCATCGCGGGTAGACACGTTTGTAAAGCGACATGCAGATCGTGTCCATTTGGTTGATAGGCCCGTCAAAGTGGGCCTTGAAATACCCGTGGGTACCCAAGGACTCCCGTATATGACCCGTTCGTCCATGTTTCGTATGCAGCTGAATCGGTTTGTAATACAGGACGTCGTCTGAAGCGCCCGTGAGCCGATGGGGATATATGAGAGGGTACGGGGCATACCTGAATTGAAGAACATGTAGCGCACAGTGGCAGTCTTCTTGTGAACCTTGAACGGATGACCCGACAGGATAATGCGCTTTGCGATGACACGCGTGGTATCTGGGCTCATGAAAGCCCCCATCGCTACTACCTGAGGCGCTAAAAGTAGTCAAGTGACAAGTCAGTCAAACCTTGGGTGTGGCACAGCGTGGCCTACCTTGTGGGTCCTCGCTTTCCTTTAAGAGGACACATGGTTGGTTCCCGAATACAACAGGAGCATATGTGGTTGCCACATAGGTGTTACCGTGTCGGAGGTAACGCTCGAACTTGTGCACGTTGTTGGCGCCTTTGCCACCCCCTCGGGTGTGCTGGCTGTACACGGGATTTACTTGGAGCCGCCGTGGCCCAACACACAGGATCAGAGGATCCTGTGTACTCCGTCAACCTTTGCCATCATGAGATATGAAGGTACGCACTTTCGAGCGAACAGAGCCTTCGTATTCTGTATTTCTTTGAACAGTGAAGTGGAGGACAGACTTTTTGTGCTCGTGTTGCAAGAGACCGAACGCAACAAAAGGCTGTCGAAGATCATGATCTGCGGCTTCTTGGGGCACATCTTTGAGATACACAGTGACCCTTGTCCCCGGCTAAAGGCCGCGACGCTGTCAATGTCGGGACAAGGAGACATGTGGGGTATGCGCACTGATACACCGGCGCCTTCCTCCTCGGCCCGCCGGCGGACACCACGCTCGGTACGTTTGAAGTCCTCGAATTGAAAGATGCGAGCATAGTCGCGCGGGAGATTCTCAAAGGGATCCCAGGGACTTGTCCGGAATGACCGGAGGCCCCGATATCGCTGGAAGCGCGTTCTAGCTGGTACGTCCTTCGGCGTGTCAACCTCGTCCGGGAACTCGAAGTCGTCTTGCTCCTCGCGCTGCCGAGAACGCCATGTTTCCAGCCTACAGGATGTTGGCCACTAATCAAACTGAAGATGAGCGCCATGGCTTACTGTCTGTCTTCCTCCTCGACGTCCAAGTCCTGGAACTGGACGCTCTTCCGACTATCCTCCATATCGTCGTCAGGAAGATCGACCATCTCCTCGCCCTCAACTTCCATTTCTTCATCCTCGTCCCTTGGCCCTTCATCTCCGTCCTCCTCCTCATCTTCATCGATGATCCACGCCGCCTGATACTCGCTCATGCCCTTCGGTACCCGCCTAACCGCTTTCGGCGTGGTGCCCTTGTCCGCTGCTGGTAGGTCCGAGCCGCTAGCCTCGTCCACCGCGCTAGCATCTACCATCTCTTCCTCCGTCGGCCAAGTCTGCTCGTTCGCCATGTCGTCGGGGTCATTGCTGGACACGAGTGAGTCGGCGCTCTCGTCATCTGGCTCCGCCAGCACGCCCGGCTCGACTTCCATTCCAGGGGCGGCTCCGTTTCTAGACGAGCGAGGCAGCGGCGCAGAGATTATCTGTCAGGCGCGCCGGAAAACAAGGAAAACAAGCAGCTGCATTATTGTGGCGCGCGCGCGTGGATGGCGGTCGGGACGCACCTTCGAGATCTGGAAATCGCCAAAGTTGGGCAAGTGCACGAGGCGGTCTGCCGAGAGCTGTGCCCCGCGAATGACCCCGGTGACAGCCAGGCTGCCATCTGCCCACGCGACCCCTTCTCCGAGAATCCACGCACGGCCCTCGCGCCACCGCACGTCGCGCGGCTTGCCCTCGCACAGGACGCGGAGCGCACCCAACTGATCGGACACGGCGTTGAGGTCGTATACCCGCGCTTGCTCCGGGCTGAAGTATTGCACGAAGGAAAGCAGAGATTTGATGATCCCTGGACGCGTTTTTGGGTCTACGGGAAAGCCGGGCGCGATAGCAGATAGTACTTCGGGGAGTCCCTGCGCTTGTAGGGTTCGTAGTAGGGTGTCGCCCCACTCATCGACCTCCGTCGACGGGGACAGCGCGAAGACGACGTAGTCCGCGGCTTTGCAAGCGTCAAGAATCGCGTAGAAGCTTCTATATTTCGGGTGAATGAACTGCAGTGAGGTCTTGAACCTTTCTGCTCTACGAATTGAATGGCAGCGCGGGAGTTAAAGGCTTCCGTAGACCGGGCATTGCAGCATGGGGACGCACCTCAGCTTCCACAGAGCACGATTTGGGTCTCCGTCCGCAGGTTCACCAATGGAGCCCGCTAGTGCCGCAGAAACTGCTCGAGAATCCACATCAGGGCTGAGGGGCACGATCGCGACGATCCGAGGGGCGCCGTCTACCCCGCTGAAAACACGCGTCGCCGATATGAGCGCGTGCCTCTTTTTCATTTGCGCCTGCTTCGCGTTGTTACGGCGATTGAGTTTTGACTGCGCGGCAGCATTGTTGGCAGACGCAGCTTTTGGCGAATCTCGAGGGACGCGGCCTGCAGAAAGCTTGATGAGCATGTGAAGTCACCCACCGCGCCACCTGCAGGCAATCATCGCCCCAGCAGACGAGATGCGGAGTGCTGATCATCCGATCATGGCAGCGCAGAGAGGGTGTAGCCAGGCAAACTGCTGTCGGGACTGCGGCAAACCCGGAAAACGCACCCTTGGCGAGATCCTTCAGTGACGACTTGGTTGCATGCTTCGATTTGAAGTGCTTGTTCGTCTATTACAAGGCTCAGGATGTGGCCTTATCCCGCTGAAGTGAAGCGCACCTGTTTTAGGGTCGAGCGGTGGTGGAAAGCCTGAGCGTCCGGCATGCTGACTGGGGGAGTTACGTCGATCCAGGCGCACGGTCCTCACTTGGTCCCCGTGCAAAAGGACCACAGATGGCGAGTGGTGAGCGGGAGACGGGAGAACGTCGATTTGAGTCCATTGCGCTCGGTCGCAAGTTCCCTCGCAGAAATCTCAAATTTGCATTCACGTGACATGAGCGCGTAACGCGCGGCTTTATTTGCTTCGCAGATGCTGCTGAAATATTACTCGACTGCGTGACAGCACGATAAACTGTTTTTCTTGGTTTTGTCCAGGATTTGAGTCGCAGGCTGATTAGCACTGTTCCTCGTGTCAACCACGAAGTCTTCGTAGAGTGACATGCCTCGTGGTAGCGGTGTGGTCGGTCGCCCACAGGAACACATCACAACTTCGGCGATATATAACGTCACAGCATACGCAGCAATATCATTAGGTAGCGACGATCGAGGTGTCCATGAAAAGAGTCAGATCCTCCTTTAGATGTAGTTAAGCGCAGATAAATTACGGTCGGTTGCAGCCCTTGGGCCGTCTCAAAGCGAGTTCAACAGGCGATTCGCCATTTCAAACCCTAAAAATGTTGCACCGTTGGCAAAAGGCGACCTGCAGCAGGGCGTGAGACGCTTCTTGAAACGGGGTGAGTTCGTGGTGAACGCACCTAATCAACGTGGGACCCAGTCCCCTGGTGAAGGCGCTGATACCCTCCGTCCTCCACACGGTTCGCACGCAATCCAAAGTTGACCGGTACTTCTGTCCTGTGGAAGGTGTGAAGCCGTCGGTTTGCATTCGGGACTTGATCATGTCGATGGGGTATATGACTGCCCAGAGCTATCTCGGAATCAGTCTCTGCGGTCGGGTGCAAGAGCTGTATACACATTACCACATAGCCAGCGGCGGCACCATACAGCACAGCGCTCGAGGCCGCTATCTCCTCTCGGCGAATTCCTTTCTTCGCCATTTCCCGCTGGACTAGCTTTTCGTAGGCCCAGAAATACACGCCGTATCCTGCCGCCTCACGGACGAAGGTGACATTCTGGCCCTTGTAAATGCCCTTGATCCCGTGGGCGGCAGAGATCTTCTTTATGGCGTCAAGCGGACCGCTGTATGCTGGATGCGTGTTGGACTGGGTCTGGAGTCCTAACAGACCGCGCGATGATAAGTCAAGCGGTAGCGAATACAAGGGCAGGACGCACGAATGCGGATATGTTCCACTGGTCCCGAGACAAATCCGTTCCCCAGACCCGCGAGAACTCCGGCCGTAAACAGTTGCGCGCTGGTCAGGAGCTTGCCATCGGGACCGCCCTGCCCATTCCTTGTGTTTTGGGTGGCGAAGTAGCGCTTCGTGTACTCGAGGACGCCGAACTGAATGGACACACAGACGCCGATGCCAAGGAGCGGGGTGAGAGTGCCCTGAATTGCCACATGTTAGCGCGGCATATTCTTGACAATCAGACGGACGTCACCTTGTAGAAGGCCAGAGGACCCTCGTTCTTCAAAATGCCACCTGCACAATCAAGCATGCCACTGTACGTCCCTTTTGCTGCCGTTTGCATACGCTGCGCGTATCGTCATCTGACCGCTGGTCGGAAAACGTGAGGCGCGACGCACCACTTTGACTATGTCAAAAGGCTGCCCAACTAAGACCTGTTGCAGCAGGCGCGGAAGAACCGATGAGCAGGAGTCGTCGCGTGTTGTGGAAAGCAAGGACCTGAGCGATGCCCCCGACGGTCCCTGCGGTGAGGTCCTTTACAGTTTTTGACATTATCGGGCGGGGGGTGGTGAGGAGAGGGAGGCAGAAGTGCGAATGTTGAAAAGGCGGCATGCCAGCACACGCGTGGCCAATCAGCGGCGAGGACGCACAAAAATGTGAGCGTTATAAGATAAGATAAGATTTAGCCCGCCCCCCGACGCAGGCCGCAGGCGCGCTCAGGGTTGCCGCATCGTACACCAAATACTGTCCAGCACACTACATCTTCGCCTTCCTCGCCCGCTGACTCGGACGACCCCCATGGAAGTACTCCCGCAGCTTCTCGTCCGCCATGCGCCATTTCTCCTGCGCCTCTCGAGTCTCCCTCATCCACGCTTCCGCAATAGCCTGAGCAGGGGTAGTATCGGTTGGATGTACTGCTCGTAGCGGTGATCGGTCAGCCTTTTTGGCTGACGAGGGTGAGGAGGGTTCATAAGCCATCTGTAGGGGGGTCAATGAGGTCGCAGCGCGTCGTACGAGGGGAGAATGCGCACCATGTCATGCAAGGTCATTACAGGTGCTCAGCGGGCATAACTCGGTTCTGGTTATAAGGAGAGAGTTTCCCAAGGTGAGGCGACGGAACCATGATTTGTGGGTATGTCACATACGGATCCAAGAATTTATGGCAGCGAATAAAAGCAATTGTGAACTGTCGTTTCCCTGCCATATGCGGAAGGTTGAAAGGAACGGCTCATCAAAGAAGGAAATTTGAAGGAGATGCACCTACTTACCGATGCATCCAGTGGCCCACGGGGCGACACAGGAAAGAAGATGAGGGTGCGCTGGACCACCGTGTAAGCAACGAGGTTGGGTATTTATGACATGGCAGTGCCGCCATGCAGACAAGACGGAGGTGAGACAACGGCGTTTCACGGCTCGCTTGCTCCCCTCACAAGGCGTTGGCAGACTATAGGTACCTTCATTCTGATGGCTTTAGTGGGGCAGAAAGCGGACCCATCTATGGGACGAAATGGAAGGACGGATCAGGATACCACCCATATTGTATTCGTTGGCACCTCGGCTGTTTTATGCGTGCCGCATCGAGAACGATGCAACGGATTCATTGCGATAGTGTTTGTTCCGAAAGTCAGGGCTGTGACGCTGCGCCTGTAGATAGTCTTGGGAACATCATCGGCGGCAGCTATATTCCATACGCGTCGGACAATGAGTGCGCAGAGAGCACCTGGATACATCACCGGGTCGCTGGCTTCCTGTCAGCAGCCATCTGTCCGTGCCGTGTGTCTCGACGAAATGGACTCGCGCCGTATGGGACCGATGGAGTTCACAGCGAGACGCGAACAAAGGAAAGACCTGTTCGACGCGACCTTGCCTCGGCCCGGGCTTGCCATACGCCGACGTCGTAGTCATCCACTCACACCGCCGCGGGCGAGCTCGCTTTCATCGCTGTCCCTCCTTGGCCTCGTCCTTTCCCATCTTCCACGTTCCCCATCATACTCCGTCGTCTGTCAACATATATCTCGGACCGCAGAATGGCCGAAACGTGAGTTCTCCATTCCCATACCCCACCGCGCCATCGCTCAATGCACATACGCGGCGTAGCACCGTCAACTTTCTCGGAGGCTCTCCCTTGAATCGGCTGTCATGGCTCCGCGAGTCTCATTCTTTCCTCAATTCCATTATCGTTTCTCCCGCCGCGCGCTGGGTGCTCTTCCAAGCTGGACAGCCTCTCGTATCATCTCGATCGAAGAGGGAAGTGGGCCTGGCATTGCTGACCACGGCCGAAGTGCGGCACCTCCTGGGACCACAACCCTATTTCGGCCAGGGCCAAAATGGGGGGGACACAGTCCCAGGCGATGTCCCCGTGCTCCAAGCGGCACGCTTCAAAGGCGCGCCAATCGTGTTTCTGGGGGTCAACGAGCCCAAGTCGGGCACGCGCACAGTGCCGAACGACTTCAGCTTATCTCCGGAGGAGGTCGCGGCGAATCTCAAGGGCACGCCGTATTTCTCGCTTGATGTGTCGGACACGAGTCAGGCCCAGGTCGATGAGCTGCTGCAGAAGTGCGATCTGGGGAAGAGTGGGGTGAGCCTGCACTTCGCGGAGCCTCGCGGCGCAACACGCGGCATGAGCGATTATGACGCGGCCATCTTCGCGGTGGCACGCAGCATGGTGGACTGGAATGCGAGAAATCAGGTGTGGTCGGGCCACTGCGATTCGACGTGTTTGCAGTGCTTACCGTGCTTCTGCGCGTGTTCGCCATCTCCAGTTCTGTGCAGCATGCGGCTCTCCCCACTACTCCCTTTGGGCCGGCTGGAAGCTATCATGCTCCTCACTTCTGCCGTGGGCTGACAACACTGGACGGAAGCCGTGTCCAACAGCGTACGCGGTGTGCTTCCTATCATATCTCCGTTCTCGCTGAGCTCGCCGCTCTAGCAAGGGGCTTCATAACATCGCGCACCCCAGAACAGATGCGGTTGTCATTATGGCTGTCCTCAATGAGGCACAAGACAGGATCCTTCTCGGGCGCAACGTATGGCACACTGCTTGATTCCACGGCCCACATGACTCACGTGTGCCCGGCTTTGTGCCCGGCTTCTAGAAAAAGTTTCCGTACAAGTTCTACTCCTCTTTGGCTGGCTTCATTGAGCCAGGGGAGTCATTTGAGGATGCTGTCAAGCGCGAGCTGTGGGAGGAAGCTGGCGTCCACGTTTGGAACGTCAGGTATCACTCTACGCAACCGTGGGTTCGTGCCCTGCATCCCCGCATCGTGCTTCTGCTGATGTGTCGGGGCAGCCTTATCCCGCCAACTTGATGGTTGGGTTCTTTGCAACAGGGGACCCTGAGGAGCCCATCAACCTGTCACTGGATAAAGAACTTGAAGGTAACGTCCGCCGCAGTGCCGCATCTCCTCCCATCTCAGCACGCCTTCCTAGATGCCCGATGGTTCACCCGCGAAGAAGTCCTGGCCGTGCTGGAGCACAAGGAAGGCACGAACTTCACACGCCGGGACTACAAGACCATGGCCGACTCTATTGAGGAGCGGGCGAACGTCCCCAACAAGGACGCCAAGGACGAGGGGGATCCGTTGGCTGGCGACGCCACTGTTGCGGCAAGCCAGGCGAAGGAAGGCGTCGTACAGCCTACGCCCACGGACGTGTCTGCGGACGTGAACGAGTCGCCCTTCAGAGTGCCCCCGCGGACCGCCATCGCTGGAGTGCTGATTTCGGATTGGGCCTATGGCCGCAGCGGCGCGCAGCCACTTCTAAAGGGCAAGATATGAAGAGCGCGGGGACATGTGGTAGGCGAATATCCTGTACCCTTAAATCTCTAAAGACAACCTCTAATGTCGTTCGCAGAATAAACACTCTGTGTACGAAACCCTAGAAGATTAACCATGTATTCAGCAAGAACTCATGATATAATGGATATCCGAGCACCTACTACATCCTATTGTCCGGCTGGAAGCAACCTGTCTGCTCTTGTCTCAGGTCTGCTTCTCCGGACCCAAAACTCTGGATTGGCTCGATTATGACATGCGCTGGTTTCCTCCTGGCGACACTGCGAGTCGCGGGTGCCCTTCACGCCGGAGAGATGGTTGGTAGAGTCTCGCTGACACTCCTCGCACCCGGGATTTGCGAAGGATGGCATGAGCACGCAACGTCATGCGTGCTCGACATACACAGCTAAGTAAGTGTTCCGTCCCTGGCCTGTCTCCGCCGACACGAGCTAACAGCAGTGCAAGCGTTTCAGTGGCAAGCACACATTTCAGCCTTCCCATGGATCAGAAATTTAATCAATGCCGACCTTACGACAGGTGAGCGAGCGCTTCCTGATTGCGAGCGGCCCAGGCTGCATCCGTGAGTTTGTTCCTGGCGATGGGACGTCGGCGGGGGGAGGCGGGGGAGTGTTACGGTACGGTGGTGCCTCGGAAGCGCCGTCGGAGTGGTTTAAGAGGTTAGTAGAGAATTTCCATTATGGCGAGCATTTTGGCGAGGCCCGGGCCATTCTCCGTTAGCGGTGCGTGTCGATCACTTCATTATCTCGACAGCGATTCATAGTGCCTTTTGCGACAGCCTCCCATCGCTGTCATCAAATACCATCTGACCGTGATGGCTGGACTTAAAGGTTGATACTTAATACCAGCCATCTGCAATCACTCATCGGCCGTCAACCACTGCCTTTGCTCAGTTAGCTGAACATTGAGATCGCTTACGCGCAACGAGGCTTGAACATACACAGTTGCCATATTTGGCGTTGGCTTGGGGATCTCGTGAGTGCTGCTCTAGCTATTGCGCATGTCCGTGTTTGTACTGGCGGTGACGCCCCGGAGAACACGGCGACTGCGTAATCCCACCGCTAACCCGGGCATACTAACGTTAGCCCTTCAGCATCCCAATGTTTGCCCTTCAGCATCCCAACGTTTTCCCTTCAGCATCTACACTGCCTTCCCAAAGCCTACAGCATCATCGACGTCAGCGCTCTTGCACAATAGAGTCATCCTGCGCGCAACGGTGATGCGTCTCCTCATTGTCCTCTTTGCTACAGGTGTATAAATAACAGAGTGCTCGCCGTCCTCACTACCCATCGACCTCTTTCTTCTTTCCTTCTTAACTCTCAGTCATCATGCTGTTCACGACTTCAGTATATGTGAAGCTCGCGCTGCTGGCCAGCGCATCCATCGCTTCTGCACTTCCTTCTCCCCCCCACCGGCCTGCGGCGGCCTCGAACGTCCGCAAGAGAGACGACGCGTCGGCGCCGGTCGCTGCGAGCTGGTATGCTAATTGGCATGCTACGGACGTTCCGCTTGCGAATCTCAGCTGGAGCAAGTACACGCACATGATCTTCTCATTTGGGTATGTCATTGCTATCAGTGGAAAATTTCTGTGTGGCTCGACGTCTTGCAGGACTACATCGGCGACAGAATATGTGTCACTGACTGACCAAGATCAGACCCTCCTGCCGGATTTTGTGAAGAACGCTCACGCTAATGTGAAAATTATTTTGTCTGTCAACTGAGAGGGTGTCTAACATGGTACTTGCAGAACGTCAAAGCCCTTCTGTCAATCGGAGGATGGGGAGGGGGTACTAATTACTCGACCATCGTGGGAGACGCGACTCACAGGTCAGGATTCGTCAAGACCATCGCCGACCTCGTCAAGCAGTACAGCCTGGATGGCATCGATTTTGAGTAAGTCACAGCCTATGTGGTATGGTCAACGTTCTAATTAATTTTTTTCATAGCTGGGAGTATCCGAACGGCGAGGGGATTGGATGTAACGCCCATAGCGCCGACGACACTGCCAATTTCCTTTCTTTCCTCCAGGAGCTGCGCGCCGACCCCACTGGTTCCAATCTCTTCCTCACTGCCGCCGCGGGCATCACACCGTGGAATGACGCCAAAGGCGATCCCTCAACGAACGTCACCGGTTTCAGCACCGTGCTTGACTACGTAGCAATCATGAATTACGACATTTACGGCTTCTTTTCACCCACCGCGGGGCCCAACGCGCCGCTCAACGACTCGTGCGCGGCGGACAAGGCTAGCGGTTCGGCGGTGTCCGCTGTCAATGCGTGGCACACTGCAGGCATCCCGTTGAACCAACTTGTCCTTGGGGTCCCCGCATACGGTCATTCGTACAGCGTGAAGGCGGCAGACGCGCTGCCGAAGGGGAGCAGCGGGGAGCTGGTGGCATTCCCGGCGTTTGACAGCAAGAGCCAGCCGATGGGCGACAGCTGGGATAGCGCGGCGCCGTTCACAGATGTGTGTGGAAATACCCAGGGAGCGAGTGGGGTGTTCGATTATTGGGGGCTGGTCAAGGGAGGTTGGTTGAGCGAGAACGGTACGGCAGCAGAGGGTATATCCCACTTGTTTGATGAATGCAGTCAGACGGTAAGAGTCTCCTCTCTTTGCTGCAAGAAATATACTGAAGCAGTCGTCCCATAGCCGTTTGTGTATAATTCGAGCTCCGGAGTGTTCGTCTCCTACGACGACGCCCAGTCGCTGGCCGCCAAGGGATCCTTCATCAAGACCATGGGTCTGCGCGGTTTCTCCATGTGGGAAACCGGCGGAGACTACAAGGATACCCTCCTCGACTCCGTTCGCTCGGCTGTCGGGTTCTCCGATAGCAACACAACAACGACGTCGAGCGGAGACGCCAGCACCACTGCCGCCGCAGATTCGAGCACGATGTACACCGACGAGTCGGCAACCGCTACTGCTACCATCCCGTATGTCTCTATCTGTCAGTTTCTGATGGTAGCAGCCTGACGGACAAGTGTTAGTGCTACTTACTGAATGACTTTGTCGTACTGTTCCGTCGTATCCATTGACGCATACCATGAAAAATGATTCACCTGAGGCAATGAATAAAGAATCTCCGTGTCACGGGGAACGGCGTGAGCGCGGAGGCACAAGCCTGAGATGACTGAGCAGCGGCCAGACTCGTCACTGACACGATGTGAAGTACAAGTGGGAGATGACTAGTTCGCCGGTTTGTCTGGACTTCGTGACTCATGCCCAGTGAAAAGTCGGGCTGGGCTGGTATGGCCCTGTATGTGTAGCCAGAAAAAATGTGTCCTCAGCGGGCGTGGTGTGGTCAGATATGTATGCGTGTCATTGCAATGACTCAGTGCAATCCCGTGACATAGCTATGACGCCGCCGACGCGCGTCGCGGCTGCAAACTGTACTGTAGATGCGTCGATTTGCAGCGGCGTTGCTTTGCTCGAATATACACATATATTGCTGCTGTCGTCGCATCGCTGCGTCGCTGCCCCCATCGACATTGCTGCCATTCGCTGCCCCCGTCGCTGCCGTGCCATTGTCGCGTCGCTGCGTCGCTGCGTCGCTGCCCCCGTCGCTTCGCTGCGTTGCTGCCCTCGTCGCTTCCCTCGTCGCTGCCCTCGTCCCTTCAACACATTGCTTCCCCGTCGCTTCACCTTCTTGTGCAGGCAGCGCAGCAGTCGCGCTCTACCCCGTCTCATACGCGTTCTCGTGTCCTGCCCACTCGTGTTTGCACAAGCCCGCTGCCAGAGGCCCGACCAAATCGACCGACATGGCAGTCGCCGCCGCGCGTGCTCACTCAGGCTACTCCGCGCACGCAGCTCTCGATGCAGGTGTTGTGCCAGCATCGCCGTGCTCTGCAGCTTCGCGTCGCGGATGACGTCCCACGTCGCACTCGTGGTCGCCTTGAGATTTCGCCACGGGAGCGTGCCGCGCAGGAAGTACACGGGCATCTGGCATGCGACTCGACGTCGCGCGAGGACGCTTCAATGCCGAGGATGCGTGTTGGCGGACGCGAAGAACGACGTGCCGAGGCCGTACTGGTCGTTCTGCGCCCCCGTGCGTGCGTCGCGTTACGTCCTCGCGAACCCAAAGTCGTGTTCACCGGCGTGTGCGCCGCGGGTGGCAGCTTCGCCCACTACTTAGTATTCCAGTACTATAAGTAGTGTACTTATTTCATGAAACTATTTCAAACATGACGCGTGTGGGATGGCTGCTGTTGTAAACGGCACAATTCCGGTAGAACGACATCCTGTAGGTACGTAACGTCAAGCAGCTACGGCGTACGCGCGACTTACGATTTGTAGAGAGAGCGCGCTCACGTGCAGCCGCCCGCAATCGGACCGAGTTGCGACAGGCTACGTCACTAGCATCTTGTCTCTTACCCTCACCTTCCTGTCTCCCTCCATAGCTGTAACCTTGCTCTGGGCTGCTACTGTCTCAATATCTCAGCTGTGGACTAGCAGGCTGTCTCTGAGACTCGTCTAGAAGGCTGGAGTCCTATTAGGCTGATGCTCACGCTGGGGAGAGCTCGCTCCAGCTTAGGGGCTCGACGATACAATCATACTGACGCAAATGCCATTTCACAGCTCGATTGAACACATCATGACACCCTCCAAGATCACTCATGGGCATAGATTGACACCGACAGCGCGCTGGGTGGGGACTCCGAGGAGACGAGAGAGACGAGAGATTCGAGAGATGTCGCGCGACAACTCGCATGGTGCGTCATACCCGCTCGTTCTACCACCACCCTCGACTGACACGCCTGCCGAACAGGGAAGCCAAGCAGCTAGGAGGACGAAGGCGTGCGCTGAAGGGGGAGAAAGGTACGCCTTGCATACTCGACCTCTACGGAGCTGACTTGGATTTTGACTTAGCGATCGGGAAGGCCGGGACAGCTGGCAGCGGACACGGGGCAGGTGGCGGGATGGGCAGGTATGGTTTTATGTGTGCTGGTATGCGGAGCGGCAGCGGATGCGGGGCAGCAACTGGATGGGCGGGTATGGCTCTGTATGTGCCCATATGGCATGGTATGCAAGGAACAGTGGAAATACAAATATATGTGCATTCAGCTCAAGCCATATGGTTGCATACCAGCACATATCCACGCATATTCATGATGACGAGCTCAGACGACATTACATACAGAGACATATGAAAAATATGATATAGTCTACATTTTGTGGTGTCATATGGCCCGGTATGCAGACACATCTACGCACACTAGGCCATACCAGCCCAGCCCGACTTTTCACTGGGACTCATGGCTGAAGTTCGGCATCCCGGCTGGGTCATCTTACCGCATGCGGCATGCGCATTCCGTGCTGGAGAGTCGGAGGGGCACCGTGTTTCTTGTCACCGGCCTACTAAGTCCAGGGATGGACGCAGGCAGGTCGGCGACGCGACGAGCGACATTGGTGTACGGAAGAAGATGGAAGAGGTTGAATGAGTGGGATGAAGGGAAGGGCGCGCCGTGCGCGCAAGGAGCTCCAGCTCGCATTGCTGCATGCAGACAGTCGCCGGGCAGGCTCAGACGCAGCCAAATTGAACTTCGGACGCGTCAGGGTTCCGCTCGACAGCTCAGATATAAATGCACAGCTTTGACGGCAGATATGAAAACACGTACAGGTGGAGAGCGATGAGGAGCAAGGCAGCTGGGTTCAACATAGATATAGCGGGCCTGGCGGGTTGTCCAAAGCAAGAGCATTAAAATTGGCAGAACCCTAAGGATAAAGTTTGACCGTCGGGTTCATACGGGGCCCAGCAGGAGCAGCGTCCAGCTGGCGTTAGGTGCTGAGCCGTTGAAACGACTTAGTAAAGGTTGAGCGAACGTTTCGGGCGTCGGGCCGGGAAACGTGAAACGTGTGATTTATACCAAATACGCTACGTAAGCAGCTCAGGCAGAACCTCGTTGGTACGAAGTACAAAAACAAAAACAAAACATTGGACAATCAGGAACGTAACAACGGATGTAACTTAGCCAAGTTGCCCGGCAATCGTGAAGCTCGGGCTCGGGCTCGGAGACGGTCACATGCACTCGTGAGAAAGCCGCGGTGGACGCGCCACAATGACATTGCCAGTGGACGCGACAAACTTCAACGCGCAAATGCTGGGATATTGCGTCTCTGTCCTCTCCTCACTGCCTGGCAACTACACTGCGCGTGACGCCCTTCCATATCTTCAAACCTACCCTTGAGCTCATTCAACATGCCGGTCACGACTCGCAGCACCACCGGACGCCTCCCGACCAAGCCCACTTTGCAAGCATGTGACGAAGAGAATATCGACGGCGACGATGGCAACTTTTCTGACGGTAAGCTGGTAACGATGGCGGTTGCTCCATAGACCGTTTTAGTTTTCTTGCTTTTTTCAGCCACTTCGAGAGTGTCGTCTGAAGCCCCTGAGACGCGCCCGGCCAAAAGGGCCAAGAACAGCAAGGGAAAGGCGGTCGCCATAGGACCGTCAAGAAGAGTGCGTGGCCGCCTGAGTGCCTTGCCTTCCATGCCTCTCGACATCTTATTCGAGGTTCGTGTCACCTCCTTGTTTGTGCACGCCGCACTCCACTGACGTCCTACAGATATTTGGTCACCTCCCGCCAGCAGATCTCATACAGCTCACCCGCGTAACGAAGGCGTTCCGTCAAGTTCTACTGTCAAGAGATGCCATGCTGCTCTGGAAGGAGGCTTATGAATTAGTACCGGATGTGCCCTCTTGTCCCGAAGACATGTCCGAACCTGCCTGGGCAAACCTACTCTTCGGTGGCGCTCATTGTCATGTGCGTGCCTCCGGTTTTGATTACGGATGGTCTCCTGAAGGTATCGGATATAGACATGCGACTCGAGGCCAGTTAACAAAATTATGTTCATCTTCCGCCGTCGTGCATGTCGGTCGTGCATGTCATCGCGGTACGCTCACCACCTGTGGAGGTTGTCTCCGCTGACAGACATCAATGGATAGGCTTATAGAAGAAAACAAAGCCTCAACGTTGTTCCCTTCTCTATCCTGGAAACTTTTGCGTTGTTTGCCTTCCGTGGATGATCGGCGATATAGATCTCTTCACTGGCTGGACGACGTGAGAGACTTGCACGATGAGCTTGAGGCGTTGGTAAAGAAATACGAGAGTCGCCAATCTCCGGCATACACCAAGGCGTTGGAGGAAATATATGACGCCAGGAACGCAGCTCTCGACGTGAAGATGAAGGTGAGTACCTCTATCTTGTGTCAGTGTGCTCACTCTGATATAACAACAGCACGCAAGGACTTGCATACAGTGGGAAGAGGAAAAAACCGTCACCCGGAAGGATGAGCTCCGTGAATTGAAGGGACAACGCTTCTCTGAGTATGCTTCAGTGACCACTAAGCTTGCTTCTTTGCAGTATTTACTGACTCTGCATTAGCATCATCGAGCGATTCGTGGCCCTTGGCTACGCTAAAAATGATGTCTCCGCCATTCACCGTCACCGAGAAGTAACAGCAGCCAAACCAATGTCTGACCGAGGTGGTTGCACAACATGGTCGGCGAGGCTCGGAGCTGACTGTTCTGTTCGCAGTTTGGACTCGCATCCTACCAATATTAGAGCCCCTTGTGTCCAAGGCCAAGGCCGACAGGCTAGCGCGAGAAGTTTTACAGCGCAAGTCTGACAGGCTAGCTTATCTTCCAGTTGCGTACCATAAGTACCTGAAGACCCTTCCTGTCCGGGCAACGTATTTCGCACCACTTGCAGCTTCCTGCAGGTCTTTCCCGCCCGCAGTCCAAGCTATAGAAGAAGACGAACCTGTAACCCTGGAATTCAAAGACCGCGTGGACGAAGTTGTCGCCAACGTGGCGCCCGAATTGTTGGCAGCAGTGTGCACAAGAGCGAATGATATGCTAGCGCTTCTACCAGAGACAAACGGTTCCGACGATGCGGTGCCTGTTGTCTCGCAGGACATTATCTTCAGCGACGGTTTCTCTGCTGGGACGGCGTTTGGGCTAGGTCTCGCCACTTCCCAGTTCATTTGCGGTCGTGGCTACTGCAATGTTCTGGATGGCTTTCAAGCGCTCGTGCACGATCACGCCGAACTCGGGTACGACGAAAGGTTGAAAGAGATTGTACTGGAATTGCTGGGCCTCCTGGGCATGGATTCCACTGCCACTGGAGGAGATCTGGACGGCCGTGATGCCCGTTTCGTGTGCATGGCCTGCAGTCCGTCAAGAAACTGGTGTTCCTCTTCGTACATAACAGGACGGCGGTCTATGGGGTGGCGGGCCTGTGTGAGTCTCCCGCTGAAGCGAAAACCACCGTCACTAATGAACGGACCACGAATCCGTAGTTGACACATAGCAAGTTTGCTCACAGTGGACGATCCCCCCAATGGAAACTGCTAGACCCGGAACAAACGGAATTGGCGAAGAGCCGAGACAGTGGGTTTGATTATCATACGTGGGGATGTGGCCACTGCCATCTTCATTACGGTGAGACTAGCATGACATGGCAACAGAGGCGAAGTTTGCTGGAGCACATAAAAGAGAAGTACGTGAAGTTGCGAGATATGCTCGGCACAAGTTCGACGGCTGATATTCTGCAGACATGCCGTTGAGGAGCCCAGAATGGGGGTCGACTACTTCCGGGACCTGCGCGCCTCTGGTCATGGCGAGGGTGGTGTGATTGAGGTGGTGGACGATCCTCCGGTGTCACCTGTGGACGAGGTGTGATACGCTACTATGCATGTACGTGCAAGCAACTGGTCCCAAGCACGGCGTAGGTTTGGCGGCGCTATGTAGAATGAGTTGTGGCCGGGACGCCAGAGGACTACGCAACGACTGGACGAACCATCGAGCGTGCGTCCGGGAGAGTGCTCGTTGGACCTGTGTCGAAGGCTAGAAGGTGTTTTAATTTTTAAATTTTGTACATACTGAGAATGGTGCATCGAGCGACAGCAAGGTCCGGGTCGCCCACCGCGAGGACGTCGACGAGTAGAGTGAAGGGTGTGGGAAGGACGAAGACCCAGGAAGGTGTATAGCACAAAGAAGATAGTGTTAATAGTGGTGAACATGTCGTCGAGGTGCTGAGCTTGCGCGAGTGCGCAGATGGATGTGGTACTAGGTTGAGCTGGAGAGCAGCTGTGACTCCAGGCCAGCCGCATCTGCCACACCAGCCAATCGGTTGGACGCTCCGTGAGTTACTTACAATTCATTACTGGGCCAAGCCTAAATACAAGTGGTGGATAAGGGATATAGTACAATGCAGTTGACAGCGTCCACGTCGCTCATGGCTATGACTCCGACAAACCAGCAGCAGGCACTGGCACACTTGCTGAGTCCTTCACCTCCTCCTTGACGAACTCAGTGCGCTTGAACTTCGACTTCCGCTCGCGCTCCTCCCGCTGCTCCTTCACCCACCGCTCGATGTCCTCCGCCGCCTGCACGGGCCTGACCTTGTAGGCCATCAGGTACCCCTGCATGCTCGCCATCGAGAACTCGCGCTCCGGGATGCTGGCAGCGAAGCGCTCTGCGAGGCGGAGGATCTGCTTTTTGGACAGCATGGGCGCACGGGAGGAGTGCGACATGCCGTTGAAGGTGGGAGCAGCGTCGGGCGCGAGGGCGGACGTGCTCGGCGTCGGCGACGCAGGCGCCGCAGAGTCGTCGGCCGCGGCGGTCAGGTCAATGAGGTCGGCGTCCGCGGGCTTCTCCTTGGTCGGCGTGCCGTACCCCGAGTCGATGCTCTCCTTCTCCGCGACATCGTCGTCGTCATCTTGCTCTATGCTTGCCTCAGCTTGAATGGCCGACGCGGGGTCCGGCACGAAGAACCGCTTGAACATCTCGCGCGCCTGGTAGCGGCTCGCGAGGCGGAACTCGACGTGCAGGTCCATCCGCCCGGGGCGCGTCAGCGCGGCATCGAGCACGGAGTACCGGTTGGTCGTCGCGAAGAGCAGGCGGCCCTCCTGCGCGCTGACGCCGTCGAGCGCGTTCAGCAGGCCGGACAGCGTGATGCGCGTGCTCCCCACGTCGCCGCCCGGACGGTGCTCCTGTGCGCGCTCCTGCTGGTCCTTGCTTTCCGGATCGTCGTCTCGGCCGTTGGCTTGCTTTTCGCGGCGGTGCGGGTCGTCGAGCTCCGTGCCCGCGTTGTCGCGCGTGATGCCGCGCGTGAAGGCAGCGTCGATGTCCTCCATGATGGCGATGCACTCTGGCGGGAGCGAGGAGATCAGGCTGTTCAGGGTGGTGTCGTCGAGCCCGAACTTTGACAGAGAGATAATGTAGATGTCAAGACCAAGTTCGCCGGCCAGGCTGTGGATGATGGAGGTCTTGCCAGAACCAGGGGCTCCGTACTGTGATGACATCGAGGTTAAGAACTGTTCTTCAGTGATTCGGAAGGACACGAACCAGAAGATAGCCGCGCCGGAAGGGAATGCCCCGCTCAGAGTACCATGTCTTGCTCTTCAAAAAGTCGCGCGCGTCGTCAAGAATGAGCTCCTTGACTCCTGCGTCGAGGATGATAGAATTGATAGGTCGCTTGGGGCGCGAGGAGACGAAACGCCAGTCGGACCTGCGATTGCATACGTTTAAATTTGTTTCTCAAAGTGAATGAAGAATCACGCACCCTTCCATTGCATAGATGTCGATCTTGTCTGCACGGGCAGACAACCACTTTTTCCTAGCCTCCAGAATAAGTGCGTCCAAGACAGACCGGTCTCGCGAGAGGATACTGTATTCATGTGGTAAGGGTATCTTTAGAACTGTATCTTTAGAACTGCCAACTCACGTTATGGTGAGCGTCGATTTGTCCGTGTACCACCGGCTTTCCTCCTTCATGCGGGTGATTCTCATCCAGCGGCGCTTGTACCACATGGTGTAGTTTGCCGCATAGGAGGGTAGGTAGCGCACTCGGCGCGTCCGACTACGTGACGTGGAGTCCTCTTCGTCGTTGTCCTCGAGCTCGATGGCATCGCTTCCGAGGCCCAGGCTGTTCGTGCTCACAGTAAAGTCCCGGAACTTTCCTGCGAAACCCGAGTTTAGCGTTGTGGCTTCATAGGACACATGTATGCAGTACGTACGCCACTCTGGGAGAGAAGACAGCCAGAACATCATCCAATCTACAAAGAAAAGCTCAGGATATGCGCATGGTCAGACTGGGACAGCGGTACATACGGAAGGTATCATCTTCGCTCTCGAAGCTGGCCGAGATGTAGAAGCGATCCACCAGGCTGACGTACGAGAAGGAATAGAACCGCCGCAGAGTCTCGAACGCGCCTCCCAGAATGATGAGTTTGAAGTAATCGCGCAGAGCGGAGAATGAGTTGATCCAGGCGATCAAGGACGTCAGGTCGGAGGGGGTGCCCATTGGTGCCGAAAATGCGCCGGTCATTGTTGCGTTGCTCACGGTGGCATTGACGGCGGCCGCGGCATCGCTCCCGTTCAGGATGGAGAGGATGGGGGAGACGAGGCTGGCAAGCTGGAGCACGAGCCCGGCCATGGTCGCAGAGCGAGGTTAATGAGCCTCGGGAAATCCTGACGACCTTTTATACGCCTGCGAGCGGGGACTCGGGCTCTCAGCGTGCTGTGACATGACTGCGTGCCTAAGTCATGCGGCCCCGAACGCTGTGCGGCACTTGTGCGGCCGGTGCATGTAAAGTGGCGGGTGGCCGCAAGGCAGTGACTCCTCAGAGACCCTGGAGGCGGCGCCAACTTGGAGACGCGCGAGCCCTACGAGTCCTGGACAAACACGCACCGCCGCGAGTCGGAGCTGGAGCCTGTATGCATCGCCTTGAACGCGTCGTGACTGGGAGAGTGGCTGCGCTACTCGTCGTCGAGTCAAACAAACCCTTGGAACGGTGAGCTTCTGTTTGAATTTGAATTTCGCGAGAAAAAACGTGCGATGCTCTTCCTTATCCGCTCCAGATCCTTCCGGCGTTTGTTTGCTTTCACTGCGAGCGTGGAGGAGCGTGGCCGCTAGTCTCCGTAGCTTGACCTTATGGTATCAGAAGATAGTCGTTCTGAATATAAGGTCTGCTTCCAAATCTGGGGGTCTCGCGGGTAGGTCCCCTTTCGCATTTTGCCGAAGAAATGATGGGACTTGCTCACACGGCCGAGATGTGCCGTGCCCTGGCCGAGATGCCGTCAACCCGCCACTTTGACCAAGTGGTCCTGCAGGATCGCAATGCGAGAGCTGTATCATGCTAATGTGGAGCTCTGACTTTCCGGCGTTAGATTGCAAAGGTAGCCAAAGGCAACTTTATATTGGAGTAATCATAGCTCATACATATACTGTTGCGATCAGGAAGACCTCGACGAAGGGCAAGGTTCCCTCGTGCCGCGTTCCCTCTGGAGTCTGACCTGCCTGCGCGTGGTGCGGGGGTTCGTGGGCGTCGACCGGCGTGATGCGGGCGTTGATCGACCATGCTCGCATCTGAGAGGGTGGCACTTGCACGAGAAATTAGTATGCCCCGCGCTGCGAGAGTAGGGGGTGGCTGGCTGTCTAGCCGTCTCTTCCGTGCGAAGGTGTCGCGATTACGACTATCTCCCCCAGCGCGCACGCCCCGCTTGGCGGGGCCGAGGATGCCGACGCATCCCGTGCATCCGCGCGCGTCCAGTGCACCCAGCGCCAGCCCAGCACGCCAGTCCCCATGGCGGAACAAGCCACCCGCTCATGCCTCCAGGCCTCCCCCACGAACTCGCTGACCATCCTAGGCCTGGCATCCTCCAAGATCCACACATTCCGCACAGCAAGATGGCTGTGGCGCCTCATTCGAGGTCGTGCGCGAGCCACAGCGACGCGACGCGACCGCGTACCACCAGAATTCCCGACACACACCCCGCACAGCGCCGACGTTGGGGGGTCCACGGCGCTGATGCACAGAGATACCAGTGTGTTTGGCGGGCGAGGGCGGACGCCGTGTGGGAGCGTTGGGTGGAAGACGAGTCGCAGCGTGAGCGCGGATAGATGCAAGTGGCGAGCGTGTCAGGACGTGTCAGGACGTGTCTAGGGGCTAGGGCTGAAGGAAGCAGATTCAGCTATGTAGTTGAACGGCCAACTGCGTATGACGGACAGCACCTGGGGCCACCAGCGGCCGTACGCGTTCGCAGCCGCATCACCTCCCGCACATCGCTAGCAATATCCGTCTCGGAACAAGGAGCGCGCCGTCCCACCTGTTCAACGCTGTGAGGGTGATAGAAGACTCACGTCTTGTGAAGTTGATTGGAGACTACGTCTTCACGCGACTGTTCATGCTTTCACGGAGAGCACTGCAAGCAGAGATGGACTCAGGCAGAGGTGTTCGTCACGCAGCCACCTTAGATACAAACTGCGCTACACTCCGCCTCGCCGGTGATGGGCACCAGCAGGTAGTGAGGCGGTAATGTCTTGATAACCTATCCTCAGAGCGCTGCAGAAGGTACCTCTGTGTGTGCGGGGCGAGCGTCAGGGTCCCGAAGCTGCGGGAAGCGTCTTCGAAATGTGCTGGGATGGGTGTATCGTATTTCGACTGTGCTTGGGAGCTGCGGATGCGATGGGAAGGACCACCAAAGTGACAAGACGAGGGATGATCGGAATGCGACCTGCAAAATATGTGGCTCGAGTGCAAGGAGTGGTGATGGACTATGGGAGGCGAGAGGATGAGTCGAAAGGCGAGGGAATGGATCGGAATATGTGGAGATGAAGCGAAAGGCAAGGGGCGGAGTCTAGAGGCAAGGGAATATTTCGAAAGGCGAGGGAATGCGTCAAGAGGCAAGCAGATATATCGAAAAGCAAGTGAATGCTTCGAAATCAAAGTGGAGACGCGGGGATGATTTCGGATGTCGAGGGAAGGTGGCAAAGGCAAAGGCGAGTGGCAAATACGATAAACGAGGTTCGAGCGGCGTGAGACGAGCGACAAAGAGTCAGAGCGAGCTGACTATACGATATGGCGAGGTAGAGAGCTCTGTTAGAGGTCTTGTGAAGGGGGAAAGGTGACCATAGGATTGATATGAGTGATCAGGGAGGATAAGTCCGATCCGATGAGGGGGGTCAAGTCTGATCAGATATACCGTGCTAATGAGGCCTATATATACTGTAAGTGAATTCGAAATAGTATATAGTACAGTGTGAACAAAGGAGAGCATATATGGAATGAAACACCAACAGAGTGAGTCAGATATGAATGAAACACCAACATAGTGAGTCAGATATCACAAGAAAGATGAAGCTGAGGTGAGGAGCGAATATACTAAGTAAGTAGCGAGTTCTGAAACAGAACCAGACAGGCTAATAATCTGGACTGTCAGGAAATAGGTATGAAACGATAGACAATAAAGTGACTCAGTCTGATCTGTGGAAAGGTGTGACAATGATAGAAACTCATCCTGAACTCGCAGCGAGTGGCCTACAATCTTCCTGAGTGGCTTGGTGTATTTCGGACCGAAGCATTTTGAAAGTGCATGGCTCAGACTTGGAGGGATGTGCAAGCTGGAAGAGAGGTGGGGAGGATATGGGAAATGTGTGGGGTCGATAGGAATATCTTCCGATGGCTGTGCTTCATAGATGTGACTGTTTGGGGCGCATCTGTGGAGTATTTCGAGTGTTTCGACTTTCGATCGTGTTTGAGGCGGGTTTGATGATGGGCTGTGAAGTCTGGGCTGGGTCACGTGATGGCGTTTCGGAATAATCTGTGTCAATGCCTGCTGCGCTAGAGGAAGGCGAGACGAGGCAGTAGGTACTGTAAATAGCGTAAAGCAATCAGAACGATCAGAAACGAAGTGAGAGAAGAAATCGAAGGGAGATCAGAAAACAGGTACGATCTGGGCCACTTTCAGCGTCTCCGTGAGTGCGGGGCAAAGCGTGTGAAATTGCGGTCCCAGAGCGCCGCGGCAAAACCCAGTGGGCCCGCGTCAGGCCAACTCATGGAGGACGTAAAACGGCCGGAGAGAGTACAATGTACGTAATAGACGTAGGGAGGAGAGGTGGGGCGAAAAAACCACTGCGAGCGGGGCGTAAGAGAGGACTCTAGAAAAGAAAAGCATAGGTAAAATATGCATACCTGCGAGCGGGGCGTAAGAGAGGACGGCGTGTCCAAGCCACCACTCGCAGTGATATATACTACTGCAGTCACAAAGGGATGAAAGGAATGAAAGAGACAAAGTAAGTACGCGCACGGGCCGGCTACACCGGGTCGGCCACAAGCGCGTTCCACTGGCCAGTGGAACGCGCCTGTGGCTGGCGGATTGGTCAGCGGGATGACGCGTCAGCGGCATAGACCACGCTCAACTAAAACCTTGACCGCCACATTTCGAAATCCAAGGTCATGTGACTTCGGAAATGTCCGAGGTGGCTGAGCTGAAACACCAGAGGCGACATCGAAATCGACAACTCGAATGACTTCAAATTGAGACTCTTGACTTGTCGAAAGTTCAAAAATCGAGGTGAGATCCCTGCCCAGCGCAGAGCCAGGCTTATCACCGGCCTTCGGCATTCCACTACCCTCGCACCTAATTAGGGCATAAGCCCACCTACCCGCGAGACCCCCCGCATTCACCGCGTTGAGGCCCCGAATACTACGGGGCTGAGTAGTTGGGGTACTACGGGCGTGCGGGGCGGTCGTAGTAGACAGAGTAGCTAGGAGCAAAGTAGACGGTAGTATCTCGGACTAGACGGCGTATTACGAATCAAAGTAGCTGAGGCCCGGACCCGAGCACCTGAGGGCAAATAGCCCGGATACTAAGACCTACTTTGACTTAAAGTGCGTGAGATATTACCGGCAGTCGCATCGCTGGTATCAGCTCGGAGTAGCTCGTCTATTATACCATGAATCAGGTCTAACTAAATGCCTACAGGACCTGTTGTCGAAGATTTTCGTTTAAGTCGTGCCCCTGAGCCTCAGAAGGCCTTACACGCATCCTCTTGCCTTGCACGCGTCCTGCCTTGAACAAACGAGTGTAAAATACAAGTAAGCTACTACTGACAAGTGCATATGAGCTACAAAAAGATTGCATGCATTGAAACTGACCGAAAGGCAGTAGCAGGTATTGATCCATCCTCACCTGCCTACAATCGTTACCCACCGTCTCAAACTCGCGCGGCATCGTCAAGAAGCGGTCGCGTCATCGTGGGCGCCGGTACCGCGAGCAGTAACGCAGCGCGGGACCATGGGAGGTACGCTCTCGTGTTCTCTCCTGACCGCGCCGCTCTCATCTGAACTGCCTTGCGCAAGACACCCGTCCGCCAATCGCCTCGCCCGCAGTTGTGGGTGCCCAAATGGCGAGGGCCAAGTACATCACGCGTCGGCGCCCGGATCATGAACCTCCGGGCATAGTGTATGCCCCGCGCGCCAAGGTATTCCGTGCGCTGGGAGGTAGAGGATCGAGCGAAGGCTGGGGTGGCGGCGGCGCGGTCTGCGTGCGCGTCGGCGCGGGCGCGCTGACCGCTGTGGGGATCGTGACGGACATGGAGGGTGCGGACAAGATCACGCCATCCTCGAGGCTCACGAGCTTCGGCGGCGCGACCTTGCCTGCGAAGAACTCGCCGGCGGTGAGCGAGGGCTCGATGGACGGCGCGGGCGGGAAGATGTCGGCCTGGCGCGCGTGTGAGCGGTCAGCTTGATGGAAGAGCATACGCGACGTACTTTTCAGGGCACAATGAAGGCGATGCCCTCGACACCGCCGGCGCCGGTGAGTTTGTACGCGCGCGCGATCTCACATTCGGATGTGACGAGCGAGCGGCACAGGATGAAGCACATGCTGTGCTGCTGGTTGCTCGACTTGTGAGGTGCGCAGAAGGTTGACCCGCGGGATGGCAGGCGGCAAGATACAGGGATGGGCTTTGATGGAATGGGCTGTCGGGGGCGTTGCGCATGGGGTGTCAGTTGAGGCTGTGACGGCTGTCATCATTGGATTTCGAACGGCGGTCTCTAGGTTAAATTCTCCAGTAACGGAGTAGTGTGGCTGGTACAACCTAAGCGAGCAAGTCTAATGAACAATGTGAGCAAAAAGTAGCACAACATTGATGAAAGGTGCGACGTACCGTACTCATGGCTAGTTATGCGAGGGTGGGGTGTCGACAAGAGCTGCCAAACCTGCCAGGAGGTGCCGGGTTCGGCTCACTGCGAGGCAAGTTGGAGTGCGGGCGGTCCGGCGGAGGATGTTGAGGCTAGTGTGTTGAGATCCAGAAGCAACTCGCGAGTTGTGTTCTCTCGCCGCTCGGACCAACACGATCACGTGATGAGTCTAGAGATCGCAGTCACGACGTCATCGCTCGGGGCCTTCATAAGCGGACGTGTCCCAGCTGATACGTCGCTTTCCTTTTCCCTTTCCCCCCATCCTCGTCTCTGCCTCCCTGCTCATGTCGCTCGCAGCCCCTCCTGAAGGTAACGTCTGCTGTTTTGTGTCGACGGAAGCTCATTTCGGTGACGGTAGGGACCGCAGCATCAAGCGCCCTGATATCAGCCGACAGGTACGCATGTATGCGCCTTTTATTTTAAGCACAACGCTCAAGCCTGTAACACTTACAACGCCATCTTTGCAGATGCCAAAGACGTCTGCAGCCAAAGAACGCCAAGCGGACAGCGGATTCACCCGGCCTCGCCCGGCCCCACATCGCAGCAGGTGCGTGGCAATGTCATCTTACTGTCGACTCTAACAAGCTCGTACACAACAGACACGTGCACGCAAGCCGGCTGTCCGCCGCGAGAGGTCCCATCCCCTGCCAGTCCCTACCCCTCGCACGGCTTTGCCTACAGTACGTGCCGCCTCTGTGTCTCAGCTTCCGGTCTGATGCGATCGCGAGCACCACCAGGCGCCGCACCCTCGCCCGGCATCATGCTTTCCTCCCCGCCCTTGACGCCCTGCCGCGGCAGCCACCAAAGCGCAGTCAACCTCGAGCCTGCCAGGAAGAAGCAACGCCGCCGTCAACCCCCAAGCGTACGGCACGCCCGTCTATCGAAGGCGCCTAGATTGCGGCTCTCGCACGTTTCCCTTCTCTGCCCTGCCCGCTGCTACGCGACGCGCATCGTAGATACCAGATCTGCAATGTACTGTATACTCTCGCCTTATGCTCATTGTGTAATACATTGTGATCCCCATAATTCTGGAAATCTGTGAGAAATATTAAGGAGCTGCAACTGGAGCAAAGGACCTGAGCTCATGATGTCCATAATCATCATAATGAGCATAATGTATTCAAATAATCCGTATATTACAAGCATTATGACACTCATGATGCTCCGGGTGGGGCAGATGGCCGTACTGAACCAGGGCCCGCCTACTACAACCTAGTCCGAGCTACTTGGGACACTAACAGCTGAGCTACTACGGTATGAGACCCGGTCCGAAGAGCCCACCTACTACGATTCAAACTACCTTACCTCATCCGAACTGTTTCGACCTACTTTGCCTCTGTTAACGAGGCCCGGAGTAGGCGGCCTGTTCGGACCTAGTTTGACCCGGAGTATCCGGGGCCTCAACGCGGTGATTTGGATACAGACTACGTGGCCGCTATGCGAGCCGGCGTCGATAAAGCACAATCACGTGACACTGCGTACTTACTGAGGACAGCTCCGCTGCACGGGCGGGCGGCAGTTCGGAGTGTGACAAGACGAACAGATACCGCTGAGATACATGGGTCGAAGAACAGGTGCAATCGTTAAAAGTACATGAACGAATACAATAGAGACAACACTGACAGCCACCCGAGTTGCGAGGCACATCAATCTTCCATGACGACATCCCCGGTCTCCTCCTCGTCTTCCAATATCACGGACATGTCGCCGGGGATAGTCATGAACTGGCGCCAGTGGTCCAGATGTTCACCCATGCCAGCGGCAGCGTTCCGCCGCAACCTCGGTCGAACGTCGTCTTCGGTGGGGGGCGTTCATCATATACAACTCGTTACTCTTCATTGTGTGGTCCAACAACTGTGCATAGATATCGTGCTCATGCTGTTCGATCGGTCGGAAAGTCTCCTGCGAAGTGCCAGCCATCCAGATGTCCCAGGATGTGTCAGGACTCGCGTCAAGGAACACACAAAGAGCCGCCCAAGTCACCGACCGGACCAGAGGGACGAGATGAGTGAGAGTGCTGTGACCAACAGCGCAGGCAATAGATTGCGTACGGTGTAGACGAAGTGAACAGTCTGAAGAATAGAGAGCGAAATGCAAGTCCTTATATACTAAGTAAAGCCAAACAAGGGTAAACAAGAGAATAATAGATAGCGGAACAATAAGGGAGGAGCCATGACAATGGAGAACAATCAGAAGTGAGAACAATAGTGTGCATAGCCTCGCCATAGACCATCATGGAAGGATCCGGAAAGACCTGGATCAAGGAGAAGTCTGGATCATGGTCCGTGATCGATGATGGGTGTGAATAGCAGTCAAGAGAGTCGAAAGAAATGGAGCGATTCGTGACATCACCCCCTCTCTAAGACGCACTTTCTCCTGGAGCGCATGATCAGCTTGTAATGCATCAAAATAGATGAGTCCACGTAGCGCAGGAGGGCGAACAGCCCGCGGATGGTCCTTGTAGAACTTGGTTATTGCTCCGGTGGCATTGGTCATAGCTGTCCGAGGGAGCCATTGATTCTCGGAGTCGGGATAACCAACCCACTTGACAAGGTATTGAATGCCACGCTTGTTGGGTGTGAGTCTTGCGTCTAGGACCGCTTCTACCTCGTACTCCTCTTCAGCATTGACTATTTCGGGCGGTGGTGCAAGGAAGTTGGGTCCGTGAGCCGAGGTTTCGACGTAAGGAGTCAAAAGGGATGCATGGAATACAGGGTGGATTCGCCAAGTGGGGGGAAGCTTCAATCGATAGTTCACTGGTCCGATGATTTCAGTGACTGCGAAAGGTCCTACACGTCGTGGTGACAGCTTAGCTTTTGGTTGTGTCGTCTTGATGTGTTTCCCATCTAACCATACCCGATCTCCCACCTTGAAGCGTACACTGTCTTTGATATGGTCGGCATTGTTGCGTTTCATAACCTCCGCTGCAGAGCGTAAACTGGCTTCGATCTCCGCACGTACTTGCTCCATGTGTTGAAGGCGTTCTTCTACTGTAGGAATGGTCGACGTAGAGTGAATGGGGGGTATGGCATGAGGCGTATATCCAAGGAGCATCTCGAAGGGTGACCGATTCGTGGCGCTATGAACCCGATGGTTATGCGAGAATTCAGCGAAGGTTAACCACTTCACCCAATCATCCTGTCGATAGTTGCAGAACACTCGTAGGAACTGCTCCATCTCCTGGTTGACGCGTTCGGACTCGCCATCTGTCTGCGGGTGGTAGGCTGTACTGAGGGCCGACTTGATGCCTAACTTGTCGAGTACGCCGCGCATAACTTTTCCTACGTACTGAGGTCCGCGGTCGGAGATAAGTCGATCCCAAAGGCCGTAATGACGGTAGATTTTGTCGATGAGAATGTCCACCGTGCCATCGCTTGTGATTGTCTTGTTGCAGGGTGTGAACGTGACGTGTTTAGTGAACCTGTCAACTATGACACAGATTGAATCGAATCCGTCGCAGGGTGGGAGTTCAACTACAAAGTCCGAGGTGATGACTTGGAATGGTCGACTGGGGATGGCGTTCGGGATGGTCTCAACATGTGTTCGATGATTCTGCACCTTTGTTGCTTGGCAAGTAGCGCAACCGTCGACGTAGTCACGTATGAAGACTGACATACCGGGCCACCAATATTCGCGTCCAACTAGTTCATGTGTCTTGTGGCGTCCTGGGTGTCCTGCTGAAGGGTTGTCGTGATGCATCCGAACAATGTCACGTCGCAGTTGATCGTCCGCAGGGATGTAGACTTTTCCCCGAAACAGGACCAGTCCATCCTCGGTGTTCCATTCTTCTAGGTTCTTTGTTAATGATCGAGGCCCATTGCCGAGTATGACGTCGAGAGCCTTGACAACTTCTATGTCCTTGGTCTTTGCTTCTCGGATGCGACGTCGGAGGTCGTGATTGCCAAGGGAGGTGACAGCGCCAGGATGAGTAGCGCGGATGCGGAAAAATTGAGGGTCCAGTAGTACTCGTTCCGCGTTATCGTCCTCCACCCCCTCTCTATGGTCAGGTCGCCTCGACATGGGATCAGCACGTTGAGAGATTCCTGGTTTGTGGATCAGTTCGAAGTCAAAACGTGTAAGGAATAACGCCCATCGAGCTTGTCGACGACTCAGCTTCTGGGCGGAGCGAAAGTATTCCAAATTCTTGTGATCCGTCCAGATTTCTATGCGATCTGGAGCGCCTTCGAGGTAGTGGCGCCAAGCTTCGAGGGCGCGAATGATGGCCAGGAGTTCTTTGTCATAAATGTCGTAGTTGTGTTCTGGGTCGGAGAGCGACTTGGACAGATATGCGACTGGATGCCAGAGGTTGTCGTCACCACGCTGCGAGAGTATGCCTCCTGTTGCGTAGTCTGAGGCGTCGACTTCCACCAAATATGGTTTGGTAGGGTCAGGCATGACAAGGACGGGGGATGAGGTGAACGCAGCTTTGAGGTTATCAAAGGCCTCTTGGCATTCGGTTGTCCAGTTCCAGGCGTAATCCTTCTTGGTTAGGGCAAACAGTGGGTGCGCAATCTTGGAGAAGTCACGGATGAAACGCCGGTAGAAATTCCCAAATCCTAAAAAGGATTGGACGTCTTTCACCGTTCGTGGCGCTGGCCAGTCTGCAATTCCAGCGACCTTGACTGGATCCATAGCTAAATGATCATGGGAAATGATCAGACCCAGGTACTCGACTGAGGATTGTTCGAAGGTGCATTTCTCGGGTTTCAAGAACAAGTCGTGTTCGCGAAGTCGTTGCAAGACTTGTCGTACCAGGCGGCGATGTTCTTCAAGGGTGTCGGTGAAGATAAGAATGTCGTCCATGTAGATGATGACTTTGCCGAGGTCGATGAGGTCCTTAAAGAGTTCATTCATCATTGCTTGGAACGTGGCGGGTGAATTCATGAGGCCAAAGAACATCACCAATGGTTTGAAGAGTCCGCGGTTAGTTTTGAACGCCGCTTTCCATTCGTCGCCTTCCTTGATGCGTACGTTGTTGTAACCCCAGCGGACGTCCATCTTGGTGAAGACCTTGGCACCCTTGAGCTTGTCGACGATTTCAGAGATAAGCGGCAGCGGGTATTCATTCTTGACCGTCCCCTTGTTCAGTGCGCAATAGTCCTGAACTGGTCGTAGCTTGCCATCCTTTTTCTTAACAAAGAAGAATGGACTCGCCATGGGAGACTTGGATGGGCGTATGTAGCCCTTCTCCAGGTGTTCATTGAGAAAGGTGTCCAGTTCCACTTGCTCAGCTGGCGACAACGGGTAAACCTTACTTGGTCGTGGTTCAAAGCCGTCCTTGAGGTCAATGGCGTGGTTCCATGAACGGCGTTCCGGAAGACGTTCAGAAGAGGTTTTGTCAAAGACATCGCGAAAGTCTTGGTACGGGGGCGGAACTAATTCCTCAAATTCTTTCTGCACTGAAGGTCCGGCAGCTTTTTCGGCGAGCTTCTGTGCGTTCGTGAAAGCTGCTCGTACGTGCACCGGTCCTGGTTCGACAGGTGGGGGAGTGAACGGAATATCGAAGGCGGGTAACACACCAGCGAGCTGCAATCCGTGCATCATCCACGCATGTTCCATGGTGAATCGTTCTTCATCATCTTCCGTGAACAGGACGCCGAGCGTTGGGGATCGCGTAGTGCGAAGATGTACTCCATGGACACGACGAGCTGGAACAACGTACTTTGGCATTGTTGGTGGAGGTGGTGGAACTTCATGGCGCTGTCGGCGCGAAAAGATGATTTCGACTTAGGAAGCAATCGGGTTTTCCAACTTTCCCAGATGCACTCCTTTGAGTTCAATAAGAATTTGTTTATTGGAGGGTTGGATCTTCTCAGGTATATGGCACTCTTTCACTTCAATCAATATAATTGATCTACTAGCCTCAAATGGCTTCTTGCGGGATGCGCGTGCGGAGCGACACAAGAGAAACTCAATACGTACGTCAGGCAGGTTCAGGTTCAGGCTAGCAACTCAATCGCTGAGTTCTGAGGATGGGATAACCAAGTAATCAATCAATTCACGCAAGCTATACTACAACAGTATATAGCAGTACGTTCTGTATCTGGGACGTGCGCAGGACAGGATCAGGTCAGGGGCAGTACGGGGACGTGGACGTGGACGTGGGACGTGGACGCGGCAGTAAAACGTGGACAGGTTCAGGATCAGAAACGTATGCGTGCGCGGGACAGCAGAACAGATGCGGTAGTATAGTATCAGTGGCAGTTACTCAGACCAGTTGTCTGAGGGATTCAATTCCTATTTACGTGGGGAAAAGTAGTCCCTGTTACTCAGAAACAGCCCTCCTTTTATACCCTCCAGCCTTATTGTTCTGCTGTCCTATTGTATTCTATCCTTATTGTTCTGCCATCTTATTGTCTACCCAGTTCTTATTGTCCTGTCCTCTTATTGTCTCCTCAGTCCTTATTGTTCTTTTTCCCCCCTATTTGCCTGGCTAGTCTATTGTTTCCCTACCTCTTATTGTTGTTTTCTAGCCTCATGCTCTCCCAATTGTTCTTGTAGATCCAGCCCTTCTCTGTTGCTTGGCTGTTCATAGTTTCCAGGCAAGACTTCCTGATTTGGATATTGGTGGCTATGTACCGCCTTTTTTGGGCCATCACTTGCCACCTCATTCATTCTTGTACAAATGGCGGGCTATATGATCAGAATATCACCTCTCCCTTGTCCCGTATGCGTTCCTATGGCCAACGTAAATTGACATTGGGCGTGGTGCATGTGCAAATCGCAGAAAGGTTGGGTATCATGATACGCGCTGCCTATCGCAGCGATCAGACGAGTTCTTCTTCCCAACTCAATCTGAGTCCCAAGGATCCTTTGCTTCCACCATCTGACTAACCTCCGTGTCGACGAATATCCTCGGCTCTCTTCCCATCCTCTCCAGACTAACTGGGTTCACCTCGATCTTGAGGGTACGAGCGATGCGCGTTGCGGCACGTGCAAGGCGACTGGGGCTCCGGGAAGCGTCTCTGTGCAATCCCTCGCGTAGGCATTCCAACCCATCGCGTGAGAAGATGGCGACGGCAGCGGTGAAAAGGGCGCGGGTAGGGATGATAGCGGCGGTGAGCGGGGTTTCAAGGACTGCGAATCCGTGATGTTCGCGCACGTCCACGTGTTGCAGCCAGAAGAACGCATGATTCGCATCTGTCCCCAGAAACTCCCTCACCCTCGCCTCCTCGTCCCTGCCATTCTCCCGCTTCCGCACATACGACCCTTCCGCAACCTTCCCTCCAATGACTGGACCCGTCCAGAAGAGCTGCCTGTGCTCACCGACAGCTGTTTCTATCTCCTCGCTGCAGTCGTCTTCCTCATCGAGGGCAGGGTTGCAGAACTTGATGACGGGGTCGCGCGTCCGTGTGACATATACCGCTGACGGGATTGGTGGCGAGAAGGCAACAGCCGGCGCGTCAACTGAACAGTCGAACGAGGGAAGGCGTTGATAGTCGCGGGGGAACATGATAATGGGTAGTGGCAGGTGTCGTGTGCGGCGTAGGTTGTGGTTCGGTAGTAAGTTTTTTTTAGTGTCCCGTTCGATGCTCCAACTAAACTGCAGAATGTTATTAGGCGAGATACGGCCAAGTCCATGCGCTCGGCTCGTTAGGCGAGGTCATGCATTATAAGGGGTAGGATAAGCGCTCATTTGTTATGTTGCAGTCCAAAACACATTTTGGGCGTGACATCCGCGGGGAACATAAATAGCAACTGCCCCCAGTTGCACTCTCCCCTCATGGCTCGTAGGTTGACCCACTGTCTGAAGAGACAGAATACTCCGAATCGTCTTCATCTGGCGACAGTCGCTTGTCTTCTCGCTTACTGGACACGCGCGACAGCTGCATGGGACTTCGTGCTATATAAGGCACCACCCTAAATTGCGCAACACCGGTTCTGCTGACTGTCCCATCCAGCTCCCTTAAAACGTATGATCCCTTGGATGTTTGGCGCACCACCACATATGGTCCCAGGTATCTAGGGCGTGACTTTCTATCCTGACTATTCTCCACGGTGTCATTACGCATCAGCACCATTTCCCCTTCTTTGAACGTTCGTGTTGTGAGGCGAGAGTGAAACCTCTTCTCAAACTGTGCCTTTGCTCCTAAGCGATACTTCTTTAGCCGCGCAGCCGCTTTTGCGATATCTTCTGGTCGTCGCTCCAGCTGCCGCATTCTCAATGCTAGCAGATCTGTGCTACTCATTTTCCTTTTGAACCCTTCCATCATGAATGTGGCTTCGGTTAAGTCGAATGGCAGTAATGGGTGCACTCCATGGATCAGGTAGTAAGGGGAAAAGCCGGTGACTTGGCTCGTAGTGATGCGGTCGGTGAAAAAGGCATGCGCCACCTTCCCAGGCCAATCTAGGACATCCTTCCCACATGATTTCAAGATAGCCTCTCGAATAATAAAATGCCCCCGCTCTACGACCCCATTAGCTCGAGAGTTATACGCTGAGATCTTGACTTGTGGAATGTTCATTTGTGCCAATAGTAACTTGAATGCTCCGGACATCTCAGGGCCATTATCGGTAGTCACCTGCGCTACTGCACCATAGCGGCAGTAAATCTGTTCCTTGAAGAACCGTGCGAGCTCTTCTGAAGTGTTGCTGGCCAGTGCTCTTCCTTCCGAGGCCCGCGATAGGTCGTCTCGGGCTGCCACGATGTACCGGTACCTGACTGTTATATCTTCTGCATTAGATGCCTTCTTGGGCACCACGACGACGGGGTTTGACAGTGGCATAAGCATCACATCCACATAAATCTTTGAGAAAAGTGTTGCTGGGGTAGAGATCGTGGGTGGAATAGCAATTTTCTTGGTGCTCCGTATCTGACACTGATGACAGGACTGGACGTGGTGGCGGATGTCGACATGCATATGTGGCCAGTAGAAACGCTCCCTGACGGTTTCAAATACTGCACGCTCGCCGCGATGGCCAAGATTCTCATGGGCCTCCACCAGAATAGATATCCTTTTGCTGCGGTTCATGACTACCACTTGCGGCGAGCGAAACCCATTTCGTCGATATAATGTCCGTTCTTGAACGAAGAAGCGAGTTGACTTCTGGACAAATCTCTTCTGTGTTTGTACCGATCCACTTGCTACGCGAGAAGGATATCGCAAGGTAGTGAGGAACTCATAGATCTCTTTAAGAGAATCATCTTGCGATACTGCGGGCACCGTGCTAGAGCCTGCATTAATTGCGTATACCCTTGCCGACGGTAGTGATGCTACTGAATATGGCAACTCCCTGATTTTAGTGTAGAGTGCTATCTCATCAAGCCAGCTATCATCGTCGTCCTCTACTATTTTACCTTCTTCATGTGCCATGCGGGACAATCCATCTGGCCCTTGAAATCTTTCCGCCGGGACATGGACCAAGATAAAGTCGAACATGAGAATGCCCTGGATCCATCGATTAATTGCTGCGTTGGGTTGAAGATCCGGTTCGTTGAGCATGCCCTTGATATACAGTGCATCCACCTCCACGAACAGATTCTTCACGGCCACCAGGTAAAGACGGTAGTGGCGTAATGCCCTGTAA
Organism: Auriscalpium microsporum; assembly: GCA_019914985.1. Classification (NCBI taxonomy): domain Eukaryota; kingdom Fungi; phylum Basidiomycota; class Agaricomycetes; order Russulales; family Auriscalpiaceae; genus Auriscalpium; species Auriscalpium microsporum. The sequence goes on along the minus strand of JAHLMG010000013.1, from coordinate 221,548 downwards.
AGGCCGAATAGCTCCAGTTTTGGTTGTGAGTACCTGCTCTCCCTATCGCTCATGGGTATAGAGCCGTATCGAGCTGGTCGGCGCCGTCCTTCATCGTCTAGTTGGGAAAGGATAATTCCCGTAGCAATATGACTTGAGTCCACTGACAAGATAATTGGCAGATCTGACGCATAATCGATTGGTCGCAAGGCCGGGGGCGACATTACGAGGGCTTTGAGCCTTTCAAAGGCAGTTTGTCGCCGTTCATTCCAGATAAATTCTTCTCCCTTCCTTACTAGCTCAGTGAGCGGGCGGCATTCCTGCGAGTAGTTTCGAATCCAAATGCGGACTGTCCCACACAATCCCAAAAACCCTCGTACTTCCTTTACGTTCTGGGGCGCTGGCCACTTCTGAAGCTTGGATACCTTCCCATCATCAGGGACTCGTCCTTGCGGTGTACATTTCTGTCCAGCGATCACGGCTTCTGGTACACAGACCTGTAACTTGGAGGCTGAGAAGGTTGCTCCTGAACATTTGACTTTGTGTATAATGCGATGCACATCCTGGGCATGTTCCCAAATGAACCGACGAATTCCTGGGTTTGCTGAAATCACTTCTGGCTTTCCTTCCTCATCCAGGTATTGCGTGCGTGGTCCGCGTATAGCCACGTCGTCGATAAAGATGTTTGCTTTGTCTGGGATTTCTTCTCGCAGGATGAAAACCATACACTGCTGAAACTCTGCCACTGAGTTTGTGTACCCCGTCGGCATGGATGTGATGCGCAGCATGCCTACTGGCGTCTGGAACGCCGTAAGGTCCCGACTTTCACTATCCATTTTGCGGGCATCATATCCCCAAAATAGGTCGAATACGGAAACACAGCTACGCCCCGAAAATGGTTCGATGAAGTCGTCGAGGATGGGCGGAAGGCCCGTTTCCTTGATCGACACCTTATTCAAGGGCTGCAAATCATTACGATTACTCTTAATCGTTCTTTTCTCTAACCAGTCAGGCCAAAAAATGTGCGTTTGGATCGTTACCAAAGGAAATTATATCCCACGGTCAAGTCGCGTCGTCCCTCCTGCCTAATTCAGTAATTCTTAGCTAAGTAACTTCTGCTGTGTTTCAAAAGACACTCGTGTCTGCGAGTATTTTGCATTTTGCAAGCTAACCAGCAATAATATGCACATGTTCTCAATTGTTCTCGGGTCAGCACAAAAGATTGCATAGTTTCCATTTTCGGTAATAATTTCCCACGGGTGGACTCCTATGACGCATCAACCGGCAGTTTCTGCTGTGTGCAGGTTGAAATGCGTCATAGTCACACGTCCCGGCTACTACAATACCCGGGCTGAATATTGATATTTTTAAAAAGTTGCACAGAGGGGGAATTGAACCTAGAGCCTCCCAGTTACAGGATCTAAGGGTATTAACCACTACACTACAAGGCCATTTATCCTTACAGGCGACTTATAACCCTTATTGACCTTCCATCTTCTCTTGCCCTATAAGTCAGTTTGCTCTTTTCATCTATTTCTTTTCCCTCCTGTGTTACAATAAATATATATATATATTATATCTATTCCTGCTACCTATAGGTAGTGGGTCTTGCAGTGCAGTAATTGCCCATTTTTGTCACAGATGATGTGAAATCAGAGGGGTCTGAGAGTAGTCCGAGAGAGCGACCTGGCGTTGGTGTCACCAATCGGTGACGGGACTCGTTGAACGGGCACAGGCGGCGAGAGCAGGGTGGGAGTTAGAGTCTCCTGCACGAGGAGAGGAGCAGCTAAGAGCGACGGATGGATGTCATTCTTCGCTCGTACGGGATCCGAGCCCATGCCCTCATGTGGTCCGTTGGAGGATCTCGACGAAGCACGCAGGTGAGGGAGGTAGGCAAGAGGATTGTTATTAAGTAAGCGGATGCACGGGGTGAATAACAAGCTACAATACATGTAATACTGTCAGGTTGCAGTCAAATGTGTCGCAGAAGTAGGAGGTAAATAATCTAAGGAGAATGTCCGGCATGTCCGTGACAATTTTACTGCAATCAGGGGTGGATCCTATAACACAATAGAGCTTGCTTACACAGTGCTTACACAACCTGATCAAGACGCTGCCTGGCAAACAATAGCATCCGCCTTGATCACCTCTGCTTGTTCTCGCCCACAGTGTAGCCCCCGCTTCCCTCTTGCTTTCTTTTGTTCTCGGTCATCCTTTGCTGCACGACTTGCATCCATCCGCCGAGCTGCATGTTAATGATGTTTTCTGTTCCACTATCACCATCAGTCCCCCAGAAGGTGCTGCAACTTGAACATCCATGCTCAACTGCATCCTCGCATCAAACTTGGGCTGTGACGTTGATGACCAAACTCGTCGGACAGACGGTCAGATGACAAAACCAAATCCTGCTCGTTGAGTAGTACTGTTTTAGTTGGGGGGCGTGTCCCAGGTCTACCAGAGGGCTCGGAGAGTCGCAGCTGTCACCGGGAAAGCGTAGCGAGCAACGGAGAAGGAGAGGGGGAGTCGGCAAGGGTGTGGGAGGTGCTACAAGACTCAGGGTGGCGTAGCGAGACTTGGCAACGAAGGGTAAAGGTTGGGGACGATGGGCGACAGCTGGGGGAAATGGATGACGATACGACGAAGGTTCTCAATATGCAAGTGCGTAAACGATGCGCTGCGAAGGTGAAGGCGATGTCGATGTCAATAAAAGAACTAAACAATGTGCTGCAAACTTGAAGGTGAAAGACAATAGTTCTTGAGGTTTGAGGTGCTGTCTCTGGGGGGAGAAGTTCCTATTGCATGCAGACATCGCTAGCTACACTTATACATGGGAAATGTGTCGGAGTAGCTACATGAATTGTGCGATGCGGTCAGCAAAGCCGTGCGAAGCATCGGCGAAGTGTAGCGAATGAGAGAAGAGGAATATCAAAGGCTTAGACACCAAAGCTGTGCTACCCTCGGCGAAGTCTCCGGGACACTCGGGGAACAATAGCAACACATCAAAAGCGGTCATTGATCCGGATCGCTGATGGTTCGGTGATGGGCACCCACAGGTAGTAGGGCGGTAATGTGTGTGATACCAGATCCCTAGAGCGCTGAAGAGGGTACCGTTGATGTTTGCGAGTGAGTGTCAGGGTCCCGGAGACGATCGGAAGTGCGTCTCCGATGAGATGTGTGGTCGGAGGGCCTGGTCGGAATGCGCGAACGCTTGGATAGTCGTCGATGAGGGTCCAAAGATGGGGTCGCGTGGTGCGAGCGACTGTGCGCAACTGGACGCGACTGCGAATGACTGCAAGCGACTGCGAGTGACTGCGAGCGACTGCGAATGCTCGGAGGGTCGCCGATGAGGGTCCGAAGATGGGGTCGCATGGTGCGAGCGACTGTGCGCGACTGGACGTAACTGCGAGCGACTGGGCGTAACTGCGGGCGACCGCGAACAACTGTGAACGACTGCGAACGACTGCGAACGACTGCGAACGACTGTGGATGACTGCGAACTACTGCGGACAACGGCGAGCGACTGGATGCTGAGTGCACGTTCGTCGAAGAGGATGTGAGAAGGGTGGCTCCGATGGGTGACGTGCGACGCGATGGGCGACGTGCGACGCGATGGGCGACGTGTGATGTTGTTGCGAGGTGGTCGGAGCAACTGCGAGAAGTGCAGGCAACGACGCTGAACCGTTCCGATCGTGTGAACGGTCGGAGGAGCTGGGGCGACGGTCGGAAGACAGAGGCGAGTCGTGCGAGCAATGCGGTCGCTGGTGCGATCGCTGCGGGACGAGAGCAGTGCAACTGCGATCGCTGAGGTCGCAAGATGGTCGGAACAGTGAGGCGCAACGGCGACGGCTAATGGGACGACGATGGAACAAGATGAGAGCGAGGAGAGCAATAAACTGAGTAAGAGAGACGACGACAAAGGCAAAGGCAAAGGCAAAGGCGACGAAGCTAGCCTCGAGCTAACTATACGATAGAGACGAAGGTGTGAGCTCCGAATGAGATCTGAACCGCGAGGGGGGAACCGAATCTGTATTGCAGCATGTGTCCGACCGCTATATATACGTTCCGATCGCTATAGTACGAGTCCGATCGAAAATGCAGTCGGAACAAAGGAAACCGATCGGAACAAAGGCAAGCAATGGTGCGCAAGTCGCACATGGTACGGACAATGAAGGGGAGTCATGCGAACGTATCTGAAGGTCTGCGAGGCTGTAGAAAACAATGTAGAGCAAGTGATCAGCGCTGTCAAGAGGGAAGTGCAGGCACATGGAAAACGATCTGCGCTGTCAAGAAGTATGAGAGCGGAGTCCTACAATGTCGGACAAGACAATATGACAAGAACAGGGGACAATAGCGACGTGGCAAACAAGGGAATATGCTCCAATGTGCGAGGGGGTCGCGGGCGAGCGTTGCGATGTTGCGACTCTTCGAACGGTCGGACGAATGCGATATTGTGCGCGCAATGGTCGGAGCAATGGGGCGATAATCGGAGCGCTGAAGCGACCAGAGAACAATCGGGATCGGAGAAATACGGCGCAAGCTCGAGACCTGAGCGGGACAATGGTCGGAGGACAATCGCGCAACTGTGGAGGTACTCGGAGGTCGCAGAGTTGTCGGAGCGGCGTGGCGTACATGTTCGAGCGATGATCTCGCTGATCGCAACGTCTGACAGAATTCCGCTGAGTTGCGACAGCTGTGGGAGACGTGGCGCTCGAAGTCGCGTGGTCGCAGTCGGAACAGTGTGCGAGTGGTCGGACGACTGCGTAGATGGCGTGCGACTGAGTCGATGGTTCGAGCGTGGTGTCCAGCGTATCGTTGCGATCGCGCGATCGCGCTGTGCGACTCCAACGATCGGAGCTATGGCTCTGGTCTTGCGATTGGTCGGAGAGACCAATCGAGCGGTCGGAGCTCGTGCACTGTGCTTGTCGACTTGTCGAAAGTGCGAAAATTGGCGAACAATCGCCTCCCAGCGCTGCACCAGGCGTATCATCGGGCTTGGGGATCGTCTCCGATGCTGCTGGGCAATAGCTCGATGTCTGCAACTGTGTGGTGTGTCTCCTGGTCACTGGAAGGTCGGACATGCGTGACTGTGGTCGCTGAGTACAGGCAAGCTTCAGCGAATGGCTGCGACAATGCGGAAGGGGTTGCTATCTTGGGACTCGGTGTTCTATTGGGCTTCGGAGAAATGGGCTAATCATTGTGACACATGGCCGAGGTCTCCGAAGGTTATAGGTTCGGTGGGCTGCTCTAGATGCTCGGGCAAGTCATGCGACCTCGGCAATAACATAGTTGGCTCAGGCGAACGGTGCGAGGATGTAGGAATGCTCAGGTGAAGCTGCGACATCGAGTGTGAGTGTGTGCGGGCTGTCAAGACTTCGGCGAACATCATAGAACAATGGGCAAGTGCGGGCCAGTGTCGGCAAACAGCTGCAGAGCTAGCTATTGTGCGAGCGAACGGGTGAGATGGCAATGGTCGGAGCTGTCATGCGAGTGTTGTAGTGGATAAAAAATGCACAAATGGTAGCCACACATGTAGGGGGTGTATCAACGTTGCACTCAGTTGCAACTGGTAGTATGAGTTGCATGGACGGTGTCTTCCCGCATGCGGCGCATGTGCTTCATGGCTCATATGTCTGTTGTCAGGGCTGCCATTCATGTCACGTCCTCCACATCCTCTACATCTCACTCACAGCCCTCCCATGCGGGATCTTCTAAATCACCTGTTGTGTCATCCTCGATGCCTCTGCATTACTCTGTTTAGAGTATTCTTATTCAAAAACCTGGCAACATCATCCAGCAGTCTTTCGTGCTGTCTGACAATGTCACGGACTTGCAACAGCAGCTACATGGTCTGTTGGTATCGCTGCGTGCCCTTGCTACGAGCCCATAGGTGTTGCCATTGCTGCCTGCCCATATGTGTTTCTGCTGTCATATGCTGCACCACATTATTCTGATCCCGATTATTTTGTGTTTGGGTCAGTGTTCCAATCATTCTGATCATTATTCTGGAGTACTCTTCCTGGAAGAATGATCACAGTGTTGCAATGTTGCAACACTCACCTCCTACCACATAGCATATTGGAACACGCAGGACATTGAGCTACCGCCCAGCAATATAGGAGACAATTCCCAAGCCCAAGCTATCAGTGATTCAGAACAAGGATCACTTTTTTATATTGAATGGCCAAGCCCCCCCCCATCCCTAAAAGATTAAGAGTAATTGTACTGCCATGCGTGCATTGGCCCATTAACCCCAAGTGCACTATCCTCAATTTCCCGTTCTTCTTCACCACGCAAAACCATTTCGAGCGGTATGATGACTGACACGGTTCGTACACTCCTGCATCAATTTTCTTTTGTAGAACTTCAATAACTTGATCGCGGATCCCGGGAGGTATAGGAATATTCTTCTCCTGCCAGGGTGGGTGTGGCACAGTCGGAATGACGTAAGGTGAGAAATAGTCGTCCCGTAAGGTGCCGCGTTCCATGTCTTCGAATGCCAGTGCTTCTTCATTTACGCGTAGTATGTGCAAAAACAGTTTCTCCTCTTCTGGCCAGAGGAAGCCATCTTTATTAAATTCTAATTCTGCGAAGCGTTCAGCCGTCAGGCGTTTGCCCGGCGCAAAGTTTGGTGGAGCCGTTGGTAGCGGTGGCAGCGTTTCGAGCGGGTCTCGTGGGATGGTACGCGTTACTTTGGCTCCCACCGGGTGTGTTGTTGCCACCGGGCGTACCTTGCGGTCGATACGTTTGTACATTGTGTAGCTGCGAGCGGTCTTCTCAGGCATGTTTACTGACAGATGCATCCGAGCGCCCATTCTCTCGTTCTGCCAAACTTCTCGCACCACTCGCGCTTCTTCTGCTCGTTCTGTAAACACTGAAAATACCCGTGCGGGTTGTGCACAAGAGGGATCCACGGTCAACGTAAATTTTGCTCGTCTAGCAAGCGCGTATAGTACAAGTCGAGCCACAATCACCAGGCTAAGTATGTTTACAAGAACATGTAAAACAAACATGGAGCGGACAGAAAACAAGCAAGACAAGGAAGGTGGCACATCAGAATAGGTACTCGTACAAGCCAACGTGTTAGTAAATACATGACGTAGCACTCGGTAGCGGGCTAGCCGCGGGGAACATAAATAGAAACTCTGTGTCGAGATGTCGTAGGAAAAAAACAGAGTGGTGCTGCGTGTTTTTAATGAGGGGGAAACTCGGAATGCTAGCAAATCGTTCAGTAGTGTAGATAGACACGAGACTTCGTAGCGCACCGTTGAATTAAGGTTCCACTCGAAAAAGCTGCGCCCACAAGTCGGCGTCACGAAGCGGCACGTATGACTCATCCTCGTCGAGCAGACCACGGTCTGTGAGCGTTCTAATCTCCGGGTTTTCGGCAAATAGCTGGTGCGTGAGGTCGTGAATCGCATCACAGACACCCTGTCGCTCCCGACGACGCTCAAGTATGTCGCGAAAGCTCCAAAGAACTCGGACTTCCTCGGCCCGAAACAGCGCGTTGGTGTGAGTTGCGAGGCTGCGCTGCTCTTCCTCCGTCGGCTTGTGTCCTAGTCGTCGGTAAATGAACTCGAAATCCTGGCGTGTAAGGGATTCGAGGATTGAGTCGTACACCACACGTGCCATTCTGCGCCAGAATAGCAGCACTTGGAAGTTAAGATCAAACGGGAGTCGTGTGTCGACAAGAGAGGGAAGGTGCATGTCGCGTGCACCCTGAAGCGGGGGAGATACTAGTGCCGTCCGTGCTCGGAGCATCATGCCCGCACTACGCTGAAGTTGCTCGAATGAAAACAGGCCCCTCCTCTCGTACGACGGAATGGCCGCAGCTGCATCGCTGAGCACCCGGTTGGTGAGAAAGCGGTCGAGAGCCGATGCCGTGATGGGCATCGTATTGACGTGTAGCACCAGCCCCACCGGTACTTCGCTATCGTCAGGCGATCGACCCGCTCCGACGGTGCTGTGAAACGCTCGAAGAGCCTCGTCGAGCGCGCAGATTGCTCGCCCCGCGTCCTGACTGCGTTGATTGCGGGTTCGCCCTCCTGGCGTGCCGTGCAGCATGGTCTCGACCTCCAACACGAAGTGGAGGTGCATGCTGGTAATTTCCACCATGTCCGGATGCCGCGGCGGTGAGATTGGGGAATACGCCGGTGGTGGAGGCGCAGGGCCCTGTACCGGTGCATTCGAAGCTGCCGCTGCGCGTGTTGCTAAAGCCAGTAGCTCATCCAGCGCGGCGGTGACGTCAAATGGTGGTACAGGACGCGACAGTCCCGGCGGCGTGGCTGGAGTTACCGGCGGTGCCTGCGGGGGTGGTGACTGTGATGATGCTGCGAACAAGGCTGACGGTGTTCGCGTGATGGACGCAGCCCGCGATGTCGGTGAGGCCGAGAGTATGGGTGGCGTAAAGGACGGGGGCGTGAGCGCAGGTGCAGGAGGCGGCGTCACTTCTGAATACCAAGTATTAATGGACGGCAGCGTGATGGTTTCAAGCAGTGCTTCGGACGGCGGCATACCTCGCGTGAATAACACAATAGCCGGTGTCGCCTGGCGCTCCAGATTATCGGTTGGTGCCGCCGACTCGTCGACGCCCCGCGTTCCTCCTTCCATTCGAATCGGCTCCTGTCCTGCTCCTGCAGTGTCGTCGAGCATCCTCACGTCTTCTTCGGCTCGTTCCGCGCTTAGCGTCCTGCCCCCCTCCTCTTCGCCATCCTTCCGCGCCTCCTCTGCCTCGCCCATCTCCGCGTCTTCCGTCTGCGTGGTCATATCCTTCATCCGCACGATGGGGTCCAAGACGTCCAGCGAGAATTCGGCTGGACGCTCGCGTTGAAGCGCCTCGTATTCCATCCATACCTGCTCGGGCGGGCACGTCAAGATGGTGTGCGCAGTTGCGCGGTACGCCATTTCCGCCAGCCAGACCGCCTGGAAGTCCTCGTTCTCGGCCGCGAGCTTTTCTCGACGTGCGTTACCCTGCGGGCTGTTACGCAGCAGCCCACCCACCGTGTCGCCCTCCATGCGTTCGCGCGTGAGTCTTGCTTCTTCTGTTAGCTGAGAGAGCACCCAGACTAGCTTTTGTCGTGCGCGGAACACGCCGTCCTGCCCCGTAAGTGGGGGGTCGTCGCGAGGAACCAGCTGTGAATTACTGACAGTTGGTAGTGATGTCGGGTTGTCGGGGTAGAGGCGCTGCTGGAGACGCGAACGCACGTAGTCGTCTGCGTTGAAGAAGTCCCAGACTTCCTCATCCTCGTGCATTTCAACCTCCGAGATCTCCTCCAAAAGCGGCATACTCGCATGCGTTTTACTCGAGCGATCGGATGTCGGGGACGTGGGACGCTGGTTCTCAGCGTGTGGACTGAGCTGCTGATGGGACGGGTATGGTGTGTCACGCCGCTGCGGAGCGGTCGGCCCTAAGGAAGATGCCTCGTCTGTTTGTCGCTGGACATCAGGATTCGTGCTCTGATGCGTGGCAGCATGGTGCGTACCGGCTTCGATTTTAACCGGGTCATTCTCTCGCGTCTCTTCCCAGCCCTCCGTAGCCCCCATCTCCTCCTCTCGTCGTCCTGTCTCACCGCGGCGCGCAAGCGCATCCACGAATGTTCGCCACTCGGCTATGTCCTGCTGCTGGGCGGCCGCCTCCGCCTGTCTCGTGTTCATCGCCAGCGTCGTGTCGGGAATGGGAGGTGCACGCTGCGCTGCAGCACTTTCTGGCGCAGTCGCAAAGCTGGGGTCGGTGGGATCGTTCTGCGAAGGCGCGCTGGACGTCGAGGTCGAGACGCTGACCGCCCGAGGTGGCGGGGCAAATGTGCGACGCGGGTCGATGCACAGGCTCGTAGGATTGACCACTGGATGCCTGTCGTCGTCCTCGGGGCCTTGCACACCCGGGACGCGCAGGACGGGGAACGTCCACGTCTGATCTAGGTCGCGAAAGTCAACATCGAGATATAATCGAGCGTACCCATGCGCTGCATGCACGCGCGGATCATCCATGTAGAGGCCATCCGCAATCCCGGCGAACGGAAGGATGACGTCGCGATAAGGAGTGCCATCGTCTTCAATACCCGTACCAAGCTCCAGGGTGTGAGAGGAGGAAAGGATAGTGGAGTGGACGTCACCAGTACGTTGAAAGTAGTTGATATCACCAAGTGCGCGCTGCACGAGTTCGTTGATTGATCGCGGGGCCCGATTGCCTTGTTCCCACACCGAAGAGATGGGACCCACACTTCTCGGCACAGCCATCGTCGGGCTGATCTCGGATCCCGCTATAATGAACGGGCCGGCGGGGCGCGAAACGGTGACGCTGTCGATAATGTGCTGCATTTGGTGCGTGTCTTCTTGACTCTGCTCTCGTCGCTCCTCTCCTTCCTTCTTATATACTCGTTCCCCTCCCACTCGAGCACTCCATTCCCCTGCCAGCTCATCTGTCTTATTGTTCTCTGGTTGGTCAAACAGGTCCGCATGGCCGCTACGAGGCCGCGTCTCTGCTCCGGCTCCTTCGTCGACAGGATTTCGCAAGATTGCCGCGAAAACACTGGCTCGTGCATCCTCGTGAGCGCGAGACACGTAGGAGCGGACATTTTCGAACCACGGCCCTTTCCTGTCGGCACTTCCATCAGGGACGACTAGCATGTCGTATCGCGGTGTGTTCGGGTCGCCCTTAGCTTTGAACACAAGGTACGTCCCATCCAACCGTTCTTCTATATTAACATAATTGCCTCTTTGCCAGGGACGCCCGAGAAGCATCGAGAACGGGGCTTTGTCACCAACGTAGAAGCTGGCGGTCGTCTGTACGTTCCCTAGACTTAGTGTAACCTCGGAGACTAACCCACGCAGTATTCCTTCTCCTCCATTGGCGTCGCTCATCGGCATCGATTTCCGCACATCCATTGGTGCCCGTACAACCGACTTATACGCCCCCAAGCTTAATATGTTCAACTCCGAGCCCGTATCCACAAATGCGTCCACACTCTCGCCATTGCACGTAAAATTTACTCGGATCAACTCGCCTTTTGTGGGCGCTGCCCTGACGGAATACGTCTTCGCGGGCTCTATCGCAGGTACGGACTTCTTCTTCATATTCTCTGATAGCACGCTTGTTAACTCACGCGACACTCCGAGCAGATCCCCCAATTTGACCGACACCGACGTGTTCAAGACATCGCCCAAGACTCTCGCCGGATCCACAGCCGCCGCTATTGTTGATTGTCGTGCGCGTTGGACCTCGAACGCGGGCTTCTTCGGGGCTCGGGTGACTTTAGTATGCGGTGTCAGGTGAGTGCTAATATCCTCCATGATGGCATCACTGTCCTGACCATCATAGTCAGGATGTCGTGTGTCTACAGGAATAAGACGTTCGGAGAGTCTCGGTGAGCGCGACACTGCCGGCTCTTCGTCGCTGTCGCTGGCTACAAGCTTCGCGGGTTCTCGTCGTTCTCCATTAGCCGGCAAGGTGCGTGGCGCTCCTGAATTTCCCGCCACCTTCTGCTGATCGCTTCGTGGTGTCTGTACCGGTGTGTCTGCGGCCATGTTGGGCGGGGCTGTCGTGCGAGGCACGCTTGGTTCAGGGCCCCTTGATACCGGCCGTACTCCTGGACCTTTTGATGTGCGGCTCGATGGCCGTACTTCTCCTGGAATGCTCGGCCGCATCATCGGTCTTGGTACGTTCCTGTTTTCCTCTTTGTCTTGCTTATTATCCTTATCTTTCTGTTTAGCTTCCACCCGGCGGAGCGCAGGTGGGTAAACTCCATCAAGGACCATGCGTCGAGCCCCTTCCCTCGCCATTTTCGCACGTGTCACGGGCATCACTCGTGGCCGCGTTTCGTCTCCCTCTGACTCGCTCTCGCTCTCGCTACTCTCCCATCGTGCGTAGTTCACTCCCGCCATTTCATCCTCCCTGTCAGACGGCTGTACCGAGTTCAAAATTTGTGCGAAATCCACCCCCGTACGCAGAGGTGGTCCTGCTGTAACTGGTGCGTCCGCAGGCCGCCGATTTTCTTTCTCTGAGTTGTTTACAGGTTTTACAGGTGCAGCCCGCGAACGGCGCCGTCGCGGCTCTCGCAAGGCGGGCCATACTGGAACCAGACCGCCGTCAGTTCCCTCACTCGGTACCACGTAGTACGCCACCGCCCCCTCTTCATCACTGCCGTCGTCTTCTGATATGTGCGCCGCACGTACCAGGTTCGCTCGTGCGCTGTCGGTCGGTCGAGTCTCGCGCTCGACAGCAGCCACCAGCGACTCCCCGTTATAGCGGCGAATGCTCAGGCCCGATGCGTAGGTATGTCGACCTGTGTTCATATCCCGTACAATCGTCCCCTTCCTAATCAGGTCGCCCACTTTTTGACAGGTGTTCATGTTGTGGCCGATCTCGCCACATCCATAGCAGCCCTCACTGCGCGGTGGCGGCAGGTTCGTCTCAGCTGGGCGCGGACTGGCTGGACGAGAGAGATGCGGAGGTGGGTCGCGCACGCTCGATGTTGATGGCGTAGGTGTAGGTGTAGGCGGCCGGACGAGCGGCTTTGAGGACGCACTTGCGACAGTAAGTATTGGTGCTGCTACCACCCTTGCTACATCACTGTCTTTCTTCAACGCTCGAAAATATAACAATCCATAGCTCGCATCTGTGATTTTCATTCCGTTCAATTGTTTGATCAAATCCTCGACCTCATCCTGCGTGGCTTTTCCTTGGTCTCTAGGTGGAACCCGACTACGCGCTGTCTCACGCATGAAGCGATCTCCTTCCGCTTCCTCCCTGCCTGCCTTGAATCTGACATTCTTATTCTTCTTTGCAGTTGTCCGTTTTCCTTTCTTCTTACGACTGCGTCTGCGGTCATCGGTGTCTGAGTCAGATGACGAATCTTGCAAATCCTTCCTCCAGTCGCTCGCGTCTTCATCGGACGAGCTCTCATCCTCGCTCTCTTCCCGATCTCGGTCAATAAAGGTGTATGCGTCAAACCTGTCTCGTGCCAAAATTTTCGTGGCGGCCTTGTAAACCTTGTCCATGTCGAATGGGTCATCAAACGTCAGCTTGGGGTCATCCTTAAGAAGCTGATCTTCTATCTGACGACGCAGCGACTTTCCTATACCTAACCAGTAGTTCAGATTCCGTGTCTTACCATCAATTTTCTTCCGCTTCTCCAGCTCTCCCGCAATCGACCGGTAGCTAATGTCATATTCTTTGAATCCTCGCACGCTTCGAATACGTCGTCGTTGACGGTCTTCCACAAATGCATGTAGGTCGCGGACCGTATAACGTTTTGTAGCACGGTCCGCATCAAAGTGATCCAGGACATCCGCGTACAACGTCTGCCAGTCCGGAGTCGTGAATGATTCAAGCGTTCGGATATAGCGTGCCACTTTGCTCGAACAATAGTCAAGCAGTGAGTCGCAGCGCTCCTTGTTGTTAGTTACGTTGTGAATTTTGAAGAGTTTTTCACAACGCTTCATAAATTTTTCCACATCATCATAACGCCCTGTGAACTTGCGCGGGGCCGTCTCATCTCCTAGTGGCGGAAGCGTATCGACTGAGTAGGTGATGTTGGAAGCGTTGCCGGTTCCCTGGGCCATGGCGCTAGCTTATTTGATCAAGTAAAGGGGATTGATTATAATGTTGTGCGTTGAGCCTGAAGATTCCCAATAAAACCCTCGCGGTGGGCTCCACTTATGTCGGCGCGAAAAGATGATTTCGACTTAGGAAGCAATCGGGTTTTCCAACTTTCCCAGATGCACTCCTTTGAGTTCAACTTGCTGGGAGTGGGCCGACGCGCAGCGCGGCAGTACGATTCCGCTCTGAGGGGGTTTCTGGTTACATAATTAAATATATACTCAAATAATAGTCTTGAGACACTACTGGACACTAAAACGCAACTAGGAGTGGCCCTGGTACCAAATTTAAGTGATGGTGGGCAGTACTGTGCACTGGAGGGCATTACAATTTACATAAGTTGGGTGTACAGCTGCAGCTGAGGTGGTTGTTGTGATATCAAGAGCAATGACATCATTTCGGGCTCTAATTGTAATTTAAAACCCCAGAGTGACATCATCGTATTTCTGCCTGTGTTGTCTGGTGCAACTCAGTTGTCGCAACATCACCGTTCTGCAACTTCTGTATATGTTGCATGGCCTAGTAATCAGCGTATTTAGGCAATCATTTGTGTATATTGTGTGGAGCAAATGAGGAGGGGTAAAGTCGTGAGTTGACATAGCATGGGAGTGGATTTTCAAAAAAGGCGACACAGATGATCATTGCATGGGGTCGAAAAAACACTGTATATGGATGACATAAGCAACGATCGTAGGAATTGTAACCGTCACATGACTCCCACCCATTGTACGTGCCATATGCTACAACACCACTATCTTTCCTTTTGTCTTCCGACCACAGAGCACTGTTCTGATCAGACTCGTACTACTGTACCATTTCGATCGGTTCGCCGGTCACGCGTTACAGGGGGTGTCCGGCGTGTTGAAATATAGGTGCTGTCACAGGTCACACGGCGGGGTGGCGAAACCGTCTGAAGGATTTCACAAGGGCGTCAAAAATGACACCGGGAGGGCAGCAAAACAACATCAAATTGCAGAGCTCTAGCCTGCACAGCACAGTGGCATGACAGCAACAAAATCATGCAGTGGTGCATTGTACCTACCCAATGAATGGACAGTGAATGATTCAGGATGGAGGACTTGCAGACTGACAGCTCACGTTATGGACCTAAGTCCGGTCGAGTTGACCAGCCTGCAGCTCACTCTCTTCAGATGCGGCGAACTTCTTCATGAGGCGAAATGCTGCTGAGGTCACGGTCACACCCCATGAGTGGCGAATCTGAAATTTTGCCAGTTGTTTCACGGTCACACCAGGGCGGTGAACCAATCGAAATGGTACAGTATACTCGTTGGAACATATGAATAGTTGTGGCATACTCACTGCAATGCAAGTTTTGTTCCCCCCTGATTGCTCCGAGCACAATTCATGTGCTACCTTCATCGTCGTATCGTATAAGAGTCAACATCGGTTGACTTCTCTCATGCCTTAGCCTTAGCGTTTGCCTTTGCCTTCCGATCTCGCTTCTTCTCTTATCACTCTCATCTTGTTCCATCGGTGACTCGTCTTCTGATCGGTCGGAGCACTCGTGCTGGTCGTGAATGCCTTCATTACTGCGTGCTCTTGATCAGAGCACTTTACGTTGATACGCCTGGTGCAGCGCTGGGAGGCGATTGTTCGCCAATTTTCGCACTTTCAACAAGTCAACAAGCACAGCGCACAAGCTCCGACCGCTCGATTAGTCTCTCCGACCGATCGCAAGACCAGAGTCATAGCTCCGATCGTCGGAGTCGCACAGGGTGGTCGCGTGATCGCAACAATACCTTGGACATCACGCTTGGACCGTCGACCCAGTCGCACACCATCTACGCAGTCGTCCGACCACTTGCACACTGTTCCGACTGCGACCACGCGACTTCGAGCGCCACGTCTCCCACAGCTGTCGCAACTCAGCGGAATTCTGTCAGACATTTCGATCGTCGAGATCATCGCTCGAACATGTGCGCCACGCCGCTCCGACAACTCTGCAACCTCCGAGTACCTCCACAGTTGCGCGATTGTCCTCCGACCATTGTCCCGCTCAGGTCTTGAGCTTGCGCCTTATTTCTCCGATCCCGATTGTTCTGTGGTCGCTTCAGCACCCCGATTACCGCCTCATTGCTCCGATCATTGCACGCACAATATCGCATTTGTCCGACCGTTCGAAGAGTTGCAACATCGCAACGCTCGCCCGCGACCCCCTCGCACATCGGAGCATATTCCCTTGCTCTCCACGTCGCCATTGTCCCCTGTTCTTGTCATATTGTCTTGTCCAACATTGTAGGACACCGCTCTCATACTTCTTGACAGCGCAGATCATTTTCCATGCGCCTGCACTTCCCTCTTGACAGCGCTGATCACTTGCTCTACATTGTTTTCTACAGCCTCGCAGACCTTCATATACGTTCACATGACTCCCCTCCATTATCCGTACCATGTGCGACTTGCGCACCGTTGTTTGCCTTTGTTCCGATCGGTTTCCTTTGTTCCGACTGCATTTTCAATGGGACTCGTACTATAGCGATCGGAACGTATAAATAGCGGTCGGACACATGCTGCAATACAGATTCGGTTCCCCCCTCGCGGTTCAGGTCTCATTCGGAGCTCACACCTTCGTCTCTATTGTATAGTTAGCTCGAGGCTAGCTTCGTCGCCTTTGCCTTTGCCTTTGTCGTTGTCTCTCGCACTCAGTTTATCACTCTCCTCGCTCTCATCTTGTTCCATTGTCGTCCCATTAGCCGTCGCCCTCGCGCTTCACTGCTCCGACCGTCTTGCGACCTTGGCGATCGCAGTCGCACCGCTCCCGTCCCGCAGCGGTCGCACTGTCGACTGAATCGCTCGCACGACTCACCTTTGTCTTCCGACCGTTGCCCCAGCTCCTCCGACCACTCACACATTCAGAACGGTCCAGCGTTGCTGCCTGCACGACTCATCGTTGCTCCGACCGTCTCGCGACGTCGGAGATCGCAGTGTCGCGTCTATCGCCTCGCAGCGGTTGCACCCTCAATCGGACCACTCGCACCACTCGTTCTCACATTCCGACCATCATCGCCACTCGTCCGAACGTACACACGATCGGAACGGTTCAGCGTCGTTGCCTGCACTTCTCGCAGTTGCTCCGACCACCTCGCAACAACATCACACGTCGCCCAATGCGTCCCACGTCGCCCATCGAATCGCACGTCACTCATCGGAGCCACCCTTCTCACATCCTCTTCGACGAACGTGCACTCAGTGTCCAGTCGCTCGCAGTCGTTCGCAGTCGCTCGCAGTCATTCGCAGTTGCTCGCAGTCGTTCGCAGTCGCTCGCAGTCGCGTCCAGTCGCGCACAGTCGCTCGCACCACGCGACCCCATCTTCGGACCCTCATCGACGACTATCCAAGTGTTCGCGCATTCCGACCAGGCCCTCCGACCACACATCTCATCGGAGACGCACTTCCGATCGTCTTCGGGACCCTGACACTCACTCGCACACATCAACGGTACCCTCTTCAGCGCTCTAGGGATCTGGTATCACACACATTACCGCCCTACTACCTGTGGGTGCCCATCAACGTTTGATCAGAGACGGTCTATGCCTGTTCCAGGACCCCTGACGCTCGCTTGCACACTGATTCACAAAACCCCTGCAGCCATTTAGGGTTGTGTCTATTCTACTATGTACCACCATTTTATCTGGTTGTGTCCATCACCGATTTCCCCAACAACATTGTACATTGCTCCGTAAAACATAGATCCAACCGTGCCCCAATCAATACCTGGCCGGCCTCGCTCGCAAGCTCGCGCAGGCTGCCAGGTATTGATTGAGGGCACAGTCTGCAGTTCAACCTCTGATGCAAACACTTTTGAACATAAAAGTATCTCAGTCTGAGCAGTACTTTGCCTGGAGCATTTCCAGATGCATGAATGGCAAGGTGAGAGACTTGAGAGGCTGTGAAAAATGTCCACAGATAGTGTATATGGTATAAATTTATATATATAGTATAAACGGCTGTGTAGTCTAGTGGTAACTGCGCTATATTCCTTGTGACTCAGATCTGGAGTTCAATTCTTGTTATAAACACTTTTGAAAAGATAAGTATTTGAGTCCGGGTACTTTGATAGCCAGAGCGGAGAGACATGACGTCAGTCTCGGATGCACTGTGCAGTGCATCCGAGACTGACATCATTCCTCTGGGCCAAGCGTGGGAATTATTTACCGAAAATAGCAACTATGGATGATTTTCTTCTGACCTTAGAGCAGCTGAAATTATATGCATATCTATCCCGGTTAGCTTACAAAATGCGAAATACTGTCTGAAACGGGAGTCTTTTGAAGACCGAAGAGGGGGAACCAAACTCCATCTCATTTTCCTGATGCATTTTGAATGCATGCGTAGTCTAGTGGTAATAATGCTCTGTGCCTTTTGAGATCTAGAGGCTTAAAGTTCAAATCTTACTAAAGACACTTTTCCAATTATAAGTATTTTCCGGCTATGTTAGCCGGAGTAGGAGAAGCATGACGTAGTTTTCCGGGAGCACCTGCTATAAACTACGTCATGCTTCACGTCGACCGTGGGAACGTTTTACCAAAAAAGGAAATTACAGAGCATTTTCTTCTGACTTCAGAGTGACAGAAATTATATGCATATCTATCCTAGTTAGCTTACAAAATGCAAAATACTGTCTGAAACGGGAGTCTTTTGATCAGCGAAGAGGGGAAAATGTGTTTGCTAGTGAGATTAGACCGTGTGAACAAATCTCTATATATGGGGGCGAAGATGAAAGTTGCATGGGGGTCCAAAAAGCGCGACTGGTGCTTACATAAGAAACGATCCAAGGGAATCGTAATAAGAATTTGTTTATTGGAGGGTTGGATCTTCTCAGGTATATGGCACTCTTTCACTTCAATCAATATAATTGATCTACTAGCCTCAAATGGCTTCTTGCGGGATGCGCGTGCGGAGCGACACAAGAGAAACTCAATACGTACGTCAGGCAGGTTCAGGTTCAGGCTAGCAACTCAATCGCTGAGTTCTGAGGATGGGATAACCAAGTAATCAATCAATTCACGCAAGCTATACTACAACAGTATATAGCAGTACGTTCTGTATCTGGGACGTGCGCAGGACAGGATCAGGTCAGGGGCAGTACGGGGACGTGGACGTGGACGTGGGACGTGGACGCGGCAGTAAAACGTGGACAGGTTCAGGATCAGAAACGTATGCGTGCGCGGGACAGCAGAACAGATGCGGTAGTATAGTATCAGTGGCAGTTACTCAGACCAGTTGTCTGAGGGATTCAATTCCTATTTACGTGGGGAAAAGTAGTCCCTGTTACTCAGAAACAGCCCTCCTTTTATACCCTCCAGCCTTATTGTTCTGCTGTCCTATTGTATTCTATCCTTATTGTTCTGCCATCTTATTGTCTACCCAGTTCTTATTGTCCTGTCCTCTTATTGTCTCCTCAGTCCTTATTGTTCTTTTTCCCCCCTATTTGCCTGGCTAGTCTATTGTTTCCCTACCTCTTATTGTTGTTTTCTAGCCTCATGCTCTCCCAATTGTTCTTGTAGATCCAGCCCTTCTCTGTTGCTTGGCTGTTCATAGTTTCCAGGCAAGACTTCCTGATTTGGATATTGGTGGCTATGTACCGCCTTTTTTGGGCCATCACTTGCCACCTCATTCATTCTTGTACAAATGGCGGGCTATATGATCAGAATATCACCTCTCCCTTGTCCCGTATGCGTTCCTATGGCCAACGTAAATTGACATTGGGCGTGGTGCATGTGCAAATCGCAGAAAGGTTGGGTATCATGATACGCGCTGCCTATCGCAGCGATCAGACGAGTTCTTCTTCCCAACTCAATCTGAGTCCCAAGGATCCTTTGCTTCCACCATCTGACTAACCTCCGTGTCGACGAATATCCTCGGCTCTCTTCCCATCCTCTCCAGACTAACTGGGTTCACCTCGATCTTGAGGGTACGAGCGATGCGCGTTGCGGCACGTGCAAGGCGACTGGGGCTCCGGGAAGCGTCTCTGTGCAATCCCTCGCGTAGGCATTCCAACCCATCGCGTGAGAAGATGGCGACGGCAGCGGTGAAAAGGGCGCGGGTAGGGATGATAGCGGCGGTGAGCGGGGTTTCAAGGACTGCGAATCCGTGATGTTCGCGCACGTCCACGTGTTGCAGCCAGAAGAACGCATGATTCGCATCTGTCCCCAGAAACTCCCTCACCCTCGCCTCCTCGTCCCTGCCATTCTCCCGCTTCCGCACATACGACCCTTCCGCAACCTTCCCTCCAATGACTGGACCCGTCCAGAAGAGCTGCCTGTGCTCACCGACAGCTGTTTCTATCTCCTCGCTGCAGTCGTCTTCCTCATCGAGGGCAGGGTTGCAGAACTTGATGACGGGGTCGCGCGTCCGTGTGACATATACCGCTGACGGGATTGGTGGCGAGAAGGCAACAGCCGGCGCGTCAACTGAACAGTCGAACGAGGGAAGGCGTTGATAGTCGCGGGGGAACATGATAATGGGTAGTGGCAGGTGTCGTGTGCGGCGTAGGTTGTGGTTCGGTAGTAAGTTTTTTTTAGTGTCCCGTTCGATGCTCCAACTAAACTGCAGAATGTTATTAGGCGAGATACGGCCAAGTCCATGCGCTCGGCTCGTTAGGCGAGGTCATGCATTATAAGGGGTAGGATAAGCGCTCATTTGTTATGTTGCAGTCCAAAACACATTTTGGGCGTGACAGCGCGGCCTGGTAGTAGGCCGTGGCGCTGCAAGCGGTTTGGAAGTCTGTCGTTCTGTGCGTGTTGATAAATTCTTGACCGGTGGTGCGTGCAACTTGCAGGATGGTGGGCAACGAGTCATGTCGACGCGCTTTTTTCGCCAGTCAACTGCCGGATTGTGAAATTCCAGCCAGTCTGTGCCAAGAATCATGTCGTAGTCGCCGATGTCGGTGAGGAAAAACTCAGCTTCTTCCTCATGATAGGATGTTGAGTCCTTGGCATAGATGCGAATTGTCTGAGTCGTCGAGTAGCGTACCCAGCCCATGATGTTTTCGGTGTTATCGACATTGCGAACGGGGAATGGCCGGGGTAAGGGTTTCAAGTGAAGTCTGTGTTCAGTGGCAAACTTGGGATGAAGGATGATTCCTTCTGCTCCGCTATCGAGCAGAGCATCGGCGTCGATGAGTTTTCGTGGTTCGGTGAGTCGTAGCTGTACTTGAAGGGCGATCGAGGGTGATTGCCTGTTGCGTGTGACAGCGGACATATAGATCGCAGAGGGGTACGATTGCTCACAAATGTCCGATGAAGAGAGTACAGCATAACGATTCGATGAACTTAACGAAAACCTTGAGCCACCCGCGGACGACGCGACCGGGGGGCGCTTCAAAAACCCTCTACCATGTCCTTTAGGAAGGCCTTTGCTTCCTCTGCCTCGTCTCCTTCAAGCCCCTTGATCTGCGCAGTCAAGTCTGAGATGGCACGGGTGACCGGTGGGATCTCTGCTTGAGCGGTTGCAGGAGCTACTCCCGGCGCTGGGCCGGTTTCTATCGCTCGGACCGTGGTAGTATTGCGCGGGTTCAGTGGGCAATTGAACGCGATATGCCCAGTCTGACGGCACCTGAAGCAACCACCTTTCAGTCGCAACTGCTCGCGCTCTTGATCCGAGAGCTTTGTGAGAGTCTGGGGGGAGGTGGAAGCTGCGGCCACACGCGCGCGAGTCTTTGGCGTGGTGGGCGGGGAAAATGAAGTCCTGGCAGGGCGCTTGGTGGTTGCCATCGTGCGGACGCGCTCGATGTAAGCAGCGTTCCTGTCCATTGCCTTCTTCTTCCACTGCTCCAATGTCACTGGGACGGGGTCTGCGCGAAGACAGTCGTCAAGAAGTCCTGAGTTCAGTCCTTTTTTGAAGAAGTAAACGAGGGACTCCCCAGTATACTGGGTCCTAGGGACCAACGCTTCGAAGTCCGTGATGTACTCCGTGACAGTTCGCGTGATCATCCTGAGGTGATCAAGTTCGGCGCGGGCGGAGTTCGTCTCGTCGAGAGGTGCGAAGTCAATGTCGAAACGAGCGAGGAGTTTGGCGAATGTGTCGTAATTACGCTGGTACTTGCTGTTCTTTGCATATTCCTCGTCGTCGTCGAGGATCTCGTTACTGCGCGCCTCAGCCCACTTGCCTGCATTGTCTCCTTGGCAAAGATCGAGGAACAACGTGATCTTGTCATCATCCGTCACGTACTTGGCGGCATTGCCTCGCAAGAACATGCGGATGCGCGTTTTGAAGTGCTTGGACATGGTACGATCGCCAGTGAACGGCGTCGGCTTAACACCGATCTCGCCTTTGGCAGGGGCCGAGGTTGTCGTAGTCTGGTTACCAGGAGGGGGAGTAGGAGGGCCTGCCATGATGGTGGACGCACGTGGGATGGGAGTAGTGATGGGGGTAGGGACGCGAGTCGGTGGTTGCGTGGGTACAGGAGTCTGGGTAGCGGATCGGAGGGTATTTGAGCGAAAGGCGTGCTGAGCGGTAATGTCGCGGGAAACTATGGCACAGGTGGCGAGTTCTTGGACTGAAAGTAAGTGATCGTTACTCACCCAGAACCACCAGTCTTGTGTAGGATCACCAACTCGCGGTTGCCAATATGTTGCTCGACGAGATTGGTTGCTTAGCCAAGCGTACCACCTGTTGGTGCGTTGATCAAAGTAGATGCCTTCCGGGACAACTGCGGGTGTGGTGCGGGGAGCAGGTGGGGGTTCAGGGGATTCGGGGCTCGGAGTGCGTGATGGAAGCGGTGTGAGTGATGGTGTATGATCACGGGCGTCTTGACGACGTTCTCGCTCAGAGCGTAATTCAAAGTGATGGTTTGCTGCTTTTCTGAGTAGGTCGTCAGGGACAGGGTTGTTGGTATGTTGGGAGGTCCACTGTCCGTTCGTAGATTGCCGGACGCCGAGAGATCCTGCAGAGGTGAAGAGACGGAATTGGCCGTCCTCTCCTAGATAAACTCCGGGTGGGACCTGGTTTGAATCAATGGTGATCTAAAAGAAGTCCGCTGCTACGGGACGACGAGGACGTGGCTGAGGGGTTGAGGGCGGGGCGGGGCGTGTGAGGCGACGGAGTCGTTGAGCGAGGGAGATCGTGGGTTCAGGGCTTGGAGCGGGTGTGGGTCGTCCGCCAACAACAAAGTGCACCGGGTTGGAGCGAGGATCAATGTACTGATCGATGGGGGATAGCTGAAATGGTTGATGGTACGCGTACTCCGTGGTGTCGAAGTTGTACCGATTTAGATCAACGTCAAAGACTACCTTGATACGGACGTATAAGAAAACGCTGACCGCACTGTGGTTCCAATGCCACTCTGCTATCAGAGCCCACTTTCCGTGTATTGCCCAAAGGTCCTGTTCGCAACGGTCGCGGACGTTGAGGATGTAGTTTGAAGCGTTGGCGAGATCAATTGGTTGCGGGAGATGTGGCTGGTGATCAAGGTGATAAGGGCTGAGATACCTCTGCTGATATATCAGCCAGCAAGCGTGGGAGGCCGTGGTGTCGATGGAGTTTTACGTCGCGTGGACGGCGGAGATGAGAGTGATAAGAGAGATAAAGAGGTGAGGTGGGCGTAGGAGAGACTGTTCAAGTGTCAGGACTCGCGTCAAGGAACACACAAAGAGCCGCCCAAGTCACCGACCGGACCAGAGGGACGAGATGAGTGAGAGTGCTGTGACCAACAGCGCAGGCAATAGATTGCGTACGGTGTAGACGAAGTGAACAGTCTGAAGAATAGAGAGCGAAATGCAAGTCCTTATATACTAAGTAAAGCCAAACAAGGGTAAACAAGAGAATAATAGATAGCGGAACAATAAGGGAGGAGCCATGACAATGGAGAACAATCAGAAGTGAGAACAATAGTGTGCATAGCCTCGCCATAGACCATCATGGAAGGATCCGGAAAGACCTGGATCAAGGAGAAGTCTGGATCATGGTCCGTGATCGATGATGGGTGTGAATAGCAGTCAAGAGAGTCGAAAGAAATGGAGCGATTCGTGACAGGATGTATATCTGTCGTAGGTTTTACGTTCTAGGCCACGCCGTTGCACCTTGACACATGGTCGGGGGGATGCAAGCGCGTTGACGATGCAGATGATGGGTATAGGATAGTCACCCTTCTCGAGGAAACCGACTTTGTACGGGTTCATGGCGGTGAAGACGTCGGTTTGAATGTTGTCCGTGAAGGACACGTTATTCTTGGATTGCTGCAGAATTGCACCGACATTGACCCGTCGCAGACCGGCGTCGAAGAATAGGAAAGGATAGAGAAGATCAATTCCACGTTGGTTGTTCGCGCAGAAGACGCCCGCGCCACGGGCAATGAGCCCGACCAAGTATTTCCGCGACAGCACCGCAAAATCGTGGACCTTCACGTAGTGAGTGAAGTACATTCTGGAGTTCTTGAAGGCTTCTCGGAGGGGAGTCCTGATGAATGTGGATTCGGCGACTTGGGATGGTACTGAATTAAGGACAACGTCGACGACGTTGACAGGCAAGAGCGCCTCCAGGAAGCTCACGACGGAGATGATGGAAGGACTATCCTTGGCAGCGCGCGAGGCATTGTCGCGCGCAAGGAGGAAGAGGAGCGCGACGATAAGCTCCCCCCGATCGCCCTTGCTGATGCCAGACCACCTCATGTGGTAAAGAAGGGCCTGAGGCACTTGGAAGTTCAGCTTGGGGTTGTGCATGATTGTGCAGGCAGCTTCTGCGAAGAGGGGTTCGGATGTGGCGATGGTATACATACGGTCGAGCCCAGTCGTGGCGGCGACGCAAAAGCGCATATGACGCTCGACCTGTTTCCTTTCCGGCTCCTTGCTTGATGAAGGGGCGTTGAATTCGATAGCGAGACGAACACTGAGGCACGCCAACTTTTCGGCCTGTGAGAGTTCCTCATCGAAGTCAGCCTTCTGCAGGAGCTTGAGCTGCGCAAATCCTTCAATTTTTTCTTTCACAATTGCATCACCCATGTCATAGCGCGTCGGAAGACTGCAGTGCAAAGTGAGTGAACACCGACGATTTAAATTTAGAAGGTCTAGCAACATACAGCGGCCGACCTAAGTGGACCTTGTAGTCCATCTTGGCGACGTGGTCCAGCGTCGTGGATCCAGGTTGTATCTTTTCCGCAAACATATCGAAGCCCAGTTCGGTAAACGGAGGTAAACTCAGAACGTTCGAGCTGTGTAATCGAGAAGACGGCTCTGCCCATGCAGGGGAGGACAAGAGATGGAATTTTCCACCAGTTGCCAAGAAAACGGAGAAGATAGGAAGGGTGCAAATATCCGAAAGGAAGTGTCGCAGGTTGGCGTAGTGACTCCAATGTCCATCTATGACTTTAGTGAGGACACTGCATTCGTCGAAACCAAGGATGACGACCGGGGATTTCTCCTTGATCTTCAGCTTATCGACCAATTGTTTTGCGGGAACTAGTGACATGAGTCAGATCAACAACCTCGAGGATATCATGAGAATGGCTAACCCATGATATCAACCGTACTATCTGTCTTGAGGATCTACAGATCAAAGTCAGCGAGATCAAAGTTAGCCATGCGATGAACAAGCAAAATAAGGAGGTAGCGCTTACCGCGTCAGCTTTGTCAAGAACGGCTTTGTGAAACGAGCAACGGTACTCGCCGTGCCGCTCCCAGTCTTGCCCTTCCGCCATCTTTTGACGGAACGTCGCTACGGCTTGCTTAATGTCGGTGCCAGAGGAGTCCGCAAATATCGCAGTCAGACTCTCGTAAGCCACTTCAAAGGTGGCGTACAAGAACGCTTCTGTACGTCTCCGATACACCGAGCCAACCCGTTTAGCTGTCCACCATTCACGCAGATCGTGATCTGGGGGCGGGTATCCTACAAAAGGTTAGCATAGATCAAACACTTCAAGTCCTTTGATATTCACCTTGGCTGCCGATTCGTAGATTCATGGGGATTACGAAGATCTCTTTCGAGACCTCATCCAACAAGCGCGATTTCCCAGTGCCAGATGATTGGATGATGGGGATGGTTCTAGCATAGACGCCGTTGATGTCCATGGATCGACGCATCACATCGATCAAGGCATGTTTGGTGCTACCCCGGTAGGGCACCGTCCAGGACCTCTGCGTCGCTGGAGTCATCCATAGAGATCGACTAGCTTTGAGATGACAAATTGGGCTCACCAATTTTGTCAGGTTTGGACACGTCGCCTGTTATCTCATATATGAACCTGAAGGATAGCATGATACTGCAACGTACGGCTACTATCGACGACCATCGGTTCAGGGCTGCCTGTACGGAGCACTGTTGATCAAGGATTAATCGTGGCATTTTGTATCCAGAACTGGGGCGACTCACGACGCAAACGAAGTTCCTTGTATGCCCCCTGCGACCTGCATCGAATGACCATCCTCTCGATGTCCTTGTCCTTCATGAGCTCTTCGGCAGTGATGGTCTTTTCGCGGAAATGTCGATGAATTGGTTGACAGCGCATGATGACGTCCGACAAAACGAAAACATTCGTAACGCGCTCCGTCAAGCCATCATTTATCTGACGATCCCAAGCCTTGTGTTCATCGTCGGTGATTGCGCCAGTCGAGACGGAGGGTGTCGGCGATGACTGCCCAGGGCTGTCGTTCTCGGCGGGGCCACGGGGAGAGTGACCTTCAGGCCTCGACATTGGATGGACTGATGTGAGACCGAGCGAAAGCTTGCTTTCAGACGCAGGGGGTCTTGTATCTGGTGACAATAACAATTGGACAATGCGACAGACTCCGGCTGGGGCCGGCGGAGTTGGAAGTGTCGCGTGTCTCCGTGACTGACCTTGGCACAGAAGACAATCGTTCTGTTTTACTGTAAGGGCCTAGCTGGTGCACTGCTCCGAAAAACCACCCGCGGCGGGAAAGCCGGTTCCTCCTACTTAGAACGCTGGAGACTCCGAAGACGTCGTCAGTAGATCCGACACCCCTCGTTGTAATAATAATCTGTCTACCGAACCCGCGACCGCGCGTGATGCAGTCAGTGTCTTCCTAGTTGACATAGTCAGCTTCGCTGAAAAAAGTTTCGTTGAGAGGTGATCTCCACACGTGGGAGGCGGTTTATATTTTATATCTTATATTCCAGCTTACTAGGCGATGCAGGATGCGCTATAAATGTGCGAGAGACGACGAGCCACATAATCTAAATGGATGGCTCACCAAATCTAATACCGCTTTGCCGGTATAGCTTGAACGTTTGTCGGGGATCACTTAGAGCGCTGTCTGCAACCAGCGACAAAGACGATGATGCCATCCCGGACACAGAAAGATCTGAGATGTTCTGTGTAATTATGTAGTCGACAAGTCAACAACAACACTGCGTGCTACCAAACGAGCTGCCGCGAAACGAAATGGTAAGTGGGGAGTCCGAGTCGAGTCCGTCCAGTATAATGGTTCTGCTCCACCGCTGCTCCCCGGCATCGAACGTGGAATCGACCGACGGGTAGTAAGTAATAAAAAAAAAAGTAACCACTGTCCGATCCACGGCGATGAAGAAAGAATGAATTCAGAAGGGTACTGTAAGAGCAAAGTCTGCTGGAGAGAGGCCGAGGCGAGATACGTAGAGATACACTGGGGTGGGTAACTGTGAAGCTATGCGTGGTAAACTAATCCTACATGTCCAATGATATAATGATAGCAAAAGCCAATGAAGTGCGAGGCGACTCCGTATGGATATGGTGAGTTAGCGAATTAGGTACGGCTATTAGAAGTCCGAAAGCAATGGAGACAACGTCCACAACAATGAAGACAAAGTCCACAACAAGGTCCAAGAATGAGTGTCCGCAGGCGAGCCCGCAAAGTGTCCGTGGTAGTGACAGTCCGCGAAAAGTGAAGGTCGTAATGAGCGTTGTTGTGATTAACGTGACTAGAAAGTCCTAGAGTCCCCGAGAGAGTCCGAGTCCGAGTCCGAGTCCGGGTCAGGGTCTGAGTCCAAAGCGTACGTATCGTGATGCGTGAAGCGATGGGATGGAACGGGGAAAGTGGGCGGCGCAGCCTATTGATTGATTATAGCGCATGCAGCGATGATTGCAGCTGCGCGGCGAGGAAGCCTGCGAGTCCCAGACGATGATGAGAAACGTAGCAAATTCATCAACCACGGACTCACCTGCTAGATGGAACGATTGGCCGAGTTTCGCCATGGCGGCGAGGATGGTCGCTACGTGCCCGCGGAGCTCCGTAGACGCGACTGCGGACCACGCCTCGATCCTCGCAATCTCCCGGAGGAACACGTTCGCCGCGGCCCCCCAACACGGCTGCAGCAAAGTGAGAACACAACCCCTCGACGCCGAGCGCCAAACAACCGGCTTACCAGGATCGCCGGGTCGAGGAAGTCGACGTCCCCCTCAGAGACGTGCCGCAGGATGAAGAGGCAGGAGCGCGCGGCCTGCATGCACTTGTCGTGGTGCATCGGGTCGGTCTCGCCGAGGTGGTAGTGCAGCCGGATGATCGCGGCCTGCGAGAGCGTGTGCACAATAATCAGACAGTGCTTGTCCGTCGGCTGCACGGCGTGCATCTGATGCACCGGCAGCAGGCTATTGGAGAACCGCGCGATTGTGTTCTCGAGCGCGGCCATCTCGTCTTCGGGGGGAGAGAGGACGGCGACCCCTGGCACTGCGTCAGTCGGCGCCGGCGGCAGAGCCAGCTCAGGGAGGCGCTCACCGGACGACCATGTAGCGGACAGCCGCGCCGCAGCCTCGTAGAGCGCAGCAGCCTTGGACTGCAGTGCAAAGTTCGAAAACCCAAAGTTAGGGACTTGCGTGTGATGGATGAAGGCCTGTACTGTGGTGAAGTCCATCATGCTGTTTACGTTTCCCTAGAGGCGCGTCAGCATCGCACGCTGCGGATGAAACGCGTGGCATGCTTACCGCTTCGTAGTCGGAGATGTCCTGTGGCCACGGCACGGTGATGGCGGATAAGAGATCGCGCCCATCGTGGATGATGGCGGGGCGGCGCAGGAGCACAGACCAGCACTGGTCGAGGTAGTAGACCTGCCAGAACGCGAGCACCCTCTCGCCCTGCTCCACAGTGTCCCGGGCAGGAGGAAGGACAAAATGGGACTCGAGCCCTAGGCCTGGATTGGGCTGCTCCGAAACTTGGCGATGGAGGCCCCACTGCAGCGCAAATGACGCGGCCGTGCTCAGGTATTGGCTGCCCTCGGCGAGCCGGCCGTGGCTGAGGAGATAGAGCGCGATGAGGCAGCATCCCTGGAGCACGTCGATGATCCGGTCGACGGTCTGCATCGCGTCGCTGAGGAATGCGAGCGCGCGCGCGAGGTGGAGGGGCTCGAGGCGGGAGAGCGACGGGGTGCGGGAGAAGGCGCAGGCCCAGAGGAAGATCGCGTGCATCAGGACAGGATGGCGCTGCTCCTCGACGGGCAGGTGTAGTGAGCTTCGCAGACGCTCCGGATGGAGCCCAAGGTAGACTTGGTGCTGATGGGGGAGGAATATGTCCACGCTGCGCGCGTAGAACGGGTTTAGTAGGTCACCGTGGACAGAGGGACGCGGAAAGCTCACAAGGAGAGGGCGATCTCGATGGGGACTACATCCGCGAGCGAACCCGGCGTGGAAGTGGCGTCAGGCGAGTT
Source organism: Auriscalpium microsporum (assembly GCA_019914985.1). Taxonomy (NCBI): domain Eukaryota; kingdom Fungi; phylum Basidiomycota; class Agaricomycetes; order Russulales; family Auriscalpiaceae; genus Auriscalpium; species Auriscalpium microsporum. The sequence continues at coordinate 192,384 of JAHLMG010000013.1, read as the reverse complement.
GTTCGCCTGCAGAAAGGTCAGCGCAGAACGCGTGTCACGGATGCTTCAAACGCACGCTGGGCAGCCAGATGGGCGGAGTGGAAGTGGGAGGGGGAGGGGACGAAGCGGTCGACGCTGGCGGGAAATCAGCTCTGTGTCACGTGAACCAGGACGTGTTGACGTACGGAATGTGTGCGGGGACTGCGACGTGGAAAACGCGGAGGGGGAGTCGGCGCCGGAGGACGAGGAGTCTTCGGAGAGGAGAGCGTGTGGGTCGAAGAGGGTTATTGAGGAGGACACGCGGTCGGGGTCCTCGAGCTCTTTGATGCGCGCCTCGAGCCGCGAGATGGTCTCGCGGAGAATCTGTGTCCTGGTCTTGCCCTTCCCGTCGTCGTACTCGCAGAGATCGCCCTTCTTTGCACGCTGACACTGCTGGCAGGCGGGCTTGGTGCCGTCGCAGCGCTGTCAGACGGTCAGCTCAGGCCACGGGGGAAGGCGAAGGATGCCCGCACCATCTTCCGTTTTCTATATATGAGAGAGACAAGGGGGTGAACGGGGCTTCGAGACGGAAGGGAAACGGAAGGCGGACCTGCATCGGAGACAAGCCTTTCCTCTTTGCAATGTGGGCCCGGTGCTGCGACTCGGACCCGGTGTAGCAGGCTCTTCGGCCATTATTGAGGGGGAATAGTAGAGTAAGGGGCGCGGAAGAGGCACTGGACGGCCTACGGGAGAGGGAAAGGGAAAGGGAAAGCGGGAGCAGAAAACAAGCGGCGGCCTTGGTACGAGGGTAGGTCAAAGAGACGACATGGAGGCAGAGGATAAATAGCAAGACAAGCTTGCAAAGCGGGCGAGTTGCGACTCATCGGCACGACTCATAGATCTCTCTGATTGAAAGACGATCAGCCTCGCCAAAGTCGCGGGCAGCGCTGCATAATAATAATATAATGTTTGCCGGCGCATACGCATACGACCCTCGCGATCGCTGCACCGCCTGCGCCTGTGCCCCAGCCTGTCTGCCGCGGCATGAAACGCGCGTCGCTCATGAAGCACATTAATGAAAAACAGTCTTCGCGCTCCACGACGGCGGGCAGCGCGACCACGAGGCTTTGGGAGGCACGCGCACCCGCCGCCCGATCTCACGTTGGTCTTTTCACGCCGCGTCCCCCGCTGACATAACCGCGTCCACGGCATCTCCCGCCCGTCACCTCGCCTCAACTCGCTCTCCAGTCCTGTACTCCGAGTCCGACCTGGCAACACTCACCTCCCGGACGGCGGACCTTGACCGTCTCCTGCCCCAGTCTGCGTTGTTCTACCATATGTGTGCCGTATCCGTGCGTTGCTTGTTGTCTCGCAGCACCCGTCTGACCCGAATCAAACAGACGAGCACCATCGGCGTACGTCGACGTCGAGGCCACCTACAATTCGCCGGTTCGCACATCACAGGAGATCCCGCATCCATCTCACTACTTAGGTCCCGCTGCTCTGCCCTGGGTTGATGGCCAACGTCGCGTTTCCACGACGCTCACTGGCCGCGTCTCATCTGTCGACTTGTCCAATTGCCACATAATCCGAAGACGGTCAACGATCGTCCTTGGTCGACCTGGGACTTCTATGCTAATCTGACGGCTCAATCCCTCATCGGGAGCCTGCATGGCACATTGGCCACCGCACGACTCCGTCTGCTTCTTGCTCTCTCAGCGTCCCTTAACCTCAGTCGTCGTGCCTCGCGTCGTCAACACGCTGGTCTCTGCTTTGCCAAGGCAACGATATCGAAATAACGGTGCAACTCAGAGGCGACCTCAGCCCTGCCCCGCATCTACAGGGCGGAATCTTTGTCCGACCTCGCGGCGCTGATGCGGATCGTTATAACGGGCTTTGACGCAGAAGGATACAGAGGACACGTCGTACGTAGGTTCTCTGGGACCTGCCCACCGCACATCCCTCGCTGGTCAACGTCCAGGGCCATTGGTATGTCCCAGCACAGTCCAAGACTCACCGCGAGTTGACCGCGAGTACAGGTGAGTCGCGTGTGGCGTTGAGGATGGGCGCAACTTGAGGCGTCGGTTCCGATGCGCCCGGCAGCGCTCAGCGCTCAATTTTGCACACGCCTTTCTAAGTTTCTTTCGTCCAAGGCACTGATGACGGCTTTTCCGGCGCCTTTTCTCCATCCCAGACTCACCGCCTTGCGCAAACCGCCAGAAAGCACATGCTACTGCATTAGTGGCGGCCAATGACGAGAGCATGGGCGGCCAAACACTGCTCTGTATTCAAGTGGACGACTTCATACGTAACATGCGCCTATGATATCTGATCAGCTGCGGAACGCGCGCTTCAGAAACCTTGTATGTGCATACCGATAAGTGTGGCAGACGTCACTTTTAGAGAAGTAAGCCTCTGCTTCGCCGCTTCACATGTGCTCATCACGTCTGTGTGAGCGCGGGCGCCTCGACCCCTGGATCGCATCGCAGACCCGCCTCGCCGCCTCGATCTCGTTTCGCCGGCACGCATACTAGCCGCCAGTCGACGTACGATGCCCGAGTTGAATGATTAACTCTACTTACAGGTGGGCGATTGATCGATCGAGCAATACTTGGCTGAACGTGCAGCTCGTGCGGCGGGGCTTCTGGCGTGGAGCGACGACGCACACGCCGCGCTGCCGGCGCCGGCTCGATGTTGCCATGGGGTCGCCCGCGCTCGGGAGCTGTGCAGAGCACATGGCCGATGGACGGGCGAGGTGAGGTCGCGCGAGGCGGGCGTGCGGGACGCCGGCGAAACAGAGCTGGGCCAGGCCGGTGTGTAGGCGCAGCCTCCGGGGGGTTTGGGCTGGTGCGGACTTTCGGAGGGCGAGTGCGTGTCTGGCACTCGGCGACAGCGGTGTCTGAGCCACGCGCGGATGCGCGGGCCGGGCCGAAGCGCCCCTCCGAGTCGGCATGTAATTTCACGCGTGGTTCACAGTGCTTTGCTGCCTGTGCCGTTGAAGCCGTACCGGGTGTTGTTGGCAATTTGATCCAGACTTTGTTGATGCCGGTGCTTGGCGGATGAGGTCTCACTACTCGTGGATGCGGGGTAGCGCCTCCGGAGACGATTGTGGGTGCACTAGGTCAGTGTTCGGTGCGCGGCAGTGGATGAAGCATGTCTCGCACTCACTTCTGACCCGTTGGCAGGTGTCGGGCCGATGTCCTTTCGAAGTTTTCAGAAAAGCAGATGGTCGCAAATTCACAGAAGCTAGATGAGCGGTGCTGGTTGACGCTCAAAGGTCATGAAAGGCCGCACAAGCAGTCCTCGTGAGAGCCAGTGCCGTGTATGTAGCTCGATGGCCGTACAGCATGCGCAGATTTTCGCGCCACGAGCAGCGCGAAGTCGTGTCGGCGGCAATCCTTCGAGTTTCTTTCAGCCAGCAGGGACGATCACCGTGGATATCAGCACAGGAAGCTTGCAAAATCACTCATCTCATGCCCTGTTCCAGCGCAAAATTCATTGCATTGGCAGTATGCTCCCGGAATCTCCCAGGATCAGATTATCAATGAGTCGCGTCCGTCCGATCCACACGGCAGCGCTCAGGATGGCTGGCTTGCTCTCCCGGCTCGCCAAGGTATCACCGTCGGGCACGATGTCCAACGTCTCCGGGTCGTTCATCTCCACGTAGTCCACGCGCATCTGCACGCCCTTCGACCCGCCGTCTTGAGCGGCGGCTTCGAGCACGCCGAGCGCGGCAGCCAGCGAGTGCGCCTTGCTGTGTCCGGAGTGCCATTGGGCTGCTGCGGCTCTGAGCGCGGCGTAGACGGCCGGCGCGCGTGCACGCTCGGGCGGAGTGAGGTAGGCGTTGCGGGAGGAGAGGGCGAGCCCTGTGGACGGGTCGCGGGCGGTGGGGACGATGTGTAGGTGCTCGGGGGTGGGATGGGCCAGGTGAAGATCCCCGACGAGTCGGCGCAGGAGTAGTCCTTGCTGGATATCTTTCTGGCCAAAGTACGCGTTGGTAGGCTACGAAACCGAGTAAGCTTTCCGCACATCTCTCATCGATGCTGCTCACCTGGATGATGTTGAATAGTTTCGTGACCACCGTTGCGACGCCTCGGAAGAAGGTGGGCCGGCTGCGGCCCTCCATCTGCTCACCGTATCCTTTCACCTCCACGAAGGTGCCCTTCTGGTCGGCCACGTCCTGTGTGATCCCGGACGGGTACATGTCCGAGACGGCGGGGACGAAGACGGCCGACGGCGTGCGGTGCGGGGAGGGGTGGGCCAGGCGGGACAGCTGCTCGAGGTCCGTGGGCAGCGTGCGCGGGTACGTCGCGAGGTCCTCGTGGGGAGCAAATTGCGCGGGGTTCACGAAGATGGAGACGACGGTGAGGTCGTTCGCCGCGAGCGAGCGCTGCACTGTCGGGGTCGGGTGGGCAGTTCGAGCAGCCGTGTGCGCGCGAGGAGCGGGGGCACTGACCGAGGGAGAGGTGCCCGTCGTGCAGGGCACCCATGGTCGGCACAAAGCCGACGGTCTGCTTCAAGTCAAAAGCAGCTTGCCGCCATTGTCGGTACGCTTGGATGGTGGTGAAGACGGGTATGCTGGAAGCGGGCAATTCGGCGCTTGCTGTGGTAGACATCCGGCGTGCGAGGCGGGTTCCAAGCTTCAGCGATCGCATGAGATCGGAAGAAAGTAAGAAGTAGCTGTCAAGATAGTGGACCAAGAGATCGCTGTTGGCTAGTGGGACAACATCCAGGGCTGAGATCAAGCGGTGAAAACGCCGGCGGCTTGCAGCGAACAAACCTTAACCCTGATGGAGGGTTAGTATGTCATACAGAACCTAAGGCCTACAGCGGACGCGTTGCGCGCCTGGACACCTTTGACGTCTCCCTCTATCTCCCTGGCTAGGTATGTCACTATCTCTCTGAGTCCATCACCCCCATTGATGAACTGTCAGAATTCCGGCCTGTCACAGGACAAGAGATCCTCACGCGTCTCCGAGCCTCGCACGCCGCCGTTCACTTCCAGGATGTCAGGCGACGTTCGAGATGGGCATGAGATTTCTTCACAAGGTTCATCGGGCGACGGCCAGCGAGCGAGCTCGTCTACCTCAAATGAAGGCTTCGCTCGGCCCCTACCTCTCTCCTTCGACTACGCGCACCTCTCTGCCGCCGACGACGACTCGCACTTCACCATCCCACCCGAGGATTCCGCCTCGTCGTCCAACTCGCCGTCTTATTTCGGGAGAAGGATAGTCTCCTCGCCTGTATACATTCCTACGTCGACGCCACAGCCAAGACGGCCGATTCCCTTCCGCACTTCCACTTTTCAGAGAGTAGCCTCTGGGCTACGGAGGCTCACCACCACGACGGCCACTTCCGCGCCAGAATGGTCGGTGTTCGGCCAGGTCATGCAGCGTGACACGCCCGTTGGCAGCGAACCTGGCTCGCTCCGGCTGTCGCGTCGCGCCGTGTCGCGCCCAAGTCCCTTTCTCGACTCGCCATCCGTTTCCGAAGCCGGCCTTAGTCCGAACGAGGAAGATACCACTTATCTGTCAAGAGAGATTTCATCCCCAGTCTCCGACCCACATCTAGATCTTCACTTTCCTCCAGAGGCAGACGACTTGGACACGCTGGATTCTCGGAGTTCGCATTCTGGAGACGAGTCAGATGGGGAACATGACCATTCACCCGCAGAGACCGTACGTGTCGATCTCAGTGGCAAGACGGAGCCATGGTATTCGCTCTCGTGGCTTCCGACGTTGTCGCCCCTTCAGCGTAACATCCTCAAGTGCAGTACAGCTTACTTTCTTGCGTCCTTGTTCACGTATTCGTCGTATCTCTCGGGATTCATCGCAACCCTCACCTCTGATGGACCGGGCGAAAAGTATCCCTCTCCGTCTGGTCACATGGTTGCGACAGTGTGAGTGCTACGGTCGTCTCGAGCGGTCAAATGGATGCTGAACGGACATGCAGGGCTGTCTACTTCAATCCCGCGAAAACTTTGGGCGGTATGGTCGAGGCGGATATCTATTGCTTGATGGGTCTTGGGTTCGCCGCGATCATCTCACTATGCAGCATGAACATCTATTGGGCGCTCGAGACTCAGCCAGGGTGGGAATGGCTTGCCGATATTCTGGCCCTACTGTGGATAGGCGTTGGGATGTCACTTCTTGCGTGGTTCAAGCTTTGGATCGCCAAACCGACCTTCAATCCAGGTGAGTTTTTCGGCACACGTGCGCATACAGCTTGCTCAATTGGTCTGCAGCGGCTAGCATGACTGCAATCATCGTTTTCGTTGTGTAAGCGTTGTACCATGGCATGCAATTGCCGTTCTCTGACCATCTTTACAGCGTTGTAAAGGAAGGCGGACTGGACACGCTACTCCAGGTCGCCTTGATAGTTGCTATTGGATCGTTGATCGCCAACGTTGTTTGCCTTGCCTTATGGCGACAATCCGCTAAGGCCAATTTGCAGACGAACATGATCAAGACCCTTGACTCATACTCGACTCTACTCAAACTACTGACAACCACGTTCCTTCTCGAAGAGCCTCTTCAACAGCCATCTCAGGAGAAAATCTCAAAAGCGGTATCGGACCATCAGGCTTCGTTCACTAAATTGAAGAAGGATCTTGCGGAGGCGCGGAGCGAGCGTCTATGCGGAGGCCCCAGTGATGGTGGCGGACTGACGACTCTTGGCATTGGCAGAGGCACCAGGCGACCGTACGAAGACGCAGTGGACAGCCTCACCCGGCTAGCGCAGCACCTGAACGGGCTCAGAAGCGGTACTAGCCTCCAGTATGATTTAGCAAAGGCACACCGCGACGGAAAGGTGGCCCTTAAGAGCCGAACGGTAGACGCGAAAGGCGGCAAGAATCGCGTCAAGGAGTCCATATATGCTGTCCCGTCGAAGGGAAAGGGCAGCGCCAGGGATACTCCCGAGGAGCAGACCGACGAAGTGCTGCAGGCCGCCGCCGCCATGTTCGGGGACCTTGTCGACGAACTGGGCTCACCTCTGAAGGCATTGTCAGTCAGTATCCATTCCCAGTGGGCTGTCTGTCAATGCTAATCCGCAGAGGGGGTTTAGTCCACATGCACGAGAGCAATTCGCAGGCTCAGAGAGGTGTTCGCTCATAGCAATCATTTGGCCGACCCCGACGCACCACCAAACGAATTCTTGGATCTTGTGATGAGCATCGAGAAGGCCTTGCACAACTTCGAGAGCACCTCCAATCACGCGCTTCTCCGTCTTTACAATCGGAGCGACTTCTCTGGGGCTGTACCGGACTCGCGCGGGTCCATCATCTCGCTCGCGGACAGCCTGCTCACAAATGGCGGCGACAACGACAATGTGTTCCTCGTATACTTGTACGCACCAACACAGTCATGTAATGCTCGCTGCTGCTAACGGGACCTGCCTAGCTTTATCTTTACCTTGCAGGAGTTCGCGGAGGAACTAGTTTCTCTCGTAGACGCTATGAGTAGGATCTATGGTATCGAGCGGAAAAATGCGAAGCAAGGCTGGTGGTTGAAGCGCACGCCTTTGAGCTTGTTCGGCTGTCTCCGCTCCCGATCGAAGTCTAGCACACGACCGAGGAAAAGTTTACAGCGCACAATCTGTGCGTTCTTTGCTCTCGTTCGTTGCTGCCCTTGGGGTTCTCACACCGATTTATCTTCTGAATTTTCAGCATCGTACCTGATCGCTGAGCGCAAAAACCCGCGCATCGCCTCATCCTTCCCCAAAGTGCGCCCTCATGCACCGGACACCGTTCAGACGCCGTCCAGCGCCGGTTTGTCCTTTTGGAGGCGTTTCAAGCTGAAGCTGTGGGCACTGGGTGGCAGGATGCAGGACTCGGACATCAAGTATGCGATAAAGGCTGGCATGGCGACCGCCATGCTGGCCTCTCCTGCGTTCTTCGACGCTACACGGCCTACGTTCATGGAGTATCGCGGTGAATGGGCCCTGATATCAGTACGTATCCCCTTGGTGGTGGAAATGCGGCGCTGATGTGGACGTCATAGTTCTTCGTCGTCATGTCACCGACAATTGGCGCGGTACGTCTGTGATTATATCCTCTGGTTTGATTCATTCTTTGACACGCCCATGCCTTGCTGCAAGACAAACTTCTTGAGCGTGCACCGTGTCCTCGGGACCCTGTAAGCGCTCGCTTTTGGAATAACCTTTTTTCCCTTGATGCCGACCTAGCTCATATGCGGCATGCACAGGTTTGGAGCAGTGACAGCCGCGACTGTGTACTCATTCTTCCATGAGCATGCCTCCGTGCTGGCCGTCTTCGGCTTCTTCTTCTCGATGCCGTGCTTTTACTACATCGTCGCAACCCCGCAGTACGCGACCACTGGCCGCTTCGTGCTTTTGACGTACAACCTCACATGTCTCTACTGGTGCGTATGCCCATACGAGCAATCTGTCTGCTTTGATATCTGATCCGTCATGCACAGCTACAATATCCAGCACACAGATGTGTCCGTTGTGAATATTGCGTTTCATCGATCGGTGTCAGTTACCGTGGGGGTCGTGTGGGCTGGCTTCGTCTCGAGATTTTGGTGGCCCTCCGAGGCACGCCGCGAATTGAGCAAGGGCCTGGGCGAGTGCGGCACATCCCCCTCCCAGTTGCACAGCATCGCTCACACATGCGCGCCTATCTTAGGTTCTGCCTCAATGTAGGATGGCTGTACACGCGCCTCGTCGCGTCCAACTCGTACTCGCCTGGCCAGCCGGGGCTCGGAGCAGAAGCCCTGGCCTCCGAAGAACGCGGAGACGAAACGGGCGACGGCGACGACAGTGAACCGAGCCCAACGGAGCAGACGAGCCTGATTCCACGGCGAGCAAAGACCGTGCTCTCGAACTCGATCGAGGAGTTCATGGCAATGTCAGTTGATCATGTTATTCGCGAGCCAGCGCTGACTTGGGATTTAGGGAACTTCACCTTCAGATCAAGTTGATCGAACTACAGGACCTACTGAAGCAGACACAGCACGAACCGCGGTTGAAGGGGCCATTTCCTGTGGATTTATACCGCTCGATATTGACGAGCCTGCAGACGATATTGGACAAGTTACATAGTATGCGCTGTGTTACGACGCGCGAGGAATGGTTCGTCATTGCATCTTATATGAAGCTGACCTGATTCAAACTGTCTTTAACAGGATTACGGTCAGTGCCTCATGCCTCGCTGTAAATTTGACTGACAGATTGGCGAGCGTAGACAGTTCGTCGGGACTTTATCGTGCCGGTGAACCTTCAAAGAAGAGAGATGGTCGGGAACATCATTCTATACTTTTCCACCCTCGCAGCGGCGTTCCGCCTCAAAGCCCCACTTCCACCTTATCTCCCCCCGGCGGAGAAGGCCCGGCAGCAATTGGTAGGCGGTGTTCATACATAGATCGAATGATTAGCCGAGGTTCATGGCTGATCACTGCGATTCAGGTTGACGCCATCCGCAAACTGGACGTTGTGAAGAACCGCGACATCAAAGGCTCCCGGCAGCTTCTCTTTTTCGCGTACGCGCTCACAATGCAAGGCATCACGCGTGAGCTCGACTTTCTTGGTCACACGCTGCAGGATGCGTTTGGCGTCATCGGACAGAGTACGGAGGTGTTCGAAGCGATGTTTCGCGAGCAGCTAACGCAGGCTTGAGGATGAGAGGTTTCTAGACATTACTCCTACTTAGAGATTATGACGACCATTGGTTGTGGTTTGTCTGGCCATTTTCTGTCCTTACACGGCATGAACTGCCTTTCCCGTGCACGCTGCCACTCATTTTTCATCATCAGTTCAAGCTGATGCGCAATGTTCGTGATCTGCTCGCGCTCCTGACCTTCGAGCATATGGCAGCACCGTTCAAACCAAGCTGGCCACCCGTCCGCGCGCCGCATCGAACGTGCAATGCGCAGCTCCTTTGTTCCATCAATGATGGAGCACTGCAGAGGCAGGTGGCAAACATTAATGAGCTTGCCAACAGTGTTCGACTCGGCAGAGCTGGCCTATACTCAGACTCAGGTTGAGACCCGTTTCAGTGGAGCCTTGAGCATAGCAAGGAGTCCGAGTGAGTTGACTCCCACCCGGGCCTGCTAGCCCAACATAACTCATTGCATGAACTCTACACTGCACACTGTCGGGCGGAGCGGAGCTCCGGCATGCCTTGTTACTATATATCCTACGCGGAGGAACCGGCTTTCCTGCTGCGGATGGTGTTTGGGAGCGGTGCACCAGCTAGGCCCTTGTAACGGAGCTGTCCTCCAAGTGCGCAGTGTCACGTGGTTGCATTTTATCGAGAGTAGTGAGCCTGCACACATAGTACGTTATCTGCCGTAACCCGGATAGTTCCGGATGTTGTACATATCGTAGCGTCTGACAGCTCCCGTCAATGAGATTCTGGGCCGGTCTCTGATCCGGTCCCTGATCCGGTGCCTCTCTCCCGACGCGCGCTTGTTCCGCCCGCCTCCCGCCGCCCGCATTGGGCTACATCGCGCTCCGCTACCATTTTCCGTATGTGTGTGCGACGACCACGATCGTCGACCGACGCTCCTTGAGCACCCCCACGGCATCCCATGGCTCTTCCGGTGTCAACCGTCTTCCAGTCGCATCAATGCTTGGACGACAGTTGACCAGCCCATCGGACCCAGCACGGACATAGCTCCTCGGACACGACGACACGACTACGACGGAGCAGAGCCAGCGCAGAGCCAGCAGGGCTGAACGGCGATCGCAGGGCATTATAAAGGTTCGTACATTTAATATTTCTTTTCCCCACCGCATCCAGCCCGGAGCACTCGTCTCCTCAAACTCGACCGAGCCATGCCCCTTCCCAGCCAACCCATCCGCTCGCACTCTGTCCCCGTCGACCTCTCCACCCCCAACCGAACTGGCTGGCACCCGTCTTGGGCGGTGTACCGGGTCCGCCTGACCAAGGCTATAAATTTGGTGTCCTTCAACTCGAAGGCCAAAAGCTTTGAAACCGTCCCCTAGTAAGTTCTCAATAGAATCCCATTCGGTGGACACTAACCTGTCCAATTTCTATTAAGTCCCTGCTATGACAATGGCGACTACGTACCTCCGGACGCGCTCGTTGAGTACTGGGAGACTCGAGACTTCGAGCTCCCTTTGTGCTTCTGTGCTGTGATCACTGGGGTCCCCACTCAGACTGCGTTCATCATCCCGACGAACATCAAGAGCCCCGCTCTGGGCAAGCTGTGCTTGACCTGTAAGACCAGAGATTGCCCTTACTTTTGTAAGTTCTCAGCTTTCGATATTTAACATCCCACTGATACATTATCCCCAGTCGTCTTCGAGGAGCTCTTCAAGAAGAACCCGACACCCACCAGCGGTGTCTACCCCCTGCTCGGATTCCGTCGAACGGCGGTCACTCGTAAGTTTCCATTCAACCATTTAGCAGGCGACTTTCTCAACCTGCTATCATAGCCCCATTCATGTGGAATAGACATGGTACGCCAACGTCGACGCCGCCCCCACTTGACATGGCTACGCGTCTCCTTACTGGTGGCCCGTCAACGCCCACTGGCAAGCCGACCGCCTCTGGTTCCAACCGACTCCTCACACCCTCTCCCCTCAAGCACTCGACCCCGAAGAACAACCCAACCGTTAAGACCGAACAACCCGGCGTCGTCAACGACATCTTTTCTGACAGGGCCACCCCCTCGACATCGGAGGTACCGCCCTACTTAGGCGAAGGCGCAATCTACACACAGGCCACCCCGACGAAGAAGCGACCGAGCTCCGAGGAAGACTCGCCTGATGAAGAGGACCTGAAGCAGCTATTGAGTAAGTTGCTTGATTTATTATGTCCATTTCTATGGGAGCTAACTACCAACTACCACAGCATCATCTGGCACCGACCCGAGCCTCATCAGCGAGCTTGTGAAGACGTACACCGTAGGCCTTGCCCTCATGAAGACCATTAGGCCCTTCGACCCGGAGGAGGCGAACATGGCCCTCGCCCGAACGCACGACCCCTCGGAGGACGGGATAACCCTACAGGAGCTGGTACGGTCCCTTGGCAGGTGCAAGGCCTGTGACCGGGTCATGGCAAACCACCTCGTCGGCATTCACGACTGCCGCGCTTCGCCTGCCAAGGGAGGCCCTGTGAAGAAGCAAAAACTGATCAAGCTCAATGCTCCGAAGCCCAAGTTGATGCCCAAGGTCAAGTTCGAGAAGTCGGTCGTAGGGTCGGCGAAGCGGATAATCGAGAAGGGGAAGGGGAAAGAGAGGGAGGTTCGGACGAGGACCTTGATGGAGAACGGGCACCCGGTGCTCGAGATACTGTCGGACGAGGACGAAGTCTAGTTCGACTCAACTTTTTCTTGTCAATGCTCAATTGTACATAGTCTTCTCTTGGCTGAATCTTACTGGGCTAAAGGTCCTGATTGTCAATCTCAAATGAAGTCTTCATTTCTAACCTAAGATCTAAGGGTTGCATTGAGAAGAAAGAAGTCTAGATTGAATCCGAAGCCCTTCTATTGCAGCCCAAACGAGGCCTTGGGACATGTACAAGAAGTAACCAAGCAGGAACTATGATATACCAGCCGAATCCTCGGCCCCGCTCTCCAACCAAGTCAGCGCATCGATCATGGACTCGCATGCCTTGAAATGGGCGCCAGGGAAGTCAGCAACCTGGCTGTAAATATTTTCACTAGTCCGATTCGTCAGACGTCGCATCGCGTCACCCGGTGGAGGGACTTACAAAGGGCCCGCCATCACCCCCACTCGTCGTCCCCTCTTCACCGCAAAAAATGGCGCGTTGATCGGACAAGTCGCGTCCGAGGCCACATAGCTGCCGTCGGTGTCCTCATCGGTGGAGGGCTCGTTGTCGGAGCTCTCCGGTTCCTCATCCGTGGAAAGCTCACCGCGGGATCGTTCGCCCACGGACAGGGGGCTGAGGGGCCTCACCCATTCGAGAGGAAGGTTGTTGAGGGGGACGGGGGGCGAATCGGGGAAGGGATCGGCGAATACGAGTTCTGACACGGAGGATGATGGGGAACTCAGATAAGAAGGCGGCGGGGATTCGTAATTAGGTGGCGGCGGTGGATAGTCGACGCCCAGCTGTGCGCCGGCCCAGGCGGCTGACCGATGAGCGGCAATGGCGAACAGATGGGGGTGTTCCCAGAAGATCCAGTGGTCGAAGGCCGCGGCGACGTTGGTGAAAGTCCTATATTGAATCCTCTCCCTCCCGGCCGCGGCACGCCTCGCGCGTCGTCTGCAAGGGCTTCATTGAATCATAGCGGCCCTCGTCAATCACATGAACACGCACCGTGAATCGTATATGCCCACCCCGCGGATCACATGGTACTCATCACCAGCCGACTCCTCGCTGCCTTCGCTGTCCGTGGACTCGTCGTCCCAACCGTATGATGGCAGGAAACCGCTCTGGGAGCGAGGCGAAGGGGGAAAAGACTCGACGAGCGCTGGCGTGGTGATGTGAGCTAAAGAGCAGGCATGTAGATCAACAAACGACATGGAAAGAAGTGAGTAGCAGTGAGGGACTCACACATTCCGACTCAAAAGGGCAGATGCTGGGGGAGGGGACGTCGGTGGAAGGCGGGAGGGGATTTGACGGCAGTATGCACCTTATGTATTCGAGCCGTGGGCCCGCGAACCCCCAGCAGAAACCCATTCTTCCGAGTTGGGGGCAGAGGTGCACGCATGCATCCGAAGCTCCAGCAAAAAGGATATTCCGTGCCTTCCTGCGAACCGTGGCGCCTCCGGTGAGATAAGTCATTATCTCGCATGGCCCCCAGCAGGCAAAGGGTGTCTTCACATTTGAATGGACGGGGGCAAGGGCGGGGCTGAATGGATGGATGTGGAAGTAGTCGCAGGCCGACAGACGAGAAGGAGGCTGCGGCAGAGTCCCCAGCCACCACGGATGTGTCCTGGAAGGTGATTCAGGATGAGAAGGGGGACACGGGCCCTCCAAAACGGGACACACTTTAGGACAAACGGCGGTGAAGCAATGCTCCGGGCTGGAGATCAGCCCGCCATTGAAGCCGTCTTTCATGCGCTTGGTTGACCACGTCCTCTGTGGCCGGCAGTCCTAACAAATCAAAGCAGACTTGGGTGGCAATGAGTAGACAGTTGCGTACCGTCCGTCCCTCCTGCCAACTTTACCAACACCTGCCTCTGCACAGGGCGTTCGAAACTGGGCTGCACATGTCTTCTCCGAAGACCGATCGTCGACTTGATGCAGGAAGTACGTCTGTGAAAGGTAAGCCTATCGCCATCACTATTGAGTACGCGGTACTCACCGCAGTTAAGTGTTCTTTGCAGGCAGGCTCCGGGTGCGACATGGTGTGGCAGGTATCGCGTCTCTGCAGACAAGGCTCCGGAGGGCAGGTCCTTCCCAATGCGGACACGCGTCGCGTTGGCGGCCACAGACGCGTCGCGGGGTTGCGTCTATGGCCGCGGGTCCGCGAAAGAGTCCCGCCCGGATACCGACGCGACCTGTGACCATTGCGCGATGCCGCACATTGCCCTCCCCACCCTTTTTATTTTGACGGGAGCCATGTCTCATGAAACTTCGCTGATAGCAACTTATATTATAGGGGGACATGGCCGACGCAGACGATCCATCGAAAACGCGCTCAGGCTGTATTTACTCGGCGCAGCCCTTCCGCACCAATCTACGGTACCAAAAACTACTGGCCTTGGCCCTCAAACAGGACGCCCGTCTCAGACAGCTTGAAATTTACCAACATGAGACTGGCAGGACGATGGACGGAGGATTCTGGTCCCCCAAGAATCTCTCCCCAAATGCCAGTCCTTGCGCTTCTCGTGCCTCTTCCCCAGCGCCAGGCGAACTGAGCGATCAGGGCACTGATCAAGGCTCCGAGTGCTCGTTTGGACAAGCAGCTGAGGCTCCGCTTGAAAATTGTACCAGTGCGGTGGGTGAGGCAGAGTGCGGCCCTGCATGTCCTGCAGTCGGAGGTGCGTGCCCTACCCTCTGCTTGTTCTATCTCTGAGTGCGTGGCATAGTGGCGAACGAACCGACTCCGTCACAGAAGAGACGTTCGAAGAGGCGGGCTAACGCGGCTCAAAGAGCTGCAGCTGAAGCATCCGCAGATCGCCCGCGCGTTCGAATCTCCGCAGCGCGCAAAGTGGCGGGCACTCGCCGGCGCGTCAAGTCGGAAGCGCGCAAGAAGTCCGCGCAGGGGCCAAGGACCAAGCGACACCGACCAGATTTTGCGACGCGGCGGCCTGCTCCGGAATTCATCTCGTTGGATCAGTTCAACTCAAAACGATACGACGTTACCAAGGGGGCATACACCGTCAAGCGCCTTGACAGCTGGGAGGACGTCCCTCTCGACCCTGACAGGATCGAGAAGGTGGGCTACGAGCCTTTTGACTGGGACGGCGTGTGAGTCACCCTCCTCTTCTTTGCGGGAGGTTTTGATAGGATAAGTACAGAACGACATACGTCATCTTGGATGTTGAGGACCGCGTCATCGCGGTCCTTCTTGGCAAACCGGTGGAGGGGGAAGAGAAGGACCCCAGCAAGCGTTGGGAGGCAACTATAGAGCGCGTGGCAGCCAAGTTCGAGGCCGCCAGGACGAAGGAGAGTCGAACATTCTCTGCCGGGCAGGAATCCCATCGGCGAGGCGATTACACCGCCGCGACGTTCGGCGTGTCGTATGGAGGGGGCCAAACGGTTCGCCTACAATCATGTTCCACCGGTTGCTGGCTGATTCATCATCAGAAACCCGGCAACCTGTGCATGTCCGCCGACCATGAGGAGATGGTAGAGGAGTTTCGACAGGATGAGGACCTCGGTCGTGTGGCAGGCCATCAAAGCAGTGCGTTGCCTGCTCTTTCTTTCGTTGACACGACACTCAGGTCCGCCACCATCCAGATGGCTTAGCCTCGTTTAGTCCGAAGGCCTACGACTTCATGTGCACGAATCTCGAGCAGCTATATACCTCGCAACCCGACCTCAAGAACAACTTCCCAAACAGTGCTTATCCATGCGCTACCGCGAATCTAGGTCCAAGCACCGTCTGCAATGAACACAACGACCTGTCCAATTTCCCAACCATCGCATGTGCAATCACACCATTTGGCTCCTACGACCCGGACCAAGGTGGCCAACTCGTAATCTGCGATCTGAAGATCAGTATTAGGTTCCCCCCAGGCGCCACAATCCTCCTGTCGTCTGCGGGCTTGAGGCACGGCAACCTGCCGATCCAGCCTGGCGAGCGGCGGTACTCGTTCACCCAGTACTGCCCCGGAGGCCTCATCCGCTGGGTACGGCACGGTCTCAAACCTGCCTGGCGCCTGTCCCCGAAACAACGCAAGCGATTGGATGGGGAGGGAGGCGAGGGCTGGAGGACGCAGCTCGACCGATTGTCGAAGTACGGCGAGCTCGCAACCGACCGGGCCTGGCTTCTGGAGCGGGAGCATGCGCGCGGGGCAAAATAGAGCAAGCTGTGTATTAGATTTACATACGAGCCTCGAGATCTACTAAATGCTACAAGAGAGACTGCTGCTGCCTATATAAACCGTGCTCATTATAGAATAGAATGAGAATCCTTTCGATTCTGCTTAGCTTCGGGGGATAGCGGTCGAACGCTTGACGGCCACTCGTTCTTGCGTCTGCGCTTGTGGGGAGTGCCTTCGTCGTTGTCATCCCCGACATCTGGTACGGGAGCGACGACCATCACAGTTGGCTGCGATGGTTGACGACTCTGCTCGGTGGCCCCTTCGCCGCGATCTCGAATGCCATCTCCAATTTGGCCCAGGAGAGCTTGGAAGTCTATCATCTTGGAGGACATCTTCAGGGACGACATGTCTGCCAGGGTGCCTGCTATGCCATGCAGCCTTGGAAGCAGCTGCTCGACTTCGTAGTCAACGCGCTGCTGCATCTGCAACAGGACGGCTGACGCGTTGGCACTCGAGTTTTGTCCGAGCACTTGTTGGTCCTCGGGAAGTTGAACCGTACGACCGAGAGGCGACTCCGGGCGCGCCTGGGCTGTTTCGCAGTCGATCTCAATCTCTGTCGCCTCAACAGAATCCTCCGAGTCGGCCAAGTCTGCCAGCTCGATCTCAGCCTCCAGAGATGGCAGTGAGTCCGCCAATTCTGGGGGCGGCAGTACAATGGATTCGGTAGGACCTGGGGTTATGATGGTCATTGAGGGGGGCGGAGTAGGCTCGCAGTACCCCTTCGGGTACATGCTCGGCCAGAGCGCAGGCGTCATGGAGGCTGCCAGCTGCTTGCCATACCACCGGCAATTTCGCTCCCGGAGCTCCTCCGCAGCCGCCAGCGAGGTAGGAAGTTGATAGGGCAATGCAGTCCCTGCTGGGTTCACTGTGCTGGCTGCAACCAGCAAGTTCGTAGAGATACTGAGGGCCCGGATGTGTTTACAAGCTCCGCCCCGTTGCAGCCAGTCCGGTGATGCGCCTGATTCCCCGTCGAGCGGGGATTCCACCGTGACTTTTCGGATTTTCGCTTCGACCAAAGTCACGTGACTTTGGTCTCCGGACCGTCGTTTCCACCCTCGCGCCACCGCCACTTCGGCACGAACCGAAGTCACGCGACTTCGGTTCCGCATTTCGAGCGTCTCCCGCTCAGTGCCGAGTCACTTCGAGGCGCCCGCACGTGTTTCGGCCCAGGCCCCACGGCCCAACAGACCGTGACCACGCCGCAATATCAACATCGAAGCGAATCAGCGCACAGCCCGAGTCACGAAACGCCCCGGGCGCGCCACTCCCGAGATAGCCGGCTGTCAATCACCCTTCCCTTCCACGCACCTTTCGACACGTATAGGCTTCCCGATTGGCTCCCTCCGACGTCCCGATCCATCCGATCCGTGGCGATCCGAGCCAACAGCCAGGGCTACGCACCGAACCACTTACGAAGTTCGTAGCCCCCTCGCTGCGACTTCGGCGTTCGGAATATACCTTTGGCGCGCTTCGAGCCGCTGAGGCGTATATACGATTCATCGTTCGTATTCCGTTGTACTCCATTGCATATTGTCGCGACAGCGCTGATCGTTTGTTTTATATCCATCGCTGTCGAGCTCGTAGAGAGCCTTCGTTACTTCGTATACTCGCTCCGCACGCCTCGTACTTGCCACTCGTGATATTTATCCACTTCGTCCGTGTTTCGTTCCGTATATACCTACCTATGTTCGCACAGTACGATACTGGTTCGGACTCGTTTGTAGTATATATACGGTCCTGTAGCGCACTCGAAATACAAGTTACTTTCCCCCCTCATAGTCAGAATCTCGAAAGAGTGTTCTGCATCGTCGCCAGCATCGTCAGCTCTTACTGACGCTGCACCCCTCGCTCTATACTTCGTTCGTAACCTCACCTTCGACTACGCCGCACGCCGCACGACTTTCGACCTTCGACTACGCCGCACGACCTCCGACCTTCGACTACGCCGCACGCCGCACGACTTTCGACTTCGACTACGCCGCACGACCTTCCGAACTTTCCGAAACATTCGCTCCACGACTTCCGAACTCCCGAACTTCACTCGACCTACGTTCCGAACCTCGATAGCAGCTTCGAAGCCTCGTCAAGATCAGACCCACAGCAAACGCGTTCCCGATCACACAGTCGACTCAAGTCCAACCCGACCATCGTGATACGTCCTTCCCTCCATCGTTTCCACATCATTCCGCGTTTCGCCACGAACGACTCCGGGTCTCGCACGTCGCGAATTCGTTGTCTCGTCACTTCGGTGACTCGTACGCTTTCCCCCGCTCGTTTCTTGTTCGGACGTCGTCGTCGCGTCGTCCCGCGTATTCGCATCCTCGTCACGACCACCGTTCGTGTATCGACGGAGACACTTCGCGAGCCTTTGGGACTGTGACGCTCGCTCGCACACCCGACACGGTACCACTGATCGCGCTCTAGGGACAGGAGATATATACATTTCCGCCCTACTACCGCGTGGTGCCCATCACTTTTGGAGCCCACCGCGAGGGTTAACTCCCTTCTACCGGGAGTTGACTCTGGCATTCGAGACAGGATTGGTTGCCCAGGAGGTCAACGTCTCAAAGTTGGGACGAGATGATAGGGTATTCGCACCTACGATGGGTGATACCCTTGATCATTGGTGAATTAGAACCCATACGGGTTATAGCCAAGGTTGACTACAGCACAGTAGCTCAGTGGTTAGAGCACTACGGGCGCATACGAATAGGGTCGCTGGTTCAATTCCAGCCTGTGCCGCTTTTCTGGGTATTACCTAATCCTGGTCTTACATAATGGAGCCCACCGCGAGGGTTCTTGTCACAATTCCTCCAAAGCGTTCCGAAGCCACTTCGCCGTTCGTCTCTCGCTATCAACTTCGTTCCGCCACCCTCGCCGAAGAAATTCGGCGGACTCACGTCGTTCACCCATCCGGTAACGAACATCACTCCGAACCAACTTCCGAAGACGAGTTAGCGAACGAAGAGTACTTCAAAGCTTCAGGATCCCAGCACGACGCTGAGCCTGACGTCGAATTCGATCTCCAAGTACCAGGCGGATTTCGTACGCCTCCACGCAGCATCTCGCCTCTCCCCCCGCTTTCTTCGCTCACTCCGCTTCGACCTACTCGACCTCCAACTCCCCGAACTCCCCCATCACCTTCGCCCTCGACTTCGCACTCGACTTCGGCACTTCGCCAACTTTCGCAACTCACTTCGCTGCTTCGTCGCATCCCTCCACCAGTCACCCCCGCCCACGTTCATCCACCAGCGATGGCCGCTATCGTTCCCATGCCGTCCAGGCTCGCTCGGACTGCGCCGGTCTTCGACCCAGAAAAGCCGCGCGACATCCGAAGGTTCTGGACCGACCTCGAATCTTACTTCGGGCCCGCCGGTGTCGTTACCGAACGTTCGAAGAAGGACTGGGTCAAGGTGTACGTGCCCACAGACGTTTCGGATATGTTTGACGCCATGGACGAATTCACGGGCGCCGGAACATACGATGACTTCAAGATCGCTGTTGGCAAGTTGTACCCCGGCGCCGACGCTAATCGCGCGTACACAGCAGGCGATCTCGAAGACCTCGTAACCAAGACTCGGAAGAAGTCTACGATAACGCTCGAGGAGTTCGCGTCTTATCATCGCGAGTTCCTGACCATTTCGGGCTTCCTAGTCATCAAACGTCGCCTCTCGACTATGCAGCAGGACAAGGAGTTCTCGAGAGGTATCCCCGACGTGCTCTGGCGGAAGATAAACCCGAGGTTGCAGATCAAGAAGCCCGACGTCGAAGCAGGAGACGACTACCCCGTTGCGGACGTCCACCTCGCCGGACAATACGTCCTCCAGGCAGGTGCTGATTCGTTTCGCACCAACGCTCACGTAGCCGTCCCCGTCGCACCGACCGCACCAGCCCCCGCGGTCGCAACCACTTCGCCATCGCCAGCGTCCACGATCAAAGCTGAAGACCTCCTCGCAACGCTCGTCCGAACATTGATGCAAGGAGGTTCGCTGGCGACCTTGTCTGGCCCCATCACCGCAGCGGCGAACGCAGTTGTTGCAGCAGCAGCACCACCCGTAGCCGCAGCACCCGCAGCGAATACATCCTCGACGGACGCACGCGCAGCAGCAATGCAGCGCCTTGCCGGACGTTGTCTGTACTGCGGGTCTTCCGAACATCGTATCTCGTCGTGCCCGTCCGTCGAAGAAGACGTTCGCGCCGGCGTGATTGTTCGGAACGGCGAAGGCAAGGTCACGCTCGCGAACGGCAGCTTCGTACCTCGCGCCATCACGGGCGACTTCTTGCGCGAACGCGTACGGGAATGGTACCGGCGCAACCCTTCGGTCACTCCCGTCGCGCAGCAACTCATGATCGAGAAGGTGCCGTCTTCGCACTACACGTTTTCGCTCACGAAGGAGGATCGCATCGCCGGTCTCGAAGCCGAACTGGCCTCACTTCGGAAGGCAGCGGCCTACGCACAAGTATTCGACGGCGTAGAGATTTCGCGGCCGACCAAGTCCCTCCCGAAGCGCGCGCAAGTATCGGCTCCGAAGCCCGTGGTTCCTGCTCCCGAACCAGAGGTAGAGCCCGAGCCTCTCCCCGTTCACCCCTTCCGCGACGTTCGCGACGCGACCAACGCCCCAGTCAAGCCGAAGATAGTTCCGTCCGATCCGCCGAAGGTTGCTGTTCGCGAACCGCAGTTTCGCAACACACCTCCGGTTCATCGTTCCGAACTGGCTGACAGCGTCTTCGAACGTGCCATGAAGGAGCTCAAACTTTCGGTGACGCCGGAGGAATTGCTCTCGCTCGCCCCCGAAGTTCGGAACAAGTTCCGCGAAGCGGTCACGCCACGTCGGTCCACGAACGTCCTTGACGAAGCCCCGAAGCACAGGGTAACGTTCGAGGAAGTAATTGACGAGTCGCTCACTTCGCCAGCGGCTGCGATTCGCGAGGCGGAGGCGCAGACATTCGTCAACTACGCCCCCGACCCGCGACAGTCGACGAAGGAGTCGGTCTGGCCTACGAACAACAAAGGGGTCATGGAGGACCCTGTCGAGGTATACATCAATGACCGCGCTCCTGACCGTACCTTCGATCCGGACGCCCTCACCGTCGCGAACGACTCGCACGCACTCCGGTCGATCGACGGCATCGTCGCTAGTCGCGTCGCCATCGAATGCCTCCTCGATCCCGGTTCGCAGGTAATCGCAATGTCAGAGGAGATTTGTCATTTCCTCGAACTGCATTACACGCCGAGCATCAAGATCCAGATGCAATCCGCGAACCGGCAACTCTCCGAATCGCTCGGCCTCGCTCGTAACGTCCCGTTTAAATTCGGGAACATGACGTTGTACTTGCAGGTTCACATCGTTCGCGAAGTGGCCTACGACATCCTCCTCGGTCGCCCATTCGACGTCCTCACCGAGTCCATCGTTCGCAACTTCCAGAACGAAGATCAGACGGTCACGATCACCAACCCGAACAATGGCGACACCCTCGTCCTCCCAACGTATCCTCGGGGACACCATCGGTTTCGGCAGGAGCAAATTAACCAGTCCCGACTTTGAGGACGAAGTCGACGAAGGTGACTCCATCGCCATGATCATCGAAGGCGAAGGAGAAAATGTCCGGATCATAGCCTATACCCCAATCGACTCATCGGACGAGTCGGCGGTTCGCCACGCATACGTCACCGCTTCCGAAGAACGCTCACATCTTCCCGAACACTGCGCACCATCTTTCTTGCAGAACATATGCCCCACGAAGCCTCGGAAGCCACTAGCGGCTGACCGCTCACATCTTGATTCCAAACACGCGTCCCCGAACCAGTTTGCTGCTTCGTCTTCGTCTCCATCATCGTCTCGCACTTACGTTCTCAGTTCGCAACCCCTCGGTCCCAGTTCGCAATCACCGCCCGGTTCCACAGGACCATTGACGCCATCCCCCTCACTTTCCAAACCATCTCCTGACTCTTATCTTGACTCCCGGCGCACTACGACTCCTTTCTTGACGACACCATCGACTTCGCCCGTCGACCCCGATATACACGGCACTTTCATCGGCAAAAAGAAGTACAAACCCGTAGGACAAAAGGTTAAGCCAGTCCTCGGTACACTTCCCGAAGGCTTCCGAATCGAACGCAACATCAAGGGCGATCCCCTCGCGTCAATGCCGCCGCTCAACCCTCATCCTCCGAAGTTCGTACCTTCTGGACGATATACCCAAGAGCGACATGACGCCATGGACGCCCTCCCGAACTACGACTTCTTGACGCCTACCGAACGAGACCTCTTGCACAACACGATCTCCGAACAGAACGAGGCGTTCGCCTGGGCCGAGAACGAACGAGGAAGTTTCAAAGAAGAGTACTTCCCTCCGATTCAAATCCCCGTCGTCTCGCATGTTCCTTGGGTAGATCGCAATATCCCCATCCCCCCCGGTATCCGCGACGAAGTCTGCCGAATGATCAAGAAGAAGATCGACGCAGGCGTCTACGAACCGTCCAACTCCTCCTATCGCTCGAAGTGGTTTTGCGTCGCGAAGAAGGACGGTAAGCTTCGCATCGTCCACTCGCTCGAACCGCTCAACGCCGTCACGGTCGCACATTCCGGAGTACCGCCCATCCAAGAGCATCTCGCCGAACAGTTCGGCGGACGTGCTTGCGGCGGCATCCTCGACCTCTACGTCGGCTACGACGAGCGAGTCATCGACGAACGATCCCGCGACTTCACCACCTTCCAAACCCCCTACGGCGCGCATCGCCTCGTCACCCTCCCAATGGGTTGGACGAATTCGGTCCCGATCTTCCACGACGACGTCACGCATATCCTTCGCGAAGAAATCCCGACGTATACCATCCCCTTCATCGACGACGTTCCCATCAAAGGTCCGAAGACAGATTATCGACGCCCAGACGGTTCGTACGAAATGATCCCGGCGAACCCGGACATCCGTCGCTTCGTCTGGGAGCACCTCGAGAACGTGAATCGTATCCTCCAGCGCATGCGCTACTCCGAGGGCACGTTCTCCGGTACGAAGTCCATCCTCATTTCCCGCGAATTCACCGTCCTTCGTCACCTCTGCACGCCCGAAGGAAGACGCGCAGATCCTACGACCATTTCCGCGATTACGAACTGGGGTCCTTGTGCTGATCTTTCGGATGTTCGCGCGTTCCTCGGAACCGTTGGCGTTTGTCGGATTTTCATCAAGGACTTCGCGAAGCACGCATGGCCGCTCACAAAGCTCACGCGGAAAGGAGTTGAATTCGAGTTTGGTACCGCGCAGCTAATCGCACAGGAGTACCTCAAAAACGCACTCGTCAACTCCGGCGCACTTCGGGCCATCGACTACGAATCCCCCGCCGCCGTCGTCCTCGCCGTCGACACTTCGTACATCGCCGTCGGCTACATCCTCGCTCAGGAAGACGAAGAGAACAAGAAGAAGCGGTACTACAGTCGGTTCGGATCCATCTCGCTTAACGATCGCGAACGCCGCTTCTCGCAACCGAAGCTCGAAATCTACGGCCTTTATCGAGCGTTGAAGTCGCTCAAGGTCTACCTCATCGGACTTCGGAACCTCATCGTCGAAGTAGACGCTCTTTCCATCGCTGGCATGCTGAAGAATCCCGATTTAGTCCCAACTGCGAGCACGAATCGTTGGATTATTTCGATTCTAGCGTTCAAGTTCGTGCTTCGGCACGTCCCAGGAATTTTTCACGGCCCCGATGGTCTCTCCCGACGCCTTCGCCAGCCAGGTGACCCTCCCGACCAAGACGACGACAGCTTCGACGACTGGATCGACGAACTTTACGGTTTCCTCAATATCACGCTTACGGCTAGCATGAACGAGCTGCCCATCACGACTCCCTCCCTCCCTTCGCCGTCTCTCCACGCAGTGTTCGCGCTGACCGAGGACGGTCAGAATCAAAGTATGGAGGAGGAGGAGCAGGTGCTCGAGTATAGCGAAATCCCTCGAACGGATGCCGCACGCAAAGCCGACCAACGACTCATCCACGTTCGCGATTGGCTCGAAGACCCAGTACGTCCCGAAACGCTGTCCGATTCCGAGTTCACTAGGTTCGTTCGCTACGCCACCAAGTTCTACTTGGGAAGAGGTCGAATTTGGCGTCGCAATCACGACGGAGGACACAAGCTCATTCCGAACGAACAACGCCGCGTCGACATCCTCATCGACTGTCACGACAAAGTAGGCCATCGAGGAGTGTTCGCAACACGATCCCTCATCGGCCAACGCTTCTGGTGGCCGTCCTACGAAGCCGATGTGATGTGGTATGTTCGGACGTGTCTAATCTGCCAACAGCGACAACGACGCCAGATCCTCATGCCCCCGACTGTCGACATGCCCGCATCATTGTTCGCGAAGATCTACGTCGACACGATGCATATGCCGCCCTCGAACGGGTACCGCTACATCGTCCAAGGCCGGTGCTCCATCACTTCGTATCCCGAGTTCAGGATACTCAAGAAGGAGGACGCCCTCGCTCTTGCGAAGTTCTTCTACGAAGAGGTCATCACTCGTTGGGGTTCGCTCAGCGAAATCGTCACGGACAACGGCAAGCCCTTCATCAAAGCGCTCGAGTTCCTCGAATCGAAGTATCACATTCGTCACATCCGGATTAGCGGCTACAACTCACGAGCGAACGGAATCGTCGAACGCTCACATTTCGATGTTCGGCAGGCATTGTTCAAGGCAGCAGACGGAGACCAGTCCCAATGGGCACGAACAGCTCACTCCGTATTCTGGTCCGAACGGCTCACTGTTCGCAAGCGCATGGGCTGTTCGCCTTACTTTGCGGTCACGGGTTGTCACCCGCTCATTCCCCTGGACATCGCTGAAGCCACGTACCTGCAGCCCCCACCAGATGCCGTCCTTTCGACTACAGATCTCATCGTTCGCCGCGCCATCGCCCTCCAGAAACGATATAGCGACATCACGACACTTCGGTCCCAGGTCTACGAAACACGTCTAGAGAACGCTCGACGCTTCGAAGCCGAACATGCGCACACGATCCACGACTTCGACTTCAAACGAGGCGAACTAGTCCTTATGCGCAACACTGCGATCGAGAAGTCCCTCAATCGAAAGATGCGTCCACGTTACCTCGGTCCTCTCTTCGTCATCTCGCGCAATCGAGGAGGAGCATACATCCTCGCCGAACTTGATGCGTCCGTCCTCGATTGTCCCATTGCCGCATTTCGAGTCATTCCTTACTTCGCTCGTCGCGAACCGATCGACATTGACATTCGCGAGATCGACATTGACACGAAGCGTCTTCGTGAACTCGAACAAAGCGAGTCGCAGGCGAACGAAGACGAAGCCGATCCCCCCGAAGTTGAGCCACCCGAAGTTGACGCTCCTGACGATGAAGACGAAGCCGAACAAGAGTAGCGATCGAGGCAGAGAGTCCCATCCAGAACTAGTACCACTTCCTTTCCTCCCCATCTGTTATTGATCATCCCCATACGATACTAGACCCCGCGCGCATCGAACATCGCAACCCGAACCAAAACCAACACCAATTCCCTATCCTCCCCATCACGTTTCATATTTTTCACTTTTTCTTGTACGTACTAAGTCGCTCGCGTTTATCGCTGTAGCGCAGGGCTACTCAAGATCAAAGTCCTAAGTCTATGAAGGAGTACTGAGACTTAAACAAAAGAATTCAAATTTTCATCTATTTCGACTTAGCCGTTTGCGCTTCTGAGTTCCGAAGTCGCTTCAGCTTTCGTACGTCCATTTCGTTTCGATCTCACGCATTTAGGACGCAAGAAAAGAATCAATTCAAAATCAAGAACAAGTCCGAACATTCTATTTTACAGTTTTTCTACTTTGCACCATTTCCCCCCCCGACTTCGCCGACTCCCCTCGCCCTTCGCCTACTCGGCACCACCATCCTCCTCTTCATCCCACGGCGTCACGTCCTCGCCCGCCTTGTACCGCGCGAAGAGCCTCGGCTTGAGGATCTCCGCTTGTCGCCACTTCAGCTCGCGGATGAGCTGGCACGCGGCGAACACCTGTGCGCACAGGCCCTGCTCGAGCTGACGATAAGCTCGGATAGCGAGGACCTGGCCGGGGGTGAGTTCGCGGTCGGTCGCGATGTCGTCGTCGACCGAGTTGGCGATCGCGTCGAGGTCGGCGAGAGTCGGAGGGAGGGGGAGGGAGACGTCCGTGAAGCGGTCGCCTCGCGGGATGCCGAAACGCGGATTGAAGTCCTCGAAATCGGCGAAGGTCGCTTCGCCCGCCGTCGAGGACGCCTCGGAGTACGTCGCCTTGCCCTTACCCTTGTCTCGTGACTGGCTCGGACGGAGGCTTCGCGATCTTTTCTGTAGGTTCAGGTCAGCGACGCGGAGGACTTCGAAGGACAACGGACACTTACTTTGCGCCTGGACGCGCACCTCCTTCCTCGGCGAAGGCTTCGCCTTCTTTGGCGCCGGCTTCGCGACTTCGTCGCCGTGGTCCGGCGAGCCCTCTGGCGCCCTCTTGCTCTTCTTGCCCTTCTTTTCTACAGACGCCAGTCGTCAGCATAGTACCGAACACGAACAAAAGAAGACCACTTACTCGATTCGAGGACGGGCGCGTTCGTCCACGAACATCCCTGTGCAGCTTGCATGCACCGTTCGCACGAGACCTTGATCTTGGTCTTCATCTTGACGATTTGGCCGCTGCAGTCGCGGCCGTGCAGCGAAATGAATCTGCGACAATAGTCGCAGACCTACGAACCAAAACAGGTCAGTTCGTACGTCTCCGAACACAAAAGAAGATACGTACCGGCCCGTACCCCTCCACGTCGTACTCCCCTCCCTCGATGACGTTCGCCAACGCCACCGCCTCCCGGTACGGAAAACCCCAGTTCGGGTCGTCCGCGTAGTCTTCGTCGAAGGTGGAGAGAACCTCGTAGCCGGCCCTTTTCTTCGGCGGCTTCGGCTGCGCGGACGCGATCGGACCGTCGTCGCCCTCGAGCTGGTCTTGTCCCTCGTCTTCCGCTCCGTCGTCCTCAGGGCCTTCGGACTCCGCCTCCGACTGCGGAACCGCCAGAGCCGCGATCGGCGCAGCGGCGACGATCGGCGGCTCCGGGGTGGTCGAAGCAGCGGCGGCTGGTGGCGGCGCAACGAGTGTGTCCGCAGCAGCGTCGTTCGGCCCCGGCATGTCGAGCTCGAACTCGAGCATGCCCGCGTCGAGGAACGCGGCGACGGGGTCGACAGGCTACACGAATTCGGTTAGCAACGATCCGAACACGGACAAGAACAAGACTTACGGCGGGAGGTGAGCGCAAGAGGCCGTGGGACGCGGCAATCCACTCCGCAGTACCGTGCTCGTCCGAGAGCTCCTGCATGCGAGGCAGGAGTGGCCGCAAGAACGTAACGTAGTCGGGGTGGTCCCGACCCTTCACCTGTCCAGTCACGAAGTCAGCGCCGAACTACTAGGACGGAGGTCGCGAACACTTACCAGCCAGTGGAGTATGGGCTTCGCCCACACGAACTTGTCGGCTTCGGAGGCGTTCGGGTCGAACTTGACCATGTGCCGATCGAGGCCGGCGCGGAGGTTGGCGATGTCGATCGACTGCCGAGGCCGTGCGTCGCTGGTCGAAGTGGTTGGAGCAGACATTGTAGGAGAAAGAGGAGCGCCCGAAGTGAGAGATGAAGTGGAAAGAAGGAAGATGGAGACGAGCCGAACACATTCGCCTCCTTTTATCTTTTTCCACTTCGCACTGTTCGGAAGCTAAGCGCCCCCAAGACGAACATAGGCCTCTCCGTCGACTTCGCGAAAATCGTCCGACTCGAAACTCCATTCCCACGCCTTCGACACGCGTCTCAACTCGTTCGGAATCCAAGTACGCACATTCGCCTTCATTTCCAATAGCGCCTAGGCCATGACATCAATTCGACGTCATCGCGACGTCATCGCCTCCATTCGACTTCGCCTCTACCTTCCACATCCCCCTCGCTCCCACGCATGCGGCTAAATCATTGTTCCTCGGCGCCCGACGCAAATCCTCATCACATCATCCGCCCGACTTGCCCGCTACTTCGCTTCTCGTCTATCGCTTCGAATCTAGACTTCGCGCTGCGCGCCTCACTTCGTTCCAAACTTCCGCCACATTTCGGAACCTTCCGAACTTTCCCATCATTGCCACATCTGTCTCCGAATCGCCTTTCCACTCTTCGTGCTGCCCGTGGACGGTCAGTATCAAAGTATGGAGGAGGTGATGCGCCTGATTCCCCGTCGAGCGGGGATTCCACCGTGACTTTTCGGATTTTCGCTTCGACCAAAGTCACGTGACTTTGGTCTCCGGACCGTCGTTTCCACCCTCGCGCCACCGCCACTTCGGCACGAACCGAAGTCACGCGACTTCGGTTCCGCATTTCGAGCGTCTCCCGCTCAGTGCCGAGTCACTTCGAGGCGCCCGCACGTGTTTCGGCCCAGGCCCCACGGCCCAACAGACCGTGACCACGCCGCAATATCAACATCGAAGCGAATCAGCGCACAGCCCGAGTCACGAAACGCCCCGGGCGCGCCACTCCCGAGATAGCCGGCTGTCAATCACCCTTCCCTTCCACGCACCTTTCGACACGTATAGGCTTCCCGATTGGCTCCCTCCGACGTCCCGATCCATCCGATCCGTGGCGATCCGAGCCAACAGCCAGGGCTACGCACCGAACCACTTACGAAGTTCGTAGCCCCCTCGCTGCGACTTCGGCGTTCGGAATATACCTTTGGCGCGCTTCGAGCCGCTGAGGCGTATATACGATTCATCGTTCGTATTCCGTTGTACTCCATTGCATATTGTCGCGACAGCGCTGATCGTTTGTTTTATATCCATCGCTGTCGAGCTCGTAGAGAGCCTTCGTTACTTCGTATACTCGCTCCGCACGCCTCGTACTTGCCACTCGTGATATTTATCCACTTCGTCCGTGTTTCGTTCCGTATATACCTACCTATGTTCGCACAGTACGATACTGGTTCGGACTCGTTTGTAGTATATATACGGTCCTGTAGCGCACTCGAAATACAAGTTACTTTCCCCCCTCATAGTCAGAATCTCGAAAGAGTGTTCTGCATCGTCGCCAGCATCGTCAGCTCTTACTGACGCTGCACCCCTCGCTCTATACTTCGTTCGTAACCTCACCTTCGACTACGCCGCACGCCGCACGACCTTCGACTTCGACTACGCCGCACGACCTTCGACCTTCGACTACGCCGCACGCCGCACGACTTTCGACTTCGACTACGCCGCACGACCTTCCGAACTTTCCGAAACATTCGCTCCACGACTTCCGAACTCCCGAACTTCACTCGAACTACGTTCCGAACCTCGATAGCAGCTTCGAAGCCTCGTCAAGATCAGACCCACAGCAAACGCGTTCCCGATCACACAGTCGACTCAAGTCCAACCCAATCGTCGTGATACGTCCTTCCCTCCATCGTTTCCACAACATTCCTCGTTTCTCCACGAACGACTCCGGGTCTCGCACGTCGCGAATTCGTTGTCTCGTCACTTCGGTGACTCGTACGCTTTCCCCCACTCGTTTCTTGTTCGGACGTCGTCGTCGCGTCGTCCCGCGTATTCGCATCCTCGTCACGACCACCGTTCGTGTATCGACGGAGACACTTCGCGAACCTTTGGGACTGTGACGCTCGCTCGCACACCCGACACGGTACCACTGATCGCGCTCTAGGGACAGGAGATATATACATTTCCGCCCTACTACCGCGTGGTGCCCATCACCGGGCAGGTGCAGGTGGCCGATCCGGAGGAGTGGATGGAGAGCCAATACCGTGTGTGCGATGTGTCGGAAATGTCTGCATGTGAGGACGCACAGGTTGCCCAGACTTCAAAATGCCGACGGCTCGTCAGAATGATCAATCGCCCGGACTGGATGATGTCTCGAGCTGCGGTGTCACGGCTGGGATGGGGGATATAGTACGAGACAGGGATTCGATGAGACGGCCCTCCTTGTTGGAGGGTTGACGGCCCTCCGGCAAGTAAGGGAAACCGTGCGTCACTCCATTCTTGCAGGTTTGAGTGCATACGAAGTCGGGCAAATAAACGGGGCAAAACGTTGAATACTAGGTGGTGCGCTAGCACGTCGGCTCGCAGACGGTGTCGGGAATGCTGGGCTGATGCGACTTCTTTGTTCTTGAGCTTGCCATTGAATGACTCGAGGTGATTGGTTGTGGTGAGGACGGCATTGACATCAATGTTTAGTTTTTTAGCAGCCGCGATTCGTCCAAACATAGACCAGCTCTGCCACAGGCCGACCGGCATCCAGTGGGTCTTCAAGTAGTCCAGGTAGCGAAGCCCCGCCTCACCAATTATCTGAGCCCCTTCGTTCTTGGCGAGCCTGGTGAAGTCCGCTATCTGGGCGTCGAGCATTGAAAGCGCGGCATCGTGGTTGGTGCTCTCTAGCAAGCTACGGAGCGACACATCAGAAAGCTGAACAGGGATACGACAGCGGCAACAAAATGCTTACGCGCTTTCCAAGGAATGGACTCGGCTGAGTACGAGGTCCTTCCAGTTTGAATGCTCCTCCGGTACAGATGTCTTTGAGATTGCCTTCCGCTTGTTTGTCCAACAATGCCTGACATGAAAGATGCAGAGGAGGAGCACTATGAGGGGCCAAACCTCAATGAGCCCGCCGCGCTCCCTCGAGTCGGTATCGGAAATGGCTGCCCATGGATCGAATGTGCGTCCTCGGGAAAGCGGTCGGGACGACAACCACTTCGTCCAGTTGCTCAAGAGGTTCTTGATGATGACTGTGTTGTAGCCGGCGTGTGTAGCCTTTGCGCCCGTCGGTGCAGAGAAGAGCATGAAGGCGACGGGGACACCCTTCCTTCGGTGGTCGATCCCCATGAGAATCCAGACCAGCAGTCGAACAGAGGAAAGCCCAAAGGTGCCATCTATTATGAGTTGTCCCTGGTGAACGTACTTCCACGCCGCCTCCTCCATCTCCGGAGTGCAGATGCACAAGTGGAACCGATCGTTTGTCGCTGTCCGCGCCTCATAGTGATAGACCGATCTGTGGAACTCCGGCCAGAAGTTTGCGCTATTCTTGTCAAGCCATGTGTCAATATTGACCTCTGCAGGGTTTCGAATGTCAATGCCTTGAGCTCGATGGTGCGCCCTGTATAGGCTGCGGAAGTCGCTGGTCACAAGCTCGTAACGGAAGTTGGCATGGAGGGGATCTGTCGACGACTGCTCGCGGTATTGGTGGGCGGTGTATAGCTCTATGTTTCGACTCTGAATTGCTGTGATGCTAAGGAGGCGGTCAATTCAATTTGAGCTTGGTCAAAATCGCTCGTGCGTACCTTGCACCGTCTTTCAGTTGTCGTAGTGCAACCTCTGTGACGTGTTTGTGGAGGGGGATTGCTGGCTTCCGCTTCAGGCTGGATTTTTTGCAGCCCTCGCTGTGCTCCAGGAAGCCAACAATGCGTAAAATTGTTTCGTATCTGTCGCCAGCATAGGTGATATCTGCGTGGGCAAGGCAGCCTGTGAAGTCGTATGGGACCGCCCGCGGCCACTCCTTCTTCAATGGGGATGCATTGTTTTGTTCCTTCTTCTTGTCTTCAGTCGCTCGACGGGCGTCTTTGTTGTAGCCGCAACGGCTTCAAAATGATATTGAAAAGCTGGCAATGATACACTAGATGGGAAGGTTTACCATAGTACGACAACCCGGTACCTTTGCGGCTTCCATTTCCTGCTCCATTGCACTGCCCACCGACTTTCCAGAGCTTGCCTCGCCTCCTGGTCCAGCCTGTGCCTCTCCAGGAGCTGCCTCGCAGTGGCCTGGTCGCTCTCCGTCGAGGAGAAGGTCTGTCGAATTTCCCGGCCTTCATCGTATAGCGCCTGGATGTTGTCCTTCTGCTGCTGGGAATATGGCAGGTATTTGAGCGGCAGCTGTGGATTGAACGTTCAGAGATCGAATGTCTGTTTGGGACCGAGCACATACCTTCAAAGGCCCCCGTCCCGAGAGGTCCAGATCCGTCGTCGTGCAGTGACTTGAGGTGAAGGGGTCGTCCGGCCCCGCAGCCGCCATCACCTCGCCGTCCGGGTCGAGATGGAATGGCTTGGGCATGTCGGTGCGGTCAGTGTTCAAAGGAGCGGTGGGGATGGGTGGGTCCTGTCATTGAACCCGTTGTACCCTGTCCGGCGAAGGGAAAACAGCCTGCAAGTAATGTCCGCTGCGCTGCTGCCTAGACTGGATGTGAACCGCGGACAAGGGGTGAAAGGAAAGTTACCAAGTGTACCAAGCACTTGCCTGCCATTACATTGCCGAGGTTGGAGGTGCTGACAGGCTCTAAGGCATCTGAGGGGAACGTCTCAGCCCTATTGTCCGAAATTCGAGGCTGAGGACGCACATGGATGAACAACTGCATTGCCTATCTCACTCGTCGCGCATCCATGGTTGCTGTCTGCACCACACGGCGAGGACGGCGAGGCATCGGGTGGAAACTGTGGAGGCTGTCAGTAACGGAATTTCCGTCCATCTGAGGCGAGGACTCACCACGAAACCTACCGGTGTTCCCCAGCTGGGCCTGCTGCTCATTCATCTTTGACAGCAGCGCCGGGCGTCCAACGGGATCATCGACTGCAGGTCTCGGCGATCCTCACCGTTCGAGCGCGCCGATCTTGACTGTGGGAGCGCGCCCCGTGGCCAAACTGGGACGACGGCGGGATCGGCGACGAGGACAAGTTGCGGAGGGAGAGCGGAGGGCGGGGCATGGTCTGGAGCATGGGCCGGTCGCCCTGTCATCTCTTGGTGGCAGCTGGCACATAAGCGCCCATGATCGCTGCCCTTGGCGGCTTCTGATGCCGTACACCCCTAACCAGATCAACGTCGCCATATGACAATCAATAAGATCATCAATAATCCACTCATCAACCTCCAACAACCTAAGGTCCGTCAGATCCCGGTTTCCCGCAATCGTGACCATGGTTTGACGAAGGTAGCGGTCAGGTACACCCATATCCCCGAAACAGCCTTCGGCAGCCCCGCGCACCGTGCATGGGCACCAGCACAGCTGTTCAGTGTGCTGTCCGAGCTCGTGGGCAGGCCTGTAGCTATAGGATAGTATACTAAATGTCTTGTATTCACAAAGCACTGAACTACCATGCGCTGCATAAGCCACGAGTCCGATAGCCTATGGATTTGCCTTTGTAACATACTAAGCACCCGCCTTAAGCAGCACCCGCGCCTTCGCTCGCGCTGGAACTCTGCTGCTGGGCCACGGCAGGAGCTGCGGCGTCAACAGTATCGGAGGTGCTAGACCCGTTCTCCGGGGCACCATCGCTAGATCCCGTGGTACCTTCGCCTTGCTCGGCGACTACTGCTGACTGCGACCGGGCACCAACATCGGCGGCTTGGCGTCGACCAGCAGCTGCTGTTGACACCGAGCTAGCCTCCTCCAAATCTTCGTCTTCACCGTCAGACTCGGCTGTATCGGCCACAAGCGCGATGCCTTCAAGAAGCCCCCTGGAGAATGTCTCGTCATCCGCCGCAATGGATGCTTCATACCACCTAGGAAACGTGGTCAATGAGGCAGTCAATGAGCAGGAAGCAAACAACTGACCGCTTCCATGCATCCGAGTTGCGGTCCTTGCCGTTGGCCTTTACGAGCTTGGCGAGTTGCTTGCCTAGCTCGCGCCAAAACCCTGTAGGTGCTCCATGCTTCCGGGTCTTATCCTTTGCTATTTCTAGCGCTATTTTGCGCTGCGCGCACGACATAGTTAGAAGAGACTCAGACGGAAACGAATCGGATCTCACCATAAGGGCAAACTGGGCGCGTACGGCCGGGATGTCGAGGTTTTCGATAGATCTCACCCCGTAGTTATTGACCGCGCGTGCGGTGAACACATCAAGGCTTTCGTCATTGACAACAGAAGCAGATATCTTGAGAACAACTTCAGTTTACCAAGACCGGAGATCAGATCACTGTGGTGCTCACCATCCGTCGAAGGTTGCTCTTTACTATATTCTGCTGGTTCGAAATGAACCTGATCACGGTGTTGCGGATGGTGACTTGAGTCGCATAATCATTAAGTTCAAGCTGCGCAGCGTTGGTAGACACGTATCTCTGATTGTATGCATTAGTAGACACTCCACAGTATCTGAGCATCAGTTGCGTACCTCAACGCTTCGATTGAGATTCTTGCCGTAAGCGTTGACGGCCTTGATCATCCAGTGACTGACGAGACCCTTCACCGCGGTCTGGATGCACCGTTTGAGTGTGAAGAGGCTAGCAACCGGCGGCTTACCTTTTGTGCCTTCGTCATTTCCCAGCTCTTCTGCACATGTTCGCGTACATCGTATACGGCTTGTTCAATGATCTCTACCTTGCTCTGCACGCCATCCACAGCCTGACGCAGGGCCAGAACATGAGCCATCACGGTGACCATTTGCTCGGCACTTGACATCTGCACGTTGAACGCGCTCCGGTCAGCCTGTAAAGTGACACAGATTGAGTCTCTTCACTCACTTCCGATATGTCGTGAAGACAGAGACGTGCGGTATCCGAGAGATTCATCTCTCCAGCGAGGTTGTCGACGACCTCGGCTGGGATGAACGTGCCGCTGTTGTACATTGTGGACGGGCCATTGAGATGTTCGAATGCCCCATAATCCGCTGCTGAGGAGCTGTCGTGGGACGCAGAACGAGATACAGAAAACATATCTGTGTTTGCGCGTGCCATGAAATTTTCGTCCGTGGCCGTGCGACGGAGGGGCTGCGCTTGAGTCCACGGCGATGGGTATGGCCCTGGAGCCCGTCTTATGTTCAAGGGGGTGGCCCGGAGCGGACCACCATGGGAAGAAGTGTTCTCGTTGCGCATGGTGGGCTGTTGCGACATGGTGATGGGATGGAAGTCAAAGCGACGCCGCCGCAAACAGACTTAAGAGAAATTCAACAAACTCACACGTGACCGCAATGCCTCGGGCACTTCCTCGGCGAGTCCGACGCGCCATGCCCATGCTGAACGGCTGCGGTGTGATCAGAGCACGACACAAAGTCGCAGAGAAATTGCAAGATATGACCATACCCGGTCCCGAGCTCGTTGCCGGTATAGCTAGTGACAGTCGCCGGCAGTGCACCTTTGAGGTGTGGGATCCACCGGCATGCTGCCAGGCCTGCGTGCATCCTCCGAGTCCTTCAAGCCTTCTCAGCCAAGTGTCCGTGGCCCTTGCATCGAGAGCAAACAGATCGTAGCATTGGAGGCGGCATGATAGAAGAAACATCTTTATCCTGGACTTGCCTCAGCAGCAGTAGCAGTACTAGCAGGGAAACCTGTTGACGGCCAAGAAAAGGGATAGGATAGTCACAGTAGGTTGTAAAGTGAGTAAACTGCGAAGACGTGGACAACGCGTGTTTTCCGTCGCCGTGTGAACCGCGGCTACGAGAGGCGCTGAAGACTCGACATCCGAAATTCGAAAAGCCACTCATCACAGTCCTCGTTGCACATCCATCCCGCAACCAATGACCCACAGCAACTACATCGCAGAAGCTTGCGTTTTCTCACCGCTGATAATGACACGTTCATCTCTGCTCGGACTCGGCTGCGTGCGATGGCGGTGGATCCTGCGGCGCTGTAACACATATAAGATGTTGGGTCGGAGGCAATCTCTGGTGAGCTCTTACCTGTTGTTACCTTTCTCTTCTTTGTTGCCGTGGAACCCCCCGACGTCGCTTTGCGCTTTGTTTTGCCGGCTGTCTTGGCGGGCGGCTGTACTTGTGTCTGTGCATGATGGCTAATGACCGCTTTCTGAACCAGAATGTCCATTGCACGTTGAGCGTTCGTCACCTCTGGCCACGGATACCCAACAGAGGGCTGGAATTGTTGAAGGTGCCTCGCACTCCGCAGCTGGGCAACGTTCAGGATAAGGTCATCCGGCTCGGACTCATGTTGGTACTCGTTGTCGCGTTTTTCGGTTTCCAACCTTTCTTGCGACACTATGCGTGTTTGCGTCAATTTACATTGCTGTCTCGCACAATTGTGGAATGTATGAGCACAGCAGAGGACATCCTGGTCGGTCATCAGTCAATACTGCCATACAAATGGCCGACAGCGCGAATGACCTACCGCTAGGCTGATACTGATCCTTGTGCTTGTAGATGTGATTGCGGGCATACGATAAGGCATTACAGCTTGTCCTACAAGCCATTCATCAACGACGATGCCCACAACTGCACCGCGATATCCAACAATCTGCGCAACTTGGCCCAGTCGTGGCCGTCGTGACTGTCCTCCCGCCGAGTCAGAGTCGGTGAACAGCACGAAGCTGTGCGCGTCGATCCGGTCGCCGTCTGCGATACGCCACAAAGGATACGTGTTGACCATGGTATTGTCAGAAGGGATATTTGAAGGGCGTTGCGCACCCACTGCCGCGCATAGCGTCGCTGACCACCGCTTGTCGCATGTGCCATGTGGGTTGCCAGTTGTGCGGGGTTTGTCAACAATTTCCGACATCCCCATGAGCCGGATGAATATTGCATCATTCAGCAGGGCGAGAACTGAGCCTCCAGCAGTGCGGCGTGGTTCATTTGCCGGCTGGACCAATCCACCACTCACAAGATGTCGTGCGGCATGCATGAAACTCATCGCTCCGGCGATATCATCACTTGGCGCATGACGATTCGAGTGAGTACTCCGTCGACGGATGACAGCGTTATACGACTCAAAGCCTTCCGTAGCCATGAGGATTGCTGGAGCGAAACGCTTGACGTGTGTGGGCAGATGGAGAAGGACATGGAATTTCGGCTTGTTGAACCATTGTATATTCCAGACTGCTGTCGCACCCAGAAAATCGTCGATCGCATGACGAAGGAGCTCCTTTGGGCGATCACAATTAGCATGTATATTCTGAAATATCAATTCGGTGAGTCATACCAGATACTCGTCGAGGCCGATGATCACGGGTTGGAAGACCAGTGGTGTCAGTCGGCCCAGCGCAAGCCAAGCTTCGTAGGCTGGAGCCGGCAGCATGTCGTACAAAACGGCGGGTGCGACTTGCGCAACGATGCGAAAATCTCGCCCGGTGAGGGATCCCGCATATGTGACAAGGACGTTCGCTTGCAGGGCACCACTAATGCCCAAGTCCTTGACATCCAAGCTGGCCAAGCGTGTCTTGAGAACTGCTTTCTGAGCGGGTGTCTGTCGAGCGACCGCATCGCGCCAGAAATATTTGACGACTCCCAAGAGAACAACATGCAATATCTCGACCGGGGTGTCAGCATTTGGATCAAATTCTGAAGCAACATAGTGTGAGCTTTGATTGGTAGACAGAAAGAAGCTCTTCCATACCGGAGAGGCCAAATATTGGGTTGAAAATGTCCTCGTTTGTCAATTCACCTCGCGCCGCGCGCAGAGCCTCAATGAGCCCGTCATTCACCGGTTTGCCTTGCAAACGATTATCCTCTCGTCGCTTTGTGCATAGCGCTGCCAATTTGTCGTACAGCACCATGAAATGTCGGTCCTTCACCCCGCTCTCAGTTACAGATGTGGGAACGTGGGATGGGTGTGCGTCCATGATACTAACAAGTTGTTGTTTAAGCACGGAAAGCGTTTCAGACCGCGTACGTGGCTGGCCGACCTGACATTCAAGTATACATAGTCAGCATCCGATGAGATGAACAAACACCAGCAGAGTTGTGCACCTTTAGAAACTCGCCAATGCGGGCAATGTCACCATCAACACCGGATGGGCGCTCGGCTGCCTTCCCTCGGACGTGGCATACACGACAGAAAAATTTCCCCGTCATGCCGACATGGGATGCGAGCTCGCTTTGCATGGGATTGTCACCGAGGAATGCCAAGACCCACGGTATGACCAAAACGTGCTCATTGTGCACGATGTCCCAGACACAAAGTCCCTCTTTCTGAAGAATTCTGCCAAGCAGCATTAGACAAATGGTACTAGAAGAAGAGCAGCACACATTACTGAATATTCTTGACAATAGCCTCTAACATTTCAAGTGGCTGTGCTATGTTCGACGTGGAGAGGAAGTGTATGTTGTATGGCCGTAAAGCGTGCTCCTGCAGCAATCCAGCAAGAATGAACAAGAATGAATTGTGCTTGTTCCATTTCTTCGATACGTTCCCCGATGTATCGTCGCAATAAAGCCAGATCGGCAGAGACATTACGCGACGACCAGACGCGCGGGCTCGAAGAGGATTGGGCAATTCGACACGGAAAGGGAGGTCTGAATGCTGGGACACCGAAGGACGGATGATACCTGTCTCTCCATGAGTGAAACATGCCATCGAACGTCACGATTCACGAACCGGTGATGTTTTCAGGAGACGGCAGGTGGTAGCGTGCGTGCGTCTGTTGGAGCTTCGGAAAGCTCAAGACAAAGGCCTGCAGAGGGATCTCAATGCAGGTCTCGACGTCGATAGCCAAACTCTGCGCATCTGGACTTGAGCGCAGAATGTGAGCCCTGGCATATGTCTTTCCGTCACGACGAGTGTACCAGCGAGTTGGCCAGACAGGAGCTATCGAACCCATATTGTCGATGTTTGCGAGTGCAGGCTCGTCGACAAAGTAGTCTTGCATGTCGGCACCCCGCACCATAGGGCACCCAATTTGCGCGTGAACCTCAGCTCGCCACTTGTCACCCTGCCGTGCATCCGAGTAGCGTTCCTGCGACTCCTCGGGTAGAAATCGAATATGCGGCCGCACCCTCGGATTTGCCATCTCCTTGAGTTTCTCCAAGTCAGCGGAAAATGAGACTGCAAGCAGGCCAGTACACTCACATGCTCAATGATCTTCGCGATCGTTTCCACCGTATACAAATTACCGCTGCTGCTTTTTGCCCGTGTTGGCTTACTACCTGCAAGCTCCAAAATACGAGCGCGGCGGCGGCGTACGGAACGTGCCGAGGGTAGGTGTTCCGTCGTGAATTTGCTTGCAAACCATCGTGTGACTTCAAGCTCGGCGTCGGAGAACACAGCTCTTGGAAATGCGCCAAGAAGATCTGTTAAGGCATCCTGCGCACAGAAATGAGGGGAACCACCCAAGTTTTTTGGACCGCACATACCTTTTGATTGTGCCACGGCCACCAATGCTCGTCATCTGGAAGCTGGACCGCATTTATCGGCGCATCTAGAATTTTGTGAGCCACAGCGCTGACCTTTGATTCACATGTGGAGAACATACCATACTCCCTCTCAGATTCGTACAAGGGCCCTAATCCAGCTATCTCTTCGTCGGTGTCCGAGATATTGTTGAGATCGCTGTCTGAGTCCCAGTCCATATCAGGCACCGTCAAGCCAAACTGAGCGTAGATGTCGTCGTCATTGAAGATGATGTCGTCGTCAGTCAAATGCTTAGGCTTGTCTTCAGCGAGAAATCCAGCGTAATCGTCGTAGATTTGATCTATAGGGTCGCTTGGGAGAGCAGGTCCGTGCACTGTGGCACTGCGGGCTGGGCCGTCCATGTCTTCCTTGGTTTGCGGCAGGGACTGTGTGCGGGCCTCATCGTCAGGATGCGGAGGCGGCGGCGAAGACGGTGGAAGGGAAGAAACTGCCGCTTCTGGGCTTGGTGTATCTCCTTGTAGATGTCGACCATCGTATGGATCGCTTGAAGGCTCTTCTCGGTCCAACTCGCGAACACGCCGGACGTGCTCTTCAGTGCCCTCGTGCCTCTGAGCTCTGGAAAGACCAAGCCATGCCGCCCCTGGACAAACCACACACTTGTGCCGACTGTTGCCATCGAATAGGAACACTGTAATCTCGTCAGGAGTGTCTGTAGGGGAAACCGAGCAACGCACAACGAGGGTTGGAAAGCTCATCTTCCGGGAGCTGAAGCGCAGGATCGGATGGTTGATGGAACATCAGCACAGTGGAACACGGGAGAGAGAATGATGAGTGAGAGTCCCGGGCGTGTTGCCACCCACTTTGCTTCCGTCGCCGGGACAGCGCGCAATTTGCTCCGACTTTGATCTGACCCGGCAACCACGATGACGTCCCAATGGGAAGACTACGAAACCTCACAGAATGAGGATACTGGGAATGACCATTGTCTCCGGTCCAGTCCTCGACCACCGGCACGTCTCGCTGGGCGGCTGGCCACTGAAAAGA
The DNA here is from genome assembly GCA_019914985.1 of Auriscalpium microsporum. Lineage (NCBI taxonomy): Eukaryota > Fungi > Basidiomycota > Agaricomycetes > Russulales > Auriscalpiaceae > Auriscalpium > Auriscalpium microsporum. Next base: position 151,911 of record JAHLMG010000013.1, on the reverse strand, counting down.
CTTGCAGGTAAGAACTATACCTGATAAGTGTGATGCAGATGATCAATGCTACTAGAAACTTCGCCCCAGGTGGAATCCTAGACTCCCAGACAACAGAAACACAGTTTGTTGATGCGTTGCATGTGCCGGAGCCCAGAGAAGAACAGAGCATAAAGATTGAAGGTGAGCCACTTGTCCGTGTTATGCGATTTATCCTGATGCTACACGACTGTTCGAAGCCATCGGCGCATGCTCACAATGCCAGTCTTCCGAAATCCTCATTAAGTCTCTGGAAAGAGAGGTCAAAACGCTGCAAACAGAAGTCGAAACCTCCAAACGCACCCTCCGTACAACCGAACGAGCACGCGCCGAGTCCTCTAATGAAGCTAACATGTTCCGTTCCGACTATATCCAAGAGTGTCGCTTCAACGAAACCTTGGTCATGCTGCTGGAAAGCAAGGGCGTGAAGGCTGAGGACTTACCAATGCGCCCGTCGTCGCAGGTCCCCGGGTGGGTGTCTGCGCCCGATGTCGAGGGAAGTCCAGAACGCAAAGGGTCATTAGCTGTTGAACATGGGCGTGGCGCGAGTCCTTCGAGTTGGGATGGTCGAGACGTCGAGTATGATGACCCTGGTGAGTTTGCTTTCGCAAGCCGCGTGTGTGACGGTTCTGAATCTGATGACGGGCGCCACGTTGCCAACCTCCAGGCGTCGAGCGGCTCACTTTCAAGCGAGAGACGGAGGATTTGGACGACATGATTTCTGCCAATGTCCAGGCCACACAAGACATGCCCGGTTATTACGGTTCAAGGGAAGCAGTCGATGATCAGATTTGGCGGGCAATTACATCCGGCTACTCTCCACCTCGACGCGAGAGCAAACGTGTTCGTTTTAACAGTCCCAAAGATGGGCATCAAAAGTAGGGTACATTGTTAGGGTATTAAACAGAATGAAGCCCGCGCCGACCTAGCCACGAATGCAGAGCATTCAACCCTTTACCCTCAGTGCCGGCTGTGTTTCTGTGTCAGTCTCCGGGGCTCCGCACCCTCCTCGCGCATATGCGCCATGACGCATGGCATGTTGACGTTCTTCGTGCGCTCAACCCATACCCCTCGTGTGTCTAGAGGGCCGAGCGTCACCACGATGATGAAGCGAGCTCACTCGGCGTTTTGTGCAAGCACCCTCCGCGGCGATGTGCACGCAGTTGTGGAAGATGCCGTGCAGGATGTTGTGCGTGAGGAACGCGAGCGTCGTGTGGCCTGCGCCGGGCAGCGGGGCAGTGACGGATACGCCACGGACGGGACAAGCAGATGGGTGCTGCAGCGCGTAGAGCTCGAGAGTGCGCGGGTCGATGAATTGAACGACGATCCTCTTCTACTGCGATGGAAAACAGTCATCAGCTGCACAGAGCGAGAAAGGGGTCTGATCGCACGAGCTGGTCCAGATCCTCGCTCTGCGTATTGATGGTCAGCCAGTGGTTGTAGAAGGGGTGGTTGCGCCGGAAGGTTTGCGCGCATTCCGCTCTGCGGAATGGTAAGCGCCCGTGCCGTCGGCTTTGGGGGACGTGGGAACGAGCCGTGCCTTGAATATCTCTTGAATATCTGGTCCGCACCGTCGAAAATAGATGGGCCCTGTGGGACTACAGTCAACGACGGTATTGAACCGCATACGATTGCGATCTGACAGAACATATGTATTTGACAATCCGGATGGTATGTAATCTCCCGTTGTGCGCATGGTCATCATCAATCAAATAAACCGGCACTTTTCCGCGATTATCTGGTTAGGGGTGTAGCTATGTGTGCAGGCTCGTAGTCCTTTTATCGACGCCGGCTCGCATAGCGGCCACGCTCCTCCAGTGAAAGATGCCGACCCAACTCCCGACCCTGCAAATAAATGCCGGATAGATCTGGAGTGGATAAGGAAGAGCATCGCACGTTTTTTCTCGCGAAATTCAAATTCAAACAGAAGCTCACCGTTCCAAGGGTTTGTTTGACTCGACGACGAGTAGCGCAGCCACTCTCCCAGTCACGACGCGTTCAAGGCGATGCATACAGGCTCCAGCTCCGACTCGCGGCGGTGCGTGTTTGTCCAGGACTCGTAGGGCTTCGCGTGTCTCCAAGTTGGCGCCGCCTCCAGGTTCTCTGAGTCACTGCCTTGCGGCCACCCGCCACTTTACATGCACCGGCCGCACAAGTGCCGCACAGCGTTCGGGGCCGCATGACCTAGGCACGCAGTCATGTCACAGAGCCCGAGTCCCCGCTCGCAGGCGTATAAAAGGTCGTCAGGATTTCCCGAGGCTCATTAACCTCGCTCTGCGACCATGGCCGGGCTCGTGCTCCAGCTTGCCAGCCTCGTCTCCCCCATCCTCTCCATCCTGAACGGGAGCGATGCCGCGGCCGCCGTCAATGCCACCGTGAGCAACGCAACAATGACCGGCGCATTTTCGGCACCAATGGGCACCCCCTCCGACCTGACGTCCTTGATCGCCTGGATCAACTCATTCTCCGCTCTGCGCGATTACTTCAAACTCATCATTCTGGGAGGCGCGTTCGAGACTCTGCGGCGGTTCTATTCCTTCTCGTACGTCAGCCTGGTGGATCGCTTCTACATCTCGGCCAGCTTCGAGAGCGAAGATGATACCTTCCGTATGTACCGCTGTCCCAGTCTGACCATGCGCATATCCTGAGCTTTTCTTTGTAGATTGGATGATGTTCTGGCTGTCTTCTCTCCCAGAGTGGCGTACGTACTGCATACATGTGTCCTATGAAGCCACAACGCTAAACTCTGGGTTTCGCAGGAAAGTTCCGGGACTTTACTGTGAGCACGAACAGCCTGGGCCTCGGAAGCGATGCCATCGAGCTCGAGGACAACGACGAAGAGGACTCCACGTCACGTAGTCGGACGCGCCGAGTGCGCTACCTACCCTCCTATGCGGCAAACTACACCATGTGGTACAAGCGCCGCTGGATGAGGATCACCCGCATGAAGGAGGAAAGCCGGTGGTACACGGACAAATCGACGCTCACCATAACGTGAGTTGGCAGTTCTAAAGATACAGTTCTAAAGATACCCTTACCAGTTGTTGACACTGAATCCAGTATCCTCTCGCGAGACCGGTCTGTCTTGGACGCACTTATTCTGGAGGCTAGGAAAAAGTGGTTGTCTGCCCGTGCAGACAAGATCGACATCTATGCAATGGAAGGGTGCGTGATTCTTCATTCACTTTGAGAAACAAATTTAAACGTATGCAATCGCAGGTCCGACTGGCGTTTCGTCTCCTCGCGCCCCAAGCGACCTATCAATTCTATCATCCTCGACGCAGGAGTCAAGGAGCTCATTCTTGACGACGCGCGCGACTTTTTGAAGAGCAAGACATGGTACTCTGAGCGGGGCATTCCCTTCCGGCGCGGCTATCTTCTGGTTCGTGTCCTTCCGAATCACTGAAGAACAGTTCTTAACCTCGATGTCATCACAGTACGGAGCCCCTGGTTCTGGCAAGACCTCCATCATCCACAGCCTGGCCGGCGAACTTGGTCTTGACATCTACATTATCTCTCTGTCAAAGTTCGGGCTCGACGACACCACCCTGAACAGCCTGATCTCCTCGCTCCCGCCAGAGTGCATCGCCATCATGGAGGACATCGACGCTGCCTTCACGCGCGGCATCACGCGCGACAACGCGGGCACGGAGCTCGACGACCCGCACCGCCGCGAAAAGCAAGCCAACGGCCGAGACGACGATTCGGAAAGCAAGGACCAGCAGGAGCGCGCACAGGAGCACCGTCCGGGCGGCGACGTGGGGAGCACGCGCATCACGCTGTCCGGCCTGCTGAACGCGCTCGACGGCGTCAGCGCGCAGGAGGGCCGCCTGCTCTTCGCGACGACCAACCGGTACTCCGTGCTCGATGCCGCGCTGACGCGCCCCGGGCGGATGGACCTGCACGTCGAGTTCCGCCTCGCGAGCCGCTACCAGGCGCGTGAGATGTTCAAGCGGTTCTTCGTGCCGGACCCCGCGTCGGCCATTCAAGCTGAGGCAAGCACAGAGCAAGATGACGACGATGTCGCGGAGAAGGAGAGCATCGACTCGGGGTACGGCACGCCGACCAAGGAGAAGCCCGCGGACGCCGACCTCATTGACCTGACCGCCGCGGCCGACGACTCTGCGGCGCCTGCGTCGCCGACGCCGAGCACGTCCGCCCTCGCGCCCGACGATGCTCCCACCTTCAACGGCATGTCGCACTCCTCCCGTGCGCCCATGCTGTCCAAAAAGCAGATCCTCCGCCTCGCAGAGCGCTTCGCTGCCAGCATCCCGGAGCGCGAGTTCTCGATGGCGAGCATGCAAGGGTACCTGATGGCCTACAAGGTCAGGCCTGTGCAGGCGGCGGAGGACATCGAGCGGTGGGTGAAGGAGCAGCGGGAGGAGCGCGAGCGGAAGTCGAAGTTCAAGCGCACTGAGTTCGTCAAGGAGGAGGTGAAGGACTCAGCAAGTGTGCCAGTGCCTGCTGCTGGTTTGTCGGAGTCATAGCCATGAGCGACGTGGACGCTGTCAACTGCATTGTACTATATCCCTTATCCACCACTTGTATTAAGGCTTCTCAGTAATAAATTGTAGCTCACGGAGTGTCCAATGGGTGGGTGCAGAGATGTGGGCAAGTCTGCAAGGAAACTGTCCAGTGCCGTCGGAGGGTGCCGATGCTGGTGTGGCAGATGCGGCTGGCCTGCTCACAGCTGCTCTCCAGCTCTACCTCGTACCACATCCATCCTCGCACTTGCGCAAGCTCAGCACCTCGACAACATGTTCAACACTGTCAACACCATCTTCTTTGTCCTCTACACCTTCCTGGGCTTCGTCCTGCCCACTCTCTTCACTCTGTTCGTCGACGTCCTCGCGGTGGGCGCACCAATCCTCGTTGTCGCTCGAGACACTGTTCTCAGTCTTGCTTCCTATACGGATGGATTTCAAGACAAGGTAGACAAGTTAAACGAGGTCTTTCTTGGAGGCATCGGAGGGCTTGTTGTGAGTGACCTGAGCGTTCGCTGCCAACTGGATGGCTGACACCCTTCAGACCGGTGCACTGCGCTCATGCAATACCTTCACGATCACTCTCGTTCACTTAGCGACGCAATGCCTCCGGGGATACCTGCTCTGGACTCTCGACGCAGCTGAACAGTACGCCGCCGGCGTATATGCCATCGTGAACAGCCCGACCGTACACACCTCCGCCTTGCTGCTCGTCGGCTTCACCCTCACGGCCCTCGAGGATGCCTACGATGCCTATCAGAACTCTGGAGTAGCTGATATCACAGTCTCAGAATCGTCAGCATCGGCAGCAACAATCGACCTGAGCAACCTTTCGGGCTCGACGGCTGTCTCTTCACCCTTGAAGTCAGCCATCTACATATCTTCTCCGAAGCTAGATTCGTCCTTGTCGCTCTCAAGCTGCAAACTCACGCTTGACGTCACTGAGCCTGTTGCTGCTGTCCTCAATGTGCGTACTCCCGTCACCCTGCCAGCCTCCGGCTCTCCGATCGCCAGCCTCCCAACCAAGTCTATCGCAACGACGCAGGGCATGGAAATTTCTGCTTCGACGACGCTGAACATCAATGCTCCTGCTTTCAAGCCTGCGTCTAAGTTCAAGCTCAACGCCGCGGCGAGCGACTTCGTGCCGTCGTGCAAGGTAGACGCCGCTCCTCCTGCTGGCCCTCGCCTCAATCCCAAGGCCGAAGCCTTCGTTCCTCGGGCTGCTGTCACATCTCCTGCTCTGAATCCCCCCGTCAAATCGTCGACCTTCTACGCGGCTGCCTCGACCTGCCGCCCTCTGGACCCGCTTTCTCTGCCGTCCGTCCTGAACGCACGTGCCGCCCCCTTCGTCCCTGCGCAGTCTCCGGCCAACCCCCCCGCGACGCTTGACGACCTTACTCCTTCTCTGGACGTCCCCAGCAAGCCCTCTATGTTGAACCCGGCTGCCTCGGTCTTCGTCTCATTCCCTCGCATGGTATCCAACCTGCCATCCGCCCAGACCCCGTCTGCTACCTCTGCGCAATCTTCACTGAACCCTTACGAGGCGCCATTCGTTCCAAGGCCCGCGGCGGGGCCTGAGCCTGAGCCGCGACTGTCCGCATGCGAGCTCGAGCTCCTCGCGCACGTCGCGCCCTTCCCGTCGTCCCGCTCCTTCAACCTCTTCCCTCTCCCGGCCTCCACGCCCCTCCGGCACTCCGCGTCGTTCGCTAGCCTCCGCGCGGCCACACCTGCGCCGCTTGTAGCGTCGCCGACGTGCCCTGCGCTCATTCCAGGGTCTGAGGCGGAGCAGTTCCTTGGTGTCATGAAATTCGGGGCAGCTGGCTGGGGTTACGATGAGAAGGAGGAGCTTCTGAGCGCGGCGGTATTATTGCCTATATCTGTGTGCTAGTGATCATGGTCTCCTTTTCTTTTCCTTTCTTTTCTTCGGGTTTTAGTGCTGTATCTAAAGTTTGGTCTTGATTACATTTCCTTCGTTTCTCAAAGTGAAAGGTGATGACGCGAAAGTTTGGCATTTCTCGGCGAGCGCACCAACTGCGCCGCCGTCGTAAAAGCACGGTACACAAGAATTACTGATAAAATAAAGATAGCACACGCTCTTTCTCCTACTCAAGTACTCATCGAGATCACTCACTCCTCCCAGTCGACGTCCCATCCCTGCACGCGCCCCTCGTCCTCCTCCTCACGCCCCCGTTTGCGCCGCTCGCGCGCGCCACCCCCGCGCGCCAGCACGACGGGCTTCCAGTAGTACTGTTTGTACTTGCGCTTCTCGCGGCGCCCGCCACCCGCGCCGTCAGCGAGCAGCGCGCCAAGCACGCCCGCGCGCTCGCGGTCCGGGTCGCGCGCGGGCTCGTAGAAGTACGACGGCGGCACGTTGTCGCCGGACGACGGCAGCGCGCACAGCACGCCGGTGCGCGCGCCCCACGCGAGCGCGGCGCCGATCGCGTCGAGCGTGGGCGCGGACGCGGACGGGGAGGAGGACGACGGAAGCGAGCGGTGCAGTGCGGAGGCGGAGAGCGCGGAGGCGCGCGAGAGCGCGAGGGTCTCGATGAGCGTGTTGAGGAGCGTCGGGTGTGGGCAGGGATCGGCGTCTGAGCACGCGGCGGGCGGCTGCGGCGCAGCGGGCGGGGGAGAGTCGGCGCGCTCGCTGGTGCTGCACGTCGACAGCGGGGAGGATTCCCGTTCCGCCGGTGAGACGGCGCGTTTCTTCTTCTTGCTCCTGCCTGCGGCGGGGTGCTCGGCCTTGCGCTTTTGCTGGCGCGCGGTGTCGGATTTGCGCTCTGCATGTGCGCTGTCGTGAGTGGTCGCCTTTGCTGGGACAGAGGAGTCGGGCGTGGTGGCATCTGCGCGCGGTTTGTTTTTCGATTTCTTCGGGGCTGCTTCGGACTCTGTGTTTTTGGGTGCAGGTGCGGCATGCTCGATGCGCCGCTTCTTCGACGCGCCCGACTCCGCACCCGCATGATCTGCGGGCTTGCGCTTATGCGGGGCTGCTTTGGGCGGCGGCTCGGCATGCAATTGTGTCTGCGTCTGATGTGAGGGGCAGTCCCGCGCGCAACAGAGAACGGAGACTTACTGGCTTCGCAGCTGCCGGCTTGTGCACCACTGTGCTGACCACGCGCACGCGCACGCGCGGGTTCTCGTCTGTACGAGACGCACCCGGAGCAGGCCGCTTCTTTGCGCTGGCAGTGCCACTGGGCGGCGCGGGAGGGCGGGGCTTGGCAGCGGGGACCGCAGCAGCGACGGGCACGTTCACGGTCGACAGAGGTGGCGGGCGGCTGGGGGCGAGTCTGACTGCTGCTTTGTCAGGCTTTGCGGGGTGCTGAGCGGTGGGCAGAATAGGCGTGCGGGTGAGTGTATGCGTTGCTTCTGAGGCCACGCTCGCGGGTGCAGTGTCGGCCTTCGGATGAACGATGTCTGATTGCGCCAGCTTCGTCTCCTCCGTGGCATTGACAGCGCATACACCCGCTGTCGCGGGCTCGCGCTGCACGGGCACTCCGCTCGGGGTTTCTGGTCGCGCAATCTTCGGTGCCGCTGCTGCCAGCGCAGATGGCTCTGCGGGTGGCAAGGGCTTCGCGACCTCCTGTACATCGTGAGCCGCCGCCCCCGCGGGTGGTGAGAGCGATTGTGCACGGCGCGCGGGCGACGCCGGGGGTGATGAGAGCGGCGAGGAGGCGCGCTCTGGAGGTGACGGCAAGGGGGTGCGCTTGGAATGGGATTGCGTAGGCGGCGGCGGCGACTGGGGCGATGTCACGAGAAGATGCTGATCGCGAGGCACGAGGACTGGCACGGGATTGATCTGCAGGGAACGTGGGCTTCCAGGTATGCGAACGTCGGGTGCAGGGCCGATGCTTCGTGCGACCTCGAGGGGCATCTGAGAATCGTCGTGGGCAAGAGCGGGCACGTCCTTGTCCTCGTCGTCGTCGGAGAATGCGAACGGCGACGACGGCGGCAGCGGCGAGTACGGCCTGACCGGTGAATTGGCGCGTTGTGCATCATCGACGACGTCAGTATTGCGTCGAGCAGGCGCGGCGGGGAGCTCGGGACCAGAAGAAGCGGCGCGCACGCTGCGCAGAGGGATTGCGAAGCGGGAGCGTGGGCGCGAGGCATCGATAGCTGTAGGCGCCCGGGGAACGGAATACGCTTCCGCTGCAGGCGCGCACAAACTTAGCTTGGGGTTTGGCGCGCGCGGAGGCACAACTCTAACTTGCGATTGCGCTTGTGATCGAGAGTCGGCGGAGGATGACGAGGGCCGGGCGACGGAGGGGAAACGCGGGAAGGCGGATACGGGCGGCTGGGCGTGCAGCGCGAGGAGGATCGCGGCAATGTCCTCGCGCGAATCGGCGGGCGGCGGCGGCTTGGTAGGCGGGGATGGCCGCAGAAAGGCGTGCGGGAAGGCGCCCTCGGTGGGGGACGACGAGACGATGTCGATGTATGCGTCTTGGGCGTCGGTGGGCGAGAGGGACGGGGCGCGCGAGCTGGAGGAGAGGCCGTCGGCGTCACTGGTGAGGGCGGGTACGGGGTCGATGTCGGCGTCGATGTCTTCGTCGGCGTATGCGAAGAGAAATTTCTTGCCCGCGTGAGGGACGCTGGAGGATGAGCTGCTGGCGAGGGGTGCTGGGCGGGAGGTGTAGCGGTACGCGGAGGACGGGGCGGCATAGGCGTGCGGCGGGGGCGGCGGGGACAGCGAGGACGGCGGGGACGGCGAGGACGACGAGCGCGGGGGCTTGCTCGCCATGGTGGTGGGAGAGCGCAAGATTGGCTTGGCTGCTGAGTGCTCTCCGCCCAGCGATAAACAGGGCCACGTGCCTACGCGTATCGGTCAACAGCGCGTCTCCCGTGACCTGCGCACCCCCCGTGACCGATGATGTCACGCGTCCTCTCATGTTCCTCCGCTCCCTCGCTCTCAACCAGCGACGTCTCGCAACACCCAGCACACGGCCCTTCAGATCGTTTGCACCGCTCAACATGCCGTTCACAGAGGAAACTGCCAGCTTCAAGGTTCGTCTCGTCTCTCATCGTCACCCCGACATGTCTCATCGATCGCCGACCAGTTTAACCACACGATGGTTCGTATAAAGGACCCAAAGGTCTCTCTGCATTTTTATACAGAGGTGAGCCCACCTGCGACCCATCCTGCTTCGATTGACCGCAAACACTCCGTCAGATCCTTGGCATGGACCTCATCGAAGGTGAGCCCCTCTCACTCACACCCACCGACCCCTCTCACCTCCACCCAGAGAAGAATATGGGTGACTTCACCCTCTACTTCCTTTCATTCGACCGCTCCGGCGGGAAGATGTCTCTCGACGAGCGCAAGGCCGAGCGCCTCACCCGCGAGGGCATCCTCGAGCTCACACACAACCACGGCACCGAGTCCCTCGACGCGACGCCCTACCACTCCGGCAACTCCGAGCCGCGCGGATTCGGCCACATCGCCATCACCGTCGCGGACATCGACGCCGCGTGCGCCCGCTTCGAGAAGCTCGGCGTGCAATTCAAGAAGCGGCTCACCGATGGCAAGATGAGGAATATCGCCTTTATCTTGGACCCCGATGGGTATTGGATCGAGGTGGTGCGTATCTGGACAGTACTCGCGAGGACGGATGTGTTCATCCCGCACAGCTTCCAGAGAAGAATACGGGCAACAGCTTTTTCTGAGCTCGAAAGGAAAGAACGAACAGATTTCTGTATCAATAAGCTCAAGAAAATGTGTACAGTGTCTGACCAATTCAACTTCTGTGCGTGTCCTTCTAAAGGGCTTCGGCGCTGCAGTCTTAGGCAGACGCACCGAGTGTCTGCAGCGCTTTGTCGGCCCTCGTGCTGAACAACGCATCGACGCACACAATTAGCTGAGAAGTAAAAAGATAACATGTCGTGTTGATCATATCTGCATGCTTTTGATGGGGGTCGAGCATAGTCACGGTAAGACATCATACATAGTGCAAAAGGATCGACACGACGTCCACTGCGTCCACCTTTTAATCCCAGCCGGTGGGCGGTGGCGCGTCCGCCGACCATCCGGCACCTGCTGGCTCGGCGGCCCAGTCGGTCGCACCGCCCGCTGGCTCTGTAGACCAGTCGAGGGCACCACCTGCGCACATGGACTTCAGCACGACGTCCCACGAGTGAGCACAGACCTAGAGACTCACCCTCCTGGGCAATGGCAGGGTTGACACCGCCGACTGCCGGTGCGGACGTGACGTCCCATTCTGAGAGGCCGGGGGCGGGCTCGGGCTCGCCGGCGAGGAGCGCAGCCTTGGCCTGCGCCTCCTCCTGCTGCTGCTTCTCCACCTCCTCGGGGTCGCGGTAGAAGAACATGTCGACCATGACGTTCCACCCGTCGGGCGTGCGCGGGATCGTGCCGCGCAGGCGCAGTACCTCGCGCGCAAGCAGCCACCACACCAGGCCGATCGAATGGCGCGACTTGTTGTTCGTGGGGATGACGACGTCGACGAACTTGAGCGGCGCGTCCGTATCTGCGAGGGCAATGACGGGGATGTTCACGTATGACGCCTCGCGGATCGCTTGGTGGTCGACGCGCGGGTCCGTCACGATGATGAGCCGCGGCTCCTTGAACGAGCGGGTGATGTAGTTCGTGAACGAGCCCGGAGTAAAGCGCCCCGCGATCGCCTGCGCGCCCGTGTTCGCTGCGTACTTGAGCACCGCGCGGTGCCCGTACGGGCGCGCGGAGATCACGCAGACGTCGTTCGGGTTCTCGACCGCCGCGATGATGCGCGCGGCAAAGACGAGCTTCTCCCACGTCTTGCCGATGTTCAGGATGTGGATGCCTGCACGCGCGGGGGGTGTGAGGCTGCTGCGGGCGTGCGACGGGAGGGGGCTGCGTACCGTCGACTCTCCGCTTCCACACATACGGCTCCATCTGCTTGTCGCAGTTCTTCGTGCCAATGTGGCACTGCGCGGCCAGCAGGAGCTGGATCTCCTCCTCGGTAGGGGCGAGGACGGACGGGAGTTTTGACGACATGCTGGGCCTGCGCGGTGCGTCAGCCGTACATCCAAGGCTGCATCGCCGCATCCACCCCAAAATCGCCCGTTTTCGCTGCGAGTGGGTGCTGCGGGTAACGCTGAACGCACCTAGGGGTTGTTTTGAGGGCTCTACGTCGGCGTTGGCGACGTTGGAGAGGTTTTGCTGGTCCTGCGCTCGCTGGGATATCAGAGTTTACCGGACGGCCGTGCTCACAGTCCGACCGGCAGACGCCGCGCTGGTTTCTCACGCAACTTGGTCCCTTGCCAGTTGCCACACGCTGTCTCTGTTCAATTGACGCGGTTCAAATGACGCGAATGTATCGACACAGGTCTGTAATTACGTTTGTATACCCGCAGACAGCGCGCGCATGTCGTCCGGGACGGTCTTGCAGCACCCTCCCGCCAAAACCCCGCCCCAGACACCGCCAGCGCGCGCTTTCTTCACGACTGCGGTCAGCTCCGTCGCCCACGCATCTTTCCCCCTGCTCTGCGACCACGTCCTCGTGGTGACGTCGAACTCCTGCCCCCCGTTGGGCTTCAGCAACAACCACGGCTTCTCCCCGTCCAGCCCAAGATTCCTGACCGCCTGCTCCGCCTCGCCCACAATGTTAGGAATGTAGTCCACCGCACTGCAGTTGACCGCAAACGCGTCGGGCCGCTCATAAGCCTCGCCCGCCGCCTGCCCGAACAGCGCCGCGACGACCTCCCGCGGCCCCATGCGGGGGCCCCCTGGCGCGACCTCCTCCGGCAGCGCGCCCGCGGGCCACACCGTCGCGACCCACCACGGCTTCCACGCGCGCGCGCCGAGCTCCGCGCGCAGCGCCGTCATCGCGCGCCGCAGCGCGGCGACCTCGCGCACGAGCGGCACCGTCTCGAACGCGAGCGCGTCGACCGCGCCCCACGCGTCCGCGTCGCCCGCGAACACGCGCAGGCGCGCGAGGTGGAAGTCCGCGAGCGCGGCGACGGACGCGTCCGCCGCGGCGCGTGCGTCGGGCGCGAATGCGGTGAGGTTGGGGCCACCCGCGCGGAAGGCCTGCGGGCCGAAGGGCGGCGGGTAGTGCCCGTCCAGCTCGTGCGGGAGCGGCAGCGTCGCGCCGAACGCACCGAGAGAGAGCGCGATGCGTGCGGGGGCGTCGGGCCCCGCCTGCTCTTGGGTCTCAGCGGCGAAGCGCGTGCGTGCGGTCGCTGCGAGCTGCACGGAGCGGCGCATGAGGCGCTCCGCGTCAGAGGCGGAGTATCCCGCGGCGGCGAAGGTGCTGAAGGCGGCTTGATAACTGCCAAAGCATCGGCTGGGGTGAGTTCGTGTGGGTGAGGTTCGTGCTTACGAGGCAGTTTCGATGACACGCACGCCGGCACGGAGGAAGGCGAGGTGCGCTTGGATGATGACTTCGGGGTCCTGGTCGAGGGGCTTGGAGGACCAGAGCGGGGGCGATATGTCGGCGTGGAAGATGTCTTCCATGGTCGTGCCCTGTGCCGATTGAGCCGGTGCTTTGCATGTACGCGGACTCGGTGCTTACCAGTCCCCCGTCCATGAGGATAATTTCATTGTCCGGGAAGAGACTTGCGAGTGCAGACATGGTGTACTCTGGTTTATACAGGTACAAAGTACTGGTTGGGGCAGCTCCGTGCTTGCTGCCTATTCAATGACTCATTCGATTGCGACATATTCACATCGATTGTTTGTAAGTGACGCTGATTTTCCCAAGGCCTTCATTCAAATTACTTGAACTCCATAGATCACCCCAACAGCCCCACCAGGCGAGAGGCCGCTGATAGATCTGGCGCGAAATTGTACGAAGCTTAGCCGTAAGATACTGTGGTGCAGCTGCAGAAGTTGTTTCGATCCGATCTAACGTCCCGACATGCTTTCAGTCCACCCACAAGCTTCAAAAGCCTCTCCCAAATCAGCTGGAATAAGCTAGACTATTGGCACGTTATGGTACATATTTATCATGATCCTTGTGCCAGCTCTCAATTGTTGACGGCGGATAGCCGTCATAGACCTTCTTGGGGCCCTCAGGGAGGCGGACATAGGCAGGCTTGGAATCCATTTTGAGGCAGAGCTAGTACACAATTGGTACGTCAGTTGCAACACCGTCGTCGCGGAGATGCCCGAGTCGGACCGGGCGCCAGGACTTACGATCTCTTCTGGGTCCTGCAGCTCCGGGGAATCGATGGCCGATGCGAAGGGGTGAAGAAGTTCAGGCCTGCCAACGTCGCGTGCGTTGTGGTCGGAGCGCTGGCCAGACTGGGCACATCGTTGCACTCACCAGGTCTCGTCCCAAAGCCACAGCATCGCCGAGCACTTGGAGCAGAAGTTGCGCTCCGACGACGCAATGTGCTCGTCCTTTTGCCCGCGATTCAAGACCGCCTTGTACACCCTGGTCCACAACATCAGCCGCCCGGGGTGAGTCCGAAATGAAAGACAGAGCGCACGAGATGTGCTCCTTCCCTTCGATCTGGAGGGTGTGCGTGTGCGCGCCGAGATTGATAGACCCGCCCACGCCGCCGACCTTGCGGCAGATCGAGCACAGGCAAATCTGAAACGGCACAGGCGTGCTCGACAGCACGGTGAATTTGACAGCCCCGCAGTGACAGCTGCCTTTGAGCTCGACGGGCATTTCGTTTGGCGTGAATGGGGCGGGGGCGGTTAGCGCGCGAGGTACGGGGTAGCAGGCGGGAGATAGAAAGAGGCAGCGCGCTTCCGACGGTAACCGGTCCCACGTCGACTCCGTACACGTAGCGGTAGCCTGACGTCAAGTGATGTAGCTAGCAAGCATTAATATATGTATGAGCGAAGCGCCCGCGCGCGCGGCCGGTAGATGCGTTCACCCCAGGAACCGGGGCAAGCTTGAACATCAAGTAATTCCGTAAAACTAAGAGACGGCTTCTGGATCACAACATGCATGCACCTGACTAACGTGCATCGTACTTTCGGTACGGAGCTAAGAGCCAAGCAGCCGAAGGACCATCAGCAAAAGCGTCGAATCCCACCTCTTCTGTGCCCCCACGTAACTCTCATCGACCACGTCCCAGCAATCCTAGAGAGCAAAATGAAAAAAGACCGCCGGCGCCGCTCAGCGGCGCCGGATTTAGCTGGAGTGACTTGCGTCCGGCCGTCTCTTTGACACACCCAGTGCCGCGCTGCTCTTTCCCCCGCCTTTCCATCCGTTCGCCCCGCCCCTCGAAACCTCGCTCCGATCTCCCGCAGCACCGTCAATCGATGGCCTCGACGTGCGCATACTAAGTTCAGCGCAATTCTCGCTCCTTGAGCAAGAAATGCGCGCACTGTCTGCACGTGCAACGATAGCGTCTTGATGTCTGATTCCGTTGCCTTTGTTGCCCTCGAGGGCGTCCAGGGGGCACAGCAGTCAGACATATCCGCGGCAAGGACGAGCTAAAGACGATGTCATTCTCGCAATCGGTGTCAAAGGGCCCGTCGCAAGTCCGTGCGTTGCGAGTCGCGCGTTCCGCTGTGTCCTCTGTCGTTTGGTCGTATCATCGACGCTGCCACGTTGATACGTGTACACGGCAGGTCACAAATTGCGCGTGCGACTGTGAATGCCCTCTGCCGTGCGATGTCGGCAACAGCGGAAAGCCGTCGACTTACGGCCATGAAGCGCCGCTGGAAAGCCATCCGAGGCGGAGCTGTGTTTTGATGAGGCCTACGCTGTCAACATCCAGGGCCTTGGCGTCCGACACCTTGACACCTCGTCAGACGGGGCTGGGGCGTATTCCACGCGCAAGGCGGAGTCGGTGCGCGGGGTTTGCGATTTAGCGGAGCGGCAGCCGCCGCGGGGACGAGTGCGTGCTGCTGTGGGTGGGTGGGCTGGGGGCCATGGCGAAGATATCCTGTCGCACCTAGGAAATGCACAACTCGCGCAAGATGGCGGCGCGGGCTGTGGTTGGAGCTGCGGGTTCAACGAGAGGGGAAGGAGTATATTTAAGGTGGGCTTTCGAGGCGAACGAGAAATGATGCGGGGAGCACGTAAATCTCGAATGCCAAGGTCGAGCATCGGACGGAGCGTAAACTGACTGCGCGGGAGCCACACGAGCATCCTAGTCGAGGTCGCGGAGAAATGAAGGGCGGCAGCTTGGTGGCAGTTGCCGAGGACCGGGCGCCTTGGCGGCCATGCACGGAGGGTGGTTCATTGATGAAGGCCAGTGTGGTCCGGGCAGGCAAGAGACGCCACTTAGCCCGCACTTCCGCTTCCTCCGTGGCTTCGTGTAAAAGCGTGTGGCCCCATAGTGATCACCTGTCCATCGCGAACGAGCTTCCGCTGCTGCAGAGCGGCGTCTGCGTGCAACTTCGCGTTGCAGCTTGATGAGCACCAGCAGCTGAGTAAAGCACTCAATGCCGCCTGTCTGCAGCTGTGGCAGGGGTGTGGGGCGAATGAAATACCGTGGATGTTATCCGTGAAAGTGGTGTCGCTGGTAGGTGGTAAAGAGATGACTTGGGAAGAGAAGCAAGAAGGGCCGGGCTGCGATTGCGCCTATAATAAGCGCTCGGCGCTCAGTTTGCCCCGCGGACCATCGCATATCTGGTGAGGGCGGCAAATTCAAGGAGGGCGCACGAGGATAGAGGTGCGAGAGGAGCTGTCGGCGGCATTGCGTGTGGGCTCATACAAGAACGGCAACGCGTGTAGGGACGATTGGCGCGGACAGTGGTGCGTAAGACGCGAGACATTGTGAGCGCGTCAGTCAGGGCCGCGGAAGATCACAAAAAGATTGATGAAGTGGAAGGGAAGGAGAGGATATGGTCGGCAAGCTCGAGGGAGCGATTGAAGTTGCGTCAGAGGTTGAAATCCGATCATTACAGAAAGACACACCTTGGTAAGACGGCGCAAGGAATGGCGGTGATATCGCCAGCAAAGAATGCCTGCAGACAGTGAAGAGATCTCCTAAAGTGGGCGGCAGCTGTCCGTCGGAGACATTCTAAGTTCTTGCGCCCTATCCACGAGGCTGGTGAGCAGTCACGCCGTGCGAGTCCAGCACAGGAGACGACCGCCAAAAACTGATGTTGCGCGTTATGGCTTGGCGTACACACGAGTGCGTATGGTGTGGAGGTCTGGGCGCGTACAATGATCTCATATACAAGATGCTAGCTATAACACAGAGTCAGTGCTCTGTACTTGATGTAGCCTGCTTGTAGCGCACCTATACGAGCCTGACGAGAACGTGCTCGGTTCCCTCCAACATAAGTATGCACTACTAGTGGTGACAGCGTGCCGTGCTGGCGCGGCCTATGACCTTCCAGAAGGCATGGCAGTCGAACTGAACAACCGTACTATCGTAGATTGCCAGCGACTTGCTGCGAGTGAGGGATGTGCTGAGGATCATCGTTGATGTAATATAGGCCGGCGGCTCGCCACGATATGTGGCTCAGCCAGGTTGGAAGTCGAGCTGAAGGTCATCGTCACGGCGAGGTCGACTGTAGCCTTGAGGCCAAGTCCGGACGGCTACTATATTTCGCCGGTGTTTTCTTTGGCGCCGTGTGGCGCACTCTTCACCTTTTCATGAACGTTCACATCCCTCATATCTTCGGTTCAATTCAGCAGTCGTGATCTGAGCACACCGCCCGTCAGGTGCAGGAGTGATTCAACAGCCTCGCCTTCAATTACGCAGAATCCAGTAAGATAATATCTATAAATTATATGCTGTCGGCTTGATGGCGGCGGGGTCTAACCTGCGCTACTAAACGTCTTCTGGGTCGCCCGCACGGAGCGGGACCGACTCCAAAGCCAGGTCACCACGATCGGCCCGCTCCTCACCCCGCTCCTTGAAGTGTGGGATGACGACCAATACCAGCAGCTCGAGAGCCGGCCAGAACTGCGAATCATCGAGGTCAGCACGGTGGGTTCAGTTGCCATGCTAAGCTGTGCGCACCAGAACGACAGTCCACCACGCAACGGTGAAGGCTATCAGTGTCTCGGTGCCCGTCACCGAGGGCCACTCGCGCTTGGATCCAATGCGCACTTGCAGGAAGCAGCCGGCAATGATGACCACGCCGAGCGTTCGATGCTGCATCGTGCGCTTGTAGGACTGTGCCACGTTGGTGCTGCGATGGACCAGAGTGCCCAACACGAGCTGTGCGCCCACAAGGACAAGCAGGGCGCCGCCGAGTAGCTACCGTGCAAATCAGACAAGCAATACGTGCAAGGGCAGAAATCGAAAACTACTGACTTTGTGGAAGTCATCGAAATGTGCTCGCCCATTGTAGCTGACAGACCGGTATCCAATAGACGCAGCGACCACGATGAACACGGCACCTAGGCGTGCTTGTCAGGAAAGTAGATGTGATGCGCAATGGCCACCGACGCACCTGCAGACTGGATGTACCAGTGAAAGCGGAACCACGTGGGATGCGCAGCGTGCACGGTCTTTGCGTACCGCGCCCAGAACGCACCAAGCGGAATGAGGACGGACGTCCCGATGAAGCCTATGATGGCATGGAGGACTATGGCCCTTTCGGACGTAGTGAACTCCTTGGGCAGATCGGCAGGCGCTGCGGTGTCGTCGGCTTGCATAGCGGAGGACGGCGGACGGTTTGAAGCAACCTCAGCTTCTGGGGGATCATCGTGGGCGATGCGCAGTTTGCCTAGTCCGTGAGTGACGTGTCGGGCAATCGGAGTATCCGGGTCGGCAGAACCTGGACGCGCCTGGCTAAACGCCCAGATGACGGATTGTTCGCTGTCCGGACCGAGCTGGATCATAGTGAGCGAGATCCGACTATCGCGCGGCACGTACTTACAGGTCGTGTGAAAGCCATTTGAGACGCGGCGGTGGACACCTAGAACATGGACGTTGATATTCAATGAGCGGGGGGGGGAAAGGCCTAAGGGTATACCTTCGTTGCGGACAGGGAGAGGCTCGCGTTGAACGCCGGGGATTTGTCCGGGATGGGCATGGTCTCGTAAGGCGCTGTACGTTGCGAAAGTGTCACAGAGCCATCGTCCCATGGCCACATAATGACCATAGGGCTATCTTTCATGCGATGGCCGAAGCCTCTACGCAAGATTCAGACGTATGAGCGACTATAACAAAGAGACCGGATGAAGAGACCCACATGGCCATCCATCCGAGGGGAAGCTTCCCAGTGCTTTGCAAAATATCTGTTCCTGGGGTCAGAATCTGCAGAACATATGGGTTTTTCATGTACATTGCGCGTTCTCGCCCTCCACGGAGACAGATATACACATGTGCTGCACCGCGAGCAAGTCAAACTCGGTACTGTGATCTTGAACGGTCAGACCTACCTCATCACATAACTTGCTGTCCGGCGCTTGCCTTGCCAATGCATCGTTTTGTATACCCTGGTGCAGCGCAGAGACATGAGATCGGGCCAGCTGGCGTGTAAGATCGACGTACTGAGGAGACGCATAAAGTGGACAAACCGAGGACAGTCAAAATGAGGGGCAACGGGAGCATTTGACACGCGATCGACGCGCCCGGCGTGTCAAATACACGCGTCCTGATAGGCCGTGATGGGAGTCGTTGAGGGGGGATTGTTGCACAGACGCGTCAAGAGCGGCTTTATATACCGTTGGCACGACTGGCGCCATCAATGATGGCCGCCCGCGCCCTGTGGCTGTGCAGCGCGCAGCGTGGGTACGTAGGGGACGTCCGTACTACAGGCATGCAACTCGCGAATTGGACGGACGACGTGAAATGGGCAATACTCCAACACTTACTGAACGAACTTCCGTACGAGTCCCCAGCGCTCACAAGTCTCATTTTCAGCTCACAAAACCTGCGCCACGGCAAGCTCACGTCCTCCGGGGCACACTGTCTTGCTTCTAGTCTTGACAGCTCCTCTTCGCCGTGGCGTGGCTCGCTCGCCGCGACCAACCGGCGCCTCGTAGTCCACTGGCGGCTTTGCATCTACTCCGTCTTCGGAACCCTTAACTCTGGTCATCGAGTCGTGAGATTAAGTCAGCCCCAGCATTGCGTACGGACGGCTTACAGGTGTTCTGGCAGCACGGATGGCAGTCGATATACTCAGTGGAAATAAGTCCCGTCGGGGGGACCCTACGTAAAGTCAGCCGTCCAAATTGCGGTCGGGATAGTCGTTCCAAGAGGGGGAAGACGTGCATTCGTATAACGTGTCGGGCAGTCACCGAAAGCAGTCGAGCGAGACAATGACAATTCCAGATACCGTGAACTCGGCGCGCAATGCATGTATAAGATGGGATGGGACTGGATCGGGTGCGAAACTGGAGGGACTGATGGTTCCGTGGCGCCGCAGCACGCAGTCCATAACGGTGGAGAAGGAACGAGGCAGCGGGAGTAGGGACACTAGTGGATGGGCGCCTTCTGAAACGTGGGCTTACCAAAGTACGACATGCGATCGACCGGAACGCGTCCAGAATGAGAATCAGCATGATACGGAAGGAGGCAAGCTATCGCGATAGTGGTGCGTGCGCCGCAGAGCCCAAAACGTCGCACAACGGGCGCGGAAGCGCGGCGGCGGAAGTACCTAGGCTTTCTTCTTCCACTTCCTTTGAACCCCATCTCCATCGTCCTGCATTCGCGACAATAGCGAGGTAGACCGCGGCTCTGTAGACTCGTCGCGGCCAGTGAATTCTGCGCTCGCTGCACCTTTGATACTGATCCCGCGAAGCGGCTCTGGGCGCGCCACGGTGCGCATAGGCTGTGCAGACACAGGGCGAGGAGGGAGGGCTCCCGGCGAGAGCGGTGGTGCACCGTTCTTGATTGTAATGCGGCTGAGCAGTGAAGGCTTCGCATCTTCGACGTCCGGCGAAGTTTTCAGGCGCTTCATGGAGCTCGAAAGACTGAGGTTTGCCGCCGCGCTCGACGGAGGCATGCCGATGGACTGTCGGAGGATTGCGGGGACGTGAGGCGGCTGCTCGCGGGCATGCTGCCCGCGGATCGATATCGATTCAGCGCGCGGGCGGCTCAGTGGGGGCCCGCCCTCGTCTTCTGCTTTCCGCTTGCCTGCTGTCGAGGGCGGCCGTTCGAGGGCGGCTGTCGCTGTGGGTGGCGGCTTGGCTGGGAGCGGCCGGACCGCGCGGTGTAATAGAGCCTAGACAAGACAGTGGGTGGAAGCAAGGCAGAAGCGAGAATGAAGCCGAACCATCGTGAGACTCTGAACCTTCTGCAGTTTCAAACCGCGTTGCTCTCCAGCAAGTCGGTCGAGGTCCTCCAAGCAAGGTATCATGACCGTAGGCACATTCCATGATTCATTCTCCTTTCGCTAAAGGCGGAGATCAGGTGTCACCGATGGCCAGGTACAAACGCGGGGACTTACCAGCTGACAAGCAGCAAGAAGGACTTCGCATGCATTCCACGATCGCGCGTCGGATGGCTTCGCCGTTACGAAAAGCTGAACGACATATGGAGTTAGTTCCAGTACCTTGGACGAGAATGGAACTCACTGGTAAAAGAATGGTAGAAGCGTCGATGACCTGCTTCCGCAACGGCGCAGAATCGCCCCGCTCAGGCGCCTTCACGCAGGCGGCAAGACACTCTGCTGTGCCGACAACGACGAACATTTGGGCATCCGGAGACAGTCGGTGCAGCGTAAACTTGCCGAGCAACCCTGACGTACAGAAGAACCTGAGGGGGGAGAGGGAGTCCGACGTCCGTCTCTCGAGGGAGAGATATCTCGCCAGGTCCAAAAAATGTCGGGTACGTTCCAAGGGAACAACGCCACCAGCCGACAAATCTTCCTTGAGACAACTTCTCGCTTGGTCTAGGATAATTTGGAGCAGCTCATTCCCACGCGCCGTGGCCTCGCCTTTGAAGGAGGGGAGGTAGATCAGAATGTCCTTGATGATCTTCTCCCCGTCGGTCCTGCCGAATTTTCGGACCGCCTGTATACGAGGGAGCGAGATAAGCACCCCGGACAGCCGCGTCAGACAAACCTCGTAACCTTGAAGAGACCCGCAATAAGTGTTCGCTCGGGCTCGCTCCCACGCTGGCTGGCGTGCCGCTCGATGATAGCTTGCCGTGCCTCACCCGCCATAAACGCTACGACGAGCGAGCGTAGGCGTTCGCGGATAGCCTTGTCCTCCTCGTCCACGGGCTCATCCGGGGGCACGATTTGGTCACAGAGAACGCCAAGAGTTACCTTGGCGTCCATGTCGAGATGTGCGGTGAGGGCTTTCTTCACCACGAGGACTTCGTCGGGTTCGTCTGGGGCTATTTGAGACTCGGAGAGCTGAAGATAGCAGAGACAGCGCACCACTCTGTAGTAATTGTACCAATACGTCCGCGTTTCTCTTCACCCACTTTGGCTGCTCCTTCGACATTTGGACGATAGCTTTATAGCCATCTATGCGAATCTGCCAGGAGAAATTGAGACCGAGGAGGATGGTACGGTGAGTATATTCACACCTGCGGGTCCTGATCCTCGCACAGGTCATACACCGCGTTGATGGCATCTTCGTCGCGGTCGGGGAAGTCCTTGAAGAATTTCGTCAGGTTGTTTGCGGCGAGCTTCTTGAGCGCTGAATTTGGCGAATGGGCCAGCTCAATCAACCGTAACAATGCGTTCTTTCGCTGCCAACATGCAGGCAATTCATGTTAATGGCATGTTACGGAGAGTATCGGCAACAGGAAACACGCACGAGGGCAGTCCCGGGAGCGGTCCGTTCAGCGCGTCGGATGAAGTCTCTCGCCTCTCGCTCCTCCTGTCCAGGGCCTGCAGCATTCATGTTAGGTTCAGTCGAGGCAGGAGTTGTCGCCAGGCCGCGCAAGTGACAACAAACAAACGGGGAGGGAGGGCGAGCCTTGACAATGAGACGGACTCGACCGAGCTGCGCGCGCACCGCAACCCTCAGAAAACGTGACATAAACGCGCTGATGTAAGCGCCGGTGAAACAACTCAAGCCGCGGATATGCATATCGAAACGTTCAAACCACCACCAGATACAGTACAGTACATAGCTAAACTAATTACGACGACAATTTCCCCCTGCCGCAGCGACGACACGCCCGGGCGCGTCGAAGCGCAGGCCGCGCCGCGACTCCTTTGGATACTCGCATACCAAGCCACGCCGTGCACACTGCCTACCAGATAAGTGGTCATGAAGTCAGCAAAACAAAGCCAGTGGTAATAACGAACTCACCCGCATGTTTTTTCATAGGCCTGGGTCATATTTGATGGGCCGCAGGCGATCTTCCTGGCCCTGCAAAACAAGCAGGCCATACTCTGAATGGGCCGTATGACCTTGCGCCGCAGCCTCCTGTCGTCTTCTGCTGCGGCAGGCTGCGGAAGGCGAACGGTGTTCGTGATGAGAGGAATGGCGGGAGCAGGGTGTGTGGTGTCCGTGGCGTGAGGAATGACGCGAGCCTCAGGGCCTTGTACCGGCGGCGGCGGCGGGGCGGCAGGTTCGAAGTCCAGACTAGCCTGAGCGGACAGATGCCTGTACCCCGGGCTATTGTCTCCGGCGCCGAGTGAGAGTGCGGATGATGTGCGGACACCGTCGAAGCGGTGGGAAGTAAGGAGGGGACGGGGCTGCGAGTAGCACACGGGCTCGACAAGTTGGAGTAGCTGACTGGGTTCCAGCGGCCGCCTATCAAGCAGACAGCCCTCGATTTCGTCTATGAAGACGTTCGGGGACGCGACAAATGAGCCGGGTGGCTCAGAGTTAGTTGCGAACTCCGTGAAGTGGCCCCACTGCTATATAGACATTAGTCAGCATCCCAGCAACATGCGCGGGAGGAGTTGAGTCGACATACCTCGCGTTCAGGGCTCATGTCGTACGGAATATTTCCGTAATAAATCCTTGAGTTCTCGATGGCGTCGGCGGGCCCAGTGAACTCCAGGGGAACGTAGGCATCGGGGGGGCGGTTGAGCTCAGGTGTATAGTGGTAGATATCGGCGGGGCCGGTGGGCTCGAGAGGGTACTCCGAAGGGGTATAGTGGCTGGCAATGGCGGGGTTGGTGCACTCGAGCGGGCGGTAGGCGGCGTACATGGCGTGAAAAGCGGGCGCAGAACTCCCTGCGCAGGCATGGGGGCCATAATATATGTGAAGCCTGTGTATTGAACGGTTAGTCTATAGGGGAGCCTTCAGTTAGGTTAGGCGGTCCTGCAGCCAAGTAGAAACGATCGCAATCTGGAAAGGAAAAGCGCCGATTTCCAAACTAGGCAGTTGGGGCCCAGCAAAGGCCGTGTCCACTGGGACCCACAGCCTGGGATCGTTCGCCAGCGTTCGCGCGTGTCCCGGAAGCCGTGCTGACTGGAGACTTTGAGTTTCCTCGAGAAAATTTTATGGTGACAGCGAAGCTAAGCATCTGACATGGCGGCAACGCACCATACACACTCAATACTCCCGAGATCCAGATCCTCGCGTATTGCGTAACCAAAGCGTCAAATATGGCCACGGCGTACGGCTTCCCGCGCTCACGCGTTGCGTCGTCTCGTCTCGGGCGCGATCTCTGTCTCATTCAGCCCATACGACATCGCCGAATTCTACATGGACTGCCGTGACATCAAGCGAGCTGCAAGTTGTTTTCCCGTTTGGTGCCAAGGTCAATCAATTCCATGTCATTCCAGCGAAGGCAGCGATCACTGATCGCTGGCACACAGGCTGTGCAAACGCCGTCAAGAAAGGTCAAGAAGGGCAGGATCTTACCTCACTAGGTCCGCTCTTGTTCATCGAGCGTACCCCCGAAGTGGTGAGCAATCCCGTTACTGCAGTCGGGCTGCCCGACGTCTTCTAAGAACAACTGATCGATTCGTTGCTTTCATCTGACGCAGGCGTCATTTTTTTTTTCTCGTCGCATGCATTGCTTCAAATGGATGCATTGACGCACTGTTGTATTGAGCGGATCACACGCTCAGCTGCGTCGACGTCGACTATGCAGCATCTCGAGAGACGCATCGATTTATGGCACCTTATGCCGAGCAGGCTCATATTTTATCTAGGTTCGAGGTCCACATGGCTGCCAGCGCCCTGCCATTTGCTTCCGCGTCAGAAGGCCCCGCCCAGCGCGGCGGCCAGGTGGGTGTGGCGACTGAGAGCCGACGCTGCGGAGCCCCGTCCGCATACGGATGAGCAAGTTGCCGTCGCAATCTATGCGCACCGCACTGAGCGCTGAGCTCGAGGCTCGAGCCCTGAAGTGCAGCACTGGCGACTATTGAGCACCCCGCGGCAAGTCGAATACTCGGCTAACAGCCATAGTGCAAGGCCAATTCATACGAAAAGCGGTGAGAACGTTGGGGATAATCCTTTTCAATTGATACACCCAAGCAAGTATTATTGTCGACGGCCAGCTGGTCTGCCAAGATTATATTGCGAGCCTCCCCAGCACCCCAGGGTCATCAACTGGATTGGGCCTGTTTGGCGCTGCTGCATTTACCAGTGCATTCTCGAACTTGAGGACTTTGGCGAAAAGGCACGTAATATCAGTCCCTTTCCGTCAGAAAGAACGACGATCGAGACGCGGCCCGGTACGCATGCACTGCGGCCACTCTCACGTAAATCTATTCTCACAGCATCCACCATCTACGACTTCCGTGAACGCCACGCTACTCCCTACGCAGGCGGCAACTGCGCGCCAAGCCTGTCGGCAACCCCTGGAAAGTCACAGGAATCCGATCGCGCAATGCGGACTCTTCGCCGTGGACGCAGGTTGAGCGGTGGCTAGGCGTGGGGGCAGGCGCGAGCAGGCAGGGGGAAACCGGCGCGTGTTTTCGCTGCGCGCAACTTCTTGAAGTTCTGTCTAGTGCCGGATGGACAAGGGCACCGTCGTTGACCGGTATTAAGAGTACTTCACGACGGTGTGCGGCCTCAGCGGCGGCACACGATAATCATCCTCGAGGTCCGCCGCGTCCCTTCCTAGTGCGACCGATATGAGCGCTTCTCCCTCGACTCACACACCATGTGTCTCTAATTTGCCGCATTAAATATACGATACTCCCACAATGGCAGCCGAGCAGCCACTACTGCTGCGAGACCTCAGCTCGAACAGGACTTCGGCAAGCATGAGATTAACAAGTACGAACGCGCGCCACAGCAGCGTGCGTACAGCGCAGCTGCGTCGACTTGCGGTTGACCGGGATGCAAGTGCCCAAAGATGCGGGACGTCCAATTGATGAAGGAGAAGGCAATGGATGGGCATAGAGAGCGAGCATGGGGGCCTATGTTGCAGGCTGCATGCTCGTCGTTCGTATCGACTCCAGAGACTGACCATTCAAGTTACTGGAGCTTATTACGCTCAAAACATTTCGCTCAAATATTTGTCCGCGTGGTAAAAAGACAAAGTGCTCGGTCGTTAGGCACTAAAGGTGGGTATTGTTCCACAACGAGCGGACGACGAAGTCCGCAGGTTGAGGAATCTCGCTCCGTGAGCCCGCGGAGCTCGGCAAAAAAGTGACTGTCACATAGAAGATCATTTTACCCGCCGAGCAAGAAGATTTTGGTATGGCGTTGTTTTCCTTACCCGTCCGGTCCTCTCCAGGGATAAGATAGAAGCCATTTGTTGCGGTGCCTGTGCGCGCATCCATGAACGCTCCGACGCTGCCTGCGGGGTGGTCGAGCCACGTCCACGGCGCAACGCCGCACTTGGGGGATAAGGTGAAACATAGATTACCGTCATGCGAGAAAACGATACAGGGATCGATGAGCGGGCGAGGGACGTCGGCACGAACTCGGATCCAAGTCAGATGACGGACGCTAGCGGAAGAAGAGGAGCACTCACATATTGCTCGCTAATCATTGAGTTGTCCTGCCTAATCTGTGCCGTCACATTTAGGCGCAGCCAGACGTCCGACACATTCATTCCATGTAGGAGGAAATTTCCCAGCCCTGTGGCGTGGAAGAGGACCGAATCGTTGAGCGGCGGGATGCTGAAGGTCCGCTGCGTGGTGTTCAGCACGCGGCCATGCCAGTCGTACTACCACGTCCATTGCGCGGAGGCGTGCCAGCAATCAGATCTCCGTCATCAGCAAAACCGCCGAATCATGACGGCCCGTTCCAGCCGCTGTTCAACAGTATGACAACTCGATGTTAACGCTGCGATACCTCTCGCGCAGCAAGGTAATGGCCGGGTAATGGACTAATATATGACATGTACTTAGAGTTACAATGGTAGCCTGTGCCGCCAGGCGCCTCACGCGTGCCTCACGCCCAAGCGCACGAGTGGGACGCGCCCGCTGGGCCGTCGCTATCTGTAGCTCACTGACAATCCTGTGCACGCCGCTCTCCGTGCGCGCACTCCTCGCGCTGCAGTCCTCTCTCACTGCGCTCGTGCTCGTCGCCTGCCCGCACTGGTCCCCGTGCACTGCCTGCCGGAGAACTTGAAGTGCCCGCTGCTGCAGGTCCTCGACGTGTCGTTTAGTGAGTAGGGAGAGCGCGCACTGCAGCGCGTCGCGTGGCGGAGCTGGGAGAGCGTGGTCGGACTGCCCGTCGTCGCAAAATGGAACGTGTGCACCGACAATCGAGTACGTCGGCGTCGTCAGCGCAATGTTCACGCGCGTGTCCGTGGAACTCTTCGTGTTCCGTCTCCGTGTGTCGGCCAGTCTCCGTCGCGCCGTCTCTCCGTCGCGCCGTCATTGCACTTCTCTTCGTCCGCCTCCTCTTCAAGCCCCAGTGCAGCAGGGATGCCACGCAGCGTGCTGTCGCCGCTGGTATCGTCCGCCCAATTTGCCTGCGTGCTCGGAAAGCGCGTAATCCCTGGGCCATCTGCACGGTCGATGCGCAGGCCCGAGAGCTTGTCCGAAGTGGATGTGCTGCACAGCAAACGCATCAGCACCCGCCTCACGCATCTACGCAGGGAAGCACGCACCAGGAGCTGCGGCGTTCCGTCGCTGTCCTCGCTCGCCACGTCAGAGAAGTACGGGCTCGAGAATCTGAGCCACACAAAACAAACATTGAGACTCACTTCAACCTTGTATCCGGACTAACTCTGCGGGCAGTTGATATGCGCGTTCTACGCGGCTGGCATCGGCGGTCTTGCCGCCCGGCCTCGTCACGGTCCCAGTCCTGAGTCTTGCGATGCGGCACAAAGTGAGGCAGCGGAGCGCGGCAGGAAGACCGGGCGCGTGCAGAGGAGCGCAATGCTCGCCTGCCTTGCGTGTAATCAGGGCGTGGGGAGTGAGCTTGTGACGGGGAGGGTTTGTGAGAGCGAGAACTGGCGCAGGCTGACTGCAGTGGATGTCTTGCGGTTCGTGCGCGTAGTAATTGTCGACGGGCGAGCTGGCGAGCTGGGAAGAACCATGTGTATGTCAGTTGTGAATTACGCGCACTTTCGCGCGCTAGAGGCTGACACGCGAGCTGCTGACCTTGCATTACAACGGAGCAAAGCCGGCTGTCCCAAGCAGCTCTTCGTCGAGCTCCAGGCCTTTGCACTCGTCTTCCTCGTCACTGTTCCGATCATAGGGATCCTCGGCTTCAGAATCAGCGCTGTCCTCGCCGTGTTCGCTGCCCTCATCTTCCGACATGTATGGAGCGAGTTCTTCGTCCTCATTCACCTCCATTGCATTGTCCGCTTCCAATGGATTGTCCGCTTCCACTGGATCTTCCTACAGTCCGGCAATTTCTGGCATGTCGTCGGTGTCTTCTGCAGTTATGACGATACCCTTCCGCAATGCCGTATCGCAAGAGCGCGTTGCAACGAGCGGGGTGGGCAGGTCATCACGTCGGTGGACGGGGTGCGGCGTGTGAGGACATCGAGGTACGGCGCGGGAGTGTTTAGCACGTCGTACACCGCACATAGCGCGTCGCGCTCGGCGTAGAGGTACGGCTACTTTGTGTACGAAGTGGGCAGTGGCGAGCACCCCATTGCGCACGAGCCCGTCCCGTGAAACACGATCGGCCGGAGGCTAATGCGCGCGAGCTTTTCCTCTGCCTAGCTGTCGCCTGTTGCCTGTTGAAGGAGTAGTTCCAGAGGCGCATGCCCAACGGCAACTGCGCGCCACTCCTGCAGACATGGTTGAGGTCGAGGCGCCGGCGCTCGGCGGCCAGTTGAGCTTCGAGCGCGAGCACAAAAGATAATGTATAAGCAAGGGGGGCAACGATATGGGTGTTCGGGCATTGGATAGCACAGAGGCTACGGATAATGGTGTGGGGCGGGAAGAAGGGCCGTGCGTGGGTGGGCGGCTGGTCAGACTGTCCATCGTCGCTGAAGGCCGTGCCGACGACGTCAGCGTGATGGGCGGTGTTTTTTTTTTTGCGTGGCGCGAGGACTGCGCAGCAGACGTGGCAACAGCAGGCTTGTGGCGCTCAGACTCGCCGCGAGGGAGTTCCAGAGCGTTGTTGAAGCTTTGAGGCAGCTCGGCCCCGTTCCCCCACAGCTGTCGCGCAACTTGTGACCGAGAGCGTCAGCACGCAGGCGCAGGAGCAAAAATACTGCGTGTCGCATTTTGCCGCATGCTGGAGAGCACGTTCTCCGAGTCCTGCACGCACACGTCCGCTCCGACCTCCCGCAGCGACATCAGATCGTTTGCCTCGCCTTGCGCGCACTTTGTTCAGAACAATTCTTGTTCTATGCCAGATATGTGCTCACATGGTGAGTAGATGGGCGTGAGGGGCGCAGTCGTTAATGCCGCGAAGAAAGCGGCCGCGGGCTGCGAGTCGGAATGTGCTGGGGAGAGGCAGGACGGGACGGCTCTGCATTTCAGCCCACGCCCTCAGCGCTCTGGGTCGGAAGCATGCGGGGGGTTCGAGTTGAGGCGAATGCATCACGCTCTCGCCCAAAATAGGTCCTACGGGGTGCGCAACGTGAGAGGAGCAACCAGGCTGTCGGCACCATCGCATGTGCGGGGTGAGAACAGCGGCGCTTGTGTGTGAAGGTGCGGACGAGGCAAGGCGAGAGGGATGGAGGGGAGAGAACAGTGGTGTGCGTCAAGCTGGACTGGGCCTTTGGGAGGGAGATAAATTGAGGGTCATCTACACGGCGTCAGAGGATGATATACAAAAATCCACAGGTAACACACCTCGACTGAAGACAAGACCGCGCAAGCAGAGGCGAGAAGCGGTACGTGGGCGTCCTTTGAAGACGTGCTAGAGCAGTATCGAGAGAGCTGGTAACGCGGGGCAAGGCTGCCGTAAGATAGTTTTGTGTGTGCTGGCGATGCGCATACACGAGTGCGTGGTAGTTTGGTGGTCTAGGCGCATACAACAACCTCGTCTCAAAGGTGCTCCCTACAACAAAAAGTCAGGACTCTGTTGCTCTGTAGGCATAATTGCGTAGGGCCCCTTTGCGGCAGGGCCCGCTACTGAGTTCTTGATCCTGTGCGGCTCGGTGGACGTCACTACAAGCGGACCTCTGGGCACTGGCAACGCCGCGCATTTGTTATGGTTTTGGGGTGGAATATGATGTTTTAGTTGAATATGATTCGAGCGGACGATATCCGAAAGTGGCTTCCCACGCCCTCTGCTTTCTCGCGCGTCAAGTTCTGTTTGCTGGCACTTGCTCCTTCCCTCTTACCTCTGTCGTAAACCCGCCCGGAATAACGGGGCTTGCGTGTATACGTAGCCTCCTGGCGTGGTCAGGCAGTCATTGATGGTCTCATCCACCTATTCTTACCTACCATCTCGAACCTAAACGTGTTCTGACACAATTTGATCAACAGGCGAGTTTTCCCTCTCTTACATCCTCAGCCTCATATCACTGACTCCCTTGTTCCCTTACTGTCAGCTTGTATCATTCTCACTGCCTCCTCCATCCCATTTCATCCCCACCCTACCCTCTCCTTCGTGGCCCGAGGGTGGCATTCTTACTGTGGACAGTCAAAAGAAGTCACGTGACCTCATTGTCAACTATGTCCTGCTACAGCCTGCCCCATGCGTAGATATGTTGTATCCGATTTCTCAGGATTTGACCCTTCCGGTACGTACAACTTTTGCACCCCAATCCGTACGTACCAGGATACAACCTATGTTTCCGAGGCCCATCCGTACGTACAGTGGATAGGACCTCCAACAGGGTGCTGTCCGTACGTGAACCGGATCGGACATCTGAAAACTACCTTTCCGTACGCATAAATATAAAAATAGGGTATATATGAACAAGGGACCCCGTTTTCGATGCCGCACCGTCAGGGCTCGTCATCGGAAGCATATTCGACACCTCCTGATGCCCTAGAGGGCCCGTCTGCCGTTGGCTTCTGTTTCTGGAGATCTAGCAAGAACCGCACAGCCGACGAAGCTCTTGCTGGGTATGCGTAGAGTGCGCTATAATTTGCGTACGAGAACGGGCATATCGTGACCAGTCCGAACGGGTGCCCGGAGTCTGTTTGCATATCCATCCGCGCAATACCACTGTGAGCGCTCGCCAGGGAGAAGAGAATGTGGGAACGCGGGATGCGAAGAAAGGTTGCGCAGCCAAGGGTAGCACACGCCAACGACGTGAACGTCGTCCCATGCGAGAACCGATAGACTTGGATGTTGATGCATGTATGAGGGTATGCCAACACTGCGAGCTGAACCAATCCATTCATGTCTTGCACCGCGCGCGCCACTGTTCGTGTACATTGTCGTCACTAAACTCACATGTCAAGCAAGACAGAATGCTTGAAAATGGCCTGGTCGCTTATGTACCTTCCCCGAGCAAGACTTCCGGTGGTTTGTCGGCTGGAGTATGACCCTATCAACGACCCGCGGTGGGCACTATCCTCTGCCCATAGCGGCCCACGCTTATGCACGCACGCGAGGATCCGTACGCGTATGCACGCAGTTCCCTTGACAGCCTGTAAACTCACCGCTCTCAAACTCACTCGGAGCGCTTCATCGCGGCCAGCCCTCAAGCCATGTCCCGTACAGCTGGTCCCTTAACAGCTATGGCATGGCGCGCTGTATCATACTTATCTAATAACAAGAAAACATGCATATTTTTCATGAGAATTAATCGCTGTTATGGCTCACAGTACCCACCCCGTCGTCACTGTTAATATAAAGCTGGTCACCAGTCTAACATCTGCGCCGTCGGGCGTGCGAGGGAACGGCGAAAGAAGATAATTTGAAGGAAAGTGGGGAGAAAGTGGATTAGCCCAGCACGGGGCTTCTTTTGGTGCCTACTCCGCTCATTCTCAGTAGAAAGCCCTCCGTATCAATATTTTCGGCACACGTAACACGGGCTGCACTCCATTGAAAGTATTAGATATAGTGAAACTCGTAACTTAGGAGGGAACTAACGGCGTAGTAGATGTTCAAGATGCCGCTACTTGGCAACAGATACCAGATCGTCCTTGTCCTCACCGTCCTCAGCCTGAGACAACTCTCCGTCGCTGTTGAGGGCAGCCCAATCCCCCTCAATCCCCCTACCCAACGACGCAACCTTCGCGCCCCGCTCCCTCAAGAACTGCACAACCTCCCTGGCGTTCCGCCACCCGATGGGTTCCGGCGACGGCACCACAGCCCCGTTGCTATCACTCGCGGCTGCAGACTCATGCACGTCGAGGCCACCGCCGTAGGACTGCGCCAGGTGCACTGATGCGCGCACGCGCTTGCCCTCGGGCGCCCGTTCGAGCTGGTCGATGAAGGACGCGAGGCCACGCGCGGCCACCGCACGCGCGCGCAGGACGTGCCGCATCACGCGGCCGGAGCGCGGACGGCGCTTGCGCGACTTCGTGGATGGGTCGGTCGCACTACCGGCGAGCGCGTCGATTGCCGCGGGGACCTTGTCGTCGGACTTAGGCGTAGCGGGCGAGCCAGTGATCCACGGATTGGCGGGAGGTATGGGCGTGGTGGTATATTGCTTGAGGGTCGCGAGTGGGTAGTCCCACTTCTTGGGGGCCCAAACGCCGATTAAGACGCGCCAAGCCGCCTCAACGCGTTTGACGCTACACATGGAAAACTAATCAGACTTCAGGCGCTGTAACCCAGTGACGCACTCACTGTTCGTAGTTATCTGCGGGAAGCGGAACACGGGTCAGAGTGTGACGCTTAGGGGAGGAGTCGAAGTTACCGTTGATTAATTTCGTGTGATAAACAGCAAAAAGCCAAACTAAAGATGCGGAGAGCACTGCCCCCATAGGGGTGTACCACAGGAAAGCCCAGAGGAAAAGGAAGGCAGCCGGATAGATCATAGCAAGCAATAGAAGGCCAAACAGAACCTTGTTCTGCGCTTGTGTCTCTTCTTCGTTCTCCACCAAGCGCGCACCCAGCCGCCCCATGATGTAGGCGGGTGAGTGAACTATCAATGGAACGATGAAGAATGGGAGGCGTATCAGACAAGTCAGACTGTCGCGGATGAGGATGACAAGAGTAAACAGCCTGCTCGGGAGAGCTACATCACGGTGGGGGTCCAGCGTGTCCGGCAGAGGAAGGGAGGACAGGACGGAATTAGTAAGTTGAGCTGATTGAAGCAGGGAGTAGTATTCCAGCAACTGGCGCTTGACTGAGTTGAAGTTGGGTGTCGCTGCTGGGGTGGCAAACAGATCAACCAAGCTTGAGGATGCGTGAGCGGTGGCAGACAATCAAGAATGAGACGGTGCACTTACGTCTGAGAGACATGGACATAGTCGTCCAGATTGAGAGACTTCTCGTCCTCCCACAAGAGATCCCGAGCCATGCGCGCTGCGTAAAGGGTATCCCTACCTCGTGCTTTAGGTATGCTCTGGATAGAAAGATTGTCATGTAACTGACCAGTCAGGCGCGTTGATCGTGAGGGCTACGAGCTGAGATTCAATGGCCCGCGTGAGCCTCTTCGCAGCCGCCCTAGCAGCACCTTCTTCCTCCAGAATAAATTGGTCCATATACGGATCCACTGTGATTGGGCGCCCGAATCTTGATACACACATGGTTTCAACATTAGGACAGTTGAGCTGTGATGTTACGTACTGCATGATGACCTGCGCACTTGTCAATCACCGTATCGGAGACTTGTACACAAAGTACTTACAGAGCTCCGATACTTCGATTTGTTCGTGTAGACGAGCGCCGATGGAACAATGACGATGGGAACCTGGGCTGCGCGCTCGGGGTGCTCTCTGGCCCACTTAGTGTACTCTAGCGCTACCCAGGCAGCGCCATCCTTGACTTGCATAATGCGAGGCTCCGTATAGCTCGTTCCCTCTGGGAATAGGGCCACAGCAGCTCCATCCGCCAGAGCATCGAAGGTACCCCGAAACAGGACCTGCCGGTCCTTACTCTTGCGGTCGACGGGGATATTCCCAGTACTGACGAGGATGTATCGCACAACAGGGTTTACAAAAAGGCTTGCTGGGTGAGATATGAGCATTTCCGCACACATCAAGTGAGAGGAACCAAGACGAGCCTTTGCTCCAATAGTGCAGGATTCTCTTGTTGGGGAAAGCCGACGCTAATGGCGGTCAGTCCGCAGCTGTGTGTCTGAGGCCCCGTAAGACATACATAGAGTAGCTGGATCAAGCATCATGTTGTGATGCGTCGCCGTCCTGCGATGCGCATGTAGGTCAGTCTGGCGGGCTAACGCATGGGGTATACGAGGTGGCGAGGCGACCTATCGCGCAGGCACTCTGGCAGAGACGACGTACGCAATCATTGGCCCGACGAGTGGCACATTCTCTGCCCCCAGAACACGAACCTCCGTGAAGAACGAGTAGACTGCCCAGCTTGCGATCTTCCTAAGCACCTTGTGAAGTACAAACTGGTTGTCTGCCATGGTGCGCGCACTTGGAACAAGCGGGGAAGGAAGTGGTAAGAGAGAGAGAGAGGAAGAAACAATAACCGGACGCTAGTGGCGGCCACAGGGCGTTGAGCGGCCAAGGCAGGAACAATGCCAGGCTCAGCGCGTCCAACGTCGACCGAGTCGGAGTGCCAGTGGGCCGCCACCGCGTGAGGCGCGGGAACAAACTGCCTCTCTGGGCCAGCACGGTGCCAACGTGTCCGTCGCGCTGGTGATTCGCGTTCAGTCACCGTGTATCGTCCTCTGCCTCTCTCCCTCATCGTCAGCATCGACCAGCGCACCTTGCGCACGCACCAAGTACGCAGAGTTATGCACAGCGTGTATTCCAGGATCAACAATGTCTCTGCGACACTCTCGACATCCTTGATGGTCCTCCTCGCGGCCATCGCGTGTTCGTCGCTCCTCTTCACAGCTGACCCCAAGGGAGCGTTGGATGTCACATCCGTCAAAATGTGCGTGTTTTCATCTCGATCTTTTCGCTGTACTCTTTGGTTCCCGGTGAGAATCGGCGCTTCCTTCATGCACCTGTGTCGGAATATGCGAGGCCTGGCAGCACGTCTGTCTATGCTTTGTCAAGTGATGCGGTTCCTTTAGCCGTTTAGACGCACTTGAGCCGCTTCCAATGTGCGACCTTTCGCTTGATTGAGGAGGGCCGAGTATCCACCCTATGACAGAACGTCAGCGGGTTGGGTCTCATGTTCCTCACGGCGCTCTAACGGAAGGCTTCCGGCGCTGCCTCTCCCTACACACTCCCTACATACACTAACTTTGCATCTACCTGTAGATTCAATGGAGACTCACGTCGTTACAGCCATCGACGAGGGGAGTATGCGTTTGTGAATTTTAATATTACCGCCGGTATGTTCTTCTCCGACGGCTTCACTTTCATTTTGGAGTGCCGTTATCTGATTTATATTCGACGAACCCGCGCTGATTTTGGCCCTACAACAGATCTCTCACCCCTTTTCAATTGGAACACCAAGCAACTTTTTCTCTACCTCCAGGCAGAGTACACCAATGCACAAGGGGTATGTCATTTCTTCCCACCTCTGGCTTCCGAGCGCTTGCCCGCACCGGTGTTCGCGGGCTGCTATCTTTCGGCTACGTGCCTCTCCACGGTCTCCGTTTCCTTTCTCGACACCTTCGTGCCATCTGAAAGGAGAAGTGGCGCCGGGGCCGTCGACCCAGTGACCAATCCGTATCTCTGAACTGTCAATTGTCGGTCCGGAACTCTAGCCCTGGCTTTCGTGTCTTCTTGTTGACGACGCGATGGGGGCAATTTGGTATCGGATTGCCCGGGTTTTGCCTAACGCAGGTCTTTGTCCCATTTTGCTAACGATCAGTTCGTGAAATCTTGACAGGTCCAGAACGAGGTTGTCATCTGGGACCGGATCGTCCGTCGGAAAGACGACGCAGTCCTCAAGGTCGTTGGAAAGAACAAGTACACTTTCCGTGAATACTCGTCAAAATTCAAGTGCGTCTTGGGCTCAGTTCCCCAACATTCGCTGACATTGAAATAATCTCCGCGTCCCTGCTTGCCGACTTGCCGCGGTGATTGATTTTGTAGGGATGTCCCTCCCGCCCGATACAGCCTCAAGTACAATCTCATGCCCTACGTGGGTTTGCTCACGTATGGTGAGGCTGCGCAGACAACCGCACCCGTGCAATTCCCTTCGGCAAAAGAGCGAGTTGAGTAACCAATCGGCGGTGATCGTCGCCGTTTCCTGTACGAAGTATACATATATTTATCCGATCGCTTTGTTGGCAAGCAGTCTGCGTATCCGTGAAATATCCATGGGTTTAGAGTTGTGGCGGCGTGTGGGTCTGGACTGCGCAAGCAATTGCCTGGTTTCCGTCAGGGGCTCGGTCCTGGGCGTCTGTCCCAGCCTTACCTTCCACCTTACTTACTCGGCAGGTTCAACAGTTTTTCCGATCGAACGAACCGACAATATTCTCGCCGCCAACCTTCACCCGCGCTCGCTCGCAAATGAGGACGTGACGCATCATTAAATCGTCTAGACGCCCGGTGAGCTTGGCTGCTCTGACTTTTGACTGGTGGCTACGCCTACGAAAGTGGCGCGCTATCGCTGATGGCGATATCCTCGCAGAAGCCTGGAGTGTTTGTGGTCCCGAATTCTCCGTCTGACTAGCTAAGCTGACATAGGAACGGCACGCCAGGGCACGCATCGTTTGCATTCCCATCAGCGCTGGCTCTCCACGGCGAACCCCGATCCCAGCCTCTGGCGCACGGAATCAGAAGGCTTGCCAATGCATGTACGGTTAGGCTGCGGCGTGTAATATACATATTACCCTCGGTCAGTTTCACGATGCGATCAATGGCTTGACCGGGCGGGTTCTTCGGTGCTTACTGTCCGTTCAATTCATTCAGTCTCTCTCACGCCCCCCGTATCGGCGCACACAGTTGTCGTTATGCACGGTGCTACCCCATGGTGGATGGATCCGTGCAGCGTTGGCGAGCTACGCCACACCGACGGCCGAGCTTCCGAGTGGCGTCGGCGGCCAAACTGGCCAGGCGCCGCCGCAGCCGTTCATGTTACACGATATTGACGTTGTCACAATCGCGGCCCTGTGACCTGCATGCAGGCCACGCCCCAGACATGTGCGTCCGAGCCGTCCGCGCGTAAGTGTGCTCATGCATTATCTTCAACCATCCCGATGACCATGCTTCCTTCTGGCGGTCGGCATTAGCCGCCGCGATATAGGGGCGCAAAAATAGCGTCTATGAAAAAATGTGTTTGATAGCAAATTATGGGTTCTCGCTCATTGCCGGCATAGAAGACGGGCCTGTCTGGTGAGCGCCCTCATTTTTCCAGACCAACTGACGCGACCTAGCCTGAAGTTAACAACTCAAAACTTACCGCTATTCGGGAGTAGGCACAGCCCTTTCCCGCGGTGGTCCTCGGCAGGCGTGCTTGCGCTATTCTGACAGATGATAGGCGTTGTACAATCTCGATGTCTGGATCGCTGTCAGCTGACATACCCCGCAGCGTCGCTTCGCTTTGCCGCACTTGAAAAACCGCACATGAAAAACCGCACACATGAATAGGCGGGTCCCACGTTTCCCTATGGAGACTTTCTCATGCACCGCGGTTCGCAAGCGCACTAACCGAGGCCCTTCCGGCCACGACTCAGGAACCTATGCCTGAAACGAGCGTCGGCAGTGTGTCGGCGCTGCTCCAGAACGCCCTCCTGAAAGGATGCTGGCGCGCTGGCGGGGACACCCTGATGTCGTTGTTGATATCACGGATACGGACAGGTGCAGGAGCACCTGAGCCTAATCAGCACCCGAGCTGTATCGATAGGGTTGTGGGTCCGCGTGTATGGCGACCTGCCCAATGGGTAGAGAACCTGACAATTAATTACGACGTGAGAGGGGTTACAGGCGCAAGGCGACATCATCTGATTGTTCACGCAGCGTGGTCGCTGGTCTTTCTCTTCAGGTGAGTCGTCTCTCGGCTGGCGATCGTCTAACGCTTGACGAAGACCCCGGCAGGGCTTTGTGCCTCCATACGACCTCTGTGACCGGCACGGCGCTACATCACCTTCCTAATCCCTGCCGCTAAGCGATTTCAGATCTCGCCTGTTATATGGTATTTAAGCAAACAGTCGTCGTTCCGGATCTCCCTTTGACATGAGCCTCACATTCAGCCTTCCTGTGTCTTCAGCTTCACCCACTCCACGCTTTGAATTCGTCTCTAATGGCGCACATGCTTCCAACCGACCCCAGCGCGCCCTATCATGGCCCTCACCCGCTGTCCCAGTACCCTCCACAGAATGTTCCCTGGACTGTGGAGGACCCATATAGTGGCGATGGATATGAACAGATGGGCAGGGGGCCAGGCGTTCAGCAGTGGCATGCGCATCAGGTGCGTAGTTTTGCGTGTGCCGCTCACCGGCTCTGACGTGGCCATCTCGTAGCGCCCATACCATGATGCTGAGGCCTACACTTCGCGCGCCCACGAACTGTCGCGTGCCGCAGCATATTCTCACTCATACGAAGGCAGCTGGTCGCCCCAAGCCGCAGTCCCGGACACTCAAGCTTATGTCCTCGCAACGGCGACGATGGGGTACAGCTATGCATCTTATTACGACACTCAGGTGACAACTAGCCAAAGCTTCGCGGTCGGCGCCCCCTACACCTATCCTACCCCAT
The DNA here is from genome assembly GCA_019914985.1 of Auriscalpium microsporum. NCBI lineage: Eukaryota > Fungi > Basidiomycota > Agaricomycetes > Russulales > Auriscalpiaceae > Auriscalpium > Auriscalpium microsporum. Next base: position 113,678 of record JAHLMG010000013.1, on the reverse strand, counting down.
ACCAGCCTTCAGACTACCCTGAGGTTGACTACGGTGCAAGCCCTGGCGCGTGCAATGGCGACTCCATGGCGACTGCTCCCGCCTACGCGCGCGCCCCTTCCTCCGATTTCGCCGCCAGCAGTCAGCACTTCCTAGCCAAACAAAGTGAAAGCGGGCATGACCCCACATGCCAAAATGGGTACGGCCATCCCGGAGCATACGTGGTAAGTACCCGCCCCCACTTCGCTTGGCAGAAGTCGTGCCGTCGCTGACTTGTTGCGAAAGCAGACTGTTGCGAACTCCTACGCCCCGCAAACGTATGCGCCGACGCCATCTTACCCAAAGCCGTATGCGCCCGCCCCAGAGAACCAGCCAGAAGAGTACGTGCACGCGCGGAGCTCAACCCCTCCGCGAGCTTGCGCCCACACCCACATCCATGCGCGTGAGCCGTCGCCCATCATGGGCCACCTCCCACTGCCCGAGGAGTGCGCGCGACACGGAGAGGCCCGCGCCGCGGCGGACTGGCAGTCACCGACGCCCAGCCTTACCCAGTCCGACAGCCGACCACCCTCAACACCTAGTAGGCGCGACTCGCCAGACGACACGCCGGTCCATCCGGGGCCCTCAGAATTTACCTTCATCACATCGTACCCCGATGGCGACTTCTATGCATCTTCTGCCGATGGAAGAGACGTAGATGGTCACGGCATCCGTCGCGGGGGCCGTCGCTGCAGCAGTGCGCAAAAGCCGCCCAAGAAGGAGCCCTTCCTGGCTTGTTACTTCTGCCGGGGTCGTAAGATCGCGTGCCATCCGCAGTATGAAGACAACGAGGACAAAACCTGCACGTGAGTGGTCTAACTTTGGTTGAGGAGCTTCCATTACGTCTGTGGACTTGCGGACGTGTCGACGACGGCATGGGGATCATCCCAGACGGGGTAAACGGGTGCATGGCGCAGAGGAGGGCACCGGCGCGCTGTACGCTCCCGGGGTGAAAAGATGCTCGTCCTCATCCTCAGTCGAGCCAGCTTTTATCCCCTCAGCTCGAGGGCTCACGCGGCACGCTACCCACATCACGTTTCCTTATCGCGCTTGATCATACTCCGACGGTCGATATCGTCCATGTTCACGGTGTCACTAGCTGCATCATCAGAAGATCGTGCTAACGTCTCTTTTTCTTCCCGCTTCCGCTTTACACACACGCCGGATCCGACAGCCAATGCGCGAAGCGTAATCTGCGATGCGAATATCCGCTGAAGTCCCGCCGCGGCCAAAGGAAACCGAGCAAAGACGAAGTGGGTGCGGAAGAGGGCGCGTGCCCATCTCAGCGTGATACCGCATCCTCAGCACATTAAATGACGGTGGGGGATTCGAGGCGTATACGTCAGGGGTCATACAAGGCTCCCTGGCGATGAGGGCGATGAGGCGGATTGTTCCATGCCCCAGTACACACGCTCCCTGAGCGTGACATCCTTGCCTTGCTACTTTCGTGCTTACGGGTTATCTTTTTTGTTGATATCCAGATTTTGAGTGATATACTCACCTTTCTTCACATTACGTGGGCAATTCCGTCCTGGTGTACTTATAGAATACCCGTGCTGTTCTTCCCTCCTCTGCGTGGTTCGTTATCCCGTCGCTCAGCTCGCCATTTCACGCTCGCGAGAGCATTATGAAACCGCCCACTTCCATGAGAAGTGATTGAAGCTGCCGAATATATTCCAATTGTTCCGGTCCCTTTGCATTCATCCATCGATCTCTGCCGTGAAAGAAGTTTGAAGCCATATACAGCCATTTCTGCCCCGTAGCTTGCGTGCGCACTCGCAATCTCAGGCTCGCGCCGACAAACGCGCACAGTGTGCCATCACGAGGACGTCTCAAGCTCGCGAAGCGTGTATCGATCGCAAACACGATATGTAGCAGTGTGCCAGCAACGCGGCCAGGATCGTAGCTCAGTTCCGCCCAGAGTCGACGATATGATCTCGACTCACAAGTGAGACTTAGACGTCAATAGATCGTGAATAACCATCCTCGGGCCAAAAACAAAGTACAGTGGTGATATAATAAAGGTCCTCAGCGTATCTAACTCTGTGGTCCGCAGCAAAGCACATGCTCAGAATCGTGTTGTCTTCGACGAGGGCACAAGGCGGATGCCCCCACGCGGCGGTGACGACGTCATTCCCAGCTCACCATCCTCGCTGTCCGCCTCCGACTGACGATCCACCGACTGACGGTCCACCAACCGCATGCTTTCTTCTTCATCATCCGCCTGGTGCCCTCTCGGATAGCTCCGCGACCCGGAGTACGCGGAATGACGACGGTGGTGGCCATGGTTGTCAATCTCAGGCGAGTCAAAGGTCGCTGAGGGGAATGATGCGACAGTGGAAGTCGACGGGGACCCGTTGAAGGGATCGACATAGGGCGCTTGGTCTATGCCAATACCAAGTCGTGGTGGGGCCGTGCGGAGCCCATACACCTCGGCGTCCAGCGGGGTAGCTGGGAGTCTTGATGGAGAAGACAACGGTGACCGGTGAGGATTTGGGGGGGATAAAGGCGTGGAAGCAGAGCCGGGGGACAGAGGGCTGCCATGGTGTGCCACACGGTGCTCGTGAACGGCTGATTCGTCCTTGCCTGCGGCAGAACGATGGTACGAGTGCACCACATCTTCTTCACCAAACTTTATCGTTGGCTTCCGCGCGGAAGGTTGGCTAGTCATTGATATCCGCTCCGAATTGGCATCGCTAGCGCCGTCGAAATGAGGCACTGGTGGATCGAAAAGCTGGTGCCGCTTCATGCCAGACAGCTGACCAGACATGCTCGGTAACCCCGCTGGCTTGAAGTCTGGCACGCCGGACTCGAGGTCTGCGAAACGAGGCCCAGGTGGGATACGACTGGAGGAGCGGCTGGACTGGCTCATGCGACGTGCGCTGCGGGCGCGGATGATGCTTCCGACGGTTCCAAAGGAACCACGCAAGGCGTCCATTCCAGGATCTTCGATCCCGGAGGCATTCTTTTCTTCCACAGACTCGGTCTGAGCCCGGGCGGCCTGCAGGAGCATGGTAGAGCGCCGGTCGAGTTTCTTGAAGTCCTGCGGGTCGATCTTGGACATTTGGAGTATTGTGATACCCACGCAGATGACAAGGAATCCCATCACGATGGTGATTATCTGACTGACGGAAGCTTTGAGGCCTTGGAAGAGCACCTGCGGAAATGGAGAGCAGTTAACCATACACGCGGCCGCCAGCTTGGTCGTACTGAGCGCTTACCACGGTGGTGACAAGAGAACAGAATGTGACTGGCCAACGGTCAGAATAATTCGAGCGAATGGGCCACGGGACGTACATATGACATAGTATGTCGGTGTGACTGTGCCTCGTTAGTTCGGCATCTCGGAGCGCAAAAATCTACGGAACTTACCCATAGCTGTCGAAGAGCGTCAACACAAGAGAGAGCCCGACATAGCGGACGTACTTACCGGTGTTAAAGAGTGCGAGTGCTTTGTTGAGATAGAACACTTCCGTGACTGCAATGTGTCAGTAATTGGGTCCGGCAGTGGAAAGGCAACCTACTTAGCGTGGTAACTACAAATACCATGAGGAAGTAGATGAACCAGAATTTGAACTACAAGAAACGATTGAGATAGATCCTGTCATTGCAGAAGACTGGCATACCTGGTTGTCGCCCATCGCAGTGGTCACGATGGCAGCTCCGAGCCCAGTCGTGACACTAACGCTTATGCCGCCGATCAAGCTGCAGACGAGGATATACCAGATCATGTTCTTGCTTCCATACCTGTTCGTGATTGCAGCTGCTGATCAGCAGCACGGATTGGAGGGATGTACGTGCGTAAGAAACTGACTTTGGCCCAAAATAGAATATAATGCTGAATGCGCCTGCGAAGAGGACAGATGCGTATACGATGAACCCAGGGGCAAGAAAAAGCTTCTGGAAGTCTTTGATGTGACCGACAGATGCTTCTTGCGGCCCTACAGTGAATACTTTAAGTAAACGTTTAGAACTTGGATACAAAATGCTGACCGTTCAGTGCAATGATGGTGGAGCCGAGCTGATGCAGATTGATCGACGCGAGTACAAAGCAGAGATGCGCACAACTCACAAGGCACAGGCCACACCCCAACCAACCAAAGAATGTGAGTTTCTCCTTGAGGAATATTGACGACAGGATGGCAGATATTACAACAGATAGCGCTCCAAGAGGGGTCTGGGACCAGACCTGTTCAAACAAAGGCAGTTTGTACGCATAGATGGACGTACGACAACAAGAGCTTCTACGAAGGCGTACGCTGCACACGGGGACACATCATCAAGGAAGAGTACACCGCACTGTGTGAAACAAAACATACCAGCGAAATTACATAGCTCGCCCGTAATCATCACTGCCACGGACGTCAGGCTCTGGACGGAGAGAGACGCTTAGAAGACGCACTGATCATGCCAGTCCACCATAGCACCTGCAGAGGGTTGCGGCATTAGCATGGAGTTAGACCGCGGCAGAGATGAATATGTGGACTGGGTCGGTGGGATTTGTGCGAGAAGGTGAAGTTGGCCGTTTCAAGTGGTACTTTCCGGTGGAAAATGAAGTCATTGGGTTTACACGCACCGACTTGAGATATGCAACACCTTCACCAGCTGTTTGCCCGGCCTGCGAGCGTAACAGACCCTTCTTCTTGAAGACGAAACTCGATCCGATGAGGACACCGCTGACGACGGCGAGTATGATTCCCACAACCTGGTAGGCTGTCAGGGGACGTGGAACATAACTAGCACTCCGTGTACGTGCCTTCAGACTCTTAGGTGCTTGGAAAGAGGCGGCGGCGGACGACGACGCAGAGGGAGACGCAGACGTCGTCGAAGACATGATTGCAAGAGAAGAAAGGAAGAGTATGCCCTGAGGGGCGAGAAAATGGGGGTTGGAAGCTGTGAGTGAGTTCACTGCTGCATCGCATTGACCCGTTGCGGGGCTCGGCGCGCACTCCTGATTCTTGCCTTTTGGGGAAGGCCACCCGGCCGCCTGTGGCCGCTCGTAGCCGTCGTCAAGCATCTCAGGCTTGCGTCTCGCCTACACCGTTCCAGCCCAGTACTGTCGACAGCTGGGCCCTGCGGCCTCCGGACTCGCACGTCTAGCACGCCGTCTGCTCACCGTCGCCATCAGCGCGAGTGTCTGACAGAACCGACACGACTCGGACACTCCGACACTGCTCATTCACGCAGCTTTCTCAACGTTTCGAATCCTGTCACTCATCAGTGTCATCTGTTGGGTCTCATCGCCCTACATACCGCTGCAGCTGTGTTTCTTACTCTCATCAATGCATCATGGCTTCTTCCCCCGGCGCTGATTGCTTGACTTTGGCGGCGGGCCGTGCGGCACATACTTGTGACATAGATCTGTTGCCGACGCGGTCATCTCGCCGAGCCTTCTGCACCGCCCATCGGTTCCCCGTAGTACTTGCGACCGACCTGAATGTGGTCGCTCGCCGACGTTGTGGCAATTCAAGCCAGCACCAAGAGTCGTCGAGACTCGAAACGAGTACTGTAGAGGGTATATATATTATGTGCAATGAGAACAGCTACTACTACTAAGGCTTGACTGACTGGTCAGTTTTAATCTCTCCTCTCCGGGCTGTTATCTGTGCACGCGGCGAGGACCATGCGACGTGCCAGTCCTCGTGTCAGAAAATCGATGGCTGCAGCGAATATGAGCATATGTCTTGAGGTCGATAAGGCTGCGAGAGACGGTGTGCTGACTGCTGTGAGGAACGCTTTAATTTGAGCGGCGAGGAGCCTAGTGGCCCGAAAAGGACTCGGAGTGAATAGACGGATATTCGATCAGCGGCAGTGAGGACTCGAGGACAAGGCCTTTCCCTGCCTTCATCCGGGCACGCCTCTTTGTTTCTCGTTTCCCTCTCTCAACACGGTCAATGGCGCTTGGAAGGCCTCAAGTCCTCCTCGGAACTAGCCAGTTCACTTCCCCAGAAAGCCTGGCCTTTCCTTCCTCGCCGACAAACGGGCCTGACACCCCGTGGGCTCATTCGGAGGATGAACCCGTACGTCCAGCCCCTCGTATTCGTCCTATCCACTCCCTTGACCGATCGAATGCCAGCCCACACCACCCCCAAAGCTGCCCAGGACGTTTGGTTTCAGCTCCAAGCAATCGGTCGCGTCCTTTTCCCCACCGCGCAGCAGCCAAGCCTCCTCGCGCGTGCCCCGCACGAGCGAGTCGACCAGCTTCGACGACCACGGGAGCCTTGGCAGCTCTAGCCATGGCGATTCTCGCAGCATGCTACGGAAACCCAAGTCCTCCATGAACCTCTTCAACATGATCAAGAGGTCGCGCAGCAAGCCGCGTCTCGACGAGTCGGACGCCCCTGGCTCGTCCAAGTCCATGCCCCCTCTCCCCACGTACATCAACCACGACAACTCTTTCCTTTCCATGGGGCCCGCACCCAGCAAGGGCTCTTTGAAGAAGGACAGGGGACGCGGTAAGGGCAAGTCTACAAAGGCGCATCCCGCATCCTCCTCCTCGTCCGGGCAGGCGGACTACAACATTGACCTCAATCTGAACGAGATGGACGGCATAATTGATCGTTCGCGGCTTCCGACGGTCAAGCTGACCGACAGCCCGCCTGCGACTGGTGCGGACGACGGCTCAAAAATGTTTTCTGCCCCGTCTTCCTCGCCCCCGCTGCATACCACCAGCCCTCTGTTCAGTGATCCGTTCACACCTGCCCCCGTCGCTTCCCGCCGCCCACAACTCAGTCAGGATACTCGGAAGGTCTCCCCGAAGACCATAACCCCTGTGGTTGTCCCGCAGCAGCTCGTTCCGACGCTGTCTAATGCTAATGCTAATGAGGAGCAAAAGAACGACTGGATGCCTCCTGAGAGTTGGAATGTGGACAAGGAGGACGAGCCACTGCGAGAACCAGAGTACTCGAGTTCAGAGGAGGACAACAACCCTCTGAAGGCGTTGACGGACGCATCTCCCCCTGCGGCTGGCCCGTCATCCAGCAAACGGAGAACACGGCGGCGGACGACGACGCGCAATATGCCATACTCGAGCCTCGACACGCGACCGTACAAGATCCGAGTACACCGCGCGAACAACAGCTACCACGTCTTGTCATTAGGCCTGGCGGTCACTGTGGCCGACCTGACGCCCGTCCTGAACTCACAGCTTCTGATGGAGGGTGAGCGTGAGGTGCATAGGCTGTATTTGAAGGAGCGAGGGAGAGGTGCGTGTGGTTCGATGTTGCCGGAGGCATCACTTGACTCTCGGTTGTAGAACGCATGCTGGCGCAGACGGAACGACCGGCAGACATTGTCCGTCGGCGATTAGAGCAGGCCGGGTACGACGTCGCGGACGGTTTGGAGAAACTTGGCGGGGAAGATCTTAGCTTCGTGATGAAATTCGTGTATAAGAGCAACGTCCTGGGTCCCGCGGTGAGTGTGTTATCCTTATGACCTCCTGGCACTGCTCATCGGCACCTGTAGGAGGAGGACTTGATATTCACGAACTACGAGCACGTCGACTTGACCAACAAGAGCTTGCGTACGGTTCCTATCGCGCTCTACGGCCATGCGGAAGACATCGCTTCGCTAAACTTGTCAAGAAACCCCATGCTGGAAATCCCGCTCGACTTCGTGCAGACGTGTACGTCCTTACGAGAGCTTCGACTTTCCAATATGTCGATCAAGAAGGTGCCTCAGAGCGTACGGCAGTGTACCACGCTCTACAATCTGGACCTGTCGAGCAATCGCATCGGGGATCTCAACGACGCCGGCTTGGATCGCATACCAGACCTTACGAATCTCATGGCGCAGAACAACAGGATGGAGCAGCTACCTTGGTATTTTCCGCGCCTGCGGTCACTACGGGTCCTCAATATCTCCAACAATAAGTTCCAGGAGTTTCCGGACGTGGTGTGCAAGATGACAAAACTTGTTGAGCTCGACATCTCGTTCAACATGATCTCCGCACTACCGGAGGAGATAGGTCAGTTGGACATGCTGGAGCGGTTAATTATGGTTGGCAATCGCGTGTCCGCTTTTCCAGACGGCTGTCGGCGCCTGATCAACTTGTGCGAGCTGGACTGCCGGCGGAACAACATCACGGAGATGGGCGTCATCGCGATGCTACCGAAGCTTGAGCAGGTTTTGGTCAACAACAACGCTCTCCATGCGTTGGATTTATCGGCCGGGCCCTACATCCAGAAAATCGACGTGTCTCACAACGACATCACGCAGATATCACTCATCCCTGGCCCCGTCGGCCACATTCCCCAGACACTCACGACACTCAACATCTCCCACGCGAAGCTATCCTCCCTCGATGACATCACACTTTCTCATCTGACATATCTCGAAAACTTAGTCCTTGATTGTAATAACTTCCGCTTCATCCCAGACTCCCTTGGCGACCTCTCCCGCCTCGTCACGTTTTCATGTTCCGACAACTCCCTGGAATTGCTGCCTTCAAGTATCGGGCGCCTGCAGCGCCTGGAGCGACTAGATGTGCATAACAACAACCTGCTGGAGATTCCTGCGAGTCTGTGGAACTGCGCTTCGCTGATGCGGATCAACATGACTTCGAATCTCATCTCCACTCTCCACCCGCCCGCCACCTTCCCCGCTTCCGTGCCAACTCCGAGCTCTGGGACGCTCACCGTTCCTGACGTCTCTGCGTCGGCGAGCTCTGCGAGTTTGCTCTTGTCGGAACGGAAAATATCCACCGCCAGCTCAATGACGAGCATTCGAGTGTTGCCGCCCCTCGTGCACTCGCTGGAGCGCCTGTATCTTGGCGAGAACCAGCTGTCGGACGATGCGCTCCCGTACCTGACGATGCTACGAGAGCTTCGGGTTCTCAATCTGTCGTTCAATGACATACAGGAGATGCCTCGGTCTTTCTTCAAGGAGATGACTAGGCTCGAGGAGCTGTACATGAGCGGCAACAAGCTCGCAAGCCTGCCGACGGAGGACTTGCATCGGTTGACGAAGCTGGAAATCATGTTTCTCAATGGGAATCGCTTGCAGACGTTGCCGCAGGAGTTGGGGAAGGTGCCGAGCCTGGGCGTGTTGGACGTTGGGAGTAACGCTCTCAAGTACAACATCAGCAACTGGGAGTTTGACTGGAATTGGTCCGTGCATAAGCTTTTGTCGCCGAGTGAGACCCTGACATATTTGGAAACAGGAATTTCAACCAGAACCTCCGGTACCTCAATCTGTCGGGCAACAAGCGACTCGAGATCAAGGCTGACCAGACTCGCAAGGGAGGGGCACCGCAGCACAAGGCCGTACTGGACTTGGCCGGTTTCGGGAACCTCACGCAGCTGAAAGTGCTCGGCTTGATGGACGTGACGACCACCTTCGCGCCGAACATCCCCGACGACAATGAGGAACGCCGCGTCCGGACGTCCCTCTCCGAGGTCAATCACATGCAGTACGGCATCGCGGACAACCTCGGCAACAGGGACTGCGTGTCGATGTATGACTTGGTGCAGCCGGCTTTCCGCGATAGAAAGGACGAGGCCATCTTCGCAATGTTCGGGCGTGCACAGGCATCCGCAAACAACAGTCGGATATCGAAGCATCTTCACGACCACTTCGTGCCGATATTTGCCGACCAGCTGAAACAGCTGGACCTGGGGAAGGGCGAAGGCGCGCCAGATGCGATGCGTCGAGCGTTTCTCAGGCTAAACCGGGTGACACACGACTTTCTATTCTCCGGGGGCACCCCTGCGCGCAAGATGTCGCAGGCAAGCCAGCGTTCGGCAGCCTTGTTGAACAACCCGGACACGTCGGGCATTGGCGCGTCAGGCATCGTAGCATACATCAAGGGGCACACTCTATTTGTGGGCAATGCGGGAAACGCTCTAGCGGTCGTTTCGCGTCGGGGTAACGCCGAAGTTGTCTCGTCGAAGCACGATCCATTCGACCGGAACGAAATTGCGCGGATACGAGCGGCCGAGGGTTGGGTATCACCGAAGGGGTTGGTGAACGACGAGGTCGATGTCTCGCGGTCGTTCGGGTTCTACCATCTGCTGCCTGTGGTCAATGCGCGCCCTGACGTCGCCGCGGTCACCTTGACCGAGCTGGACGAGTTTATCATCATCGGGAATAATGGCCTGTGGGACTACGTTTCATATCAGACGGCCGTCGACATCGCGCGCTCTGAGCGCGCGGACCCGATGATCGCTGCGCAGAAGCTGCGCGACTTCGCGATTAGCTATGGCGCGGAGGGCACTACCATGATTATGGTTATCTCGTTCGCGAGCTTGTTTTCGCGTGCTGAAGGGCTCGACGCGGAGATCTACCGTCCGCGGCGGAAGAAGGACGATATCATCGATCGCGGCATCACACGGCTGGACGAGGCTGTTCCTGCACCTATAGGTCATCTAACGGTCGCGTTTACCGATATACGCAACTCGACGCACCTCTGGGAGACCAACGCGGGCATGCCTACCGCGATCAGGATGCATCACAATTTGCTTCGACGCCAGCTGCGCATTTGCGGCGGCTACGAGGTCAAGACGGAAGGCGATGCGTTCATGGTCGCGTTCCAAACGACAACCGCCGCGCTGCTGTGGTGCCTGAACGTGCAGGTGGGGCTCCTCGCGGAGCCGTGGCCGAAGGAGATCCTGGACTGCCCCGACGGGAAGGAGGTGCTCGACGCGGAGGGCACTGTCATCGCGCGCGGGCTCTCTGTGCGCATGGGCATCCACTGCGGGCAGCCTGTGTGCGAGCCGGACGTGACGACGCGGCGCATGGACTACTACGGGCCGATGGTGAATCGCTCGTCGCGCATCAACGGGTGTGCGTCCGGCGGGCAGATCATGGTCAGCGCGGACGTCACGCGCGAGATCGAGGCGCGGGTGCTCGACATGGGCGCGGACACAGAGTACTCCGTGTACCAGCTCCCGCACGTGCTCGACGCGATCCGCGACATGGGCATCGTGCTGATGCCCGTCGGCGAGGTGAAGCTCAAGGGCCTCGAGGTGCCCGAGATGCTGTACAGCGTGTACCCGCGCAAGCTCGTCGGCCGCGCGGAGATGGAGGACGACGAGGGTGCTGTTGGCGCCGGCGGTGGCAGCGGCAGCGGCGCCGTTGAGCTCGGGGCCGAGGCGGACGTCGAGGACGAGGGCGAGCCGTGCCACGAGCACCGTTCGCGCGCGCACGTCGCGCTCTGCGGGCCCGAGCAGGTGCGCGAGCTCGCGGAGCTGTGCGTGCGCGTGCAGGCGCTCGCCGGCGACCGCGTCTTCCGCCCGCGCGTGCACCGCAAGGGCAGCACTGCGCAGGCGCTCCCGCCGCCCGCCGCGGGCGACGTGAAGGACGGCGCGGTGTACCTCTACGGCGACCCGCACGCGCTGCTGCCCAGCGTGTCGGAGAAGGCGTCCGAAATGGAGCTGCTCGCCGTCCTGCAGTACCTGCTCCTGCAGCTCGAGAACGCGGTCGCGTTGCTCGCGACGAAGCTCGCGGCGCCGGAGCTCGACGCGATCGTGCGGGCGCTCGAGGCGCGCCGCGGCCGCGCGCTCGACGCGGATGCGCTTGCGCGCATCATGGACATGCTCGCCTCATGACATTATACATGGTTTTTGGCCACTTGCATCTTGCCCATCTGCTTTCTCTGCCATCTCACCTTACAATTGCTAGTGTCTGTGTGCTGTTTGGTCTGCTATCCACGCTTTGCTTGCCGTAATTTTTATTATCTTCCTTTCATACTTTGGGCTGGTGGCTGACGACATTTCAAGTTTTTATTATACCGAGGACTGTGCCGCGTTGGGCAGTATATTGATACCATATATGTATGAGTTGTCCGTGCTGTAATGTGTACTGTTGTGCTTGTATGCTGATATTATACGACCCGCTTGCTCCGTGATGCCTGAAAAACGAGTAACGAAATGTTGCGGCAGTCAGAGGCAGAGAGTCGAATCGACAGTCATAACTAGGGGACGTCCTGAGTGATTGCATCGGACGGGTGAGAAGAGTGCGTACCCTGGCCGAAATAGACGAAGTGGGCGGCGTTGATGCCTGTGGAAACTAAAATCACTGTAAGTGCCCTGCGCACGACATGAGGCTGACAGGCTGGACAGACAGTTGGCTCTGCTGCACGCGGGGTCCTCCTGGCCGCTGCACTTGCGCACGTTTGTCCTGTTTGCTGCAGAGCAATCAGGCTGGGGGTCCACGGAGAAGGAGGGGGCCCACGTACATGGGTCTTCGAACTGCCAGAACTCGTTCGCGCTAGGGAGATTGGTGAGCACGCCAAAAGGCAGTGGAGAGGGCCGTCTTACTGGTGCCGGTAGCCCAGGTACTGGGGCACCATCGTGGGTACCCCATCTGGTGGAAAGTTAGTAGTGATAGAGGATAGTGGCGGCGTTCGCACCCCATGTATGCACAGCTGCAGGACATATTCAGCCATACTTTTCTGTTATTGATATAAAGGGCTGGTAGATACCTCTGTGAAGATTGTTTCTTCCCACTACGTCATCCAAGAGGTCTGCAAAGCCCGAATCTCCCGTCCTGGGTTGTCCTATCATTCGTCATTGAGAGGCAGAAGTCTGTGCTGAGACAATTGCACTCGCCATATGTGAAGAGCCGTACATTCGCTTCGGGAAGATTGACCTTCAGTGACAGACTGGCAATAGACGCTAATGAGCCGCCCATAGAGTGGCCTACATAGAAGTCAATCCAACGCCGCCCTCCCTTAAGCGTGGAAGTGCACCTGTAACCATGACGGTGTAGTCGGGATACAGGTCCAACTCTTCGCGCACGGCAGAAATCACGGCGCGGGAGACGGAGTTGTAGGCAATCATGAACCCCGCATGCACGGACGCCGACGCAGCTGTCTCGGGCGGGACGCCGTGCGATGACAGCGGAGCGAGCAAGAGGTTGCTGTCTTTAGGGCAGAGACCGTATGAGTCCATGCACTGCGAAGAAGGGAGGGCGACGCGCCTGTGACCATGTCCTGGAGCTGCTGACTCCCGCGAAATGCAACTATGAGTTCCTTCCGGTCGTCATCGCGCACGACAAAGCCATGCGCGTGGGTGAAGTGGTTGGAGAACTGGGGCGGCGCGTGAGCTTCAGTGCGAAACAGGAGAGGGGCACGCACGGTGTCGACGAGGGTGTTGCCGAGGGGGTGCGGGCACATAAATTGGTACACGGCGGACGAGTACTTTGCATGGCGCACGAGGTCGTCGTATGTTCCTTGAGAGATGCCCTCGTCAGCGGAGGAGAGCCGGTGCTGGGAAAAGTCGAGCGCGAGGACGGCGGCGACGCAGAGGGTAATGAGAGCCAGGAAAGAGCGCATGGGGTGCGGGGGGGAGAGGACATGTGTGGGGAACACAGGAGCTGACGGTGTTATACGTAGAGTCAAGTGTTGAGATGGCGGGAAAGCATCACAAGCTCCGCGTCATGTGCTACCGTCTCAACCGTGCTCTAAGTAACATGCCACATCCACACTGCCAGCAGATTGGGCCCTTGGGTGTTACTTACGTCTGTCATGTAACTGCTAGAATGCGGAGGTTGGAGGTTGGACAAGTGGGAGGTCAGTTCGTTCGTGTCCGGTGGACGTGACTGTGTTTATAATCTCGGAAATTCACTCGATGCTCCTTTCAATTCTACATGTCGTTCTCAGCGTCCCCCCAGTCAAGCCCAAGCACGCTCTGCTGTCCGCCGCGCACGGCCGCCTCCACCGCCTCCGCGAGCTGGCGCAGTGCGTCCCTGTCCCCGTCCTGCAGCACATACTCGCCGACCACGAGCGGCGCGCGGTCTCCGCCGGGCTCCGGGCGCGCGTCCGCAACGGACACCCCGAGCGCGCGCTGCAGCGCGTCCTCGCGCGCACCGCCGCGCAGCGTGTCGAGGGATGCAAGGAGCGGCTTGAGGCGCGGGTGCGCCGCGAGGGCGGCGCGGATCGCGGGCGCGGTGGCTGGGGTAGAGGTTAGGAAGCGGGCGGGGAGGTGAGCGGGAGGGAGGACGGGCCTATTGACTCGTATTGGCGGAGCTGGAGGGGCTTCGGGTCGTCGCGCTTCAGAGGGTCGGGGTAGGCGGACTCGTCGGGGACGTACGGCCAGTTGAGCGATGTGAGGGGACGGAGGGCTGGTTTCTCCGCAAAGTCGTCGTCGGATCCTGGGTGAGATGAGATGGGGGCTTTCAAGTTGGCTGGGAGGCTGGTGCGTACCTGTCGGTGAAGGAGGACGCGCAATGCCTCTCTCTGTCGGGGCGCTGTTAACGTCCGTGGAAGGCCCCGCGACACATGGTGACGCTACGAACGACATGTGGAGTCAGTTTGAGGACTTTAATCCCAACGAACAGCTCAACCTTTGTGTTTCTTGTAGCATGGCACCGAGCAGCTGCGCGGCCGGGGTGTGAACGCCCGCCAAACCGCCAGAGATGGACAGCCGGACTGACTACAGGATGGCACAAGACGGGCAGCTGTACTTGGACTCTGCGGTGTCGCAGATTTGGCAGCGCGCGCGTGAACGGGGCGCCATAGAGTTGGCAGGAAGAGAAGAGAAGGGCGGAGGCGACGGACCGCCAGGCCGACTCGCTATTCAAGTTGCGGGTGCCCTTTCCAAGTTGTCGCCGAGTCAAGTAATTAGTTGGGGTGATCTTCATTCTATTCATGAAAAGTACATAGGTTCATATACTGTGCAGGTCGAGGGCATGCCACGCCCGCGCCAGAAATTGTGATCATTTACAACGTAGAGATATGTAGGTCAAGTCTAACGATGTCCATGTTGAATACAGTGTGGCTAAAGGGTGAGTACTACAACGAAAAACCCAGCCAACAAAGTCTCAGTCATCTTGTGCCAACAGTGCTGCAGCTTCTGGTGAGCGCAGCTTCACGTCACAAGCCAGATTCACAATGTGTCTGCAGCGGGGTAAGTGTCTCAGAAGTAAGCGAGGTAAATTACGGGACGTACGTGGTGACCCCGGTCGACCACTCGACCTCTGTCTCTATCTCCCGGCCCTCATCATCTGTCGGCTTTGAGATGTCGAACAGCGTGAGGATGGTGGCGATATTCAATTGGAGGGACGTCTCGGCAAAGTGTGCACCTGCATAGCACACTGAGTACCGTGGGCAAAAAAGCGAGATAAGAGACGCACCTGGACAGATTCGCCTGCCGAAACCGAAGACGAACTTCCTGGGGTCGGGCTGCTCTGATAAGGCGGATGTTGAGGGGTCTGGGATGAAACGTTCGGGATCGAAGCGGAATGGGTCTGGGTATCTTTCGGGGTCGTGCATGATGGCCCTGCGACGCGATGAACACGAGGAGATATATTGAACAGTGATCCGTACCAGATATTTGCAAATACGACGGTGCCTTTGGGTATCGAGTAGTTCATGTACGCGTCGTTGTCAGTTAAGCAATGCGGCAACCCTGACATCAAGTCAGCACGGAGAGGAAAGCGGGGTGAACGAGGCGCACCTAGTGGAGCGACAGGTGCCCATCGCAACACCTCCTTCACGATGGCCTGGATATGAGGGAGGTACGGCAGGTCCGCGACACGGGGGAGCCGGTGCTCGCTGCTGAGGAGCGCGTCGAGCTCGAGCTGGGCGCGCTTTTGCACGTCGGGGTACAGAGACATGGCGTAGAAGAAAGACGTCAGTGCAGAGACGGTCTATCGGTGTGCTGTGATCAGACGAGTGAAGAGGAGACGCGACTCAAGACGCACTGTATCGGCGCCCCCAACGTAGAGCGCGGCGCTGCACCACTTGATCGCGTCTTCCTCTTCTGCGTCAACGGAGTGTCCGTCTTCGGGCCGGAGGTGTCGAGACGTGAATGATTCGGTGTACTTTTCTGTTGCCTGCCCGATATCAGGATATGTGGAGTGGAAAGGTGGAGAAGCTCACGAGCTGGGATTTCGCCCACTCGAAAGGCGCGCTGTCTGTGAGGCTGAGGAACTCCCTGAACTCATGTGCACGGCGTTTGAAGTACGCGCCGGGGAACCAGTCCGGTATATGCCGCACTGAGACCGAGCACTCAGTCCACGATGATATTGGTGGACAGACAAATAAGACGCACTCGCAGGAACCGCATCGACCATCCACGCACCCATCGCGTTCGCTTTCTTTCCGACCACAAACGCCTCCTCTATGAGCTTCACAAAGTAGTCCTCGTCGCCCTGCACGGTCCACCCGTACGTGAGCTTCATGATCACCGCGCCCGCGTTGCGCCGCACGTGCGCGGCGACGTCGCGCGGTCGGTCGCGCAGGCCCGCGCCGAGGGTGCGCGCCTCGGCTTCGATCAGGCCGGCGTACCCGCTCGTCGCACGCGGCGAGAGCCCCGTGTGCAGCAGGCGGCGGTAGCGCCGGAAGCGCGGGTGCAGCGAAGAGATGGAGAAGACGGCCATCGCACGCCCGACGAGTGCGTGGTACATGGTCGAGAAGGGCCGGTCAGAGTAGAGCGCGGAGCGTGCGTCGAGGAGGTCGAGGACGGGCGGGAGCGTGTTGAGGATGAGCATGTGCTGGTTGAGGATGCGCATGTGGACGAGGGGGCCTGCATCGCGGGTTAGGATAGGGCGGGAGAGAGGAGGGAGGGCGTACCGTATTGCGCGGCCCAGGATGTGTACGTGAGCCATGGCTGGACTTGCGGGAGCTGGTGCCAGTTCCCGGTGAGCAGCTTCCCCCGGGGGCCGGGTGGGTAGGGCAGGCGCGTGCGTGCGAAGCGGTGGTACAGCAACGCGAGCACGACGGCGCACGCTGCGCCAGACAACACGAACACGAACGACGCGTCCATTGGAGGTGCAGGCGACGAGGAGCGTTCGGTGCTCGATCACAGGCCGCATTTTGAGGGCATACGTCTACGTATATACGCGCTTGCGGGGGATGCGCGGGCTGGTGGCGACGGCCGAGGCGCCAGGTTGGCCGGGGGCGGCCTGCGGCCGGGCTTCGACAGCGCGCACATCTGACAGCACCCGAATCCATGCAAGACATGTCGTGATACTGATTTGGGGCGCACTGCGGCGCTCGCTTTGGGTGGGTACGAGGAATGCCTGGAAGGGTGTCCGAGTCGGAGCAGTGAAAGAGCCTGTGTGTTTGTCTTGTCTTGCAGGGCGTTTTACTGCAGGGCGCTGGGAAAACGCTTATGTTGCAAAGTAGGTCAGCGGTGTGGTTTGGTGTGCACAGCTGCCTCCGCGGATTCTTCTGTGCACGCGCAAGGTCCGAGAACTGTCAAGTATATGAGGGCGGTGCACCTGCCGGACCGTAATCAACAGGCTCAGGCGCGTCGCGGGGAGTTCGGACGGATTGTAACGCGGCTCACCGACTGGAATGGCGCGAAACGATACGTCTAATGGCGGAGGTCATCTTCTCCCGCCAGCCACTGAATACATCGTCAGTTGGGCGCTGGACATGTGGACGGAGATGCAGTGGAAATGGTAGGCGTGCATCTCATGTGGTGTGTTGGGTTTCCCATCGGTAGTAAAGTCGACGCCCGGCGGAGACAAGTCAAGATGCAGATGGTGGGCACTCACGGCTGCTGCGAGTTGCTGTGATTTGAACAGGGATGTCGCCTACCCGAGGCTGCAGCACCATTGACATGGACGCGTTTTTGCAGGGAAAAGCTGGCTTCCAAGCTCTTGCAGGCTCCCGCCAGAGCTTGTCTTTGCAAAGCTCATGGGGACTCGGGAGAGCTAGAGGCAGGGACACGTGAACTTATGTAAGGATTTGTGTGTACGCGTCGGCCTAGAGGGACCTGCCAAGAACTCAGACGGCCGGGGTACGGCTTGCATCCCTCCCTCATTTTCTCATCCTCCCAGGTTCAACCCTTTGACTGCTTGCCTTCCGCCCTCTCAACGAGAAAAATACCCAGCGCGTCGCTGGCAGCTTCGTCCGTTTCATTACGCGACGTACTCCACACCCCGGTTGTCAAGAGTCTCTTGTTTCTGACGTCCCAACAGTCCCAGGCTCTCACTATCTCAGACGACTAGCCACGTCTCACAAACTTTTACCTACCGCAGCCATGCTTGCCCGCCCCTCGCGCCCGACGCTCTTTCTGCTTGTTTCCATCGTTCTCACTGTCACATACTTCCTCTCTCGCTCCGAGCAGCCATGGGAGGGGGCCCGCTTCTACCGTGACTCTGCCCTGCACGGCGTGTCGCTGCGCAACTTCATCAAGCATGAAGAGTCGCGCTACAACGACTTCTTGAAGGACCGCGCCGCTCTCGTCAAGAAGCTCGGCCCGACCGAGAAGGACGTCATTGGGTGAGTGCTGCTCCAGCTCAGCAGCCTCCTGTGCATCTGACATCGCATCTCCTGCAGTTTCCCGGAGGGCTATCATCTGTACACTCTTTGTATGTCACTCGGGCTTTGCTCTCTGTGTACCGCAACTCACAGCATGTGCATAGGGGATTTCTTCCTCCCCGCCTTTCCATGCCCCCACCGTGTTGAGCGCATTGGCACCATGGGCGACGGCGGCAAGTGGGTCTGCGGCATGGAACGCATTGAGAAGAAGGCCAAATGCGTGATCTACTCGTTCGGTGCGTTTCCGCCTATCCATTATGCCTGCCCCCGCTAACGGCCGCCCAGGCGTCAACGGCGAGTCCTCCTTCGAGGCCGACCTCCTCAAGCGCAACCCAGGTTGCGAGGTGTGGGGCTACGACTACAGTGTCAACGCCGTGAGTGCTTACCCGTGCCTGGCTCCTGGCTGCGAAGCCGCCCTCGTTCCTGGATATTGATGCTGATCCGACATTCAGTTTGGCCCGGAGATTGACCAAGTCCCCGAGCTGAAGCAGCGCTCGCATTTCTTTGCGTGGGCGCTGGGCGGCGAGGACAAGCACGGCGCGAACGACGAGATCAAGTTCTATACTTTGCAGTCGCTCATGAAGCTCAACGGTACGCACCCCACCCCACCCTGCCCTCCGTGCAAGCGTTCGGGTCTGAATGTGCTGTCCTGCATAGGCCATGACTTCATCGACATCCTGAAGATCGACATCGAGGGCGCCGAGTTCGACTCGATGACCGCGCTGGTCAACTCGTACAAGACCTCGAACCCGTTCGGCGAGACGCTGCTGCCGTTCGGCCAGCTGCAGCTCGAGATCCACGCGCGCGAGGGCCACGAGGACTTCCCGTACTTCATCAACTGGTGGCGCGAGCTCGAGGCCGCCGGCTTGCGGCCCTTCTGGACGGAGCCGAACCTTGTTTATATCAACCTCGTGCGCGGAGTCAAGCCCGAGCTGGCGGAGGTGCGTTGTGTGTTGCAGATCACGTCGAGGATGTGCTGACGCTGGCTGGCTGGGTAGTACTCGTTCATGAATATCCGCGGGAAACATGCGCTCATCTCGGACGACGAGATCATGCCCTCGCCCCCGCCGTTCCATCCGCCCCCTCCGCACCACGGGCACCCGCAGTAGATCAGTCTCGCCAAGGAGCGGAAGGGCGACATCAAGCCCTAATTGCTGTCATCGCAAGAGCCGCCTTGACTAGTCCTGCATAATTATAGAACTATCCCTAACTTTATGCATGTGTAAATATACCCTGCAGTAACCCCATTCAAGCTCTCGACCTTAATCATCCCGCCCTCGCATTTATGCACGCAAAACCGGCGCTGTCTGGACTCTTCAAGGCAGACTACTTAGTATGTTATTGCTCCGTTCTCGTTGTCGACCTTTCTGTTCGCACCTAATCCTCGGATCTTTGCAATGGTGTGGTTGGAGTTGTAATTTATCACTCTTTGCTATGGATGGACCGTTCACGCTATTATGCGGTATGTCGTCGTGATTTGACGTTGCGCGGGCCGGTATACCAATCCGCGATATCGATGTCAGACTCGCTGTGCTCGATGTCGACGAGGCTCGCGGCCGGGCTCCTCACCACCGGCCACCAGTGGGACACGAGAGCTCCGCCGTCTTTGGCATTCGCAGTAGGTATTCGTGATTCGTGCGGCCTGGCTCTCTAAGAACGCTGTCTCCCTCCGGGAGAGGAGAATGGTGAGGGTACAGGACTCAGACAAACATCCGTTTCTCGATCACGGGGAACTTGAGAATATAGCATCCCGCAGCTGTGTTGGTCGACGAGACGAATGATACCAGCGACATGCACCGAGCTACTACTTACATTTATGTACAATCCAGTGCGCACGGCAAATCCTAGTACTTCAATAAGCTGGAGAAACTTGAGTGGGAGCTTTCTCGCTCTCAATTTCGGGAGAGACAGCCTAAGACAGCGGCCCCTGCAAATGGGTGCTGTGATCTATGACAGATCGACTACTATACCGAGACTTCGCTCTTCATAATCTCGGCTGGGCCGGCCTCGTCGCCCTTCGCGTCGTCGTCAAACTTGGTGTCCTGATAACGCATCCGGACAATGCGAGCAATGCGGCGACGAGCAATGCACACTTTTAGGTTGTGTAAAACAATGGGGCAGCATTGTTTGTCGGGACTTCCTTCAATGAAGCCTCGTCGCAATCAATGGAAGCGGTGTCATGGGCTGTGCGAAGCTGCGTGACGCTAGTCTTGCGTCGTAGGGCTTTGTCTGAGCCCTTTCGTGGGTGGATGGGAGGGAACAAAGCTAGTGCACAACTTGAAGTGGGCACAGGCAAAGCGTTTCAGGAAGAGTTTCGCGTAAAAAGTGCAATTAGAGGTAGCGAAATAGACCAAAACAAATGGAGCTGCGGGCAAGGCACGTGCGGACGGGGAAGCCGGACGGTTGGCGACGGCCACAGCCCAATGAACCACCCCCGCCGCCTTGCGCTCTTCTTTCCTCCCTCTTCCTCCAGCGACGCGTCGCTTTCCCCAGCTTTGACCCCCACTGCTCTCAGCTTTGACCGTCGCGGCACTTCCACGCGCTTGACTATCACAGCTGCTTGGCAGACGCGTCGCGCACGCTTAAAAGGTACGCGACGCCGTGCAATTTCCCCAGTGACATCGACACTAGCACCGCCGCTCGTATTCCACTGCCACTCTCGCCTGCCTCTGGCTCGCGTTTCTTCTCTTTTCTCTCCTCCCTTCTCTCTGCTCGCTCTCATCGCATACATCTCAGAACACCAGCGCTGACACAGTCTTCGTCCGTCTTCCACAGGTCAACACCCATCCCAACATGGACGCTCCATCCTCCCCCCAATACAACGAACAAGACTACACACAGGCTGAGGAGAATGCCACCCAGCTTGCATCGCAGTCCTACGACGTACACCCAATGGATTCGCACCTCTTCGGGTGCCTCGTTCCCCTCGACCGATGTGTGACGCGTGTCGATCTCGTCAAGATCAGACCCACGACCCGCATTGGCCGCGGCGAGGCCCCCCACAACGACATCATCCTCCCCAGCCTGAAAATCAGTATGTCCACACCCCTCGCTTCTCAATGCATACTGACAGAGTTGCTGTGGCGCCCAGGTTTCAACCATTGTAGAATCGAGTGGAACGGAAAGGAGGGCGCGGAGAGCATCGTTACTGTCGTCGACATGTCGACGAATGGAACCTACGTGAGTGGATGCGCTGGGGGGTCGCAGGGTTGAGTTCATGCTAATTCATCGTAACAGATCAACGAACGTAGGATCGGCAAGAATAACTCTGCGATCTTGCGCGACGGGAACGTAATCGCTTTTGGAACGCCAGTCAAGCAGCATGACAACGAAGACTATCGTACGTTCGGCTTCGTTCGTCCGATTGGCGCCTGGCTGACTGACTGTCTATCTGGAT
Source organism: Auriscalpium microsporum (assembly GCA_019914985.1). Lineage (NCBI taxonomy): Eukaryota > Fungi > Basidiomycota > Agaricomycetes > Russulales > Auriscalpiaceae > Auriscalpium > Auriscalpium microsporum. Next base: position 92,052 of record JAHLMG010000013.1, on the reverse strand, counting down.
GTAGGGTTCTTATACCGCGATCTTGCGAGCCCTGTCGAGCTTGATGGCGTGTATGCTAAGTATGACTTGTCGCACGAGCTCGGTGCGGGCACGTTTGCCACCGTCGTGAGCGCCATCGAGCGCGCGACGGGCGAGACGTGGGCCGTGAAGGTCATCCACGGCGCGAAGATGCGCAGCAATGACCCCGCCAAAATTCAAAACTTCCAGCGGGAGATTGCTATCTTGGAAAGCCTGGATCATCCAAGCATTTGTCGCCTTAAGGAGACGTTCTTCGGGGGCAAGAACGAGAACAACGATATCTGTGCGTTTCTTGTTTGTCAATTAACGGTTGGCCTTTGGTTGACTTTCATCCTTTATAGTCCTTGTTCTTGAGTACATCCCCGGAGGTGATCTCTTGGATTATATCCTGAAGAGGAACGGCTTGAGTATGTCTTTTTCTAACCAATGCGTCTGTGTGCTCACATTCCTTGCGTTTGTAGAGGAGGACGAGGCCAGGAAGTTCACCCGGCAGATGTGCGATGCTCTTTCCGTGAGGGATTGCCTTGGAAGGATGCGATGAGCTTAACTGACGCTAGCCTTTAGTACATCCATGGCCGCAACATCACCCATCGTGATCTCAAGCCAGAGGTGAGTCCTGCAAGGTTGGCTGAATGAAGCCTCTGAAATCTGAGTTTTCTTCTGCAGAACATCCTCATGACCAGCGATGACGAGCCCGACATCAAAGTCGCCGACTTCGGCTTAGCCAAGGCCGTTGATAGTCTCACGATGCTCCGCGTACGTCCTGTCCGCATAGTGCTCTCGTGACTATACTGACACCGTACGTAGACCATGTGCGGCACACCGAGCTACCTCGCCCCAGAGGTGGTCAACCAGACGAACACTCAGGGTTACGATCACCTCGTCGACAGTTGGAGCGTCGGAGTCATCGTGTTCTCTATGTTCGTTCCTCATCCTCGCATCCCTAATTATTGGGAGCTTAGATTTGGGCCTTCTGATGGCAGGTTGACCAACTCAACGCCGTTCCTCGAGAATGCCGATCTCGAGATTCGTCAGCGGATTGCCGAGCGCACGATCGAGTGGAGCTCGTTGACCGAGAATAATGTCAGCCCCGCAGGTATGTTTGCGCATATATGTAAATCATTTACTGCCGCTAATACAGTGTATTCCCTCTTCGTAGGGATCGACTTCATTCGGCGACTCCTCGAGACGGACCCTACGAAACGCATGACCCTCACTAACGCCCTGGAGCATCCATGGCTTGCTGAGCCCGCCGCTCGCCCTATCCCCCGCAGTCTGACAGAGATCTCCGAAGAGTCTATCGACTACTCGGATACTAGGGTCGTCACTGGCGAGGAGTCGGTGCTCTCCGCGATGCCGTCCGACGGCGACATCCCTGTCGCGGGTGTCAACAGCCTCACCCTCCAGTCGTCCCCGCAACGTGCAGGCCCCGTTGGCCGTGTCGGGTCGCGTGCGCGTCTCGAGCGCCGCAGCCAGGTACTCGCTCTTGCCGAGCAGCAAGAGAGCCAGCGCGACATCTCCGCGTCACCTGAGAATCCCGCCATTGACGCCACCGTTGTCGGGAAGCGTGCGCGCGAGCAGCCCGGATCGCCCATGGAAGCGATTGACGAGGCGGACGAGCCCGAGCCCCAGGCGAAGCGCGGGCGCCGGGCAGACGACGAGCTGCCTCGGGTGCCCGCGCCGCGCAAGAAGAATCCGCGCGCAGGCCCGCCCCAGCCCGTGCCCACGCAGGCCCCGAAGCGCACGCGGGCGAACGGTGTCCCGCTGCATGTCGAGGACGACACGGCCGTGCGGCGGTCGCCGCGCACTGCTGCTTCACGCGCGCGCCGGTGAGCGCCTCAGTACCAGCTCGAGTCTTGTTGTTTCTTTTTTGCATATGCTCGTCCCGTCATGATACAGTCAACTATTCCGTACGCATTTAACCATCTGTTCGCATCTTATTACTGGACCATCAATTGGATGGATCCGTCACGCTCCTTTTACACTACCTCATCTGACCTGGCTATTATTTGCTCTGCTGTCCGCCTAGTTAGGTTCCACTTCTTGATAGTTTGGATACATTACGACTGCCTGCTTGCTTGCTTTCTGTTTGATTTGTTACGATGCATTGCATGGAGGGCTTGTACGAGCATGAATGAAAGTTTTATCATTGGATGGGGTATTGCGTGATTAGGTCAGCATATCCGGACCACGACTCCTCAGACGAGTCGCAGCCTGCTGCCGCCGTGCGCCTCTACCTTGTACTTCACTGCCACCTGCGCCTGCGGTGGTAGTCACAGCCTGTTGACAGACGATCAGCTGTGCTCACGACCGTCATTGTCCAGGGGTTTATCCTTGTCTGTATCCCGTGTATCCCCTTCATCTCGACCGCCACCGTCAATGAGCAACCCATAGGACCGGGATGGCCTCCGAAGCTTACTTCTCTATAGCACAGCGGAGGGATACATCGCACAGCCCGACCACCAAATGGCGTGCGCGGTTCTCTCGCATCCGCGCCGTCATGTTCCCCGTCGTCGAGTGGACACCGGCACCGTCCACCTGGAGCGAGCTCCCAGTCGAGCTCGTCAGCGAGATCCTCATATACACCGCGCTCGCAAGTCGCCAGGACGCTTTCAACCTGTGCCTCGTGTCGAGTTCCGTCCGGCGACTCATCCTCCCCTGCCTCTACCACAACGTCCTCTTGCGCACCGCTGAGCAAGTCCCGCTATTCGCCGCCCCATTCACCCCCAAGCGAAGCCCCTTCGCCCTCCTTGGTGCCCCTCCATCCACCAAGCTTGTCGCACACGTCCCCGTCCACTCCCTCGCGCTTGCGGTTCCCCCCAAACGCCCGTCCATCGAGCAGACCCTCGAGCGCATCGCCAATGCGCTCACCTCCATCGAGAACTTGGCCATATCAGCGCAACTACTGGGCGCGCATGCCTATTGGCTGCGCAAGCATGCCATCCGCCCACACACCGTCATGCTCTACCACCTCGGCCGGCCACACCCCGTCAATTATCGCGAGCCGTACTTCAAGAACGTCACGCACCTACACACGTCCACGCTCACCGGCTTCCACGGGTCCTCCATCTGCGACCTTCCGCAGCTCACGCACGTCGCGCTCTGCACGCGCGTCCGGCAGACCGACTACACCATCCAGGAGGTCAAGCGCGGCGTCACGGTGCTGCTTGCGAGCTGCAAAAACCTGAGCATGGTCGTGCTCAGCCTGGACGTGCCCCCGCCGCGCGAACCGAGCCTCGAGGCGGAGCGCTGGCACGGGCAGCTGAAGACGTGGTACTCAACCATGCGCACCTTGCACGACCCGCGGCTTTGCATCCTGCCATTTGCGCGGCACCCCCGCCTCGAGTGGCGCTACGTGACGGAGAGCGGGCCGGATGTGTTTGAGCTCGCGCGGCGCTGGCGCGAGGCGGAGGACACGCCGAACCTCAGCGTGCGGCGGCGGAAGCTTGACGAAATACGTGCGGAGGTGCGGGCGGCGGAGTATGCGTTCCCGACCTGGAAGAACGACCGCGAATGGGACGTGGATCTGACGCAGTCCCCGGGATACCAGTATGGACGCAATAGCGGGCTTGATATCTCGGATACTGACACGAGTGAGTGATCTGCTCTCTGCCCGTTGCGCATGTCTCACGTCTGTCGCGCCGTGTGAACAGTCATGACCTGGTGATACCTCGAGGATTCTCTAGCTAATATACCGATAACGATCACGAGCGAGTGTACGAGGAGTGCGGAGAGCTTTCACGGGTGGATTGACGGCACATGGTGTGTTTCTCTCTATCAGTGCGACATTAGATGATCTATCTTGTTCATGGGGCAATTGGATGTACTTACGCGCCGCATCATAACTTATGTTGTGCTTTCGCTTCTTCCGCTGCTCTCGGATATTAGACAAGTGAGGGCAAGCTCTAAAGGTGAGCGCAATGCTGTTTTCCATGATACGACATCAACCCTGGCGGTTGTTTTTACGTTGCTCCTTGCGTTGAAACCTCTCGGCAGTACCGAAGACCTCGAGAACAAGCGAGATCTGAGCAGAAATAGCTCGTGCCATCCATTGATCATCATAGGCCATCACTGGGATTCTTGCCGCTTCCTCGGCACGTTGAGCGTTTCGTTAACTTTGCCATAGACTCTCTCATTCCCATCCGCTGCTACATAGCTAGCGCAATTGCTCCATCAATGGCGTGCCGCTGCCCAGTCCATGTTCCGTGATCCCGAAGTTGGTGTCTTCGATGCCTCAGTGGTGCGCTTCCCCAAGGGCGGCATATAAGACCTCGAGTTGACAAAGGTTTTGCTTGACGGCTGCACAGCTTGTCTTTTCTTCCTGACGACTCAGCGCGATGAGCTCGTTCTTCCAAGCCTTTAGCAGGCGCGAGGTGTCTAGTACCTCGAGCGAGGAGGGTTACGAGGACGAGAAGGTCGCCGTCGGAGATGGGAAGGGCGAGGCGGTGGAAGTCGTGCAGGGCTTGGCAAAGCAGTCCGAGACGGTACACGGTGGGCTGACATTCGAGGAAGGTGGGTTGTTGTTGTGCTCAGGACTATTGGAGGGGAATTGATGTCGGCGGCCGGCAGACACCGCAGGAGGCATGGGCCGCCATCTCGGCGTGTTCAGTTGTACACTCCTCATGTACGCGATCTCATCTTCTCGCCTGTCTTGTTCTCTAACTCACCGTGTCCAGCATCGGCCGCATCATCGGAACGGGTATTTTCTCTACGCCTGCGTCGATCCTGGGGTCCGTCGGATCCGTTGGCGCGTCGCTCATGCTCTGGGTCCTCGGCTTCGTTCTCTCGTTTTGTGGCCTGTTTATCTGGCTCGAATATGGCACCATGTTCCCAAGGTCGGGGGGCGAGAAGGTTTACCTCGAGGCGGTTTACAAGAAGCCCAAGTATCTGGTGACGGTCATCTTCGCGGCAAACGCAATCATACTCGGGTTCACGGCGAGTGGCTGTCTTGTAAGTGCTGTTCCGCGCTCGTGTGTGCTGGTGCCAAGGCTCATGATCTTTGTCTTCGTAGGTCTTTGCACAGAAGTACGGAAGCACAGGCCACCTTCCACGAAAGCTATACTGACGGATGGTGATAGTATCCTCATCTCGGCGGGACATGCTGCGGATCGGTGGGCTGTACGCGGCATCGCACTTGGAGGTACGCACACCTTTTCAATCAAACGAGCCGGGGCTGAGGTCATGGCCCAGTCATCTTCTTCGTTACCCTCCTTCACGGCTTGACGCCCCGTCTCGGTATCTATCTAATGAACGTACGTCTGTTGGGGTCTTTCCGATTCGCTGCCTGACGGGATGTCCATACAGGCTCTGAGTCTGTTCAAGATATTTATCCTCGTATTTATTGTGATAACGGGATGGGTTGTCCTGGGTGGAGGAACACGCGTCAAGCACCCGCACGCCAACTTCCACGATGCCTTCGCGGGCAGCTCGCATCACAGTTCCGACGTGCGTCCCTTCCTCTAACAACTTGTCCATTTCTAAAGACGTTCCCTTACAGTACGCGACTGCCACGTTCAAGGTCCTGAATGCATACGCAGGATGGTCCAACGTCAATTATGTTCTTAACGATGTCAAGAACCCCGTCCGCACACTCAAGATCGCCGGTCCTCTCGGTCTCGGGATCACCTCAGTGCTCTACATCCTCGCCAACATCGCGTACTTCTCGTATGTGCCTCTCGCTAACATGTGCGATCTCGAGGTCACTAAGCTTGTGCTGGTAGCGCGGCTTCGAAGCAGGAAATTCTTAAGTCCGGCGTCACCGTCGCGTCTCTTTTCTTCAAGAATGTGTTCGGGACGCAGGCGCAGAAGGCATTGACAGTGTTCGTTGCTTTAAGGTGAATATCAACTACCTAGCTCTTGTCCGAGGCTCATTTAGTCTGCTTTATAGTGCCCTCGGGTGAGTACAGCTTGCCGTCGACCAATTTCCCAACTGATCTTAGATAAATCACTATCCATTCATGATACAAAGGGTACGTCCTCCATATAATTTATTCCTTCCTTTCGATACTTACTTCAATGTCATCGCTTGCAGAACGTTATCACTGTCGTACGCGCCACTTTTATCTCCGGTCTGTGTCAGTTCTGAGATGGACCTGTACAGACATTTGCAGCCAGTCGGATCAATCAAGAGCTTGCCAAGGAGGGTGTTCCTTTGCCTTTTGGCAATCGCTTTTGGGCGTCGAACTGGCCCACTGGCAAGTCACCGCTGCCCGGCCTGATTATCCACCTTATTCCTTCCGTGCGGGCGTCGCTTCTGTATCTCTTTCTCGATTGGCTGACACGATGTCCAGGTAATTGTCATCATCGCCCCACCACCAAAAGTAGCATACCCTTTCATCCTGAATGTTGAAGGATACCCACAGCAAATCATCAATTTCTTCATAGTCATCGTGAGCTGCGATCGTCTGGTCTCGTACGGCTAGCTGATAACTTCTGCGATTGTAGGGCCTGTTCTACCTCAGATGGACGAAGCCGGGTATCAAGCGCCCATTCAAAGGCATGCTACCTGCGGCCCCTTTGAACAAATTCATAAGCTCATAGTTTTGCTTAGTCTGGTGGCCGCTCGCCGTGTTCTTCCTTGCCGCGGCCGTCTTCTGTGCGTATTTATTCACATATAAATCTCCAGCCATCATTCACCTTGGCATCCTTCTAGTGCTAGTCAACCCATTCCTCCGACCGCAGAACAAGGTCGGCGACACCCCGCCGCTGCCGTACTACCTTTACTGTCTCATCGGCATCGTTATCATGTTCATCGGCGTTGCATACTGGGCCGCCTGGCGCGTGGTCTTGCCGGGCGTCTTCGGATACAAGCTCGTGCCGAGGAAGGAGAAGCTGGAGGATGGCACGGTCGTCACGCTGGTAAGATTGTTAAGCTCCAAGTGTGCGTGTTTCGTGGCTCACGTTGTCGTGCAGTTCTCGCGGCAGAAGGTCGAGTAGCCCTGGGTTCATTGTTCAGTTGGTCGCTCTGTAATTAAATCACAAACATTCAAGCTCTGGATTGGAGACGTGATAATATTTATCTAATTCCCGCTACCTTTAGGTAGAGGGTCTTAGGGCTCATGATCGGCGCAGTTTTCGCTGTAGATTCACAGATCTTGGTCAATTCAGCGGGATTTAAAAAGCCCTCCACAATAATTGCGTCATCTGCTTGTAGATCACGCCATGCATACGCAACAGTGCAGGCAGCGTTGCCGTGCGCCCATCTGTAGGTCAACCTTCACATATCCTCCATGTCGTGCAGCCGTTCGCACATTGCCCTGATATCTTTCGGTACCATCAACAGTTCAGAGGTGTCAGTCGGACAGGACCCTAACTGTGAGCATTCCCTCGCGTCGACACGGCTGGCAGGCGTTGCAGGAAGCACATGGCGCGCCTCTATCTGTCTACGAGCGGACGAGGACAGTGCAGTGCAGAGCGCACTTGATTTTGTGAGTACAGATCTACTCCCGTGTGATATTGTTCTCGGTCGAGATTGGCTCGCACAAGATGTCAACAGGCAATTACCGCCGCTGCGTTCTGTTCATGTTGCCGAGGACATGCGTCCAATTATGCACTCCCATGCGGGATTTGTTCAGACACACTCCTCGCCTTCTGCATGGCCAGGCAATGATGATGTTGAGGAGGCTACTACTGTGTCATTTGAACCAGTCAACTCAGAGCTACCGTCGAGGCCAAGTGATATCTTGACATCGCCATCTCCCCATAATGTCTTCACCGCCTCACTCACTATTCTTCAAGGCTTTTGTCGAGCACATGGCCTAGTCGCACACAACAACTTGCAAGATGCCCGCACATGTATATTGGAGCACTTGGCGCATGCAGGCTGTCTTTCCGTTGAACAACCACCATCCGGTCCGCGCGCCTGTGGGTGCATTGCTGCTGCATCTTACGCATCTTCGGCGAGCCAGTACGTTCACGTCATGTTATCAGCAGTGTTGCGCGCTGAACTCACGACTGCTCAGCTTGGAAGCGTCGTCGCTGCTTTTGTTCCGCATGCAGGTCCAACGCCGGGCACACACACACGTCGTTTTCTTACACAAACAATCCAACGGCACATGGATGCTCTCCCACAAACAACTGCGGCAGCATCTGCGACATCCTCGTCGCCTGTCACAGCCGATCGGACGACAGATCTCGTCAACGCGCTGTCGGATATGACGCGACCGCGGTTACAAGCCATTGCCCGTGAACACGCCATCGAGATCAGCACTGCGCGAGTTACAAAAGATACATTGGTGACATGTATATTACAGCACATAACATCAGGTGAATGTATTCTTTCAGAGCAGGGTGTCAAAGGCTGCACGGACGCTGTGTCGCAGTACACCGACATGTCGGTCGCACCCGGGGACTTCGTGGACGATGCAGACGAGCTACAAATAGCATTATTAACATCAATGCTTCCCAAGCTGAGGAAGAAAATGTTACGTCGTGTTTTGGAAGTGCATGACCTCGCGTACACAGACAGAGACTCGGTTGGGCTGCTTCGCCGCACTTTGAAGCGATACATACAGACGCTCCGCAAAGGCAAGGATGCCATACATAAAGTGAAAGCTCGTACACGCAAACGCCGCGAAATGGAGGCAGAGCTTTCGAGGCGCAAGAGAGATTTGCGTCTGCATTGGCCGCAGCTTGTACATCAATCGGTCAAAGACCAGCTGATTGATTCGTTCAAACAACAGACGTCGTCCGCCACGTTGGCTATGGCAACTTGCGCGTCTTGCGCAGAAGCAGTCTTGCGCTCAGACACCAAGACCGTAATGTTGGCTGACCTTGACCTCGCTGTTTTTCGACGACCCGATGCAATGCAACCAGGACTCGTGCGCGACGAATCGGGAGTCTGGTTGCACGAGGATTGCGAGCCTCCACCGATGCCGCTCGCCGAGACACACCCTGAGTTAGCTCAATACCTGTTAGATCCTGCAGGCATACTGGGTCATGTCGATGGTAATGACGGGCCTGCTCTCTGCTTGTGCTCGACGTGCTACAAAGCCGTGTCGAAACACAAAGTCCCCCCGCTCGCTCTCGCAAATCGACTGTTCTTGGGTCCTGTCCCACCCGAACTGGAAGACCTCACTGTCGTCGAGGAGGCGATGATCGCACTCAGCCGTGCAAAGCAGTGGATTGTTCAGCTGAAGGAAGACAATCGAGATCGATCTCTGCCTAGTGCGCAGCGTGCTCTTCGAGGCCACGTCATTGTATACCCTCAGCGCCCGGACGTTGTAGCACGCGTTCTCCCGCCTTCTATGGAGGACATCATCACGCCAATCTGCGTCATTTTCGTCGGTTCCAGTCCACCTACGCAGGAGTGGCTCGAGGCCAAAGCAAAGCCACTATGCGTGCGCCGCGAGAAAGTACGTGCCGCATTGGAATGGTTAAAGGTGCACAACCACTTGTACAAAGACATCGAGATCAACCACGACATGCTTGACGGCCTGCGTGAGCGGCAAGTGCTCCCGGTTGACATTGAACATATCGTGCCAAATTTCGCCGCGGACATGTTGACCTCTCGGTACGACACCAGCGTGAATCTTCACGACCCCAATGAGTCGAACACGCTGGAAGAAACTCGCCATGAGGCGTCATTCGAGAGCGTTGTCATTGCAGATGTCGACGGACGAGCACCGATGAATGAGTTGAAAGCTGCAGCAGTGCGGCATGTCAAGGAGAAAGGCGGTTCGTATATCCAAGTTCCGCATGGGCCTACGCCTGAAAATGAGTTTTTCAACCCAGATCTCTTCCCTATGATTTACCCATCGCTTTTTCCGTATGGCATAGGCGGCTTCGAAGATGGCCACAGACCGACAGCGTTGTCCTTGAAGCGACAGGTGAAGCACTTGTTTTCGTTAGCTGACAGGCGTTTTCAGGAGCACTATTCATTCCTATTCACCGCATTCAATGTCCTTCAGCGCCGTGCTATGTTGCTACACACTAGTTTGACTGTGCGCCGGCCGCACTTCCGATCTGCAGCAGCAGATTTTGCCACAGTCTCTCTCGATGCAGTGCAGCGCGTGTCCGAGCGCGTCGCTCGAGGCGATCGCACTACTGCTCATGATGCGAGCGAGCGGAAAGTGTTAAAGCTGATGGATGAATTGAAGGTGATCACATCTCATGTACCTGCGTCATCTGCATCTCGTTTGAAAATGCGCAATGAGATCCGAGCTCTGACCATGGACCGAGGACTGCCCAGCTTCTACATCACGATTAACCCCGCCGATGTGTACAATCCTCTCGTTAAATTTCTCGCAGGCAAAGAGATAGACATAGACCAGCTGCTTCCTGAACAGGTGCCCAAATACTGGGAGCAAACTATGCTTGTGGCCCAAAATCCAGCGGTTGCAGCGAGGTTCTTCAACCTGTACATGAAAGCATTCATCTCGTGCATCCTCGGGTATGATCCGCAGCAGCGCAATTTAACCGGCGGAGTGCTCGGGGTGGTGAAGGCTTACTATGGCTGCGTTGAAGCCCAAGGGCGAGGCACTCTTCACTGTCACATGTTGGTATGGCTGGAAGGCGGTATGAATCCGAATGAAATCAGAGACCGCGTGTTGAAGCCGGACGAGGAGGCATTCAAGACGCGCCTTCTCGCATTTCTAGATGATAGCATCTCCAATGCAATACCGGTCGACCCAGACCCACATGCATACACCCCACAGACGTGTCCTCACCCATGCTCAATACGGACTGCGGACACCACTCGTCGAGATGAGGCTGCGATGAAAGCGCGCGCAAAGGATCGGCACCGACTGGTAAAAAAATGTCAGTCACATATGCATTCTAACACGTGCTATAAATACTGGAAGGGGCCGCCTGCACCTAAAGAGTGTCGGTTTGATCTCGATGAGACCAACTACGTCGCTGAGACCACTGTCAATCCTGAGACAGGCGAGCTCTGCTTGCGTTGCCTAGATGGGCTCGTGAACAATTTCAACATGACAATGTTGGAAGCCATACGGTGTAACATGGACATAAAGTTCATAGGATCCGGTGCGTCTGCAAAGGCAATTCTATATTACATCACGGACTACATCACAAAGTCGCAGCTGAAAACGCACGTCGCATATGCCGCTCTCGAACGTGCAGTTCAAAAGCTCTCTGTGCTTGATGCAGGTGCCGACGACGCTACGATTCGCGCAAAGAAAACACTGCAAAAGTGCGCGTATGCGTTGATATCAGAACAGGAGCTGTCGGGCCAGCAGGTGTGCTCATACCTGATGGATTACGAGGACCACTTCACAGACAACCGGTTCAACAATCTGTACTGGACCGCATTCGAAAAACAGGTTGACCGCGAGGATCCGAGTCCTGAGTGTGTCCGCGTTACAACTGCTCGTGCGGAACATGACAGCACCCTGCCAGGCACAAGTGACGATACAGCTGCTGGCGCAATTAATCACAGGTCTCCAGATGAGGATGAGAATGACAGTGTCCTCGGTGATGACGACGACGATGTAGTACTTGCCACGAACGACGGCGGAGATTTCATCGCGCGCGCATCACAAGTTGTGAACTATCAGCTTCGTGGTCAGCGCCTGAATGATGTCAGCCTGTGGGATTTCACGGCACAGGTTGAGAAATATAAGAAGACACGTACCGCACGCTGTGGACGCCGTGCTCAGGATATTGACTCGGATGAGGAATTGGGAGATGACGATGTAGATGACGACCTGCATGAGGATCCCGACGATGATGACCTTGCGGACTTTGGCAACGATGAGACCGTGGACATGGATACTGTGTTTTCATGCACTGACCATCGACGACCACGTTTTCCTTTGGACGACAGGCACCCGGATGCTCATACGCACTTCTGGCGTGTGCGCGCGCCCGTACAGCGCTGTGTGCCTGTGCCGATTGGTCCGTCGCTGCCTCGTCGAGATCGCCTTGACGTTCGCGCTCGCTATTGCCGACTGATGCTGATCTTATTCAAGCCATGGGTACACGCGCATGACCTTCGAACGCGCGGTCAGAGTTGGGAAGACGCATTCTCCATGTTCACTGCGCGCTGCTCAGAATCTGTGCGTACCATTATGGACAATATGCAACTTATGCATGAATGTCGGGACAGTCGAGATGATCACTTCGCTCGACGGCGCGACCGCGCGAACGCTCAACGACCTGTCATTCAAAGGGCTGCTGGTGGAGGACGAGTTGTGGAAGATGATTTTATGGGCGATGCGGACAATCAACATGCCATGCTTGAACATCTCGAAAATATTTCCGCTTCTCGATCACGTCGCGTGTTGCACGACCGCGAGGACGTCGCACGTTGCCTTCACCATGCCCAGACACACGGCTTGTTCGATTCATACACCCGCACACAATCTGCAGAAACGTCAATGGCTGGGGACATGTTGACAACTGAAATTTCCAACGCCGATGCTCACATTGAGGATGTTTGGCGTCAGGCGTACGAGAACAGACGCAGCTCATGGAGACAAGCTCAAATGCTGCCAGCGCAGGCGCCCGTGCCGCAGCAGTTGTTGCCGCCTGCAATCGCACAGTCGCACGGTGACTTGCCCGTGATTTCCAATGCGAATGTGCTTGCTCCGGCTGCACCGCAGTCCGCCTATTCTGCTGGAGCGATTCAACCCGGGCCACCTGCGCAGCCTGCGACAGACATTGACGTGGACATTTTGGAAATGATAGACAAACACACCTTGAATGTCGAGCAGGCGCGTGCATTTCGTGTCATCGCAGAACACAGCTGTCTCCACAACCCAGAGCCCCTGCGAATGTACATCGGCGGTGCAGGCGGAACAGGGAAGTCTCGTGTGATAAACGCACTGCGCGACTACTTTCAGGCGCGCCACCAACAGCGACGGCTGAGACTGTGCTCATACACCGGTGTTGCTGCACGCAACATTGCAGGCATGACGCTCCATGCAGCCCTCAGTCTCAACAGTCGATCGCGCGGCGTAGCAAAGGCACATACCCGTCGTGATTTAGCATCAATGTGGGAGGGCGTGGACCACTTGTTTGTTGATGAAATATCAATGGTCGGCTGTGAGATGTTACTGTCTATCAGCGAGGCTCTAACTGATGCGAAGGGAAACAACTCAGCTTTCGGTGGCATTAATGTCATCTTTGCCGGAGACTTTGCACAACTTCCACCCATTGGCGAAAGTAAGCTCTTTGCGCGAGTAAACACGCGCTCCATAGTGCAAGGGGGTACGCGAAAAGGCCAGCGCGCGATCCTTGGCAAACTGCTTTGGCTATCCGTGTCGACGGTTGTCCTCTTGACGCGGCCGATGCGCCAGCGTGGACCTGAGAACGCCGCCTTCGTCGACCTACTCACCCGCTTGCGACTTGGGAAATGTACGGACGAGGATTACGCGCTCCTCAACACCCGCGTGCTGGGCAACGCCGCGGTCGATTGGTCCGCCGACTCGCCGTGGAGCTCTGCGCCGCTCATTGTCAGTGAAAACATGGTCAAAGACAAACTGAATGAACAGTTGGCACGCACATTCGCGGCGCGCACCGGCCGCCCGTTACACTGGTACCACGCTTGGGACATGCATGGCCGTCAGCCGGTCACGGATGAGTCGTTACTGACCTGCCTGAGCGAGTTCCATTCAGGTGCGACAAACCAACGCAGCGCTCGGCTGCCTCTTGTGATCGGAATGCCCGTCACCATTGCACAGAACTTTGACGTCGAGGGAGGAGTCGTCAACGGGAGTGTGGGCACACTGAAGAGCGTGCGCTTTCGTGTAGGCGCTGATGGCCATCGGCACGCGGTCTCTTGCATTGTCCACGTGCCTGACACGTCGCCAGACCCGCTGCCCGACCTGCCTCCTCACCATGTCGTCGCACTGGAAGACACTACATCAGTCGCGTTCACTCATCCATACACCCACCAACGACTTGTCATCAAGCGCACCCAGCTGCCTGTGCAGCCGGCATTCGCTCTTACCGCTCACAAAGCTCAAGGGCAGAGTTTGCCCCATGTTATCGTCGATCTCAGCAAGTGTTCTGGCACAGAGTCGCCGTATGTCATGGTCTCGCGCGCACAGTCACTCGCCGGTCTCCTCATCCTGCGCCCGTTTGACAAGTCCAAGATACGGTGCCGACAGTCGGAGGACGCTCGTGCGGAAATGCTCAGACTGACCCGGCTCAGTCTGTGCACTGCCGTCGCATACGCCTCCACAGACGAACTGCCTGCGGCGCAAGCTGCGTTGGACATGCTGCCCGCTGTCGTTGGCCGACGACCGGCATCCGTAGGTCCGTGTGATTGGCCGACGGATGATGCTGCAGCGTCCGGCTTGCGCGAGCTGCAGGACTTCCACCTTGCGCAGGCAGGCCGACCTTGTCCGGAACCGCAGCAGCGCACTCGCATGCGTCATGCTGTGCGCCGCCCGTCAGCGCGTCTCCACTCTCTACTCCCCGACATGGAAAACACAAGAGCAGAACATACGATCACATCCGCTGCACCCTCAAGTCCTGCTCCACGCGACACTCCCATGGTACAGCAGGCTGCCCGTATGTCTCCTTGTGTCTGCTGCCGTCCTTTGGCTGATGAGCTTGCTGCAGCCCGCCTCCTTCGTTCCAGCCGGCGCCGCTGTCATGACCGCGGCCATGCTGCGGCGGTTGATTGGGATGTATTTGCTGGCAACCACGGTGAGTGCCACGAGACTCCCTGACGAGCTGCACGCCCACGTGACATTGCACGTCAGAGCGATATTTGCCTCCGTGGCCGCGTCCGCACGGTGCGAGTGCCACCTGCGCCGTCTCTTCGTCGAGCGTTGAAGATGTTGATATGACGTTCACCTCGGGACCAGGTCAGCCCCACCGCACTATTCCTTTTCTCATCTACCCTGCTCACTGACGTGGGTGTCCCGTGGACGTGGACGTCAGACGCGCTCTCCGGCTCGGTCTCAGACTTGCTCTTGTGCAATTCAATGCGCTCCAGCTGCCGTCGCGCGCATGGAGAGGTTGAGGACGAAAGCGCGGTCTGCTCCAACAACCCGCGGCCTAGAAAACGTCAGCGTGTCCTCCGCGCGAATGTATAAATTGCGACCAACTTCGCGGACGACGCCTTCCCCCGTCCCTTGCCTGTCCACCACCCACTTCTAATTACTACTTGCTCCTTACCGCATTTTTTTCTGCACTGCTGTCACCATGGCCGACGAACTCGACAACGACCTCGCCCTCGTCTTGGGGCATTTGTACGATATTGTCGACGGCAATCCCCGCTGCCTCGCCAATGCCGAGTCGATCCATGGCCGCACGCTTGCCCCCCGCGCGCTGAATGCCAGGTCCCCGCACCGCATGCTCTTCGAAGTCATTACGAACGACAACGATCCGTCTCGGCCAGGCACTGAGCGGGAGTTCGTCGCCTACGTCGTCGGTCAAACCGGACGCTATGTTGACGGCATGCGCCTCGGCGCCACCGGCACCACCACGGACGGCACTGTGGTAAGCGTATGCTATTGCTGTCTCTCTCAGGCTGCCTTACTGACTACCTGTCCCAGATCGACGACACCACGCATGTCAAACTTCATTTCGTCATCAAAGCACTCGGTGCCAACGTACGCGAGATTGAAAACATCTGGACGGACCAGGCTGTAGGTCTTCAGGACATCGCCGCCGAACTGTGCGGAGGCTGGGACCGCCTGGCCGCTCTTGAAGGTGACAGCAACAATGTGCGTGCCACCGTGCCTTTCTCTGACTCCTCATCGCTGATACCTCCGTGCTGCTCAGATTGTCCGCTCGTTCCTGAAGTACGCCCGCGTTGGCAGCCCCGAATACAGCTCGAATACGGCTGACGGCCGCCTGCGCAATGAGCACCTTGTCATCGCCACGCCAGACTTGTATACTGTCAAAGTGCGCTCACGGATTGATCTCACACTCTCCCCTTGCATTCACCCTCGCTCTTCCTCTTCAGTATGGCAACCAGTCCGCCGCCGCGTCTAACACAGCCGTGCGCAGCGACCGCAAGCGCAAGTGGGGGGGCGATGGTCCCACTCAGGCCGCCTTCGCTGAGCCGCCCGTCGACAGTGAGCAGTCCGGCAATAAGACGGCTCCTGTGAGGCCCACAGGTGTGTATCACTTGACACTGCATCGCCGCCACTCGGTGCTCACCCGATTTGCATGGTCTTTACCAGAGATCACGCTCAACTCCAAGTACGACCCGTCGTGCCTCGAGGATCATGTCGGGGACCGCTTCCGGCACGTCTCCGCCAAAGTCAATCAGTTCGACGTGCGCGATGAGAATAACAACCTCATTCCCCCGTGGGAGTACCGCACCGCGCTGCGCCCCGGCACCTTTGTGATTGTTGCGTGCAACTTCCGGCTTTGGGAGATGCCGCCGCGTGGCGCGATGACCAAGACCTCACTGGTGCGTGTTCGTACTCTTTGTGCCTGTGTCGTCCTATGACCATGCACTGTACCAGACTTTCCAAGCCGGATTGAAGACCCTGAAGATCCTGCGCCAGTCCGCCGCCGAGCCTGAGGCGTCCGACGTTGGCCGCACTGCAGAAAGTAACGGCGGCACTGGCAAGGACGCTGTGCCGGTCGAGGTCGCTCAAGATTTCGACGCCTTCTGCCTCAAGGTCGATCACAGCGCCGGCCGCGTCAATAACTCGCAGGACGCAATCATGCGCGACGTCGCGGACAATCACGCGGCCGATGCTGCTCCCACCGCTAAGGCGAGGGGCAAGCGCCGTCAGCTGTAGTCCTCCGCCACCCCAAGTACGTTGCACCTGTCAAGCATGTCTTTGTTTCTGACGTCACCTTTCAGTCTGCCCCGCGCGACATTATCAGAAAAATAACAACAAAAAAAAGGCGGGTTACTTGTACGATAACGGTGATGTGCTTTGTCGGCTGAAAACACGAATAATCAAATGAGTGAAAAGGGCTGAGCTCTGCTGAAATTGTACGATACTGTAGGCGTTCTGTAGGCGTGTGCCGGTGTGTCCTGTAGCTTGTAACGATAGCACTGAATTGAATTTCTTGTCGCGCTTCCTATGTTCCCGCTCTGGACCTCTGACGCGTGATTTGCGTGGCGCAGCTGTCTCGACATGCGGTGTTTGCTCGACAGGACGAATGCGTCCACGCTTCGGGGCAAGAGTACGACCGCTGGGCCACATGCGAGATGCTCATCCAACAGCTTCCACGCTTCAGGGGCACGCCACGATAATGACAGGATGAATACATCCACGCTTCAAAACGTAGGCAGTGTGCAGAGCCTATCGACTGGCCTGGGGGGTAGTTGAATGAGGTCTTATATATGCACGTAACAATGGAATCCAGAATAATGGTGCCCATGATCTATTGTCTCTGTTGCGCAGCTTGACATCCTATGCTCATTGTCTTTGCAAAATCCAAGTCACTGACTACAAACAATGGGGCTCCTAAATTTCGACAGAGGCCGTGTAGGTCACCGGTAGCGGGCTTTGCCGCAGCATGCGGCCCTATCTTCACGCTTATAGTAATATTGGTTGACGTGAGTTGGACTTGTCGGTAGGGGCCACGTGATGCTGAACGCGCCGTAGTTCTGACACGCCCTTCCAAGCTCACACTCCGGGACGCAGTAATTCACAACTCCTAACTTGTGTGCCGTCGTGCACTCACTTATCATTACCAACGGCGGGATATCTTTGACTGAAGTCACTGCAACGTAACTTAGTGGTCACCCACTTCTGGTGGCCAGATCGGGGCCAGCCTCCATCATCTCCACCTTCGGTCTCTTTGCGTCACCGGTACTTGCAGACACCGGCTTCTGTCTCACAGTGAATTGAGAGGTTGGCCAAACGGGTCCGTAAAAGTGCGCTATGATCGATTATAAAAGCGGCTTGCATGCCATCGCTTTTGCGCGCCGACGGTCATTGCGCCGCCCGCTGCTTCCCGCCGGTCTCGAACCTTGAGCAACAGATATCTACACTCCTTCTCGTACTGATGCGGTGCAGAGGACCGGCGGCAAATAAGAGCAGGCCAGCGAAGAGCAGAGTAGAGGGGCCGCGCAGTCGGACAGCTTCTGTCTCACCACGCCAGCCTCGTCGCGGACCCGCAGGGCGGCTGGCGTGCAGCGTGGCTGTGTTGTTCCCGCCCAGCCGACCGAAAAGCATAAAAGGCGGGGCCCTCCAGCAGAAACCCCCATCTTGAGTCCCCCACAAGTATCGGACTCAAGCGCAAGGCTCAAGACCGCAAGGCCCAAGGGTGAGTACGACTGTTCGTCGCCGTCGTCCGTCGTCGTCAGTCGCTGTCAGTCGCTGTCAGTCGCTGATGCTGTCGCCGCCGCCGCCGCCGCCGCCGTCGTCGTCGTCGTCTCGCGCAGCCTCAAGATGGAGTACGTCGTTTTTTTGCTCACCGCTGGCCGCCGCTGACCTCGCCGCCAGCACCCCCATCAAGTATCGGACTCAAGCTCGAGGCCGCCGGCAGCGCAAGACCCAAGGGTGCGTAGGACTGTTCAGCGTTCATCATCCGTCGCAGTCCATAGCTGATGCCGCCGTCGTCCTCACCCAGCCTCAAGTTGGTCCGGCGTAGTTACAGTAGATTAGCCTGCCGCTCGGGCAGGGGTGAGGTTTTTAGTCGGTATGCCGTGTGCGGTGAGCCCGACAGTACCTTTGCTGGCTTTGCCACAAGGTCTGCGTAACTGCATTTTCCTCATTACAAAAAAAAAAAAAAAACGCGGAGCGGGGATAGTGACGGCGGGAGAGGCGAACCGGAGGACGTGGGTGGTGGACTCGAGCTCGAGTCGATTGGGTGGGCGGGTGTCGTGTGCGCGTCCGAGTAGAATAGCGAGTGAGAGCTGTTCGTCGGCCTCAAGAGCCACGTCAGCGGGCGTGAGAACTTTCCCTCAAGGAGGGGGAGGACGAGTGGAGGGGAAAATGTCGGCGGACTGGACAACGAGGGCGGTAGATTCGAGTAGCTTGGGCGGGCGGGTCGTAGGAGGGCGGCGGATCGGCGGACTCGATCTCTGCGCGTGGACACTTTTCTCTCGCCAGCTATGTTCCTTTGTTCGCAGTTAGTTCACATGTCGGTAAAAGGCAGTCCGTGTTACATGCAGAGAAACTAGAACATATAAACATATATCAATGCAGTTGGGCGCTGAGCTTTTGCATGCGACGTGTGCGATTCGACACCTCTGTTTGCAAGTCGCGTCGAAGGGAACCTACCCTGGCCGGCGCGTCCGTCAACTGCCCGGTTACCACGAGGATTTGGTCGATAAGGGTGTACGGAAGCCATGTCGATGTCGCGGTCTTTGGTGGATCCCGAGCGAGGCGCTTTTCCGTCTAAAATCGTCACGGTCAACAGGATCGTGGACTTTCAGAAAAGCGGCCGCACCTTGCGTATCAGGGATAGCGTCTGCTCGAGCGCAAGCTCGAACATCTCAAAGCGCAAGTAAGTCCGGATGAGCCACTCGGGGTGGTGAACCTTCAGGACTCAATATCAATATCAGATTGACGTGGAAAGGGATGCTGCTTTACCTCCAGCGAGTGCACCAACCACGGCGGCGGGGTCGACGTCCTGTCCAGGCCCGCAATCGTTTCGAAGGCTATCTTGGAGTAGCGGAAGTCTTTTGAGCTGCCGTCGTGGCGATCCAGGACTTGACGAAGATAGCGCCACCCTCGGTCAGCTGGTGTTCCCGCCCATGAAGACGGATCGTCGGTGAGCAGCCAATCCGTCGTATCCTCGAAGCTATTCGGAGATTGACATCGGCTTGATGAGAATGCAGTCGCCTGCAGTAGAGGAAATCACTTACAGGACGTTATCGGGATTGTGCGTCAGCCGTAAACACTGCTGCGTCAGATGTGAAAACAAATCTGTCATGTCAACCTCGAGGGAACGCGCCGTCGCCAGGGCAAGATTGAAGCGGTTGGCTTGGGCCAGTCTAAGAACCACGGACTGTGGTTGAAGTAGCGCATCTTAATATAAATGATATGAGGATTAACCAGACATGCACTCAGGCGCAGCGATGCTTACCACCAACGTTTAAGAGAGCTGGATCCTTCCGCACGAGCTCGATTTGTGCAGACAACAAAGCAAATTCCGCCCCGACATCTGCAAGATAGACGACTTCGGTATCGCGCTTGCCGCCGCCAAGCTTGTCTTCGGGGACGTGTTTCGTGAGCTTCCGGCGTTTGCGTGGGTGCTCGGCGTCTGACGACAGCGGTAGTACTATCCACGCGTTTTTCTCGTCCAGGAGACTCAGCGCATTGCTGGCGACCAGATACGCCTCGAGCTGTTGACCCGCGAGCTGTAGAAACAGCGTACGATCTTGGGTGAGTACTGCCAGCTTCCTCGCGCGCTGGTACATCACCAGGGCAGCTGCAATACAGATGAGAAGTGCGTCTTGCAGCTGCATGCAACCACTTGCCGTTGCGGTAGTCTCCACGAGAGGTGTACCACGTGTACAAGATGCGCGAGTAGAACGGGCGCACCCGCGGATCCGCATTGCGGGCCTTGAATGAAAGAGATTCCTCTACCTCGTCAGCAATCCCGACAAAGTTATACGATACGAGCTTCTCCACGGCATTTTCTTCGCACATACGGTAGACCAGATGCCGGACATTGTCGCGTCGACTAGTGTTCGCAAAAATCAACACGAGGCGAGCAGCGGATTGTAAACAAAGGCTCACAGTTTCTCGCTCGGTGCGGCCATCAACGAAGAGTAGGCATCGTCCCAGTACCCAAGATCCGTCTTGCCTTTGATGATGGAGTACCACAGATCAGTGCTGTCACAACTAGGTGGCGCCACTGACAGAGCCAGACGCGAAAAGTGGACCTCGTAGTCGACCAAGCCAGCGCTCTTGAAAAGAGAGGACGCGTGCAAGTAAAAGCCGAATATGGAGTCAAACAGCTGCGCGCCGGGCAACACAGCCGACAGTGCTTCAGCGTCTTCAAATGAGATCCCGGTGTCCGCTCCTAGATGCGCAACATTAGAATATAGCCATGCATATTTACAAGCCTGCAGCTTACCAAAGTTTCCGGCTATGCTGTCCAGAGCGCCGGCCGCATCCGCATCCCGGCCAATATCTAACCATAGCCTCGCCCACACATACATCACGCCTGGTGTCCGGGGAAGCCAGCCCAGCATCTCCCGTGCGGCCTGCACCCTGCCCATCAGCCGCAGCCGCTCGCACCACAAGACTTCGAGCCGCGAAGCATGGGCAGGCGACGTCGCTTGCAGTAGGCCAGTCGAATCAAGGAAGACATGCGCCGCGCCGGGGAGCGGTGCATTCCCTGACGGTCCGCCCATCTGTGCGAGCAGACTCCTAATCAGCGGTGGCCCCGGGGCGCGCGGTCCGCCTGCTCCGGACCCTCGCGAGACATCGAGCGTCCGCAGACGCGCAACGACTTCATCGGCTTCGACTGAGGCGCCACGTGTGCCGCGGGTGGTGGTGTGCGCGTCGGCGGCTGGCTGCTCAATCGTGTAGCGGAGCATGGCAATGCCTCGGAAGACCGCGAAGACCTCCGCCAACAGAGCCGGGTCCCATTGGGTAAGGTCTTCCGACATGAAAAAGAGGAGCGCGATGAGGCTCAAGCAAAAGTCGTACCGCGCCGCGATGGTGTGTGTGGTGAAGGCGGCTGTCAGAGCGACGGAGAAGTTGGAGACGGTCTGTGGGAGAAGCATCTCGACTTCGTCCTCCTCGCGCTTGATTTCCTTGTCGAAGCCTCCGACCAAGTCCAGCACGAGCCGGGTGGCCGCGTCTATGTCTTCCACACTTTGAAGGCGTCCGAGAATCCAACTTTCGAGCCCTTCATCAACCTCTTCCTTGAAGAGCGCGCGCTGCGCCTGGTCATGGATGATGTCCGCAAATGGGAAGGCGATCTCCTGGTGTACGAGGTCAACCACACGCTCCTCCAGCGCGCGCAATTGCCGCGCGCCGAGTTTCGTGCTCAACATCCACGCGATCTCGCTAACGGCAAACTGCGGCTCGGCGGGAAGATTCCCACGCAGTGTGCGATGGAGGCGCAGCGCTAGATCCTCGGTCGCGAGGATGCCAATCCTTTCGCGCTCGACAAATATCACTTCTGCAGCATGGGGATCTCCAGGCGATATTGCGAGTGGCCAGCGGGCACTGCGCTCGATCTCGCGACAGCGCGCAATGAACCCCTCCCAGTCGCGCTTGAGCGAGATCCAGTACTTGTCATGTTGGGACGCGCCGGTGTGAGGATCCCGGGTGAGAACCACAGTGCATCCAACGACGGCAACTATCTGCTCCCCAACGGTGGCGTAAGAGCTGGTGAGGGGCGTAGGCGTTGGTCCCGGAAGTGATAGACACGCGTCCGTGTACTGGTCGATAGCCGTACGCAATGTGTGCGCGGAGAAAAGACCCGGCCGCATGACGGCGCCGAAGAACTTCTCCGTCAAGGCTCCCGGCGACAAGAGCAGCTCGTCGAGATACGCCGGCGTAAGGTCTGGCTCTTGTGGGTAGAGGGCGGCGCGCCATACTGTGCTGTCGCAGCCGTTCGCCACCTCCGCCAACGTCGGCTCGAGAAGCTCCACGGCGGATTGACCTTGCCGATCCCACAGGGTGACCAGGGAGCCGTTTATCACAGACAGAGACTGCAGATGGCAGTGGGCGCTTTGCCGGGAGCCCTCGAATGTCTCGACAAGGTGCAGCGTGTCTCGCGCGGCACTGAAGAGCTGGAAGAAGCCTCCGGAAGATGGGTTGGACGGGGTAGGAATGAATGCGATCACGTGTGGCCCATCGGTGCGCCGGTCGATGGTGAAGACCGCGAGCAGATCCTGCGGTTCGGGATCGAGCAGCGTATTCGGCTTGGGTAGAGTTGACGATCCTGCGACGGGCGTCATCTCGCGACCTGCGGATGCCGACGAAGGAAGCGTGCGGGCAGACGTGCATCCGCTTCGCGCCGTCCAAAGGCGCAGAGTGCGGTCGCGGGAGAGGGTCCATACGTGCCCAATGTCGGTTGGCTGGGGGTGGCTTGCCGTGGACACGATCTGGGCACCGTCCGGCGCGCTTTGATGCAGGAACGAGGTGAGGGAAGTGAGGAAGGACGAATGCTGGGACACCGCCTCCGACCATTCATCTGCCGAGTGTGAGTCTTATGAAAGTGCGCAATGAACATGCGACGCACCGTCCGACGAGTCGTCTCCAATGACATCCGTGTCCACGCGAATAAGAGAACCATTCGTCAACCCGATGGCAATAGAGTGCGTGCTCTGAACTTGAACAACGGCTTGCAGCTCGTCCTGCACGGTCTTGAGGTGGTATTCGCGACACCAATTGTTTCCAAGCTGGTCCGACCACAATTGTGTAGGGTTGTGAAGCGGCAGGACGATGCGATAGAGCGAGCCGGTGGTGGTGACGGCGAGGATGTGGAGTTGCTGCGACGCCCACAGGAACACGGTTGGGTTTGGGAGGACGGCGGCAGGGAAGACAAGTCGAATAGGCGGCGTGTCTGTTGCGAGTGAAACGAGCTCGACGATCAAGCCGTTGTGAATGAGGCGCATTAAGACGTTCCCCGTCTGTACTGAGTGGAAGACGGACGCGTAACTTGCATGTTCTGCGGGGGGGTCGGAGGATTTTGGCGTAGGCGGGAGGGGCGTGTTTCGCTTCGAAGTCGGCACAGACACGACATAGGCCTGTGAAGGAGAGTAGAGGGATGACAGATGGCTGGAGACAAGCAACTTGTCCGTCATCGTGGCCCGGGAAAGGGAAGAGCGCGACGTGGGTTGTTGTTGAGTCCGAGAGTCACTAGTCGGACGCGTCGACCGAGCGCGTTGTGGCACGGTCACGACGGTCTTTGTGTCTGGCGACAACACCCTCCCCTCCTCGTTGTCGGTCACTGGTCGAAGACTCTTGTGCGTCAGACATGCTGGATTGCTGCCTACTACCCCCTGACAAGCGAAAACGAAGGACATCTGGCTAGCTTAACAATTCTGCCTATGTTATCTAGCACGTCTACGTCTACACCCCTCGCGCCAGCCTTGGCCATGCGTGTTGCACCGACCTACAGCGGGATGGGACTGGCGTCGGGGAGTGGTGCGACGTCTTCCAAGGTCTTCCACCAAGGATACTGGCGAGAGTGCGTCGACTAAGCAGGCTGCAGCACTGAGCTGCCGGTGACACCAACGAACAGCTTGTGTCACAAACTCTTGTACTGGGATGCGCACATGACACTCGCCCACCCACCCAATCGACTCGAGCTCGAGTCCACCGCCCACGTTCTCCGGTTCGCCTCTCCCGCCGTCACTATCCCCGCTCCGCGTTTTTTTGTTTTGTTTTGTTTTTTTGGTAATGAGGAAAATGCAGTTACGCAGACCTTGTGGCAAAGCCAGCAAAGGTACTGTCGGGCTCACCGCGCACGGCATACCGACTAAAAACCTCACCCCTGCCCGAGCGGCAGGCTAATCTACTGTAACTACGCCGGACCAACTTGAGGCTGGGCGAGGACGGCGGCGGCATCAGCTATGGACTGCGACGGATGATGAACGCTGAACAGTCGTACGCACCCTTGGATCTTGCGCTGCCGGCGGCCTCGAGCTTGAGTCCGATACTTGATGATGCTGGCGGCGAGGTCAGCGGCGGCCAGCGGTGAGCAAAAAAACGACGTACTCCATCTTGAGGCTGCGCGAGACGACGACGACGGCGGCGGCGGCGGCGGCGGCGACAGCATCAGCGACTGACAGCGACTGACAGCGACAGACGACGACGGACGATGACGGACGACGGCGACGAACAGTCGTACGCACCCTTGGGCCTTGCGGTCTTGAGCCTTGCGCTTGAGTCCGATACTTGTAGAGGACTCAAGATGAGGGATTCTGCTGGAGGGCCCCGCCTTTTATGCTTTTAGGTCGGCTGGGCGGGAACAACACAGCCACGCTGCACGCCAGCCGCCCTGCGGGTCCACGACGAGGCTGGCGTGGTGAGACAGAAGCTGTCCGACTTGGGGCGGCGTCGACGCATGCCGGGCCCCCCTACTCTGCTCTTCGCTGGCCTGCTCTTATTTGCCGCCGGTCCTCTGCACCGCATCAGTACGAGAAGGAGTGTAAATATTTGTCGCTCAAGGTTCGAGACCGGCGGGAAGCAGCGGGCGGCGCAATGACCGTCGGCGCGCAAAAGCGATGGCATGCAAGCCGCTTTTATAATCGATCATAGCGCACTGTTACGGACCCGTTTGGCCAACCTGTCAATTCACTGTGAGACAGAAGCAGGTGTCTGCAAGTACCGGTGACGCAAAGAGACCGAAGGTGGGGGATGATGGCGGCTGGCCCCGATCTGGCCACCAGAAGTGGGTGACCACTAAGTTACGTCGCAATGACTTCAGTCAAAGATATCCCGCCCTTGGTAATGCTAAGTGAGTGCACGACGGCACACAACTTAGGAGTTGTGAATTACTGCGTCCTGGAGTGTGAGCTTGGAAGGGCGTGTCAGAGCTACGGCGCGTCGATCAACGCGTCGTGTTCATCGTCACGTGGCCCCTACAAGGCACTGTGGGCAATGAAGCTTGAAGTACCGTAACAATGTATACAGTACATACCTTCGGCGCTTGGCTTTGCCAGTGCTTGACTGCAAATTTCTCCATTACCAAAAAAAAAAAAGGAAGCGGATAGGGTGGGATGGGGCGGTGGATTCGAGTCGCCTGGGCGGGATGCGACTCCTAGGAATGTGACGATCGCGCGGGTCGCTTGTGAGAGATTAAGCGGGTGCGCATGTGGTGGTTGATGGGGAGAAGCAGACGTAGCGCGAGGTTCTTGCGGTGAGCACATCATACGTTTCAGACAGACGATCCGTCCTGAGGGGTCTGTGAAGGTTTAATCTGTCTACTCTGCCTCAGGGAGACTACGTACGTTGTAACTCGGTGAGAGCACAGCGGACGTTGCCATTGGCAAGAGCACGTCGGCGCGTGAGAACTTTCCCTCCTTCATCGATCACCAATGCCGCCCTCGGGCTCTATGATCATTGAAGTCTCTTCTCCCGCGCTCACTTGTGTCGACTGCAGGCTCCCCGCTCCAAATGCTCAGCGTACACAACCCCGATGCGGGGCTGGACTTTTCGTCGCGCTTGCATCGTCCATACGCGTGATCACCTGATCGCGAAGTCGACAAGTCTCCGACTTTCCACCATCAGTGCCACGTCTGGCCTGCAGCGCTCGCATGACCAGGATAATACCTGGACATACCATGGCGATACCGAGCACCGACCGACGTGACCCTGCTGCTTCCGGCTTCTCATCACCCATGTGCCCACCGCCGACGTCCGTAACGGGTTCTTCAAGTGCATCGGCTGCCCGAAGCTAGGCCCATGTTGCCTCGAAGGATCACCTGGCGCATATATGGGTGTGACGTGGACTTCCGCGGCTCTTGGCCCCGTCGAGGCTTCCTTTTACTCGGCAGAGGGCAACGCGCGACGACCTTTCTGCTCCGCTCGACGTCGATGACGGGACTGGGACGCTTTTTGAGCCTCGCGCTGCTCCCAGTCGTTGCGAGAGCGGGCGTTTTCAGCCTAAGCGATCTGCAATGGTCGTTGACGAACCAGAACCGATCGATCGAGGTGCCCGGCGCGGTGCCCTCGCATGTCCACCTCGATCTGAAGAGGGCGGGGATCATCACGGAGCCTTTGCTGGGAATCAATGGTAAGTTTTTCTTTTGTCTATGGGATAAGGAAAGCGCTGAACGTCGATGCAGACTTCACGCAGCGCTGGATCATCGACGATAATTGGACGTACACTGCGGACCTGTCGTCGCTCATGAAGCGCATTCCGAGGACGGAAAAGACACTGCTTGTCTTCTACGGGATTGACACCATTGCGAACATTGTGAGTCGTCAATTATAAGCGTCAAGTTCGTTTCGTAGCCTGACGCCTCAAACTATAGACGCTGGGTGGGCGTCCGATCGCATGGGTGAACAACCAGTTTCAGCAATATGTCTTCGACGTTTCGCATGCGCTGCAGTCGCCCCTTCGATGGGACAAGAACCTCACGATAACGTTTCAGTCTGCGTGGCATTATGGATTGAATGTTTCCACTCGCCCGGATGCTGAGAGCTTCCCGTCGTATGGAGTTGATGTGAGTATCTCGCGCGTCTTTGTATGCTACGAAAGCTCAGTGAGGTGTAACAGTTCGAGTATCCCGGGGTACGCAATTGGATCCGCAAGGTCCAGTCAGATTTTGGCTGGGATTGGGTGCGCAGTTCTCCTCATTTGTCCATTTCACCTCCGCTGACTGGACGATATAGGGCCCAGCATTCATCCCGAGCGGCGTTCACAAGCCAGCGTATCTTATATCTCTCAGTAACGCTCCGTCACTAGGAGCAAATGTTGCCGACCCAACGACCATAAATTCCCCACTCTTAATCTCAGAGACGTCCATCGATATATTCAAGGAAGGCTACATAGCTGCAACACAGGCCCAGCCGGACCAGGTGGCGCCCTGGGTTGTCAATGTCTCCCTGGCCGTGCATTCCGTCGTCGGTTCTGTTCGGCCAACTTTGACTTTCGCGATACCGGAGCTCAAGCTCACGTCGTCCCCCATCGTTGTCCAGTCTATACCGTCGCAGAACGCTAGCCTTGGCTTGCCGGTCTGGGTCACCGCCGACTGGACTGTCGATGACAACGCCGTTGAGCGTTGGTTCCCGCACAATCTCGGCACGCCGAAGCTGTACAACCTCACCCTCACGCTCGCCCTTGGAGGCGCGCAGAGCCCTATAACGTTCCAAGCGCAGGTCGGGTTCCGCACGATTCAGCTCATACAGACCAGGTATCCGGACGAGGAGGTTGCGGCGAGGAATATTACGCCCGGCGATGAGTGGCACTTTGAGGTCAATGGAAAGGCGTTCTACGCGCTGGGAACGAATATCATTCCCTTCGACCCGTTTTATCCAAGAATCAGCGATGACCAAGTGAGATGGGTGCTAGAGAGTGCGAAGGCGAGCGGTCAGAACATGGTGCGTCGAGACTCGATAGACTCACATCACGTGCTGACACTGCTCAGCTGCGCATCTGGGGGGGTGGGGTGTACCAGCCATCCACGACATCTGCCGCCCTCACCCCAAACTACCCACCCCACGCCACCGACGTCTACTCGTTCTACACGATATGTGACGAGCTGGGCATCTTGGCGTGGTCTGAGTTTATTTTCTCGGACGACTTCTACCCTATCAACGACTGGTTTGTCGATTCAATTGACACGGAAGTGCGCCAGAACGTACGGCGAATCAACAGACACGCGAGCATAGCGCAGTGGGCCGGTGGGAATGAGATTGAGGGCATTGTGCAGCAGACAAATTACAGTAATAATGGGCACTACACAGACGAGGTGATTTCTCTCCCTCGCTTGTTCCGAATGATGTTTGACACAGCTTTGCAGTTTGTGACGCTGTTTCAGGACATTCTGCACGATCTTACCTACGAGGAGACCAATTCGGTACGCCTGGCAAGATGGCATTCGCAAGCATTTCTGACGTCTTCTGTCAGGTTCCATATACCGACTGTTCGACGACCCATGGTGTGCTGAGTGTCGATCCTTTGATCATTCGGTTCGGAAATGTGAGCGGATTCGGAGAGATATATGGTAATGGCGGTGCGTGACGATAGTAGGGCTGCACTGGCCCTGCGCTGACTTGCGCCCAGAGCGATATGACTACTCACCGAGCGACGCCTTTCTATACTATACCTTTCCTAAATCAAGGTCCGCACGCCTTTTGTTCCTGCTTGCTCACGACTGATCATTGCCCTGTCCGGCAGATTCATGAATGAGTTTGGGTGAGTGCGACAATCAGTGTGGTACGGAGCCCTTGAATGGTCACTAATATCACACGTAGATTCCATTCCATGCCCTCCTTCTACAGCTGGGAAGAATGCTTAGAGTCACCGGAAGACTTCGCTTTCGACTCGACGGTGGTCGCATCTCGCGACCACCATCCCCCAGCCGGCTCGCTCGCCTTCCCGAATCCCAACGGTATGGTTGGCCAACGCCAAATGTCATCCGCTGTCGAAATGTGGCTGCCAACACCCGGCACGAGTGACTCCAACCAGACGTTCGCGCAATGGTCTTGGAGCACACAGGTCTTTCAAGCGATGGCGCTGTACTCGCAGCTCGCGTTCTACCGGCGCGGCGCGGGGCTCCCCGAGAACAACCTCGGCGCGCTCGTCTGGCAGCTCAACGACATCTGGCAGGGCGCGAGCTGGTCGAGCATTGAGTACTCCGGGCGGTGGAAGGTGCTCCAGTACACGCTTGCGAGCATCTTCCAGCCCGTAGTGATCAATCCATTTTGGGTGATTGGGAGTGAGGATCTGGAGATTACAGTGACTTCGGATCGGTGGGAGAGCGTCAGCGGCGTGGCGCAGTGGACATGGTACGACTGGACAGGGAAGGCGCTGAATACAACGAAGGAGGAGTTCACAGTGCCGACGCTCAACAACTCGGTGCTTTTCCATGCAACGGGCTATGAGAGCTTCCTACCGGCTGGCGTGAATAGTTCTGATGTCTGGCTACACCTGAACCTCACGGCGCAAGTTGAAGGCAAGGCAGTCACCAACGAGCAGTTTGTAAGTACTGTACACACTGCCATTCCTCTTGCTAACAGCATTCTCACTCCAGTTCGTCCCGGAATCGCTTGCCGCAGCTCCGCTCATGGACCCTCTCATTCAATTAACACATCAAGGCAATCTGACATTTACGCTTTCGGCAAAAGGAGGTGTTGCCCCCTGGACTTGGATTGACCACCCGGGAGGTACTGTTGGTATATTCGTCGACAATGTGTCGGGATTACCTCTCAACGGCTTCTACCTCGTTCCCGGTGCTGACCGGACTGGTGAGTGCTTCCTAGATTCTGAGTTTCATGCTTGTGTGCTGAACCGGTGTATGTGCTCCCAGTGGTGTTCAAGTTAAATGCGGCTCTGTCGAGCAACAAAACGCCAGCACCTAGTGATTTTGTGGTGAGGTCGCTGTGGAATAACACTCATATTTAGAGCGAAGAATTGTACGCTGCTAGTACGATATTTGCCACTCATGCAGAAGTATGCATGTGCGAGGCGCTGCCGGACGAATCTTCGAGCGCCGAGACGGGATTCCAGGAAAGCCGCTCTTATCCTGCGAACTTCGAAGCTGCTCCACGAGATCCCTCCCTCGGTCCCGTCGGCCCTTCGACAATTGCGTTATATATCATGGGATCACCTTCGTGGCCTGTTAAACCGCGATAACTCTCGCGCGTGTGCGTTCTGCAACTTCGATGTTCCGTCACGTCATCAGGCAGAAAGGTTGCTCCGGCATAGTCTCCGTGGCTTGCTTTGACCTTGGCACAGAAGATAGTCGTTCTGGCTCCGGCACTGCAACACAGCATTTGCCAGTCTCTTCGTAGAACTCTCTGGCAACATCTATACATCTCTGTGGGCTTTGGGGTACATGACGAAATTCTACTCTTACTGTCGATCCTGTTAGGCTACAGGGAGAATTCTTTGAAGTGAGTTAAAGTTCCGTCGCGTCCGATCCCCAAGGATGTCGTCACCTGACCGCGTGCTCGGCTCCGGAGTCCGCGTGCTCCTTAACCTTCTCCTTCGACTTGTGTGTATCGTCTTCTCCGCGAGCTCTTCCTCCGCATGGCAGCGCCAATATCATCGTCCTACGCCCTCTGAGCTGTCGGTGATCCTTTGTTACCACACTATTCGGTCAGCTGGTAATGTCATGAGCATGATGGCGGTGGGGCTCTTCGAACTGTCCTGCTGTCCCTAGTGCTATATAGATGAGCCTCGTTGAGTATATTCCCTTACTGTCTTGCTTGTCTGTTGACGATGCGACTCCCACTAGCTCTCGTATGGTTGGCGAGCTTTCTGCCCTCTGTTGTTCGCGCCGGCGTCTTCACCCTGTCGGAGCTTGACTGGACTTTGACGAATCAAAATGGCTCCATCAGAATCCCTGGATCTGTCCCCTCTCAAGTGCATCTAGACCTTTTGAAGGCGGGCATCATCACGGAACCTCTGCTGGGGATCAACGGTGAGCGGTGTTCCTTCTTTCTACCTAGTGATGCTGACATGGCTTGCACGAAGACTTCTCTCAGCGATGGGTAATCAACGACAACTGGACGTACACGGCGAACGTCTCTCCCATAACTAAGGCGATCAAGAAGACCGACAAGACGCTGCTCGTCTTCTATGGCATCGACACCATAGCCAATATCGTGAGCAGCTCTTCGCGTAGCATCGCAAACGCGTGTTGAGCTTGAGCGGGGCTTCAGACCTTAGCAGGACATCCTATCGCCTGGGTGAACAATCAATTCCAGCAATATGTCTTCGACGTCTCGGAGGTCATTGCAGCTCCAGTGGCTAGCAATACGAACCTCACTGTGGCCTTCGAGTCTGCCTGGTACTATGGTCTGAACGCGTCTACGCGACCGGATGCCGAGACTTTCCCGCGTGGCGATGACGTCAGTGTCCTTAGCTCGTGGGTGCATAACTGATTATATCCTCTCGATAGTTTGAATACCCTGGCGTTCGCAACTGGATACGAAAAGTGCAGTCTGATTTCGGGTGGGACTGGGTGCGTGATCTGTCTTGTCAAATGCCACCTCTCTTAACCTCGTTCTTCGAACACAGGGCCCTGCATTTATCCCCAGCGGCATCCAAAAACCGGCATACTTCATTACCCTCAGCTCCTCGCCTTCGCATGGGGCAGATGACTCCGACGCGAAGACACTGAGCTCGCCGGTGTTCATCTCGGAGACGTCCATCGATATATTCAAGCAAGGGTACGTGGCGGCTGCTCAAGGACCTATCAACCAGGC
Organism: Auriscalpium microsporum; assembly: GCA_019914985.1. Lineage (NCBI taxonomy): Eukaryota > Fungi > Basidiomycota > Agaricomycetes > Russulales > Auriscalpiaceae > Auriscalpium > Auriscalpium microsporum. Next base: position 60,346 of record JAHLMG010000013.1, on the reverse strand, counting down.
AGCGTCTTGGGTTGTGAACGTCTCCTTGGCAGTCCACTCCGTCGTTGAAGCTACCCATCCGACGCTCACCTTCGCCATCCCGGAGCTGAAGCTCAAGTCCTCGCCTGTCACGGTAGAGGCAATAGCAGCACCGAAAGCTAACCTCTCGACGCCCACATGGGTCACGGCGAGCTGGTCGCTGAAAGACAGCGCAGTGCAGCGCTGGTTCCCGAGCAATCTCGGAATGCCGAAACTCTACAATCTCACGCTCTCACTCGGCCTCGGTGGGGCGCAGGCTCCGATCACGTTCCAGGCGCAAGTCGGCTTCCGTACAATTCAGCTCATACAGACAAGGTATCCAGATGCGGAGGTTGCTGCACGTAACATCACACCCGGAGATCAGTGGCACTTTGAAATCAATGGAAAAGCATTCTACTCGCTTGGAACGAACATTATTCCATTTGATCCATTCTATGCGCGTACCACAGACGAACAGGTACGATGGGTACTCGAGAGCGCTGTGCTAAGCGGTCAGAACATGGTGAGCTTTCTCGTCACGCAGGCGAATGAATGCTGATGTTTTTACGTACCTAGCTGCGCGTCTGGGGAGGCGGCGTCTACCAACCGTCCACGACTTCGGTTGCAATCACACCTAACTACCCCCCGCATGCCACAGACGTCTACTCGTTCTACTCTGTGTGCGATGAGCTTGGGATTCTGGCTTGGTCCGAATTTATCTTCTCGGACGACCTCTATCCGCTGAATGACTGGCTCATCGACTCCGTCGAAACGGAGGTTCGCCAGAATGTTCGTCGGATCAACAAACATCCTAGCGTCGCTCAATGGGCGGGTGGGAATGAGATTGAGGGTATCGTGCAGGGCCAGAATAACACTGCGACCGGGCTGCACTATGTAAACGAGGTGCTTGTCTAGCCATCCGTGTTTATACTGTGCTAATGCTTTTGTAGTTCGTAACGTTGTTCCAAGACATTCTGCATGACGTCGCTTACGATGAAACGAATTCGGTGAGATTGTGTCTGTGTCCCGCCCTGGGGCTTATATTCAACTACTCATAGATACCATACACCGATTGCTCGACGACGCACGGAGTCCTGAGTGTGGACCCTTTGATTGTACGTTTTGGAAACGCCACTCCAGGAGAAATATACGGCAACTCCGGTGATCATCATCTTGCTCATCTCTTCTACTAATTGACTTACTAGCTTGCATGTTCAGAGCGATATGATTATGCAGCCGCCGATGCCTTCTCATACTCAACATTCCCAGTGTCCAGATTTGTGAACGAGTTCGGGTATGGACTTATGAGGTCGAAATCATTGGCGCGCCGCTGATTCATGAGCAATGTAGATTCCATTCGATGCCCTCCTTCTACAGCTGGGAGGAAGTTTTAGAGAGCGCTGAGGATTTCTCGTTCAATTCGACCGTCGTCTCCTCTCGCGACCACCATCCTCCTCCTGGCTCTCTCGCCTGGCCGAACCCGAATGCTGCTCAAGGCCAAGGCCAAATGACTTCGGCGGTCAAGCTGTGGCTGCCCACACCCGGGACGAGCGACTCCAATCAAACGTTCGCCCAATGGTCCTGGAGCACACAGGTCTTCCAAGCGATGACCATGTACTCGGAGCTCGCGTTCTATCGCGCGCGGTGCGGGGCTCCCAAACAACAACCTCGGTGCGCTCGTATGGCAGCTAAACGATATCTGGCAAGGGGTCAGCTGGTCGAGTATCGAGTACTCGGGGAGGTGGAAGGTACTGCATTACACCCTCACGAGTATCTTCCAGTCCGTGGTGATCAACCCGTTCTGGACGGCTGCGACACAAGATCTGGAAATCGCGGTCACGTCGGATCGGTGGGAGAGTGTGAGCGGCTCGGCGCAGTGGACGTGGTACGACTGGACGGGCAAGACGCTGAACACGACGCATGCCAAGTTCACAGTCCCAACGCTCAATAACTCGGTTCTATTTCATCAACAGGGTCTCTCGAATATTTTACCAGCAGGCGCAAATGCTACCAACGCGTGGCTGCACCTGAACCTGACTGCGCAAGTCGAAGGGAAGACCCAGACCAACGAGCAATTCGTTTGTAACGCTACTCTTCCGCATCGAGCATGGTCTCACAGTTGCTTCACAGTTCACACCGGTGTCTCTTGCCTCAGCGCAGCTCGTCGACCCTCAAATTCAGCTAACACACGAGGGCGGGTTGACATTTACTGTGTCTGCGAAGGGAGGAGTGGCTCCATGGACGTGGCTCGACCACCCGGCCGGGACTGTTGGCGTGTTCGTCGGAACGACGTCAGGGCTGCCTGAAAATGGGTTTTACCTTCTACCCGGCGCTGATAGGACCGGTGAGCACGACGTTTTGCGTGGCTTGGTGTGGAGGGAGACTTACACCAGCGCTGTATAGTGACGTTCAAACTGAACGCGGCGCTATCGCGCAATAAAGCGCCGGATCCTGGCGATTTTGTCGTGAGATCGCTGTGGAATAACACGCATGTATGAAGCCTGTAGCATGTATATGAAATTATGCCGGACAGAAACAGTTCCCTCAAATGAGTGAGCTGCCGCCAATAAGTACGGAACACGAATAGACCCGAATAAGTCAACAAGATAATTATACACCCATGTCGAGGCAACGGTTGCTTCTGAAGCCTCCGAGTCTAACTTTCACCTCCTTATCGTCCGTTTGATGAGACACCGTCCTCAGACTTGCGAATCCGGACCTGCGGGTGCAACAATGGTGTCAGAGGGAACGCCGCAGGGAAATAGTATCCGACGCACCGAGAGGTCGTGCTCCTCCACGAAGTCCGACTTCTGGAATGACACTGGGCTGAACATCGACGCACGCTGCCCATGACGTGTTGGAGAGGGCAGACTGGGCACCGGCGGCGTCTGGGACTCGTCAGGGTAGGGGAAGTAGAATGCGCCCTTGTGTGGCGACGAGGGAAAGCCGAAGTTGTCCCCGTGCCGGGAGCTGGGGATGCCGGACTGGCGTGGTGGTGCCCCAGGGGTGTGTTGGGTCCTTGTCGTCTTGATGGCAATCTCGATGGCGCCGCGATCTGGGGGGCCACCACTCTGTGATTCTCCGTGGCTGGTGGCCCAGAACAGCGCAACTGCGTTCAAAATGACCTGTGTGAAAGTCGAGGGTCAGACGACGATCCTGGCCAGTGAGGATGGCGGGACGTACGTCAGCGCCGCAGCTTCCGACGCAGACCCAGCCGAGTTCCTCTCCCTTGAGAACGGTGAGGGCAATCATGTTGGCCTGTGAACATACATAAGCGAGGGCGGGATGAGTCCAGAGCGGCCGGCTTACAGCAGACGTCGTGAGCGCGACGATCGAGGCACTGTAATTTGACATGCGTCAGCGATGGCAGACTGTGGGTATACGGAATGGAACAGACACTAAAGTGCGGATAGCAACGCGCCGCACGCGAGGACTTGCCATGCGCGTGTTTGAGCGAAGAACCGGCCAAATGAAGAGCGCATTGAGGAACACATTGATGTATCTGCACGGGGAAGATGAGAAGTTGACGGAAGAAAACGCGAGCTGCCCTCACAAATCATATGAAAGTAATGGAATAGATGAATACGGCTTCAAGCCGATGATGCAGGTATTGTCATCCCTGATGTAGTGAATACGCCCTGCGGGATTTGCATCGAACCGATGATATAATCGTGATGAAGCAGTCCACGCACCGACCAGCATAAGAGCTATAACCGCGACATATGACAAAACCGTCGCAAAACAGATGACATAGACGGGCGACTTGAACCGGGAGATCGTAAGCGGATTCCACACCAGGTGCACCTTCTCGACTACAACGGCAATCAGCACCATGGACAGTCGGGAAAGTGGACGGTGATTTACTGAGGAAGAAGTAGATCAAGATCTTGGATGTCGCATAAAAGGCGATGCATAGATAGATGGATGCAGAGCAGATGCCAGGACTAATTTCAAGCCCAACCCCGAAGACAAAGACACCACCTGCGATCGACATGAGCACACAATCGGGAACATCCTAGATATATCCACTCACTGAGGAAGAGGAAAAACCACGAGTCCAAAAAAACGAGGAGAAGACAGAGCCGGGCCCAAGATGTCTGCATAACCGACTGCCATGAGGTGAAGTTCTCGCTCGCCAGCCTCCGCGAAATGCAGTGCGTAAGGATTGTGACACCTGCACATATTCAGCTCCTGGTCACTACACGGGTGCACAACTCACGCACCGAATGAATGGATGAAGAAACTGAGAATCTGAGTCCCCTCGGTGGGGAAGCGGAGGGCAGGCATCTGGTCCTGGGCAGTGATTCTAGAGAACCGCGCCAGAGCTTTTGAACGGCTCTTTTTTGATATTTCTCAGAGTCGTAAGTGCGGGTCGGTCTGAAGAAGGAAGACTATGTGGCGTGGGTCCCATCAGTTAGAAACCGGGGATACTCTGCACCGCCGAGGGAGCCTGATAGAAGGTCGAGGCCCTGTGTGGAAAAGAGGCGTAATTGAATCCTTGGCGGCGATCATGACTACGAAGATGCACATGCTGGAGGGAGGCACCAATTCGGAGTGCGGAGGGCAGCCGAGAATGGGATGATTGGACCGAGGTAGGGGCGAGGGAGGGCCAATGCTGCGCATGGCGCCTGTAATCGGGCGCAGCAAAGCGTGCCTAGATGTGCGTAGATGCCGCAGTTAAAGGTAGGTTTTATCCTAGATAGTGGTGGTTTTGTTTCGTCCAAGTAGTAGCTGCTGCCGACTGGCGTCGACGTTGGTTCGCGGGATCCTCCGAGTCGCTACCATCCACCGACCAAGCTTCCGGAGATCGTGCCCAAGCCAGACAATGGATGTCCTGTATTTGGACCAGAGGGTGATTGCGGCGGCGGCGGTGGCTGGTTTGCGCAATGCGGGTAAGTTAGAACAGTATACTTGAGGACGTCAGACGAGAGGGTCACGTGCCGGCAGGGATTTGGCATCGCGGATGGGTCGTAAGGAGTCGGAGTCAAGCCCGAGGACGTACGACTGTCCGCTTCTGATAGAAAAGGCGCTGACTGGCACAGAGGGAGAGCCCGCGCGGCAACGGCCCCGCAATGGCTATCCTCCTATCGGAGTAAGCACTGAGTAAGCTCAACTCGTGGCGTCATTGCGAGCCAAGGGTCGTCGACGTCTCTGCAGGCAGATTGTGAGTCTACAGTATATGTGAGGCAGCTGCAGTGACTTGCCTTGGAATCCACTCACGCCGTGCTGGCGCACCTTTCGCCTGCAGCTGCCCGGGATTTGAATCTGCGGCGAGCTGAAGAGCGGGCCTGTAAAGAAGTTTTCCGAGCTAAAAGGCACGATCATCTGCATCAGAGCTGCATCCGAGTCCGAGTCACGCACATCACATCGTCTCTGTGTCTCTGACTCTCAGGCCGTTGCCGACCTCATCGGCTCTGAGTCTGACGCCACCTCCTGCCACACCTCCGCCTCGAGGCTGCGATCGCCTGCGAGCGAACTAGTGCGTTGCTGGTCTCTGCTGGGGCTTCAAAACGTCTCGGGTCGTGTCTAAAGCGGGCACCGAGCACGTCGGGACTTGGTGAACGATCGCGCCAGGGGCCAGCAGCCAGCTGGCCCCTATTCTATCCTGAAGCAGATCTGTCTGCATCCGCTTCTCGAAGGGATATGAGTCCGGCCAATGGGGTCAATCTCTAAAGTCCACGGCCAATCGGGCGTTGCATGGCTGTCGCTGCTGATGCGATGGCCTCCGCAGGCGTCCCGATGAGGAACTTTATTGCAGTGACTACTGATGGAAGGATTTTCTTGCGATCCTCGTGGCTTTTTGCGAGGCCCAGGTTGAACGGCGCCGGTTTCCTATAGAGAAGCATCTCTATCAAGGACACCCGTAAGCGCATCGACCCACCCATGAACCTGATCGTCGGGGCGCTCTGGACGTGGAAGGCGGTGCGTGATGGCAGGGCCTCTGACCGACGATGGTTGCATGTTAGAATCACGACCGCACTTGAGACGTAATGGTACAGGCCGGACAATTGATTCGCCCGCGCGCGCGGATGGCCAAGAGGAACTTCCCACTGTCAGCCAATCAGATCTTCGCGGAAGAGCCTCAGCGAGTAAACCTAAGTGCCCTCTCCGAGTCGTCGCAGTGCGGATGGCGGAAAACATGTGTCCTATGGCCGCTCATAGCCGTCTCCGGCGGCAGACTGCACTTTTAGCCGTCCCACCACGTTGTCAGCAACCTCGAGGCATCCATTTAAATTTCAGAGGCGCTGAGACTTTCAAGGTGATTGCGCGTACGTATGTCGAGTTCTCCGCGGATGATGGCTTACGAGTGCTGCGGGCAGAGACAAATGCGGAGAGAGTGCCTCCGATGTCGACACCAGTGGCTGGCGGCAATCATGCGACCCCAGCCAGCAACAGCAACGACACACGTACGTCTTGGGCGGGACGTCGACGTAACGCGGGCAGGATACGACGGCATTCGCAACTTCCTCCTCAATCTCACACCCACGAATTGACCATCGACCGCAGGTCGCCGCAGCCGCGTCGAGACTCACCTCGACGCCTCTCTAGACGGTGGTCAAGACACCTTCGGTGCCGGGCACGCGCGGTACATAATTATCCCTCGACGATCGAGCAGTCCCTTCGGAGCCTGACCCTGCCTGACCCCGTTTTTGCAATGGGGCAGATCGCGCGCGATGCGATCGTTCCTTACCGGTGTCCCCTGAGGACGGAGAAACCGTCAATCCAGACCCATGATCCTGCGGCATCCTTATAGCAGGCCTCGTTCTCACCGACGTGCACTGTCACCGCTATGCCTTCCCTCCGCTTCCCTTCCGAGGGGATGCAGGCCCTCAGTGCCATCGTTCATTTTCTGGGTGAGTCCTTTGCCCCGCTCGTGCGACCGGCATCGCTGAGCGTGATATATACAGGGGTCTCCATCCTCACACACTGTTTGTCGCGGAGGCTGTCGAGCGAGGATTTCAGCTCGTTTCAGTCAGTCGTGCAGACGTCGTGGGCACGCATATGCATAGTTCTTGTATTCTTGGACTCCTGGTTTTTTCTTTTCCTCAGTATGTTCCTTCCGTATGTGGCAGCCAGGGTGTGGGACTAACGCGCTTGGTGTGCAGGTGGCATTCTCATCTTCGGTGTTGGGCTCGAGACAACAAGTGCCATATGCTCAGCGTCCATCTATCTATGCATTGCCTTCTATGCCACGTCCAAGATTTTGATATACTTCTTCCTCAGTGCGTATTTCACAGTGTGTTTTGCCGGTCGGTGCTGACTCTGCCACCAGTCGAAAAAGTGCACTTGGTGTGGTCGCCGTCCGCCGGGCGCCGATTGAAGTCGCCCGTATACATCATCTGCCTGATCACCGTGCTCTCATATACGGTGATCATCGCGCTGATGCTTGTTGGTATGTGTCCCCGCTAGCATCCGGCGCGGACCCAGCTAACGCGCTCTCAGGACGCATCCATTTTATCAGAGAGGACAATATCTGCATGATTGGACTCAAGCCCTACTCGTCTATCCCCCTCCTGTCCTACGACTTGTATATCAATGTCTTCCTCAACGTTCTTTTCATCTGGCCACTCTTTCGTTCTAAGTTGATCAACCCTCGCGTGCGCAGGGTGGCCATCCGCACCCTTGTCGCGTCTGGAGTTGCCCTCACCACTTCTGCTGTAAGCTCTCCGAGTCTCTCGCTCTACACTACGGAATGTTGACAGAGTCTGCAGGTCAATATTATTGTGCTCACCGTCCTGAAGGGCCAAGAGCTCGGCTGGGTTTGCCTGGGGAGCTGCGGCGCTGATGTACGCCTCCACCACGCCCTCCAACCGATGGATCACTGACTCATCTTCAGGTCATCCTCAACGCCGTCGCGCTGTTCTGGGTCACCGGCGGCAAGTTCACGGGCACAAGCACGTCTGGGCCGTCGCGCGCGCCCGTGGAGATCTCCGTTAAGAAGCCGGCCCACCCACCGCGGCGCTCGGCGATGCTCAGCACCCCCGTGCGCGACGACAACTACGACTACCTCGCAACGTCGTCTCCCTCGAAGGTTGCGTTCAATTCGCCGTTCGCCTCGCCGGTTATGGAGAGGCACGGGACGCACACGGAGGTGTCCGCGACGACCGCGAACCCGACGCGCATCCACACGAAGCAACCGTCCATCCTGCGCCAGGTGACAGGCCTCTTCAGGACTAAGGAGCATGCCATCGAGGAGCATGATCTGAAGGTGAGGGCGGTCGTCCCGAGTGCCTGTGTGAGCGGCGGCTTATGTGTGATGCCCGATATTCAGGTGCAGATCACGACGGAGTACGAGGTTGACCACGACCCGTATCACAACGACGACTCGGAGTCGGGGCGTGCGGAGTCTGAGCAGTCCAAGGCTCAGGGAGGCAGTCTCGCCTGATTTGTGTCTATACCGGCTGTGAGCCTGGCGCGCGTGTTTTGATTGGACCTTTGGCTCACGTTGTTTCTGCCCTAACTGTGCCTGCGGCGCCTTCGGTGCTCGTGTTGTAGTGTATTGCGCTGCTGTTCTTACTAGTATGGGTAACGCACTGTTGTATTTATCATTACTGTAGTGCGGTTCTAGATATTGAGCCAAAATCAATCTTGATGCTTGTAGGTTGCAATTGGTGACGTCCACTAGATTTGGCTTATAGATTAGATTGGTTAGTAAGCGCTTGGCAAGATGGCAACGTCTACGCAGTAAGATCTCGAGCACAAGATAGTTAGACTTGGATTTTAGAATTTGTAGCTTTGCGAGGCGATATCAATACTTTGACTCACACCCAGGACTACTACTTGGGTAGGTAAGTACAGCATACTGAAAGATCTTGACAAGAATGACAGTTAGTGGATGCGTATACCGGTCCCGGTCCACTGCAACACCCTTGGAGATGATGAATAGAGAATGTCGTATGGGACGGTATTCTCGCATCATCATCGTCCGTGAGGAGGGTCAGGTGGGCGGGTCGCGGTGAGAGATGATGGTACGAGAATGCCGGGAGGGCACGGTATTCTCGAATCATCATCGTCTGGCGGCGACAGGGGGAAGAGAGGGGAGCAGATGGTGGTTGGAACGAAGGAGCGGACGACATTTTTTCGCGAGGATCCCGAAGCTTTATAGCCTCAGGACGTGCCAAACTCATGTGAGCGAGGATCCCCACGTGATCGTGTCGCCAGTGGTTGGACGCGCCTGCCAGTGCCACTCAGCGTCGACGTCTTCCACCGACGACCACCGCCATGCTTGGCTCCCGCCCAGTCGCACTCAACACCGACCTCAACCGTCAATTTGCATCCAAGACGCCGGGCAGAGCACTGAACAAGGCTCGATCCGAGAATGCTCTCGCCCATGGTCCCCGCACCAATGTCAAGAACGTCAAGACCATGCTCCAGACCCCGCTGCGCGACGACTCGCTCAGTAAGTATCCTTTACTTCTGTAACATTAGATGACTGAATCTCTGGCACAGAGCCGCAGAAGCTCTTTGTAGGAACTCAGCCCGTAAAAGGTGGCGGCACGGGCACCGTGTCCCGCCCGTTCGCGGACAAGACGCCATTTCCGAATCGCCAGCGCGCCCGCACACCTGTCCCAGAAGGGGACATGATGCTCGCCAAGCCCTCCTTTCTCGCCGTCGAGACACCCGGCCACCACCTCCGTCCGAGCTCGACGCGCAAGACCGTGCGTGGGCGCCGCAGCTCTTCCGACACGCACCTCCTCGCGTTCAAGACGCCCATCACGAACGGGAATCACTGGGATGTGAGCGATATGGACATTGAAGTGCCCGCGGTGGCGGAGGTTCTGGAGGAGGAGGTCCAAGCGGAGGACTACGATGAGATCGAGTACATGCCGCCGACGGCCATTGGTGCGTTTCGTACTCACCTCCCGGACCGCTTCTGATGTTTCCCGTGCGGTGTCTGCAGAGGAGAAGTATGCGCCGCCGTTTGAGATGCCCGACTACACCGTCGTCGGCCCGCAATTCTTCAAACTCATGCACTCGTATACATATGACGACCGCGCCGATCTGTACTTCCAGGCGGACAGGGAGCGCATGGGCGAAGGCGTTCTCGAGGCGAGCGGGTTCTCCGATTCGAAAGAGCAGTGGAACTACTTTGACCTGCCAGAGCTCGGTCAGTTCCATCTAGCCCGCCCCGTTGACACGCTCTCTAACCGTCGTGGCAGAGGACGACAGCCCATTCTCCTCCCCTAGCGCATCATCGAAGAAGACCGTCCCTCCGGCGGCGCGCAGTGGGCCGTCGACTTCCCGCCCGACCGGCACGTCGATTACATCCAAGAAGGGTCCCACGTCGACGCCAATGTCGACCCTCGCCTCGCGCCCCGGCGCGTCGCGTGCTGCCCCCGCCAACCCGACGGCCCCGCGCCCCCGCGCGGGCACTGTGCGCCCGACCGTGGTCGCCCCAGCTCCCGCCCCCGCCAAGCGGCCAGCGACGTCCGCGTCCGTGCGCCCCACGCTGAAGCCCGCCGTGCGACCGGGGACGTCCGCGTCCATCCGCGCGCCCGCAAGGCCTCCTACAGCTGGCGCGCGGCCCAATACAGGCAGGCCGCCGCCAGTGAAGGTGCCTTCGGGAGTGGGTGTGAGGCCGTTGGGCAGTGCGCGGACGCCGGGGGCAGGGAAGGCTGCGGCGCCGCGGGGATTGGATGATGTGGTGTTGGTGTTCGAGGACAAGGCGTTGGAGATGGAGATGGAGGATTTCCGGTTCGACGTCTAGCAAGGTTGGACAACATGTATTTCCAGAGTCATATCCCAAATATGACATAGCTATCGTTTATATCCTCTTGAACCCATGGATTGTTTGAGCGCCATCTGGAGAGAAACAAAAATGTGTGTGTATATTCAGAGTTGCAAAGCGAGTTGTCCAGACATCCGAGAATCTACGACCTGCTATCGGTACAGTACAGAAATTGCCCTAGCGTGGGGCGCTACATTCGGGGCGTCGACCAGTACTCCGCAGCCAGAGGGTAGGGAGGTGATGCCCCGCGAATAAATGTCTACAAATACGGAGGATTATGCGAATAATGGATGCGATTGCGATGGTCCCCTCCCGTGAATGTGGGTTTCGACTGAGTATTTGAAGTCCCACAGAATTGCAAGATAACGAATCCAAACGAATTCAGAACTTCCAGTCTGAGTCGACTTCTAAAGCCCATGGAACTGCGGAAGCGTGGGGTGTTTAGCAACAGAGCGGGAAAGGGGAGGAAAGGGCGTACATTTGTTGATCAGAGTCTTGGAGAAGATCTTCTCAATAGGCACACTGTGCTTTTTACACCAGGCGGCGGTGATTCTGCACGGTAACAGAGCATCTCGGTCAGCGAGAGCGAAGGTAGCGAAGATGTATAGGATGAGACGCACCGAGGGTCGAGGTAGTTAATCTTACTCGTGCCTAGCGCGACCTCCTTGCCTGCCTCGCGGTCCGCCATCTGCAGCTTGAAGGCCTTGATCTTGTCGTCAAGCTTGTCGATCGCCTCCTCGAGCTTCTCCGCAGGCTTGTCGCGCTTAAGCTCCGCCTTGCCCGTTCCACGCTCCTTCTTGAGCCGGGCGAAGTCCGCCTCGACGTCCCGCAGGCGGCCCTGCAGGACGTCGTCCGTCTGCGGTGCCTTGCCGTCCTCCTCGAGCTTCTCGTTCTCCTTCTGGAACTTCTTCTCCGCGCGCTCGAGCTCCCGTGCCTTGAGCGCGTCCTCGTGTGACGCGATCACGTCGTCGTCGAGGTCGGACTCGTCGTCTGCGAGGTTCTTCTTCTTCTTCGCTTTGGGGTCCACGGCGAAGAGCGCGTGGCGCAGCTTCATGCGGTCGTATTTGAAGCCGCGGAGCTGTCGTTGCGAGGAGTGAGTGAGCCGCCGCACGGAGATGCATCTGCTCTCACCTTGTCCGCCATCTTGGCCATGGATTGATCGTGCGTCTTCGGCACAGCACGTTGATGGTTACAGAGAATAGCCACCATGCGATTGGAGTGGTTGTAGTGGTTGAGTTTCTCTTGTAGCGTGCCGTTCTCAGGTGTGTTGTCCAGTTGTTGTTGGAACGTCCACGATGCATTGTATGTACGGAAAACCTTCGCGCTCAAGCCTTTCATGTAAGACTGCAGGTGCTTGTTCAGGATGCCCGGCTGCGCGAAGGGTCAAAAGACAGGTAAGAAAACCAGTCAAATAGCACCCACGTTCACGCGATCAAAGAGGTCGTCACCGTCCTGCTTGTCGCGCTTGAAGATCTTGATATTCTTGAACACCCGCTCCGACACGGTCACGCGGTTATAGTAGCGGATAGAGTCTTTACCCAGGAAGTCAAAGATCACGAAGTTTGGAGGCTCGAGAGTGACGTGTTCGCAGCGCAGTGAGCAGCAGCCGACCGTGTCCGCCTCGTCATCGCCCTTCTCATTGCCGGCACGAAGAGCGAGCCGGTCGATGAAGTACATCGCCGTCGCGCGCATGCGGACCTGCATCTCCTTGCGGGAGAGCTCGTCTTCGTAGTCGGCACGTATGCGATCAACGTGTTTCTGCGGCAGCCATATAAGCTACATATATAATGACGGAGTCGAGATGCTGACCTTGAGATCACGGGCTTTCTCGAACTTGGACATGTCGCTCTGGCCTTTGAGCGAGCTCCCCGCCGCGAGGAACACATACTTGTGATTGCCGTTAACATTTTCCGTCCACGTCGCAAGCCAGGTCACGGTATTGTCGTGAATGATCTCCTTCCACTTTCCGGGGACGTTGGGTACGGGGATCGGTGCATTGGCGCCGATGTTTATGGTGATGTCCTCTGGGCGCACGCGCATCTACAACGTGATGAGTGAGAATGCCGCGGGCGCGGGGTTCTGCAGCGTACCTTTAATGCACCCTTCTTTGGATGCTCACCGCGTCCTCTGAACAGCCCCGGAGGCTCAACGCGGAAGTTTCCAACCTTCTCTTTCCGGCCGTCAAGCATGCAGGTCACGTATTTCAACTCGGCTTCGTCCTTCAGTCTCTTTACCTCCTTCTTCTCCGCGGTGGTCATCGCTTTCTTCTTGGCTTTCTCCTCCTCAAAGTACTCGAACATGGGACGGAAGTCGCATTTGTTAAAGTCAACAATCCTCGTGCCATCACGCTTACGCGGGCCATCGGGTCAGAGTTGGAGCCACCAGCTGAAGGGCTAGCGCGTACCGGTGGATGCTTCTTCAACACGACTGCCCAGTCGTCGAAGAAGTTCTTGTTGAACGTCGGGTCCTTCGCATGCTCCGTCTCAATCATGGCTGCGTAGAAGCCTGCCACTTCCTCGGCGGCGGGCGAAAGGTCAACAACTTTGCCTGGTACATCGGTCAGCGTGGCAATCACATTGAGATAAACGGACTTGCCATTGTACTTGATCTTGACATGGGGCGGTAAAGGCTGATATGGTGGAGGGAAAATCACGCCGTCGTGCTCCAATGTCGTCCACTTCTGTATTCCATCGTTGACAACTGTCTGCTCCGCGTCCTGCTCCCACCAGCGATACACCACCTCCGACTCCTCGTCTTTGGCCTTCTTCTTGCCTTTACCCTTCTTCGCGTCCTCAGCCTCGACCTCACCCTCAGCCTCGACCTGTTCCTCCTTCTTCACTTTGCCCCTCTTCTTCGCCTGAGGCGTCTCCAGCTCGGAGCCCGCCTCCTCCTTCTTCGCCTTCTTCGGCGCGGCCCTCTTCCGCTTAACGGGCGTGACAGGCTCGTCGGCATCGCTCTCGTCCTTCACTTTCCGCCTCTTCTTGGGTGGCGCGGGGGTGGGGGCAGGCTTGTCGTCCTCGGACTCCGGAAGATCCTCGTCGGAATCTTCTTCTTTCTTCACCTTGCGCTTCGGTGCCCTCGGCTTCGAGGGCTTGCTGGACGAAGCGACGCTACTGCCACCGCCGGACGTGCCATTGAGCTTGCCGTTGCCGTTGACAGCTGCGGTCGGCACGGTGGTGGCCTGCCTAGCGCCCGGCATGGGCACAGCCGCAGATCGTCGGTGCTTTGGGGGTGAAGACGCGAGCGGCGCGTCATCCTCGGACGAGGACGAGTATGCGACCTGCTTCTTGCGCTTGAGGGTGCGGACGTCGGGGGATATGGGCTCGGCCTTGGGGCGCGACGATGCCTGCGACTGTGATGGTTGAATGGATGTGGTGGCTACTGAGTGACAAGGCTAAGACAAGTATACGAATTCAACATACAAGGGGTATGTCTTCGTCCTCGCTCATCGGAGAGTACTCTGCGCGAGCGTGCCCATTCCCATTGAGCTCCCCATGGCCGCCTACGTGGCCATTCCTCGCTGTGCCCTGGCCCTGTGTCGACTGTGAGGCGAGGGGAACGTCGTCGTCGTCGTCATCTGAAAGAATGGAAGGGGCTCTCTTCATGATGGCAGGAAGGAAAAGGATGCAAAGTGGTAAGCGAGGAAAGGACTTGGTGATGGGAGTTCGAGTGGGAACAGGGCCAATGGACACTTTTATGGAGTGCTCGGGTCAAGGCGACGTCGTGCCGGCCCTAAGCACGCCCGGAACTCCCCGTCCTCTCATTTCGCACGCTCCCTTGAGCGCATCCCCCTCGCAGCGTCCCACAGTAACCAGGTCAGTACTTGCCGCTCAGTCCATCGCACATCCTCACCTGCGCTGCCCAAGATGTCCTCCAAGTACCCATCGCTCTACCGCGACCCATGGGGCAAGCGCGACGCCTGGCGCAAGCATCCCGTCTTCTCCAACCGCGCCATGTTCGCCAACTTCTTCCCCGGCTTCGGCATCGCCCTCGGAGCCTTCACATTATACGTCGTCGCAGATAATCTCTATGGGGGAATTAAGCCGCCAGCAGTGACGGAGAAGAAGCATCATTGACCGTGCGTTGCTCACCACGTCCTTGAAGCCTGTTCTAATTAAGTCGTACCCGGCCAGAGCCCGCGCCGATAGGTAGAGGAGAGATGCGCCCGCATGAAGACACCTAGAACGCTCATGTAGCGTCTGGCTGTGCTATTGGTATTGGTCATGACGTCGCCTGGTCCGGTGGTATCACTCGTCCCTACTGTCCCTGCCGTAGACGTGTCATATCCAAGATATATCCGGCAGACGCTGCTCAGACACCGTATCAAGTCTAGGCCATCACCCTGTGTGTTTCGGCACGCCTTGCGCCCGAAGTCCCCCACATGCGGACTAGGCGCAGCACGGCCTTGCTTGCGTTAAGAACGCCGAGTTCTGAATCGATCTGGCCTTCTTATTGAGCAGTGATCAAGAACGGTCTCGAGGCGAATGCGAAGCACGACGCAACCCCATCGTGCCTACCACGTTGCCCTTGCGTTGCCCCGGTGCTTGCCCATGTCGCAAGGCCGTCCGAGATCTGTGCATGTGCGCACGGTCGCGATTGGCACAAACGAACGGACACAACTGGTATAACGTTGACGCCACTCGAGCAGAGATCACCACTAATCTAGAGATATACCGCAGGCTGCATACTTTGCTATTTACACATGATCGAACCCAACAAGTATCGAGTTGTGACGCTCCATCGCCGTTGGAACGCGCACCGGCACCGAGCTTGTGCTCCTCACGCTGCCAGCGGTCATCGCACTGTCCCGGCGCGGCTGATTGCGCTGGAAGCCGATCGGTGGGAGGGCGAGCGGCGGCGAGGACGGTGCGAGCTTGGCGTTGCATGTGCACCCAGGCAGGCATTGCGGGGCGTGCGCCTCAGCTTGTTCGGCGGCGAAAGATGTGCCGAACATGGAATGGCGCATGGAGAACAAGATGAGCGGGAGGGGGAACGGCGACGGCGAGCCTGCGATGTCGCGGAACCAGACGTCCTTGTCGACCGTGAACGCCGTGGTCAACGAGATTCCGACGACAATGAAGCAGTATAGGAAGACTAAGAAAAGAGATAAATAAAATGCGAAGAGATGATAAATGGCCGCCTACCGAGTGATGCGAGAAGCCAGCAGAATACCTCGAGGGCCATGAAGCGATCGGTCGGCGTTCCCTCGCGGAACTGCCCACTCAGACCGTAGCAGAACAGGGCAAGAACTGGGGCAGCCCCGAGTCAGCGTTTCTGAATTTCCATCACAAAGATCGGCACGTACTCAGATTGAACGGGACAAAGCAAGAGATCCATATGCACTCTATAGCAACGCAATGTGGTATGTCGCTCTTGAATAATCGTTTCGCAGTGAGTCTAGACAGTGACACGCGTAAGACAATCAGATTTCGGGCGCCTCGGCATGTCAGGACGGTAAGACGTACGAGCATACGCAGCCGGTCAGGCACAGACTAGGTACTGCGACGAGTACGCAGACATCGGCTTTTGGATTGAATTCGTCGAAGAGGGATAGCGACACGATGATGCAAATGATGGAGGCTATCCCGATGGAGCCTGGCCAGCCATTAGTCTGGCTGCGGCAGGCTATAGTGTGGCGTACGTACCCAGGCAGAACTTGCGAAAGGCACGGAAGCGGAATTTGGCCATGGCTCACTGTGGAGGATGCGGGGAGTGGGATAGAGGTTGGGCTGACATGGATGCGTTTGTTGGTCGAGAATTTGGGTTGAGGCTGGGACGAGAGGCTGACACCACAGCTGAGCGGTGAAAGTGGTCAGAATCGAAATCTTGTTATGCTCGTAGCTTTATTGACGAGAAACCAGCCTCCGTTTGAACAGGGATGCGGTGATACTTTTCTAAGCCCACGCTTGGATGCAGCAGAGTATACCTTCAGTCACGGTGCCCTCGGAGTAGCACCATTGTGTCCCCAGGCGACGGCACTAGTCGCAGAAATAAAGGCTCGACCATTTCGTCACAGCTGCGCTCAGGATTAATAGCGGTGTTTAAGCCTAGCAAGACTGGGATATTTGGAGGAAGGGCTCCGAGTCCTCCCTTGGTCCTCCCCCGGATCAATCCCTCGAAAGAAGAGCCGGCGCCAGTTACGTTGTCAGTCGTCAACTATGTTTTTTGGATGATAAAGACACAACGAGGGGTCACGTACTTATGATTGGCGTATGAAGAGAGTGCTTGAGGAGAAGTCACAGCCGAATTGCCGGCCGGCTAACGGCAACAGTTGACAGTGTGTGCCACAAGTTGTTGTGCCTCGACCAACTCCTGCGTAAAAGAAGCCCAGCTGTATGTCTGGCATCTCAGACTTCAGTTGTTGTTGCATCGAGGCCGACCCTACGGGCATGCTACCTCGTAAGCACCATCTTGTCTTCACCGACTTTCTTCACTGCAGTAAGGTGCAGCATGGCCCGGACATGCGCTGCGATCGCGCTGCAATCGACCTCTAGACAATCGATCAAGGAACAGATAGGCTGAGATACTGCGTGCTGGGAGCGCCTGGTGCGACACTACTACTAACTTAGGCGCTGCTGGGCAACATCGGACACACGTAGACGGACGTCTCACTTGCCTGATGTTCTCAGATGTTATCCCTTTTCAGGGCAATGTTTATTATCTCGTAGAGAGGTATCGCGTTCTCTGGACTGCGCCTGATCATACAGGAGCGGCAGACAGAGTAATTACGCCGCGGTAGACCGGTAGCCCTGGGTGAGCCTGATGTCCCTCTGCTCCCTTCTTAGTCCCTCGTTGATCCTCGCGCTGCGATTCACATGTGAAGCCTCAGCCGCGCCTCTGTCAAAATCGCGACACATTCTAGAAGCTCGTGTCCTGCCTTCAGTCCCGACGATGTGCCCGACCTGGCGCGCCGCTTCAAAGACTTACCCGGTATCTGGACGGACGGGAAGGCGCGGGTAGTGTATGCGGTCCGGTCTGTACATGAAATGGGAATGACAGCATTTAGCGAGCCTTTGGGCCAGGAGCCGGTTTCTGCGACTGTCGCAGCAGGGATCACGGCAACGTGTTTTCCGAAAACGGTCTCATCGTCCCGAGGTTTGGATTGCCCCACCATCACAATATAGTGGGCCAACGTGGATCATGATGCCCGTTCTTCCTCGACACGAGGCGGTAGATCAACGGCAGATGAGATTTTCTTCGGGGTGACTTCTAGACACCACGGCGCTGTCCCGCGTTCTCGATAACCGCAGATATATTGATTAACCATCTGTTCATTTATTTAAAACAGGAATGGCTCGCTTCAGCATTCCTTAGTCCCCCCCCCCTCCCCTCCTCAATTCGTGCCCATGTCTTCATCTTCCATTCCGCGGTGCACGACGCTGGTCTTCGACATCGGCGACGTCCTGTTCTCTTGGTCACCAGTAACCTCGACGAACATCTCCCCACGCACCCTGAAGACCATCCTCTCATCCCCGACATGGCACCTATACGAGTGCGGTGATATCTCCGAAGACGACTGCTACCGGCTGGTTGGGGAGGAGTTCTCGCTCGCCTCGTCAGAAGTGCGCCAGGCCTTCCTTGACGCGCGCGACTCCCTGCAGCCCGACAACGCCTTCCTGAATTTCATTCGTGAACTGCAGGCGGAGTCAGGCGGCCAGCTCCGTATCTTCGCGATGTCGAACATCTCAGCCCCCGACTACGAGGTGTTGCGGACGAAGCCGGCGGACTGGGCCATCTTCCAGCGCGTGTTCACCTCGGCAGCGGCGGGCATGCGGAAGCCCAACCTGGGCTTCTACAAATACGTCCTCGAGGAGATCAGAGCAGACCCGGCAACGGTCGTCTTCGTTGACGACAAGCCGGAGAACGTGCTGTCAGCGCGGTCGCTCGGCATCCACGGGGTGGTGTTCGATGACCCGACGAAGGTTAGGCAGGCGCTCCGGTATCTCGTATGCGACCCTGTGACGCGGGGGCGCGACTTCCTTGCCGCCCACGCCGGCGAGCTGGAGTCGAAGACGGACACTGGCATCGAGGTGGGCGAGAACTTTGCACAGTTGCTGATACTCGAGGCGACCCGCGACAGGTTAGTGAGCCGTCGGGCACCAGCACGTCAGACTCCGAGCTGATGTGCGGCGCGCCACCAGGAAGCTTGTGAAATATGTACAACACCCTTACAAGTGGAACTTCTTCCGAGGTGGGACTCAGCGTGTCCGTCACCGCGACGTCTGACCCAACTTCTTTTGTTTCAGAACAACCCACACTTACGACAGAGAAGTTCCCCTGTGATCTCGACACGACGTCCATCGGGCTTGTGGTAACGCAGCCCGATGATGAAGTTTTCAACGCTGTTATGGACGAAATGCTGCAAAACCTCAATGCGGATCGCATACCCCAAGTATGTGGCGTTCCGTCGCTGGCCCGTAGGCGTCGGGCCTAACGCGCTTTAGGTATACTTCGACCCGCAACGACCGCGGATCGACCCCATCGTCTGCGTCAACATCCTCAGCCTCTTCTACTCCCGCGGGCGCGGGTCGGAGCTCCCGGAGACGCTCGACTGGGTCGTCAATGTTTTACAACACCGCGCCTACCTCGAGGGCACGCGCTACTACCCAACCGCCGAGTGCTTTCTCTACTTCCTCAGCCGCCTGCTCCAAGTCAGCCCCGACGAGCAGCTCCACGCGCGCGTGCGCCCGCTCCTCGTCGCGCGCCTGCGGGAGCGGATCGGCGCGGCGGGCAACGCGCTGGCGCTCGCCATGCGCATCGGCGCGTGCGCGGCGGTCGGAGTCCGGGACGAGACTGACCTCGCGCAGCTGCTGCCGCTGCAGTGGGAAGACGGCGGCTGGGAGGCGAGCGGCGTGTACAAGTACGGGTCGTCCGGCGTGGTGCTGGGCAACCGCGGGCTCACGACGGCGTACGCGATCAACGCAATTGAGGCTGTGGAGGGCCGCACGGAGAAGGTGCGCGCGCGGCCGCCGCCAATCAGACTCGACCCGTCGGTGCGCACGGACGCCTCCCCGCCGTCGCCCAAGCGCAGGAGCCCCACGACGCGACGCTTCTCGGCAGGTTCACTCGCAAAGAACTTCCGCGCGTATTTTTTCCCAGATGGGAGCGCGCTGCGGAGGGGCTTGCATGAGAATCGCGCGCAAGTCGTGGGCCTGTAGGTGGGGGTGTCGAGAGCGGGAGGCCGCCGTCAGGAACGGTTGCGGCGCTATCATTTATCATTGTTTTGTTTTTGCTGTGCTTTGCTGTTATGGTCCTCGCATCTGTTTCAACCATTTATCTCTAATACATCTGTGTACACACCATCCATGCACTTGTACTTAATCAATGCTGTCTGTTTGTACACACACGGTGACTGCATCTTCGTCGCTGCCAACCTACATCATCGCCCCACCGTCGTCAATACGGACCGGTTGCGAGTCTACTGCCCACCAAGGCCGTCATATGGTCATGGCGTATGGTCGTGGCGGGGGTCATTTCCGCATGTATCGCCTGTATACATCGTTATCTGTTTCCTCGACGTATGGGTACCCGAGCTCCTTGAGGAACTCGTCAAACTGCGCCGAGTCCTCAACGGGGGCCTGAATGCCTGCGAGAACCTTGCCCAGATCTAGGAACATTGCATGAGGCCGATGTCAGGGGGCGAAAAGGCGGATGCTCACCAGCGCCGTGGTTGCGATAGTGGAAGAGCGAGATATTCCAGCCCATGCGCAATGAGGAAAGGAACTTACGGAGGGCGTTGGGACGCTCGGGGAATTCTGACGGCAAATCAATGGGCATCTGCCCACGAGGAGGGCGTATCACAGACGAGAAGACACACCAAATCTAAATATGCGCTCGTTGGGCACGTCCGAGGCGCCGCCAATCATGTACCGCGCGTGGCTCTTCGCCATTTCATCGTCGCTGATGTCGTGTCCCGTCATATCTTCTTTCGCGAGCGCGGCCAGGACGGCGGCGACCTCCGTCTCCCGCGACTTGGTTTCCAGCTGGAAGGAGAGGAAGACGTGGGCCCGGTGGGCGGAGTTGTACCGGTAGATAAATTCTGTTACAGCACGCGGGTGGATGACGGTGTGCAGCGCGTAGAAACTGCACGAGATGAACTTTCGTTAGCGCGGGACGCGCGAAGATATGCGCTGTTACTGTACCTTCCAGGACGCTCGGGTATGTCGACGCTAAGCAGGGCTTCCCGGCCTTCTCCGAGGGCCGCGCGCTCTGCGACAAATCGCAGTCGGTCGAAGTTCATGTTCGCACCGCTAACAACGGCAACGAATTTTTTGTTGGCGCCAACCAGCTTGTTATCGATTACATATCTCTTGAGGCTGGCCAGCGCGAGGGCGCCTGCCGGCTCAGTAATCGAGCGCGATTCTGGGTGCGTGTAAAGTTACGCTCGCATTACGGAGCCTATCTGGAGTACGGACCTTCGAAGATGTCCTTGATGGCAGCGCAGATCTCGTCGTTGTCCACTTTAACGACGCCGTCGAGCAGCTGCTGGCACACGCGGAAGGGCTCCTCGCCCACGATTCTGACCGCGGTGCCGTCACTGAACGGGCCCACCTCGGACAGCGTCACGCGCGCGCCCTGGGCAAGCGACTGCGCCATCGCATCGCCATCATACGTCTCGCCGCCGAAGACCTTGGTGTGCGGGCTGCCGATGCGCTTGACGTACTCGCAGATGCCCGCGACGAGCCCCCCGCCGCCGACGGCGGCGAACACGGCGTCCAGCGCCTGTGAGTCGGGCACCTGCTTGAGAATCTCGAGCCCGACGGTGCCCTGCCCCGCGATCACGAGCGGGTCGTCGTACGGCGGCACGAAGACGAGCCCGTGCGCGGCGGCGAGGCGCGCGCACTCGGCCTTGGCCTCGTCGAAGTCCGCGCCGTGCAGGATGACTTTGGCGCCGAGGCGCGAGACGTTGCGGATTTTGATGGAGGGCGTGCCCTTGGGCATGACGATGGTGCAGGGGATGCCGAGGCGCGAGCCGGAGAGCGCGACGCCCTGTGCGTGGTTGCCTGGGTGTGGACGATGGTGAGACGAGGAGGAGGGGAGACGGGGCGGATGAAGACGTGCGCTGAGTACGCACACTAACCGGCGCTGCAGGTCACGACGCCTTTCCACCGCTCCTCTTCAGACAGGCTCGCCATCATGTTGTATGCACCGCGAATCTTGAAGCTGAAGACCTCCTGGAGGTCCTCGCGCTTGAGGTAGATGTTGTTGCCAAGCTTGGCGCTGAGGTTCGGGGCGTGGACGAGCGGGGTTTCCTTGAGGATGTCATAGACTTTGGAGGTGAGGATGAGGCGGAGATAGTCTGGCATCCCGGATGGCAGAAGATGGTGCTTGGAGAGACGTGGCCATGGGACGGGCTCCGGTGCGTGAGATGAGTACTCTAGGGTCATCGAGATGGGTGGAAGATTTGAGGTCGCGAGATCGGAGCTGCGATTGGCGTACACTTGTACTAGTTGACGGGCAAAGTATGGTCAGGGCCTCCTTCAAGCAGTCCAATAGTGGAACGGCACGCGAGGAGGTCTGCGATATCGTCTGGACGACTGGTTCAAGACCATGTCAAAAGATATGCCGTCTTCACGCAGTAGACAAAGGCGACTAACCTGGGCAGCTCTGAGGTGTCCGGCTATGTTTACAAGCAATGCAGGCTCACAAGATAGATGTTGCAGGTTGGTTGCAGATTGAGAAAAGTCCAACCCGCGATCGTCGCGTCAGCAGCGCAATCTAATCAGATACGGACGGCACGGCATTATCCGGCTCGCACTGGAACGCGCAATTAGCGCAATTCGGCGAGAGTTTCTTCGTAAAACGCGACTGTGCAAAGATCTGGTCCACGCAGAGGGCAAACACTTTCGTTCTCAGATATACAAGGACGCGTCGACGCGACCGTCACTCCGATCACGTGACGTGACGTCAAAATCAAAAAAATCCTTATTCGGGCAACACAGACGCCCGTACCGGGAGCGGACAACGAGGGTGGGGGACATCGCAGCATACATACACCTTCCCGCTGCGGCCACGATCTGGTGGTACGGGCTAGGCGGGCTGGGGACGCGAGTTGCGATCCGCTTATCGATGGCTGTCGAAGAAGAAGAGCGCGAGTCAGGACGCGTGGGAGTAGCAGCTGGATATCGGCGCACGGACGACGGACCAGTTGGAATTTGTCGAGGCGCATACGCTGCATAGATGGGAAGTTGCACGTATGCAGGGCCAGCGTCCGTCGGCGGGGACGGTCGCGAGGCAAAGGAGGCTTGGCGGGCGGGTCATGGGCGGTTGCTGGCATCTTCGCGTTGGCTGCGCGCTGTGTGAGGCCTGGACGTCGGGGGCGGGGCGGGAGTGAAAGTAAAGGGTCGGTGGACTGGAAGAGGCGATGGGGGAGAGAAAGGTGGCTTGGGGATACAAACTCAGCCAACCCTAAAGTGGAGAGACGCCGGGCGAGCGTGAGTTGCGTCCGTGACCGCCTGCAATCGCCCTGCCTCTCCTCTCCCTCTGCGTCCTCCTCCCCATGGCTCAGGTCGCAACGATGGGCCCTCCCCTCTCCCCGCGCGAGACCCGTCGCTCAGGTCGCCGTGCTGCACCCTCCCACTCCGCCAGTACCTCCAAGTCCCCAGACTCCCCCGCCTCAGAGTCAACCCCACGCTCCTCACAAAACATCCCTCGCCCTTCTCTCCCCTCCTCCAACACCTCAGCCCGCAACAAACGCTCAAAGCAGGAGGACATCGACGAGCCCCCCGACGAGCCGCTCAAGAACGGCACCAATGGCACCACCCTCACCAACGGCGCTGCTCGTTCAAAGCGCAAGGGCAAGGAAAAGGAGAAGCCCGTCCTCGGTCTCGCCATCGATGCAATCAAGACGGACACCCCAGACGTCGTCATGGATGTCATCGAGCCCGATGAGGAGCAGGGCGTTACGCGTTGCGTATGCGGCAGCACAGGTATGCGACCCCAGCTCGTGCCCCCCGTCACGTCTTTTGACCCTCCCCGGCCACCTCCAGGCGAAGACGACGCAGACGCGGGCGAGTTCATGGTTCAATGCGAGACTTGCCACTGCTGGCAGCACGGCCTCTGCATGGGCTTCGAGTCGGAGGACCAGCTGCCCAAGGATGACTACCTCTGTGAACAATGCAGACCGGACCTGCACGTCGAACTTCTCAAGTACGTCCACACTCCTCCCATTCATATGTACGGCTTCTCATCATGCTGTCTGTCGCTAGAAAACTCGCCCGACGCCCTCGCCACTCCTCGGCCAACTCCCACCACACCAACGGTGCTCGCAATTCAAGATCCCACTCCCCAAGCTACCTTTTCAAGCCTGCCAAGCGGCGCAACACGATGAACAGTCGAGACGCGGCGTACGACGAGAAGCTGCAGGAGGCCATCCAGATGTCAGCGGCAGAAGCGGTTGCGGGCCATCAACCACCCCCCTCCGTCGGCGGCAGCACCACCGGACACGCGGAAAACGAAGAGCAGACCGAGGGTGTCCCTAATGGCCGGAAGAAGAGGAAGCGGGCGAGCGACGACGCGTGAGTCCATTGTTTCTGGGGCCCATATCGCGTCTCACATCGTTGTCATTGGCAGGGCGTCTGTGAAGCGCACCCGATCTGCTTCCACGACCTCTGATCGCCCCGCCGCCCCGACCGCCCGGGAGGAGACGCCAGCCGCGACGGTTGCCCCCGCAGCCAAGACGAGCATGCCCGCACCAGCGCCGAAGACGAGCACGGCGCGGAATCGACGCGGCGGGGGCGGGCGGAAGTCGGCAGCGCAGGGGCAAGAGCTGGCCTCTGCGGACGGCGAGGAAGGTGCGTCTGGGCCGTTATCGCCAGTGTCTTCCGGATCTGACCACGTGACTGTGCAGCAGGCGGTGGCGTGCCCAGTCGACGTGCGAACAACAGCCGAGCGAAGACCTCGTCTGCACAGTCAAAACGTGGCCAGGCGTCTGCAAACACGGCCCAGGAGCACACAACGAGCAGGCGCAACCACTCCGGCACGGGCCCAAATGGCACGGCTGCTCACGCCCCGGCCTCGTCATCCTCGCGCGCGTACCACAACTCGCATGCCTACGTGGTCTCGCAGCAGCCATTACTTTCGTCCTGGGGCCTCCCAGACTACCTCGCCCACCTCGAACCCATGCTCCCCACGGACACCCCCCGCCCGCTGCACGTGCGCGGCTCAGGCCTCACGTCCACCGGCCGCGAGTCGATGGAGCGCACCATGGAGCGCGGCGTGAAGGTCAAGTGGCCCAGCAAGCGCATGAGCGTCGGCGACATGAACAAGCGCGTCCGTGCGCTCGTCGAGTGGGTCGGCCGCGAGCAGGCGAATGCACTCGAGCACGACCGGCGGCGGGAGGCGCTGGAGGCCGCGCTGAAGGAGACGACGGAGGCGATGGGCCTGCTGGCAACCGCGGAGCCGGACGAGACGCCCATGCTGGTTGATGCCGCGCTGGCCGAGTCGCCCGCGCAGGAGAAGAGCTCGGTCGCCCCGCCGGACGCCAAGTCGACGATGAAGATGATGGAGGAGCTCATGGAGGAGCTCATTGGGTTCCAGGAGCGCTTCGGCCCGGGCGCGAAGAGCAAGGAGCGGGAGCGGCGGACAGCGGCGTCGTGACACGGGTGGGCGTCGACGTCGGGGCGTGTTTATATTCATTGGTCGCGTCATTTGTTTATCATCTTAGTGTGTCTTGTTCCACCTCACCTCCTCTACCTCTGTCAAGCATTACTGTCCATTAGGCGGCCGTTCTCACTGCTCTGTACCCTTATTTTTACCTTATATCATGGTGCTGGAATCCTCTATCATATTGCGGCATGTTCAATGGATTATTAAGTAAGGATATGTATGCGCTGAATGGGGAGGGAAGATGCGTGTTACAACACGGCAAATCGCTCCAGCGGCGCGAGGTGCACTCGAGACAGTTCGAGGCTATATGTATGCCAGTCAAAGGTGAGTACAATCGAAACGCGCGGAAGTGCAGGACACACGCGTACAGCACGGTGAAGTGCGTCTCTCTCTCTCTCATTGCGTCTTCATGAAGTTCTGGTCCCGTATTCTTTGCCTGTTCTCCTTCCGGAGACGCACTTTCTCCGCCTTGCCGCCAGGCCCGTCGTCTGGCAGCTCCTGTGGCTGCAATATTGTCCACAGCCAGGGCGGGTACTCCTCGTCAGGCAGCGCGAGCACTGCGGGCTGGTTCTTGAGGTAGTTGGCGCCGATCAGAACGGTGTTCGGTGGGCACGAAGAACGCGGTGCGGCTGCGTTGACACGGTGCGTCAGGTCGCGTGGTAGACTGCGCGGTGACTCTCGAACCTTCTGCATCCTTGGCTCCTGGACTCAAGGAGGGCGCTGCAGACGCCTTTGCGTCTGCGGCATACGACCGTTGGAACAGCCGGGCAGCTCTGGAGGTACTATGGACGGCGCGGAGGAAAGACATGAGAGCGTGACGTGACTGCGTGTGACGCACGCCCTCAACCTTTGGGCGCGGCGGCGGCAAGCGCGTTGAAGCTCACGTTCTGATTCACTGCACACCGTGACACACGGTCTCGCAAGAGCATGGCCGGTTCTGACGACCACACGCGCCGCCCGTCGCTCGAGTTCTCCGACCTCGGCGACGAGCACGATGACCAGGACGTCACCGGCGACTACTCTGCCCGCATGGACGAGCTCTTCGATGACGACGAGGACGAGCCGCCACACGAGCCAGGCCTCGCTGGGGACTCCGAAGACGAGGAGGAGCAGTTTGTGTACACCGGGGTCGACGCGGATGTCTCGCAGGGCGGGTATCGCGAGCAGCTGCGGGACGTGCTCGACGGCGACAATTCGGACGAGGTCGACGAAGAGGAAGTCGAGCGGTCCCTCCTGCACGAGCACGAATCGCCGGAGCTTCTTGTCACTGGCGGGAACGAGCAGCCGGTGCGTATGCCCCCGTGTCTTTCACATCGCACGGTGCTCATGGCGCCGCGCAGCACGCGGACGTGCTGTCGGACAACACGCCCTCGACCTCGTCCGCGCCGCCGTCCGTCTCTTTCAGTCCCCCCGCCATGTCCTCGCCGCTGCCCACCAA
Organism: Auriscalpium microsporum; assembly: GCA_019914985.1. Lineage (NCBI taxonomy): Eukaryota > Fungi > Basidiomycota > Agaricomycetes > Russulales > Auriscalpiaceae > Auriscalpium > Auriscalpium microsporum. The sequence continues at coordinate 33,575 of JAHLMG010000013.1, read as the reverse complement.
CGGCCGCCCCGCCCGCCTCGCGCGCCCGTTCCTCCACCCGACCGTGTCGCGCCTCCGCTCATTCACGCCGCAGCAGCAGCGGCTGTCCTCCGCGATGAGCGTCGGCACGCTCCACTCGTTCCCTCGCGACGCGCTCTCGCCCGCCCCGTCGAACTTCTCCGAGCTCTCGCCTGCGTCGTCCGCCGCGCACCTGCCGCTCACGCTCGAGAAGCATACACTTTCGACGAACGGGAACGGCCACGCGCCGTCCGAGCGCGCGGTGTTCCGCTGGACGCATCTGCGGAACATAGGAAATTATGTTTATGCGAAGCCGTCGACGAAGGCGTCCGCGATCCTGGGGGCGCCGGCTGCGGGCGCGCCGATGGTGATGGCGGCGAACGGGCTTATATGCATCGGAACGGACTCGGGGCGGATACTCGTCTTTGACTTCAAGCAGACGCTGAAGTGCATCTGCGGAGACGCTGCATCTGGTATGTCCGTTCCGCTGCTGCTCCTTGGGCTTCGGGCTTATTCTCCTCGACGGTTGCAGAGACGACGGTGGGGGCTGTGACCGCAGTCGCGATGTCCCACGACCACACGTTCGTTGCGTCCGGCCACGCGACAGGGCACGTCCAGGTGTTCGACCTCAACAAGCCGGAGAAGGCTGCGCGCTTTGTTCCGCCTGTCACGCTCGCGGAGGTCGCGTCGGGGCGGAAGGAAGGGCATCTCCATGGCTCCCGGATCGTCAGCCTTGGCTTCGTCGCCGGGCGACATACCGCCGTGGTGACGGCCGACCAGAACGGGCTTGCCTTCTACCACAGCTTGGGCAAGGTCCTGTTTGTAGAGGCCTCGGACGTCTTGCGGGTCCTGGGCAAGTACCCGGACGAGGAGCCAGCTGCACCGCGCAGCAATGGCGTGCCTGTGCCCCCTCCCAGGATGCAGCGCCGGAAGTCTCGCAAGGTCAACACCATCCTGGCCATGGCGCCGCTTCCGCTAGGCACGACGCCGCATCCTACAGACACATACAATGTCATCGCTCTCCTCACGGCGGCGAAATTGGTCGTTGTCGGGCTCAAGCCCTCCCCGAAGACGTGGTACCGGAAACACCGCGATGAGGACGACGAGCAGATGGGCAAGGCGAAGTTCCGGGCGTCCATGGCGTGGTTTCCGAGCGTCGTGCCCGGGGCGACGGGCAAGGCCGAGCCGCCCACGAAGGGAAAAAAGGGGCCGACCGTGGAGCCCACGCTGCCAATGCTGGTGTACACGTGGGGCGCGTCGATACACTTCGTCCGCCTGTCAGAAACGAGGTACACGGAAACGCGCAGCAACCCGAGGACGGGCCTGCCGGTCTCGCAGGAGCTCGGGCGGCTCACCTTTGAGGAGAGGGCAAAGTGGACGGCGAAAGATGACGTCTTGGCGGTGCAGTGGTTAAATGCCAATGTGGGTTCGTTCGCTTTCTTGTCATGGGCTCGGCGGGGGATTGACCGCTTGTCTATAGCAAATCATCGCTGTCACCGCATCCGCGTTGGAGGTGTATGATGTCCGCACGTCCGAGCTAGTGGAGCACATCCATATGGACCCGTCGACTCTGCTCTCTCCGACTCTGGCTGCCACAATGACAGGATCGGTATCGTACACGGAATCCGTGGCCGACATATCGCATAGCGTGCGAACGTACAAGGGGAAGCTGTTCCTTCTTGTAAGCCACCATTTGTTTCCACTTGGACTCCGGCGCTTTTGACAAATCATGTTGACAGGGACGGCACGAAGTGCAAGTCGGCACCCTCCTCACATGGGCCGATCGCGTGCTGGCATACGTGCAGGAAGGCGATTTCCTGAGCGCTATCGACTTGACGCGTTCGTACTATGTCGGCAAGGCGCCTGGCAACAAGAACGGCCTGCCTGATGACCCCGAGCAGATGAAGACCGTTGTCGGTGGCAAAATGCGCGAGCTCATGGTCGCGTCGACGCGTTATGCCTTCTCGGAGGACCGGATGACGGACATGACTCACGTCACAGCCGATGGTCGGGGCGTGGACCGAACGTCGCTCTTCGAAAACCTGGTGGCTACAAGTGCTCGGGCGTGCATCGTGCTGGGTGACTTGGATTTCCTCTTCGAAGATCTGTTCCAGGCATATGACGATGCCGGCATCACGAGGATATATCTTGAACAGCTGGAGGTGTTCATCCTGGACAACGACATCCATCATGTCCCTCCCCGAATTACTCAGCGCCTCATCAACATGCACGCCAACGACCATCAACCAGACCGCGCCGAACGCGTCATCTGGCACATAGACCCAGAGTGCTTGGACATCAATCAGGCGGTTCATTTATGTCAGACATACAGGCTGTACGATGCGCTGATCTACGTATACACGCGGGCCATGCGGGACTACGTCGCGCCGGTCGTGGAGATGCTGGGCCTCATCCGCAAAGTCATGCAAGTGCGTCGGGAAGCGGCTACAAGATCGCAAGCTTCTTCTTGCACGGCGATTGAGGACGAAGAACTGCTGGAGCCCATCATCCTCAGCGCATACAAGGTCTACCCCTATCTGGCTGACATCCTCACTGGTCTCACGTACCCGAGCGAGCAGCCGTTGGACGAAGAGGAGGCGACGCAGGCCAAGCGCGATATCTACGCCTTCCTGTTCCACGGACGCTCCGACGTGTGGCCACATGGTGATGATGGAAAGCTTGTCCTGACTGCAGAGGAGGACGGTGGGGTGGAGCCGACGTATCCTTACTGCCGGCTACTTCTTCGGTTTGATGCCGAAGCGTTTCTGCATTCCCTGGATATGGCATTGGAAGACTCATATTTTAATGACGAAAGCCAAGGACCCAGTCGTTTGGTCATCGTCAAGATTTTCCTCGAGATTTTGTCCACTCCCGGTTTGTCACACGCCGACATGACCTTCGTCAACATATTCATCGCGCGCAACGTCTCGAAGTACTACAATCTCTTCCAGCTGCCGCCTAGCACCCTGCACAATGTTCTTATCGGACTCGCCAGCGATCCGGACCTCGACACGCGGGAAGACCGGCAGCTGGCGGCGGAGTATCTCCTGTCAGCGTACACACCGCACGAGACCGAAAGACTTTTGCGCCTGTTTGAGGAGGCGCGGTTCTACCGAATTCTCCGGTCGTGGCACCAGCGGGACGGGGACTTTGCTCCGCTCCTCCTGGCGTATTTGCATGATCCCGACCTTACCTCGGCCGAGATCTTCTCCAATGCAGAGCACATTTTAACTGCGGCGGCTCACGCGAACAAGGATGCCATTCCAGACGACCTTCTGGAAACGGTGTTCAATGCACTGCCAGCATTGCTCAACGCGAGCATCGTGGAGACGGCTACTCTCGTCGACAAGCATGCGCCTGCGCTACACGAGCAGGCGGTGTCCTCCATGGACTCGGACGTAGATCACAAACGCTTCGCTTATCTCCGCACCTTGCTTGTGCCCCCTGCAGCCGAGGATCAGGACGACGGCGCTCCCGCGGCGTCGACATCGAATATCCCGTCTGTACATGTGCCACAGTCGCTCCGCCAGCTCTATTTGTCGTTGCAATGCCAGATCGATGCTGCAGGGGTCATTCCCGCGCTGAAGCACATGCCCGCGAACGCGATCGATTGGGACCAAGCACTTCGTACCTGCGAAGAGCACGGAGTTTTGGAGGCCGTGGTCTGGGCACTCAACTGGCAGGGCGACGCTGCAGGCGCGTTGTCCAGAGCAGAAACGTTCGATGCGCGACTGTCTGCGAAAATAGGGCAGAAGGTCGCACAGCCTTCAGAGTCCTTCGCACAACAGGAGGCAGATCTGGGACAGCTGCTGGATAGTATCGAGACGGTCGGGCGGATGGGTGTGTCGGTGTGCTTGGAGCGCTCGCGTGGGCCATCGGTGAAAGTCGCCGTGGAGGATCTGTGGTTCCAGCTCTTGCGGACGCAGATCACGTCGGTGCAATCTGTGTCGGGCTGTTGCTCTCCACATGCACCTGCTGTCCCGGAAGCGGACGCCGACAACAACGCGCTCGTGCAGCTCGAACGCCGCACGCTCTCCGCTCTTCGCTCACTGGTGCAGGAGACGTTCTCCTCGCTGGTGTCTGTCAGCTCCTCCCGCGGCGTGTCCTTCCCGCGCCTGTTCAAGCGCCTCGTGGACGCCACATCACGCTCCGCGACGGGCACGCCTTACACGGAGTTCCGCATGATCCTGACGAGCATGATGGAGTCGTACCGCTCCGAAGGCGACTTGCTGATCATCACCAAGCATCTGCTCGATCGCGATGTCTTCGAGACGATCGAGGACCTGTCAAAGGAGCGCGTGAAGGGATGGCGGCCGGCCCTTGGGCGCGGGATCTGCGAGCGGTGTCGAAAGCCGTTACTGCCGGCGAAGCAAGCGGGGGCGGGCGCCGTGGAGGCAGGCGCCAGCAAAATTACAGTTTCTCGGACTGGGACCATATACCATCTTTCTTGTTGACCCGTCGGATCTACGCTCTTGACTTAGCACTGTATACTAACATGCACTTATGTTCCGGGATATCTCTCGCATAATCATAATATTATGTGTATATTGAGAAGATGTCTGACATGCGCAGCTATCTAGGATGTCGAGGGCGTTGGCGGTGCATCTATTGAGGCGCAGAGTGTGAGCACTTCGTGAGTTGCAGGTCAGAATCCTTACCATCGCTGATGCTTGTGTGCACCATGTCGTTCAACGCCTGGAAGGTCGCGTTTCCAGCCACGTCAACACCGAGCGATTCGGCGTCCTTGCCAAAAGCCTCCACGTCCAAGATCATCTGCGTACTGATACGCTCCTCGTCACGCGTGTCATCCTCCTTCGCGGCCGTCGAGCTGCCGAAAAGCGAGAATGTTGGCTTCTTTCCCTTCTTCAGGCGTCGAAGAGACTCTTCCGTCTTCCGCATGGATGTTAGGTAGAACATGTACCTTGTGCTGGTCAGCTATATTCAGGAAGCGTAAGGCGCGCGCATACCTCTGCGCAACACTCTCGACGACCTCCTCTGAGTACGGCTTGAGGTAATCTGCCTTCAGCGCACGGCCGGGGCCCTCACCAGTGCCAATGGAAAAGAAGTGCTTGACAGGGCGGAGGATGGACGCGACGAAGTAACTGGGCTCTGCCGGTAGCTTCTTGTTCGACATGGCGCGGAATTGCGACGGTATGGAGCGAACGGGAAGCAGCGCATCGCAGGCGCGCTTGGTGAGAATGGCGACAATTTGGTTGGACATGGGCGGCATCAAGGATGTAAGTGTCGAAAGAGTGTGGCGTAGCGCGTCTGGTGTGAGAGTCAGCACAGGAGGAGATGGTAGTCGATGGTATTACCTTCGGCGCTGACATCGTCGGGTTCGTCCTTCTCAGATGCGCTAGGCAACATGATGCCCACTTCTTCCCGCCACAACTTCCAGGCTTGTGTTTCCATCGCCCGAATGTCAGTGAGGGCGGCCGCTAGCTGTTTCAGAGTGGCGTCGTCTGCAACTGCGTTCTCCGGGCCTGGCTCCGACGTCGGGTTTGGCGTCGAAGACCGTGTGAGCAATGGGGGTGTCCCCGCTGGAGTTGATAGCTAGATTGAAATGTAAGCTCATGCTCTGATAAATGAGGACTTCTAACCTACCCTTTCTGTGGCGGCGACTTTTGCAATGGGATCTAGTCGAGGGACGCTGCCCTCGAGCCAGGTACGATAACGACTCAAGAGCTGGAGAGTGAACTTCCAGAACCGATGTCCGAGCGCAGGGATGTAGACATCTGAACTCCAGCACGCCGATATACCACTCCATACGGCTGCTGAAGGAGCCAACACGAACGGATCGATATCTGCGCAAGCTGGTTGAGTATTCCTCAGCGAATTCGAGGGACAGAACCAACCTCGACTTGGACTAGGCTCCAGCTTCGTCGCAGTCGTCAACGCGTCTTCAAGGCGGGTGACTATCTCCTTCCAGCGAAGTTGGAAATATACAGGGAGTTGCCACCGACGCTCGAATGCAAGATACACGGGATGCGAGATCATGGCTTCCACGGAATGTGCTGACGGCGCGAGGTGCTGCACAGAACGAATGAAGGCTTGAGTTGTTTCGTGATTCTGCATATACCTTGTTAAGCTTGACATTCGTTGTCAGACCGAGTCTTGAACACGTACTCTGCGGAATTCGTCGGGCTTCCCTGCAGCAAACACAACGCTTCCAAGCTCGTCCATTATGGCTCGCCCAATCTCAGTCCAGATGACATTCCCCAGGATTTCGAAGACATCGTGCTGGTCTTGGCCATCAGACTTCACCGCCTTCAGTGGCGGAGTGCCGGGCACGACAAGGGTCCCCAGCCCTGGTTTCACGCTCGTCTTTGAGCTTACTTTCTCCGCAACATCCATGATGCGCTTGAGATCACGCTCAATGAATTTGAGGATGTTGTTGTACAAAGCTGCGAGGGGGTTTTCTGTCTCGTCGAGAAGCGGGGCGGATGCCAGGGCGGCAGAGAAGGGGTTTTCGGATGACGCGAACGCGGTGAACGGCGTGTAGGGCATACGGGGATGAGAAGCAGTGACAGGTGTCGGGTTACCAGGTCGGATGGGAAATGGTGTCCGAGGAGCAAGTGGTGTATGAGGAGCTTGCAATGCGCCGGAGTAAATGGTCTAAGATGAACGTCATATTATGTCTAGTCATACAGTATATGAGTATGCTCACTTTCTTGACAAACTCGCGCACGACGTCGCGCCTAAGGACATCTTCCGCGTCGCGCCAAAGCCCCAGAATGTCGTACGTCCGTAAACACTCAGCGAGGTCTGCTGCGCGCTTTGTCTTCTCGACCTCGGTGAGCTTACTGCCGCGGAGGGACAAGACGGTGGTGGAGAAAAAGTGGTCCAGATCAGACGACAGCGTGGATTGTATGCGGTTTATTCGCTGCACAAACGCAAAAGAACTGGCATGAGAAGGTGCAGCGCATCGGCCACGAGGGTAGCTCACAAACCCATTGGATTTCGTCTACGAATGCAGACTGTGTCTCCGCCTGAGCTTTTGATACGTGATACAAGAGCTGCGTGTATTCGGTGGCCACGCGTCCGAGGTGCTTGGCGCGATTCCCGCGAGACCTGACAGGTTGTAGAAGACAGGATCGGAGAGTGTAGTATATGCGCATACCGGTCATCCTGTGCGTCCTCGCCGCTCATTGTACTTGGAAGAGACATAGACTTTAGTTGGGGGGACGATGCCTTGTCCGGAGCTGCGATGAGGAGGAGCGACTCGAGCCTTGTCACGGACTCCGAGATCTTCAGGAGTAGGTGCAGGTACGTCTGGCGCGAAGTTCGTCAACGTCACGTACATCATGTCAGGAAGTAACGCGGCGAGGCGCACCTTTTCATCGCGAAGACTTGATCGCTTCTTGAGCTTTGTTTGAATAGCATCCTGCACTAGATGAAGTTGTTGGCGAGACTCCTGGGTAACCGTGAGTGATGCCGCATGCTGTCAATTCGGGTCATACACGCACCAGTATTTGGCCCTTGAGCTCCGCCAGTGGCCATTTCAGCCGCGCAAGTCGAGCACCCTCCCCCCTCAGGTCCGTGCTGAGACTGATAAACGCCTCGTAGTCGTCGTTGATGAGCTTCACCAACTCCTCCTTCAGCACGGCCAGGTAATCGCGCAGCTCCGAGCGCAGGTCGGGCAGAGAGGTATGTGCGCGTGAGAGCAAGAATTCCTCGACATTGAACGTCTCTGCCGTGAAGAAGGGGTTGGTGTGCGCGAGAGGTGTGTAGAGCGGGAGGTCGGCGCCCGGAGCGTACGCATGCGCGAGCTCTCGCGCCTCGAGCTCCTCGGCGAGACGTTCAAGCTCGAAGGGGTCGCGGGAGGTGCTGGATGCCGCGGGAGTACTTGCCATGTCCATACACCACTTGGAATGGACGGTGCGCGATGTTAATGAGGGCCGGTGCGGGAGGTTGGGAAGCAACGCGGATTCCGGAAGACTTTGGCACTTGGGACTTACTGTGGCCGGGCCGGCGTCTTGTCTGAGACTCTCACTACTTGCAAGTATTTTATGCCAGAAGACTCGATCGTCAGACGAGATTTATGAGAGGACTGAGTTTTAGATTTTAGACATGGCGGTAGTAACGATTGGCGTGGGAAGTTCGAGACTGTACATACTGTACGCTTCAAAAGTCGTACAGATTCCCCTGCGAAGGCCAAGGCACGATCTCGCGACAACCCGACAGTGATGGCGTACTGAGGATATGCACAACATCAAAGAGACTTGGACAGGGAGGATGAAGAAGTACAAGCAATAAGTAAACCTTAGTACACATCGATTCACCGCCTGATTCCTCTCGCTGCGGGAACACCACGGCCGCGACGCGCTGAAAAGAGGGGTGTGAGCAAGAGAAGTGGAATCATATAAGAAGTGCATACCGTTCGCTAAAAAAGAGGCCATCGGTTAGTATAAGCAGAAAGAGGAGGTAGAGCAAGGACGCACCCCTCATGATCGTTGCGCGTCCACGCGCTGTACCGATACCTCTTCCCCGCATAGCATTCGGCCCCACACGTTTAAACCTGCGCGCGCAGTCAGATTAAGGACATGCGCCGAAAAACACAGATGCTACGCACATGGGCGCATTTTGCAGCATGTCCGGCACGATGAAGTACCGCACCATGCTCCCCCGGATGTACACCTGGTCTAGTTGCGACACACGCCCATCGCGGCCCGTCACGGTGATGTCCTTGAGCGAGATGTTTAGGTTGTCTTCAGCTAGAAGCGCGATGGCAGTCAGCGATCTGGATTATCCATTGTGCACGAAGGACGCACCTTCGGCGAGCTTGCCGCGGTAAAGCTGGCCTGTTTTGAGCTCGACGGTGATAATGTGGCCGAGCGATTCGTGGAGGAGCTTGACGGGGACGCCGAGGCCTGAGCTCATCGTGAAGAAAGTTGAAGGAGGAAGGCAGACGAGCACGAGGAGAACTCGCGTTAGAATCCGAGTTCGCGTAGAGTGACCGTCACAGTGACGCAGTTGTGACAGCCTCGCAATTATTGGAATTTGGGTATGCTAGTGACATGAAGTACAATTGATATGTGTTACGAAACAAATGCTGGGGTAGAAGTCAGAAGAAATCCAAGTTGTGGATCAGTTCATTCAGAAAAACAGGTCTGAGCGGTAAAGATGCGGTCAATGGTTAGATTTGTTGTGTGTTGCGGCAGATACACTGCATGCTTGATGTGCTTAAGGATTGCGGTGCACGCTAGTGCAGTTTTGCGTCGAGCTCACCCAAGAAGGTTAGCCAGCCGTTCTTGTCGATTACCCCTTCGTCTGTTCCAAGCGTCAACAATGCTCGCGCAGGGGCAGGTACAGCACGACGTACAGTGACCCTCAGAATCGGTGACGACGACATAACGGGCTCCCAACTTGACGAAAAACTGTTGCACAATTTCCAGAGGCGAGTTGATGTTCACCGTCAGCGGGGCCTAGATGGTGCCCGTCAAGACCTTCTCAAAGCGGGACACACTGGGCAGCACCCACCTGATCCATGTAGACGCTGAAGTTGAACGGGTCGATGCGCGGGCCATCCTCCACGATGGACGAGATTGAAGACGAAGACATTTCGCCGAAGTTGAATCGGCCCGCTCCTTGGAAGTAGACGGGGTGCTCGGCTTCATCCGCGACGATGCCTGAGCTAACCGTCAGACAAGACCGACAGTCGATCGAAGGAACGCACTAAGGGCATGTTCGAGTTCGCTGGCGCCAATGTATCCCGCAAGCCGGAAGCCTGTGTCCACGGAGCGCACGATCGGGAAGCCGTGTCCGCGTAGCCGGCCGAGACGAGGTCCGCGAGCTGGTCTCGAAGCGACTTCACGGTATTCGGGCGGTCGACGCGGATTACACTAACGTCGCGGTCCGTGGCATCGCTGACGTGCAGCGTACCCCAGACATGCTGATGCTTCGAGTCGAGGTACGGCAGCTGTGACAGCCTTGGGGGACATCAGCGCAAATCCGACGCAATTGTGGACTTTGCTTACTCGATCACAAGGTCGTAGATGCCTTTCGGCTCCAGCGCGTCGGCCACAGTTTTCGCAACCAGCACCGCAAGCATGACGGGCACCGCGTAGGTCAGCGTGTCGGTCAGCTCGAACATGATGACCGCCAGCGAGACCGTCGTCCGCGTCACACCGGACAGCGCCGCCGCCGCGCCGACCATGGCGTACAGCCCAGGGATGATGCATGACAGGTCTCCGCCGCACGACGCGAATATCGGAGAGTCTGGCGCGCGCCACTGCGCGTACTGCACGGCGATGCCGACGATGCGCCCTGCGCACGCGCCGACGCCGAGCGTCGGGATGAAGATGCCTGCGGGCAGCTTGATGCCGAACGTGACGACGGTCAGCGCGGCCTTCACGATGAGCGCGAGGAAGATCGCGCGCGCGACCGGCCACGCCTGCGTGCCCGGGTCCAGCACGCAGAGCCCGGAGTGGTTGTTCAGCGAGCCGTTGCGGCATTCGGCGAAGAGGTTGTACACTAGCTCCGTGCCGCCCATCCGCGTATATGGGTTGACGAAGGAGAAGGCGGTTGTCACCAGGGTGACCTGGACGTCGTCGGGTCCTCGTTGAATGTCGATCACGATCGGAGAGGAAACGTGCTCACCAAAAGAACTTCCATGATGGGGTGCGTCTTGAGCCATGTCTTGTTGCGCACGTCGCGGCTCCAGCGATGGTTGAGTTTGGAAAAGTACGCGCCGAAGACCCCGCCAAAGACACCCAGCAGGAGGAAGGGCACGAGCTCGTGCGCATGCCAGTCCTACAAACGAGGTGAGACACATCATCTCAACGCCGTGATTTGCATACCTTGTCATAGGTCACTTGGAAGAGGACCAGCTTGCCAGTACCGAAGGGGTCCAGGAAGCGCAGTGTCATGGCGGCGATCATGGCACAGAAGAAGCTGGCAAATTGAGATCACAGTTAACGCCTGCAATACAGTATATCTTGACTACCATACCTGCGCCACATTACCTGTCAATGATCAAGAGACGTCAGAGCGTGGACAATCATTCAAGACAACCGCGCTGACCTTCGGCGGAAAGAAGTAAGACACTTCCTCAAGACTGAACAGAACACCGCCGATGGGTGCACCGAATGCTACGGCGACGCCAGCCGCACTCGCAGCGCTCAGGATCTCACGACGTTTGCCTACGGATGACATCGGAGCGTAAGAACGACGGAGCGCACAAAAGTCAATGCAATGCAGACCTTCGTTGGTTTCGTACTTGGAAAAGTACCGGCTGACTATATTGCCGATGCAGCTGGCTATGTGAACGAAAGGCCCCTCCTTCCCTAGCGACAGGCCGGAGGCAACGGACAACGCGAGCCCGACAGATTTGGTGAACAGCGTTCGCCCACCGAGGTATCCATGTATCACAAAGCCTATATTCCCAAACGTGAGCTAGAACAGACTTGTGTGTTCTAAGGACTTGCCCGAAAGGATGGTCTTGATTTCTGGGATCCCGCTGCCTGCCGCGTAGTAGAGCACCTTGCGCTTTGAGACATGTTCCGTTGGCGGAGATAGCTTAGCTGCTTCATCGGCATTGTCGAAATCTGGGGCGAGCACACCCGAGTCCTTGCGTGTGACGAAAGACGTTGAAGCAGTAAGGTTTATTGTGAGAAGTGCCGATAGCCCTGCTAGGAGGAACTGCGAAAAGTTCAATTAGATGTGAGGACACCCCCTGCGGCTGAGACTTACGGCAAAGAACGCGTAGGACACGTAACCAGCGGAAAGCTGCGCCGATTCTGGCGCTCCTGGCTTGGTGAGAAGATGACTCCATGTCCTCCAGGTATCGCACGCGTCCTCTTCGAAGGCAGCCCCGGTGAGAATGACCTCCGGAGACATGGGACAGCAGAAACGCTTTGCCTTCAGCCAGCTCGTCTCACAATACCCGTCCTTGATATCGAAGAGCCACTGCTCGCTTCGGACGATGAGGAAGGCTGTGACAGCGGTCAAGAAGCCGACGATGGTGACGATGACCCATCCCATAGATTTATCCAACGCAGAGCGCACGCGGCCTCGGAAAGACCTGCGTCGGCGAAGGTGGAAGACACGCGCGGAGTCCTTGATGGCGTCATGAAGCCAATCGATGGAGGAGAAGGACGAATACCAAACGCGAACACCGTTGGTCTTGGCGTCCGCGTCGAGGAGATCGCCGTCTGTCGGGGCGAGGGCGTCATATGCAGAGATGGGCCGCTGGGTTGTGATGCGGAAGAAGGAAGAACGATCGTAGGGCGCCGACCAGGGCTGTGGAGGGGGCGAGGCGGGATTGGAGGAGTGCTTGGACAGGCTCAGCGTGGGGAGTGCAGGAAGCCCATGGCGGGCGCGGAAGGACGGTCGCTGGGAGACTCGAGGGGTGGGCAGCGTTCCATAGGACGAGTGGTTTGCAAACCGTTCCGGGCGGAGGGGAGACGACTCGCGGTCGGCGGCGGGAACGGCGGGGAGTGTTGCGCGCGAGCCGATGTGGAGAAGGCGCTGGCGGCGCCAGGTGGTGTCGGACGGCCCGCTGAGAGGGCCAGAGGGCACCTCGGTGGCGGACGTGGAGGTGTCGGAGAGGTTGGACTGCGTCCTCTGGGACTCGGACGGGGCTGCGTTGGACATGGGCGGCGCAGGCAGCTTACAGTAGTACAGTAAGTTGCCATCCAGCTGGCCTTGGCGTCCGGCAGCAGAGCCTGCCTGATCCGGCGACCTAACCCTAGCTGTCCAGTAGCTAGCTGCACGGCGGAATACTTGACATCGACATAGTATACTTGACTGTCTTGTGCATCTGCAGGCAAACGTACATATGGACGCTTCATACATATACGGTTGCATGATGTACTTACTTACGCCGCGGCTTCCCTCCTCACAAGGCAGCCCGGTTCCTTCCTGGCGAGAGCCGGTCACATGCACTCGTGAGAACTTCACGGCGGGACGCGACGTGCCAGGGCCGGAACGGGAGCCGGAATCCGGATGTCCCTCTTCCGTCTTTCAAGTGCAATATTGACCTGTACATCAGTTGACCTCTCATCAACCTTCCACCATGCCCGTCGCAACTCGCAGCACCACCGGCAAGCTCCCCTCTAAGCGTCCCTTGCAGCCAGACGAGAATACCGACGAGAATACCGACGACGATGGACGCTTTTCTGACGGTAAGCTCCACTAACGCTCATATATGCGGCCGCTGATCAGGCCAGCGTTACCTGATGTGTTTTTCAGCCTTTTCGAGAGCCTCATCTGAGGACCCCGAGGTGCGACCGGCCAAACGGGCCAAGAATAACAAGGGCAAGCAGGTGGCGAAAGGACCGACGAGAGGCAAGCGCGGCCTTCTCAGTGCATTGCCTTCAATGCCTCTCGACATTCTCTTCGAGGTTTGCTGCACCTCGGCTCACCAACACCACGTCCCACTGACTTTCTACAGATCTTTGGCTACCTCCCACCCGCTGATCTCATCCACTTCACCCGAGTAACCAAGGCCTTTCGGCAATTGCTACTGTCTAGAGACTCCATGTTACTCTGGAGGGAGTCCTATAGACTGGTGCCAGATGTGCCGTCGTGTCCCGAAGACATGTCCGAACCCGCCTGGACAAACCTTCTCTTCGGTGGCGCCCACTGCCATGTGCGTATCTCATGTTCTGAGCTTTTTTGGTTCTGAGCATCTCGCATATAGACCTGTGACTATAAGCCCGTTACCAGAGTTCTGTTCGTGCTTCGCCGTCGCGTGTGTCGACCGTGCATGTCATTCAAGTAGGCTCTTCAACTCCATCTGGAGGTTGCCACTTTGGCTAAAGCATATTGTCGGACAGGCTTATAGAGCAGCATGCAGTCGTATCAAGGTTCCCTTTGTTATCTCGTGATGAGTTGAGGGTCCTGCCTTCTGTCACAGGCAGAGGTCGGATACTGTTGCCTTGCTAGGCATTCTACTCACTGACACCGGTGCTAGAGTGCGGCACGAAGGGCCGGGGCTGCGACTGGATTCCTGAGTACTGGATCGACGACCTGCAAGAATTGCAGGACGAAATTGATCATCTGCTCAAGAAACACGAGGGTCAGAGGTCAGAAGCGTACATGGCGGAGTTGAAGGAAAGATTGGCGACAAGGCAGGCGGCTCTCGCGGTAAAAACTAAGGCATGCACGCTGTTCATGTGCATATATGCTCGCCCTGACATATCTCGACAGCACGCCGAAATTTGCGCGGAATGGGAAAGGCGAAAAGCGGCAGCCCGATCGGACGAGCTGCATGCCTTGAAGGCACAACGTTATTCCGAGTGCGCATGGCATGCTTGACTCTCGACGAGTCGCTAACGTCTTGTCTCAGTATCTCTGAGCGATTTGCGGCACTTGACTATCCTCAACAGGACGTAGCCAGCATTCGCCGTCACCGAGACGTAACAGCAGCGAAACCACTGTCGGACAGAGGTAGTGTACACCAGCCGTTCATCGACGATACAAGCTGACCATCGTATATTGCAGTGTGGAAACGTATCTTTCCCATTTTGGAGCCCCTCGTAGCCAATGCCAAGGAAGTGAGGTTACGACGAGAATTCGATTCCCGCACAGCGGCCCGGAAGGCGTATGTCCAAGTTGCGTACCGCAAATACTTGAAGACACTTCCCATCCGGACGACGTCTTTTGCTCCGCACGCGCTGGAATGCTTGTCTCAGCCGCTTGTGCTCGAAGCGATCAAAGAAGACGAACCTGTGACTCCAGAATTCAAAGAACGACTGGACGAACTCATCGCGACCGTAGCGCCCGAAATGCTTGCCTCTGTGTGCGCCAGAGCGAATACCTTGCTAGCACTTCTACCGGAGGTGAAGAGCTCCAAGGATGCGATACCTGTCGTCACGCATGACATGCTCTTCTGCAATACCTTCCCCGCCGGGCCGGCGTTCGGATTGGGCCTCGCTGCTACACGGTTCCTTTGCCGCAACTGCGACGACAAGCTTGACGGCTTTCGAATGCTCACGCACAAGTGTATCGGACTTGAGGCCGACCAGGCCGATTACGATGCACTCTCGCAGGCGACCGTGCTGGAGCTGCTCGATTTGCTGGGCCTGGACGCGCGCACTGTCACCCCAGATGAGCTGGACCGTCGCGACGCACATTTCGTGTGCATGGGGTGCAAACCCACGTCGCGGTGGTGTGGCTTTTCGTTCGTCACAGGACGGTATGGCTTCGGGTGGCGCACATGTGTGAGTCTCCTCGCGACCTGACTCAGGACTTCGTCACTAACCAAAGTGGTCTAAATGCCGCAGTTGACGCACGTCCACGTCGTTCACAATGGAAGGTCCCCGTCACAGTGGAAGCTATTGGATCCGGAACAGACAGCCGTAGTCAAGACTCGCGAGGCGGCCGAAGCTTGCGAGCGAGCTGTCTGGGGCTGCAGCCACTGCTACATCCATCTCGAGGAAGGCAAGACGTGGCTGTATAAGCCCCATGCGCTCAAGCACGTCCAGGATAAGTACGTCTGCGTTGCGACGGCTAGTGAAGCAGGCTCAGCTGCTAATCCTCTGCATCTGTTCCCAGGCACGGCGTCGAGGAGCCCGCGGTGGGGATTGACTACTGGCGCAATATCTCCGCCCCTGATCTTAGCGCGGGCGGTATGATTGAGATGGAGGATTTTGTGGACAGCGATGTCGCTGCGGCTGGGCCCTCCACGGCGTGATGTGTCGGTGCCCGTGTGCGTCGAGCAGGCGGCCAACAAACAGGACAGCGTAGGTTTACGTTGAGTAAGTGCCGAGATGCTTGGAGACTATCATACGCAACAAGTGTCGGCGCGCGTGTGGGTTCGCGCTGGAGCGCTCGTCGCCACATGTACATAGATAGTTATTGTCTTGGGCGGAATAAGGTCGTTCCGCCAGCAACCTCGAGCTTCTTGTCTCCAGGAGAGCGTTCTCGGACGTCTGGCATAACTCTGGCATTACTTCATAGTGCATGGTAGGTTCTTTTTCGTGTCGCGGGGCAGGCACGCTGTACGGACGCGAGTTTCGTATACGGAAACGGGGGCGCGGCGGCCCGTCGAGTGTCAGCTGAATTTCTCCCAGCCGGCAGACCCGTTTCGAATGCCCTTCCAGGGCATATCCGAGAAGAAAGACGCCCCGGCATCGATGATCGCGTAAGTAGCTCCGCAATTTCTCGCACGGATAAGATTTGCGCTCATGCAGCGTGCGCAGGGCAGCCATACGACCTGAATCGATTCACTCACGATATACTGATATTCGGGACGGAACCACTCGCGTTTATTTGAAGCAAAGAATCCAACAGGCTTGAGATATATTTGGGTCTGATCTCAGGCTTTCTTTGGCGCAGGGTGAGGCCGGGACCGATCAGGGCTTCGAAGAGTCGATCTCGTATCGACCCTGCCGTCAGATCTTTTGCGGGCGACGTCAGCGGCTTGTCAACGCGCTGCGGGATGATATAGTTCTGTGAATTTGGTAGTCTGGGAAACAGGTGACAGAGGCAATATGACTACATGGCTCACGGGAATGAAGAGGACTGGCCAGATCCTGCAGCCGAAGGCCTATACAAACCGGGCGGCATCACAGGGCTTGATAGAATGGTCTGAGATATGTGAGTTTGCTTTAATTTCCGGTAAGTTGCGCCATAAAATGATATTGCTGTAATCGCCGTGCGCAAAGAGCGGACATCGGAGGTGGGTGACGTAGAACTGACCAGCGTAGAACATCATAAAACGCGCGTCATGAGCTGGGAGGCAACTAATTGGACTCCAATTGATTTATTTTGAGGGGGGGCGGTCTACTGATCTATTTCTGATCGAGTGCGAAGCGTGCCGTGCCGTAGCGGCGGGTGCGAGAGAGGAAAGGGCACCGAGGAAGAAGGCTGTGTTTGTAATGTGAGCGACACGCGTGGCACGTTTTGTCGGACTTGGACATGTGCGTTCTGTCTGAAGATGGAGATCGAGGGTAACACAAGGAGATAGAAGACGCACGCACTGTGGGTCGCAGTGCGCTTCAGAAATCCGAAACTCTGCCTTTGAAGCTCCAGTCCCCCTCGTCGGTCCAGCGTCCCACGGGCTCGCGCTTCGGACCGCCACGCTCGCCGGTCACAGGATTAACGTCGCCATCGAAGTCTGCTTTCAGGGGCGCTGGAGTGTCTGGATGTGCCTCGGGCGATGCCTCGACGGAGCGTACGAGGTCCTCGAACTCACGCTGCTGTGCCGCGGGCAGAGGTGGTGGGGCTGGTCGGGAGATGGGGGGCTGCGAGGACATGGAGCGAGAAGCTGCAAGACTCGAGCAGGGCCGAAACCTTGATAGTGTTCGAAAAGCGAGCATTGTGAGCGCTATGAAGACGTAAGAAGGACGAACCAGCGGTCTGAAATAGAAACGAAAACGAACCTGTTGTCTGGGCGTGTCGCTATGTGTCCGGCGTGCTGCTGGCAGCACAGTCGTCGCCGTCGTCGTGGACGTTGCGAGGAAAGGAGGGCGCGCCGGCGCGTGGCCGGACCGGCGCCGTCGGCCTGGTGCAGCGTCGACGTCTGTCCAGTGTACATATGATGCACTAAGTAGTCGCTCGATGGGAACATAACTTAGCAGCTGCGCGCGCGTGGGATCGAGTTGCGTGTGCCAGCGATATAACAAGTCGCGACCGGAGCCGACAACGCGTTCGCGGGGTAAGGCCGAGGCACACTTCCCGCAGCTCTCTCTCCGTCCACCACCACCTCCGTCCCCAGCTCTCACCGCGACGCCTCGGGTCTCCCTCCCTCTGTCCCCCGCGCATGCAGCGCCATCCCTCGTCGGGCCCTCCCTCACATCGCACGGCCAGCCCGGCCAAAGCCAGCCAGTCCAACCCCCAATGGCAGTCCCAAAGTGCCTCCAGACCCGCCCTCAAGAACAGCCAGAAGTTCGATCGTGCCTGCGATGCTTGTCGCCGCCGCAAGACCCGCTGTGATGGTTCCAAGATGCCGGACGGCGTCTGCACCAACTGCGTCCAGTCCAGAAAGCAATGCAGCTACGTGTTCGTCCTCGCGTCTTCTTTCAACGTCTCCCCCTCGCTGACCGTCGGCCGCTTGCCCGCTCTGTTGTTTAGCGAGGGATCCAAACCGCGCGGGCCGCCAAAGGCGTCAGTGCACACCCTCATCGCGAGCAATACTCAGCCCGCTGACCTCCCGTACAGCTATGTCTCTGGCCTCGAAGACAGGCTGGAGAAAATGGAGCTTCTACTCAAGAGAGTGAGTGAATCCCCCCATATCCTCCCATCGCCGCCCCCAACGCCTCACAGTGGCGTGTGATACCGCGGCGCTTTCTATCGTCTCCCCCCCCCTCAACTCATGACGTACTCATAACCCATCGTCGACGCTTGTCCACACAGCTCCGACCCGACGCTGATTTTTCAGCGGAGCTAGGGCCTCCCGTCGTCCGTGATTCTTGGAAGAATGACGAGTCTGGTGCATTTCTGCGCGCCCCCTCTTCAGCTCCTCACATGGAGCGCAAGTCGTCGTCGGCATCATCGTTCCCCTCCCGTATTCCGTATCCGACCCTCTCCTCTGTCACTCCGATGCCACGCGGTAGAATGCCCTCGTGTGCCTCGCTGTCGCAGGAGTTTGCCTCTGATGCTGAGCAGGACCACTGGCCGTCGGACGACTACCTCTCTTCCGACGAAGAAGAGCCGCTTGCGACCACCATGAAGCGCCTCACCCTGCTTGAGATGGACCCCCAAATCAAGGCCAATCGCATGCTGGACAACTCAGTTCGCTTTCACGGAAGCAGCTCTTCTTTCAAGCTCGTCACGGTGACCCGCGAGCTGAAGATGAAGCACCTGTTGGAGATAATCGGTGTAGAAGACGATTCCATCATGCAAGACGTTGCGCCGCCGGTACCCAATGTATCTGAAGGCCCGGACGTGCCTGACGTCGACAACAGAAGGGAGGAGTATTGGACAGCGCCAAGGGTGAGCGTACTTGTGATTCTGCATGCTCTCTGACGCTCATGAGTTGACGCACTTTCGTCCATGATAGTGGGAGCTCGTCTACGAGGGTGCGCATATGAGGTCACCCAGCCTATTTCCGGAGCTGCAGGAGTGCTGGCCGCCGCCCGATCTCGCGACGTCACTTATGGACCTCTATTTTCGGCACTGCAACAGCATGTTCCCGGTCCTCCATCGTCCCACATTCGAGCAGCAATACAAGGACAGGCTCTACGAGCAGGATGTTTGGTTCGGCTGTGTGTGCGTCATGACCTTTGCACTGGCAAGCCGGTATTCGAGCGACGAGCGCGTGCTTCTGGAGGACCCACCAGAGGACCCATCAGAAGAATTAGAAGACACACCAGGCGACATGCCGTGGCAACGGGCAGGCATGAAGTACTATTTTGCGACCATGGGTGCGTCCCTGAATTCTATGCGCCCACTTGCTTCCTGACTTGTGCAACTGGGTCTCAGGCGTCGTGGGAGCGAAGCGATCGGTATTGACCCCAATAGGGCTATTTGAGGCGCAAGTACTATGTGTACGTGCTACCCAAGTCCTAGACTCGCCAGCCAATCGCTAAGCCTGTTTTTACCAGCTCACCTCGCAGTTCCAAAGCGACACTCGCTGGCATCTCGGTGCCTGGGTCGTCCTCGGCATCGGCGTCCGCAAGGTCGAGGACGTGGGAGCACACCGCCGGAAGTCCTATGGCACCGGGCCTAGCGTCGAGGATGAGTTATGGAAGAGGGTCTGGTGGTACCTCGTTGCATGGGACCGTATACACAGCTTCATGCTCGGTCGGCCGTGCGCAACACGGGAAGAGGAGTAAGCTTTTTCTAGGTGGATGCGTGACTCACGGGACTGATCATAGCTAGTTTCGACGCGGAGCTGCCCTTAGATGTCGACGACGAGTACTGGGAAAACGAAGACCCGAAAATGGCTTTCAAACAGCCGGCAGGCAAGACCTCGATGGTCGCCGCATATATCTGCTGGCTTCGCCTAACGGACATCTTCGCATACGTGATGCGCGTCTTCGTATGCCGAATTTCTGCTTGACAGGTGGCTACGATGCTCAATAAACTGCAGTATTCGACAGAAAAGTCAGAACTCAGCGCCGACTCATCCGATTCCAAGCAGCCGGAGGTGACGCTGAAGCAAGTCAATGACATGCTCATTGAATGGACAAAGACGGTGCCCGAGAATCGTACGTGGAAACTTATTCCGGCGTGCTCTGTGTTTTGAACGTGCCCTAGTAAGATGGTCCTCTGACATCCCTGACCCGATTCTTGCAAATCAGTCAGCCACTCTGTCTACAACTTATCATCTCGTCGTCACCCTCCTCAACCGCGCTTTTCTGCCCGCATCGATCCTCACGCGTCTTCGGGAACTCGGCGACTCGAGAGCGCCAGTGCCCCAGAACGTAGTCCATGCCCAGACGTGCCTCGACGTCGCCGTCAACGCAGCAAAATCCGGCTCTCAAATACTGCACACCATTCGGAAGCGGGGACTGTCAAATATCTCGATGATGCTTTCCGCATCCGAGGTCTTTGTGGCGGTGCTCTGCCTTGACATATGGATCCAGAAGGCTCAGGACAATAACCGCAAGGCGAAGGGGTTGGCGATGCAGTCTCACAAGATCGGGCACATGGAGAACGTGAAGCTGCTTTTGGATGGGTTAGAGTGGGCGATACCGAGATGGGAGACCGCTCACGAAATCCTGTAAGCTACCTCTCAATTGTCCGGAAAGGTGGCCAGCCTGACTGGGTCTCCGCCACCGTCAGGGCACATCTCAGGACCGCTCTTCCCACGCCTGCAGACGGGCCTGAAGATCGACAATGGCCTCCCCCGGTCCGTCAAGGGCCTGTTCAACCATCCTACGATCATAGATCGCGTGGCTATCTTTACGCCGTGCCGAGCTCTACACCCCCTGCGCGTTCATATCAGTCGGGATACCGCCCATCGGAGCCTCATCTGTACGGCGAATGGGCACCGCAATCGGATCATCTGTACCTGCATTCAGAACTGGGCACCACATACGGTACAGCTGCCATGCAGCCCCCGCCGTCAGGCGTACATCATACACAGTCTCATGAATGGGGCAGGCCGCCTGCGGTCCTGCCGCACTCAAACAGAACAGTTCCAATGCAGTACACGCATATCTCGTACCACCCTGAGCTTGCACCGCCGGAAGCAAAACATCACTCATACGTCATGCCTCCCGGCCGCCGACTGTCTCTGCCTACGGCCGCCGAGCTCCCGTACGGCGGGGGTTTGCCGCAGATCAAGCGCGAGGACGGTGATGCGCCGTACGCGGAATGGCCCTCGGCGGCCGTGCAGTATGCCCTGGATCGACAGGCGTTGTCTGCGGAGTCGGGCCTGTCGCCGGCGTTTGCGTACGTGATCATCGCATGGCTGTGCAACGCTAACGGCTGACGAACCGCTTCGGCGGCTTTTGCGCAGATGGGACGGCCGACAGGCATACCACCTGCAGGCGCCGGACGTGGGGGCAGCTCGGAGGCACTCGGAGGGTGATGCGCTACACCGCAGGTATTGACCCGGCCGCCCGCTTCGCGGCATACTGTACTTATTGGAAGTAGAGGATTGGAGACCGGATAGATACAGTGGTTTCAGGTATTGGCTTTTTCGCATTTGTTGTAGCATACTGTTTTCATAGCACGGGGGACTGAACAGTTTACAGGATTTACTTATACAATACCATTAAACACAGCCTCGCGGCTTGGATGTACTTACTTTTGAATACCTGGCAATGGGATATTGGCCATTACCATCGCTTGCCAGCTTTCGGGCCCGTGTCAAAGTCGAAGCCGCCTGAATCAATTGAGAATAAGATTGAACACACATCCTCAGCTTGGGTCTATGTGATTTCTCCATCGTTGTGGTCACAATATCAGGAGGTTTGAAACGAATGATACTGTCACAGGATATCAACGACTCCCCGGCGCACAGACACAACCGCAACGACCTTCCCCTCAAACGACAGCAAATCGCCTCCGCGCGTCGCCACCAGATCCGCGTCCGCCGCCGGCACATGCACGCCGAGCAGCTTCTCTATGTTTGATGTTACGAGCGGATAGGCCTCCGCCCTAGTCAAGTTTGCGTCCAGTGCGATCTATCGCCGCGTGATGTGAGCCTACGAAAGAATGTCGAAGAGGCGGAACGCACCCATCCTGCATCCCATCGTGTATTCTTCACGGCCCACGCGGTCATGGGCCCTATATCGCCTATGCCCATAGGCGCGACGCCGACCGTGATGCCACGGGACACCAAGTATGATACCAAGCCCTGTTCGCCCAGCGGCACACCAGGCAGCCTGAGGAGCGATCCGTCAGCTCGACGAAGACGGCAGGAAACCGCCGGAAACAACGCACACTCTGCGGGATTCCCAGGTGTAAGGGAATGACCGTGGCTCGACGATGACCCCGACGCCAGCGGCCTTGATTTCATCCGCTACCAGATGCGCCTCCGCCCCGCCCAGGACGGTCACTTTGAGGGCGGCCCCAGTGGCGCCTTCAATCTCGGCCTTCAAGTCCAGCAGCGTCGCGATTATATCCGCGCTATGCACTTTGACCACCAGTGGGATCAGGCCCTGTATAGAGATAGTCGTGAATGGTCTCGCTCCCCTCAACGTGGTCTCAGAAACCACGCACTATCGCAACTTGGCCGAACCACTCGCCCACCTCCCCATCAACACGATCCAGGATAAGGTGGCGCAACGCATTGAACTGCGTGCTCACACTCGCCCTGTGAGAAGAGGAGATCACGACGTGCACAGCGGCGATCTTCTGGAGGACGGCGCCTTTGGCGAGCTTGTGCGGCGCGCCGAGCGAAAACGCGACGCCGAGGCCAGATAGAAATCCGCTCGGAGGGAAGGTGACACTGGTGGTGACCCCGGCACGGTAAGCCCGCCTAGGGCCCATGCATCCATCATCAGCAAGCGATGCCAGATATATGGAAAGAGGGGGCATGTGCATACAAAGCATCTCGCGTGGCAAACTGGAGTCCGTCCACCGCGCGGATGATGGAGCCGTTGATGAGCGCGGGCACATCGGTGGCGAGAGGATCCGGGACCACACCGTCTACGGTTGTCTCCTCCCCCGCAATTTCCTGCAACCCTATGGAGGACCCTGCCGAAACGATGCCAGGGGCGATAGAGCCCCCTTGCAAATCGACAATGGTTGCGTTTGGGTCCGTCAGATGCCGGTCGTCGACTCCAGCGGCGATTATGCGCCCATTGTCCACGGTGATAATACCCGCGGCGTTTGAAGCGCTGAACAGCTCCTGCACGCCGTCCTCACTGCGCGTCCACACACTCGCGACGTTTGTGAAAACCACCTTTCCAGGCTTCGTGGCGAAATCCTGCAGCGGCTCCACGCCGCTGTACTTGACGGCCGCAGCGGCTTCGGCGTCATAGTTAGGGGTCGCGGGCGGCGCCTGGCTGTTAGCGGGTTTCACCTGTCCATGTACATGGTCGAGCTGCGGGATGCCGTCAATGAAGACTTGCAACGGTGTCGCGCCAAGAGCCAAGGGATGGCTATCCCAGATGACAATGTCTGCTTTGCATCAGAAGAGCAGAGGCATTCATGGGTCAAAGCAATTACCTGCGTCGTATCCTAATTGAAGAAAATCCCAACGATGAGACATAGGACACGATGGCAGTCAGAAGTGAACGTGCCCTTCAATATATATCCAATACGATGGTCAAGGCCTAGGATCCCAGCCGCAGTCGTCGTCACCGAGGACAACGCAGTATGAGCGGGCAGCCCAAAATGGTGGGCCTGCTGCGCCTCGTGCAGCAAGTAACGGGAGACGATAGCCGAGTGGTCGCTCTAGGCACCTCAAATAATTAGTTTCGTAGGCATGGATGTATAAGAGAGGGAGAATCTGACCTTCATGCTCACGCGAATGCCTGCATCGTCGAGAATCTTGGGAGCATATTGTGATCCCCGGAAAGATTCACGTTTATATCTGTACTCCATATGAGTGTCTGTAGCTCACTTGGTGTGAGCAAACTGACCCTGAGAAGGCGGCGAAAATGGCGACAGCAGGAGTCGATCCTGATATGAACGTGTCAGAGTCTTTCAGAGATACCAACGGCGAAATTACCGTAGGCTCTTTTCATGGTCTCAGGGACAAGGTATGCCTCGTGCGCATGATGGAAGGCAGCCACAGGAAATTGAAACTCGTTCGTAAGCTGTACAATTGCATTGATGAGTTCGCTGTAGCGAACGAAAGTGAAGAGTATAGCGTACCCGTACGAAGTTGTCGATATCAAGCGCTTCGTAGCAATGAGTTTGCACCTGCACCGCTAAGCATATCTTGCTTTCGAAAAGCCAGCAAGCATGCTCACTTTGACCTTGCCTCTCAGGATGTCGACAAGAGGAGCCCATTTAAAGTCGGTCGGGAAGTCTCCAAGCGTCTCCCATTTACCCGCTTGAGCTTTGACACAATATTCGTCCTGCTTTGTCTTGATTTTCCTCGCTGTGTTGTAGCTGTTGCCCCTTCAATGAGACCATGTTCACTCAACTGAAGAATAGACCTACGCTTCTCGCCATGCCCAAACAGAATCCATCCTGCTGTCGCCGTAAACGCGCGCCGGATTCTCGCCTGAACGCCGATGATCAGGGAAAGCCCGACTGCGACGCTTCTACGGCTGCGACTTACCACATGCATGCCTAGGAAAGTATCAGGAGATTAGCACGATCCCATTCACCGTCGAGGACACTTACTTCATGTGTTTCCAATGCAGGTGTGAGCCATCTTCGACCTCCGTTCCGTTCAAGTCCGCGGGTGGCTCCAGAAGCAAGGACGTTGGCGACCGTTCTGTGGTCTGGCGCAACTTTATCACGTATCCTTGCCCGCCTGTACGGGGAGGGATCTTCAACCTCGTACACGATAGTGCCGGGTTCACTTCAACGTACCGATTGCATTTGCCGATCCCGGAAGAATGAGGGAGGTGGTTTGACCACCGGCAACAGCCAGTTCGATGGAATCATCATGGGTGTTGAGAGCATCGACGGCACGCAGCCAGGGAAGTATAGGGCCGTTGAGAGAGTTGACATCATTCGCACCATTCAAGGATGGATAAGAGCCGACCCCGATGTGAGAATGGATGTCGACAATGCTACAGTGAGGGAAGGCATGAGAACGGACAGCGCGTCAAGAGTCTTGTACAGTAAGGGCGTACCCTGGAGAGACCCATGCGCCCTGAGCGTCAAACTCGGTCAAGTTCTCATATCCCGCGAGTGACGCCTCGTCGACCTCGCCGACAGCCTTGATGATGCCCCCGTCGAGAAGAATGTCGCCCTGAAGTGTCTCGAGGCCTTCGACACGGCCAGTCCAGATGTTTGCATTGCGAATGAGGACGGGCTTTGTCCCCGGTTGGTAACGATCGGACTGGGTGCGCTCGTGGAAGTCGGACGGCGGACCAGGCTGTGCATCGAGCCCTCTGCATTGCGCAAGGATGGCGGACGCGTCGATTGGGAGGGTTGTTGCGGTCGATGGGTTCCCGTGGAGAGAAGCGCGTGTCGCGAAGTTGAGAGTGAAGAAGACGACGGAAACGCAGACCAAGCCGACCAGATGAAGAGAGAAACGGGTAAAGCGCGACTTGCGCTTGGGGGCAGGGAACGCTAGTGGGTTGTCACGCCAGCCTGCGCTGGATAACTTGTCCGTGACCATGACGCTACGCTGAAGCTGCGAGAGGCATATACGAGGCCCTAAGCGCGGCAGCTCAACGGTGAGCGTGGGGATGAAGCACGTCGCAGCCCGCTCTCCGAGGGAGTCACGGTCACTCTCAACTTGAAGTCACTCTTGACCAGCTCCTTCTGTTTCTCATAAATCATGGTCACTGACGATCTGGTTTACGATTGTGGACGTGATTGTCTTACAGGTGTAGCTGATCTCTTTCTCATGAATTATGGCCACTGGGGGATCTGATTTACGAGGATCTCACACACAGTCGGGCAGCGCTCAGCCTGCGCCGCCGCCACTATGTATAGGGCACCCCCAACACTTCAACTTGAACGTTTCGAGAGATCTTGCAGCTAGACAAACGCGCAGAAGCGGCCTATGGCGCCACTACTAGTCACCGTGCCACTCGCCAACTCGTTTCTTCCTCTCGCCCGCTTTGCGACCTCGGCCAGCGATTCTAGAACTGCCACTGCTCATTATGCTCACAGAAGACTGAGGTTCTTATGGCGCATTTGTCCTATGTATTCCTTCCAGAGAGGGCAGTATCGTAATTGAGGCTGACCTGATAGTAATAGCTCTCGCTCCCTGGTCTCTCCCCTCTTCGACCCCATCAAGACCCCTCCTTTACTCCCTCCATTCCTTCAAACTCTTGTCCCAATGCCTCCTTCGCCAAGGCATACTCGCGCTGCCACTGCGGCTTCAACTGCCTCCTCGCGCACCACCCATACCACCACCACCACCACCACCACCACCACCACCACCACCACCACGACGCGGACCAACAAGGCCTCCACCAACACCACCGCTCAAGTCCCCACCTCTGGTCGCACCCGCGCAATAAAAGCGGTCCGGGATAAGATGGAGGCACACCGTCTCGCTACGACGGCTGCCAAGAGGACTTCTACAAGACTTGAAGGGTCCTCGCCTCCGCCGTCCCCTCACTCATCATCCCACAGCCCCGCGACCAGTGCTGGCTCACGGCGAATTCCAAATCCCCATCCCACCCCCGAGAAGGCGCGTCGCATGAGCGCTCCACAACCATCGAAGGACGTCGTCCGCAAGCTCACCACGCTCGCAACAAAGCCTGCTTCGAGGACTGCCGCGAAGAGCCTCACTGCTGCAGGGCCCAGACCGCCTCCCACATCACCCCGTCTATCCACAACCAAGCCCCGGAAAGCACCGAGTCCATCTACCCGTCCTCAGCCCCATTCCCAGGCTCCTGCGAAATCTCTCCGTCCGTCGTCGCTAGTGCGGCATGTGATTCCTGCGCGTCAGCCGCGGCCTCCGGTGCCCACACGGAAGTTGCCCGATATTCCGAAGGCTCCTGAGCCGCCTGCGCAAGTGATAGACTCAGAGATGACGGCAGCCATGCCTGCCAAGCCGTCTGAAGAGTCGCTCGCCTCCCGCTTTTTCGCGGACGAGAATGAGTCCGAGGGTGGGCTGTGCACGTCGCTTAAGGAAGACGTTTCGATGCCGGCTCCCATGGCCATCGTGGAGCCGGCGGACATGTCTCGTATGCAAGCGCTGGAGGGTATATCCAGCTCAGATGAGAACAGCGAACACGCGGCATTGTACACGACTTCCCTGACGCCCCTCGAGGACTGTGAGTTGCATCTGATACTATTCGTGTCTTCCATCCTGACCTTCCTCAGTATCACTGAGCTGGATTTCATCTTGCTCCCAAACGTCGCCAGCCAAGAACCCGACAGACTTTACCGGCCTCAACAATGAAGCGAAGTTTGTTCGGCGCTCTATCGTCTGCCGCGACATGAGAGAAGAGCAGCCGGTCCTCGATATCCCTGTTGAGTGGGCAGAGGCGTTCTCCCGCCCTGGCTCACGTGCGAGCGCCCCATCATCCTCGTCATCACTATCTACCAGCGCGGTAGACCGGGCCCCGAAGTTTGCTCGCGCCATGGCCACGACGGCCATTCCTGCTTCTGCAGCCCTAGTCACGAAGACGAACCCCGGCGCTGCGCGGCTTGCGAAGTTTTGGCGGTGGGCGGTCGTGCACGTCAGGCGATAAATACGGGATCTTGAGATGGTGCTTCAAAAGAAATAAATGGGGCGCGATTGTGGGTGGTTGTCGTTGAATAGTGGTACGCCACGCACGCAAAGGAGACCAGCTGCTGTTATCGTCTACTACTGTCATGTACGATATCCCATACATATGCATTCAATCCCTGCTCTAGGCGCAATTGGGCTTGCAGTTGAGCTGTCTTTTCCTTCTACAAACAACCCACAACAACGCGCGCCGCGGCCAGCGCGTGCCATCGGAATTCTGCACTTGGCCGCCGTCGACAACGTGAACAGGAAACTCTGTGCGTGTATCATCATAGGATATGCAAAAGGCTGACCAGCTTTCAGTGCGTATCTATGTCTGTTGTCCAGACAGGCTTGAAGGCCGCTAGAGACGTCTCCAAACGCGCGTTCAAAGATAACCAGAGACACACGCGTGCCTCAACTACGCGTCATGAAATATACGTGGACCGCAGCGTTATAGTCCTGAACAAACCTCCAGGGCTCGCTGCGCAGAGAACCGTGGCTGCGAGCAGTGTGAGTGAGTTTGTGCTGGCCGTTACCTATGGCTTCGCTCACGTCATACTCAAGCTCAAAGTCGCCGACGGAACTGATTTCGATGGCGTTCTGAAAGGTGAAGTAGCATAGGTATGGGTGCGTATTGTACTGATGACGCGAGGTGTTTGATAGACCTTAGACGGAGGTATGATGCCGAAGACATTCCCTTTCCCGTGCATCGGCTCGACAAGGTACGGTCTGGGGCTGCTACATCCCAGCAGTATTCACAATATAGGATCTCACTAGAGTACCACCGGCGCGCTCGTCCTCGCGCGGACGAAGGCCATGTCGCAGGAACTTTCGCAGCAATTCCACTCGCACGACGTCAACAAGTCGTATCTCGCGCTCGTCCGCGGCGGCGCCAAAACGTTCCCCGAAAAAGCCGGTGATATCGATGGCAGCATGTATATCGACGACGGGCGCGTGTCGCTGAAGCCGTCGAAGGACGCGGAAGCCAAGCGCGCGAGGACTGCTGGGAGGTCCTAGCCTCGTCGGTGCGTGCGCTGTGTGTGTTCGAGTCTTTTATTCTGATCCGTACTGCTCGGGGACTGCTTAGGAACGCGCACCCGTGTCACTGCTGCGCTTTCAGCTTCACACAGGGGTGAAACACCAGCTGCGTGTCCATGCTGCGTCTGTGTTGAAAGGTGCGGTGTGTCTCGGCGACGGCGGTCATTGACGCTCACGCGCTCACGGCTTGCAGCTCCTATACTCGGAGACGCGCTCTACGGAAGTCCTAAGCTGGCAGCGCAAATTGCGAGCGCGACGCAGGTGCCCGAGGGTCGTATGTTTCTGCACGCGTCATCAATGTCGCTCATAGTAAGTGCCACCTCGCGTGTGTTCTGCACGATCTGACAGTGTTGTACAGAGGTACCGGCGGGACGGACCACACAAGCGATTCCGGCTGGGCATTGTCGCGCCTCTTCCAAGGGACTTCGTGGAGGTGTGTCGGGATCTTGATATAGAATTCGATGAGGGCGCTGCGGAGGGAGGCGTGTACGTCGACGGGGAAAGGGTTGAAGGCGGCAAGGTCGCTGGCATTGATGGGACATGGGTTGCACGGCCGTAACATTTGCCGGACAGACGGGAGGTGACAACTTAACCTCTCGACTCACACAGCTACTAGTCTACTAGTAATATGGTTCTATGGATACAAATTATGAACCGACGCCCAGCGAGATATGCGTGTACCGCTACGCGTTCTATACACGAAGGTACCAATCTCTCTCTATCCACCGGATTTCGGAGTCTTTGGCGGTTTTGCGCTCGATGTGCTCCCATT
This sequence comes from Auriscalpium microsporum, assembly GCA_019914985.1. Lineage (NCBI taxonomy): Eukaryota > Fungi > Basidiomycota > Agaricomycetes > Russulales > Auriscalpiaceae > Auriscalpium > Auriscalpium microsporum. The sequence goes on along the minus strand of JAHLMG010000013.1, from coordinate 4,125 downwards.
TGTTTCGATCTTCGGATTTGCAGATGCAGAATTGGCTGCACTCGCCTGAGGCTGAGGCTGGACGTAGGGATATGAATAAGGCGCGCCGATCTGGGCATACGGATTCATCGGTGGGACTTGTACCGACGGCGCCGAGCCATTGGGACCTGCTGGGACCGTCGTGCCGCGCATGAGGGAGTTGAGCACGAGCGCGAGCCCGCTCATCTGTGCAGCCTGCAGCAGCGACACGTTGAGCTCTATGTGCAGCATGGACCCGTCGGCGGACGTGCTACGGATGATGGCGGGGTGCGGTTGCTGGTCGGAGGCGGTGGCAGGTAATGTGTTGGCGTGGACGGGGACAATCCCGAGCGCGTGCAGGGTGGGCAGATGAGAGGCGGGCAGCTGTACGGGAATGGCGCCGGGGGGCTGGGCGGGCAGCGTCGTCGTCGGAGTAGAAGGACCCGCAGATGTCGATGCAGGAGTCTCAGAGATAGGAGGAATGTATTGTTGTATGGTCGTGGCGACGGGCATCGAATACGGGTACCCTTGCGCAGTACTGGGTGTCGTGGACTGGGCATACGGATACTGGTATGTCCGGTAATGATGAGCATAGACTGGTGTCTGTGGTGCAGAGTAGTACGCTGGTCGTGGCGGCATGGCCGCCATACGCTTTTCACGCTCGATGCGGTCCAGATCGGCCTTGGCGGTGCGTGTTTCGGCTGTGGCGGCGGCCGTCTCTGCACGTTCGATTTCCAGCACTGCTTGCGCTATTAAGTAGGCTTGACTGTCTGGTGCCGTTCTCTAAACAACGACATGATCAGGAAGGCAGTCGATGCATATGATACTGATACTGTGCGCACCTTGCCTGACTTTATGCGAGCCCGCCTAAACCGGGTTTCGAGAGCTCGGCGTCGCTTGAAGCACTCGAGTGCAGACTTGGTCTCTGCGAGAGGGTTGGATACCTTGAACGATATTGCAGTATAGTAGAGGACCCACCCGCAAGTTCCAGCTTCAAGAGATCCTCCTCTGTGGCTTTTTGCTTCCCTTTCCCAAGGTCCTCTTTCGGTATTTGGAAAATGTGATAGGGCAGCAGACGGTTGACGGCGTCTTCCGGGCTCTCGAAGGGGGTCTCCACATCGGGGAAAAGGGCAGCAATGTGGTCTGAGGTGAGGCAAGAAGCGACTCTGCGCACAGCGGTCAGCTGGGGCACTCGTGAATGTTATGATAGATGTTCCGGACCTGCTGGACACCTTGGCTGCCGTTGCCCCTCCTCTCTGGGGTCAAGGTAACATGGGCTGGTCGCTTTCGTGGTGGACGGAGGTTGATGGAGAGCGATGAAAAATCGATTTGTGTCTGCTCAGACAGGTCGGCCAACTTGGACGAAGTGGGCAGCTGCTCGTGCTCGAGAGGCTTGGTCTGGGTGGAAGTGGGGAGAGAAGGGTCTGCAGCATTGGCTTTGAAGGGTGTTGAGGGAGTGGTGGCCGCCAGAGAGAAAGTCGAAAAGGAGGACATCGGTTGTGTTTGGTGTGCTTGCTTGACCAATCCGGGTCCTCGTGACCGCGTGAACACTGTCCGACTGCGGCTTCAGGGCAGGTCATTCTGCTCTGCTCGAATACAATAATACTACGATACCGTCGACAACGAACCATCCCCTCCCCCAACAGTGCCCGGCTTCATCTGCGCTTGCGCAAACGCCTCCTGCTCTTCCACAGCCTTCGCCGCAATCGCTGCCTTGCACTTCTTCCCCAGTTCCGACGCAAGGTCGGCATCCTCCGCATTGCTAGCCGCAACCTTCTCCAGATACTCCCGCGCAAGCTCCAGGTCGCCTCCCCCTCGCTGCAGATGGAATCGGGCAACGTAGACGCATGACTTCGCATATTCCGCAATCGGCTTCACTGTACCGCGGCCAGCATCAGAAGAGGAGGATCTTCGGGCAAAAGCAACCTCGACGTACAACTAGCTCGGCAAACGTCTATCACGCGGCGGTGATACGATGTCGCCTCAGCATACTCCTCCAGATCGTCATGCAGCTTGGCAAGCTTCAGGCTGATGGTCACTTCATTGACGTCCGCGCCAAGGAGTGCGCGTTTGAAGCACTCCAGGGCCTCACGCAATCTGGATCAGAATATTGTCAGTATAGTCTCACCCCATTTGCTGAGCTGCACTCAACCGGCCCATCTCTTCGTAGCTCGCACCCTGCGCCTGCCATAACCGCACGTCATAAGGCCTGGCATACTCCAGTTAGCTGCCGCCTTTCGTAAGTGTCAAACAGAAACACCTCAAAGATGTGGCATGTTGATAGTAATGCAGTGCATATTGATGCATATTCAATAGCTCGTATGCTTGGCCAAGCCCATACCAAGCCCGATAATCCTTGCGGTTCACATCTAACATTACGGTCAGAGACTGGAGGTGTTGCGTAACGCTTCGCGAATCCCCATGTAGCACGGGGTAACGCACCGACGGCCCTGCGATATGCTTCAATAGCTGCGTGCGAGTTCTTCATCTCGACGTATTCGTGCCCCATCAGCGTCCATGCGGATAGGTAGGTACGGTCTAATTGTGTTGCTCGTCTAAAATATCTGATTGCCTTCTCGTGCTCCGCGCGCAGAGAATAATGGTTGCCTAATCATGCCACATCAGTCGCGCGCCCGAACGTTTCCAAAGAGGGCCGGCATACCAACAAGGCAGCAAACCTCTGGCCGATCTTTATCCAGAGCAAGAAATTTGTGAGCCAGTTTTGATAATTCGAGCCGGTTTTCAGTCACGTAGAGTATATTGGAGTAGACATCGATGTCATCTATTCGGTACGGGTCGAGGGTCAGAATTTTCTCGAACTGTATGGCCGCCTGTCGGAAATCTGCAAACCTGTCAAACTGCTGTCCACCTGTGAGTCAAAGTTTCTGACCGTGGAGGTGATAGAGAACGCAAGCGCGGAGGCTCATGATCCACAGACTTTGAGGGTAAAACTCGGGGCTCAGAAGCCGGTCGCAAAACCCAAGCTCGTTCTCAGACGGCTGATGTAGGGAATTCAGTGTCTGAATTTGAAAAAGTTGGACGAGGGGGGTGTAACGGGGAGGGGCATGAGGGGGAGGAGGGAGAAGAGCTAGAGAGTCCATCCGTCAGTATGCTGCAGAGCACGGATGCCCAAAATCTACCTCTTCACTGTCGTTGATTAGATGGCTAAGGAGGCTCCATGCTGACCAATTCCACATGTACCGCTGCAGCGACAGCAGAGTCATCTCAAGCGCCTCATCGCGCCTGTTCAGACGATGGAGCAGAAGACCACGCCTGCGATAACAAGGTAAGCCTTATTAGTAGACCAGAAAAAGGGGATAGTGCGTACAAAAAAAGTGACCAGGGGTCGGATTCAGCTAGGCAGCTGGTCATGTTATAAAGCAACAGAAGGGAAGAGTTCACAGGGACTGCTGGTTGGCTCCGGTCCGCTATGAAGGATAATGGATAATTTGATCATGTTACGACACGCGCAACAAAATTGACTCACTGTCTAACTTGTTCCAGTCTCGTAGCGCCCTTTTCGTTGGCCTTGGTGTGTGTTAGCGTCCAATCGTCTCGGGATCCACCGACATACCAGGTACAGACTATAAACGTTCAGGAATTTTCCTTTGTTACTGTCACACGAGCGCAAAATGTATGCTGCGCGGGCGAACTCCCTTGCCTGGAAAGAGGACATGCCTGCGGCTAGGACGTCCTCCTCTTTCTCCTCTAGAGCCTGCTCAGACACTGAGTGCTTGGACGGCACGTCTGATACCAATGGCGCATTTGGATGGTGAGGAATTGGAGGTGGGAGCATGGAGCGGACAGGGTCGGCTTGGTCTTTTGCGCGGACAGGCGTGGACGACATGACGGAGGAGAGGTCGCCCGGAGGTTGAAGCGCACGCCGCTTCTCGATGGGGACAGACGCGAGGAGCTCAGCTGCCCTGGTGTTGGCTTGTTGTCTTGGAATAGAGCAAGGGAGGTGGACGACTCGACTCACCACTTGGACGCGTGCATGAGCCCTCTGTCGGCACAGTCCTTGACCGCCTGCCGCAGACCGTCAATCATCTCCGCATCGACCACGCTCACAGCAGCCATCTTAACCAGTGCAGACGACCTAGATATCACGGAGGTTCCTAGCCTGAGATG